>CM065816.1:32279357-33665214 GCA_033398695.1 Orobanche coerulescens
TAAATCGTTGGCGGGTTTTCGGGTGTTTCCAATTCCGTATTTAGTTAGAATTGGTGGTGATTGTGTTCTTCATATCGTTAGGTTCGTGATTATCGGCTCCTAACGGTCATCGGTGTTTTCCTTCCGTTCGTTGCACCGTCTCTTATTCAAGGCAAGTAATTCTTGGAAACCTTTATGCTTAACGTGAAATGGTAATGTATATTGTGTGTGCTTTACTCACCTCGGGAGGGTCCGACGGGGCCTCGAGGGAATCTATGGCTTCGTCCTGGATTCATGAGTTTGTTTCGCTAGCCAGCTCGGGAGGGTCCTTAGAGGCCTCGAGTGGGATTCGTGGCTTCGTCCCGGTCCTAGGTGACATGTGGTGCTTGATTTGTTTTATGAATGTGGCCAGCTCGGGAGGGTCCTTAGAGGCCTCGAGTGGGATTCGTGGCTTCGTCCCAGTCCTAGGCAAATTAATTGTGACTGTTTGTTTCCGGAAAAGACATGTCTAGTTTTGATTTTTGAAACGACATTGGTGCATGTACTATGAAATGTGTAAGCGATTGGTTTGCCTTGATTACTTGTACTAGCGTAATTGCTAACCCCTTTGGGGACCCGTTTTGGGGAAATTCTTGTTATGGATTTCAGGTTATGATTATCCGGACGAGCGGGCACCTGGACAGTACGAGGACGTTGGCCAGGGTCGTTGACATGTGCATTTGGGTCTTTCTATTTCTTTCGTCCATTTCGATTTGGTTGTTCTAATAATTATAAACTTATACAGTGTACTCGCGAGTACTTAGGCTTTTCTTTTCAAACTCCGTATTGTATTACTTTAAAATTGTTACATTGTTGATTTATGCTTATTTCGCCGATTGCTCCGGGCGTATCTGTTTATGTCATAGCATTTAAATGTGTGTTCTCGCTAACCGAGATGGTTAGTCGAGTAGAGTTTTCTTGTTTGTGGCCTGGTGGGTCCCATGTAGGGGTCCACGGCGCTGTAATATACTCTGAATATCTTGGGGTGTTACAACAATTACCTACTTCGATGTAGATTAATCCTAGACCGTATGATTTTATATTAATTATATATTTTGGCCATTAAAGAATTATTTAAATGCATCTATGAATGTAGACTCTTTTGCTCAGTCCTCATGAGATTTTATTGCATCATGATAGGTAGCTTGTAGCTTTGAACCTTCCTTAGTATATCATCTGATATACTAACGGCCTAGTGGATGTGATACCTTGAACTATTCTCTCATAGTATATACCGAGATAATGATATTCGCACAAAAAGATCTCAATAATTTTTGTTCTTCAATTGTGTCTGTTTTGGCCATAGATATCACTTTGGATTCATAAGTGTTTACATTTGAAGCAGCCCTCACTTCACTCTTGCATAGGTGACATCCCTTCAAGAGTATACTTCAATACTCCATATAAGATTTCGGATTCATTAAAAGTTTTCATGACTTAACTTCACCACAATTCGCATGTTATTGCACTTGGATTGTTGCTAGGAATGAGCTTTGAACTTATATTGTTCCAAGTGCTCTACCGAACTCACATAGCTTAGCTCTTCCATTGAACCAAGATTATGGGATCTCCATTCTGCATGGTTGGATTACCACTATGATCCTTCTCTAAATTTGTGGATTTTAAACTCATTTCCTCTAGCGAAATTTCTAATTGATCTTGATTAAGCGCCTTTGGGAATGGATCCCTAAGATTATCCTTTGACTTAACATAGTTTATGTATATAATACCATTTCAAATCATTTGCATAATTCATTTGGCGAATCAAACCAACTCAACTAATTTAAGTGATGCAACTGTCGGATTTGTGAGCTTGAGAACATGGTCACTGGTATGCGCTATCGGAATAAATGGATGTGAATCACTTGCTAGACTTTCCAGGTGAAAGTAGTGAATGTTACAAAGTTCAGAGTTTAAAAGAAATAGTGGCTAATGTTGTTCAAAATTCGGTATATGATGAAGCGGATGATGATTCAATACCTTTGCAATAGGTCACTCGAAAAGAAGCATTTCAAGCAACAACAATGTTGTTACCCAAAATATTATCCGGAGACGATATTGCTGGAATGGTCAAGTAACAAACAAATGCGAGAGCACGTCCGTAGGGAAAGTAAATAACACAAGATTTGCCGGGGTTGTTAGTCCCGGGCTTGAATGCTCTCGCGAGATGTTATTAATATGAATACTAGTGAGTACAAATATTAATGTTAGAGTACAATTACAATGAGTGTAAAGACTTTAGTTATCTTAACTATCGAGTGCTGAAGATTACCGGAAGAACCAGAGTTGAAGCTCTGTGAGTTCTTGTTACGAAAATGGAGGGTTCTCTGTACAGTTTACCTTTTGGCATTCTGTGTTTATGTTGTGATGCTGTGTTCACGATTTTTACTGTCTGAGTTTTTGTGAATGTCTTCCACTGTCTTTCGGCCACTGCTGAAGGCCTTCTAATTATAGGAGAAGAGGTTGCTAGGTTCTCCTTGTCCATAGCGGGCGACCGCCGTTTCCTATATTAAAATAAGGTGGGCGATCGTCCCAGCACGTGGGACTGTTTCCTCAAAGTCCGCGGCTGCTGCTGGCAGCGAGATGCTCGCGCCAATGAGAAGTCTGCACGCGTCCTGAGTCGCCATATCGGGAGGTCCCACTTCGCACCTTTTGGCGGGTCTGTCGGTAGGTGAGAAGATGGTGACAGGCTGGGGTCAAAAGGCCTTATCCTGTGGCTCCTTTTGCGGATATGCACATGGGTCTTCATCCGAGATTTGGTCTTCGAAGACTTTGTCGGGTGTCGGATTCATACGTGGCACGGGACGATCGTCTCCAGTCGGCCATTAGAGGCGATCGCCAGATGCCAATAGGCGATCACCTTGGACGTCGAGGCGCTTGCCGATCATCTGTCTTCTTTAGCTAGTTCCAGACCATTATGCCGATCGCCATCGAGGCATATAAATCGCCGCACAACAATTGCCTCCCAGCTCGCTCCAATGTCGAAGACATGGGGTGAGGTGGCACTGCTGGCGATCGCCTGTTTTAGACGAGTGACTCGTCTATTTATGACAAAGACGATCGTCACCTGGACGAACTTGTTTTGACCTCGGACGATCTTCTTAGGCACTGGAAATAGCGGGAAGTGGAGGCGGGCTTTCGAAACGTCACAGGGACAAGCGTCGCGCTCCCATTAGGGGAGTCCGACGGTTTTTGTCAGACTTGTTGCCTGGTGTGCCCTCAAAACGATGCGCACGCGGGTTTCGAGGGATGCATTTAATGTGTCTCCCCCGATGGTTGCACTTCATCCCCCGGGATTCTGCCTATTTGCACAGAGGTCCCTGCTCTCGCCTATAAAAGGGCTAGGGCTGCTGGAGTTTAGATCTTTATGTTCCCTTGCCTTTAGACGAAGACTCTACAGAAATTCCTTGAAGCTTCTTGCGCCGATCGACATTTTCTCTAGGTAAGAACAAAAATTCTCTTCCCCCTTTTCTCTTCGAATATGTCTGGAGGAGGATCCAATGTGCATGAGGCTGGTAGCTCTTCTGCCGCCGCGACTTCGCCTGCCCGGGAAGAAACCTCCGTGGCTCTTCACTTGGATACGGACGCCGAGGCCATTCGTGCGGGGATTGTACCCGCGGAGATTGAAGAGCTTTTCAACGAGGTAGACGTGGCGAGGTCGGCGTCGGCTGGGCAGAAGGGCTCGCCGGTAGATGAGGATGAGGCGGTGAGGATATATTGGGAGCAGAATAGTGCGTTCGGCCGGACCTTTATGGAATTCGCCGGACTTATGGAGAGGTTGGCCGGACCACGACCTCAGTTTGACTTCGGTGCATACTCGGTCGCCCACCCCTATGAACCCATGAAGCGGACGTCATTCCGGGCCGCGGACCGCTCCCCGTGGACCCTCGGTCAGATCTGTAGTTCGGCGACCAGGAAGGACTTGAGTCGCTGGAGGGCGAAGTTCCATATCTCTTCTGATGTCTCATTATACGTGCCCTCGGAGAACGAACGCGCCGACCAACCTCCCGAGGGTAATGTCGCCGTTAACGAATTGATCCTGGAAGCCGGTCTGCGGTTCCCATTGCCGTTCGCCATGTCATTCCTGCTGACCGCCTGGAATATGGCGTCGTTCCAATTGACGCCGAACGCCTGGCTGCAGATTATTAGTACCTTAACACTTTTTGGCGGTCATCGGCTGTTCCTTCTACCTTTTGCGCCAGAAATGAACTACCTCTTCAAGCTGACTACGCAGAAGGGTTCTATTGGCGGCTATCATATTCAGGGTCGCATGGGTAGGGTGGTCCTCGGGGTGCCGAACAAAGTTCGGGGCGACCTGGCAAAATGGTGCTGGGTCGTCGGAGCGTGGAGGTCGGTGGCTAGCGATAGACCAGAGGATGAGTTGGATATCCCCACCAGCTTTCGGGAGAGGAATCCGAGTAAGGGTTTTAACTCTCCCTTTGTTCGGATACACCTTGAACTGATCTAATTTGGTTTCCTTTTTACAGGCTCCCTCGTTCCAGCGATCGACGATCTTCTATTTGACTTCTTGATCATTTAGGAGCGAATCCACGGTCTGCTGGACAACTATATCGACGCTCGCATGGTCAACAACGAAGCTCATTGGTTGGGCACTCGGTTGTTCCGCTTCCCTCGCCACCTGAAGGTTCCAGGTACGAATGTTTACTATCTCTTTTCTGCTTGACGATCGTCTGATTGAAAGAGATGTCTAACTTGGTTGAATTTTCTTCTTTGACAGAGATCCACTTTCCCTGCTACTCCGAGCCCCCGAGAGAGATTATCATGCGAACCCCATCCTTATGAGTCGTCTTCGCCAAGGGAAGAAGGCGGGTCGTGTCCCTGCAATGACGTCCCGTCCTATCCCCTAGGAGAGACCTATCATCGCGCCGGTCATCGAGCCGGAGGCTCGGGATGAGGAGCAGCTCCAGCGCAACCGCAAGAGGCGGAGGCTGGAAGAGCCCCTGCCCACTGTTGCTGCAGAGGCATCCATTGTGGCGCCGCCGGTTGTCGCGCCTCCTATTTCTGCCGTTCCAATGACGGAGGGGTCTACGGCCTCAGTGGCCTTCCTAAAGACTGCGGCGATTTCTGATGCCGAGACTCCGCGGGGCAAGTCTTTTTTCGGCCGAAACCCCGAGAAGGTCGCAAGATAAGACTAGTTCGATCTTTCTGAGTTTAAGCTACTTGTGTAGGGTGCATATTAACTCTTTCGTTTTTTGTGTTGTAGGGTCTGCCTTGCCGATCCTAATACCTCGCTGATGGTGCTGGATTTCTTGGTGAGCAAGTCCCCGCACGAGCCTATCGACGTCCCTTCCTACATCTCCCGAGCCATCTCCTCTCTTCCGAGGGCTTGGACGACCGACCCGGACGCGATTGCGCGCCGGCGGTCTGGAGATGCCATGGAGGCGACACTTGCCATGACCCTCCAAGCGGTGACGATGGTCGTTCAAGCTGTTAAAGATTATGAGGGGAGACCCTCTAGTGCTCGCCTTCACTCAGACCTTGAGGTAGCTCGGAACCAGAACGCCGAGTTTGCCAATAGGATCGTGGCCATAGAGAAGGAGTATATGGAGACGGCCAAGCGAGCTAAACAAGATCTTGACCGGATGAGGCAGGAGCTCGACCGGTCCCGGGCGATGGTCGATAAGATGCGCGACCAGATGACGGAGGCTCATCGGTTGCATGCGGCCTCGTAGGAGGAGGTCACCGGGCTGAAGGCGGTGGTGGATCGGCTAAACGGCGAGCTGGAGTCGTCGAAAGGGGAACTGGCTACCAAGGTCACCGAGCTCAAGGATGCGGACAAGACAGCCGCGGGGTTGAAGGAGAAGCTGGAGGCGATCGAGACAGATCCCTACCTCAGCGTGGAGTACGTCAGCGAGTTCGCATATTACATGGCTTACGCCGATGCCATCCGTGCTGCCAAGAAAGGAGGGGTCGAGCACTACGCCACGAAGGGGCTATTGCAAGCAAAAATGTGGTGTTGCAAGCAAAAATGTTGCAGTTGCCTGAAAAATTTGATCAATTGCAACACCGTTCAATAAATGTTGCAAATAAACTGAAATCTTGCTTCATTCGCAACGTTTTTTGGCAATGTTACAGTAGTTTAGAGAGCAGTTGCAACGTTTTATTGCAATTGCAACATTTTACAAAAGCAAAAATATTACTTAAGATGCAACTGCAACGTTATTACAACATCGTTGCAAAGATATTAATTTATTTTTAAAAAAGACGTGGGTCAACAAATTTTTTTCCCCTACTCGAAAATAATCTCATATCTCATCTCTCTCTATCTCTCAAACTCTCAGCCCCTCTCTCAAACTCCAGTTTCTTTTTCTCTCCCCGTACTCATCTCTCTCTCTCAAACTCTCAGCCACTCTCTCTCAAACTCCATTTTTTTTTCTCTCTCCCCGTAAGAATCTCAAACTCCAAATTATATCTACTATAATTATATATACACATATATTATCTCTAAATATATATTATCTGCGAATTGGGTGAAGAATCGATTTGGGTGGAGAATCGATTTGGGTGAACTGCTCTCAAGCTTCGATTTCACACTGCTCTCAAGCTTCGATTTTCAGGTATGCTTCAATTCTTACTGCTTGTTCAAATTGTTTCAATGCTTGTATTATTTATATCTTGTTCGATTATTATTTGTGGTTTGAAATTAGGGCTTTTGTCTTGAGTGTTTATATTGTTTATGTCTTGGGCTCGTATTGCCATTTAAAAGTGTTTACAGTATTATGTGTTTTGAAATTAGGATTTTTATGTAAACCCCAAAAAAAAACTAGGGTTCCAAACTGAACTCGATTCGATAAGGTTCGTTGGAGGTCGTTTATTAAGGCTCATTGTAAATCACTTAACCAAACTGAAGGTCAATGTCAACTGGTCGGTTTGTTAGTTCCTGAACGTTTGGTTTTGATTTCAAATCTTATATGTGTGCTTATGATAAATATAAAGACATTTCTGTATACCGACCAAAGAAATGCCGACTGTTCCACTTGATGGAGGCGGCATACCTAAGATCTCATATCCCATTATACTTACAGAGACAGCATTGGTCACTCTAACTTTATAATTTCTCAAATCTTCCATATTCAGAATCCCACCTGCTTTTCTAACATCTTTAATCAGCCGTTCGCCAACTGTTCCATTATATAATGCTTGAGGTCCTTGCTCGGCTATTGCGTATAAGCTGTCCCCGAGTTCCACATTATAGCACGTGTCACCAGCTTTCAAAAGTTTTCCATTTGGTGCATATATTTTCGATAAGCCAGTGTCTCTTGTTATCATTTTCGCTTTCTTGGCAATATTTTTTCCGAGGTATGGACTGATTATAAACCCTTGGCTAGCAAGTTTAACGTCAGGTTCGAACAAAGTCTGCTAAGGCAGCCGCCCGAATTTCAACCAAGCGATGTGAAGCCCAGCTATCTCGCCTAGAACATCCATCGACAATGCTCCCTCAGACTTCGCTCCTGCATTATTCTCATACATGTTCTAACAAAAAAAACATGCATAATCATTAAGGGGCCAGAAATAATGTCAAGCAATATATCACCGTCATTAAATAAAGGGAGATTGTGCCAAATTATAGAAACAAATTAAAGAAAAAAAAACTTTGAGAATTACAAAAACCCACACCCGAGATTACACGTGTACTAAATTTTGCACTTGCAGCTAGAGCCAACTTTCCGTCTTATATCTTACTTTGCCATTCCTCAAATTTTCTAAATATTACAAATACCCAGATTCGAAAGCCGGGACCATTTGTAATATTCTAAAATTTGTAGGGTGTAATTGTAAAACACTTGATGGCGACGGCAGATTCCAGCAAGTCAACTGACGATTTGGTCAAAATGTAAGACATAAGGAAACCTCAATGGTAGTATTTGTAATGTTTTAATTCAAGTTGGTTTTTTCATGTAAATACCTCAAACCCTCCATCACTTGCATAAATTATTAAGTCTAATCCCCAAGCTTTTAAACATTACAACAAGACTCCTCTAGAGTGATATAAAACTGGTAATTTTTATTGAAAAGGGTAAACCACAGACCTCTGAAGCAGCTTCTGGAGCAGTTTCTCTCATGTCGACCGCAAGTGAACTTGGTGGAGACGAAGATCGAATGACCATAAAACCTCCACCTCCGATTCCACTTGACGAAGGATTGACAGCTCCAAGGCACACTGCAGTTGCAACAGCAGCATCAACGGCATGCCCGCATTTTTCAAGCATGAAAACACCTACCTCAAAGCATCGGCCATCGTCAGCAGCAACTACCGCATGCTGTGAATTAATAATGTCACGGTTCCTCGTCTGCTCTCTGTCTTTCGACTTGGAATGAACTTTCTCCTCACTTGAGTTCAAGTTTCCTCTTAGAGCAAGGCCTATCAATAAATTCATGGCAAACAACTTGATAGTCAGTGTTAAGAATCAATATGCTGACTCATGCTGATTTTTTTTTTCTACAAAAAAATACAATAGCTTTTATTTTATTATCTAAAACATAATTTTATCACAATTAATGCCCCTTTTACATAATTAAACCCTAATTCTTTCCTATTTCCCTCCACGGCCGCTCCTTTTCCTCTCTCTCTTGTTGGGTTGTGGAGACTAACGCTGGTCATTTGATCCAACTGGGTTACAATGATTGGATTATAAATAGTCCGTTGTTATCACTATAGCTTGTATCTTCTCAATAACCTAGTAGTGCCTATCTTGGTTGGGCAATGCTTCACGATGTAGTCGGAATTGTATGTCTTTTACCGCTTTTTATTTTTTTCCTTTCAATATTTGCAAGTAATATCGTAACATCTCTCGTCCCTTTCACTTTCAGCACTCAGTCCCTAATGCCCCCCCTCTCTCTCTCTCTCTCCCTTCTCTTCGCCTGCTTCTTTTCTTTCTTTTTTAACAGACTGAATCCGAGAAACTGTAAGATGGATTTTTCTTCTTTATTCTTTCTCTTTCTTTTCTCGCCCTTCAGTTTACATACCTCTGCAATTCACCAATCTGAGATGTGTTTAGTGTAATTTATATGGGTTGTGTTCAATTGTTACTTAATTGGTATTCTTATATATTTCTGTTTACTGTATTATGTGTTTCAAAATTAGGGTTTTTGTCTTGAGTGTAATTTATATGGGTTGTGTTCAATTGTTTCTTCATTGGTATTCTTATGTATTTCTTGATATGTTGTATGTTTTTATTGTAGTAATGGACAACCGAAGTCATAAGTGGGTAGAACTTCCAAAGTACACAAATGCATATATTAATGGAGTAAAAGCTTTTATAGAAAATGCATTTTCCAATCTTGCCGTAGGAAATGAATTAGGTGCCCTTGCAAACACTGTAAAAATGATCGATGGCATTGTAAAGATAATATCTTCGATCATCTCATATGTGATGGTCCGTCTCGAGTGTATGTGAACTACATATATGAGGTTTCAATGATCGATTTCAGAAGTAGGATGGATCAAGATATGGGAATGGATCAAGATATGGGGATGGATCAAGATATGGGGATGGATTATGAAGATAATTTTGATGAAATGTTTCATGGCGCCTATCGTAATTTGGGGAATTCTGATGATGGGTTTTCAAAAGGACCAAATGCAGCTGCTAAAAAATTGTATCGTCTTGTCGAAGAGGGGAAACAACCGTTATATCCCGGGTGTGTGAAGTTTTCTCGATTAAGTTTTTTAGTGAAACTTTACCTTCTAAAATGTGTCAATGGCATCAGTGAGTCTGCATTTGGGGAACTACTAGAGTTGATTGAGGCCTTTCCGGAGGCCCAAATACCTTTATCTGTTAATGCGGCCAAATATGTCATTAAAGATTTAGGTTTAGATTACCAGAAAATACATGCATGTCCAAATGATTGCATGTTATATTGGGCTGAAAATGAAAATGACCAAGTTAGCAAAACTTGTGGCGAGTCGAGGTGGATTTTGACCGAGAATAAAGCTTGTTCAGATGATAAAGAGAAGGTAAAACGCAAAGTTCCAGCTAAAGTGATGAGGTATTTTCCACTAAAACCGAGACTGCAACGATTGTTCATGTGTCGAGAATATTCTAAACTGATGACATGGCATGCATTCGGACGCAAGAAAGATGGTCAGCTACGGCATGCAGCTGATGGCGAGGCCTGGAAGACAATGGATGTCAAGTATCCTAAGTTTTCTTCAGAAAATTGAAATGTTAGATTGGGTGTAGCTGCAGATGGTTTCAATCCTTTTTAGTATGACGAATCAATCTCACAGCACATGGCCAATTATATTGGTGAATTACAGCCTTCCCCCTTGGTTAATCATGAAGCCGGAAAATTTGATTCTATCTACACTAATACCTGGTCCAAATGATCCAGGGAATAATATTTATGTGTATATGAAACCATTAATTACAGAATTAAAAGAGTTGTGGGATGTGGGGATAGAAACCTATGACATCTCTACTGATCAGAATTTTACTCTTCGTGCAAGTGTCCTTTGGACCATTAGTGATTTTCCGGGGTATGGGATGTTATCGGGGTGGAGCACAAAAGGATATTTAGCCTGCCCCTCGTGCCATTATGAGACCTCATCACAGTACCTGAAACATAGTAGGAAAGTAGTTTACATGAACCATAGAAAATTTCTCGATCCTAATCACAAGTGGAGGTTTGATAAAAAAAGATTCAATGGTCAGATAGAGATGGGACAACCTTCTGTACCTTTGACAGGGGAAGAAATTGAAGAAATATTGGTGGATTTTGAAAATAATTTCGGAAAGAATCAGAAAAAAAAGAAGTGTAATGCTGATTGTCCGTTTAAAAAGAAGTCAATATTTTTCGATTTACCATATTGGAGGGATAATTTATCCCGACATAACCTTGATGTCATGCATATAGAGAAAAATATTTTTGATAGTATAATAGGTACTTTGCTAAATATCGGTGGGAAGACTAAAGATCATGTCGAAGCTCGTTTAGATTTACAGGAAACGGGCATAAGAAAAGTCCTTCATCTAACAAAATCTAGTGATGGCAATCACTTGGAGATCAGGGCTGCTATTTTTGACATGACGAATACAGAAAAAGAAATGTTTTGTTCTGTATTAAGGGATGCTAAGTTGCTACATGGTTGTGCATCCAATGTTAGTCGATATGTGCAAGTAAAAAAAAAAAGAAAATTTCGGGATATAAGAGCCATGATGCTCATTTCATACTCCAACATCTGTTACAATTTGCTGTGAAGAGAACTTTGAAGCCTGAAGTTGCAATACCTTTAATCAGACTTGGCGCTTTTTTTAGAGGAATTTGCAGCAAAGTTATTGATTTGGAAGAACTCAAGAGGTTGCAAAATGAAATTGTCGAGATCCTGTGTCAGTTCGAGATGATCTTTCCAGAAGCATATTTTGATATAATGATGCACTTGCCAGTTCATTTGTGCAAAGAAATTGAGTATGGTGGACCGGTCAACACTCGATAATTGTTTGGTATTGAGCGCTATTTGTATAAATTGAAAAAATATGTCCGTAACAAGAGTAAACCTGAAGGATCCATGGCAGAAGGGTACTTGGCCGAAGAGTGTTTGACTTTCTGTTCAAGATTTCTGAATCAAGACGAGAAAACCACTAGTACCAACTGTTCTACTGTTGCTGGAAGTTCACGTCAAGCAAATGTAGGATATTCTATTGGTACTAGAAGTAATAAAGATGGAACTATTATTCAGTTGGATGATAGTACATGGATGCAGGGTCATCGATACATTTTATTTAACTCTGGAAATGAGGAAATCGAAAGTTTAATTGAGTATGTCTTTTACTTCTCACCTCTTTTTTGTCGAGTTTATACTATAGTTTTATAATTATATAAGCTTGACTGCTCTAAACCATGTAACTATTGTAGGGAGCATCGAGTTTTAGTGGACGGTCATGCAAATTCAAAGAAATATAAAAGGGCAAGATTACATACCGAAGAGTTCTATAAGTGGTTAAAGGATGAGGTTAAAAAAAAAGAGTGTATCAAGAGAGTTGTCTTCATTGGCTAGGGGTCCTACTCGAACAGCCAAACAATTTAGCGGATATGCAATAAATGGATTCCGATTCCATACAAGAAAAAGAGATGATGATTGTACAACACAGAATAGTGGTGTGTTTGTAAGTGCCACGACCACCAGCTTTGCAAGTGCAAAGGATCAGAAGCCGATCATTGGAGATGTCGATTACTACGGAAGAATTGAAGAAATCATTGAATTTGATTATTGGGGAGCTTTTACGGCAGTCTTATTTAGGTGTTGTTAGTACAAAGAAGAGAAGGATAATTATGGTTTTACTGTAGTTAATTTCAGTAAAATATGCCAAAAAAACGATCCTTATATTATGGCTTCTCAAGTACAGCAAGTGTTTTATATTAAAGATCCTGTCGATAATAGATTGCATTATGTGATCAAGAAACTTTCAAAGGAGTGGTGTGATATAAGTGAAGAGGATAATGTGATTGAAGATGTCAATACACATGTTTCAAATGATCATATTCACACTAACTATGATTTCGAAAATCAATTTACTGGTCTTAGTTGGAATAGAGATGATGTGCCAATACGACAAATCCCCATTACACCTCATTATGTTACAAGAAATGAAGTAGAATTAGCAGTGGAACCTACAGAACTTTAAAATGTCGTGTAAGTGTTTATTTTCATGTTTTAATTTTCGTAAAGTACATTATATGCTATTTATATATATATTATATATATATATATATTATATGTCTTGTGTGTTTGTAGTCTTGTATTATGTTCAGTTTTATTATCAATCTCTAATGTATTTTTGTTTTATTTAAATTGTACAGGGAGGCAAAATGTTTCATGCCAAATTTCACCACCAAGGACAGTTTGTCAAAGGGAAATACATTGGTGGGAAGTGCAATACTATTTCTAAAGTTGAACCCGACATATTCTCATATACCGTGTTAATGGAGTTGGTCAAAAGTCTTCACTACACTAAAATAGGTGGAGTGTATATCAAAGAAGAATTTGGGTGGAAATTACTGATTGATGACAAAGATTTGTTTAAGTACATTCGAAAAGTTGCAAGTGGAGCTACTATGGACTTTTACATTGATAACACTGTTGACAAAGACATTGAACCTCTGAATCAAATGCAGCCACATGTGGTCGTACGGCCAAGACCAGCTGTTTTTAAAGGTACACTAATCGGTTATCTATTTATGTCTTATAGAGGTGTTCCTTTTATTATGAACACTAATCTGTTGTGAAATATATTTTATTATGTGTGTAGCTAAAGTTGTGACACAAAAGACTTTTGTGACGATTCAACAATATCAAAAACAACAAAATATGAAAAAGAGAGGACAACAGTTGCTAGCTGGAAATGATGTAAATAAGTCATTTGCAAGGAGGAAATTGTCACTCGACAATGATGTGACCAAAGATGTGAACAATCGCAAAATGATTGAAAACTCTAAGAAGAAAATTCAGGTAAATTTGCATTATGTTATATACTCTGCTGAATTGAACTTAAATTATGGTCTTAATACTTGTAGCTGGAGGAAAATGAAGTAAATTCGGCCTTACCGAGATTGATAGAGTATGAACAGTGGAAGAATAAGAATGTTGCAGAAAATAAGGCTAGGTTGGAGTCAATGGGATTGACTAGATTCCAAGGAGAGTTGAGGGTTTTGGGAAATAAAGCGAAAACAAAGGTTAATTCGGCAAGAGATCAACATGAGGAGGGTATAGATGAATATAATCCAATTGTTAGTGAAGAGGAAAGCGTGCAACATGTTACAAAAAAGAAAGTAAGTTGATTATTTTTCATGATTGTTGATATGTAATAGCTGATGATTCATTTGAGATTGAAATATGTATTAACTGATGACTCTTTTTCTTAAAAATGTATTGCTGAAAAACAAGGTTATGTGTAATAACTGATGACTCTTTTTCTTAACTGATGACTTTTTTTCCCATGTCGTTTATGTTATAATTTTATTAAAAATGTATTGCAGAAAACCAAAAAGGTTATTGGTGCTGGGCCAACAACCCGATTGCGAGTCAATGCCTCGGTTACACGTGAGAAAGAGAAAGAAGTGACAGAGTCGGCCACCTTGCCACCGCCACCACCTCTGACAAAGGTAATGTCTGATATATTGCCACCGCCACCACCTCTGACTGAAAATACACTACAACGACCACAAGTTTTAGGCAATGGATCAATGGCTGCTTTCTTACAAGTGCGCGCTCGCAAGCAGAGCAATGAGCCAAATAAGGTTTTAGAGAAGGTCCCTGGGAAAGACCTAGACCTGGCAGAAAATTTAAATCAAGAAATTGAAGAAGGTACATTTTACATATATAACCTTCAAAATCGAAGACCTGTCAGAAAATATCAATAAAAAAAATGCTACAATTAAATCGCTTCAAAATCGAAATGGGTTATGCAGTTTCAATCGAAATTTTCAAACTGAGTGGGTTGGTTGGGTATAAACTGCTTCTCTGAATTCCCTTTTTTATATAAGAAAAAATAATTTTCTTGGTCCCTCTACTATGAAAAGTTATCAAACAAGTCCATACTGATTTTGACACGAGTTTGGCTGCCTTACCATACTGATTGGGTATAAACTGCTTCTCTGAATTCAATGCAATATTTGAAAACAACTGCTTCTCTGAATACAACTGGTTCTCTGAATTCAATACACTATGTAAAAATATTGCATTGGGTATAAGAAAGTTATCAAACAAGTCCCTCTTCTATAAGAAAATATTGCATTGTAATGTTATCTGAGTGGGTTGGTTGGGTATAAACTGCTTCTCTGAATTCCCTTTTTTATAAGAAAAAATAATTTTCTTGGTCCCTCTACTATGAAAAGTTATCAAACAAGTCCATACCGATTTTGACACGAGTTTGGTTGCCTTACCATACTGATTGGGCAATCGTTTCCACTTTCCGTTATTCCACGTCAATATAAAAAACACACTGAGTCAGACATCCACATCGATTGTACCGTACGTCATTTTTTATTAGGTTGATGCTGAGTCAGTTTTATAAAATTCAAAAAATATAAGATAAATCTGAAAAGTAAAAAAAAAACATATAGAAAAAGTTCTGGAAAATAAAAAATACTTAGAAAAAATGAAATGTTACAAAATATAAGAAAATTTTGAAAATTTCGATTTGAAAATGCTACAATTTGTTAACAGTAATTGAAACTGAAAATGAAAAGGGTGATGCATGTGTGTTAAATCGGAATGATCAGCATTAAAAAAAACAATTAAAAGCTGCAACATGTTTAATTTACGTTATATTAACTTTATAAAATAAACTTGAAGTTACTGAAAGGCGATATAGAGGAGTAACAAGAATGGATAAGATTCATAGAAGGAAACCCTCAGAGAGGAAGTTAATCACGCTGAATAAGTGTTTCCAACCGGTAGCTAGTCAGAAGGAAGTGAGATCTGAATTGAGCAGTTTTTTGGGAACGATAGCAAGGGGATATGTGCCTCTTAATTACGTAAACTGGGCTCAGGTTCCGGAGACTGAAAAGGATGCTTATTGGGGTTTTGTGTTGGTAAGATTCCTGATTACGATTTAGCAAAAAAAAAATTTCCTAATTATGTGCTTCTATATTACGTAAACTAGCGCCATGAACATGATTATTTTGTAATCACGAATAGTTCTAGAATAGTTGTAAGTTATATAAATTTTTTTATTTATCAGAATCAGACAGACAAATATATTATACCTCAAGAAGGTAGAGATTGGGTTATGCGAACAATTTGTGACTTATGGAGGTTGCATAAATCACGTACAAAAGCCAGGTACTATCTTTCTAAATACAATGATGAGGGCAGGATTGCAAACAAGCCGGACAAAATTCCACTCGAAGAATTTAAAGCTCTTTTAGAGTATTGGGTTGATGAACATACTCAGGTATATATTTTACATTAATTATTTATCACGTGTATGTTAAATTCAAGTCACGCAATCTTATTTATAATAGTGTTTTGGTTGCATATTAATGTTGCTCAGTTCAACCAATTTTATTTACAGGAAGTGGCTGCAAAAAACTCAACAAACCGTCGCAACATAAGAGACACACACACTGCTGGTACAGCAAGTTTTGCTCAAATCAGCCACGAAATGGTATGTCTTTGGTCGTTGATTTAGAGTTCGTGAAAATGATGATACGTTTGAATACCCGAATCAGTTGGCATTGTCTAATATATATTTTTTTGTCATCCATCTATACCATTCAGAAACTCAAAAATCCAGAACAAGTGTCACCAAGAAAGTCTCGATTATTTATTGAAACTCGCAAACGTGATCCTAAAAAAGAGTACAAGACCGATACTGAAGCAATCAAAATCAAAATTGTAAGAATTTATTTAATGATGCAATTTATTAATATTTTGTAGCTATTCCTGTGATCTTGTGTTCTTGTCAAGTGTTGCCAACAGGACCACAGGGGTTGTGTGTTAGCTATCAAATAGTTTCTATATATATATATATATATATTGATGATGGTAAAGAGATCGAAGATTGACCCTTAAGATTGAAACCTGCCATCGTAAGTTTAAGCACTCTCATAGAGGGAAAACCATGAGAAAATTTTCCAATCAATGTGAATTCAAAAGGGGATGCAAGTTCCTCTAACTCAGCCGCAGAGAACGAGATTGTTTTAACACCATTAATTTCTAGAATCTGCCCCATGGCACTTACTGCATATTTATCATGGAAACTCTGAAATGGTGAAAGCTTACTATCAGATAATGGCCCTGCTCCAGCATTATCACTGTCCCTTTTATTAGTCAAAATAGCAGCATAAGTTGTGTTCGGAGGCTGCTGCAAATTTTTAGATTTTACGATGGCAGCTGTTAAGGGTCATGGGGTGGGCTTAACAAGACTTAACGAAGAAAAATAATGAAGAAAAATAAGGGCTGTTAAGACAAAAATACCCTCACTAAGGACGGGCTTAACAAGACTTAACGAAGAAAAATAACGACTGTTAGAGATAGGGATGGACGGTGTTACATAGTTTGTTTTTAGGGATGAACGAGGCAAAAAAAATGATCAGGGACGACCATAGGGATTTCACCAAAACCATAGGGATGGACCATGTAATTTACTCTTGTTAATTTTATGGTATAGTGTTATATTGGTGTTAGAAATGCTAGGTTCCTTGACATGAGTATATGTTCAACCAGACATATACATAGTGGTTTTGGGCCTTCACCATTTATTTGAGTTTCCTAGTTGAAACAGGCACTTAGTTTTGACATGTTTAATATAGAAATAATTAAAGTATTTGATGAATTAATGTGTGTATTTAGATAGTGACAGTTTATAAATTTTTATGTAGGACGATATCGAAAAGATCATTACTTCCAATGGAGAAAGCGATACAACTGATCAATTGTTTTGTGAAGCTGAAATATCTCATGGTCCGACTTGGCTTGTCGGGAGACATGTCAAACCTGCAAAGAAGAAGGAGAAAAATTGTACTGTATATGAAGACAACTTTGTGCAGCAGTTGAGATTGGAGTTAAAAGAAGAACTTGCTGCTGAAATGGAAGAAAAATTAAACAAGAAGGTGTAGGAAAACTTGAGAATGGTCCTCAAAAAATTGGGAGAAGCTAATCCCAGTTTCAATCTTGAAGTAGAGGAACTCTATACGAGTAACTCTAGTGATGGTGGAAATGGTACTCCGGTGACTGAAGTAACTCCAATTGAATGAACCAAGGCGATGGCAACTCCTAGATTACTTAAGATATTTTGAACTTGTTTTTGCTTGAATTAAACTGGATGATTATGTCTGACTCTAGCTACTAGGGTATGGATGTATTTTATTTTGGTATGGCCGGATTTTATTATGGTATGAAACTTGGGCTTGTTTTAGGTATCAAAGTTGGCTTTTTTTTTTTTTCTTGAATCAAAGTTGGATTTTTTTTGGTATGTAGTTTACTTTTGGTAGCATTCGTATGATATACCGGATTTTTATGATGCAAATTATGGTATGGCCGTATTTTATTTTGGTATGGCCGGATTATATTTTGGTATGACCGAATTTTATACGGTATGAAACTTGGGCTTGTTTTAGGTATCAAAGTTGGCTTTTGGACTTGTTTTCTTGAATCAAAGTTGGATTTTTTATGGTATGTAGTTTACTTTTGGTAGCATTCGTATGATATATAGGATGTTTATGATGCAAACTGCTATTGCAAGGCTTTGTGTTTGCTACTGCAACACTGATATTGCAATATTTTCTGTTTGCAACTGCAACACTGATGTTGCAATACTTTGTGTTTGCAACTGCAACACTGCTACTGCAATATTTTTATTTGCAACTGCAACACTGATATTGCAACACTTTGTTTGCAACTGCAACACTGCTATTGCAATACTTTATGATGCAACTGCAACACTAGTTAGATGTCGGCTATCGTCTATAGCAATACTTATAAATGTTGCTATAGTTTCGAAAAATGTTGCAGTAGAGTTCAATTGTGACATTTCTGCTGTTGTTGCAGTTTATGGGCATATTGTTGCAATAGGAGGCTACTGCAACGGCAAAAAATGCAACTAAAGCTGGATCATCCAAAATCGTTACAGTTTCCATTTTTTGGCCCTTCTGCAACGTTTTTGGGACATTCTGCAACATTTTTGGAGTATTGCAATACGCCTTCCGTGGTGTAGTGGAGGTTGGCCCTCTGATCGAAAATTTCAAAGCCTATGTGCTCGAGCATCCTTTGCAGTCGGACTTCTCTCTGCCGATCCTTCACCTCACCGACCTTGGGATCGATCTGAGCTGGTACCCTTCGCCGGACAAACTTGTTTATCTGAAAGCCGGTGAGGAAGCGCGCGTCGATCCGTCTGCTGGAGGCGAAGGCCAGACGGGGGTGGCCTGGGCGAGACCGCTATTTTATGATGTTTTCTTTCCTTGTAATTTCCATTTTCTTCTTGTTTTGCCTTCGGGCGTGTACAAACAATTTGGATGGAATAAAAATACGTTTTTTGCATCTGACTCTTTATTTGTGCGATCGCCTCTCTGAATGTTTGCATACGAATTTACACAAGTGTTTATACAATTGCACCTGATGCCTTGTTTGTATGATCGCCTTGTCTGAATGTTTCGCATCATTCCGACTTTGCACAATTGTCTGAATAGATCTGAATGCATTGGTACACTTGAAATTCTTACTTATAAATATTCTTGAACAAAATCGATCGTCACGTGTGTGTTTGAACAAAGCCGATCGTGTGTGGTTCCGTCCTCCTGATTGCATGTATGAATAGCTCCACTTTGCCCCTTGTTTTTGTTTACTTAGCGAAAGTAAGGGAACAAAAATAATACGTTTGGTGAGCTATCTTTAGTATGTTTCTTCCGATCTTCAATTTTGTTGATTCATCGAGGGAGGTCAATTGTTTCGACCTTGAGGAACCGTGCACGGTCGCGGAGTTCGATGGACCGACCTTCATGACCGTGTCTTGTGCGCGAGGGACATTCCACCTGTTGGTCTGTCTCGCGACTCACTTTATTGTGAGGGTCCTCCGTTAGGCTGCGCCCGCCTCGTATTTGAACGAAAGACGAGCGATCTTGGTCTGGATGAGTCCTTGCATGGGGCGTCATCAGATTAATCGACTCCACGTCCGCGGCTTTTTAGCACTTTTCTACCTCGGATCGTCATGTTAGATGACGACCCTCGACGGTATATGTTGTGACGGGGGTAGGGATGCGTCGCCTTGTCCGGGTCTATCATGTTAGATGATGAACCTTTGAGGGCAGGAGAGTGTGTCGACAGATTTGTTTGGAGGGTCCTTTGGCTACGCTCGCCTCGTATTTAAACGAAGGGCGAGCGATCGCAGCCTAAAGGAACCTTGCATGGACTGGCTGTCGGTTCCATTGACTTCCGGAACCATGGCAGCACTTTTCTACCTCGGATCGCCATGTTAAATGACGATCCTCGACGGTATATGTTGTGCTTGGGGGGGGGGGGCGATCGCTTGCATAGGTCTGTCAGGTTTGATGACGACCTCTTGTAGGGCGAGCGAGTCGTCCTCTTTTTTATATGTTTGTTTTGTCGAGGTGAATCATATATAGGGGATCGAATGATCTCATTAAACTCTTTGTACATTGGGTAATTGAATACAGAGTTTTCATTGGTAATATTTCTTCAAATGCACGGCGTTCCAGGGATATTGGTTCGGAGTGCTGTTTGGGTGTTGGAGTTCGTAGGCTCCTCTGGTCAGCCATTTAGATATCCTAAAGGCCCCCTCCCAATTTGGGCCAAATACTCCCGTGTGAGTCTGGACCTTTTTGAGGACTAGGTCGCCCACTTTGAATCGCCTTTCCTTGACCTTTGAATTGAAGAATTTCTCGGATTTCCTTTTGTGGATCGTGTTCTTCATTTCTGAGGTCAGTCGTCATTCTTCGAGCATGTCCAAGTCGATCCATCGGGCTGTATCATTGTCCGTCGTCATTTCTTGTTCAGTTTGGTGGCTGAGGACGGCGATCTCCAAAGGGATCACCGCTTCTGTCCCGAAGGCGAGGGCGAACGGGGTTTCGCCTGTTGAGTTTCCGGTCGTCATTCCGTAGGACCACAAAACATCCGGGAGCTCGCTCGCCCATCGTCCTTGTTTGGATTCGAGTCATGCTTTGATCGTGTGTTTGAGGATCTTGTTTACAGCCTCTACCTGCCCGTTCGTCTGAGGGTGGTAAGGGGCCGAGAACAAATTTTTGATTCCCCATTTCTCGCAGAATTGCATGACTTCCAAACCATCGAACTGCTTCCCGTTGTCGGAGATGATAGCCTGGGGTAGACCGAACCGGCATATGATGTTCTTCCAAATGAACTTGATTAATTGTTCTTGGCCGATCTTGTTGAGTGGCTCGGCCTCAGCCCATTTCGTGAAATAATCGACCCCCATGATGGCAAATTTACATCCCCCTGGCGCCGTCGGCAAAGGACCGATGAGGTCGATGCCCCATTGGGCGAACGGCCATGGATTGTACATAGAAGTGAGCTGCTCGGGGGATAGCCTGATGTTCGGGCCCATCACTTGACACCTGTGACATGATCGGGTGTAGGCGATCGCGTCTTTTTGTAGTGTAGGCCAGAAAAAAACTTGTCTGGTTGTCTTGTGGATGAGAGCTCGTCCCCCAGCATGATTTCCACAAATCCCTTCATAGATCTCGGATAAAATGAGTTGGCCTTCCTCCGGCGTAATGAACTTGAGGAGAGGAAGGCTGAAAGCTCACTTGTAAAGCCGGTCGTCCAAAAGGGTGTATCTGGTTACACGGAGCTGAAGCTGGCGAGCTTTGACACGGTCGGCAAGGACCGTTCCGTCCTTCAAGTATTTAATGAACAGAGTCATCCAGTTCTCTTCGGCGATGGCAATCGTGGTAATCAGGCTTCTGTCGATCGCCGACTTTGCTGATTTTGTGATTTGGATGTTAGAGAAATCTGCTGCCCCATCTGATGATGCTAGTTTGTATAGGGCATCGGCCTGGGAGTTGTGCTCTCTCAGAACTTGTTCGATCAGAACTTCTTCAAACTTTGTGCACATTGCGGCGACCAATTCTTGGTATTTGATCATTTGTTCGCCGCGCGCCTCATATTCTCCCTTGACTTGGTTCACGACCAAGAGGGAGTCCATGAAGATGTGGAGGCGACGAACGTCCAGGGCGAGTGCTAGATCGAGCCCACCTACCAAGGCTTCGTACTCGGCTTCATTGTTGGTCGCACGGAACCCGAAACGCACAACGTTTGTGAAACTTTGGCCGTCGGGGCTGATGAGGAAAATCCCTGCCCCTGCTCGCGAGTTGGTCACCAAGCCATCCACGTACAATTTCCAAGCAGGGCGTCCGACCTGGGTCGGACTGGGTGGGAACATTAATTCCACCACGAAGTCCGCTAGAGCTTGGCCTTTGATCGCCGTGCGAGGAGCATACGTGATACCGTATTGGGCGATCTCCAGCAACCACTTGAGGAGTCGCCCGTTGGTGTCTGGCCGGTGCAGAACTTCCCTTAAGGGGAGAGTTGTCAGAACCTCCACTTAGTGTTCGAAGAAGTAGGCCCTCAGCTTGCGAACACTCATGACTAATGCGTAGGCGATCTTCTCCAGAGGCGTGTAACGTGTTTCCACTTCGTGGAGCGCTTGACTAATGAAATAGATCGTCAAGTGAGTTTGCCCGTCTGCTCGCACTAAAACAGCACTCAGCACGACCTCCGAGGCCTCCAGGTAAAGGAATAACTTTTCGCCGGGGATCGGCTTCGCCAAGATTTGGGGATTAGACAGATACTCCTTGATTTTGGCGAATGCTATTTGACTCTCCTTTCTCCATGCAAACTTCTTGTTCTTTATGGTCGCGAAGAATGGCTTGATTTTATCTCCGACCTGAGAAATGAAACGGTTAAGGGCACCTAGACAACTTGTGAGGCGTTGCACTTGTTTGACATTCCGTGGCTCCTGCATGTCAAGGATCGCCTGAATTTTGGTAGGGTTCTCCTCGATCCCCCTCTGGCTCACGATGTGCCCCAGGAACTTTTCTGAGCTTACCCCGAAGTTACATTTCTTGGTGTTCAGTTTCATGTTGAACTTCTGTAGGATGGCGAACGTCTCGGCAAGGTCATTGAGGTGATCTTATTTATTGAGGCTCTTGACTACTATGTCGTCAATATAAACCTCCATGGTCTTGCCGATCTGGTTGGCGAACATCTCGTTGACTAAATGTTGGTAGGTTGCCCCCGCATTCTTCAGACCGAACGGCATTCGGACCCAAAAATATACGTCTTTTTCTATATGGAACGACGTGTGTTTTATGTCTTTCTCCGCCATTGGGATCTGATGGTACCCGGTGAAGGCATCCATGAATGACATCATTTCTCAACCTGCCGTGTTATCGACCAAGTGGTCAATATGAGGCATCGGAAAGTGGTCTTTTGGACATGCCGTGTTGAGGTCGGTGAAGTTGATGCATAACCTCCAGGAGTTTCTCGGCTTTTTGACGAGCACTGTGTTGGCTACCCACTGTGGCTCGTCTGTAGCTACTCCGATTAGTTTGTTGTCGAGTAGCCTTTTGACTTCTATGTCGAGCGCTGCATAATTCTCAGGACCGAATTTCCTACGTTTCTGGTGAACAGGTTTCCTTGCCGGGTCAATCTTTAGATAGTGGCAAGCGTGTTCAGGACTTATGTCGACCATATCTTGATGCGACCAGGCAAAGACTCCGATGTTCTTACGTAGTAAACTAATCAGATCATCCTTTAACTCGAGGCCGATGCTTGTGCCGATCTGTACTTCCCGCTACGGGCAAGCCGGATCTATCGTTATACTTTCCAACTCTTTAATGGGGACGGTTCCTTCTCGTTTGGAACGATTTCCGGAATCGATCCTTGGATCGATGTCGAGGCTTGGCTTGAAACTGATCCTTGGCTCGATGTCGTCCGTCAATCGATGTGAGATGCCGTCCTCTGAGTCGGGCTGGTTCGAGGTGCTTGGCTCGTCGAGCTCCATTGGTTGATTGTCGATCGACTCAATGTTATAAATAGTATGGAAAGTGTTGAAAGAAGTTACGACATAGGAGTAATTCAAACAGTTCTTAGCCATTAGTTTGTCTCCTTTTATAGTACCGACCGTCCCGTCGGCAGTGGAGAATTTGATACAGTAAAAGAAAGAAGAGGCGACCGCCTCGAAGGTTTCTAGAAATGGGCGACCTAGGAACCCATTATAGATGTTGGGCCTATTTATGATTACAAAATTGAGGTTCCTAGTAATCTTAACCTTGGGATCGTAATAACATATTAGCTCGACAGAGAGCTTGATCCTTCCATAGGCTTGGACTGTGTTGTTGCCAAAACCTTGAAGCACAATATCAAATGGCTTGATGAACTTGGTCAGGTTGCTGAGCTAGTCAAGAGCAGATTTGAATATGATATTGCAAAAGCTCCCATTGTCAACCAGCACGCGATCGACCATTTTCCCAAGGATACATGCAGAGATTACCAATGGATCCTCTTTGGGGCACTGCACTCCCTCTCTATCCTTGTTGGAGAAAGTGATGAGTGCGTCTTTGGAGATGGTCGGCTCTGGGGGTACCACGACATGGACCCCGGCGAACGCCCTCAATTCGGCCTTCCGCTTTCTATTCGACATGGTGGAAACTGGGGAAAGGCCTCCGAGGTTTCCACCTCCCGACTGAAGCATATTGATCCGGCTGCCGGGGTTGATCGGAGGGATTGATTCGTCAGAGTACTCCGGATCGTTCTGCTTGATCCTGGCAACCGGATTGGGAGGGATTCCGTCGTTCTGTCGGCGCTCGCGCCCCCTGGTCCTTTCTGCCCGAGGTTCTGGCTTGGTAACCAGGTTATCCAACTTGCCTTCCTCAAACAGTCTCCAGAGTTATCTGAGGAGGTCGCGGCACTAGATGGTGTTGTGTCCAGGACTCTTGTGGTAGGCACAAAATTTGCTGCGGTCTAGATGACCGTTGTCCCTCATCGGCTTCAATTTGCTAAGCCACTCGCGTCCCTTGATGGCGTTGAAAATGTGGGCCGGAGATAGATTGAGGTTGCGGAGGAGGTAAACTTCCACATCCTCGAAGGCTTTGAATTCACCGGTCGGCTTTGCGACCGCCTTTCTGGGCTTGACGACTGCCTTTCTCGGGATGGAATATGGCGCCTTCCCTTCCCCGGTAGATCCCTCGCCTAAGCGAAGAGAGAGCATTCTCTGCCTAGCCAGAAAATCAGTGGCCCTGACGTGGAAGATCGCGTAGGTCGGGGGGATGTCCTTCGTGAGGTGCCTGAACATGGGCGAATGGCCATAGAATCCCCCTAGGACCGAGTAAAGAGCGAGCTCGTCACTAATGGGCTCGCCGGTGAGGACTATTTCGTCCACCCAGTCGATGTATTCTTCGTCGGGCTCGTCCTTCCCCTGCCTGATCTTCATCATGAGGTGGGGGCCTTCAGGTCGAGCAACTTTGGCGGCGAAATATGACGTGAAGTCGTTCGCCAATTTCTCAAAACAGTTGATCGAGCGTGGTGGCAGTGAGATGTACCACCTATGGGAAAGATCGCCCAATGTCAATGGGAACATTCGGCACTTCGTCGCGTCCGATGCCCCACATCCGGTCATGTAAATCCGGAACTTGCTCAAATGGGTCTCAGGATCCGATATCCCCTCATACAGAGGTGTCTGAGGAGGAGCGATCTTCGGTTGAACAGGTGCGAGCTCGATCTGGGCCGCGAGCGGCTCATTCGGTCCGGCGATCGATCTCTTGGCGCCTGCCCCAGTTTCTAGGAGTGCCTTCATTTCGTCGAGCTGGCGCTGCATGGCGGCCATCGCCGTATCCTGACTGCTCGAGGATTGGCTCTCAGAGCGGGAGCCGAGGCGATCATGTACCGATCTTTTGGCCCCATGGTAGGTGACGAATTCTCCACCACCGAGCTCAATTCTTGGGCGAGTGGGAACCCGTTGGACAGACAGTCTTCTGGGAGTCGGGTATGCCGAACTCCTGGTGACGGATTTGGACTCCGATGCTTCCCGGCTGGGGCCCGAATACCCGGGTCACCATGAGGGATCACTCCCTAGGCGGCTGAAGACGGAATCATCTCGCCTTACGAGCGCCTTTTCCTACGGCTCGGGGCTTTCTGACGATTTCTCGACATATAGCCCCTTAAGCTTCCGCTTGCCTGCACGGAGGATGACTGAGGGAGTAATGGTGGGCGAGTCGCATGCCCTCCATCCCTCCCTGAGGATGGCCATAGCCTCCTCGATCTGTTCCGCGGTTTGGAACTGATCGAGTGAAAGACTGGGGCCATCCCTCGGGGGCGGGAGTGAGAGCCTAGCGTCTGTTAGGAGTATGCCCTCGAATGCCACTCAGAGGATATTGAGTGAGGGCATTGCACTTGTAATTATGTAAATCATTTATATAAGGCAAATGAATGTTTCTTTATTTACTGGTAGTTACTTACATTCCTAACTCGTAAATAAACATATAGAAACTAGTCCGTGTATTTGAGAGCAAAACGTTCCACTCCTTATTGGATAAGGGGGTCGGCACTGGAAAGGTTATAGCTAAAATACTTAATCGTTCGCAAGTCGATGAAACTCGACTGGGCGTTAAGTTTATGTGAAGACTTGTATGACGTGTTCTTTGACATGGAGAGTGCCTGTCGAACGCTAATGGTTAGTGGGAGCACACGTTATAGGTATGCTAATTGGATTAGTATACTCGAACCGACTCACCCTCGATTCGTCACACGGATTTCACTCCGGGACAGTCAATGACGGAATCGAAAGGTTGTGATAGGTATTCGTGAACCTTCGACTTGAGGATTTAGTTGGGATGTGCTTGTGACGTCAAGATTTTCATTAGAGTAGTTCCACCCTGTAAACCGGAAGGCGGGGGTCAACCTCGACGTGCATCTTGACGGGCAAGTAGCAGGTCCTACTGAATACCAAGATAGAATTCTTTCTCCCGTTAGTGAGCGGGTTATATGTCCTATGCGGTTATTGGCAGATGAGATCATAAGTCTTTGGCCAAAGCATTGGAGCTAGTTGTATTAGATACACGACAGCTTGATGATCTCGATTTGCATTAACGCATGCATAGTGTCAAGTACAGATGGGGTTTGACTGACCGTGACCCCATAACTTGATCGGGACATTCGGAAGAATGGTTTATACGTATACTGGTATTCACGACAGAATGGTTCTTGAATGATCCCAATCATTCGTTCTCTCGGTAAGTGCAGTAGCCGCCAGTCGCTAGGTGGTGCTACTACTCTTTGGTTCCTCCCATTGCTGACTGAGACGGACCTACCGAGTCGCGCATTAGGATTGACGACGGAATGAATTGAGCTTGTTTTCTCATTATAAATATTAGATATTGGATATCTAATTTATTGGACATTGGATGTCTAATTGATTTTGGGACATTGGATGTCTAAATTGATTTATTGGATAAATTAATTTACGGCCTAATGAATTAAATATATTACTGGTGATTAATTTAATTCATGAATATAATTATTTCTTAGAGAAATTAATTATGTCATTATGTATTTGATGATTAATTAATTAGATTAATTAATCGATATAAATACATCGGAACGGAATCAGAGTTTATCTGTTTGGACTCACGGAAGTCCGAAACGGACCGAACTTGTCCAATTCCTTCTAGAGGCTGCCCCACCTCATACTTTTCCCTCATGGTCTTGGTCTCATCCTTGGTAGGTTGATGACTAAAGACATTTTGAGATATCATATCTCATTTTATATAGAAAGGTGATTTGAGGTGGTTGAAATGAGATAATATTGAAGACTTTAAAAACTCTTACTTCCCACTTGAGATTCCAGCCGTGAGGTTATAGAAGGGAGAGAGAATATAGTTTTCATTTTAGTCTTCAACTTCATCTTCATCTTGTTCAACTTTCTTAGAGAAAGATTGAGAAAAAATAGAGAGAACAAGATTATACACTTAGAGTGTAATAATAATAAAAGCTTCATCACTTGATTCTAGCCATAACCTTAGAGGTTAATCAAGTATTGTTATTCCGGTCGTTTTTCCAGCGCGTGGCAAGTAGAGACGCGGTGCTTTCGGCGTTGGATCGTTCAAGGGCTTGGAGCGGATTGAACTCGTAGAGATCAAACAAAAGCTTGGGGAATAGCTCAAGAGAAGGTTACCATTTAATCAACGGACTTCGAGGGTTAGTTTCTTACGACTCTTGCTTTTCGTTTATATATTCGTATATACGTAGCTCGATCGATCCTCGTAGGGATTCGGATCGAATTAATTTTCGTTTTACCGCTTCCGTTGGGCCTTCGTTTTAGGCACCGAATCCCAACAGCGTCGCCGTGGTCGCCTTCCGCCATGGGTTGGGATTCGGCCTGGGCCGGAATAAGATGTTCGGCAGATCGCAGGGTGGCTCTCTTTGAGGTCGTGGCAGACGTCATGTTCTTTGAAGGTTTTTCTTTGAAGAACAGTGAGTGTTTCTTCAAGTATATGCCCCGGAGAACAGTGAGTGTTCTTCAAGATGGTCGGAATAAAAAATGAAGGTTAAGATGCTCTCCTTCTAGCGCCAATTATTGTTACCCAAAATATTATCTGGAGATGATATTGCTGGAATGGTCGAGTAACAAACAAATGCGAGAGCACGTCCATAGGGAAAGTAAATAACACAAGATTTGCCGGGGTTGTTAGTCCCGGGCTTGAATGCTCTCGCGAGATGTTATTAATATGAATACTCGTGAGTACAAATATTAATGTTAGAGTACAATTATAATGAGTGTAAAGAATCTAGTTATCTTAACTATCGAGTGCTGAAGATTGCCGGAAGAACCAGAGTTGAAGCTCTGTGAGTTCTTAGTTACGAAAATGGAGAGTTCTCTGTATAGTTTGCCTTTTGGCGTTCTGTGTTTATGTTGTGATGCTGTGTCCACGATTTTTACTGTCTGAGTTTTTGTGAATGTCTTCCACTGTCTTTCGGCCACTGCTGGAGGCCTTCTATTTATAGGAGAAGAGGTTGATAGGTTCTCCTTGTCCATCGTGGGCGACCGCCGTTTCCTATATTAAAATAAGGTGGGCGATCGTCTCAGCACGTGGAACTGTTTCCTCAAAGTCCGCTGCTGCTGCTGGCATCCAGATGCGCGATCTAATGAGAAGTCTGCACGCTTCCTGTCTCGCCATCTCGGGAGGTCCCACTTTGCACCTTTCGGCGGGTCTGTCGGTAGGTGAGAAGATGGTCACAGGCTGGGGGTCAAAAGGCCTTATCCTGTGGCGCCTTTTGCGGATCTGCACATGGGTCTTCATCCGAGATTCGGTCTTTGAAGACTTTGACGGGTGTCGGATTCATACATGGCATGGGACGATCGTCTCCAGTCGGCCATTAGAGGCGATCACCAGATGCCAATAGGCGATCTCCAGATGCCAATAGGCGATCGCCTTGGACGTCGACCGCTAGGCACTTGCCCATCATTTGTCTTCTTTAGCTGGTTCCAGACCATTATGCTGATCTCCATCGAGGCGTATAAATCGTCGCACAACAAACACCTCTTCAGAATTTTTTACTGCAACACGAGAAAACAACGCTGCAACTCTTGGGTGCAATGTGGAGATTTAAAAATGAAATCAATACACATTTGAAGTTCAACAAAATTCAAGTAACACTAGATTCATATTTTACTAAATTGTCTTAGAATGTTCAAGTGGATAACACACACACACACACATATATATATATATATGTATATATATGGAAAATTTTATATAATTATTAATTTATAATTTCGTCGGACCTTTTATATACACTAGGATTTTCAAAAAATATATTATCTTATTATTTAATTGATTGGTGTCCAAATTTGAACTGATCTCAAGTTTCGACCGAGCAAATAATTAATTTATAGAGGTTATTAATTTATCGAGTATTATTTTATCTGTACAAAGACCCTCATTTTTTCCAAGCCGAATTTGATTGATAACAAGGTCGTTCGAGTTTAATTCGTTAATATAACGAACTAAACATGAACATAATTTTTATTTGATAAGATATAGAATTCGATTTGATTGACTAAATATTGAAATATGCATGTAGAAAGATTAACTACTCAACAATTTATGTCTGGTTTAGCTTAGCTGGATTACTAAACAATCAGATTTAATTATAATACTATGCCCATCTCGCCCTAAGTACCTAAAATATGTCTCTTTAAAAATACTACATTTTATTAAATACCTACAATCAAATCAAACAATCACATTATCTTATGTAATCTCCATCACACACTCACCATTGACACCTTCTACCTTTTAATCTGTAATACACTAGCTAACAATCATCCACCTAAATTACTTCAGTTGTCTTCCAAATTGAAGTGGTACGGAGGGAGTATTTAAAACTTGATAAAAATGCAAATAACTTTAAACATACATATATTCAACTCGTTTGGATTACTTCCTACGTCCTATTTGGAGAAACTAATTTCGAAACATAATTTTATCTGAGTAAAAGAGACTCGTTTCTACTTTTCCATATTTCATGACATTACTTATGTTGTTTATTAAACCTTTTCCGTTCTACCAAAACTTATGCTCTTCTCACTTTTGTCGGTCAACACTTATGAAATTTGATCTAAATCGCAATTAATATATAAAAATTATAATCAAATAAGTGATATCTTTAAAATACACATTAAAAAAATTATTAAATATTTATATAATTATAGTTTTTTAATAAATTGATCACAATTTATGCTCAAAATTTATAAATTATGACTTAAAAAATCAAAATAAATTAAGTTTTGATGGACAGAGGAAATACTTTACCGTTAATAAAAATTGGGCTCTATCTTTTCTAATATCAAACTATAAAATTAACAAGTTATATATCCTCATTAATAAGAGTATAAGTTTTTGAAACCATTTTTCTTAAAAAGACTAAAATGTCCTCCAAAAGTTGGTGATGTTGAATTTTTTTTCTTTTTGTATTTTATTTAATTTAAATCATTTTTCTTTTCTTTTTATTTTTCATCATCTTCTCCATGACTAACTACGGAATTCAACAATTAAAATTTAATGTCTAAACGGGTCTTTCAAAATCATTATAAAAATCACACAATTTTTTGAAAAAGAGAAGTTGAAGTTCAAATAAGACTTCATTTATTGTGCTCCTGGGTTCATAAAGAAGGTATGTGTTGGCCACTAAGTATACAATAAACAACTTGAAAAATAGATAGTACTACAAGCTGTACGTTTTTCGAAAGTGAGTTTGCGTAGCAGAAATTTAAGTGTGAGTTGCTGTAAATACAGCAACTAAGCGTTCTCCCGTTTGCTTGGTGCGTACAGGATTTTGCAATATATACTTGTATAAATCATAGTTTTGAAAACAATAAGGACATAAGGTAGATAACACATAATTTAAAGTGGTTCGAGGTAAACCCCTTTACGTCCACTGGTGCTCCACACAGAAGTAAATAGTTTATTATAATCACTACGTACACAACTACGTGACTATAACTAAATCTTGTCTCGCAACGTTCACACAGATTGTTACAGGGACTGAAGCTTTTTGCCGTTCACACAGATTGGCTTGAGCTCTTTCTTGACTTGCTTCTTCACATATAGTTTGAAGCTCCATCTATAATGCGATTCTTCCCACACAGATCGGAATACGCAAGGATCTACAGTCCACAGAGGGCTGATGATTATCTCAGCGGTAAAGGTAGAATTCTCTGAACAGCAGCTTGATCTTTGATATATGTTTGTTGTATGCTGTGTTGTTCACGTTGAGGACTTGTATATTTCTTCGCTTGAATACTTGTTGTATGCTCACGAAATATACTATATTGTAATCACTAGAATGTCAGACTGATTTGTCAGAGCTTTTGTGATATCTGTTCTTCGTGTGTGTTCTATGTCCTATGGCTTGGGGGTATTTATAACCTTTGGAAAATGCACCTGTTACAAATGTAGCCGTTGCATGTAGGTGAAATGGTGACTTCTATGACTGGCGACTTTGTTGAATATTTAAATTAAAGTAGATCATATTTAATGCTTCAAACATTCTTTTTTACTTTGCATTAAATGCTCTTCAGCGCGTTCAGAATTGTCTCACTCCTGCTGCATTAAATGTTGTCCTATCAGCAGTAAATACTACTTTAACCGTAAATACTTTATGAATAAACAAAGTGTATTTCACAACGGTTTAAAGCTTTCTTTAATGAGGTCTGTCGGATGTGTTTTACTTTTTCCAAGTAAAACATCTTACAGCATGACTGCTGTATCTGACACATTGTCTTTTGCTGCAGCTGTAGACTCTATAGGATAGACTGTATGAGATCTTTAGTGCTATATGGAGGGGGTCGTATGGAGATTCCAGACAGATTCCATACTTAGCGTTTATTTCAGCTTTTTCGACTCCTTTGCTGTATGATGGCCATTATCAAAACAGGATACAGGATTGTTTATCCCAACAATTTCCTCCTTTTTGATAATGCAAAACTTCTTCAAGATAACTTCTTGATTCAGATAGACTGACTCTTGACCTTCTGTCAAACAATATGATCTTCAGTACTTAGTCTAAAAATGTGAACTACTCGCAGGCAAGTTCTAATAAATTGAGAACATCTATAGGGATGTGTATTACAACTTTAAACTTATGATTGGCATGCAGACACAATGTTACAGTGTTTGTCTAGGTTGAATACAACTTAACTTATGAACTGTTCGGAGACAAGTTTTTACAGCTTTAAGACATGTTCTATACTTGTTCATTTGCAGTAAATAAATTCGTAATCAAACAGTAAAAAAATAGTAAGCGTAGATTACGAGCTGTAATCTTTCAAGAGAACAAATTTTTATTGATAATGTGGAAAAAAAATTACAAGTTCTCTAAATAGAGAAGATAAATAAAAAGTGCATACTGCAATAACAAGCCTAAGGAACAAATACAGTGAGAAAGGCCAGATAAGCTTAACTCTTGTACTGAGAATGCCTTCAAGGTCTCCTGTTAGGATCATTCTCGGTTCCTTTCTACCAATTAACAAATGAATCCTTGCCTAGATCCTGGTAGATCGCTCTTCCGTCAGCGGATTGGTCGAAAGCAAGTATCCAGTCATCTGTATGGGTGATCCGATCACCTATTAGGTGCCTTGATTTCATCTGCAGTTGCAGGGAAGCTTTTCTTTTGCTAACATCCTCGTGAATTCATCTGCAGCATCCGACAGAGTCTTGAACTTGTTGAACATAGAGGACTCCCTGATGAGTTTAACGAAGTATCTCATCAGTTCATTTTTCCTCCAGTCTTTTTCTTCATCAGTTGTAGGTTGTCGGTTAGTGGGCAGAAGAATCTAGGATGGTTTTTGCATGTTTTTCTTCCAAGAAACGTTGGGATCATGGAACTCTGGATGAGAATCAGATACCCTGTATCCTCTTGTAGGCGCGGCCAAATGGCCTATTGCAGCAGCAACACTGTAAGGAATACTTGTTAGATTTTTATGATGTCATTATTATAAATTCAAATATTTATTACTTGGCAAAATGTAAGGAAGAACCAAATGAGTATCTTCCATAGGCCAAATTATGTTAAGTGTAAAACTTGGCAAAATGTAAAGAAGAACCAAATAAGTATCTTCTATAGGCCAAAAATAAGTTAGGCTACAAATCGGCTAAGTACTAAAGATCAGCTGAGTTCATTAGAGAGATACAGCCGAGTCAAGTCAGAGTAGTTCTGGTCAACAAAAATAGTCAGGGATGTTTGACCAAACTGCAGTCAAGATACCTCAGACAAGTCATCTGATCAGACAAGTCCTAAACAGTGAACATCAGAGAGATCCAGACTGCAGAGAAGTTAACTTCACATCAGCCTAGTCGATATCAGCCAAGTACTCCAAGTCCACGTCAGCATGCGTTGAAAAGTCAAGTATTACGGAAAGTCACATGCAACGTGAAGAGACAAATTAGAGAGATTCCCGCAAAAGATATTAATTAAATAATTCATCCAGACCCACCTTGAAGACTTTAATCGTATTATATTCAAAAGATTCGGCGCATCACATGCAGAGTCTTCACAACAGTCGGAAGATAGATTAAAATATGGGAATCCAGCCTTGCAACGTTCAGAAAAGAATAAACAAAGAATTCTCCCTCCAACGGACTGATTTGTTACAGATTTGCAATGGCTATGAAGAAATGCTCATGGATCAACACCTATATATATCCAAAGATTTAAAGTTGAGCAACTACCGGTGTAAACATACTTTCAAGCGATCAAAGCATTCAAGCAATCTAAAAGCGAAATACAGCATCGTGAAAAGAGCGGTTCTAAAAAATTCATACTTGAAGAAGCTCTTAGTTGGAGAAGACAAAAACTCGTGCCTTAAATCCTGAGTTCGGGGTACTTCACTGGTTGAAGTTAGAGACTGTAAAGGCATCCAAGGATCGAGGATCAAGAGGTGCAAGGCAGTCAAGTGGGTTACAACGGCACGGATTTCCACTGGTTGGAAGCTGTTGTAGTTTGGTTGCATCACTGTAATATTTATAACTGGTTGAAAATTATAGTGAATTCATCTCCAACTGGTTTGGAGATAAGTGGATTAGTAGAGGATTACCCCACCTCTGAGACCACTATAATTGCCTGCGTACTTTACTGTTTTATAGCATCATACTTTAACTGTTGCATTCATTTTTAAGTGTTTCATTAGTTGTTCTGTATTCGTCATCAGCTGACTTCCGCACGTATTAAGAACAAACGACTTCAAGTCATTTGTCTATCTATCAGCTGACGAAACTTACTCTTTGAGAAAAAGAGTTTAAGAGTTTCAATAAGTCTATTCACCCCCCCTCTAGACTTATTCCTGGATGACTTGTGACCTACAAGTGGTATCGGAGAGGTTGGTTCATTTATTTCACGAACCAGATCTATATCAGAGATATATCTTTACTCTCATTTTAAAATGGAACACATGCACTCTAGACTACCTGTGTTTTCAGTTGACGAGTATGATCTTTGAAAGATAAGGATGCAGGCACACTTATCTTCAATCCATGATGACATGTGGGGCATCATATAGGACGGTCCATTCATCTTCGAGAAGGACAACACCGCAGAGGAGATCGCAGCAGGAAAGCGAGAGAAGATCCCAAAGAAGAGGACAGAGCTGACTCCCGAAGAAAGAAAGCTGGCCAATCTTGATAACTGGGCCAGAGATGTGCTATATCAAACTCTTGACAAATCCACCATGGTCAAGATCAAGAATTGTAAGAATGCCAAAGAAATCTGGGACACATTAGCCCTAATGTTTGAAGGAACGGAGCTGATCAAAGAAAACAAGTTGTCAATTGCTATTAAAAAATTTGACAACTTCAAAATGAAGAATGGCGAATCCATAGACGAAGTGGACACAAGGTTCACTGAGATTATCAATGAGATCAACTCCCTCGGCAAATCTTATGGCAACAGGGAGATGGCACTGAAGGTTCTAAGATCTCTCAATCCTGAATGGAGTATGAAGGCAGTGGCCATGAGAGAATCCAAGGACCTCAATAAGATAAAGATCCAAGAGCTGTTCTCTGATCTGAAGGCTTATGTGTTCGAGCTTCCAAGTTCATCCTCAACTGAGCCTGCAGAGAAGGGAATAGCCTTTGCAGCCGAGTCCCCTGCCAAGAGCCTATCTGATGTAAAGCCTCCAAATCCATTAGATTTTGAGGAAGAAATGGTGTTCATAATGCAAAGGTTCAGCAACTTCCGGAAAAACTACTCCAAATACAGGAAAAATTATAAGGAGAATCCCAGAAGGAACCAGAAAGCCGAAAGCTGGAAGGTGGAGTGCTACAATTGTCACAAGACAGGACACATCTAAATCGATTGTCCTGATCTCAAGAAGGAGGAGAGCAAGAAGGAGGTGGGCAGAAAAGAAGACAGAAGGAAGGCCCTCATCGGAGAAGATCAGGAGCATGTAGAATCAAGCAGCGGATTCTTTTCTGATGATGATGAAGAGTATGACTGCCTGATGGCCAACTTAGCTGATGAAGAGGTAACATCAAAACCCTCTGGTTCAAATAATAGTTCAGCCATGTCACAAGATATGGATCTACATGAATCCGTAAATCAGCTATTTAAAGATTTTGAAACACTAAAATCTGCACACCTATCTGTGTCAGCAGAGAAGACTCAGCTGCAAGATGAGAATAGGCAGCTGAAAAATGATTTTGAAAAACTCAGCCTAGAACTGAATACAGTTGAGATAAATGCAGCTAACTTGCAAAACCAGGCTGATGACAATACAACTGAGATAAATCGACTAACTGTTTTACTTAAAGAAAAATCAGCTGCACTTGCTCATGTCAAAGCTGAATTTACTAAGCTGACTCAGGCAAATAAGACTCAGGCGCAGGAAATAACCTCCCTGAAGGCGTCTTCAACTCTGGAAGAATTGTGTACCAATAAAAGGCCACTATATTCCATATCAGGCCTTGGATATGATCCTCACACTCCCTCTAGTTCCAAAACCACTTTCGTCAAGGGAGAAACAATTGTCTTGACTGCTGAGCCTACATACAAACCGATATTTAAAAATAGGCAACAGCCAAGTCACAAGTCTAGCCGCACTGTGGTTCACAAGGCACCACATAGACAAGTGACTAGGCAATGGCCTGTGCGTATGACCTGCATAACATGCCGACTATTATCAACAACTCCCCAAAAACAGATTTCAAAATGGGAGGGGCAGATGGAAACCTCAAGGTTATCCTAATTTCCAAAATGAACAAGTGTGGAGACCTCAAAGATTTAATAAATGGTCTCAGCCAAGGTTTAGAAATGGCCCACACTATCAATATTTTGAGGAATATCCAGTATACAATCCCAACAGGAGATTCAGACCTCGACCTTACACACCTTATAAGGGTAATAATAATAACAATTTTCACAATCCAAGGAGAAATCAATTCTCCAGGAAACCAGCTAAACCTAGAGGACCCACACCGATTTGGGTACCTAAATCTCTGCTTGTCTGATTGAAGAAAAGGTGGAAGGACTACAACCACATCTCCACAAACTCAAACTTTGGAGGGGAAGAATGGTTTGTAGATTCTGTATGCTCAAGGCACATGACCGGGAACAAGAAGATGCTGTCCAAATACACCAAAGAAAAGGGTCCAGATGTAACCTTTGAAGATAGCTATAGAGGACAAACAAAGGGCTTTGGAGAGCTGCACCGAGGAAATATTGTGATATCCAAAGTTCACTACGTCGAAGGGCTCAAATATAATCTCCTGAGCATAAGCTAGTTTTGCGATGAGAAGAATCTAGTAGTCTTTACCATTTGGAAATGCATGGTGATAGATATCCTATCTGGTGAGGTGAAGCTACAAGGATTCAGAAGGAGAGATGTCTACATGATAGATTGGAACGCAGGAACACCTAACTCCTATTTTCTATCTAAGACAGTAGCTGAGAATGGATGGCTGTGGCACAAAAGATTATGTCACCTGAACTTCAAAGCCATCAACAAGATTAGTTCTCAGAAGCTGGTCAGAGGACTTCCAGATGAAGCATTCAAGAAGGAAGTGCTTTGTGATGCGTGTCAGAAAGGAAAGCAGACGAGAGCATCATTCAAGCCAGTCCAGCCTACAACCCTCACAACAAGGATATTAGATCTACTCCACATGGATCTATTTGGTCCCATCAAACCAAGGACTCTAAGCGGCCGAAAGCATGCACTTGTTGTAGTAGATGATCATTCAAGGTACACTTGGATTATCTTCTTGTATAAGAAAAATGAAACCTTGACCAAGCTACCTGAGCTGCTGAGAAGGATCTAGAATGAGAAATCCCTATCCATCATCAAAATCAGATCAGATAGAGGAGGAGAGTTTCTCAACAAGGAGATCACTGATTACAGCGATCAGAATGGGATCCAACATGAGCTCTCTGCAGCCAGGACTCCCCAGCAGAATGGCATTGCTGAAAGAAGAAACAGAACCCTGAAGGAAGCAGCAAGGTCCATGATTGCAGAAGCGGACCTGCCCAAGAGGTTCTGGGCTGAAGCTGTCAACACAGCTTGCCATACTCAGAACAGGAGTTTGATAGTAGGGAGACATGGCAAAACTCCCTATGAGGTTTGGAATAATAGAACTCCCATTGTTGCTTACTTTCACGTTTTTGGTTGTAAGTGTTTCATCCACAACAACGGTAAAACACAACTAAATGCCTTTGATGCTAAAACTGATAATGGTCTCTTTATGGGATACTCACATAGAAGCAAGGCATATAGAGTATTTAACAAAAGAACCTTAGTTGTGGAAGAAACACCCCATGTTGTTTTTGATGAATCTACTGTTGAGTACAGGAAGCAAGTTGAGCTAATTGAGAATAAGCTCAAATCAGCAACCCTTGAAGAAGTCATTGTACATGACACTGGAATGGTGGACTCACCTGCAGACCAGCCTGAAGATCCAACTGTAGCTGCTGAAGACCCAACTGCAGATCAGACAGGATCACCAAACCTATCTGATTCAGTTGCCGCTGATGAAGACACAGCTGTAGCTGATAAAGACTCATCTGCAGATCAGACCCAACCTGCAGATGACAAGACGGTAGCTGATCCAGCTGCAGACCAAGGAGACCAGAACCCAGCTGATGCAGAAATCCACCAGAGCAATTCAACAGGGGGAACAGACCCAGAAGAAGACGATATCCCCAAGTGGCTCAAAGACCATCCAATCCAGCAAATCATCGGGAAGTTGACTGATGGAGTTAAGACAAGACAGTCAACTCTACCCGTAGGAATGGCTAGGGGTGTTCAAAAATACCCGACCCGAACTACCCGGCCCAACTACCCGATGACCCGAACTAAATATTCCGGGTATTTTTAAAAATTTTAAATTTTTTTGGTAGATGCGCGACCGGAAAAAAGTCCTATAATCGGGCCGGGTCATGGGCCGACTTGTTGCGTAAATTCGGGTACCCGAAAATCCGATTATTTTTTAATAATTAGTTTTTTTTTATAAATTTAATTATTTAATTTGTAATGATATGAAATTTTATCTTTCAACTAATATGAAATATATTTAATATGAGAATCCACGTTAATGTATTTTCACTCATGGTATTTATTCTCACTAGTTTGGAAATTTATAAAATCTTTAAATAAAAAATAATATATTCTCTCATATATATAATTAAATATTGAATTAAGCATAATTATATAATAAAAAAATAATATATATAAAAAATTTAGTTAGTTTTGAAATTTACTTATTGTACGGAAAATATTTATAATGTATTTAGTACTCGGGGAATTAATTTATATAATAAATTTTAAAATAAATTTATATTAAGATTACAAATTATTTATAAAAATTTAAAATTAATGGTATTAAATTTTGGGCCGGGTACCCTATGACCCGACCCGAAAAAATAGGGTACTCGCTTTTTCGTGTATCCGACTTTTCGGGTCGGGTCACGGGCCGAATTTTTCATTACCCGAAAAACCGGGTACCCGTAAATTCGGGTACCCGAAAAACCGGATACCTGGTTATGAACACCCCTAGGAATGGCTATGTTCTCATGCTTCATGTCACAGATAGAACCCAAGACAACATAACAAGCTTTAGAAGATTATTCTTGGATAAATGCCATGCAAGAAGAACTGGAGCAGATGGAAAGAAACAAAGATTGGGAACTAACAGACAGACCAGATCACAAGAAGGTTATTGGCACCAAATGGGTGTACAAAAACAAGAGTGATGAAGACATAGCTGTTGTTAGGAATAAAGCCAGACTTGTTGCAAAAGGTTATGCACAGTGTGAAGGAATAGATTTTGATGAAACCTATGCACCTGTTGCAAGATTAGAGGCCATCAGATTATTCCTCGCATATGCTGCATTCAAAGATTTTGAAGTCTATCAGATGGATGTAAAGAGTGCTTTTCTAAATGGCATCCTAGAAGAAGAAGTCTATGTAGAGCAACCCCCAGGTTTTGTCAAAGGAGACAAAGCCTACAAGTTGTTTAAGGCTCTCTATGGACTTAAGCAAGCACCAAGAGCATGGTATGAAACATTGTCTGTGTTTCTTGAGAAGAATGGTTTTTGCAAAGGAAAGGTGGACAAGACCCTATTCAGAGTAGAGCACGAAGGCCACATATTAATAGTCCAGATATATGTGGATGGCATCATATTCGGCTCAACCAATCCAGAGCTATGTGAGAAATTATCCAACCTCATGCAAGGAGAATTTGAGATGAGTATGATGGGAAAGCTTAACTTCTTTCTCAGATTACAAGTTAAGCAGATGGAAAATGGAATTTTCATCAACCAAGCTAAGTATACCAAAGATCTAATCAAGAGATTTGGAATGGAATCAGCCAAACCAGCAAGAATTCCTATGAGCACAAGTACCCACCTAGATGCAGATGAGGCAGGCATATCAGTGGATTCAACCCACTACAGAGGACTCATTGGATCATTGCTATACATCACTGCAAGTAGGCCAGACATATCCTATGCCGCAGGAGTTTGTGCGCAATTCCAATCTAAGCCTAAGCAGTCACATCTAGATGCAGCAAAGAGAATAATTAAATACCTTAAGTCTACAGTCAACATTGGACTATGGTATCCTAAGGATGATAACTTCGAGCTGTCAGGATATTCAGATGCAGATTTCGCAGGATGCAAAATTAATAGGAAAAGCACTAGTGGAATGTGCCAATTCCTAGGAACCAGACTGATATCCTGGTTTAGCAAGAAGCAGGTTTCTAACTTTATCTCCACCACAGAGTCAGAATACCTAACTGCAGGTAGCTATTATGCACATATCTTATGGATCAGACAACAACTGAGGGATTATAATATCATTGCCAATGAAGTCCCTATCTGGTGTGACAACAATAGTGCTATTGCAATAACCAACAATCCGGTTTTGCATTCGAGGACCAAGCACATTGATGTTAAGCACCACTTCATCAGAGACCACGTGCTTAACAAGAGAGTTAGAGTTGAGAGAGTCAGCACAGACTACCAGATAGCTGACATCTTTACCAACTTTGCCAGAAAAAAGGTTTTTGGAGCTGAGCAGAGAACTTGGTCTACTAGATTGGGAATCTAGTACTGAAGAAAAAGCAAGTTGAAGCATCTCAGAGGAAAGACGGACCCAGCTGATTAAAGAAATCAGATCCTAGCTGATGCAGGAAAGAAGGACGAAGGATGGACAAAGGAACCTAGCTGATCAGAACCTCAGGCGAGAAGTCCATGGAGTCAACTCACCTGATGCAGAGCAGTCAACAGTCAACAGTCAAACCAGCTAAGTTTTCTAAACTTAACCGACCTCTGAATATTTATTATTGTCTGCTTTATGTATAATAATATTATATTAATTTTTGGTTCGCAAGTGGCATTTAAATACACGTGGCGATCACTTGATAAATCGACCTCCACGGTGACCAGTTAAAAACCAACCGTCAAATTTTAAAATCTAAACCTGGACCACCGTTTCGAATTTGAAATTTAAAAAATCTCAAAAGGCATACCACCGATTCAAAATAAATAATAATTTAATCCATACGTCTTTTCATCTTCTTTATAAGGACAGAAACCCTTCACTTTACCTTTACGCTTACCAATCTTTCAAACCCTAGATTTACAGAGCAAAAATCTTTTGAACTCCAAATACACTGAAAATCTCTTGTTTGCAGAAATGGAATCCTATTTCGAAGGCATTAACATGAAGGCGGTCAAAGACCAGATTATCTTTTCTCTGGTCGTTGATTTCGAAGGCCTTTTGGAAGCAAATCTGGACAACAATGACGTACTCTTCCTTATCCATTCGATGATGAAGAATGGGATCTATCCATTTCTGGATATCAGTCCCAAGCACCTTTACAAAGAAGACGTCATCGCTTTATATCGCGAGGCCCATGTGATTGAAGAAGGAATCAGGAGCACAGTCGGCGGAATTCAAGTCGACATCTTGCCAGAGTCGATTCGTAAAATTTTCGGTATGAAGCACCGCGGCATAGCCGTCGAAGCTCTCAAACAGACAGCAGCCGACGTTTGGCTAAAGATTAAGGCGATTGACCAACCGACGAAGCTAAAACTCACTGCTAAAAGGAGCGAGATTAAAAAGGAGTACCGATATATGTTGCATATTACCAACAAGATCATTTTGGGTATGACCGGCAGTTACGACCAACTGTCGTCGGCGAAATTCACAGTGCTGGGAGCACTGATTCAAGACGAGGCGATTGATTGGGCTGACTATATCTTTAGGCAGCTTGTTCGAGAAGTGAACATAGCCGAATGGCTTGCTGATGAAAAGAGATTCAGATCCAAGCTGGCATTTGGAACGCAACTGAGTTGGATCCTTGAGAAGATGGGTGTGGCGAAGGGAAGTACTGATCCCTTCCCACATCAACAAGAGACTTGGTCATCTGGACCAAGAGACCTTAAGAAAGTTGGGAGGCAACAGGAGAGCAGCTCGGATACTCAAAGAATTGTCTGATTCACCGCCCTACAAATGTCCTTCATCAGACGAGTCGGACCGACCTGCAGACGTCAACCCAACTGCAGACGAGTTAGACTCCGAGTCAGACAACACACAAATAGCTGTCCGATTCAAAAGAAGGGGACCAGCCCCTGGAGAACCATCCATCATGCAGTCATCTCCAAAACCCTCTCCCAAGAGGCCCAGGCGACTGCAGTTTAGTTAGGAGGAGCAGTCAGATCATTATGCCAGTCCTGCAGCCAGGTCGCCTACCCACTGAAGACGGCTGCTCCAGCGGCACTGAAACTCGAGATCATCCCGTCCTCACTCCAGCATACATTCCAGAGGAGGAAGAAGCAGGTTTAATCATCTCAATCCCTGAAGCAAATTACACCTTTAACCTGCTGGACAACAATGTTTTCAACCTGTCCATTGAACAATTACAGCTTGTTAAACCACAAGCCTTAAAACACTCTTTTATTAATATTTTTGAAGAGTGGAAATTTTTCAAATCTCTGTCATTTACGAAACTTCAAACTTATATTGCAACCAGTGGTTGGGAATATCCCCAAGCCACAAAGAATGTACTGATACATTTTTGTAAAGTATCAGACATAGTTTTGATCCTCCAGGAGAATTGGTTCTTGTCTCATTTCAAAACCAACATGGACCAATTCATCCATTCCATTATGTATAGTATTTTTGATGGTTCATTTGGAAAAGAAGATGAGGAGGAAGAAGAAAAAGAAATAAGAATTGAAGAAGTAAATGGAGAAGAAGATGAGGAAGTCATTGTCATAGACGACGAAGAAGAGGAGCAGAAAGAGATAAAAGAAGGAGAAAACATTTTAGTTGAAAAACAATCTGAGGAAGTTGAGAAAACAGAGGAGTTAATTGTTGAAGAAGAAGAAGAAGAAGGGGAAGAGGTAGAACAAGAGGATGATGAAGGAGAGAAGGATGATGATGAAGGTGAAAAAGATAATGAGAATGAAGGAGAAGATAAAAAAGATGGGAAAAAGGATGATGATAATAATGATGATGATGAGGATGATGATAAGGATGAAGGAGGAGATCAAGGAGCTGAGAAAGAAAAGGAAAAAGATGAAGAAGAAAAAGAAGAAGAGGAGAAGGAAAAGGAGCCGGAGAAAGAGCCAGAAGTAGAGTCTGCAGACAAGGCTGGGGTGCCTGCCCGGTATACCAGCCTGGACGTGGAGTTGGCTGAGGACTCCAGATCAGGGACACCTGAAAAGACCCCATCTGGAGTACCAGCTGCAGATAGGAGCCTGCAGTCTAGTGGATCATTTGCAGAAGGCTCAGGCGAGCACTCTCCACCATCGCAGATCTCACCTGCTATGACCGAGCTGATAAGGCAGATAGTGAAGGATACCATTGGAGAGCTGCTTGCATCTCAGGTCACTCCTGACCTCCAATCCATCAATGCCAAGATTGATACATTGCTGCAGCGGGAAGTCCATCAACCTCCTTCCCCTACAAACAACAGAATGCCATTTGGCATGTCTGACTGGATGCACAGGATGGAGCAGCAGCTGACCACGTTAGTTGATGCTGGAAAAAAAGGGGAAGATAGAATACAGGGGGAAGGCAGCATTCAAGGAGAGATAAGGGAGGAGCTCAGAACGAAGAAGAGACAGGATGTCCAGATGATCACTGCTGGGACATCCTCAGCTAAAAGGAAGGGAGGAGCAGAACCAGAAGAACAGGCTGATCAGCCTGCAAGCAAGAAGAGGAGGACTAGAGGAGGATTTGAGCCTACTCGAGAGTGGGAAGGCAAGGAGTTGCGGTATGTTGAAGAATTTATACCAGAAGAAGCTCTACCCATGTGGGGATCTGCAAGGAAAAAATTCATCAGAGACTACTACATCTGGGAAATACTCCAGGATGATAATCTCACCCCATAGCAGATCTTCATCAACTTCATGGAAGAAGCTCATCCACAACTCTGGACTATTCTAAAGAAACATGCTGAGACATACAACGCTTATCCCATGATCCCTCAGTTCAGAGCCAAAGAACCTCCCACCTTGGAGAAAGGAAATGCTTTTAATGAACTTGCTCTCCAGAGAAAAATCAAGAAGCTGTGTCTTGAGAATAAGTTTTCATCACAAGAAGAGCAAGACTTTGCAGCTCTTGTTGTAAAGAGGAAGTATGGTCTTGCACCTGTCAAGACAAGACCAATCGAGCTAAACCCTTCAGCTGCCAAAGCGGCTATTCGAAGGCGAGGCAGAGGCAGATGACTTTCACTTATTTTGTACTTGTAATGATTTTATTTCTGTACTTGTAAAATTTTCTTGTAAATTTCAATCATAATCAAGTCAGAAAATTTTATAACAGTCTTTTGAATGACAATTTCCAGTTGTCTAAAAAATTAGACTGATTTTAGTTTGTGTCTTGCACTCAAGTGTAGACTTGTTCATTTGAATATTTCCTTAAGTTTTGCCATCATCAAAATAGGGGGAATTTGTTAGGAATACTTGTTAGATTTTGATGATGTCATTATTATAAATTCAAATGTTTATTACATGGCAAAATGTAAGGAAGAACCAAATGAGTATCTTCCATAGGCCAAATTATGTTAAGTGTAAAACTTGGCAAAATGTAAAGAAGAACCAAATAAGTATCTTCTATAGGCCAAAAATAAGTTAGGCTACAAATCGGCTAAGTACTAAAGATCAGCTGAGTTCATCAGAGAGGTACAGCCGAGTCAAGTCAGAGTAGTTCTGGTCAACAAAAATCATCAGGGATGTTTGACCAGACTACAGTCAAGATACCTCAGACAAGTCATCTGATCAGACAAGTCCTAAACAGTGAACATCAGAGAGATCCAGACTGCAGAGAAGTTAACTTCACATCAGCCTAGTCGAGATCAGCCAAGTACTCCAAGTCCACGTCAGCATGCGTTGAAAAGTCAAGTATTACGGAAAGTCACATGCAACATGAAGAGACAAATTGGAGAGATTCCCGCAAAAGATATTAATTAAATAATTCATCCAGACCCACCTTGAAGACTTTAATCGTATTATATTCAAAAGATTCGGCGCATCACATGCAGAGTCTTCACAACGGTCGGAAGATAGATTAAAATATGGGAATCCAGCCTTGCAACGTTTAGAAAAGAATAAACAAAGAAGTCTCCCTCCAACGGACTGATTTGTTACAGATTTGCAACGGCTATGAAGAAATGCTCATGGATCAACACCTATATATATCCAAAGATTTGAAGTTGAGCAACTACCGGTGCGAACATACTTTCAAGCGATCAAAGCATTCAAGCAATCTAAAAGCAAAATACAACATCGTGAAAAGAGCGGTTCTAAAAAGTTCATACTTGAAGAAGCTCTTAGTTGGAGAAGACAAAAACTCGTGTCTGAAATCCTGAGTTCGGGGTACTTCACTGGTTGAAGTTAGAGACTGTAAAGGCATCCAAGGATCAAGGATCAAGAGGTGCAAGGCAGTCAAGTGTGTTACAACGGCACGGATTTCCACTGGTTGGAAGCTGTTGTAGTTTGGTTGAATCACTGTAATATTTATCACTGGTTGAAAATTATAGTGAATTCATCTCCAACTGGTTTGGAGAAAAGTGGATTAGTAGAGGATTACCCCACCTCTGAGACCACTATAATTGCCTGCGTACTTCACTGTTTTATAGCATCATACTTTAACTGCTGCATTCATTGTTAAGTGTTTCATTAGTTGTTCTGTATTCGTCATCAGCTGACTTCCGCACGTATTAAGAACAAACGACTTCAAGTCATTTGTCTATCTATCAGCTGAAGAAACTTACTCTTTGAGAAAAAGAGTTTAAGAGTTTCAATAAGTCTATTCACCCCCCCTCTAGACTTATTCCTGGACGACTTGTGACCTACAAACACTATCCTCAAGAGCACCATATATCTCTTTTTATCTTTCCAACCTCCATTTTCTTTTTCCCTCTTTTTTGGCATCATCAAGATCTGTGACCTTAGTATGAATCTCCTGTAGGATTTTCCTTGCATTGTCCTGTTTAGTCTCCAAACTTGAGATTTTATCAACTAGAGTGCCGAGTACCAGAGACATGTCATCTATCTTATGATCATGGTCTGTTAGTCTGGTACCAGTCTCCTTAAGGGCAGTGGCCGTCTTAGCTTCGGCAATTCTAAGCTTCTCCTACTCTTTCTTAAGGATTCTCTCCTGATGCACCTGTAGCTGATTGGGCGCTTTCCATAATGCATTAGGCATTAGGCGGAACGCGTCCTCGACGTTAGATATTGCATTCTTCAGGCCAGAGAGCTCATCCTGAGCTGTCTCTCACATCCAATCGAGCTCTTTTCCGATATCGTACAGTGCCTTTACTGCATCTTGCATGAATACAGTCTGTCGGCTGATTGCATGGAGTTGCTCAATCCGAGCCTCGGTGCACGGGGAGCCAGGACGTGCAATTTTGGAATCCTCTGGTTCGTTTAGTTGACGAAGAACCACATTGTGACGAGGGCGTTGTGGTCTATAATCTGGCAGGAAACTGTCATCAGAACCAGATTTGGAGTTTGCCAAGGGAGATGCAGGGGCATCTTGAGGTGGAACAACAGAGGGTGCTGTTGGTTCAGTATCAGGGACAGGAGGGACTGATTCCTCTTGTTTGTAATTATCATCATTAGTCGGAGGTATAAGAGGGACTGAATCCTCCTGCAGACTCTCAGCTTCCGCCTGTGTAATATCCGACTGTAATTCTTCTTTTTTATCTGTCATTGTATTGCTTGGATAATTTGAATAATGTGGATCGTTGCAGATTTTATATAATTGAGTTACTTAATTCGTTATCCACTTCATGTTAGATGGTTAGATGATTAATTAGAGAGTTGCATTTTTTTTGACTCTTTTTAGTAGTGTAGCGTACGCTACATGACTTGATTAACGTACGTTAATCGAAATACTTAACATACATAAAATTTTACCTGTTGCATACGTAAAGAGAGAATCTGACATCAGTTGACTTCCGCACGTGAGCCTGTTGTCAATTGCATACATGTGATGGGCTGTCTGGTCGGTTGGAGTCAACCCTTATTAGCGTACGTAACACCCCTTTTATTAGCGCACGCTAATAGCCTGCGAATTAAAGACAATAGCCACTGTAAGCCGCTTACGTACGTAATATTAACCGGTTAGCGTACGTAAGAGTGTTAATGTATGCTAAATATTATCGATAACGTACGTTAAGCCTGTGCAGTCTATTTATAGGACCAACCTATTTTTCATTTCTTTTCAGTTCCAACTCGATTTTCTCTCCGTATATTCCCTCTTCTGCCTCCCTAAACCGATATTAACCTCCTACAACTTGGTTTCGAGTCTTGTAACTTGGATTGGAGCTCATTGATTCGAAGTTAGAAGGTGTTTTTGAGCTTGTAGTGTGTTTTCTTGTGGTGTTGAGAGTTGTTCTTCGTTTCTGGAGGTATGTATATGTTTATCCTCTGTACTTTTCGTATATTAATGTTAGTAGTGTAGAATACTTCACTTAGAGTTTAATTATCCAAGTAGAACATGGTTGTAATTAAACTTTTTAACACTTCTTGATGAATATGATAAAGAGGGTTTGAAATGGATGTGTTCTTGAGGTTATAATGATAGTAACCATGTTTAAAATCTTCATGCTCACCTTGCTGGATGAATTCATATCAGTAGGACCTTGATAAATCAGTTAGCTTCATCATGGTTAGACTTGAACAATGAAATTGTTATCATAAAGTGTTCAAACATACTTGATATTCACTTACCGTGGGAAGAACTTGGCAATGTTAGAAGTACGCGGATGTTCTCTTGTTCAGAATTCTTAAAAGTTATAACCTCCTTATGTTTCATCCCCGCAAGACTTTGAAAATTGATAAGGATATTTGTGAAAACAACAATAACTTCTTATTAACCGGATGTGTTGATAATCTAAGAATGTGTTTGATCATCTTGTGGTGTTCTTAAGGTAGTGAACTCATAAATGATATTAATGAATCCTTCAGGTTTGTAAGAATGATTTTGATAACCTTCATGAATATGGTGTAATCTCATAACTAATATAACCTTATTGTAAGCTTAATATTCAATTTAGATGAGATGTATTGATGAACATAATTGTGCAGATTTTACCTTTCAACATTGTAATGTTTTGGAAAGTTTAATCAACATAAGATGATATTGACAACATAAGTGGTTGTTTAACATGTTCTTTATAAAATTCTTATTTATGAAGAATCATGTGAACTTTCGGTAAAAGTATTGTGAACTGATTTTATGGTTGAAATGAGGTAAAAAGAATTCTTGGTATAAGACTTCGATATTTTGAGATAGCGAAACTATTCTAATGGATTGTAGGGTGTCGTCTTACTAATCATATATATGTTATTGAGTAAAATGTATTTCGTTTAAGGTTGATTGTTCGAGTAAACGATATTAGTCGAGGACCGTTCGTTCGTTTCGACAAGAAGAGGATTATTCTCATCTCCGTATTGAGGCAAGTTATCTTGCTTGGTTATAATGATGATTATATTCTTGTGATGTTTATACATTTCATGTGTATGAAATGTTTATGAAATGTTTGTCGTGATTTGATATTGTCTTTGGCATTATTCCGTTTTCGTCATGGGGTTGCATTCCCAAGTAGGTCGCTTTGAATCGTTGATCTCGTTGGTCCTTATTGTCACTTCGGTGAGTTTTCTTGATCCTTAATCGGATATGTATTTTGTTGAATTTCGTTGTCATGTTGTATCGTGACATATCTAGAATCATATCTGTGTGCCGATTGGTTATTATGTAGGATTTTTAGCCGGGCACTTATATAGTCATACATGGATGTTTCCGTATTGGACTGTGCACATAAGACGTAGTTCGTGAGGCTAATTAGGTACATTGTCACACGTATATTCTGGATTCCGTATACGGGGTGGACGTGTACACGGACACATTTCCGAATCGGGCGTACTGTGATGTCCATCTTGAGCCATATTGTTAATCGTTCATAGTAAATGTATGATTGGATGTGTTCGGCGATTTATGACTGATTGTTTCATACGCCCGAGGGGTATGATTAATAGTCGGGATGTTTCCTTGAGATCTATATATGTGAATTGTATAATGTCGGAAGAATTAATTATCATGTATATCTGACCATGTGTTATGGGCGAAATACTTGTGTTGTATTTTAGGTCGAGGCAAAGGCAAGGCACGGGAAGAGCATGTTGATGGCGAAGGGTTCGAGGGATACTAGTTTGGGGCCCCCAAATCATTTGTTGTCCGGTTATGTTAAACCGTGTAATGTTACCTTATTTCCGCTTCATTTAAATTACTATCTGGTTGTATTGGTATTTGAAGTATATTCCATCTCCATATGGTTTATACTTGTATTTCGGATCCTGTGTATCATAAGGCCGTTGGCCATATTTTTAATAAACTCCTAATCGGAGTAATGACTATTTATTGTGGTTCGGTATCACAAGTAATACTTATTTAATCTGTTTTTGGATATCGCCTGGTGGGTCCCAGTGTGAGGTCCACGACACTGTAATAGCCGCCTTTTGGGGTGTTACAGAAGATGGTATCAGAGAGTTGTTTTCTTTTTATGAGTCATTGTGAAATGAACTAGTACCAAGAGACCTTCGTGTCACGTGTGACCTGTGCAAGCGCCTGACCCTATGAGCCAAATACGGTATGTATTTTATGAGCCATGATTTAGTTACTGGCGTGATATTGATATTGGGATAGATCTCTTTATTGATCTTGTTATTTCAAGAATTTGTGACAGGATTTATCTGATTGATAATTCGAGGTAAATTCTGGATTGATTATATGGTTGAAATTTTCGACTCGGCATCGATATGATATTTTGTGTGACACTCGTAGTGTCGATAATTCATTATGAACTGTTTTCTTAAGTATGTAATTCTTTGTCGCTATTAACTTAGCATGAACTTTTGACTGGTATCATGAACTGTACTTATGGTTATCATTGCGGTTTGATTCTTTCAGTATGGAAGGAAATCTGAGAGGCTGTGGAAGAGGGGGACGAGGCCGCGGAAGGGGCCGAATCCCGATACCACGAGCCAACAGCTGCGCGAATGTGGAGCACAGTTCCGCAACCAGTAGTTCCCCTTCTAGGGAACAATCGCACCACACTGGACAAGAGAATGCGTGTGTCGATCCTTACATTGTGATGCAGGGCATGATAACTCAGATGACCCAGATGAGTCAATTAATGGAAGCTATGCAGAGAGCTACTACTGGCCAGCAACAGGGGCCTCATCCTCCTCATGTGCTTGGCGGACCCGTGAGTCAGATCATCAGCGACATCTCTCGCCAGCGACCTCCGACCTTTGAAGGCTCCTCTGATCCTGCTGACATTGTGCATTAGATTGAACACTTTGAGAAATTACTCGAGATGGTGAACTGCCCAGAAGAGAACCGCGTCTCTGTAGTCGTTTACTATCTTAGCAAAGGCGCTCATACCTGGTGGCTTTCAGTGAGGCTAGCTGATGATGTTTATACTTGGGAGGAATTTAAAAACCTCATGCTAGACCGTTACTATCCAGGGCCACTCCATGAGGCCAAACTGTCAGAACTTCTGAACCCATACCCGTCTGATGACGATGATGTATTATCTGTTGCCGAGAAATTCCAGGCACTCCTTCCTTTCGCCACGACAATTATCCGAACAGAGGCTGATAAGATCAAATACTTTCTCAAGAGGCTTAAACCCCGAATGAGAATGCTGCTGTTGAATCACCATTGTACTACCTTACCAGAGTTCATCGAGAAAGCTCTGGAGTACGAACTTACCGCGAAGGAGATTTCCAAGAAGCAACCACAGTCTAACAACAAAAGATCCAGGAACCAGAACCAGACTGAGAGTAATCGGGGGACATTCAGGAAGCCCCAGTCATTGTCAAACCCTTCTAATCGACCACCCATGGCGTCGAAGCCAGCCGGATCACACTCTCGAGCGGTTCCCTCGTCCGTGGTGTGCTATAACTGTGGAGACCAGGGGCATGTCATCTCTAAATGCCTAAAGCCAGCCGTCACATGCCATACTTGTGGCAAGAATGGTCACCATGCTCGTTTTTGTAGGAGTGGACCCAGACATGAACCAGTAGCATCTCATGCTCCAGTTCAGTCCTCTGTCTAGAACCGGGTGCCTCTATCCACTTCCTATCAGACCACCAGGGCGAATAGGGGAATGGGCCTTGGGAATCAGAATGGTACACCTGGTGCTGGAGCTGCGAAACCCAGGATTTACGAGATGAAGAAAGCTGACGATCCCGAAGCCTGCATGATTTCAAGTATACTCGAGATCCATTCCTAGCCTCTGTGTGTTCTTTTTGATACCGGTGCTTCACACTCCTTTATATCTTCTTCTTGTTTGAGTGGTTTGCCTCTAGACCATGTTATCAATTGTGAGCCTTACGTGATTGGTCTACCCGATGGTAGAAGAATTATTGGAAATCGTGAAGTCCAGGACTGTCCGATTCGTATGAACGACCGTGAGTGGTTGTCAAATCTGATTGTAGTCGATTTACCTAAGGATGATATAATCTTGGGTATCGATTGGATAGATCATCATGATGCCATACTTAGTGTCCGCAAGCGGATGGTAACTGTCACTTATAATGATGGTTTCGAGTGTATTTTTTGAGGTGATAATCCGAGTCGTTCCGGGAGAGTCATCAGTGTTATGAAAGCAGTGAAACTGCTTAATCAAGAGTGTATTGGTTATTGGTTCTACATGACCAAAACAGCAGATCGACCAGTTGAATTGTCCGACATTCCGGTAGTCCGAGACTACCCATACGTATTCCCAGACGAGTTGCCAGGTTTACCTCCACATCGTGAGGTGGAGTTTATTATTGAGTTGGAGCCGGGTACGTCCCCGCTTTCGAAAGCACCATATCGTATGGCTCCAATTGAGATGCAGGAGTTGAAGAACCAGCTGGAGGAATTGACTGAGAAGGGCTATATTCGACCTAGTGCGTCCCATTGGGGAGCACCAGTGTTATTTGTACGGAAGAAAGACGGATGTCTACGTTTATGTATTGACTACCGTGAGTTGAACAGTGTAACCATTAAGAACAAATATCCTTTGCCTCGTATTGATGACTTATTGTATCAACTTCAGGGAGCTGCTGTGTTTTCTAAAATCAATTTGAGGTCCGGTTATCATTAGCTAAGAATTCGAGAGTCTGACATTTCAAAGACAGCCTTCCGTACTCGCTATGGGCATTATGAGTTCGTGGTGATGCCATTTGGGTTGACTAATGCACCAGCTGTGTTCATGGAGTTGACGAATCGAGTTTTTATTAACTATCTGGATCGCTTTGTAGTCATTTTTATTGATGACATATTGATTTGCTCTCGTGACCACGAAGAGCACGAGCGTCATCTCCACCAAGTTCTTGATGCGTTGAGGCGGGAACATCTTTATGGGAAATTTTCTAAATGTGAATTCTGGATGCCTGAGGTTATCTTTCTTGGGCATGTGATATCAGCCGAAGGGGTGAGGGTGGACCCACAAAAGATGGAAGCCATTCGAGATTGGCTACCACCGAAGAACGTGAAGGAAGTTCGTAGTTTCCTCGGCCAAGTAGGTTACTACCGACAGTTCGTAGAAGGATTTTCTAAAATTGCGCAACCGATGACTAACTTACTGCAGAAGGATAAGAAGTATTTGTGGTCAGAAGCATATCAGCAATGTTTTGATGAGCTCAAGAGTCAATTGATTTCGGCACCTGTTTTGGTCATACCAAAAGGAACGGAAGGATTCGTGGTGTACAGTGACGCGTCGAGATAGGGCCTTGGATGTGTATTCATGCAGGAAGGGAAAGTGATTGCCTATGCATCGAGACAATTGAGACCCTATGAAGTTAACTATCCGACCCACGAGTTGGAGCTAGCAGCCATGGTGTTTGCTTTGAAAATCTGGCGTCACTACCTGTATGGAGTTACCTGCCAGATCTTTACTGACCACAAGAGCCTAAAGTACATTTTTACTCAGAAAGAGTTGAACATGAGGCAGAGAAGGTGTCTAGAATTAATCAAGGACTATGATATCGAGATCCTTTATCATCCTGGCAAAAAAAATGTGGTTGCTGATGCTTTGAGCCGTAAGACAGTGCAGGAGCAGATGCTGAGCCGCTTGACAGCACAGAGAGAGTTGCAGTTAGATCTTATGAGGCCAGAAATTGAAGTTTGGTTACAGTGTGTTCAGGGACAACTTTGCACACTTGAGATTTCTTCGTCTCTTGATGATATGATCAGAACGAAGCAAGTTACGGACCCATTTTTCTCTCGAGTTCGAGATGAAGTAACTCAAGAGAAAGCCACTGGATTCGTGATCCACAAGGATGGATTGATACGCTTTAGAAATCGAGTTTGTGTACCCGCAGACGAAGAGTTGAGGAACTCTATCATGAGAGTGGCCCATGCTACCCCGTACTCTATTCACCCGGGATCTAGCAAGATGTATAAGGATTTGAAGCAAAATTATTGGTGGGGGAATGTGAAACGTGAGGTTGCCGAATTCATTTCGAGATGTTTAACCTGTCCACAGGTTAAGATTGAGCACCAGCGACCCGCAGGAATGCTAAAACCGCTCCCGATTCCCGAGTGGAAATGGGAGGATATATCGATGGATTTTATCACTATCTTGCCAACGAGTCGTCGAGGAATGAATACGATTTGGGTGACTGTGGACCGTCTGACCAAATCAGCCCACTTCTTGGAGATTAAGGATACGTGGGGTCCCGAGAGATTGGCCCAGCTATTTATTAAGAAAATTGTGAGGTTACATGGTACCCCCAAGAGTATTATATCGGATCGTGACGGGCGATTCGTGTCGCACTTCTGGAAGGCAGTTCATCATGCGATGGGCACGCAGTTGAATTTCAGTACGACTTTTCATCCACAGACCGATGACCTGTCCGAGAGAACCATCCAAACTCTAGAAGACATGTTGAGGGCATGTGCTCTTGATTAGGAAGACGATTGGGAAACCCAACTACCTTTGGTGGAATTTAATTATAATAATAGTTGGCACGCTTCGATTCAGATGGCACCATATGAGGCATTGTATGGCCGTCGTTGTAGGTCCCCTTTGTGTTGGGATGAACTATCAAAATATTTGGGTACGGAGCCCGATATGTTGTTAGCAGCTCGTGAGAAGATTGCTCTGATTAGGAGTCGGTTGTTAACGGCTCAAAGTCGACAGAAGTACTATGCTGACCACCGTCGACGACCGCTTGAGTTTGAGGTTGGTGACCATGTGTTAATGAAGGTGTCTCCTACCCTAGGTGTTTTTCATTTCGGGAAGAGGGGCAATCTGAGCCCGAGGTACATTGGGCCGTTTGAGGTTTTGGAACGTGTAGGTGATCTGGCCTATCGACTGGCTTTGCCACCGGCTTTGAGTCGGATTCACAACGTGTTTCATGTCTCCTAATTGAGGAAATATGTTGCTGATCCGAGCCATGTACTTCAGTTCGAAGAGATTGAATTAGCGGAGGATCATTCGTACGAGGAGCGTCCTGTGCGGATACTCGAGAGAAGGATCAAGCAATTGCGGAACAAGACGATCCCCCTACTGAAGGTTCAGTGGTCGCGACACGGAGTCGAAGAGGCTACATGGGAAACTGAAGAGAGCATGCGAGTGAGATATCCCGAGTTATTTACCCCTTAGTTTCGAGGACGAAACTCCTTTTAAGGGGGGAGTATGTAATATCCGACTGTAATTCTTCATTTTTATCTGTCATTGTATTGCTTGGATAATTTGAATAATGCGGATCGTTGTAGATTTTATATAATTGAGTCACTTAATTCGTTATCCACTTCATGTTGGATGGTCAGATGATTAATTAGAGAGTTGCATTTTTTGACTCTTTTTAGTAGTGTAGCGTACGCTACATGACTTGATTAACGTACGTTAATCGTACATTAATCGAACTGCTTAACATACATAGAATTTTACCTGTTGCATACGTAAAGAGAGAATCTGACATCAGTTGACTTCCGCACGTGAGCCTGTTGTCCGTTGCATGCATGTGATGGGCTGTCTGGTCGGTCGGAGTCAACCCTTATTAGCATACGTAACACCCCTTTTATTAGCGCACGCTAATAGCCTACGAATTCAAGATAGTAGCCACTGTAAGCCACTTACGTACGTAATATTAACCGGTTAGCGTATGTAAGAGTGTTAATGTACGCTAAATATTGTCGATAGCGTACGTTAAACCTGTGCAGTCTATTTATAGGACCAACCTGTTTTTCATTTCTTTTCAGTTCGAACTCGATTTTCTCTCCGTATATTCCCTCTTCTGCCTCCGCAAACCGATATTAACCTCCTCCACCTTGGTTTTGAGTCTTGTAAATTGGAATGGAGCTCATTGATTCGAAGTTAGAAGGTGTTTCTGAGCTTGTAGTGTGTTTTCTTGTGGTGTTGAGAGTTGTTCTTCGTTTTTGGAGGTATGTATATGTTTATCCTCTGTACTTTTCGTATATTAATGTTAGTTGTTTAGAATACTTCACTTAGAGTTTAATTATCCAAGTAGAACATGGTTGTAATGAAACTTTTTAACACTTCTTGATGAATATGATAAAGAGAGTTTGAAATGGATGTGTTCTTGAGGTTATAATGATAGTAACCATGTTTATAATCTTCATACTCACCTTGCTGGACGAATTCATATCAGTATGACCTTGATAAATCAGTTAGCTTCATCATGGTTAGACTTGAACAATGAAATTGTTATCATAAAGTGTTCAAACACCATACTTGATATTCACTTACCGTGGGAAGAACTTGGCAATGTTAGAAGTAGGAGGATGTTCTCTTGTTCAGAATTCTTAAAAGTTATAACCTCCTTATGTTTCAGCCCATCAAGACTTTGAAAATTGATAAGGATATTTGTGAAAACAACAATAACTTCTTATTAACCGGATTTGTTGATAACCTAAGAATGTGTTTGATCATCTTGTGGTGTTCTTAAGGTAGTGAACTCATAAATGATATTAATGAATCCTCCAGGTTTGTAAGAATGATTTTGATAACCTTCATGAATATGGTGTAATCTCATAACTAATATAACCTTATTATAAGCTTAATATTCAATTTAGATGAGATGTATTGATGAACATAATTGTGCAGATTTTACCTTTCAACATTGTAATGTTTTGGAAAGTTTAATCAACATAAGATGATATTGACAACATAAGTGGTTGTTTAACATGTTCTTGATAAAATTCTTATTTATGAAGAATCATGTGAACTTTCGATAAAAGTATTGTGAACCGATTTTATGGTTGAAATGAGGTAAAAAGAATTCTTGGTATAAGACTTCCATATTTTGAGATAGCGAAACTATTCTAATGGATTGTAGGGTGTCGTCTTACTAATCCTATATTGATAAAGAATATGTTATTGAGTAAAATGTATTTCGTTTTAGGTTAATTGTTCGAGTAAACGATATTAGTCGAGGACCGTTCGTTCATTTCGATGAGAAGAGGATTATTCTCGTCACCGTATTGAGGCAAGTTATCTTGCTTGGTTATAGTGATGATTGGATTCTTGTGATGTTTATACATTTCATGTGTATGAAATGTTTATGAAATGTTTGTCGTGATTTGACATTGTCTTTGACGTTATTCCGTTTTCATCATGGAGTTGCATTCCCAAGTACGTTGCTTTGAATCGTTGATCTCATTGGTCCTTATTGTCACTTCGGTGAGTTTTCTTGATCCTTAATCGGATATGTATTTCGTTGAATTTCGTTGTCATGTTGTATCGTGACATATCTGGAATCATATCTGCGTGCCGATTGGTTATTGTGTAGGATTTTTAGTCGGGCACTTATATAGTCATTCGTGGATGTTTCCGTATTGGACTGTGCACACGAGACGTAGTTCGTGAGGCTAATTAGGTACATTGTCACACGTATATTCTGGATTCCGTATACGGGGTGGACGTGTACACAGACACATTTCTGCATCGGGCGTACTGTGATGTCCATCTTGAGCCATATTGTTAATCGTTCATAGTCCATGTATGATTGGATGTGTTCGACGGTTTGTGACTGATTGTTTCATACGCCCGAGGGGTATGATTAATAGTCAGTATGTTTCCTTGAGATCTATATATGTGAATTGTATAATGTCGGAAGAATTAATTATCATGTATATCTGACTCTATGTTATGGGCGAAATACTTGTGTTGTATTTTAGGTCGAGGCAAAGGCAAGGCACAGGAAGAGCATGTTGACGGCGAAGGGTTCGAGGGATACTAGTTCGGGGGCCCCAAATCATTTGTTATCTGGTTATGTTAAACCGTGTAATGTTACCTTATTTCTGCTTCATTTAAATTACTATCTGGTTGTATTGGTATTTGAATTATATTCCATCTCCATATGGTTTATACTTGTATTTCGGATCCTATGTATCATAAGGCCATTGGCCATATTTTTAATAAACTCCTAATCGGAGTAATGACTATTTATTGTGGTACGGTATCACAAGTAATACTTATTTAATCTGTTTTTGGATATCGCCTGGTGGGTCCCAGTGTGGGGTCCATAGCACTGTAATAGCCGCCTTTTGGGGTGTTACAGCATGCTCCGGAATAGGGGCTGATTCCTCTTGGCGGATGGCACAGGATTTTTCTGCTTGGGCTGAGACAGGTTGGGCTGCCTGTTTAGGAACTGATTGATGTACATGAGGGACTGAATCCCCCTGTTTTTCTTGGGAAGCTTCCTGTTGAGGGGAAGGGGACTGATGTCTTTCGGAGGTCCCCTGACTTTTCATATGAGCCATTTCTCCTTCCCTTGCCTCTTTGCGGATGATTCGTAGACCGGCCTGTAGAGCATCGTCGTCGGCGTCAGAGTAGGGATCGGATTTGTGGATGTCAGAAGGATATTTATCATTGGATTGGGACTTCCCTTTCAATCGAGCCTTTTCTTTTGCGAGGTAGAAATTTGTAATCAGCTCTCGGCAAAATTGATTATTCCACTGAATCAAGACTTCGATATTCTGGGTGTCCGTGGCCTCTATAACGAAAAGTTTTTCCTCCTTCCACTCTTCCCAGTTGTATAGGTCATCGTATGGGGCAACCCTGTATCTTTTCCAAGTTACAAAGCGGTTGGTGGCTTGTTCAATTTGTACCTGTAGAAGAGTTTCATTGATTAGCGCCGATGGGGAGGGACTCCTTATCGTAGTTGGGTGTACTATATGGATGGGTTCCACAACAGGTGTGGAAGCCTGTATTGGAGAGGGAATCCTAACAGGGGTTGGTACCCTGATGGGAGATGGATCCTTAACAGGGGATGGTACCCTTATGGGTGAGGGATCCTGTATGGGTGTGGGTTCTCTTACAGGAGAGGTGGCCTTTGGCTCCATAGGGGAAGCCGACTCGCCAGAGCCCTCTATCTTGGCAAATAGTTGTTCGTCCGTCATTGTTGCCACCGGCTCGGGATATGCAGATTGTGCATCAACCATTTCTTCTGAAGGGGTTGCGTCCTTGGGGATTTGAACATCGGGTTGAACCATTGGGACATCTATAGTGATCGCTGTAGCCACTGTAGGCTTAGTCCTGGAAGCTTTCTTGAGCTTCTTCTTCGCCTTCTCTGCAGCCTGTGGTGACTTGCTGTCAGAGATACTCCTCTTTCCGTCTTCTCCTCACGCACAGCCTTGATAGTGACATCCCTGGAATCATAAGAAATAGGCATAGTACGGGGATGAAATAGGCATAGTCCGGGGATGAGGCCTGCTAGAGAACAGACCGTCTCTGTTAAAGACAGTGGGCTTGTTCCCACCGATGAATTTTCCTGTACCAATCTTCTTGGCACTTAGAGACTGCGGCACACCATAGTGAGTTAGGATGTAGTTGAGGATGAGGCCGAAGGATTTCTTCTGCGTTACCAGCTTGGCGGCCTCCTCCTGTATCCTCTTCAAAATAATTTGGCACTAGTTCACCCTTTCGCCGAACATGATGGCTACCATCATCCTAAAGCGAAGGTTCGTGCACATTTCAAATGCTCCAGTTCGATTCTCAATAACTCGGCAGCAAAAATCATATAGATACACGTATGGTAGGTAAAAAAATTTCTTATGGCATGATAAGTGAACGTTCTTGTCTGAACTGTCGCCTGTGAACAGCCCCCAGTAGGCCGTCAACAGTTCTTCCGATCCGAAGGTCTCAAGTTCCTCCATTCTCAGGCCATCGGACGGCAGCCTGAATAAGTTTTCCAGCAGCTCCTGGTTCACAGAAACTTCAATATCGTGAACGGTAGCAGTGATTTTAGAGACATCTCCTCCTCTTTTCAGGGAAAAGAACTTGATTGAGGCATCAAGATAGAATTCTTCAACAATACGCTCGTCATAGAGCTCAGTGTGCTGAATTCCAAGGCAGTATAAGCCTTGTTGCTTGATTCTGGAAACGACCCATTCCATTCCTTCAGTGTATTCAGTTTCAACATTTACTCTCTCCACGACGACAGATCTAGCGAAGATTCGCCCGTCGATAATGGATTCCTTCTTCTTCAGAGATTGAGAGGAATTCTATGAAGTTGCCATTGATTTGCAGAGAAATGATTTGAAGAAACACAAAGAAAAAGTGCAGAAAATTTGCAGAGTATGTAGGTTGTTTGCTCTGGACTCATTTAATTTTGCATAAAGTGTAAAGAGTCAAAGGGATCAGGATACAGTCCTTTTATAGTGTGCAGGGAGGACTAGGGTTACATACAGTGAACGGTCAGATTCAAGGGATGGGAACTGTCTTTTAAAAGAACGAACATGATGAACTTAGAGTAACTGGTACATCTTATCCATCCGTTTCTGAAATGACAACTGGTCCCACTTCTGACAGTTCGTCTCCCTCATTGCACGAAATGATAGTTTTGAAATCATTAACGTCGCGGTGTTTGACGTAATAAAGTCCTGATGTCGTTTAAATCATTAAAGATAAAACGTTTGAATTTTAAAACAGGGCACGTGAACTAAAATGGTTTTCAATACAAATAGAATAATAATATAAATTTAATTGATGTCCCACAGTGTATGTGCTGTATCCGCGAATAATACAGCGTTCCCCCGTAAAAGGTACATACAGGATTCAATTCTAACATCAATGTTTGGATTAATACTGTATTCATGGGTCGTACTGTATTCCCCCTTAATTAATGAACACGTCAGCTGTAGGAAGGTTTTGTACCTTATTCTTATAGTAAGATCTGACTTGTTCTGAGTGTATAATTAATTAACGATGGATACTGTATTCTTGGGCAGCATTCCCCCTCAATTAATGAGTAAAAGCGTAAAAACTTATAGGGAGTCAGACTGCAGCATTCCCAATTCTTGTCGAAGCATACAAAATCTGATTGTGCTGAGAGGTTTTGTAAAGATGTCGGCTAACTGAATATCTGTATGAACTTTCTCGATCCAAACATCCTTATTCTCAACATGATTTCGGATGAAGTGATGCTTCATATAAATATGCTTAGTTCGCGAGTGCAATGCATTTGTGCGTTATTGCAATTGCACTCGTGCTATCGCACATGATCGGTGTTTCTTTGGCAATGATTTCATAATCTGATAATCATTGTTGCATCCAGGAGAATACGCATACAAAGAACTTCCAAAGAAAGATAGTATTCCAATTCAACTGTAGAAAGCGAGTTGGCCAGTTGCTTCTTACTGAACCAGGACACAAGTCTAGGTCCAAGAAAGTGACAAGTACCGCTTGTACTCTTCCTATCCAACTTACAGCCTCAGAGATCCGAGTCGCTGTAACCAACCAAATCGAATCCTCCTTCCTTAGGATACCACAATCTTACATCAATTGTTCCTTTGACGTACTTAAGGATTCGTTTGGCTGTCGTGAAGTGTGACTCCTAAGGTGCTACTTGGTACCGAGCACACACTCCTACAGCAAACTGGATATCAGGCCTGCTAGCCGTTAGGTATAGGAGTGAGCCAATTAGCTTCCTGTAGAGTGATTGATCAACCGGCTTTCCATCTTCATCAGCACTAATTTTCATGGAAGTGCTCATGGGGGTTGACGAGGATTTGGAGTTATTCATCCCAAACTTGTTGAGTAGCTCCTTGCTGTACTTCTCTTGGTTGATGAAGATTTCTGTAGGCAACTTCTTTACCTAAAATCCTAAGAAATAACTAAGTTCCCCCATCATACTCATTTCAAATTTACTTGCATGAGATGAGAGAACATTTGACATAAAGCAAGGTTAGTAGAGCTAAATATAATATCATCAACATATATTTGTACTATTAACAGGTCATCACATTCTTGTATCTTAAATAGAGTCTTGTCCACAACACCTTTCTCAAATCCATTATCGGTAAGGTACAGGGACATGGTTTCATACCATGCTCTAGGTGCTTGCTTAAGTCCATACAGAGCTTTCCGTAGTCTGTATACTAGGTCTCCACCTTTAGTGTTGACAAACCCTGGTGGTTGTTCAACATAGACTTCTAGGTCTCCATTTAGGAATGCGCTCTTAACGTCCATTTGATATACTATAAAACTTTTATGGGTGGCAAAGGCTAGAAATATACTGATGGCTTCTAATCTGGCTACAGGGGCAAATGTCTCATCGTAGTCTATGCCTTCTTTCTGTCTGTATCCTTGTGCGACTATATGGGATTTGTTCCTAATAATAAGTCCAATATCATCCTTCTTGTTTCTAATATCCATTTGGTTCTAATTACAGCTTGATGTTCAGGTCTGGGTACTAGATACCATACATTGCTTCTGTCGAAACCATTAATCTCTTCTTCCATAGAAGTAATCTAATGAGAGTTATTCAAAGATTCATGGGTAGAAACAGGTTCAGATTGAGCTAAGAATACATCTAGGGTGCACATGGCTAGTCTCCTAAGTTCAGCATGATATTTCCATACAGGAAATGGATATTTTTCAGATTCGGATTCTTCTTGCGCACACAGTACAGTTCCTTGTGTACTCTATATTCTTCTTCGGGTAGATACACCAGCATCAATGTCTTCTATGATTAACTCCTAAGTATGATCTCTAAGTCATATCCTATCGGTTCTAGTTCTGCATCCCGTACTGTATCTTGTGGTGTTGTAGTTTCGGCTTCAGCTTGGACAGCATCAACTTCAACTACCTCTGTTCTTACAGCTGCGGGGTTGATTTCTAAGTCTACAACAGGCTCTACTGGAGTTTGAGGGTCATTGATCGAAAGTGTTTGGATATTCTGAGTCAAGTCCTATACTCATGTAGGATCATTGTGAGGTTCATCGAACACTAAATGTACAGATTCCTCGATTGTCATTTTCCTTTTATTAAAGATTCTGAAAGCCTTGCTGACAGAGGAATATCCTACAAAAATCCCTTCATCTGACTTCTCGTCGAAAGTCTTAAGTTGATCTTTTCCATTATTCAGAACATAACATCGGCATCCAAAGATGTGAAAGTATGAAACTAAATGAGTTTTATTATTCCATACCTCATAGGCTATTTTGTTGTGATGCTTGTTGATAATACAACAGTTTTGAGTATAGCACGATGTATTTGTTGCTTCGCCCCAGAAACACTGCGGCAACTTGCTTGCGGCAATCATGGTTCTTGTGACTTCTTTGAGCATCCTATTCTTTCGCTCAGCAACACCATTTTGTTGAGGAGTACGGACTGCTGAGTATTCGTGCTGTATTCCATTGTCCGAACAGTATTGCTCTACAAAGCGGTTAGTGAATTCGGTGCCCCTCTCAGAACGAATGGACACGATACTCAACCCTTTCTCATTCTGAAGCTTTCTCAGGTGCTCTGATACAACTTGTTGGCCACTAAGTATACAATAAACAGCTTGGAAAATAGATAGTACTACAAGCTGTACATTTTTCTGAAGTGGGTTTGCGTAGCGGAAGTTTAAGTGTGAGTTGCTGTAAATACAGCAACTAGGCGTTCTCCTATTTGCTTGGTGCGTACACAGTTTTGCAATGTATACTTGTATAAATCACAGCTATGAAAATAATAAGGACAGAAGGTAGATAACACACAATTTAAAGTGGTTCGAGGTAAACCCCTCTACGTATATTGGTCCTCCACACAGGAGTAAATAGTTTATTATAATCACTACGTATACAACTACGTGACTATAACTAAATCTTGTCTCTGTAACATTCACACAGATTGTTATTGGGATTGAAGATTTTTGCCGTTTAAACAGATTGGCTTGAGCTATTTCTTGACTTGCTTCTTCACACATAGTTTGAAGCCTCGTCTACAATGCTATTCTTCCCACACAGGTCGGAATACACAAGGATCTACAATCGACATAAGGCTGATGATTATCTCAACGGTAAAGGAAGAATTCTCTGAACAGCATCTTGATCTTTGATATACGTTTGTTGTATGCTGTGCTGTTCATATTGTGGACTTGTATTTCTTCGCTTCAATACTTGTTGTATGCTCATGGAATATACTATATTGTAATGGCTAAAATGTCAGACTGATTGTCATAGCTTTTGCGATATCTGTTCTTCGTGTGTGTTCTATGTCCTCTGGCTTGGGGGTATTTATAACCTTTGGCAAATGCATCTGTTATAAATGTAGTCGTTGCATGTAGGTGAGATGTTGACGTCTCAGATTGGCGGCTTTGTTGAATATTTAAATTAAAGCAGATCGCATTTAATGCTTTAGACATTCTTTTTGACTTTGCATTAAATGCCCTTGAGCGCGTTCAAACTTGTCTCACTCCTGCTGCATTAAATGTTGTCCTATCAGAAATAAATGCTACTTTAACCGTGAATACTTTATGAATAAACAAAGTGTATCTCACAACGGTTTAAAGCTTTCTTTAATCAAGTCTGTCGAATGTGTTTTATTTTTCCCAAGTAAAACATCTTACATCATGACTGCTGTATCCGACGCATTGTCTTTGCTATAGTTGTAGGCTCTGTATATGAGATCTTCAGTGCTGTATGGAGGGGGCTCTATGGAGATTACAAACAGCTTCCATACTTGGCTTTTATTTAAGCTTTTTCGACTCATTTGCTGTATGATGGCCATTATCAAAATAGGATACAAGATTGTTTATCCCAACAGTATGCAACTATATTTTATCGCCAGACTTTTTTTTTGAAGAGTTCTTTCGCACACGATGGCTGAACTGCACACGATGGCTTCACACTATGGTAGCCATGATCGTGCACACGATGGGACTAGCCATCGTGCGCACATGAACTTTTTAGTTTTTTTGTCCAATTTGATTGAATGTGTTATCAATATAGATGTTTTGTGATTCTAAAATTGTTTGTCATACATTAACAACTACATAACATCGTATGCAAACTCATATTTTTTATTTTGTATAATTCAATAGTGTATGAGATATTTCATACAGATGATGAACTTATATATACAAACTTATACATTGAGAACCTATAGACTACACATGATATGAAAGAGATTATGTTAATTTAGTCTACAACTTTACAAATAAGTATATTGTTAATAAATACTTGTTAATATATAAGTAACAACACGTAAATTGGCGAGTCATTTTAGAAATTAGTGAAAAATGTGCATGTTCTTGTGCATACGATGGCAGTTATGATCGTGCCCACGATGGGACTAGCCATCATGGGCACAAGAACATGCACATTTTTTACTAATTTCTAAAATAACTCGTCAATTTACGTGTTGTTACTTATATATTAATAAGTATTTATTAACAGTATACTTATTTGTAAAGTTATAGATTGAATTAACATAATATATTTTATATCATGTGTAGTCTATATGTTCTCAATGTATAAGTTCGTATATATAAGTTCATCATTTGTATGAAATAGCTCATACACTATTGAATTACACGAAATAACAAATATGAGTTTGAATACGATGTCATGTAGTTTTTAATGTTTAACCAGTCAATTTTAGAATCACAAAACATCCATAGATAACACATTAAATCAAATTGACCCAAAAATTTGAGTTCATGTGCACATGATGGCAGTCATGATCGTGCCCAAGATGGGATTAGCCATCATGTGCACAAGAACATGCACATTTTCACTAATTACTAAAATAACTCGTCAATTTACGTGTTGTTACTTATATATATTAATAAGTATTTATTAACAATATACTTGTAAAGTTATAGATTGAATTAACATAATCTATTTCATATCATGTGTAGTCTATAGGTTTTCAATGTATAAGTTTGTATATATAAATTCATCATCTGTATGAAATAGCTCATACACTATTGAATTACACGAAATAACAAATATAAGTTTTCATACGATGTTATGTAGTTGTTAATATTTGACCAAGAAATTTTAGAATAACAAAACATCCATATTGATAACACATTCAATCAAATTGGTCAAAAAAACTAAAAAGTTCATGTGCAAACGATGGCTAGTCCCATCATATGCACAATCATGGCTAGCATCGTGTGCAACCATCGTGTGCAGTTCAGCCATCGTGTGTGCCATCGTGTGCGAAAGAACTCAAAAAAAAAGTTTGGCGATAAAATATAGTTGCATACCTTCTTTATGAACCCAGGAGCACAATTACTTTCCTTCTATTGACACACACACGCTGCCACGCCGCCTTCCAACCTAGCCCACCTCCGGTCGTCTTCTCCGCCCACCACCTGTAATACCCGAGATCTTCATTCCGGTTTCGTTGAATTTTTCTTCGGTCGAACGGATTTTTGTCATCCGCGTCTTTGGAATCGTGTGCTTGCCCTATGCTACGCGGAGTTTCGTAGCCTGTTCGTTATTGTTTCAGATCATAGTCGGTGCATTTGCGTGATCGAGACGTCGTCGAGTATCGAGACGGATGGTCGGCTATTGGCTGGGTCGAGTTACGGTCGTAAGGCATGGCCGATTACGGCCGTAAGACACCCGCACACCTTGGCCTGGGGACACTAGTTACGGACATAAGGTTCATCATGTTATGGCCGTAAAGTTTCGCTGCGGCCGCTAAGCACTGGCCGGTTACGGCCGTAGGGATTCGGCAGATTTCGGGCAGTGGCCCTGGGAGCTTGGTTACGGCCGTAAGACTATGCCGATTATGGACGTAAGGTGTGATCGTTGTGTACGCAAGGCTTCTTCCATTACGTATGCTACACGCGTTGACCAGGTTACGGCCGTAATGAGCTGTCGGTTACGGCCGTAACGCGGTCGGCATATATAGGCCTGGGCTTCGGCCAGACCGCATTTTTACCCTTCTTTCCTCATTTTTGTGGCGGCTAGCGATGGGAGACTTGGGAGATCGGGTTCTTGGTCGGTTCTAATCAATTCCAAGGCATTTTGGAGGATTCTTGTTGATTATATCATCATCCAATCCGTGTTCTTCGTCGAATCGAGGTATTTTCTTACTTAGAACCTTAGTTGTATGATTTTTTTGGGGGTTTCTTCGTGATTCTTCGATGTAATCCGTGGTTGATGAAATTTATTATGGTATTCTTGTTGTCTTGGCCATGATCTTCGGATTTTGTAACTCGTTTATCGATTTTTACCACCCGGAACTTGATTTATGATTTTCTTGAAGAACCCTCGGATTCTTGTTGTTTTTTGGGTTGATTCGGATTTTGTTTAGCGTTATTTATTCGTGGTGATGTTATTTTCGTAGCGTTCGTGAGGTTGTCGAGTTCTTGGTCATTTTTGGAAGTTCGAGGGTTACCCGACCATGTCCGTTCGTCGTTTCATTGCTCGTGGTATCGAGGCAAGTATCTTGCCCATACTTTTCATGTTTCGTAGACGGAATCATTGATAAATGATTTTATGTGCAATACGAATGTTTAATTGAACTTTAAAAAGGATCGGTATGTTCTCGATAAAGGTTGCATTTCAAAGAATAATTCGTATGCTTCGTAAACAAATGTGTTTTCGGTATATGTGTGTTGGTTTCGTATGTTGGGAGATGTTACAATAATATTTAGTGATTATAATAGACCGTATGAATTGCCGAGGATTGTGCCGTGGTAAGTGTATTTGTCATGAGAAAATGTGATACCGTTGTGATATGATTTGTGACTCCTTTATAAGGAGGTGGATGTTCCTTGTGGTTTGTAAATTGTATGTGCTTGATATTGCGTGATCGTTGTAAGTGATGTGCCTCCGGGTAAGACTGTTGAATCTCCGGGATCCATACTTGCTAGTATGGGTCGGGCATGACCGTATGATTATACAATCTGGTATGTCTTACAGGGACTAGGTTTGTGCCTTGTTAGCGCGATGTCAGGGTAAGTTGTGGGGTTATCCATCAGGTATGTCTTGCGGGGACTCCGAGGTTCGTGGCTTGTTAGCGCGATGCCGGGATAACTTATGGTTGTGGATTGATTGTGTGATCTACGTGTCATGGGTTGTCCAATCGGGTAAGTCTCGTGGAGGCTCCGAGGTTCGTAGCTTGCTAGTGCGATGCCGGGACAACTATGAACGTATGTATGGTATGATTGTGTGACTGTTGTCACTGTGATATGCGATTTAGTATGGATTCCCATTGGGTTATTCACTCGGGTATGTTCTGCGGGAGCATATGAGGTTCGTGGCTTGGTAGTACGGGACGCGAATAATCCTTGGGAATATGATGTTATGGATGATTTGGGTCGTGGACCCCGTGTTACGTGATTTGGGTCGTGGACCCCATGTTTTTGTTATCGGAATTGTATTTTGGAAAATAATCTTTGGGTTGTGTCCCTAAGTGGTTTCGAATGACTTGAGAATTTTTAAATCCTGAATGTTTTCAAAACTCCTGAGGTCGTAAATGCTTTGTAAGAAGTACTTTGGGTTTAATTCCCGCCTTTTATGATTCGAACTGTCTTGATCAAATGATTTATTTCGGGAAGCATGTACACGATTATTATGTTCTTGGGGTATGTTAAGTATAGCTTTTATTTTGTGTTTTATACTTGCACTAGCAAAACAGTAGAGTTTTGCTAACCCCTGGGTATTCGGGGGTGGATGTCTGTGTTGCGTCCAGGTACTTGCAGGTCGCTGGGGAGCAATTCACAGGATCGTTACGAAGGATGATGGAAGACGATGATACTAATCACATGAAGACCAATATCAAGTATTTTGGTGATGTCTTGTTGTTTCGTTCTACCGTTGTGGTATTTTCCGTCTCATAGAAATGTTATTGTACGTTAACCCATGCGCGGGTATGAGTTGTGAGAAAGAGTTATGTATGTTTGACGTGTATGCTGTGTAAATGACCAAATCGGTCTAATGGTTTGTTATTAAGCCATGTCGGCATGTATTGTACATTGTGTTTTCTGTATTTAGCCTGGTAGATCCTCGTGGAGAGGGTCTGCGGCGCTGTAATATTCCCGAGTGGTTTGGGGGTGTTACAGAATATGGTATCAGAGCTTAGGTTGCGGAAACCTAGGCTGTCGGGTCGAGTTGTGTGTTGTCGGGCCTTGTCTTGTCTTATCTTGTCTTGTCAGGTTTTGTCTGACTGAGTCGTGTCGTGACGCATCGTTTGAGGTGTCGGTCGTGATTAGTATCGAGGTGCAGCCATCATCTTCGTGCGATCTGTGGATGTAAGTCTCCCCACCTTGTTGTGTCTCGTGTTATACGAGCTTATGTGATTTTCGTATTATGATGTGGAGTTAAATGGGAATTGTGAATACGTGATCCGTACTTGTTGATTTTCGTACTGTGCTGAATGAAGAGTGATGCCGGTGTATATATATATATATATATATATATATATATATATATATATATATATATTTATATATATATATATATATCTTTGTATAAATCATTTTTACAGGAGCAATGTTTTGGTTTGGTTACTCAATGAAAGTTTATCGATGCAATATTTTAAAACTTTGAATGTTTTGTGGAGTCATGTAAATTTTATTTTAAAAACATCCTTCAAGAAAGGAAAAAGGTTTGATTTTTCGTACAATGACCTCGAGACCGAAAATTTTGAAAATTTAAACTACTTATATTTTATTTTCACCTTGCATTGCAAATTTTCAAAATGTGAAATTTGATTTTGAAAACTCAAATGAGGTCTATCAAAAAAATTACTCAAAACGTGACTTTCGCTTTCCACTTTTAGGTTTCCTGAATTTCGGTTAAAAGGTATGTGGCAATGATGGTACTGTTATTTCGACTATAATGCTCAAAATGGTGATTAAGTGGTGGTGTGAACACTGAGACGTTCGGTATGCACTCGTACAGATAGTTCTCTTGACCAAGAGGTGGAGACTCGGTTTAGAACGTTGTTTAATTTCTGATGGTTATTTGTGCAATGTTTTAATGATGTGAACTATCAGCGTTTGGATTCGTATGTTGTTGTTTATTTGTAACCTTCGACTTTTGATACTGTTTGGTATATGTTCATGAACGTATTGCTGGATTAGGACAGTTAGCACACGCCAAGTGTGGAGCTAGCGCGCGCTATCGTGGCATGGCTAGCGCACGCTAAGTCTCTATCGGAGCGCATGCTAATCAGTCTGAATAAGAGCTTTGGACTGCATTTTGGCCATCATGTATAACTTTTGCGATCATTAGACCGATCATCTGTAACCGTATTCTATGTGTGCTGTCCAATGATAATAATCGTTGTGTGTGATTATGTGTTGTGGTTTTTCGTTGCGTTAGGTTGTTGCTTGATTAATATGCCGAGGGGCAGAGACCGTGGTCGTAACTATGGTACCAATGACCACGGGGACCAGATGCGGAATCGAGAGAATATTGTCGGGAACGATATTGGTTTGGGCGTTTCTACTATATTGCAACAAGTAGTAGCACAGATGACTCAGCTGACCCAGGCGGTTCAATGCAACACTGACGCGACCCAAAACATCGGTGTAAATCAATGGCTTCGAGAGGTAGTTCGTTTGAATCCCCCTCAATTCACCGGTGCTGCGGATGCATTGGGCTGGGATGGTTGGCTTTTCCAATTGGGGAAGATATTCGAGGCTGTCGATTGTCCTGAAGAGCAGAAGGTACCTATAGCTCAGTACCTTCTTGACAAGGATGCCGCTAATTGGTGGGAAGCGGTTAAACCTTGTGATCGTGATGTCACGTGGGTGGAGTTCCAGGCATTTATGGAAGCTGAGTTCTATCCGAAACCGATTAGAGAGCAGAGGATTCGTGAATTTTATGTGGCAGGACCGCAAGATATCTCGGTGTCGCAGGCTATCATCGACTTTAATAAACAACTCAGTTATGTGCGAGATCGGGTGAGAACCGAGGAACAAAGGATCCTTCACTTTGATAGACGGATGAAGCTGAAAATTCGCCAGTATATGTCGGGACTCACTTGCACTTCGTTGAGAGATTATCAGGATCGAGCCTTAGCCTATGAGCTTGCTTCGTTATCATCAGAATGTGTACCCGAGTCGAAGAAGCAGAGGAAGTCCGATAACCCTATGGGCGGTACAAGAGTTTGTGCTTCTGGGTTGCAACGTCATAATCTTTCCGCTGTGAAGCTCCATCGCTCGACACATGGGGTTGAGAGTTCCAAGTCGTCTGCTTTGACTCCTGGTAAAGCCAGGAGGTGTTTTAACTGCAATGTGTTGGGGTATGTTCGTGCACATTGTCCTTCTCCGCTAGGAACGTGTTACCAGTGTGGACTCGAGGGACACCGGGTTCAGTTTTGCGAGTTGGTTACCGAGCCTTCCGAGGCACAGACTTGAGCACTGATATCCGGATTAACTCTGAGGAGTCCCTGAGAACTAGTCATATGTTATGTTATTTCCTAGCTTGGTTGTTTCGAATTTCTGAGATAAACTTCTTCTATTTGATTTGGGTCGGATTTTGAACTTCTGTATTGTTCAACTCTATTGACTCGATTGTGTTCATTGATATTTTCTGAACTGATTCTATCCTTCACTTTTATTGTTCGAACGAGTTGTGGTATTGTTTCGGATTAATCCGTTTGTTGTTGTGACTTTTTTGAATGTGATTCCATTCCTGTGAATCTTATGTGGGTGCATGTCTTATAGTCCTTACCAGATCACCTATTGTCTCGAGCCGAGGTGTGAACTCTGGGGTTGCTGTTTGAGTCTTGTTGCCCGTCGTGATTCGGACATGATTGTTCGACTGTTGTCTCAATCGTTGTGGTTCGATCGTTTGTTGCCCGGTTTTTGTTGATCTCGTACCGTGATTTTTTTTGGCGTTCGGGTCACTTCGTAATTTCCCTTAAGTTCGGGAAATTAGTTTCGTTTTCGATATTCCAGCTCTGGGGCTATGGAATTTCGTATTTGTTCAGCGATTAGCTCGCATTTTGATTGATGTACTATTCGAGTTGGTCAACCATATAGATTTTTGTTCGTTGTGTTTTGTTATCGTTCTGATGTAGCGAGATGAATGATCGTAGCTACGTGCTGCATGTGAGTCATTGCATGTTGTCGACAACGGATAGCGTGTGTTATCTGAGTTTGCTTTGCGTTGTTCATTCTATGTTTTAAGTTTCGAGGACGAAACTTCTTTTAAGAGGGGTAGAATGTAATACCCGAGATCTTCGTTCTGGTTTTGTTGAATTTTTCTTCGGTCGAACGGATTTTTGTCGTCCGCATCTATGGAATCGTGTGCTTGACCTGTGGTACGTTGAGTTTGGTAGCCTGTTCGTTATTGTTTCGGATCATAGTCGGTGCGTTTGCGCGATCGAGACGTCGTCGAGTATCGAGCCGGATGGTCGGTTGTTAGCTGGGTCGAGTTACGGCCGTAAGGCCTGGCCGATTACGGCCATAAGACTCCCGCACACCTTGGCCTGGGGACACTCGGTTACGGACGTATGGTTCATCATGTTACGGCCGTAAGGTTTCATTGCGACCGGTAAGCACTGGCCGGTTACGGCCATAGTGATTCGGCAGATTTCGGGCAGTGGCCCTGGGAGCTCGGTTACGGCCGTAAGACTATGCCGATTACGGCCGTAAGGTGTGATTGTTGCATATACAAGGCTTCTGCCATTACGTACGCTACACGCGTTGACCAGGTTACGACTGTAATGAGCTGCCGGTTACGGCCGTAACGCGGTCGGCATATATAGGACTAGGCTTTGGCCAGACCTCATTTTTACCCTTCTTTCCTCATTTTTGTGGCGGCTGGCGATGGGAGACTCGGGAGATTGGGTTCTTGGTCGGTTCTAATCAATTCCAAGGCGTTTTGGAGGATTCTTCTCGATTATATCATCATCCAATCCGTGTTCTTCGTCGAATCGAGGTATTTTCTTACTTAGAACCTTAGTTGTATGATTTTTTGGGGGGTTTCTTCGTGATTCTTCGATGTAATCCATGGTTGATGAATTGATTATGGTATTCTTGTTGTCTTGGCCATGATCTTCGGATTTTGTAACTCGTTTATCGATTTTTACCACCCGGAACTTGATTTCCGATTTCCTTGAAGAACCCTCGGATTCTTGTTGTTTTTCGGGTTGATTCGGATACCGTTTAGCGTTATTTATTCGTGGTGATGTTATTTTCATAGCGTTCGTGAGGTTGTCGAGTTCTTGGTCATTTTTGGGAGTTCGAGGGTTACCCGACCGTGTCCGTTCGTCGTTTCATTGCTCGTGGTATCGAGGCAAGTATCTTGCCCATACTTTTCATATTTCGTAGACGGAATCATTGATAAATGATTTTATGTGCAATCCGAATGTTTAAATGAACTTTAAAAAGGATCGGTATGTTCTCGATAAATGTTGTATTTCAAAGGACAATTCGTATGCTTCGTAAACAATGTGTTTTCGGTATATGTGTGTTGGTTTCGTATGTTGGGAGATGTTACAATAATATTTAGTGATTATAATAGACCGTATGAAATGCCGAGGATTGTGCCGTGGTAAGTGTATTTGTCATGAGAAAATGTGATACCGTTGTGATATGATTTGTGACTCCTCTATAAGGAGGTGGATGTTCCTTGTGGTTTGTAAATTATATGTGCTTGATATTGCGTGATCGTTGTAAGTGATGTGCCTCCGGGTAAGACTGTTGAATCTCCGGGATCCATACTTGCTAGTATGGGTCGGGCGTGACCGTAGGGTTATCCAATCTGGTATGTCTTGCAGGTACTAGTTTCGTGGCTTGTTAGCGTGATGCCGGGGTAACTTGTGGGGTTATCCATTGGGTATGTCTTGCGGGGACTCTGAGGTTCGTGGCTTGTTAGCGCGATGCCGGGATAACTTATGGTTGTGGATTGATTGTGTGATGTACGTGTCATGAGTTGTCCAATCGGGTAAGTCTCGTGGAGGCTCCGAGGTTTGTAGCTTGCTAGTGCGATGCCGGGACAACTATGAACGTATGTATGGTATGATTGTGTGACTGTTGTCACTGTGAAATGCGATTTGATATGGATTCCCATTGGGTTATTCACTCGGGTATGTTCTGCGGGAGCATCTGAGGTTCGTTGCCTGGTTGTACGGGACGCAAATAATCCTTGGGAATATGATGTTATGGATGATTTGGGTCGTGGACCCCGTGTAACGTGATTTAGGTCGTGGACCCCATGTTTTTGTTATCGGAATTGTATTTTGGAAAATAATCTTTGGGCTGTGTCCCTAAGTGGTTTCGAAAGATTTGAGAATTTTTAAATCTTAAATGCTTTTAAAACTCCCGAGGTCGTAAGTGCTTTGTAAGAAGTACTTTGGGTTTAATTCTCGCCTTTTATGATTCGAACTGTCTTGATCAAATGATTTATTTCCGGAAGCATGTTCACAATTATTATGTTCTTGGGGTATGTTAAGTATAGCTTGTATTTTGTGTTTTATACTTGCACTAACAAAACAGTGGAGTTTTGTTAACCCCCGGATATTCGGGGGGTGGATGTCTGTGTTGTGTCCAGGTACTTGCAGGTTGCTGGGGAGCAATTCACAGGATTGTTACGAAGGATGATGGAAGACGACGATACTAATCACATGAAGACCAGTGTCAAGTATTTTGGTGAAGTCTTGTTGTTTCGTTCTACCGTTATGGTATTTTCCGTCTCATAGAAATGTTATTGTACGTTAACCCCTGTGCGGGTATGAGTTGTGAGGTAGAGTTATGTATGTTTGACGTGTATGCTGTGTAAATGACCAAATCGGTCTAATGGTTTGTTATTTATCCATGTCGGCATCTTTATACATTGTGTTTTCTGTATTTATCCTGGTAGATCCTCGTGGAGAGGGTCTGCGGCGCTGTAATATTCCCAAGTGGTTTGGGGGTATTACAGAATATGGTATTGGAGCTTAGGTTGCGGAAACCTAGGCTGTCGGGTCGAGTTATGTGTTGTCGGGCCTTGTCTTGTCTTGTCTTGTCTTGTCAGGTTTTGTCTGACTGAGTCGTGTCGTGACGCGTCGTTTGAGGTGTCGGTCGTGATTAGTATCGAGGTGCAGCCATCATCTTCGTGTGATCTGTAGATGTAAGTCTCCCTACCTTGTTGTGTGTTATACGAGCTTGTGTGATTTTCGTGTTAATGTGGAGTTAAATGTGAATTGTGAATACGTGATCCGTACTTGTTGATTTTCGTACTGTGCTGAAAGAAGAGTGATGCCAGTGTGTATATATATATATATATATATCTTTGTATAAATCATTTTTACAGGAGCAATGTTTTGGTTTGGTTACTCAATGAAAGTTTATCGATGCGATATTTTAAAACTTGAATGTTTTGTGGAGTCACGTAAATTTTATTTTTAAAACATCCTTCAAGAAAGGAAAAAGTTTTGATTTTTGTACAATGACCTCGAGACCTAAAATTTTGAAAATTTAAACTACTTATATTTTATTTTCACCTTGCATTGTAAATTTTCAAAATGTGAAATTTTATTTTGAAAACTCAAATGAGGTCTATAAAAAAAAATTACTCGAAACGTGACTTTCGCTTTCCACTTTTCGGTTTCATGAATTTCGGTTAAAAGGTATGTGGCAATGATGGTACTGTTATTTCGACTATAATGCTCAAAATGGTGATTAAGTGGTGGTGTGAACACTGAGACGTTCGGTATGCACTCGTCCAGATAGTTCTCTTGACCAAGAGGTGGAGACTCGGTTTATAACGTTGTTTAACTTCTGATGGTTATTTGTGTAATGTTTTAATGATGTGAACTGTCATCGTTTGGATTCGTATGTTGTTGTTTATTTGTAACCTTCGACTTTTGATACTATTTGGTACATGTTCATGAACGTATTTCTGGATTAGGACAGTTAGCGCATGCCAAGTGTGGAGCTAGCGTGCGCTATCGTGGCATGGCTAGCGCACGCTAAGTCTCTGTCGGAGCACATGCTAATCAGTCTGAACATGAGATTTGGACTGCATTTTGGCCATTATGTCTAACTTTTGCGATCGTTAGACCGATCATCTATAAACATATTCTATGTGTGCTGTCCGATGATAATAATCATTGTGTGTGATTATGTGTTGTGATTTTTCATTGCATTAGGTTGTTGCTTGATTAATATGCCGAGGGGCAGAGGTCGTGGTCGTAACTGTGGTACCAATGACCACGGGGACCAGATGCAGAATCGAGAGAATATAGCCGGGAACGATATTGGTTTGGGTGTTGCTACTATATTGCAACAAGTAGTAGCACAGATGACTCAGTTGACCCAGGCGGTTCAACGCAACACTGACGCGACCCATAACATCAATGTATATCAATGGATTCGAGAGGTAGTTCGTATGAATCCCCCTCGATTCACCGGTGATGCGGATGTGTTGGGCTGGGATGGTTGCCTTTTCCATTTGGGGAAGATATTCGAGGCTGTCGATTGTCCTGAAGAGCGTAAGGTACCTATAGCTCAGTACCTTCTTGACAAGGATGCCGCTAATTGGTGGGAAGCGGTTAAACCTTGTGATCGTGATGTCACGTGGGTGGAGTTCCAGGCATTTATGGAAGCTGAGTTCTGTCCGAAACTGATTAGAGAGCAGCGGATTCATGAATTTTATGTGGCAGGACCGCAAGATATCTCAGTGTCGCAGGCTATCATGGACTTTAGTAAACAACTCAGTTATGTGCGAGATCGGGTGAGAACCGAGGAAGAAAGGATCCTTCACTTTGACAAACGGATGAAGCCGAATATTCTCCAGTATATATGGGAACTCACTTGCACTTCGTTGAGAGATTATCAGGATCGAGCCTTAGCCTATGAGCTAGCTTCATTATCATCGGAACACGTACCCGAATCGAAGAAGCAGAGGAAGTCCAATGACCCTATGGGCGGTACAGGAGTTGGTTCTTCTGGGTTGCAACGTCATAGTCTTTCCGCTGTGAAGCTTCATCGCTCGACACATGGGGCTTAGAGTTCCAAGTCGTCTGCTTTGACTCTTGATAAAACCAGGAGGTGTTTTAACTGCAATGTGTTGGGGCATGTTCATGCACATTGTCCTTCTCCACCAGTAACGTGTTACCAGTGCGGACTCGAAGGACACCGGGTTCAGTTTTGCAAGTTGGTTACCGAGCCTTCCGGGGCAAAGACTTGAGCACTGATATCAGGATTAACTCTGAGGAGTCCCTGAGAACTACTCGTATTTTATGTTATTTCCTTGCTTGGTTGTTTCGAATTTCTGAGATAAACTTCTTCTATTTGATTTGGGTGGGATTTTGAACTTCTGTATTGTTCAACTCTATTGACTCGATTGTGTTCGTTGATATTTTCTGAACTGATTCTATCCTTCACTTTTGTTGTTCGAATGAGTTGTGGTATTGTTTCGGATTAATACGTTTGTTGTTGTGACTTTTTCGAATGTGATTCCATTCCTGTGAATCTTATGTGGGTGCATGTCTTATAGTCCTTACCATATCATCTATTGTCTCGAGCCGAGGTGTGAACTTCGGGGTTGCTGTTTGATTCTTGCTGCCCGTCGTGATTCGGACATGATTGTTCAACTGTTGTCTCAATCATTCTGGTTCAATCGGTTGTTGCCCGCTTTTTGTTGATCTCGTACCGTGATTTTTTTTGGTGTTCGGGTCACTTCGTAATTTCCCTTAAGTTTGGGAAATTAGTTTCGTTTTCGATCTTCCAACCCTGGGGCTGTGGAATTTCGTATTTGTTCAGCAATTAGCTCGCGTTTTGATTGATGTACTGTTCGAGTTGGTCAACCATATAGATTTTTGTTCGTTGTGTTTTGTTATCGTTCTGATGTAGTGAGATGAATGATTGCAGCAATGTGCTGCATGCGAGTCGTTGCATGTTGTCGACACTGGATAGCGTGTGTTATCAGAGTTTGCTTTGCGTGGTTCGTTCTATGTTTTAAGTTTCGAGGACGAAACTTCTTTTAAGAGGGTAGAATGTAATACCCGAGATCTTCATTCCGGTTTCGTTGAATTTTTCTTCGGTCGAATGGATTTTTGTCGTCCGCATCTTTGGAATCATGTGCTTGCCCTGTGGTACATTGAGTTTCGTAGCATGTTCATTATTGTTTCAGATCATAGTCGGTGCGTTTGTGCGATCGAGACGTAGTCGAGTATCGAGCCGGATGGTCGGGTGTTGGCTGTGTCGAGTTACGGCCGTAAGTTCTGGCCAATTACGACCGTAAGACTCCTGCACACCTTGGCATGGGGACACTAGGTTACAGCCGTAAGGTTCATCAGGTTACGGCCGTAAGGTTTCGTTGCGGCCGCTGCCGGTTACGGCTGTAGTGATTCGGCAGATTTCGGGCAGTGGCCCTGGGAGCTCGGTTACGGCCGTAAGACTATGCCGATTATGGCCGTAAGGGGTGATCGTTGCGTACGCAAGGCTTCTGCCATTACGTACACTACACGCGTTGACCAGGTTACGGCCGTAATGAGCTGCCGGTTATGGCCGTAACGCGGTCGGCATATATAGGCCTGGGCTTTGGCCAGACCTCATTTTTACCCTTCTTTCCTCATTTTTGTGGCGGCTGGCGATGGGAGACTCGGGATATCGGGTTCTTGTACGGTTCTAATCAATTCCAAGGCGTTTTGGAGGATTCTTGTCGATTATATCATCATCCAATCCGTGTTCTTCGTCGAATCGAGGTATTTTCTTACTTAGAATATTAGTTGTATGATTTTTTGGGGGGTTTTTTCGTGATTCTTCGATGTAATCCATGGTTGATGAATTGATTATGGTATTCTTGTTGTCTTGGCCATGATCTTCGGATTTTGTAACTCGTTTATCGATTTTTACCACCCGGAACTTGATTTCCGATTTCCTTGAAGAACCCTCGGATTCTTGTTGTTTTTCGGGTTGATTCGGATACCGTTTAGCGTTATTTATTCGTGGTGATGTTATTTTCATAGCGTTCGTGAGGTTGTCGAGTTCTTGGTCATTTTTGGGAGTTCGAGGGTTACCCGACCGTGTCCGTTCGTTGTTTCATTGCTCGTGGTATCGACGCAAGTATCTTGCCCATACTTTTCATGTTTCGTAGACGGAATCATTGATAAATGATTTTATGTGCAATCCGAATGTTTAAATGAACTTTAAAAAGGATCGGTATGTTCTCGATAAATGTTGTATTTCAAAGGATAATTCGTATGCTTCGTAAACAAATGTGTTTTCAGTATATGTGTGTTGGTTTCGTATGTTGGGAGATGTTACAATAATATTTAGTGATTATAATAGACCATATGAATTGCCGAGGATTGTGCCGTGGTAAGTCTATTTGTCATGAGAAAATGTGATACCGTTGTGATATGATTTGTGACTCCTTTATATGGAGGTGGATGTTCCTTGTGGTTTGTAAATTGTATGTGCTTGATATTGCGTGATCGTTGTAAGTGATGTGCCTCTGGGTAAGACTGTTGAATCTCCGGGATCCATACTTGCTAGTATGGGTCGGGCGTGACCGTAGGGTTATCCAATCTGGTTTGTCTTGCAGGGACTAGGTTCGTGGCTTGTTAGTGCGATGCCGGGGTAACTTGTGGGGTTATCTATCGGGTATGTCTTGCGGGGACTCCGAGGTTCGTGGCTTGTTAGCGCGATGCCGGGATAACTTATGGTTGTGGATTGATTGTGTGATGTACGTGTCATGGGTTGTCCAATCGGGTAAGTCTCGTGGAGGCTCCGAGGTTCGTAGCTTGCTAGTGCGATGCCGGGACAACTATGAACGTACATATGGTATGATTGTGTGACTCTTGTCACTGTGATATGCGATTTGATATGGATTCCCATTGTGTTATTCACTCGGGTATGTTCTGCGGGAGCATCTGAGGTTCGTGTCTTGGTAGTACGGGACGCGAATAATCCTTGGGAATATGATGTTATGGATGATTTGGGTCGTGGACCCCGTGTTATGTGATTTGGGTCGTGGACCCTATGTTTTTGTTATCGGAATTGAATTTTGGAAAATAATATTTGGGCTGTGTCCCTAAGTGGTTTCGAAAGATTTGAGAATTTTTAAATCCTAAATGTTTTCAAAACTCCCGAGGTCGTAAATGCTTTGTAAGAAGTACTTTGGGTTTAATTCCCGCCTTTTATGATTCGAACTGTCTTGATCAAATGATTTATTTCGAGAAGCATGTTCACGATTATTATGTTCTTGGGGTATGTTAAGTATAGCTTGTATTTTGTGTTTTATACTTGCACTAGAAAAACAGTGGAGTTTTGCAACCTCGAGTATTCGGGGGGTGGATGTCTGTGTTGCGTCCAGGTACTTGCAGGTCGCTGGAGAGCAATTCACAGGATCGTTACGAAGGATGATGGAAGACGACGATACTAATCACATGAAGACCAGTGTCAAGTATTTTGGTGAAGTCTTGTTGTTTCGTTCTACTGTTGTGGTATTTTCCGTCTCATAGAAATGTTATTGTACGTTAACCCCTGCGCGGGTATGATTTGTGAGAAAGAGTTATGTATGTTTGACGTGTATGCTGTGTAAATGACCAAATCGGTCTAATGGTTTGTTATTTAGCCATGTCGGCATGTATTGTACATTGTGTTTTCTGTATTTAGCCTGGTAGATCCTCGTGGAGAGGGTCTGCGGCACTGTAATATTCCCGAGTGATTTGGGGGTGTTACAGAATATGGTATCGGAGCTTAGGTTGCGGAAACCTAGGCTTTCGGGTCGAGTTGTGTGTTGTCGGGCCTTGTCTTGTCTTGTCAGGTTTTCTCTGACTGAGTCGTGTCGTGACGCATTGTATGAGCTGTCGGTCGTGATTAGTATCGAGGTGCAGCCATCATCTTCGTGCAATCTGTGGATGTAAGTCTCCCTACCTTGTTGTGACTCGTGTTATACGAGCTTGTGTGATTTTCGTGTTATGATGTGGAGTTAAATGTGAATTGTGAATACGTGATCCGTACTTGTTGATTTTCGTACTGTACTGAATGAAGAGTGATGCCGGTGCATATATATATATATATATATATATATATATATGTGAGTTTTATTTTCAGAACTCTCTTAAGTGCGAGAACTGCGAGAACTCCTCTAAACCAATGAGATTTTTTTAAATATTAAAAATTGTTATTAGTTCAAAAGGGTATTATAGTAAAATACAATTTTTATTACGGGAGATAACCTCTACTGATGATAAATCCTACAATAATAGCCTCTACTGTTGATAACCCCTACTATATATATAACGCCTACTATATAGTAGGGGTTATGATCAGTAGAGGTTGTATGCATTGACATGATGTACATTATGTATTATTAGTAGTACAAAAGATGGTTCTCGCAGTTCTCGCACTTAACAGGGTTCTGAAAATATATATATATATATATATATATATATATTTGTATAAATCATTTTTACAGGAGCAATGTTTTGGTTTGGTTACTCAATGAAAGTTTATCGATGTGATATTTTAAAACTTGAATGTTTTGTGGAGTCACGTAAATTTTATTTTAAAAACATCCTTCAAGAAAGGAAAAATGTTTGATTTTCGTACAATGACCTCGAGACCGAAAATTTTGAAAATTTAAACTACTTATATTTTATTTTCACCTTGCATTGTAAATTTTCAAAATGTGAAATTTGATTTTGAAAACTCAAATGAGGTCTATCAAAAAAAGAATTACTCGAAACGTGACTTTCGCTTTCCACTTTTCGGTTTCATGAATTTTGGTTAAAAGGTATGTGGCAATGATGGTACTGGTATTTCGACTATAATGCTCAAAATGGTGATTAAGTGGTGGTGTGAACACTGAGACGTTCGGTATGCACTCGTACAGATAGTTCTCTTGACCAAGAGGTGGAGACTCGGTTTAGAACGTTGTTTAACTTCTTATGGTTATTTGTGCAATGTTTTAATGATGTGAACTGTCAGCGTTTGGATTCGTATGTTGTTGTTTATTTGTAACCTTCGACTTTTGATACTGTTTGGTATATGTTCATGAACGTATTGCTGGATTAGGACAGTTAGCGCACGCCAAGTGTGGAGCTAGCGCGCGCTATCGTGGCATGGCTAGCGCACGCTAAGTCTCTGTCGGAGTGCATGCTAATCAGTCTGAACAGGAGCTTTGGACTGCATTTTGGCCATTATGTCTAACTTTTGCGATCGTTAGACTGATCATCTGTAAACGTATTCTATGTGTGATTCCGATGATAATAATCGTTGTATGTGATTATGTGTTGTGATTTTTCGTTGCGTTAGGTTGTTGCTTGATTAATATGTCGAGGGGCAGAGGTCGTGGTCGTAACTGTGGTACCAATGACCATGAGGAACAGATCCGGAATTGAGAGAATATTGCCGGGAACAATATTGGTTTGGGTGTTGCTACTATATTGCAATAAGTAGTAGCACAGATGACTCAGTTGACCCAGGCAATTCAACGCAACACTGACGTGACCCAGGACATCGGTGTAAATCAATGGCTTCGATAGGTAGTTCATATGAATCCCCATCGATTCACCGGTGTTGCGGATGCGTTGGGCTGGGATGGTTGCCTTTTCCATTTGGGGAAGATATTCGAGGCTGTCGATTGTCCTGAAGAGCGTAAGGTACCTATAGCTCAGTACCTTCTTGACAAGGATGCCACTAATTGGTGGGAAGCTGTTAAACCTTGTGATCGTGATGTCACGTGGGCGGAGTTCCAGGCATTTATGGAAGTTGAGTTCTGTCCGAAACCGATTAGAGAGCAGAGGATTCGTGAATTTTATGTGGCAGGACCGCAAGATATCACAGTTTCGTAGGCTATCATCGACTTTAGTAAACAACTCAGTTATGTGCGAGATCGGGTGAGAACCGAGGAAGAAAGGATCCTTCACTTTGATAGACGGATGAAGCCGAAGATTCGCCAGTATATGTCGGGACTCACTTGCACTTTGTTGAGAGATTATCAGGATCGAGCCTTAGCCTATGAGCTAGCTTTGTTATCGTCGGAACGTGTACCCGAATCGAAGAAGCAGAGGAAGTCCGATGATCCTATAGGTGGTACAGGAGTTGGTGCTTCTGGGTTGCAACGTCGTAGTCTTTCCGCTGTGAAGCTCCATTGCTCGACACATGGGGCTGAGAGTTCCAAGTCGTCTGCTTTGAATCTTGGTAAAACCAGGAGGTGTTTTAACTGCAATGTATTGGGGCATGTTCATGCACATTGTCCTTCTCCACCAGTAACGTGTTACCAGTATGGACTCGAGGGACACTGGGTTCAGTTTTGCGAGTTGGTTACCGAGCCTTCCGAGGCACGGACTTGAGCACTGATATCAGGATTAACTATGAGGAGTCCTTGAGAACTAGTCGTATGTTATGTTATTTCTGTGCCTAAAACGAAGGCCCAGCGGAAGCGGTAAAACAAAAATTAATTCGATCCGAATCCCTACGAGGATCGATCGAGCTTCGCATATACAAATATAAAATAAACAATGGAAGATTCGAAATCATACCCTTGTCATCCGTTGATTATATGGAATTCCTTTTCTTGAGCTATTCCCTAAACGATCCAAAATGTTCCAAGCCCTTGGATGATCCAACGCCGAAAAAAACCGCGTCTCTACTTGTCACGCGCCGGAGAAATGAACGAAATGACAACACTTGATTAACCTCTAAGGTTACGGCTAGAATCAAGTGATGAAGCTTTGATTATAACACTCTAAGTGTTTTCATTTATATCTCTCAATATATCTTGAATTTTCTCCAAGAGAACTCAAGAATAAAATGAACAAGATGATGAAGACTTGAGAAGAATAATTTTCTCTCTCTTTTCTTTCCTCACTGCTATATTCACGTATGGAATAATGGTGTGTTTAAAATAGAAGTCTTCCTCTTTTATTCTATTCCTTTTCACATGATACAACTCATCATATAAGTGATCAATCCCACCATCAAAAGATATCATGACCCCAATGTCTTTATCACTCAATAAAGAATGAAATAAAGACAAAATAAAGGTGGGTGGAAAAAGAGGGGGCGGCTATGTGGATGAATCGGACGAGTTGGGTCCGTTTCGGACTCCCGTGAGTCCAAACAGATAAAATCCGATTCCGTTCCGATGTATTTATATCGATTAATTAATCCAATTAATTAATCATATCAAATATATAATGACATAATTAATTTCTCCAAGAAATAATTATATTCATGAATTAAATTAATCACCCGGTAATTTATTTAATTCATTAGGCCGTAAAGTAATTTATCCAATAAATTAATTTAGACATCCAATCTCCCAAATTAGATCTCCAATATCTTCATATTCATTATGAGAGAATTAGCTTGATTCATTCCGTCGTCAATCCTATTGTGTGACTCGCTAGGTTCGTCTCAGTCAGTAATGGGAGGAACCCAAGAGTAGTAGCACCACCTAGCCAGTCTGGCGGCCTACACTGTACCCCAACTGAGAACGAATGATTGGGATCATTCAAGAACCATTCTGTCTTGAATACCAGTATACATATAAAGCCTTCTTTCATATATCCCGATCAAGTTATAGAGTCACGGTAAGTCAAACCCTATCTGTACTTGACGCTATGCATGTGTTAATGCAAAACGAGATCATCGAGCTCTCGTGTATCCAATACAACTAGTTCTAATACTTTGGCCAAAGACTTATGATCTCATCTGCCAATAACCGCATAGGACATTTTACCCGCTCACTAATGGGAGAAAGAATTCTATCTTGGTATTCATTAGGACCTGCTACTTGCCCGTGAAGATGCATGTCGAGGTTGACCCCCGCCTCCCGGTTTACAGGGTCGAACTACTCGAATGAAAATCTTGACGTCACAAGCACATCCCTACTAAATCCTCAAGTTGAAGGTTCACGAATACCTATCACAACCTTTCGATTCCGTCATTGACTGTCCCGGAGTGAAATCCGTGTGACGAATCGAGGGTGAGTCGGTTCGAGTATACTAATCTAAATAGCATACCTATAACATGTGCTCCCACTAACCATTAGTGTTCGACAGGCACTCTCCATGTCAAAGAACATGTCATACAAGTCTTCACATAAACTTAACGCCCAGTCATGTTTCATCGACTTGCGAACGATTAAGTATTTGAGCTATAAGCCTTTCCAGTTTCGACCCCCTTATCCAATAAGGAGTGGAATGCTTTTGCTCTCAAATACATGGACTAGTTTTTATACATATATTTATGAGTTAGGAATGCCAGTAACTACCAGTAAATAAAGAAACATCCATTGCCTTTACATAATAACAAGTACAATGCCCTCACTCAACATCCTCTGAGTGGCATTCGAGGGCATACTCCCAACAATCTCCCACTTGCACTCAATGCCACACACTACGGTATCTAATACCCATGTTCTCCAGATGACGCTCTAAGCTAATCTGAGAAAGTAGATTGGTCAGTGGATCAGCGACGTAGTCGGCGGACTCTACTCTATGCAACACAATGTATCTCTTTGCGAACAAATTCTCTCACGAGATGATACTCTCTCAATATGTTTGTACTTTTGTGCAACCTCGGCTCCTAGGCCTGTGCTACCGCTCTGGCAGCACAGCACAAGGTGTCACGAGAAGTTTACCTAGTAACTTCTTAACCCTTCCTTTGGAGGCCTTCGAGGCTGCTTTATACTCAGTCTAACTGGTGGAATCAGCAGTCGTGCTATATTTAGCACTATGCCAAGATACTGCCCGTCTATTAATAGTAAATGTAGCCAGAAGTAGACATAGAATCGTCTTTCTGTCCTTGGAAGTTCAATACAGTGAATCCCATCACATTCAGTTCTCCACCGTCATATATAAGAACCAGATCTCTAGTCCTTCTAAAGTACTTGAGAACGTTCTTTACGGTAGTCCAATGTTCCCTACCTGGATTTGCCTGAAACCTACTCACCACGCTTACAGCATGCGCAATGTCAGGTCTCGTACACAATATAGCATACATAAGGCTACCCACGGCCGAAGCATATGGTATATTACTCATTTCTTTCCGTTGTTCCTCACTTTGAGGACAAATCTTCAAGGAGAGTTTTATTCCATGTCGCATCGGTAGGAACCCTCTTTTATAATCATCCATCTTAAATCGCTTTAAGATTTTATCTATATAGAGGGCTTGGGAAAGACCTATTGTTCTCTTTGCTCTATCCCGGTAGAGTCGAATACCAAGAATATAGGTAGCTTCTCCCAAGTCTTTCATGGAGAAATTACTCGAAAGCCAAGCTTTCACAGAACTGAGCATTCCCACATCATTTCCTATTAGTAGAATGTCATCTACACATAGTACTAAGAATGCGATCTAGCTCCCACTAACCCTCTTGTATACACAAGGTTCCTCTTCGTTTTGTATGAAGTCAAACTCTTTGACTGCCTCATCAACACGAAGGTCCCAACTACATGAAGACTGCTACAGTCTATTTCATGGAGTCTACATCCACCATTGCTAGGTCATTTGGTCGCGGCTCGGTCTCTTGTTTATCACCTGGAACCTCGTAGAAACCCAGTTCCTCCAAGTGCATAACACTATACCTCTCAGGTAATTGAGACACTGATAAGTGGTAATTTTACCACTTATTTCTAGGATTTTATACTGGGTTTTTATTTCGTTTCGTGATTAATGTGCTCGTATTTGGCTTATTTATGATTAGTCGAGCCGTATTACGCGTTTGGGTTGGTTTTAGTGTGTTTGCAGGTTTTTAGAGCCAAAAGGACCCAAAACGAGACAAAGGACCAAGAGTCGAGTCACGGGCGGAAAAGACGGAATTTTGCGATAGGCCAGGCCGAAAGGCTTCCCAGCGGGCTCTCGTTTTTGGACGGATTTTGACTCTTTTGGATATTATTTATTTCCTAGATTAGGGCTAATCGGGATTTTAACCCCCTTAGGCTATATAAACCTCATTCTAGACCTAGTTTGAGGATTCTCTATCAGCTTTTATCATCTTGGATCATCTTCCATCAGCCTTTATCACTCTTTTATCATATTAAGCAGATTTTTACACTTTTTAGCAAGATTTATTCCTTTGATTCAAGAACTTTTTGGAGGAGAATTATTATTGAAGACTCGGAGTTCATACGAACGGGTTGTAATCTCTCTTTTAATATTAATAATATGCATTCTCCATCTATTTCTTGTTTAATTTCAAGTATGTCTGGCTAATTCATTGATTGATTCTAGGGTTAGTAATTTTAATTGATGTTCACATGATGTTCCTTTGATTACCTTTTGACCTTTCATCCTAGGCTTGTGTTCAAGTTGTGTTAAATCTCATGCTAGATTAAAGGGCCCTTAATTGATGCATGTTAGCTAATTGATTTTGTCCTAAGGAGTAATTGATTAGTGGAAATACTTGATACACAATATGATTTTATCTTGAGACCTAGCGGAGAAAGATAAATCATAGATAAATAAGTTGGTGCTTTTAAGTGATTTCAATCCTTTGAGCCAAGCGGGAAAAGGGTTTTAATTAACTATCTTTCTAGGTTGCCTTGATCGGAATTCTAGATCGATTGAGTGATTATTTCTAGGATTGAATTAAAATTTGGGGAAAAGGAATCAAGTGAGCGAATTGTGTGAACTCAATTAGATGATACTACCCTAGGATCAATTACCTTTCGACTTGTGATTTTATCTTGCTAATTTGCTTTATTTGCTTAATTTAGATATTTCATCTTTTATTTAATTTTTGTTCTTCGATTTTTAAAATTAGATAATTAGAATCAAAACAATTTTTCGGATTCCTAAATAGCAGTCAAATTTTGAGTAGAGTTAATTCCTTTATTTTCGACACATCAATTCCCTTGGGTTCGACACCTTGGAAATACTCCGAGGTTTTACAAATTTTAAAATTGATCGGATTTGAAAACCATACTACGCGAATCCTAGCGATCAATTTTTGGCGCCGTTGCCAGGGAGGTGATAGAAAATTTAAGGGAATAATTCGAAAAAGAAGAGATTGTTACTTTAGGATTGTTTACTATTATTATTAATTTTCGATCTCGTTTCCTCACATCTTGTTTTCTTTTCCTTGTAGGCGGTGCATGATCACGAGATCCCAAGGAAAGAACTTATTTCCTTTGGATCCGGAAATCGAGAAGTCTTTGAGGAGGAAGAAGCAAGAAGCGAGAACCGAGACTCTTTCTATACCTTTCGTTGATACCATGAACGGCATTGTTGACCAACCACGAGAACTCGCTCGTCCCGAGAAGATCCCTTTGAATGCCCGCTTTCGACCTAAGCTGGACGATTATCAAGAAGGAGGTTGGGGAAAGATTGATGCCAACAACTTCGAGCTTAAGCCGTCCCTCATTGCTACGGTGAAGTCTCAAACATACGGAGGAGTGAATGAAGATCAAATCGCTCATCTTGAGTCGTTTTTGGACATATGTGCCACCATCAAGCAAAACGGAGTGCCTCCGGATGTCATTAAGCTCCGCCTATTCCGGTTCTCTTTAGAAGACGATGCACTAGATTGGTACAAGAGCTTAGATCGGAAGGAAATTGGTACTTGGAGAGAGATGACCCGGTTGTTCTTAAGCAGTTCTATCCTCCTCGAAGGTGCAAAAACAAATCAACGATATCTTGCAATTCGAGCAATATGAGGATGAATACTTATACGAGGCATGGATCCGATTTAAGAAGCTACTTCGCAAATGCCTGACATGGAATTGTCAAAGAGGAGATCTATATTCGGTTTTATCGGGGTTTGACGAGGAAGGCTAGAAGAGAGTTGGACTACTCATCGAAAGGGGGATTTCTGGCTAACGATTATGAAGAGGCCAAGAATCTCATTGAGCTAGCGGTCAACAATGATTACGAGGAGGTGACCGATCGGAAGATGACAAGAAGAAAGGTTCAGTAGGTGGCGAGGACACCTACGGTGATTTAAAGGCAAAATTTGAAAAACAACAAAAAGAGCTCGAGATGCTAAGAAAGAATACTGGGAGTCAATTCAGTTTTGAAGAGTTAAACGAGCCTATTGCGGTTAAGGAGGATGTGAACTACATGCAAGGAGGAAACTTAGGCAAGGGGGAAATTGGGGGAACTCTTATCCGAACAATCGAAACCACCCTAATTTCTCCTATGCCAATCCGAACAATGCTCTCCACCACCACCGGGATTTAACGTGAAAAATGGGGTTATTCAAGAGCCGATTGCTAAGACACCTATGGAAGAGATCTTTGGAACGGTTGGAGGCGAGCCAAAAGATTTTATTTATAAAGTAGACAAGAGGTTCGGAGCTCTCGAGCATAGTGTGACATCTATTGGAAACTCGGTGATAGCCTTGACTAAGCGGATGTCGATGGTGGAGACCCAAATGAGTCAAATGGCGAACGCCCCGGATTTCATAAGCCGGGGCATTTTCCGAGCAAAGACCGAGACCAACCCGAAGACGCAACAATGAAACGCAATCGAGCTTCGGAGTGGAACGAGGTACGGTAATCATGGGGCTGAAGTTGAGAAACACGAAACAAAGATGTACTAGAAACGGAGCAGAAACGAGAAAGAAGATGGAATACGGCGAGAATATATCGGCCACCTATCGGCCGATAGCCCAACCGATACCCATACAAAGATGCCGGTGAAGCCTATCGACCCACCTATCGGCCGAAAGGCTCCTGGAAGTTCGAATATGAAAGATTTTGAGGAAAAAGCTCCATTTCCACAGCGTTTGGCCAAGTCGAGATATGATGAAAAGCTTCAACAATTTATCGACATGTTTCAAAAGGTGAATATCAACATTCCACTTCTAGACGCTTTGAGAGACATGCCGGGGTACGTGAAATTCTTGAAAGACGCTGTGGCAAGCAAGAGGAAGTTGAGGAAGTTTGAAACAATAAATATGACAGAGGAGTGTAGCGCTATCATTCAAAACAAGCTCCCACTCAAGCAGAAGGATCCGGGACGTTTTACTTTGACATGCATGATTGGCGACCAAACGTTCCGTAATGGGTTGTGTGATCTCGGGGCAAGCATCAATCTTATGCCTCTATCCATCTTTAAGAGGTTGAAGATTGGGGAGATGAAGCCGACTACCATTTCTCTACTCATGGCGGACCGGTCGATCACTTATCAGGGGAATTGTGGAGGATGTGCTCCTTAGAGTCCAACACTTGGTCTTCCCTGGCGATTTAGTCTTTCTTGATATGTCCGAGTATGAATATCAACCATTTTTATTTGGGAGACCTTTTTTAGCAACGGGAGAGCACTTATAGGCGTCCGGGAGGGCGATCTTACTTTCGGGTTAACGATCAAAATCTGAAAATTTCCATCTATGACGCGATGAAGAAGCCCGACGATGCGCCCGAGGAATGTTTTGAAATTGAGTCTATTATGCCGCCCGACCGACTTGTTGAAGCATTGTATTTCACACTCCATTTAATAACATTAAGAGGTTGATGAAATATCCTATGAATTTCCGGAGTATGTTCGAATCTTGTAGGCGAACGAGTCTCTACCTAATGAGAGGAGAGTATGCTATAGTGATATCAACAAACCAGTTAAATGGCTAGTTGTCACTGAAGACCCGGATTGAATGAGGTATCGTCTAGCTAAAGTCGTTAATCGTAGCACTTGTTGGGAGGTAACCCAACGTATGTATGTATATTAGTTCGTTTTATTCATTTATTTTCGATTTTTCGTTTGCGTGATTTTTGTAGTTTCTAATTTCGTAGTAGCTTTGTTAGTTTTTGTTAAGTTCTAATCCATGCATGCCGAGTTTTGAATACCTGCAGGTCTTTCATCGCCATATCCAAGCAAAAACGGGACCAAGTATGTGAAGTAGAACGAAAGTGAAAAATTTTTGAGACGTAAAAATCTATCGGGCGAGCCTATCGGGCGATAGGCCCGGCCGATAGGCTGAGGAAAATAAAAAATTTTTATTGTTGCAAGCAGTGGTCGACAGGAATTCCACATCGACCGATATCCCGCCCGATATGAGCATGGTTAGAGACAGAAGTTCCTATCGGCCCAGCCTATCGGCCGAAAGGCCTGGCCGATAGGACATACCCGGCCCAGTATACACTACGAGCTCGCCGACAAACCCGCCATTTCAGCCACAGTGATCAGGTACTCCATTAACAAAGCCACCCCTTTCTCTTTTCAAACTTATTCCTCCTTTGGGATGCGGAATAAGTTTGGGGGGGTGAAGAAGTGCGGCTTTGTTAATTTCTTTACGTGTGAGTACCGTGTTTGCCTTGTATCTTTATTTGCTTGTGTTGGTGCCCGTTGTGTTTATTTGTGCTTATCATTTTGGTGTTGCGTGGTTTTGGCTTTTTGTTGCTTAGTTTTTTTTTTTTAGATTTTTATGTTCATTTTCGTTTGGTGTGTTTGCTAGTTTCTATTTTTTTTCGTTAGGTCGTAGTAGTTTTTTTTTAGATTAGATTTCGTGTCTGCTTTTATTTGCTTTTCGTTGTTTGTTTTTAGATAGCCTTGCTTGTCTTTAGTTTTTCCTTATTAGTGAATTTTTCGTGCTTCTAATTGTGTGATACCGATGTTACGACACTGTTTTTCTCTCTGAAGAAACGGTCGAGTTTTAGTCGAGTTGTAGTTAGTAATTTCTGTTTTGCATAGTATTCATTTAGGTCCAAAATTTTTCGTGATTGTAGAGGTTTTGGCAGATAAGAGACGATACATACTTGTTTTAAAATCACCGTCAATACGTTTGGTTACATCTTAGGATAGTGAGTCGATCTTGTTTCGCTATCGTGTTGGCACTTAGATAGAGTTTAGAGTCGGCCGCTTTTCCCAAAAGTTGAGATAATGTTGTTCTATGAAGGGAAGTCTAGTAACCGGGGCATTCGCGTGACCCGTTGTTTACCCTCGCGTAAAACGACGACTGATTAGACTAGTGATTTAGATATTTCACATGTGCCAATGATAGGGAACTTAGTAACCGGGGTATTCGCGTGACCATTGTTTACTCTCGCGTAAAACGGCGACCTTGATTCGGACATGCGGAAATTATATATTCGAGTTGTTTCTCATTGTAGACGGGAACTTAGTAACTAGAAGCATCCATGTGCCCCATGAGTGTCTTTTACGTCAAACGGTTTCCTAATACATGAGAATGGAAGTTCCACCTAGGATTACCCCGATGAAACATCCCGAGATCCTAACCTAGTGGTCAACTCGAATCAAATTTTTGAGCATATATATAAGGGAATACCGACCGAGGTTTATTTGTTATGAAACTCGTGAAAATTGTGCCACTAGGCGTAACGGACGAACTAGCTTGTTTATTTTAGCCTTTCATATTGACGATCGATTTGACTCACGTTTTGTTAATCTTTGAGTGGATTTTCTTCATGAGCGAATAATTAGGATGAACTTGACTACTTTGCGGAATCATTATTCTGAGTGCAGCTCGCTTTTACGACAATCGGATTATTAGGAGAAAATTACAGGATAGTATTAATTAGGTTGAACACTATGAGTTGCACGATGATTCACGACTTTCTTTTTCTTTTCTTTTTGTTGTTCGGGACGAACAAGGCTTAAGTTTGGGGGGGTTTGATAAGTGGTAATTTTACCACTTATTTCTAGGATTTTATACTGGGTTTTTATTTCGTTTCGTGATTAATGTGCTCGTATTTGGCTTATTTATAATTAGTCGAGCCGTATTACGCGTTTGGGTTGGTTTTAGTGTGTTTGCAGGTTTTTAGAGCCAAAAGGACCCAAAACGAGACAAAGGACCAAGAGTCGAGTCACGGACGGAAAAGACGGAATTTTGCGATAGGCCAGGCCGAAAGGCTTCCCAGCGGGCTCTCGTTTTTGGACGGATTTTGACTCTTTTGGATATTATTTATTTCCTAGATTAGGGCTAATCGGGATTTTAACCCCCTTAGGCTATATAAACCTCATTCTAGACCTAGTTTGAGGATTCTCTATCAGCTTTTATCATCTTGGATCATCTTCCATCAGCCTTTATCACTCTTTTATCATATTAAGCAGATTTTTACACTTTTTAGCAAGATTTATTCCTTTGATTCAAGAACTTTTTGGAGGAGAATTATTATTGAAGACTCGGAGTTCATACGAACGGGTTGTAATCTCTCTTTTAATATTAATAATATGCATTCTCCATCTATTTCTTGTTTAATTTCAAGTATGTCTGGCTAATTCATTGATTGATTCTAGGGTTAGTAATTTTAATTGATGTTCACATGATGTTCCTTTGATTACCTTTTGACCTTTCATCCTAGGCTTGTGTTCAAGTTGTGTTAAATCTCATGCTAGATTAAAGGGCCCTTAATTGATGCATGTTAGCTAATTGATTTTGTCCGGAAGGAGTAATTGATTAGTGGAAATACTTGATACACAATATGATTTTATCTTGAGACCTAGCGGAGAAAGATAAATCATAGATATATAAGTTGGTGCTTTTAAGTGATTTCAATCCTTTGAGCCAAGCGGGAAAAGGGTTTTAATTAACTATCTTTCTAGGTTGCCTTGATCGGAATTCTAGATCGACCGAGTGATTATTTCTAGGATTGAATTAAAATTTGGGGAAAAGGAATCAAGTGAACGAATTGTGTGAACTCAATTAGATGATACTACCCTAGGATCAATTACCTTTCGACTTGTGATTTTATCTTGCTAATTTGCTTTATTTGCTTAATTTAGATATTTCATCTTTTATTTAATTTTTGTTCTTCGATTTTTAAAATTAGATAATTAGAATCAAAACAATTTTTCGGATTCCTAAATAGCAGTCAAATTTTGAGTAGAGTTAATTCCTTTATTTTCGACACATCAATTCCCTTGGGTTCGACACCTTGGAAATACTCCGAGGTTTTACAAATTTTAAAATTGATCGGATTTGAAAACCATACTACGCGAATCCTAGCGATCAATTTTTGGCGCCGTTGCCAGGGAGGTGATAGAAAATTTAAGGGAATAATTCGAAAAAGAAGAGATTGTTACTTTAGGATTGTTTACTATTATTATTAATTTTCGATCTCGTTTCCTCACATCTTGTTTTCTTTTCCTTGTAGGCGGTGCATGATCACGAGATCCCAAGGAAAGAACTTATTTCCTTTGGATCCGGAAATCGAGAAGTCTTTGAGGAGGAAGAAGCAAGAAGCGAGAACCGAGACTCTTTCTATACCTTTCGTTGATACCATGAACGGCATTGTTGACCAACCACGAGAACTCGCTCGTCCCGAGAAGATCCCTTTGAATGCCCGCTTTCGACCTAAGCTGGACGATTATCAAGAAGGAGGTTGGGGAAAGATTGATGCCAACAACTTCGAGCTTAAGCCGTCCCTCATTGCTACAGTGAAGTCTCAAACATACGGAGGGGGAGTGAATGAAGATCCAAACGCTCATCTTGAGTCGTTTTTGGACATATGTGCCACCATCAAGCAAAACGGAGTGCCTCGGATGTCATTAAGCTCCGCCTATTCGGTTCTCTTTAGAAGACGATGCACTAGATTGGTACAAGAGCTTAGATCGGAAGGAAATTGGTACTTGGAGAGAGATGACCGGTTGTTCTTAGCAGTTCTATCCTCCCTCGAAGGTGCAAAAACAAATCAACGATATCTTGCAATTCGAGCAATATGAGGATGAATACTTATACGAGGCATGGATCCGATTTAAGAAGCTACTTCGCAAATGCCTGACAAGATGGAATTGACAAAGAGGAGATCTATATTCGGTTTTATCGGGGTTTGACGAGGAAGGCTAGAAGAGAGTTGGACTACTCATCGAAAGGGGGATTTCGGCTAACTTGATTATGAAGAGGCCAAGAATCTCATTGAGCTAGCGGTCAACAATGATTACGAGGAGGTGACCGATCGGAAGATGACAAGAAGAAAGGTTCCGGTAGGTGGCGAGGACACCTACGGTGATTTAAAGGCAAAATTTGAAAAACAACAAAAAGAGCTCGAGATGCTAAGAAAGAATACTGGGAGTCAATTCAGTTTTTGAAGAGTTAAACGAGCCTATTGCGGTTAAGGAGGATGTGAACTACATGCAAGGAGGAAACTTAGGCAAGGGGGAAATTGGGGGAACTCTTATCCGAACAATCGAAACCACCCTAATTTCTCCTATGCCAATCCGAACAATGCTCTCCACCACCACCGGATTTAACGTGAAAAATGGGGTTATTCAAGAGCCGATTGCTAAGACACCTATGGAAGAGATCTTTGGAACGGTTGGAGGCGAGCCAAAAGATTTTATTTATAAAGTAGACAAGAGGTTCGGAGCTCTCGAGCATAGTGTGACATCTATTGGAAACTCGGTGATAGCCTTGACTAAGCAGATGTCGATGGTGGAGACCCAAATGAGTCAATGGCGAACGCCCCACCGGATTTCATAAGCGGGGCATTTTCCGAGCAAAGACGAGACCAACCCGAAGACGCAACAATGAAACGCAATCGAGCTTCGAGTGGAACGAGGTACGGTAATCATGGGGCTGAAGTTGAGAAACACGGAAACAAAGATGTACTAGAAACGGAGCGTAAAACGAGAAGAAGATGGAATACGAGAATATATCGCCGGCTTTATCGGCCGATAGCCCAACCGATACCCATACAAAGATGCCGGGCGGTGAAGCCTATCGACCCACCTATCGGCCGAAAGGCTCCTGGAAGTTCGAATATGAAAGATTTTGAGGAAAAAGCTCCATTTCCACAGCGTTTGGCCAAGTCGAGATATGATGAAAAGCTTCAACAATTTATCGACATGTTTCAAAAGGTGAATATCAACATTCCACTTCTAGACGCTTTGAGAGACATGCCGGGGTACGTGAAATTCTTGAAAGACGCTGTGGCAAGCAAGAGGAAGTTGAGGAAGTTTGAAACAATAAATATGACAGAGGAGTGTAGCGCTATCATTCAAAACAAGCTCCCACTCAAGCAGAAGGATCCGGGACGTTTTACTTTGACATGCATGATTGGCGACCAAACGTTCCGTAATGGGTTGTGTGATCTCGGGGCAAGCATCAATCTTATGCCTCTATCCATCTTTAAGAGGTTGAAGATTGGGGAGATGAAGCCGACTACCATTTCTCTACTCATGGCGGACCGGTCGATCACTTATCCGAGGGGAATTGTGGAGGATGTGCTCCTTAGAGTCCAACACTTGGTCTTCCCGGCCGATTTCGTAGTTCTTGATATGCCCGAGGACGAAAATCAACCATTGATCTTTGGGAGACCGTTTCTAGCAACGGGGAGAGCACTTATAGACGTCCAGGAGGGCGATCTTACTTTCCGGGTTAACGATCAAAATCTGAAAATTTCCATCTATGACGCGATGAAGAAGCCCGACGATGCGCCCGAGGAATGTTTTGAAATTGAGTCTATTATGCCGCCCCCGACCGACTTGTTGGAGCATTGTATTTCACACTCCATTTACTCACATTCTGAGGTTGATGAAATTTCCGAGGATTTGCCGGAGTATGTTCGAATGTTGGAGGCGAACGAGTCTCGACCTAATGAGAGGAGCGTGTGCTATCTTGATATCAACAAACCCGTTCAAGGGGGAGTTGTCACTGAAGACCCGGGTTGAATGAGGTATCGTCTAGCTAAAGACGTTAAACGTAGCACTTGTTGGGAGGTAACCCAACGTATGTATGTATATTAGTTCGTTTTATTCATTTATTTTCGATTTTTCGTTTGCGTGATTTTTGTAGTTTCTAATTTCGTAGTAGCTTTGTTAGTTTTTGTTAAGTTCTAATCCATGCATGCCGAGTTTTGAATACCTGCAGGTCTTTCATCGCCATATCCAAGCAAAAACGGGACCAAGTATGTGAAGTAGAACGAGCTGAAAAAATTTTTGAGACAGAAAATCCTATCGGGCGAGCCTATCGGGCGATAGGCCCGGCCGATAGGCTGAGGAAAATAAAAAATTTTTATTGTTGCAAGCAGTGGTCGACAGGAATTCCACATCGACCGATATCCCGCCCGATATGAGCATGGTTAGAGACAGAAGTTCCTATCGGCCCAGCCTATCGGCCGAAAGGCCTGGCCGATAGGACATACCCGGCCCAGTATACACTACGAGCTCGCCGACAAACCCGCCATTTCAGCCACAGTGATCAGGTACTCCATTAACAAAGCCACTCCTTTCTCTTTTCAAACTTATTCCTCCTTTGGGATGCGGAATAAGTTTGGGGGGGTGAAGAAGTGCGGCTTTGTTAATTTCTTTACGTGTGAGTACCGTGTTTGCCTTGTATCTTTATTTGCTTGTGTTGGTGCCGTTGTGTTTTTTTGTGGTTTTCATTTTGGTTTTTGGTGGTTTTGGGTTTTTGTTGTTTAGTTTTTTTTTTTTGATTTTTATGTTCATTTTCGTTTGGTGTGTTTGCTAGTTTCTATTTTTTCGTTAGGTCGTAGTAGTTTTTTTAGATTAGATTTCGTATGCCTTTTATTTGCTTTTCGTTGTTTGTTTTTAGATAGCCTTGCTTGTCTTTAGTTTTTCCTTATTAGTGAATTTTTCGTGCTTCTAATTGTGTGATACCGATGTTACGACAATCGCTTTTTCTCTCGAAGAAACGGTCGAGTTTTAGTCGAGTTGTAGTTAGTAATTTCATTTTGCATAGTATTCATTTAGGTCCAAAATTTTTCGTGATTGTAGAGGTTTTGTGAGATAAGAGACGATACATACTTGTTTTAAAATCACCGTCAATACGTTTGGTTACATCTTCCGGATAGTGAGTCGTACTGTTTCGTCAATCGTGTTGGCACTTAGATAGAGTTTAGAGTCGGTCAGTTTTTCCCAAAAGTTGAGATAATGTTGTTCCATGAAGGGAAGTCTAGTAACCGGGGGCATTCGCGTGACCCGTTGTTTACCCTCGCGTAAAACGACGACTATGATTAGACTAGTTATTTAGATATTTCACATGTGCCAATGATAGGGAACTTAGTAGCAGGGGTATTCGCGTGACCATTGTTTACTCTCGCGTAAAACGGCGACCTTGATTCGGACATGCGGAAATTATATATTCGAGTTGTTTCTCCGCTGTAGACGGGAACTTAGTAACTAGAAGCATCCATGTGCCCCATGAGTGTCTTTTACGTCAAACGGTTTCCTAATACATGAGAATGGAAGTTCCACCCTAGGATTACCCCGATGAAACATCCCGAGATCCTAACCTAGTGGTCAACTCGAATCAAATTTTTGAGCATATATATAAGGGAATACTGACCGAGGTTTATTTGTTATGAAACTCGTGAAAATTGTGCCACTAGACTGTGTAACGGGACGAACTAGCTTGTTTATTTTAGCCTTTCATATTGACGATCGATTTGACTCACGTTTTGTTAATCTTTGAGCTGGATTTTCTTCATGAACGAATAATTAGGACTGAACTTGACTACTTTGCGGAATCATTATTCTGAGTGCAGCTCGCTTTTACGACAATCGGATTATTAGGAGAAAATTACAGGATAGTATTAATTAGGTTGAACACTATGAGTTGCACGATGATTCACGACTTTCTTTTTCTTTTCTTTTTGTTGTTCGGGACGAACAAGGCTTAAGTTTGGGGGGGTTTGATAAGTGGTAATTTTACCACTTATTTCTAGGATTTTATACTGGGTTTTTATTTCGTTTCGTGATTAATGTGCTCGTATTTGGCTTATTTATAATTAGTCGAGCCGTATTACGCGTTTGGGTTGGTTTTAGTGTGTTTGCAGGTTTTTAGAGCCAAAAGGACCCAAAACGAGACAAAGGACCAAGAGTCGAGTCACGGACGGAAAAGACGGAATTTTGCGATAGGCCAGGCCGAAAGGCTTCCCAGCGGGCTCTCGTTTTTGGACGGATTTTGACTCTTTTGGATATTATTTATTTCCTAGATTAGGGCTAATCGGGATTTTAACCCCCTTAGGCTATATAAACCTCATTCTAGACCTAGTTTGAGGATTCTCTATCAGCTTTTATCATCTTGGATCATCTTCCATCAGCCTTTATCACTCTTTTATCATATTAAGCAGATTTTTACACTTTTTAGCAAGATTTATTCCTTTGATTCAAGAACTTTTTGGAGGAGAATTATTATTGAAGACTCGGAGTTCATACGAACGGGTTGTAATCTCTCTTTTAATATTAATAATATGCATTCTCCATCTATTTCTTGTTTAATTTCAAGTATGTCTGGCTAATTCATTGATTGATTCTAGGGTTAGTAATTTTAATTGATGTTCACATGATGTTCCTTTGATTACCTTTTGACCTTTCATCCTAGGCTTGTGTTCAAGTTGTGTTAAATCTCATGCTAGATTAAAGGGCCCTTAATTGATGCATGTTAGCTAATTGATTTTGTCATGAAGGAGTAATTGATTAGTGTAAAAACAAGATAAACAATATGATTTTATCTTTAGAAATAGAGTATAAAGATAAATCATATATAAAAAATTTTGTGCTTTTAAGTGATTTCAATCCTTTGAGCCACAGGCGGGAAAAGGGTTTTAATTAACTATCTTTCTAGGTTGCCTTGATCGGAATTCTAGATCGGAGTGATTATTTCTAGGATTGAATTAAAATTTGGGGAAAAGGAATCAAGTGAACGAATTGTGTGAACTCAATTAGATGATACTACCCTAGGATCAATTACCTTTCGACTTGTGATTTTATCTTGCTAATTTGCTTTATTTGCTTAATTTAGATATTTCATCTTTTATTTAATTTTTGTTCTTCGATTTTTAAAATTAGATAATTAGAATCAAAACAATTTTTCGGATTCCTAAATAGCAGTCAAATTTTGAGTAGAGTTAATTCCTTTATTTTCGACACATCAATTCCCTTGGGTTCGACACCTTGGAAATACTCCGAGGTTTTACAAATTTTAAAATTGATCGGATTTGAAAACCATACTACGCGAATCCTAGCGATCAGACACCCTACTAGACCTACAAGGTGGTTGTACTTGTGTTTACAGAAGGTTCGGTTCCAAATTCTTGCACAGGTGTCTCCTGAGGAGCTTCATTGTATTCTTCCAAAGAAATATTTCTACGTGCTCCGTCTTCCTGAATGAACTCATCTTCCAGGAAGTGTGCATGCAAAGCAACAGCGATCTTTCGATATTCAGGCATGTAGAATAGATATCCCATCGTCCCAGACGGGAATCCAATGAAATGTCCCTTCACGGACCTAGCTTCCAACTTCTCCACCTTAGTCTTCTTGACATAGGCGGGACATCCCCAAATCCTAATATGATTAATACTTGGTTTACTGCCCTCCCACATCTCATGTGGAGTTTTAGGAACGGATTTGGAAGGACATCTGTTCAAGATGTAAGTGGCAGTCAGGAGTGCATACCCCCACAGGTAAATCGGTAAGTCAGTATAGCCCAGCATGGAATGGACCATGTTCAACAAGGTCCGGTTCCTTCTTTCTGACACACAATTTAACTGAGGAGTACCTGGAGGTGTTAGTTGTGAAACTATTCCATGTTCCTTAAGGAACTCGTCAAACTCCGTACTCATATACTCGCCACCTCGGTTCGACCGAAATGCTTTGATATGATTACCAATTTGTTTCTCAATTAGGGCCTTGAATTCCTGTAATTTCTCAAAGGCCTCGGATTTATGTTTCATTAAGTATACATAACCATACCTAGTATGATCATCTGTAAATGTAATGAAATATTGATATCCGTCACGTGCTGCTTCCAAAGCACCACAAACGTTGGTATGGATTAATCCCAATTTATCAGCGGCTCTTTCAAAAGTCCCTATGAAGGGGGACTTAGTCATTTTGCCTTTAAGGCGAGATTCACAAGTAGGAAAAGGGATCCGATCCCAATAGACCCATAAGTCCATCTTTTTCCATTTTGTAAACCTTGGTCTGACCAGCATGACCAAGTCTAAGATGCCATTTCAAAACTTGATTGGTTTCATCCCTACCACGTTTTCTAGTCATAGTATTCATAACTACTTTGTTGCTGAGATTTAGATGATACAATCCATTTAACAATGTAGCAGTGCCCACTAGTTTATTTCTGAAATAAATTTTGCAGGAACCATCACCAATGAAAAATGAAAAGCCTTTTCGGTCCATGACTGGAATGGATACAATGTTTTTGTGCCCCTTGGGCAAAACAAGTACATCTTCTAAAGTAAAAACAAAGTCGGATTCTAAACCCAAAAGAAGTGATCCTATGTCGGTCGCCTCGACACTATGCCCGCTTCCGACTGTGATCATAACTTCTCCAACTCCAAGCTTCCTATTTTGTTCCAGATCCTGATTCACGGTATAAATATGAGAACTAGCAACAGAATCCAGTATCCAGGAAGTAGAAAATACAGTAGCAGAACAATTTGTTTCCAAAACTAAAAGTTCTGTACCTGAAGTGCCATGAAGAATCGGACAGTCTCTAGCCCAGTGGCCCAGCTCACCGCACTTGAGACAAGCATCCTTCTTCTTCTTGTTCTTCGGAACCATCGGGGCCTTGCCCTTTCCCTTAAAGTCCTTGGCTTGTGGTCCCGTCTGCTTCTTGGTCTTTTTCTTCTTGTTCTTAGACCTCCGAGGTCCAGAAGAAATCACAAGAGCAGACTCCTTCATCCGCGGAGTCTTCATCTGAGACTGAGCGGTCACAAGTTTGTTCATTAGCCCAGCTAAATTACATGCAATCTCATTGCAGTTAAAGTTTATAACAAACTGTGAGAAGGAATAAGGAAGAGACTGTAGGATAAGGTTGGTTTGGAGAGAAGTATCCATTTTAAAATCAAGAGCCTCCAATCTCTCGATCATGGATATCATTTTGAGGACGTGTTCCCCAACCTTCTCACCTTCCTTCATCCTTGAACCGAATAGTTGCTTGGATATCTCATATCTAGCAGTTCTGCTGTGCTCACCATAAAGCTCGGTTAAGTGAGATAGAATCTTCCTTGCAGAAGTCATTTTCTCACGAACTCTCTGAAGCTCATTAGACATAGAAGCCATCATATATGCACGGACTTTTACGTCATCCTTAACCCACTTTTCGTGGTTTTCGATCTCTTCCTGATTGGATCTGGTCCGCACAGGAGGCGCCAGAATGTCCGTCTCCAAGACGTATCCCAGTGCCTCTATACTGAGGACAATCATCAGATTGCGGAGCCAATCCACAAAGTTAGGTCCAATCAGGGTGTTTTTTCGAGTAGAATTGCGAGTGGATTCATTGTCATATTGAGAGTTATGTCAGCATTAAGTATAACAGATTAATTAGTGACTTGTTATATTATGATCTGAGTATAGAATTAAGGTCTTTTCTATTCTTGTTGCCCAGCTCCCACTATTTTAATCGGAACAACACACTCCCATGTAAAATCCAGAAGTATTGTCGCTCTACTTCATAGTGGTGATCGAGTTCTTTATAAATCTTAATAGAGGGCAACTGAACAGGTTTCTAGTCTATTAATTTTCATAAAGTGGTGTCCAACACCAACCCATCTAATGGATGATTCGATCTTGTTTTTCCTCTTGTTCACTCCCCTCAACCTATACGGTTTCTATGGTTCGTGAACAAGTTAAGTTTATACCATCGACGCAAATCAATTTCACAATTGAATCTTATCCGGCAACCTATCAGGTTTCTAGGGATAAAATTCGCTCCAACCGAAGGCATCCAATGCGCTCCCGGTAATTTATCCCTCCTCCCCGAATGACTACCCTGATAACTCGAAAGCATAGCACATCCGGTTTGGATTTTAATTTCCCGAAAGCTCGATGGAGGGAAGGAAAACCTTGAAACCTTATAAACTTAATAATTTGTTGTGGGAGAATTTTCGCGATTAACGTTACACTTTGCACATTAATCATTTTAGCGCGTTTGTTGCATTCATACAATATGAAACAACCATTCACAACCTAGTTGCTACCAACATGTGGTTCATGGACCGTTCCTAGAAAACAAAAACTCCGTAATCTAATTACAAGTCTTCGTCTTGAATCTTCGTCTTCTCGAAACGGATCTTCCTCTGGTCTTCGTCATTACATATAAATTTTACATTGAAAAATTGCATCCTAGATACAAATATTTCTAGTAAAATAAATAGGCTCAAAACGGCCTTTACAACCCAATCGAATAAAACGAACGATTCAAACTAAGTCCATGAACCACATCCCCATTCAAAAGCATTCATCCAATAAATACTCAATAAATGGATAGCGAGAAGATTACATATGATTCAATCAATAATCAACAATAAATAGAATTGATCCAATCAATTCAACAATAATCGACAATTTAATTTTCGTCAAGTAGTGTACCCTTAAAATATTTTCTTTGAATTTTCCCTCATCAAAAATTCCAAATTAATGATTTTAATACGAGAAAAATTCAATAATTGAAAATATCTTGAAAAAGCGAGACCCGGTGCAGCGGACTGAAGCGCCCAATGGCACCGGGCACCTGCGGCGGCCTACAGGCTACGCCGTAGCTTCTGACGCACACGATTCCAGACAAGAAAGGGGCCCCGACCATGCCCGGACACGCCGGCGGGATACTGACGCGTCTGCGGCCGGATACGGCAAGTGCTCGGCGGATACGGCAAGCGCTCATGGATCCAGCGAGCACTCGGCCCAGATCTGACAACGCGCTCGGCGAGATCTGACAACGCGCTCGGCAGGATACAGCAAGCGCTCGGTCACAGTCCGGACGTGCTCGGCCGGATCCAGCGAGCACTCGGCTCGATACAGCAAGTGTCTGGCACTAACTCGGCAGAATACAGCAAGCGTCCAGCCACGGTCCGGACGTGCTCGGCCACACTGGCAGCTGTATGGAAAATCGTCCAACGATTCGATACAGCTCGTTTTCGGGCAGATTTCTAAAATCCTGTTATTCCTGATCTGAATATTATTAATATAAATCATACCATAACATAAAATCACGGAAAAACGACACTACGACGAACAATAAAATATCTACGATTATCAAAGTGATTCTAAATCACAAAATAAGCATTTAAATGCTAAATATCGTATATACGATCGCAAGACCTCGCTCCGATACCACTGTTGGGATTCGGTGCCTAAAACGAAGGCCCAGCGGAAGCGGTAAAACGAAAATTAATTCAATCTGAATCCCTACGAGGATCGATCGAGCTACGCATATACGAATATAAAATAAACAAAGGAAGATTCGAAATCATACCCTTGTCGTCCGTTGATTATATGAAATTCCTTGTCTTGAGCTATTCCCCAAACGATCCAAAATGCTCCAAGCCCTTGGATGATCCAACGTCGAAAAAACCCGCGTCTCTACTTGTCACGCATCGGAGAAACGAACGGAATGACAACACTTGATTAACCTCTAAGGTTACGGCTAGAATCAAGTGATGAAGCTTTGATTATAACACTCTAAGAGTTTTAATTTATATCTCTCAATATATCTTGAATTCTCTCCAAGAGAACTCAAGAATAAAATGAAGAAGATGATGAAGACTTGAGAAGAATAATTTTCTCTCTCTTTTCTTTCCTCACTGCTATGTTCACGTATGGAATAATGGTGTGTTGAAAAGAGAAGTCTTCCTCTTTCATTCTATTCCTTTTCACATGATACAACTCATCATATAAGTGATCAACCCCACCATCAAAAGATACCATGACCCCAATGTCTTTATCACTCAATAAAGAATGAAATAAAGACAAAATGAAGGTGGGTGGAAAAAGTGGGGGGCGGCTATGTGGATGAATCGGACGAGTTAGGTCCGTTTCCGACTCCCATGAGTCCAAACAGATAAAATCCGATTCCGTTCCGATGTATTTATATCGATTAGTTAATCCAATTAATTAATCATATCAAATACATAATGACATAATTAATTTCTCCAAGAAATAATTATATTCATGAATTAAATTAATCACCTGGTAATTTATTTAATTCATTAGGTCGTAAAGTAATTTATCCAATAAATTAATTTAGATATCCAATGTCCCAAATTAGATATCCAATATCTTAATATTCATTATGAGAGAATTAGCTTGATTCATTCCATCGTTAATCCTATTGCGCGACTCGGTAGGTTCGTCTCAGTCAGCAATGGGAGGAACCAAAGAGTAGTAGCACCACCTAGCCAGCCTGGCGGCCTACACTGTACCCAACAGAGAACGAATGATTGGGATCATTCAAGAACCATTCTGTCGTGAATACCAGTATACGTATAAACCCTTCTTTCATATGTCCCGATCAAGTTATAGGGTCACGGTAAGTCAAACCCTATCTGTACTTGATGCTATGCATGCTTTAATGCAAAACGAGGTCATCGAGCTCTCGTGTATCCAATACAACTAGCTCTAATGCTTTGGCCAAAGACTTATGATCTCATCTGCCAATAACCGCATAGGACATTTTACCTGCTCACTAACGGGAGAAAGAATTCTATCTTGGTATTCAATAGGACCTGCTATTTGACCGTCAAGATGCATGTCGAGGTTGACCCCCGCCTCCCGGTTTATAGGGTCGAACTACTCTAATGAAAATCTTGACGTCACAAGCACATCCCTACTAAATCCTCAAGTCGAAGGTTCACGAATACCTATCACAACCTTTCGATTCCATCATTGACTATCCCGGAGTGAAATCCGTGTGACGAATCGAGGGTGAGTCAGTTCGAGTATACTAATCCAATTAGCATACCTATAACATGTGCTCCCACTAACCATTAGTGTTCGATAGGCACTCTTCATGTTAAAGAACACGTCATACAAGTCTTCACATAAACTTAACGCCCAGTCAAGTTTCATCGACTTGCGAACGATTAAGTATTTGAGCTATAAACCTTTCCAGTGCCGACCCCCTTATCCAATAAGGAGTGGAATGCTTTTGCTCTCAAATACATGGACTAGTTTCTATACGTATATTTATAAGTTAGGAATGGCAGTAACTACCAGTAAATAAAGAAACATCCATTGCCTTATATTAGTGATTTACATAATAACAAGTACAATGCCCTCACTCAACATCCTCTGAGTGGCATTCGAGGGCATACTCCCAACAATCTCTCACTTGCACTCAATGCCACACACTACGGTATCTAATACCCATGTTCTCCAGATGACGCTCTAAGCTAATCTGAGAAAGTGGCTTGGTCAGTGGATCAGCGACGTAGTCGGCTGACTCTACTCTATGCAACACAATGTATCTCTTTGCGAACAAATTCTCTTACGAGATGATACTCTCTCAATATGTTTGGTACTTTTGTGCAACCTCGGCTCCTAGGCCTGCGCTACCGCTCTGCAGCACAGCACAAGGTGTCACGAGAAGTTTACCTAGTAACTTATTAATCCTTTCTTTGGAGGCCTCCGAGGCCGCTTTATACTCAGCCTAACTGGTGGAATCAGCAGTCGCGCTATACTTGGCACTATGCCAAGATACTGCTCCTCCATTTAGAGTAAATGTATCCAGAAGTAGACATAGAATCATCTTTCTATCCTTGGAATGTAATACCCGAGATCTTCATTCCAGTTTCGTTGAATTTTTCTTTGGTCGAACGGATTTTTTTCGTCCGCATCTTTGGAATCGTGTGCTTGCCCTGTGGTACGTTGAGTTTCGTAGCCTGTTCGTTATTCTTTCAGATCATAGTCGGTGCGTTTGCGCGATCGAGACGTCATCGAGCCGGATGGTCGGGTGTTGGCTGTGTTGAGTTACGGCCGTAAGTCCTGGCCGATTACGGCCGTAAGACTCCTGCACACCTTGAAGTGGGGACACTCGGTTACGGCCGTAAGGTTCATCAGGTTACGGCCGTAAGGTTTCGGTACGGCCGTAGTGATTTGGCAGATTTCGTGCAGTGGCCCTGGGAGCTCGGTTACGGCCATAAGACTATGCCGATTATGGCTATAAGGGGTGATCATTGCGTATGCAAGGCTTCTGCCATTACGTACACTACACGCGTTGACCAGGTTACGGCCGTAATGAGCTGTCGGTTACGGCCGTAACGCGGTTGGCATATATAGGCCTGGGCTTCGTCGAGACCTCATTTTTACCCTTGTTTCCTCATTTTTGTGGCGGCTGGCGACGGGAGACTCGGAAGCTCGGGTTCTTGGTCGGTTCTAATCATTTCCAAGGCATTTTGGAGGATTCTTGTCGATTATATCATCATTCAATCCGTGTTCTTCGTCGAATCGAGGTATTTTCTTACTTAGAACCCTAGTTGTATAATTTTTTTGGGGGTTTCTTCGTGATTCTTCGATTTAATCTGTGGTTGATGAATTGATTATGGTATTCTTGTTGTCTTGGCCATGATCTTCGGATTTTGTAACTCGTTTATCGATTTTTACCACCCGGAACTTAATTTCTGATTTCCATGAAGAACCCTAGGATTCTTGTTGTTTTTCGGGTTGATTCGGATTCCGTTTAGCGTTATTTATTCGTGGTCATGTTATTTTCATATCGTTCGTGAGGTTGTCGATTTCTTGATTGTTTTTGGGAGTTCGAGGGCTACCCGACCGTGTCCGTTCGTCATTTCATTGCTCGTGGTATCGAGGCAAGTATCTTGACCATAATTTTCATGTTTCGTAGACGGAATAATTGATAAATTATTTTATGTGTAATCCGAATTTTTAAATGAACTTTAAAAAGGATCGGTATGTTCTCGATAAATGTTGTCTTTCAAAGGATAATTCGTATGCTTCATAAACAAATGTGTTTTCGGTATATGTGTGTTGGTTTCGTATGTTGGGAGATGTTACAATAATATTTAGTGATTATAATAGACCGTATGAATTGCCGAGGATTGTGCCGTGGTAAGTGTATTTGTCATGAGAAAATGTGATACCATTGTGATATGATTTGTGACTCCTTTATAAGGAGGTGGATGTTCCTTGTGGTTTGTAAATTGTATGTGCTTGATATTGCGTGATCGTTGTAAGTGATGTGCCTCTGGGTAAGATTGTTGAATCTTCGGGATCCATACTTGCTAGTATGGGTCGGGCGTGGCCGTAGGATTATCCAGTCGTGTATGTCTTGTGGGGGCTCCGAGGTTCGTGGCTTGTTAGCACGATGCCGGGGTAACTTGTGGGGTTATACATCGGGTATGTCTTGCAGGGACTCCGAGGTTCGTGGCTTGTTAGCACGATGCCGGGATAACTTATGGTTGTGGATTGATTGTGTGATGTACGTGTCATGGGTTGTCCAATCGGGTAAGTCTCGTGGAGGCTCCGAGGTTCGTAGCTTTCTAGTGCGATGCCGGGACAACTATGAACGTACGTATGGTATGATTGTGTGAATCTCGTCACTGTGATATGCGATTTGATATGGATTCCCATTGGGTTATTCACTCGGGTATGTTCTGCGGGAGCATCTGAGGTTCGTGGCTTGGTAGTAGGGAACACGAATAATCCTTGGGAATATGATGTTATGGATGATTTGGGTCGTGGACCCCGCGTTTTGTTATCGAATTTTATTTTGGAAAATAATCTTTGGGTTGTGTCCCTAAGTGGTTTCGAAAGACTTGAGAATTTTTAAATCCTAAATGTTTTCAAAACTCCCGAGATCGTAAATGCTTTGTAAGAAGTACTTTGGGTTTAATTCCCGCCTTTTATGATTTGAACTGTCTTGATCAAATGATTTATCTCGGGAAGCATGTTCACGATTATTATGTTCTTGGGGTATGTTAAGTATGGCTTGTATTTCGTGTTTTATACTTGCACTAGCAAAAGAGTGGAGTTTTGCTAACCTCCGAGTATTCGGGAGGTGGATGTCTGTGTTGCGTCAAGGTACTTGCATGTCACTGGGGAGCAATTCACAGGATCATTACGAAGAATGATGGAAGACGACGATACTAATCACATGAAGACCAGTGTCGAGTATTTTGGTGAAGTCTTGTTGTTTCATTCTACCATTGTGGTATTTTCCGTCTCATAGAAATGTTGTTGTACGTTAACCCCTGCGCGGGTATGAGTTGTGAGAAAGAGTTATGTATGCTTGACGTGTACGCTGTGTAAATGACCAAATTGGTCTAATGGTTTGTTATTTAGCCATGTTGGCATGTATTGTACGTTGTGTTTTCTGTATTTAGCCTGGTAGATCCTCGTGGAGAGGGTCTGCGGCGCTGTAATATTCCCAAGTGGTTTGTGGGTGTTACACCACCTACACCAGCCGACTCGCCGTGCTCTGCCGAACCTTCGCCTTCAAACCTCAGCCAGATTCTCCGCCGGTAGCCCCCTCCGAGATGTTTGCGATTTTCACACACTCAACGTGAAAGTCGCCTTTCACATTGCCTATCCCTCCCGTCATATTCCGGCGTCGATTTCATCATCCATCCCCATATCCAATATCAGCACTAAAGCCTGCATACAACAACAACTACTCATATTCATGCCTGTCATCGACGTTTTCACCTTCTCCGGTGATTAACTTTGGTCGTGTTATGACGAGGCATAAACAGGCGTCTCGGACGCCCGTTAAACAATCTGCAATATCTTCTGCACCTTCTAATATGACCCCTCGCATTCCGGTCTCGCCTCCGGTCTCGTCGCCTTCACCAAAAAAATTGCATCAAGATCGTACAATCCCCCAGTCGCCGCCTAATGAAAGTTCTGACATCGCTCCGATAAGCATAGGTCTGCCTAAGTCTAGTCACGTCGAAGAAGAAGTTCCGATAGCTTAGTATATAGTTGCTCCGTCGTCTCCGTTGACTCCGTCGAAAACCCCAGTTGCAGGGTCCTTCACGCCGCAAGTAACCCTGGCGGCGAACGAACTTCAGAATTTAAAGGTCCCAATGGACACGGGTGAGCCGTCCATCCTGGGGCCATTCGCAGCGGACGCTCCAGATCATTCTGGCCTCGCAATTGGACTTGGCACAGAAACCCAACATGCAAATCATTTCCAGGTTCGGCCCACTTATCCCATTCCCAATCGCACTGGACCTGCCATTATTGGGCCCACATTATATAGACAATCCAGCCCTAATCCTCCACCTATTACCGGCCCAGAAATTATTCCCCCAACCCATATTAATATTATTCCCAGCAAAATCCTGGCCCAACCTGATATTTCCCAACCCATTAAACCGCAGCCCACTGTCCCAATTTTCTTAACCCATCTCACCAGTAATCTGCCTAAACCCACAAGTCCAAAAACCCAGCATATCACTCAGCCCACCGATAAACCTAGCCTAGTTCCCAATAAAAATAATTCGGCCCAGCCTACAATGATGCTGGACCAAATAGCCTTGGCCCAACTGCAGAAAATAGGCCGGCTGAGCCCATTAATACCTCAATCCACTGCAACTCGCAACCACCCCATTTAACCCAACCCACTGAGACTTTACCTCAGCCCAACTGACAAAAATTACACCCGATAACCACCCAACCCATACTCAAACCCACCCCGCCTCCCAGCACCCTTGCAACCGGCAGTACCAATCTGGAAGTTCACCCAGCATTATCAAATCCAACTGGACAGCCGGTTTCTTATGCACAAATGCTCAATAATCAAAATGCATTGGCTCAACAATTGGGAATACAATATCATGGTGCTTCAACCAAATCATTTAATTTCGACGGAGCGAAAGTATGTCCTTTTGGTAGGGGTGGGCATGGGACGGGATGGGTCGGGATTGGGTGAATCCCGTCCCGTCCCGAAAATAAATTATCGGGACGGGACGGGACGGGATTGCGTATTTTGAAATTCATCCCGCACGTCCCGATCCCGTTTGGGTTCGGGTCGGGACCGGGACGGGACGGGATATCCCGCACATTTATTGATCTTGACAGAAACTGTGAAAAAACGAATGAGACAGCTATAAATTTTGAAATTATCAAATGAATGAGGTAGAAATTTAAAAAAAAAAAATCCAAACTAGTCATTTCAAAAAAAAGTGACCCCCAATATCCATTAGAAATTTAAAAAACACACAGAACAAAATAGATAGTAACGTAAACACATACAAAGGACAATAGATCAATAATCCAACTACATAGTGCATATTACATCAACATCAACATGTGAAGATAAAATTCAAATTGAAAGTGCAGAAAACATCAACTTAAAACTGAAAACTTAAAATTGAAATTTTGATGTTTCATACATCATACATCAATTTAGGGTTTACATGATTAAATGATATATAAAAAAAATTAATTATATTAAATATTACGGGACGGGACGGGATTGACCGGGATGGTCCCGGTCCCATCCCATCCCATTTGAATAGTAACAGAGCGGGACGGGATGGGATGGGATTGCCATTTTAAGTAACTATCCCGTCCCGTCCCGCTAGTTTTCGGGACGGGATCGGAACGGGATCGGGATTTCGGGTTCAAGTGCCCAGCCCTACCTTTTGGTTCTCTTTCCTCTGTTAATGAGAAATTGCGTGTATCTTTTTCTACCCGTGATATGACTACTTTAGCTGAATCGTGGGAACGTACTCTAATTCCCAAATTTTCACATGCTATTCTCACTCCTCGTAATGTGTCCTCCGGATTTACTGATATGAAACTGAGGGGTAAATGCAGCTGGAGTTGGCTTAATTACTGTCACATAGATATTAAATTTGAAAATGAAGAAGACTATAGACGTGTGTGGCTAGGTTCTAGTTGGAACTTTTTAGGATGTCCTTCTCGTGTTTTTAAGTGGACTCCTAGATTTTCAGTTAAGACCGAGACTTCGATTTTCCCTGTTTGGATTAGGCTCCGGGTCTTCCGATCCATTTATTCCATCCACGTGTGCTATATACGATTGCCAAGGCTATTGGCAACCCTATTTTAGTGGATTCACCGACATCCACACACTCACGACTCTTTGTCGCTCGTGTGTGCGTCGAGATTGATCGTATTGCGCCGAGAGTGCCAGAGATTGAGATTGAGTTTGATGACCAGATTCTCACGCAACGTGTGATTTGTGAGAGAGCTCCGTTATATTGCTCTCTATGCTCACATGTGGGGCACGAGCCCTCTAGTTTCTATATAGATGGCAACAAAGAATGGCCTCCGCCACCCCAGCGGAAGAAGCCTTCTGCTGCTCCCCCTAAACAGCAGAAGGCGCAGCCGCCGCCGCCCCCAAAAGCCCCTAAGGCTCCTACTTTTCCGACAGCTCCTAAGGCCTCTAAAGGTAAGGAGACTGCTGTTAGGCAAGTAGCGACCAAAAAAGGGCCTAAAGAGACGGGGATGATCCCCAAGGGTATGGTTTCCACTGGCCAGCATTCCTATTTTGCATCTTTAGCCTCCTCTTCTAGAGAGGAGGAAGATTTAGTGGGGACTGATGACATTATTAGTGTGGGTGATAAGGAAAGTGTTTTAGGTAGCGATGATAGAGGCCACAGTATTGTTCAAGAGCTAGTCATTGATGACGACACAGATTCGTCCACTGTTCCTTTACCGTATAAACTTCATGAGTCTTCCTCCCCACACCATGCCAGTGAGGGTCGCCCTGATGAGCCGATCATTGTAGAGCCTGATACCTTGGCCATCGTGGTCTATGAGCCTCTCCTCCCCCCATTTCTTCTTTCCCCACTCATCCCTTTCTCTCCGAGACTAAGTGCGGCCTTGATCGCACACAGTTTGAGATTTATGAGTTGAGACTCTCTTCCTCGGCTATGGTGTCTCTTCCGAAGGCACCCAAGCCTCCGTTCAAAAGAAGACTGATGCCTTTTTCTGCTGCCCCTGGAGTCACGACCAGGGGCAAAGCTGCTTCAGACTACTCGACTTCCACACATGGTAGAGCAGCTTCCCGTGGATCTTCTTCCCCTCTTATCAAGGCGCAATCTGCATGGCTCTCGAAAGGGGGAACATCCGCTCAGCCGGGTACACCCCGGAGACGAGGGCGCTCCAGTCAGCGTCCTAGTTCTTCTTTCGACTTGGTTGGTTAGATTATGTCGATCCCCATGTTGACATGGAACGCCTGCAGTCTGGCTAACACCGGACACCAGCAGCATATTCGACATCTCCACCGCCCGCATAGTCTCTTTTATTGGCATTTTGGAGCCTATGGATTCGAATTCTAATTTTGATTTCTATATTCGTTCTTTAGGTTTTGCGTCGGGAATCTTTAATCAGTCTAATAAAATTTGGTTATTCTCCTCTCCTAATTTCCCGCACCAGGTTTTGTTAGATACCGATCAAGTCCTTCATCTTTCTATTTCTTCTCCCATTCTTCCCCAGTCTATATTTATTACTTATGTTTATGCCAGCACCGTGCGTGCTAGTCGTTACGCCCTTTGGGACACCCTCCGTGAGATTGCATTGGAAGTCGAGGGGTTGCCATGGCTAGTCAGCGGTGACTTCAACATCTTCCTGCATTCGCATGAACGTGAGGGTAGTACCACAGACCGCTCACCTGAGATTCTTGACTTCGCACATGCTATTACTGACTGTGAGTTGATTGACGCGGGCTGTGAGGGCGACATTTTCACTTGAGATCATAATGGTTTGAGAGAAAGGCTAGACCGTGCTTTATTTAATGAAGCCTGGTCGAATGTGTTTGCAGTTTCTACTGTTACTCACATGCCTTGCCTTCGTTTCGGTCATGCGCCCCTTCTTATCGATAATTGTTTTTCCTTGCCTCGTCATAAGTCGTCATTCCATTTCTAGAGTATGTGGATCCGGCATCACACATTCCTGGACACTGTTAGGGAGGTCTGGCTTACCCCAACTGTAAATGCATACTGAAACAGTGGTACTGGTCTGTTTTTGGAAAACTTCATACGAAGTTGGATGAGTCCTTGAGGGCCGCAGGCGAGGCCGAGCGGCGATATAATTTGGGTCCTTCTCCGAAGAATAGAACCGTCATGCACCGTTTCGTACAGAGTACCGACTTCGTCTCTCTATGGAGGAATATTTCTAGAAACAGAAAGTTGCAGTTTGTTGGGTTGCTGAGGGCGAGCGCAACACCCAATTTTTTCAGGGTTTTGTGAAGCAGAAGAGTTGCCAGTCGCATATTCACAGCATCGAGGTTGATGGTACGACACTCGCTGTACAGTCATCCATCCGATCATCCGCTGTGAATTTCTTTAGGATTCTGCTTACATCCGATGGTGATGTTCTCGCCCCTCGGATGACACTTGTTTCCCCTCTATCCCCCTTCTTTTGATACTGATAGTTTATGTGTTTCCCCGTCTCCCCAGGAGATTCGTGCTGCGGTTTTTGATATTGATCCTCATAGCGCTTCTGGGCCAGACGGGTTTTCTTCTTTATTTTTTCAGCATTGTTGGGAGATTATATCTTCTGATGTGGAGGGGGTTGTGCTCGAGTTCTTTGATGGTCATCCCATACCTCCGGCTTTCATGGAAACCACGGTCGTCTTGATCCCAAAGAAGCCTGTTCCGAGCAGTTGGTCAGACTACCGGCCTATTAGTCTATGTAATGTGACCAATAAGATTATCATGAAAATTCTCAACGCTCGGTTCGCTTCTATCCTCCCTCTTGTTATCTCTCCAAACCAGAGTGGATTCGTTCACGGGCGGGTTATTACTGATAACATCCTTTTGGCCTAGGAACTGATTCACGACCTCCACGTCTCGGACATTCATGGTGTCCTGAACCTTGCGCTTAAGCTAGACATGTCTAAGACATACGATAAGGTTCACTGACATTTTTTACGTGAGGTCCTGGTGAGGATGGGTTTCCCGGGTAGATGGATTCTGTTCATCCGTCACTGTGTCGAGAGTTGCACGTTCTCCATTCTGGTGAACGGCAGTCCAGCCGGCTATTTTGCCTCTAGTTGGGGTTTGCATCAGGGCGACCCTAATTCTCCGTCGCTCTTTGTGCTCGCCGCTGATTATTTATCGCGTTGCTTGGATTGATTCATTCGGGACCATCCATTGATGAGGTATAGGACAGCCGGACGGCCTTTCCCCATCTCGCACCTCTCCTATGCTGATGACATCATTATATTCACATGGGCTATGGATGTTGGTCTCGTTGACCTTATGTGTCTCCTAGATCACTATTCCATGGCCTTCAGACAGATGGTTAGTATCCAGAAGAGCAGTTTTATTCTCGCTCCTAAGCACGCGCCTCGTTGGCATCAGAGAGTTCATGACCTTACTGGTTTCCGCCATGGCGATCTACCCATCACCTATCTTGGTGCACCCCTTTACAAAAGTTTTATGAGACGAGAGCTCTTTGCTGGGGTGAAGCAACAAATGTTGTATAGGATCTCCAGTTGGTCCCATCGCCACCTTGCTTTTGGGGGACGCTTGGCTCTTATTAAGAGCACTCTATGCTCTATTCCTCTGCACCTTCTTCAGGTGTTGGACCCACCCAATATGTTATTCAGGAGCTCGAGCAGATCATTGCGAGATACTTCTGGGGTGCGGCTGGTCCTAAGAGGAAGACGCATTGGGTCCGTTGGCGGCATATATGCCGCCCGGTCTCCGAGGGAGGCCTCGCGATTCAGAGTCTTTCGGATATGGAGAGAGCTTTTAGTTATAAGCTCTGGTGGCGCCTTCACATGGGCACGTCTTTGTGGTCGCAGTTTATGCTCCGCAAATACTGCTTTGCTGGCCTTATTATGCCTATGTGTACTGCTCTTAAATCTCGTGCCAGCCACCCTTGGCGCCGTCTCCTCCGCGCGGGTATTTAGGCTCAGGAGTCCATTTGTTGGACTCTTGGTAGTGGCAGTGGGAGGTCAGTTTTTGGGACGACACTTGGATTGGGGATAGGCCGATTTCTTATTATTATCAGATTACTGGTAGACCCCACCTTAGGATTCACAAGCTTTGGGTTGATGGGAGTTGGGACAGGGGTAGGTTAAAATCCATTGTTGTAGAGGAGGTAGGATTTATCCCTCATTTCATACAATAGATTCTCGCGACGCCCATTGCCGAGGAGGATTCGGATAGCATGTGTTGTACACTTACCTCTTCGGGTGCTTTCTCTTTGACGTCAGCTTGGTCACACATCAGGGTGAGGGATCACGCTAATCTAATTTTCGGGGCCATTTGGACTGCCTTACTTACACCTAGGATATCGGTGTTCATTTGGCGACTACTATTGCAATGGATCCCGACTGATGATGTGCTACAACGGAGGGGCGTTTTCTTGGCTTCCAGATGCTCGTGTTGTACCCCTACCCCTACCCATACCTACCATACCGAGACCCTAGCCCATATTTTCTTGGAAAGTCACGTGGCTCGTGACGTATGGGAGTATTTTGGTGCATGGGCTCATTTATCCTTACCCCATACAGATAATATTTTTGAGCTCATGAGTTTTTTCTCACATGGCACACACTTTAGGCATGCAGCTTTTATTATTCCTTGTCTGATCTTTTGGTTCATCTGGATGGAGAGGAATAGTGTAAAGCATAGGGCTGTTACTTTTCTTGCTTCGCATGTTATTGTGCATGTGGAGCACCATATTTCATTATTAGCTGTTGTGGGGCTTATTTCTCCAGAGTTCTGGGCGGGGTGCTCGCCTCCTGATCGATTTCAGAGAGCTTCTTCTCCCCCCCCCCCAGGCACATCGTGTAATATCTGTATATTTATTGATTATTTCATCTGTATTTGAACCTTGTAATATTCGACTTTGTGATGTCAATAATCGAAGTGTGATCTTTCCTGTATTCGTATCAACATTCATGATCATATTGGGAAGAACTTGCAAATTCATACATGCAGCTACGTCATAACGTACGCTAGCATATAAGCTTAACGTATGTTATGAGCTGAGGATAGCGTACGCTATGGGCGAAACATAGCGTACGTAACAGGCAGTCAATCAGATCAGGTTGGTCGGCGTATGGGCCAGCTTGGGATGGGGTTGGATAAGATTAGATTCTCGCGTTATCCGGACATCTTTTCGATAAAGAAAGTCAACGAGGCATAACGTACGTTAAAGGATTAAGATTGCGTATGCTACACAAAGCTCATTACGTACGTAAAATGTAATGGTTAACGTACGTTAAGGAGGTCAGAAAATGAGGCAGTAGCTATTGTCGGACGTTAACGTACATTAAGGATTTCAAATAGCGTACATTAAGCCGATAACGTACGTAAGGCTTTGAGATTAATGTACATAAAGATCAAGATTTTACAAATAGGACTTCACCCCATTTCATTTCCCACTTTCACCTCCGGCCATTAATCGATTCTCACAACTTGGAGAAGCCATCCCACGACATTTCCACCCCCATATCGGCCCTGAAGGTGATTGTTGAAGACAAGGGACATTGAAGATTGGTATTCAAGCATCCAACGTTGAGCTTCACCTAGAGATCTAATCGTTTCTTTCCGTAGTATGGTATGTGATACTCCTACCATCTGGAATTCATGTTCGTAGAATGCTTATGAGTAGATTTATGAGGTTATTGAGCTTGTTATGAACTTTATGAATCAAACAACGTGTTTAGGAGAATTGAATTATATGAACTTAGGGCTTTCATTGGTAATAGTCGAGCCTTGATGATGCATATCGTAGTGACATGATTTGTTGCAGATTATGACCTGCTTTGTGATGGTTTTGTGATGATTGTTATGATGGACGAAATGAATATGTTATCACCTAGACTAGGTGAATCCTAGATGTTGAACATAGGGATTATTCCTCAAGTATAATCCGGGGTTTGTAAGGATTATTCGGATTGATAAACTTCAATATGAATGGTTATAATGTTATGATCTTGTTGTAACAATCGTGGTGAACGTAGAACTTGGATAAGATGAATCCACTTGCAGAAAGAACGAGAATCATAAGTGGGGTTAACTTAGAATTCGGTTGAACGTACTCACATTGTTAGGATTTCGCTTAGATAACCGTTGCTTGCATTTAGAATCATTGGCCAGAATTGAATTATGGTTTGGGACATTTTGAAGACACTGAAAATCTGTATACGTCATTTTGTTATCACCGTTACGATCTTTCATTTCGTATGTAGCATGATATTCGTTCGACGCAGTGTTCTGTATGAATTTAACCCAGAATCGACCATGTAATGATAATTAATTCAGTCACCATTTGGAGCGTTTAGCATGTTCGTGTGATAGCCTCATTACGTAAAGTTGAGTTGCCGCTATTTCCTTTTGTGTAAGGTTCAAGCTTTACAAACAGTTGATCGAATGGGCGGCCTTCGAGTTTGTTGGAGTCGTTGGAGTAATTATCTCTTGCCACCTTTCTAAGGCAAGTACCTTAATTATATTTATTCGTATTGATGTCGGTTATGTTGTTGCATGTCGTGCTTATGTGTTGTGATTGTTTTGTCCACCATGTGCTGATCCGACGGGATCATCATGGGAATCTATAGCTGTGTGCGTTGGATCGTTGGACAGGTATTTCCACCATGCGTTGGTCCGATGGGATCATCATGGGAATCTATAGCTGTGTGCGCTGGATCGTTGGAATACCACGAGTATGTTGAGATTGATATGATGTGTTGTACATTGTTACTATTTCTCGTTGGAGATACTTGTTGTGATTATTGTTGATATTATTGATGTTATTATTCAGGGATTGCTGAATAAATCATTGTTGTATAATTATCGTACTTGTACTAGCATCGTTGTGCTAACCCTTCGGGGTGAACATTTGTTTTATGTTCAGGATCCGGGAGAGCGAGAAAACAACCACTAGAGCCTCATGACGACGAAGGTGCAGAGTGATGTTACTGCCAGAATAATTTGTCAGATGTTTGTTTTGTTTTAATAAAGTACTCGAGTACGTTGTTATTTTGTCGTCTTTGAAGTTTGTATTTGGATGTGGATTGATTTGTATGTTTTAAACTGGTGATGTAATAATTATTTCTATGATTGGTATTTAATAAATGTTGTTTTTAAATTCTTAACCTTGTAAATCCTTGTATCGAGGATTTACGGCGTTGTAATAATCCTGAATATCTCAGGGTGACACAGAATATGGTATCGGAGCTACGATTATGGATATCTTGGCCGTTGGGTTAAATTAGGATTCAGATGTGTTATCTTGAGTTAACCGGCCGCGAATAACATCACTGTACTGCCTACGTCTTCGTGCAAGCGGTGGTTGTAAGTTTTCGAAACTCTATCTTGTCCTTTTCATGTTATACCTTTTTATACTTGAAACGCTAGGACGATATTGTTCCCTGTATATTGAGTGTTTATGCTTACAGTATGTTGAGGGGAGGACGTGGACGTGGTCGCGGTCGTGGACGCAGACGTAGGAACGCTGGGAGAGAAGCTTCACCTTCTGTCCCTGATTCACTGTCAAATCAGGCAAGCAACAAGAATCTGTTAACAACGAACGAGAGAAGAGGGTGGAGAACAATTCCGAACCTGCTATTCCCGACATCCTTCGTCAGGTCGTTAACCAGGTGACTCAATTTGCTCAATTTGTGGATAGGATGCAAGTGGCGGCAGGATTGCAGCCAGGGGAAAGACAGCAAGGCATCCCAGACTTGGGAAATCGAGGAGACAAATGGCTACAGGAGGTGGCGAAGATGCACCGGCCAAAATTAGATGGATTTTATGAGACACCGACATGGGATCACTGGTTGAGAGATCTGGAGAAAGTATTTTCCGAGATTAACTGCCCAGACGACCGGAGAGCCCCCATTGCCCAGTATTTTCTAACAGGAGAAGCGTCCGAGTGGTGGAAAGCCATCCGACCTGTTGATCATAATACTGGTTGGGAAGAGTTCAAACTTATGATGGAAGCTCATTATTTCCCTCGTCCGGTGAGAGAAGATAAGGTTCGAGAATTTTTCTCTGTGCAGCCTTTGGATGTGCCGGTGGCTCAGGCGATTAAGACATTTAATCAACAACTGGCATTTGTTCGACACCTGGTTAGAGTCGACGCAGAAATGATGATTTACTTTGATATGAGAATGAATCCGGAAATACATAGGTACATGTCAGGTTTTGAATGCACCACTCTCCTCTAGTACCAAGACAAAGCTCTGGCGTATGAAATGAAAGAAGCAGCTATGGAAAAGTTCTCGGAGTCCAAGAAGCAGAAAGTCTCTGGTAGTTTCACAGAGCACAAGAGTAGTTAGCCTCACAAAGCCCAGTCATCCTTCCATTCATTTAAGAGGCCCCCACATCCATCTAAAGGCGGAAAGAACTTCAGATCAGTATCAACACCGACAGATATGGTCAAGAACTGTATTAATTGTGGTCGCCCAGGACACCTTTGGCGTGACTGTTTCCGTTCTCCAGTGACATGTAATGAATACGGACAGAGAGGGCATCGTGCGATGTTCTGCAAGAATGCCACTAAGTTAATTAGAGCTCGTACTTCGCAGCTGGCTCAGAAGGAGGCAAGTGTTCCGCAGACGCAGCAGAGTGTCCAACTACCCCAGAGTTTTGGTCAAGGACGAGGCAGATGACAGTTCGACCGAAAGGGACCATCGAGTGTTGGATCTGTTCCTCCACGCCTTTATGAGATGAGGAGGGCAGATGATCAGGATGCCTCTATTGCATCAGGTTCAGTTCAGATCCTTTCACAACTAGTTAGTGTTTTGTTCGATATAGGGGCTACACATTCATTTATATCATTGTCTTGTGTTAATCGTTTGAACATTTCTTGTTTTCATAAATGTGAGCCTTATGTTGTGGGTTTACCGAGTGGGGAGAGAACTGTAGGAAACTTAGAAACTAGAAATTTTCTTGTATCAATTGGATGCAAAGAGTGGCCCTCAAATCTGATTGTAATAGAGATACAAGGAGACGATCTGATTATTGGAGACGATTGGCTTAACCGTTATGGAGCTATTGTAAACTACCAGAAGAGGAATATCTCGATGATAGCCGAAGATGGTTCCGAATTATTATTCGAGGGATGGAGACCAGGAAGCTCAGGAAAAGTGATCAAAGCTACGAAAGTCATCAAACTGCTAAAACAGGGTTGTACTGGATACTGGTGTTACGCGATGAAGAAAGATGATGGAAAAGTGGAGCTCTCATCCATTCCTGTTGTGAGTGAATTTCCGGACGTATTTCCTGACGAATTACCTGGACTACCTCCACGGCGAGATGTAGAGTTTACCACCGAGCTAGAACCAGGAGCTACACCGATTTCTAAGACGCCATATCGTATGGTACCTATCGAGATGTATGAATTGAAGAAGCAACTGGAAGAGTTACTGGACAAAGGTTATATTCAACCAAATGTTTCACCCTGGGGTGCACCAGTTCTTTTTGTCCGAAAGAAAGATGGATCGCTTCGATTGTTCATTGACTATCGGGAGCTGAACAAAATGACGATCAAGAACAAGTACCCGTTGTCACGGATTGATGATTTCTTTGACCAGTTGCAAGGAGCGGCAGTATTTTCAAGATCGATTTGAGATCGGGATATCATCAATTGAGGATTAAGGAATCCGATGTTCTGAAGTCAGCATTCAGAACTCCCTATGGACATTATGAGTTTGTGGTGATGCCGTATGGTCTCACTAATGCGCCGGATGTTTTTATGCAATTAATCAATCGAGTGTTCATAGAGTATTTGGACAAGTTCGTAGTTGTGTTTATTGATGATATTCTGGTTTATTCCAAGAGCCCGGAAGAGCATGCGCAGCACTTACGGATCGTTTTGGACCTCTTGAGAAGTGAACAATTATATGCCAAACTTTCTAAATATGAATTCTGGATAAAGGAAGTGATGTTCCTCGGTCACGAGGTATCAACGGAAGGAGTCCGAGTAGATCCCCAGAAAGTCGAGGTAATTTTGGATTGGAAGTCTCCTAAGAACGTGAAGCAAGTCGGAAGTTTCTTAGGACTCGCCGGGTATTATCGTCGATTCGTGGAAGGGTTTTCTAAAATTACCCATCCACTTACTCGATTACTGCATAAAACCCAAAAGTTTGAATGGAGCGATATGTGTCAGGCCAGTTTTGATGAATTGAAAAAGAGATTGACGGCGGCACCAATTTTAGCACTACCATAAGGAACTGAAGGATTCATAGGTTACAGTGACACTTCAAACCAAGGTCTCGGTTATGTACTAATGCAGAATGACAAGGTTATCGCCTATGCTTCACGACAATTGAAGCCATATGAAGCAAATTATCCAACGCACGATTTGGAACTGGCAGCTGTGGTTTTTGCCTTGAAGATATGGAGACATTATTTGTACGGGTCTCACTATTAGATCTTCACAGATCATAAGAGCCTCAAATACATATTCAGTCACAAAGAGTTAAACATGTGGCAGAGGAGATGGCTGTAATTGATTAAAGACTATGATTTGGAGATTCTTTATCATCCAGGCAAAGCGAACATAGTGGCAGATGCACTAAGCTGCAAACCTGTTTCTATTCGAATGCTGGAGACTCTTATGTCCCAGTCCAGCATTCAACGAGAATTAATTCATGAAGGAATTGAAGTATGGTTGCAAGGAGTCCAAGGGCAACTGTGTGTTATGGAATTAACCTCATTATTAACCGAAGAAATCAAATCTAAACAATTAGATGATCTCCTGGTGATTTGGTTACGTGATGAAGTGAGCAAGGGTAAGGCCCCAGGATTTGTGATTCATGATGATGGAGTTTTGAGATTCCAAAGTCAACTTTGTGTTCCCAATATTGATGTTTTGAAGCAGACAATCATGAAGGAAGCTCACAGTACGCCCTATTCTATTCACCCGGGCATCAGTAAGATGTATAAGGATCTGAAGCAGAATTTTTGGTGGGGAAACATGAAGAAAGATGTGGTGGAATATGTCTAGAAGTGTTTAACTTGTCAGTAGGTTAAGATCGAACATCAGCGACCCGCTGGAATGTTGAAGCCACTTCCGATTCCTGAATGGAAGTGGAAAGATATATCGATGGACTTTATCACCAATATGCCGGAGACCAGAACGGGTATGAACATTATTTGGGTGATAGTTGATCGTCTAACCAAATCGGCTCATTTTCTGGACATTAAGGATACTTGGGGACCAGAAAGGTTGGCACGAGTGTTTATTGCGGAGATAGTCCGATTGCATGGTACACCGAAGACCATTATTTCTGACCGACATGGTCACTTCGTGTCACATTTTCGGAAAGCAGTTCATAGAGCCTTGGGAACCGAGCTGAACTTTAGCACAGCTTATCATCCTCAGACTGATGGATAGTCCGAGAGGACTATTCAAACAGTAGAAGACATGCTGAGAGCTTGTGCCCTAGATTGTTCGACTGAGTGGAAGTTCATCTACCGTTGATTGAATTCACTTACAACAATAGTTGGCATGCTTTCATTAAGATGGCATCTTTTGAAGCATTATAAGGGAGAAGATGCAGATCACCCCTGTGTTGGGATGATTCGTTAGAATTTATCGGGATGGAATTGGAGTTGATAGTACAAACTCAAGAGAAGGTAGCTTTGATTCGTGAAAGGCTGTTGACTGCCCAGAGTCGGCAGAAATCTTATGCAGACGTGCGTCGTCGCCCGTTAGAATTTGGAATTGGGGACCATGTGCTTTTAAAGGTTTCTCCTACTCAAGGAATGTTTCGTTTTGGGAGAAAAGGAAAGTTGAGTCCGAGATATATCGGACCATTCGAGATTCTTGAAAGAGTTGGAGAATTGGCGTACAAGTTGGCCTTGCCGCCATCGTTGAGTCATGTTCATAATGTGTTTCATGTGTCACAATTATGAAAATACATATCAGATCCCAGTCATGTCATTAATTTCGGCGAGATCGAAATCGCTAAGGATGGCACGTTCGAAGAGAAACTAATCAAAATACTCGAGAGTCGAGTCAAACAATTGAGAAACAAATCAATCACCTTGGTTAAAGTTCAATGGTCGCGACACGGAGTTGAAGAAGCCACTTGGGAGACGGAGGATAGTATGAAGTCAAGATACCCAGAATTATTTTCGTCTTAAGTTTCAGGACGAAACTCCTTTTTAGAGGGAGAGTATGTAATATCCGGATAATTATTGAGTATTTTCATCTGTATTTGAACCTTGTAATATTTGACTTTATGATGTCAATAATCGAAGTGTGATCTTTCCCGTATTCGTATCAACATTCATGATCATATTGGGAAGAACTTGCAAATTCATGCATGCGGCTAGGGCTGAGCACAAATAGGCCGGACCCGATTTTTACCCGGACCCGGACCGGACCTGTTAATCAGGTCTGGGTCTCGGGTTTGAATTTTACCTAAATCCAGGTTCCGGGCCGGACCGGGTCAAAACCCGAAAAATTCGGGTCCAGCCCGGAACGACCCGGTAAAAATAAAAATACTTAATAAATATTTTTTTATTGTAATTTACCCTGGGTGGCTCGATTATGATTACAGATTATTCTAATTAAGTTTATTTATCTTAAAATATTATTGAAATTGGGAGTTTGGTGACTAAATGTAGATATTAAGATTGATAAGTGTATTTTATGGGAGTATGTAAAGAATAAATCATTTTAGATGTAATAACAGGACACTTAATATGCAAAAAAAAAATTACTAAATCGGGCTAGAACCGGGCCAGCCCGGACCGACCCTGTTTTACCGGGTCCAGACAAGGTTGGCCCGGTTCCGAACAGGTCCGGGCTTCGGGTCGATAAAGTCCGACCATTTATAATCTGGTCCATTCCAGACTGGGTCGGTTCGGGCCGGGTCAGGCCCGGTGCTCAGCCCTACATGCGGCTACGTCATAACGTACGCTAGCGGATAAGCTTAACATACGTTATGAGCTGAGGATAGCGTACGCTATGGGCGAAGCAATCAATCAAATCAGGTTGGTCGGTGTATGGACCAGCTTGGGATGGGGTCGGATAAGATTAGATTCCCGCGTGATCTGGATAGCTTTTCGATAAAGAAAGTCAACGAGGCATAACGTACGTTAAAGGATTAAGATAGCGTACGCTACACAGAGCTCATTACGTACGTAAAAGGTAATCGTTAACGTACGTTAAGGAGGTTAGAAAATGAGGCAGTAGCTACTGTCGGACGTTAACATACGCTAAGGATTTCAGATAGCGTACGTTAAGCCGATAATGTATGTAAGGCTTTGAGATTAACGTACGTAAAGATCAAGATTTTATAAATAGGACTTCACCCCATTTTATTTCCCACTTTCACCTCCGGCCATTAATCGATTCTCACGACTTGGAGAAGCCATCCCACGATATTTCCACCCCCATATCGGCCCTGAAGGTGATTGTTGAAGACAAGGGACATTGAAGATTGGTATTAAAGCATCCAACCTTGAGCTTGTAATATCCGGAATTTCTACTACTGTTATTTAATGTTATTTTATCCGAGTTATGTTGTACAGCATGGAATCTGTACAGTATGTATAAAATAAATTCGGAACTGAGACAGCTGTATTTGTATAATTGTCGTACTCGGTTGTATATGAGGATGTCGTATATTAGATGTATCGTATGAGAATATATTCGGAAGGAGTATGCGTATTCAGTATTCCATATGTTCGTATCTAGTATGTTGAGACGTTGGACAAGGATAGCTGAAAATGGCTAAGTATAGAGCCCTTAACGTACGTTTAGATTTTGAGATAACGTACGCTACGTTGCTAGTGTTACGTACGTAGTGAGTTAGGCATTACATACGTAACAAAGGAATTAGACATGATGAGCTGTGGTCGGCAGGTGGGACCCGTGTCGGCAGTTTTCGGCGCGGATGTGGACAGGCGAGTCAACCCCGACCATTACGTACGCTAAGGACAGATCATTACGCACGTTAACGAGCATGTTACTATAGCAAGTCAATGTACGTATTACGTACGTTATGGAGAATGTGTTACGTACGTAAGGATGCGAATGAAATGAGTCAGTTAACTCTGGACTGTCGTTGCGTATGCTACCAAATTCAGATAGCGTACATAAATGGTGGTTACATACGTTAACATGGGCATGTGACGTACGTAATGAACTGGAATGTTTTATAGGTGAATGCCCACCTTTCATTTCTCTTCATTATTTCACTTTGTTCTTCGCCTCCAAACACTGAGAGAGGGAGTTTTAGCTCTCCTAAGTCGATTGTGAGCTTGGAAACATGGGATTGAAGCTTGGATACGAGGATATTGACGATTCTTCAAGTGTTTGCTTGTGTATTTCATCTTCTAAGAGGTATGTTGGATAATCCTCACTTTCAATCCGGATTTTGATGTTGTTGCTGATGAATAATTCATATGAAGATGATTATGATGTTGTTGTTACGGTTCTTGAGGTTATATGAACTATATGTTGAAGGATATGATGGTTTATGTCTTGGTTATATTGGTTATGACTATAGAATCATAGTGTTCTTGGTGTTTTTGGTAGAATTGTTCGATTCTTAATGTTAGGGGAATCATATATTGGAAAATATGATAATATACACCTTGAATTATGAATGAGGATTGTTTAGATGTTAGAAGATATCGAATTACGTTGTTTTGATGGCTATGGACAAGGGTTCGAATCATTTAGTGTTCTTGAGGAACTCCTTAATGAATTTAACATAGCAAGACGATCGTATGTTGAATTATCGGTATCTTTAGATATGAAGATCGGATGTTCATTGATTGTAGTGGTAGAATTCGTATGTTCTTGATGAAATAAGAATCTTGGAATCCGGAAAGATTGTGATTGATCACCAAATATGATTTCCTTTACATTCGTATCCGTAATCGTATTATGAATTCATAATTATTTGACTTAAATTGTTTGGACTTGTGTCCAAATCGAGATATTGTGAAGTCGTTAAGTTTGTTGATCGGTTATTGATTGCTAATTATCGGATATCGGTTCATATGGTGGATATGAGTTCGAAATGGTTTGAGTGTGTTATTTGGTTTTATATAGGATCGAGGTATCATTGACCCGTTAAGTTTGATTGTTTGGCTCTGTCGGTTGTTGATTGTTATCGGATCATTGCTATTTGATTACTTCAATAGGTTGAGATTATTGATCGGTGATTATAACTGTATGTTGCGGTCGTGTTCGAGTATGTTCGTGAATTGCATGGGTCAGGGCCGCGGAGCTCGTAGACGAAGGCAATGAGATTGGTAGCGGTTTCATCATCGTCGTATCGGTATCGTGGCAAATTATTACTTGCTCAGTTATAATGTTTAATGAATGGTTTCAGTTTCATTCATTTATAATGCATATAGCGATGATTATTATTGCAAATTATGGAGATTCGGATTATATGTTGTCTTTCCAATTCTGGGAGTTAAATCATAATGTATATGCTTTATCTCGGTTATTGGCATATTCAGGTATCAAGGTTATGTTGCGATAAAAATGAGGATATGAATATCTATATTCCATGGTATGTTGGGATCGCCGAGCATTGAGGATAATCTTCGATGATGATTCGACATCGAGATTTCTCCTGAAGGATTCGGGACAAGTATCTTAGTTTGATTCGGTTTAGTGTTGATGTTGTTGATCACGCAGGTTGTCATTCATGTTGCTGAACATGAAGTCGTCCTAGTTGTTTCATCATAGTGTCGTTCATGTTTTGATTCATATGTTGTTCATGTTGATGAACTTATTGAGTTGCATATGTGTATGCATAATTGTATTGTTTATGTTGTGTTGATCCTGTGAGATCATGTGATCTATGCTGAGGGCGCTGGATCGAATGTCCGCTATGCGTTGGTCCAACGGGATCATCATGGGGATCTATGCTGAGGGCGCTGGATCGTTGGACAGGTTTTCCACCATGCGTTGGTCCGACGGGATCATCATGGGGATCTATGCTGAGGGCGCTAGATTGTTGGATTACCCAGTATTGTGTTGATGGAATCATGTGGATTCGCATCATTGATTTTATCATGTGTTGTTATTGTGCATATGTATATTATGGGTTTGCCATAAGTATACATTGTCGTTATTAATGTGAGCATATTGACGTTGTCATGTGAGTATGCATTTGTAGGTCTTGTGTTAGGACCATGTCCGTGTGTGGTATTGATCTGACCTTGGATTAGACTGACATGATTGTCGTGGCATTTCATATCTCGAGGTATGTTTCGTATTTCCTTTGGTATTCGTCTTTTGATGGACAATCGGTGATCGTCTTGGGATTTGATGATGTTATCCGATGGATCGTATTGGTCAGAACTGGTATATTTCCGTATCGTGAGTTGGTGATGATAGTTTGAGAATCTGGAGTATTATTTGAGGTACAATACAGATAGTATGTTCGAATTTATTGGTTAATCGAGTACGAGATGTGAAATGTGATAATGGTTGTTCTGTTGAGAATTACTTCAATAAGTAAAGTTACTACGATAAGATTACATTGGTCGTATTCTTATTTTGTATTCTCATTGGTATGTAATTATTGATGTGACGTGACGATTATCATTGTTGAATATTATGGCTGACCCCGTCGTGGGCTTTCTTTTTAGGTTCTTGAGATATCGAGCTTGTAGCGGTCGTGGAGAGATGAGCTTCCCGGAGGATACTGGCTAGAGCATGTTTTTGTGTGAATTGAGTTCCTGATTAGTTGTTGTATTCCACTGCTGGAGTATTTTTAATTGTCTGTATTTTTCACTGCGTGCGTATTTTTAAATGGCCTTTTGGTATCTGGTAACTTAGGTTACTTTGGCGACCGTTTTCTAAACTATTTTGTCGGTACGTGTAAGCGATAGCTTAACGTATGTTTTTTTTAAACTGTTGAGTTCTGGCATTTCAGGCCTTGTCTTTTCAAACGAGATTTTACGACGGTTTTGATAAACAAATTTTATGTAGTCTTCAACTGTTTTAAAGATAGTACCGTTGTTGGCCTCTTGGGTATTGTAAATGTTTGCGAAAATTTCTTTTATCCTTGTGGGTTCCATTCCGGGGCTCACGGCGCTGTAGTATTCCCGGTCGGATCTGGGGGTGTTACAGAATATGGTATCGGAGCTTAGGTTGAGAAAACCTAGGCAGTCGGGTCTAGTTGGGTCGTGTTTTGATGCGTCATTCGAGTTGTCGATTGACAAATATTAGAGCCGTGAGTTTTTGGTGTTCACTCGGGCTTGTGCGTTATGTGATTTACCAGTGTAGTACTGGGGATGCTGTAAACTTTTCCAAATGATGTTAATGTGATTCTCTGGAAAGAAATGTGTCGTGTTCTCGAGTTGAACTGATTTTGCAAAACGTGTGTTTTGAAAATATCTGTGTCATGTATTTTCTAGAGTTGAAACATGTGCCAGTATCACGGAAAATCGTCGGCTTCACAATCTTTAAGTATTTAGATTTTCGAATTGCATTGAGATTTATTGCCATTCTAAGTTGATATGCATTGAGATTCAGAAATATATTATGCGTTACAGTATAAGGTGACAGAATTGGGACAGGATTGATGATTTGAGAAACTATGATTTTGGAAATCAACATGTCGGTTAAGTTTTGGAACGGAATTGTGTATTCGGGAGAAGGACTGTGGATTGTTGAGAAGAACATGTAGTCATGTTAGTTCATTTTGTGATATATGAACTGTTTTTTAGTATTTGATGATACTTTTCAAAATGAATATTTACGGATGTTTTACGGAAAATGATTTTTGGGCCGAGACCCAATCGACTTTGAAATAGTTTTATAACTCAGGACTTGGGGTCCGAAAAAGGGTTTTTCTACTTTTTAAACTTCCTGTAATATGGAACGAGATATGGGCTGAGACCCTAATGTTTCAAAAGGCTTTTTCATGTTTTCTCAAACTCCCGAGAATTGTAAAATGCTTAACCAATCATTTATCTATTTTCTTACTGCTTTTCGGGGTTTTGGTTTACTTATTCAAATGAAACTTCTCGGGAAGTCTTTCGCTGTGTTGATTTGTTTCCATATTTTGTCATAGCATAGTTGAGGTGATCCAGAATGGGTTAATGGTTGACGTTGCGAGTCATGTGTGGAAAAAGGAGCTTTTGGTCGGAGTTTATATATTGAGATTTTGGAACTCTATCGTGTGGTTTTCCGATAGAATATCAGTGGATATTGGTGACGAACCGAATTGGTATACAGGAGTATGGATGTGGTCAAGCATTTGCATGGTTTTCATTTTAAAACTTCGAAATAGCGTGGATTCGAAGGAAACTGTTATCGAATACTTGGCACCAGCGAGCCAATTTATTTTCGTAAATTTATTTTGTGGTCTTACAAAATTTTTGTTTTGAGTTTTGAAATTTTTGAAAGAACTTTCGCAAATTTGTCTTCTTGATAAGATTATATGATTTCAAACTGGTTTTGAAAATGTGATTGGTATACATACGCATTTAGTGCATAGTGCATATCATGGTAAGCCATGAGTGTGACTCACGAACTGGATAAGACATCAGTATGAAACGATGAATAGAGATCCGAACTCTAGTATGGTAGTTTGGTTATCCAGGGAAAAATCGGTTGATTTATCGGATAAGAGAAATATGCTGCATGTTGTAGATTCATGCACAGGATGTAATTTTCGAACTTTGGATTTTGTGAAATCGGAACATATGTACTATGTGATTCCATTGGTATGGTAGTAACACAACTCTACCATAGTGACTTTGAATGATTTCTTTGTAAGTGTAGGTTCGGAGATGGTGACCCCATACTGGTTGTTTTGGATATTGAGTGGTCGTTCCCACTCCAGGTATGATTTGGTATGTTCGTTGATTTGTGATTGGTTGTTCGTATGCCGAGGGATATGTTCACCAGTCGGGTATGTTTATTGAGATCCACTGTATGTGATTGGTGTGTCATTTTGAGAATGTTATTCTTTCGTATATCTGTTTATGTGGTTCTGTGTTGACCGTGTTGGAGCTTACCGTGTGAAGGTATTCTCGATTATCGTTGATTGTTCGTTGGTTATATTGGAGTTTATCATGTTGATGATATTCTCGATTGTGTTTTGACCTCTGGTTGGTCATATAGGAGTTTATCATGTTGATAATATTCTCATAGGCGTGTTGACCTTTGGATTGCTCGTATTAGAGTTCATCATATCGATGATATTCTCAGTTAATTTATTGGTTGATCATTGTTGGTGATCATCTAAGCGTTCAGATTTTGTGTCGATGTTTCGGGATTCGTTACCATTGTGTTGAGCAGATGTATCACGCATTATTGATTTTTAGCAGGATTTGGACTTGATTGTGTAATCAGGCAGACAAGATTTGACACGGATAGATAATGTCATCCGAAGATTTTTGTTGAGGTTCATGAATTGTGATTGTAAGTGTATTGAGACTTTACAGTGAAGTCACTTGCTAGTATCTCAGGAGATCGCCGACTTTGCGCATTTGTAAGTGTCTGTTTTGGTTATTCATTAATGATGATGATTGATCGTTGTTGTGATGGTTTCGGATTATTTTGGTTGAACGGTTTGTTTGTTTTCTTTATGACGAATTGCAAGTTTCGAGGACGAAACTTATTTTAAGTGATGTAGTATGTAATATCCGGAATTTCTACTACTGTTATTTAATGTTATTTTATCCAAGTTATGTTGTACAACATGGAATCTGTACAGTATGGATAAAATAAATTCGGAACTGAGACAACTGTATTTGTATAATTATCGTACTCGGTTGTATATGAGGATGTCGTGTATTAGATGTATCGTATGAGAATATATTCGGAAGGAGTATGTGTATTCAGTATTCCATATGTTCGTATCTAGTATGTTGAGATGTTGGACAAGGATAGCTGAAAATGGCTAAGTATAGAGCCCTTAACGTACGTTTAGATTTTGAGATAACATACGCTACGTTGCTAGTGTTACGTACGTAGTGAGTTAGGCATTACGTACGTAACAAGGGAATCAGACATGACGAGTTGTGGTCGGCAGGTGGGACCCCGTGTCGTCAGCTTTCGGCACGGATATGGACAGGCGAGTCAACCCTGACCATTACGTACGCTAAGGACAGATCATTACGTACGTTAACGAGCATGTTACTGTAGCAAGTTAACGTAAGTATTACGTACGTATGGAGAATGTGCTACGTATGTAAGGATGTGAATGAAATGAGTCAGTTAACTCTGGACTGTCGTTGCGTACGCTACCAAATTCAGATAGCGTACATAAATGGTGGTTACGTACGTTAACATGGGCATGTTACGTACGTAACGAAATGGAATGTTTTATAAGTGAATGCCCATCTTTCATTTCTCTTCATTGTTTCACTTTATTCTTCGCCTCCAAACACTGAGAGAGGGAGTTTTAGCTCTCCTAAGTCGATTGTGAGCTTGGAAACATGGGATTGAAGCTTGGATACGAGGATATTGATGATTCTTCAAGTTCTTGCTTGTGTATTTCATCTTCTAAGAGGTATGTTGGATAATCCTCACTTTCAATCCGGATTTTGATGTTGTTGTTGATGAATAATTCGTAAGAAGATGATTATGATGTTTTTTGTTACGGTTCTTGAGGTTATATGAACTATATGTTAAAGGATATGATGGTTTATGTCTTGATTATATTGGTTGCGACTATAGAATCATAGTGTTTTTGGTAGAATTGTTCAATTCTTGATGTTAGGCGGATCATATATTGGAAAATATGATAATATACACCTTGAATTATGAATGAGGATTGTATAGATGTTAGAGGATATCGAATTACGTTGTTTTGATGGCTATGAATAAGGTTTCGAATCATTTAGTGTTCTTGAGGAACTCCTTGATGAATTTAACATAGTAAGACGATCGTATGTTGAATTATCGGTATCTTTAGATATGAAGATCAAATGTTCGTTGATTGTAGTGGTAGAATTCGTATGTTCTTGATGAAATACGAATCATGATATCAATTTGGAATCCGGAAAGATTGTGATTGATCACCGAATATGATTTCCTTTACATTCGTATCCGTAATCGTATTTTGGTTATGAATTCGTAATTGTTTGAGTTAAATTGTTCGGACTTGTGTCTAAATCGAGATATTGTGAAGTCGTTAAGTTTGTCGATCGGTTATTGATTGGTAATTATCGGATATTGGTTCATATGGTGAATATGAGTTCGAAATGGTTTGAGTATGTTATTTGGTTTTATATAGGATCGAGGTGTTGCTACCCAAAATATTATCTGGAGATAGATATTGCTGGAATGGATGGGATAGCAAACAAATGCAAGAGCACTTCCGTGAGAAAGATAAATAACACAAGATTTGCCGGGGTTGTTAGTCCCGGGCTTGAATGCTCTCGCGAGATATTATTAATACCGATATTCGGGGATACAAGTACTAATGTAAGACTACAATTACAATGAGTGTAAAGTTTCTTGTTATCTTAGCTAGTGAGCGTGTAGATTGCCGGAAGAACCAGATTTGATGCTCTGTGAGTTCTTGTAACAAAGGTGATGAACAGTCGCGGCGGTGAGAGATCGACCGCCTCTCACGCGAGTATTTAGGTGGATGTTTGGGCTTCGGGCTTATGAATCCCTTGGAATCTGTCTAGTGGAGACTTGTCGTCGCCGATCGTCTTACGGACGAGAGATTTGGAGAGAGAAGTCACGAGATGGATTCGGTGAGATAGCCGGGAGCTTGGTGATATGTGTGTTCTTGATATTTCCGTGGATGTATCGGAATGTGAGAGAATGTGAACTTTTGGTGGAATGTATTTCGGACGTGAGCCAAATGAATTCCGAACCGTATATTGATGAACTGGGAACCGTTGAGTGAATTCGAACCGTTGGTTAAAATGAATTGAGCGAGAACCTTTTTCCGGTAGGAGGAGGTTCTCTATTTATAGGGCTTGGATACGCCGGGCGTTCGACTTTACTGCACTATAATAATCGGGCGATCGTCTTTTAGCACATGGGCCTGTCCGTTCAAAGCCTGCAGGAGTTGTTGGCAGTCAACTGTGCGGTCCAATGGGAGCTTACACGCGTCCCGACCGCCGCCACGGTGGTCCCACTGACAACTTTCGGCGCGCATGCCGGTAGGTGAGGTAGGTGACAGGTGGGTCAAATGTCTTGTCTGTCAAGAAAAGATCTTATCTGGCCGCGAAGATCTCGCGCTTTGGTGGATCTGCACGTGGGTGCTTTCACGAGATCCAGTCCTTGATGGTTTTGACGGGCGATCGTCTCTGCTCGGGGCGCAGTCGATTGCCCTTAGCCGGTTTAGTAGAGTAGATCGCCCGGTGCCAAAGGGCGATCGCCTTGGGGGTCGATCATTGGGTAGCCGATGGGGTCGATATCTTTGATTTGGCGAGCTAGTCATGGTTTGGTGGAGTTGTCTTGGTCGCTCGGCCTTATAGTCGATCGCTGTCGGGATGAATAAATCGTGACACAACAATTGCCCCAGCTCGCTCATACGTTGGAAACGTGGGGTGAGGTGGCTTTCTTGGCGATCGCCGAATTTTTGACGAGCGACTAAGTGTTTTATTGAATCGCGATCGTCTTTGAGCTGATATACTGGATTTGACGACTGGTTGGCCGAATCGCGGAAAACAATGGGTGTTGAAAAGTCTCTCGCACGTGTCGGGCTTCTATTGGAGGACGCCAACGGTCCTTAATGACTCCTCGGTTGACGCGTCCTCGAAAAGACGCGTGACTGGTCTCGAGGGGTCAACCGGGTGCGCCGTTTGAGATCCGACCCCGAGGTTTTCTCTTATTGCAATCGGGTCCCCGCCTTCTCCTATAAAAGGGGGCGCGGGTGCAGCCTCACTCACGCGTGCTTTTTGGAGAAAGAAGGACTGCCGCCGAATTTTCTCGAAGATCTAAGAGCCGATCGTCGATCGATTTCACTTTAGGTAAGAAAAATCCTTCTCTTCCTTTCTAACTCAAAATGGCGGAACCTCATCATCGTTTGAGCGGAAAAGCTTACGCCGGACATCGGCCGCCTGGAGAAACTTCTTCCGTCTTCCACCGGAGACGGTGAAGCGATTCGAGCCGGAATCGACCCTACTGAAGTTGAGGCTTTGTTCAACGAGGCCGATGTTGCTAGGGAGTCGGCCGAGGAGAGACGATCGCAGATCGAGAGAGATCCGCGATCGTGGCTTCTCGGGAGCAATATAGCGATTTTGACGGGCCTATAGGGCCTTTCTTTGAAATAATGGAGAGATTGGCCGGTCCTACTCCGCGATTCGATTTCAGGGGATATTCGGTCGCTTATCCCTATGTGCTCCCCAAGCGGTCGCAGTATCGTGCCGCGCAGCGATCGTTGTGGTCGCTCGGCCAAATACGGAGCTCGACGTCCAGGAGAGATCTGGCCGTCTGGAGGACAAGATTCCATGTTCCTTTGGATGTGGACATGTTCGCGCCCGCGGAGAATGAACGAGCCGACCAGCCTCCGATGGGTATGGTCGCAGTGAGTGAGGCCGTTATGGAGGCCGGGCTACGCTTCCCTCTGTCCTTTGCGGTCTCCCATCTGCTGGCCGCTTGGAATGTGGCGCCACTTCAGCTGACGCCGAACGCCTGGCTCCAAATCATTTGCACCCTCACCCTTTTCGGCGGTCACCGCCTGTACCGTCTCCCGTCGCCGTTGGAGATGAACTATTTGTTTAAACTGACGGCCCATAGAGGGTTGGTCGGCGGCTACCATATTCAAGGCCGATCTGGCCGGGTGATTCATGGAGTTCCGAATAAGATACGGGGCGATCAGACGAAGTGGTTCTGGGTCGCCGGCAAGTGGAGAGCTTCGGCGAGCGACAATCCCACAGGCGAACTGGAGATCCCCACTGAATTTCGGGAGAGGAATCCCGGTAAGGGTTTAGACTCTCCCTTCGCTTGGATGCGTTTTGGACTGATCTAATTTGATTTCTGTTTTGCAGGCTTTCATATTCCGGCGATCGAGGAGCTGCCTTTCGACTTCCTCGTTGTTTGGGAGCGAATTAGGAGCTTGTCGGACGATGACCTAGACGCCACTCGGATCAACAAGGAGAGTCGCTGGTTGTCGGCTCGACTATTCCGCTTCCCGAGACATCTCGCGGTGCCAGGTATGTGGTCCTGCGATCTTCACTTACTAGGCGATCGCCTTATTTTAAGGACAGTGTCTGACCGTTAGTCGATCGTCTTTAATTGCAGAGGTTCGTTTCCCTCGCTTTTCGGAGCCTCCGGCGGAGATCGCTATGTCGAACCCAGGAGTCCTAGGCCGTCTTCACGCGAAGAGGTCGACTCGGGTTCCACCCGTCGCATTGCCTATAGTTCCGGAGGCGGAGCCTCGTGCGGAGCCGGAGCCTCGCGTAGAGCAGGTCGTGGTTGAGGAGGAAATTCGGAGGAGGGTCTTGGGCGACCGCAAGAGGCCGAGGCCGCAAGAAACTTCGCTTCGCCCGGCGAGGAGTGCCGATCGCGCGCCTCCGATCACCATCGTTGCTCGGAGCGCGAGCCGCCTCTCGCGGCTTTTCGCGGAGGCGGCGATCGCGGATGCAGAGATTCCTCGAGGGAAGCCGTTTTTGGTCGGGATCCCGAGAAGGCCGAGAGGTAGATAGCATTTCGTGTTTGACAATTGCATCTGCGTAGGAGTTGTACTAACTTAGCTGCTTTGATGCGGTGGTCCGTCGCGCAGATCCTTCTTGTCCACCGATGGTCGTGGATTTCTGGCGAGCCGATCTCCTCGCCATTCTGTGATATTCCTCCCTATGTTAGCAAGGCCGCTTCCGCCCGCCGAAGGCGTGGACAATCGACCGGATGCGATCGCCGGCAGCGATCGCCGAGTTCGATGCATGCCGTTGTCGCCCTTTCTCTTGACGGCGACCATGGCCTTCCAGTGCCGCCAGGGAGTTTGAGGAGGCCTCCACTATTCGCCTTGGGAGGATCTCGAGGCGGCTCGGAAAGAGAACGCCGAGTTTGCCGACAAGATCGTGGCGATGGAGAAGGACTCCTCGAGGCGGCTGCGGGCGAGCCATGAGCTTGAGCCGGAGAAAAAGGAGACCGAGAAATTCGAATGGCGGTCGACCGATTTCGGGACAGATGCAGAGTGCCGTCCGTGCGAGGAATGTTGCCGAGGAGGAGGCCGATCGCCGAAGGTGACGATCGCTCACTGAAATGAGCCGGGCGGAGGCGAAAGAGAAGGTTCTGCGAGGGAGGCCGAGCTCTGTGGATCGCAACAGCGATGGCCGAGCCGAGAGGAGAGGTTGAGGCGACCAAGGCCGATCCCTTCCAAAATTTGGAGTATGTCGCGAGTTCGCCTATTACTTGGCGTTCGCCGACTCGATCCGAGCGGCTAAGAAGGGAGGCTTGGAGGTCGGTCCTCTAGCCGAGAAGTTCAAGTCATATGCATTGGAGCATCCTCTCCATTCGGCTTTCTCCTTGCCGATCTTGGACTGCGGACATCGGCGTGGATTTGAGCCGGTATCCGTCTCCGCAGCCTTGCTCATCCCGATGCTCCTAAGATGAGGGGACCGCGCCGAATGCCGATGGCGACCGGCAGGGGCCTCGAGGCGCTTCCTTTTTACGCTTTTAGCTTACTTTCTTTGTAGTTTGTAGTTTTCTTTTTGTAGTACTTAGGCCTTCTGACCGTGTACTCTATTTTTCAAGTAATAAAATGAGCATTTGGATTTCGACTTATCACTTGAATGAATGGTTATTTTGAGTCTTTGTTTGACTTTGTACAAATGCGTGAGGAGAGATCGTTGCGAGGGTAGTTCCAAATGAATTGATAAACTCATAAGACAACTTTTTACAACAAGTTCGATCATTGCACTACATCCGAAAAAATGACGATCTCCGTATGTGGTTGAATAGCGACGATCGTCGTGTAGGTAGTCCGCACTCTTCTTGCCCCTTGTTTTTATTCACTTAGTGGAAGTAAGGGGATGAAAATAATTCCTTGAGTGAGCGGTCTTTAACTTTGTCGAATCCCTGGGACGGTCGTCCCATCTTGAGGAACCGTGCACGATCGCGGAGTTCAATGGGCCGACTCCTTGATCATGTCTTGATGCGCGAAGACATTGAGTGTCTCGTGACTCACTTTATTATGAGGGTCCTCCGTTAGCCGCGCCGCCTCGTATTTAAACGAAAGGCGTGCGGTCTTGGTCTAGAGGAGTCCTTGCACGGGGCAGCGTCGGATGAATCAACTCCACGCCCGCGGCTTGTTAGCTCTGCTTCCACCTCGGCCAGCCATGGAGATGGCCGACCTCGACGGTGTACGTTGAGATGGGGTTGTGGCACGACGCATTGTCCGGGTTCACCATGTCAGATGATGAACCTTTGAGGGCGAGCGATCGTGTCCACTGATTTATTTTGGAGGGCCCTCAGACTACGCCGGCCTCGTATTTAAACGAAGGGCGGGCGATCTCGGCCTAAAGGGACCTTGCATGGCCTAAGCAGTCGGAATTATCGACCACCAGGACCATGGCTGCACTCTTCCACCTTGGATCGTCATGTAGATGCCGACCTCCGACGGTGTACGTTGTGCGGGGGAGGCGATCTCGTGCCTTAGTCCATCGTGTTAGACGGTGAACTGCAGATGGCGATCGAGTCCTCCGGTTTCTTAAATAAGGAGGGAGATCGGGATGACTTCCGTGGTCTCCTTCTCTTGATTGAAGCATATAGAGACGGTCGCCGAGGTTGATCCAGGGGTCGGCTCGTATGAGCTTCCCAGCCTGTTTTGCGTTCGACTCGGACGATCGTCTATAGAGATAGGCGGGGCTTCGGCTAAACCAATAAGCTGTCCAACTTGCCCTCCTCGAACAGTCTCCAGAGCTGTTTGAGGAGGTCGCGCAATTGTTGGTGCCGTGGCCTGACTCTTGTGGTAGGCACAATATTGATTGTTGTCCGTGTGACCGTGGTCCCTTATCGCCTTTGGCTTTTGAGCTCTTCGTGCCCCTTGATGGCATAGAAAATATGTGCCGGAGTTACGTTGAACGTATGGAGGAGATGGGCTTCCATGTCCTCGAAAGCCTTGAGATCTCCGGGTGTCTTGGCGATCGCCTTCGCTTTGGCGATCGCTATCTTCCGGGCAAGAGGTGGCGTTTCCTCGTCTAAGCGGAGGGTGAGTAGCCTTTGCACGGCAGAAGTTGGCGGCTTTAGCGCGGAATATCGTGTAAGTTGGGGGAATATCCTTGGAGAGATGTCGAACATGGGAGAGTGACCGTGGAATCCCCATGACCGAATAGAGAGCGAGCTCATCACCGACGGTTCGCCGGTGAGGATGATTTCGTCTACCCGGCCGATGTAATCTGCGCTGGCCATTCTTCCCCGCTTGATTTTTATCATGCGCTGGGGCCTTCTCGGTCTGGCAACCTTGTCGGGCGAAGTATGACGTGAAGTCATCCGCCGCTTTCTTAAAAGAGGTGACCGATCGTGGTGGTAGTGAGACGTACCACTTATGGGCCACGCCCCAATGTCGGCGGGAAGATCCGGCACTTGGTTGCATCGGATGCCCCACACCTACCATGTAAATTCGGAATTTACTCGGTGGTTTCGGGTCCGATCTCCCCTTATACAGAGGTGTTTTAGGAGGAGCGATCGTTGGTTGTATGGGGGCAAGCTCGAGGAGGACCGCGAGTGGCGCGGTCGGCCCGGCGATCATCATGCAGGTGCTATCCCCAGTCTCCAACACTGCTCTCATCTCGACGACCTGACGTTGCATGCCGCCCAACGCCGTGGCCTGACTGTAAGCGGCTCGCGATCGGAGCGAGCCGAGGCGATTGAGTACCGAGTCCCCGGCGATCGGGCGGGAGTCAGATGGCGGACATGCGTTCGGCTGTGAGGTGAGTAGGCCAAACTCCTGGTGACGGATTCGGGTTCCGTCTTTTCAAGGTTGGAAACAGAGTGCCCTTGGCCGCCGGATGGGTCGCGTCCCAAGCGATCGAATATGGATCCGTCCGGTCGTGCGAGAGCCTTTCCTCGCGAATTGGGGCTTTTGACGATCGCTCGTTCGGTAGCCCATTGAATTTCCGTTTTCCCATGCGGCGGATGATCGAAGGAGTTATCGCGGGTGGCGCGCATGCTCTCCGTCGCTCCTCCAGGATGGCCATAGCCTCCTCGATCTGTTCCTCGGTTTGGAATTGATCGAGTGAGAGGTTGGGGCCATCTCTCGGATGCGGGATCGAGAGTCTCGCGTTGCCGCGGCTTCCCCCTGTCGTCGGCTGGGGTTCGGATTGAGCCGGGATATGGTGTCCGGCGGTTCGGAGAGCAGCTTGCTTCGATGTACCGGCGGATGTCATGATTCTGAAGGTTTTCTTTGAAGCGCAGTGAGTGTCACTTCAAGTATATGCCCCGAGAACAGTGAGTGTTCTTCGGGACGGTAGAAATAAAAGTTTGAGGGTTAGATCCCCTTCCTCTAGCGCCAATTGTTGCTACCCAAAATATTATCCGGAGATAGATATTGCTGGAATGGATGGGATAGCAAACAAATGCAAGAGCACTTCCGTGAGAAAGATAAATAACACAAGATTTGCCGGGGTTGTTAGTCCCGGGCTTGAATGCTCTCGCGAGATATTATTAATACCGATATTCGGGGATACAAGTACTAATGTAAGACTACAATTACAATGAGTGTAAAGTTTCTTGTTATCTTAGCTAGTGAGCGTGTAGATTGCCGGAAGAACCAGATTTGATGCTCTGTGAGTTCTTGTAACAAAGGTGATGAACAGTCGCGGCGGTGAGAGATCGACCGCCTCTCACGGCGAGTATTTAGTGGATGTTTGGGCTTCGGGCTTATGAATCCCTTGGAATCTATCTAGTGGAGACTTGTCTCGCCGATCGTCTTACGGACGAGAGATTTGGAGAGAGAAGTCACGAGATGGATTCGGTGAGATAGCCGGAGCTTGGTGATATGTGTGTTCTTCAAGATTTCCGTGGATGTATCGGAATGTGAGAGAATGTGAACTTTTGGTGGAATGTATTTGGACGTGAGCCAAATGAATTCGAACCGTATATTCATGAATCGGGAACCGTTGAGTGAATTCCAACCGTTGGTTAAAATGAATTTAATCGAGAACCTTTTTCCAGTAGGAGGAGGTTCTCTATTTATAGGCTTGATACGCCGGCGATCGCCTTTACTGCAATAAAAAAATCGCCCGATCGTCTTTTAGCACATGGGACTGTCCCATCAAAGACTGCAGGAGTTGTTGGCCAATCGTATGCGGTCCAATGGGAGCTTACACGCTGCCCCGACCGCCGCCACGGTGGTCCCACTGACAACTTTCGGCGCGCATGCTGGTAGGTGAGGTAGGTGACAGGCTGTGGTCAAATGTCTTGTCTGTCAGCAAAAGATCTTATCTGCTGGCGAAGATCTCGTCAGCGCCTTTGGTGGATCTGCACGTGGGTGCTTTCCTGAGATCCAGTCCTTGATGGTTTTGACGGGCGATCGTCTCTGCTCGGGGCGCAGGTCGATTGCCCTTAGCCGGTTTAGTAGAGTAGATCGCCAGCTGCCAAAGGGCGATCGCCTTGGGGGTCGATCGCTGGGTAACTGATGGGGGTCTGATATCTTTGATTTGGCGAGCTAGTCATGGTTTGACTGGAGTTGTCTTGGTCGCTCGGCCTTATAGTCGATCGCCTGTCGGGATGAATAAATCGTGACACAACACGAGGTATCGTTGACCCATTAAGTTTGATTGTTTGGCTATGTCGGTTGTTGATTGTTATCGGATCATTGCTATTTGATTACTTCAATAGGTTGAGATTATTGATCGGTGATTATAACTGTATGTTGCGGTCGTGTTCGAGTATGTTCGTGAATTGCATGGGTCAGGGCCGCGGAGCTCGTAGATGAAGGCAATGAGATTGGTAGCGGCTTCATCATCGTCATATCGGTATCGAGGCAAGTTATTACTTGCTCAGTTATAATATTTAATGAATGATTTCAGTTTCATTCATTTATAATGCATATAGCGATTATTATTATTGCAAATTCTGGAGATTCGGATTATATGTTGTCTTTCCAATTCTGGGAGTTAAATCATAATGTATATGCTTTATCTCGGTTATTGGCATATTCGGGTATTAAGGTTACGTTGCGATAAAAATGAGGATATGAGTATCTATATTCCATGGTACGTTGGGATCGCCGAGCATTGAGGATAATCGCCGGTGATGATTCGACATTGAGATTTCTCCTGAAGGATTCGGGACAAGTATCTTAGTTTGATTCGGTTTAGTGTTGATGTTGTTGATCACACAGGTTGTCATTCATGTTGCTGAACATGAAGTTGTCCTAGTTGTTTCATCATAGTGTCGTTCATGTTTTGATTCATATGTTGTTCATGTTGATGAACTTATTGAGTTGCATATGTGTATGCATAATTGTATTGTTTATGTTGTGTTGATCCTGTGAGATCATGTGATCTATGCTGGGGGCGCTGGATCGGATGTCCACTATGCATTGGTCCGAAGGGATCATCATGGGGATCTATGCTGAGGGCGCTGGATCGTTGGACAGGTTTTCCACCATGCGTTGGTCCGACGGGATCATCATGGGGATCTATGCTGAGGGCGCTGGATCGTTGGATTACCCAGTATTGTGTTGATGGAATCATGTGGATTCGCATCATTGATTTTATCATGTGTTGTTATTGTGCGTATGTATATTGTGAATTTGCCATAAGTATACATTGTCGTTATTGATGTAAGCATATTGACGTTGTCATATGAGTATGTATTTGTAGGTCTTGTGTTAGGACCATGTCCGTGTATGGTATTGATCTGACATCGGATTAGACTGACATGATTGTCGTGGCATTTCATATCTCGAGGTATGTTTCGTATTTCCTTTGGTATTCGTCTTTTGATGGAAAATCGGTTGTCGTCTTGGGATTTGATGATGCTATCCGATGGATCATATTAGTCAGAAGTGGTATATTTCCATATCGTGAGTTGGTGATGATAGTTTGAGAATCTTGAGTATTGTTTGAGGTACAATACAGATAGTATGTTCGAATTTATTGGTTAATCTAGTACGAGATGTGAAATGTGATAATGGTTGTTCTGTGGACAATTATTTGAGTAAGTAAAGTTACTACGATAAGATTACATTGGTCGTATTCTTATTTTGTATTCTCATTGGTATGTAATTATTGATGTGATGTGACGGTTATCATTGTTGGATATTATGGTTGACCCCGTCGTGGGCTTTCTTTTTAGGTTCTTGAGATATCAAGCTTGTAGTGGTCGTGGAGAGATGAGCTTCCCGGAGGATACTGGCTAGAGCATGTTTTTGTGTGAATTGAGTTCCTGATCAGTTGTTGTATTCCGCTGCTGGAGTATTTTTAATTGTCTGTCTTTTTCGCTGCGTGCGTATTTTTAAATGGCCTTTTGGTATCTGGTAACTTAGGTTACTTTGGCAACCGTTTTCTAAACTATTTTGTCGGTACGTGTAAGTGATAGCTTAACGTATGTTTTTTTTTAAACTGTTGAGTTCTGGCATTTCAGGCCTTGTCCTTTCAAACGAGATTTTACGACGGTTTTGATAAACAGATTTTATGTAGTCTTCAAATGTTTTTAAGATAGTACCGTCGTTGGCCTCTAGGGTATTGTAAATGTCTGCGAAAATTTCTTTTAGCCTTGTGGGTTCCATTCCGGGGCCCACGACGCTGTAGTATTCCCGGTCGGATCTAGGGGTGTTACAGAGCTTCACCTAGAGATTTCATCGTTTCTTTCCGTAGTACGGTATGTGATACTCCAACCATCTGGAATTCATGTTCGTAGGAATGTTCATGAGTAGATTTGTGAGGTTATTGAGCTTGTTATGAACTTTATGAATCAAATAATATGTTTAGGAGAATTGAATTGTATGAACTTAGGGCTTTCGTTGGTAATAGTCGAGCCTTGATGATGCATATCGTAGGGACGTGATTTGTTGCAGATTATGACATGCTTTGTGATGGTTTTGTGATGATTGTTATGATGGATGAAATGAATATGTTATCACCTAGACTAGGTGAATCTGAGATGTTGAACGTAGGGATTATTCCTTAAGTATAATCCGGGGTTTGTAAGGATTATTCGCATTGATAAACTTCAATATGAATGGTTAGAATGTTATGATATTGTTGTAACAATCGTGGTGAACGTAGAACTTAGATAAGATGAATCTACTTGCGGAAAGAACGAGAATCATTAGTGGGGTTAACTTAGAATTCGGTTGAATGTACTCACCTTGTTAGGATTTCGCTTAGATAACCATTGCTTGCATTTAGAATAATTGGGCAGAATTGGATTATGGTTTGGGACGTTTTGAAGACACTGAAAATCTGTATACGTCATCATGTTATCCCCGTTATGATCTTCATTTCGTATGTAGCATGATATTCGTTCGACGTAGTGTTCTTTATGAAGTTAACCCAGAATCGACCATGTAATGATAATTAGTTCAGTCACCATTTGGAAGGTTTAGCATGTTCGTGTGATAGCCTCGTTACGTAAAGTTGAGTTGCCGCTATTTCTTTTTGTGTAAGGTTCGAGCTTTACGAACAGTTGATCGAAGGGGCGGCCTTCGAGTTTGTTGGAGTCGTTGGAGTAATTATCTCTTGCCGCCTTTCTAAGGCAAGTACCTTAATTATATTTATTCGTATTGATGTCGGTTATGTTGTTGCGCGTCGTGTATATGTGTTGTGATTATTTTGTCCACCATGTGCTGATCCGATGGGATCATCATGGGAATCTATAGATGTGTGCGCTGGATCGTTGGGCAGGTATTTCCACCATGCGTTGGTCAGATGGGATCATCATGGGAATCTATAGCTGTGTGCACTGGATCGTTGGAATACCACGAGTATGTTGAGATCGATATGATGTGTTGTACATTGTTACCGTTTCTCATTAGAGATACTTGTTGTGATTATTGTTAATATTATTGACGTTATTATTCAGGGATTGCTGAATAAATCATTGTTGTATAATTATCGTACTTGTACTAGCATCGTTGTGCTAACTCCTTCGGGGGTGAATATTTATTTTATGTTCAGGATCCAGGAGAGCGAGAAAACAACCACTAGAACCGCATGACGACGAGGGTGCAGAGTGATGTTACGGCCGGAATAATTTGTCAGATGTTTGTTTTGTTTCAATAAAGTACTCGAGTACGTTGTTGTTTTGTCCTCTTTGAACTTTGTATTCGAATGTGGATTGATTTGTATGTTTTAGACTGGTGATGTAATAATTATTTCTATGATTGGTATTTAATAAATGTTGTTTTTAAATTTTTAGCCTTGTAAATTCTTATATCGAGGATTTACGGTGCTGTAATAATCCTGAATATCTCGGGGTGATACACATTGCCCCGTCCCGGTTGTTTGGCTTCGACCAGAGACTTCTTGGATGAAGCTGAACACGGATGGCTCATTTGATAGAGATACTCAGATTGCTGGTGGGGGGGATCTGATTAGAGATCATCGCGGAGAGCTCCTTCTTGCTTTCCATTCCTCTTTTCAGGCCTCTTCGAGCTTCGACGTGGAGATCCAGGCGCTTGCTATAGGACTGATTTTGGCTTCCCAGAGATCGAGACATGTTTGGATTGAGCTTGATGCTGCTGCTGTGGTGACCCTGCTTTCATTTGCCATCGGGGCTCTTGGCAGGTTCGTCACACCCTTATGCGTATCCGACACATTATCCGAGACATTCAGTACAGAGTCACTCACATACTCCGGGAGGGCAACAGGCCGGCTGATTATCTCTCTGAGCTCGGCATGTCGTCCCTCGGTATTCAGACTTATACATATGATATTGCTCCTCCGTTTCTTCTCTCTCTCTTATACGGATTGACCAGCCTGGCTACCCCTCTTTCAGATTTAGATAGCATTTTATTATTATTATTGGTTGATTTATTGTCTATGGGTCCGCACACTAGCCCACGGTTTCAGTGGTGCACTTTGTATTTCTCTAACAGGCAGTAGACATTTTAGATTTTAGGATCCGGATCACGGCCCATTTTTTGTCATAATTCGAAATTGTGTTATTGCCTATGGGTCCGCACATTAGCCCACGTTTTTAGTGTTGCACTTTGTATAGGCACTTTAGTTTTTAGGATTCGGATTATGGCCCATTTTTGGTCATAATTCGGTGCGGACATTTTGTATTTCTTGATTTCTTCTTTATCTCACAGGTTGGTGGGTCCCACCTCAACCCCCGTCCTCGTTGGATGTTTTTTTTTTCAAAAAAAAATAGGAGCACAATAAATGATGTCTTATTAGAACGTCAACTTCTCTTTTTCGCAAAATCGTGTGATTTTTATAAGGATTTTGAAATACCATTTAGAAATTAAATTTTAGTTGTTGGATTCGATAGTTAGTCATGAAAAAGATGATGAAAAAAAATAAAAAGAAAAGAAAAAGAGTTTAAATTAAATAAAATACAAAAAGAAAAGAAATTCAACATCACCAACTTTTAGAGGACATTTTAGTCTTTTTAAGACAAATTGTATAAAAAACTTACACTCTTATAAATGAGGATATACAACTTGTCAATTTTATCGTTTGGTATTAAAAAATTAATTCTCACAAAAATTTATAAACTCACTCGGTCCACGAAAAGTGTGATCGAGAAAGAGTTGTACGGATTTCAATAAAATTGAGGAGATATGTATTTTTTAATGGAAAAGGTGGAAGAAAAAAATATTTTTAACTGAAAAAAATAATATTTTAAATGAAATCATTTTTATTTGTGAAAAGAACATATAGTACTGCATCCGTCTCATACTTAACTGCTATCTTTTTATTTTGGTCTGTCTCATACTTAACTGCTACTTACTATAAAAGGAAATAAACCAATCATTCCCTCTAAATATACACCCCCAATGATCATCTATTTACCATAAAATGCCATTATGGGCCCACCCAATTAAACACACAATGCTAATAAACAGTACTAATATGATTTCAAATTTCCATTATTACCCATCTTAAAATATCACTTTATTACACACGATACTAATAAACAACTTTACCCGTATCTAGAAAAAGATAGCAATTAAGTCTGGAACGGAGAGAGTACTTGTTATGAACCACCTCAAAAAACACACACAATTTTACGGGAGGAGTATTAATTAACGTGATTTTCTCAAATGGGAGTAAGAGGTAAAATATAGGTCTGGGACTTTTCGGTTTCAGGAAGAAAAATACAGGAACCGGAACCGAACCGTATAGTTTTTTCGCAGTTCGATTTTGCCAGTTTTTTTTTGTTCGAACCGACTCAGAACCGAACCGGAACCGATTTTGCATGGTTAGGACAAAATATATTATGTTATATTTTATTTTATTAAGAATATATTATATTATATTATATTATATTAATTATGTTTAATATGAATAATTATATTATATTATATTCAGAGGGTCGATTTCCCGGTTCGGTGCGGTTCAGACGGTTCCTTGCGGTTTAGATCTGTTCCTCTTTAAAACGGACAGGAACCGCGAACCGAATCGAACCGAATACTAACAGTACGAACCGAACCGAAAACGAAAATTTGTTGCTAGGAACCGAACCGAACCGTCGGTTTCGATGCGGTTCAGATCGGTTTCGCGGTTCCCGGTTTCAAAAGTCCCATCCCTAGTAAAATACAGCTCAAGTCGTTTCGCACACAATTATATATCCAATTTCCCACCATATAACCTACTATACTAAGGTCATGTTCTTTTGGACTTATTTTTGATTTTGATTCGATTGATTCGATTCGATTTCAGGTCCATTCGATTCGATTGATTCGATTAAGGTACATTGATTCGATTCGATTCGATTCTTCTTATTATTATTATTATTAATCTTAATTATTATTATTATTGTTATTATTACTAATAATATTACTATTATCGTTGTTGTTAATTACTATTAGTATTATTATTTACCATTATTATTATTATTTACCCTTAATATATATTTGATTCGATTCGATTCTATTGATTCGATTCGATTGATTCAATTGATTGATTGATTCAATTGATTGATTCGATTCATTACCCAAAACAACTTAGTCTAATAACCCTTCAACAATCAAGTCTCCGAACCACGTTCTCTCACGTTCTCTCTCTCTACAATGGACACTCTCCAATCCAGCTACTCCACGGACTCTCCCTCCCACCCCGAGTCCCAGCCTCAACCTGCGTTTTCCGGAGACCAATTGCCCAATTACTTCCACTCCCAAACCGATTCCGAAGTCCTAGATGCTTCAAATCACGTTCCCGATAACGGATCCGCCGCCGTCCCCGATGAGTCGGCGGCTCCTAGGAAACCGGATTTTCTAAGGCCGCTAATGTCGGAAGGTTTAACCAACACTCACAGCGGCACCGACAAAGATTTATCCGGGGGAGAGGAGGAGACCACCAGCCGTAGGCGACGGCGTTCCAGGTGGGACCCGCCTCCTACCGACTCTTCGAACGATGGAGTTGCGGTGACGGCTGGAAGTGTCGACAATAATTCTGGAACTGGAGGGAGGAAGCGGAAGTCAAGATGGGCTGACGACGAGCCCAAGGCAGTGATCCAGTTGCCTGATTTCATAAAGGATTTCACTGGTGGTATTGAATTCGATCCCGAGATCCAAGCTTTGAACAGTAGGTTGCTTGAGATTAGCCGTAAATTGCAGTCTGGTATGCTTTTGGATGATAGACCGGAGGGCGCTAGGTCGCCCTCACCCGAACCTATTTATGATAATATGGGAGTAAGGATCAACACAAGAGAGTATCGTGCTCGTGAGAAACTGAATAGCGAGAGACAACAGATAATATCCGAAATTATTAAAAAGAACCCAGCATTTAAGCCACCTGCAGATTATAGACCTCCAAAGCTTCAAAAGAAGCTTTACATTCCAATGAAAGAGTACCCAGGCTATAATTTTATAGGATTAATTATTGGTCCGAGAGGAAACACCCAGAAGAGAATGGAAAGAGAGACCGGAGCCAAAATTGTTATTCGGGGTAAAGGGTCCGTGAAGGAGGGCAGACTGCAGCAGAAGAGAGATTTGAAGCACGACCCCGCGGAGAACGAGGACTTGCACGTGTTGGTGGAGGCAGATACTCAGGAGTCGCTTGAAGCTGCAGCTGGAATGGTCGAGAAGCTCCTGCAACCTGTTGACGAGGTTCTCAACGAACACAAGAGGCAACAGCTTAGGGAGCTTGCAGCGTTGAACGGCACTATTAGGGATGAAGAATTTTGTAGGTTGTGTGGTGAGCCTGGTCATCGGCAGTACGCATGCCCTTCTCGTATGTCGACATTTAAGAGCAATGTTTTGTGTGAGAAATGTGGTGATGGTGGGCATCCCACTAACGATTGCCGTGTCAACATTACCACGGGGAAGAAAATGGATGATGAGTATCAGAATTTCCTAGCAGAACTCGGAGGCACAGTTCCCGAATCTTCAGGCAAACCAAGCTCTGGTGCACTTCCACTTCCCGGAGGCTCAGGGACCAATCCTCCTTGGGCAGGTGGTACCAATACTTTAAGTAACACAGCAGAAGCTAGTTTGGGGGGTAATTTAATGAAGCCAAAGGAATATGATGAAACCAATTTATATATCGGCTACCTGCCGCCCACTCTGGATGATGATGGCTTGATAAGTTTGTTCTCACCTTTTGGTGAAATTGTCATGGCTAAGGTCATCAAGGATCGTGTTTCCGGTATGAGTAAAGGTTATGGGTTCGTGAAATATGCTAATGTCCAGCAGGCAAATACAGCCATCGCTAGCATGAGTTGTCACAAACTAGATGGGAGATCAATTGCCGTGAGAGTTGCTGGGAAACCTCCTCAGCCCATGGTGCCTCCGGGGCCTCCTGCCCCACCGCGGCCACCATATCCCCCTTCAAATCAGTCTTTAGTTGGTGCCTATCCATCCCAGCAGTACAATGCCGGTGGGACTACTGGAGTTGCAATGCATGGGAGCTATATTGCGGCTCCTGTTCCGTGGGGTCCTCCGGTACCTCATCCATTTGCCACTTATCAGCCGCCACCACCTCCTCCTCCAGGGTCAGCCGTGTATCCTCCTGGTCCAGGTCAACCTCATCCTTCGTATGGGGTACAGTATCCTCCACCACCAATGCCTCCGGCTTCTAATGGTGCCACCACGCAGACTGTTTCTTCAGGCGAGACACAACAGAATAATGCGTCTCCTGGCGAGGCACAACATAATTACCCTCCTGGAGTGCAATCTATGAGTAGTGCATCTTTTCAACCAGTTTCGACCTATGTTTTTGGTAATTCTGTAACTTCTATGCCGCCGAATGCCCAAGCTCCTTACGCGATGCCGCCATATAGCTATCCACCTTACTATGGTGCTGCTACACCACCCCCTCCTCCTGATGTGCCTCAGTCAAGTGTGGATCCTTCCCATGGTCTGAGTAATGTTCCCTGGGCCTCCCATCCTCCGGTGCCTACACCTCCAGCATCGGCTGAGAAGAGTAGCAAAGACGCTGAATATGAGAAGTTCATGGCAGAAATGAAGTGATGACGTGATTCTTCGAGGATGGCTTTTTGGTTGAGAGGTAACCACAATCATCATTTAGTTTTTCTCCCAATTTATTCATCACCGATAGCACATCATTTAAATTGATAATTCTGCTCTTGATCTATTTCTTCTTCAATCTTTGGTTTGCAAGCACGTCATTTGAATTGCTAACTTTGCCTACGATTTCATCAGCTAATTATGAGCAAAGTTAGTGCTACTGGAAATATAATGATGCGTCTTATATGGCACTTCTTCACACTCGTCTCATCCCATATTGGGATGGAGTAATAAAGCGCAAGAGGTGTAACAAACTGTAGAATATGATAAAATCTGCCGTGTACTTATTGTAGGATTGATCATATGTGGGGTAATGTGTATATGAGCGTTATAGTTTTTATCAGATGAAAGATGCAATTTATTTATATGGCAAAATAAAATCAATTATACAACTTAAATATCATTCCTCTGGAAGACATGAAACAGTGAATTGGAAAGCCCATTTTAATTGCTGAGTAAATATTGCTGCTGAATAAACACACAAATCATTGACTGACTTACGTTAGGTATGTACTTTATGAACAGGCCTCTCGACTTTAGACATGCAGATAGTGGCTCAGTTATGTCGCTACATGATGGAAATTGTGGGCTATTTTGTCAAGATATAGCATCTTCTCCTTTTTTCATTTCTTTTCTTCTTTCATTATTTTTCAATTTTATATTTTTCCGCAGTTTACACTGGTAACATGCAATTGAACATGTTGGAAAGTAGGCGAAAACAGAAAAGGCAGCCGTAATACAAATTTTCAAAATGAGTCGGTTTTCAGAGTGCCAATATTACAATTTTCGGAGTCGGTATTCCATATGATGGTTAGGGTGATGCTAGTTAAGAAAGGGTGAAAAATTGTTGTGCACAGTCTGAAAAGCCGGCCGGTTGACTTGAGGGTTCTAAAAGATAGCAAGGATATCTGAAGTTTTCATCCTTGTCAACTAGCCTTTATACAATAATCATCATTGAGTTTCAGAGACTTTTATAATCGTCACTCTAGATTTCGACTCAATAAATTTGATACTATGAGCCATTTTCACCTTCTTATTTTTTTAACTGTGCCATTTGCACGGTACAACACGCAAGCACGCACGGAAGCATAGATAGCAGATATATTCTATTAAAAATGCTGGAGGTTTCATGAATAGGTAGAAGCAAGTTATGTGATAATATTATTCACATAGGACTCAGAATGAGAGCAGACCAGCTTTCTCCTTTCTGTCTTTATATATATATATATATATATATATATATATATATATATATATATATATATATATATTTGTGTGTGTGTACGTGTGTGTTTTATACTATAATAACCCTTTTTCGAACTAGTTCAGGAATCATTTTTGACAAGTGAAAAACAGAAACCTCTGCTTGCCTACAGGAAACATGGCTGACTAGCTGCATATACTTGGTCCCAAGAAAGTGAAAGCAACAGAAAAATACTAGCAATATTCTGTGGATACTAGTTAATGTTCTTGTTAAAGTTGATTTCATTGAAATGTTTGATATAAATCATAACACTTGTTTCTTCTTTATTATCTAATATTTTGACAGGCTGTTTCTTGGAGCACTCTCATCCTGATTTCTTATCTCTTGCCATGATTTTCTTGTTGGAAGTTTGCGACTCACATAACCTTGCTGTACTCTTTAACGTTTGCAGAGAGCTGCGGTTGAGCTCCGTTCATATGGCCATATGGTGGGCTACTGATTCACGAGTTTTTTTGTTGGTTATATTTTATACCTTCTGTAGGACTATTTCTCTTATTATTATTTAGATTGTTATGTCCGCTTGGCCTTTTTTTTTTTCAAAGTTGATCAATATTTTCTTGTTTGATCTTTGCTTAGTCTTTGTGTTGGTATATCTTACCCCTTACTCTTTGAATCTTTAGTTTATTGAACTTTTAATTCCTTGTGACCGGGTTCGATGCCTAGTGGTTGTTTGTAGCTCCCAACCTTAAAAGAGGGCTGATGCCTACTTTCCCAATTGGGTACTGAAGAGGTAATCACATCTCCGATTGTGTGATTTCGCAGGTGGTATATTTAATCGTAACATATTCCTATTTTTATTTTGTTTTTCGCAGGTGTCTTATTTCCATTGTTTCCAATGGAGCCAAAGACTCCTTATTTTTTGGTTCTTGATTATAATGGAATAAAACAAAATGACTCACTAAACTGACTGCACTTCTTTTTCTCATGAAGTACTAGTCATTCCATGCAATTCGCGATGCAATTTTTATTTTGGATCATCCGGAAACAGCCTCTCTGTGTTAAGACAGGGGTAAGGCTGCGTACATCCGATCCCCCCTTACCCCGCTTTTTGCGGGAGCCATTGAGGCATTGGGGTAATGTTGTTGTTGTTGTTTTCCTGATTGTGTCTTGTATTTTAGTTCTGACTCTAGTCTAATGTCTTCTTCTAGTTCATGTGTGGCAGGTTGGTCTTATGATTCCTGGCATAATCTTCCTTTGGTTTGATTTAGCCTTCCCTATAATGTTTTTGCTCTTTTGCATTAAGCCCTTTTGGGTTAATTCTTAATTGCACTTTGCCCAAACTATAACATCTTTTTTTTTTTCCTTGCATTCTTGTCCAATAAGGAACTTTGGAAAAACACATAGTTTGCCCCTTTGAATTGTATGATTCTTTTCTTGGCACTTTGCTTCCCCCAACCAACCGGAAGTCGAGACTCGTCATTTTATGATAGGTTCAGGTCGACTCACAGGGGACTAAAGTGCAAAATTTTCGAAGTTAGGCATGTAAAAAAAGAGATGTTTGTAAAGTTGCTATAGCTTAGGGGGGCGAAATGCAATTATGCCGTTTTTTCCCTTCTAATTTGTGGAGTTTAGGTGAGTGATTGCTGATTGATGTTTGGGAATGATTAATTGCAGGAAGAAGACATGGTACCAATTAACTTTTATTAGGGGGATTGGTCAAAGCTTAGGTTTTCCTGAAAGTGTATCTGGACTTTATACTTTCTTTTGTTGATTAAATCAAATTGGTCTCAAAACAAATATACTAGTGTTGGTACTTCTAAGCTTTTGCAATGTGTTTAATGATCGCAGTGGGAGAATTGATTTGAAAATCATTATAATTTTTTTATTTAAAAAATGTGTATATTTTTCGTGAAAAAAATGAATTATTTATTATGATAATATAATGATTGGAACAAGTAGCGATATGCAAATAAATTGGAATATTGGAAATAAGCCTCGCATGTTTCTGTCTCAACAATTATCATTCGACTTTTATAAGCAACTAAATCGTTGGATAAATCACATGTTTCTTTGTCTCGACAATCATCATTCGAAAGGGGCGCCATGGAATGCTTCTTATGACATTTAGTTGTTTTGGAGTGTAATACATTGTGTTTGTTCTTTTTCCAGGTTCATGTGGGAAAAGTTCGACATTATATTAGCATTTTATTTCTTGAATTTGTCCCTCTGAATTTCATTTTCTTTATGGGTTTGAAGAAGTCTCACTATTGTATTTGTTGGTATAAATCTCATTAGGGAAAGGGCAAGAAGTCCTTGAGAATTCAGTTTTCTTAAACATAAACTGTGGAAGAATAGGTTGATTTCCTGTTGCCTTGGTTTTTATCGACTTTGGTATACTTTTCCTAATTTAATTTCGGAGTAAGATTGTGTTCAGCAATAGTTTTTCTACTATGAGATCCATTCATCTATTGGTCCCACGAGATGTATATGTGTATAGATAAAGAATAATGCTACACACACGCACAAATGCACACCCTTGTTGTGTAGGGGTTGTACCCTGCGTAGTAGGGGTTGTACCATGCTTTATAGGTAGTAGAGGTTGTGTAGGGGTACAATCCCCAAAGCAGGGGTGTGCATTTGTGTGTGTACCAGCTTTGATAAATATGTTGCATTTTAGAGTTTTGACCACGCCAAAATTCCATGTAAAATATTAAAGCAGTTTCTAGTGGTTGAGGTAATGTTTTCAAAAAACTATGACCATTATTATTTAATATTTTATAGATTTTAATATTAATACTGTGTTACATCAAAATAGTTGTGACATTAAATTTAGTACTCCTTTTGTCCCAATTATATAGGTTGGTTGGAATTTTCTCAAGGATTAAAAAATGTATTGAAAGAGAAAATTCTGGAAGTAACTTCCTAGGGTAAATCAATTAAATAGGGGTAATAAATTAAAAAATTGGGAGAGTTAAATGTGTGAAGGATGTGGATCATAAGGTTTTAATCGGTACCAGAAGATAAGAGAAAGATGTAGGGCATACTTTGATAATTTATTTAATGGTCAACGTAAGGAGGATATTTTGGATGTAAGTATTGATTCAAATTTGGTTAATTGGGATTTTATGTGACGAATTCAAAAGGGCGAAGTACGGATGTCATTAAAGAAATGGGTTCAAAAAAGCAGAAGGGTTGGATGGTATACCTATTGAAGGATGGAGGTGTTTGGGAGAGAGGGAAATCGTTCGAAAAATTCGATATTCGTCTGAAATATCTGTATTCGTATCCGAAAAAAGTGGATATTATCTGTATCCGAAAAAAAGTGGATACGAATATTATCCGTATCTGAAGATTCCGGATACGGATATGGATATAGGCGCATCCGTATCCGAAAATATTAGTATCCAAAATTAATTATATATAATATATATTTTTAATATAATTTTCATATATAATTACAAAATATAAGCATGCTACTTCCCGTAATACTTTGTCACAAGTCTTCATTCTTTATTTCTCAATATTAAAATATCAGCATGCGGTCGTGATATGTTTATATAAGTTATCTTTACTTATTTTCCTTTCTAACACAACAATCAACTAGCTCAAGTGGTTGGATAGTGGCATTAGGAATCAGGTAAGGAGAAGGAACTCCATCAGGGTTCAAATCCCCCCCCCCCTGCATTATAATTTTTGAAGATAAAAATAGAAAGTGGCGGATATAGATAATATTTGTATCCGGATAGCATCCGCCGGATATTATCTGTATCCGGTCCGTTCGGATATTTCCGAATCCGGATATGGATTCAGATACCTTTACTAACTGCCGGATCCGAATATGGATGTATTCGGTTCCGTATTATCCAATTGCCACCCCTACTAAGAAGTATATTGACATCATTAGAGACATGTACGAAGGAGCTAGTACAAGTGTACGTACTACCGTGGGAAGGACTAGGGAATTTTCTATTATGATTGAGGTGCATCAAGGCTCGGCTCTTACTCCTTTCCTCTTTGCCATAGTCATAGACGAGTTGAAAGGTCAATTCAAAGACGATATTCCTTGGTGCATGATGTTTGTAGATGATATAGTATTGGTTGATGAAAAGAAGGACGGAGTTGAAAGAAAGTTGGAACTCTGGAGAAATACGCTAGAAACTCATGGTTTTAGGCTGAGCAGAAGTAAGACTTAATATTTGGAGTGTAGCTTTAGTGGGAAAATTAGCGAGACGGGTACAATCACTTTTGATGGGAATGTTATACGAGGATCGGAGTTTTTTCGTTATCTTGGGTCTATTCTTCAAAAGGATGGAGAACTAGACGGTGACGTGGCCCATAGGATTAAGGCGGGATAGTTGAAATGGAAGAGCGCGGCGGGGTTACTATTTGATCAAGGCGTACCTTACAGATTAAAAGGAAAATTTTACTGAATAGCAATTAGGCCTGCACTTTTATATGACACTCAATGTTGGGCTGTAAAGCATAGTCATGTGCATAAGATGAATGTGGTGAAAATGTGTATGCTAAGATGGATGTGTGGTCATACGAGAAAGGATAGACTTAGAAATGATGTGATTAGGAAAAAAGTATTAGTGGCCCCTACAGAGGATAAGCTGTTGGAGAATCGGTTAAGATGGTTCGGGCATGTGAGACGGAGGATGATTGATGCACCAGTGCGAAGGCTTGAAGAATGAGGAGCGCATATGCTGGTGATGGATAGAGGAAGACCTAAACATGCATGTATAAGAGTGACTGAGAATGATATGAGGTTTCTTGGGATTGAAGAAGTTATGATGTTGGATAGGACGATGTGGATGGAGAGAATTCAGGTGGTTGATTATATTTGAGGATCTTTTTTTCCTTCTGCATAATGATTATTACTATTTTTTATTTACTTTTTATTATTTATTTATTTATTTATTTTTGTATATTATTATTACTTTTTTTTACTAATTTTTATTACGTACTAAACTTTTCACCTTTCATTTTTATTTTTCCATATGATTGTTCTATTGGAAACGACTTGACTTTTTTAGAGACTGATTCATGTTAGTCGACCTCAAAGTATTTTGGGACTAAGGCTCTGATGTTGTTGTTGTACTTAAAAGCGACCGCTAGCACGGTAGCACCTAACGAAAATCATTTTTTTGTCCTGTTTTTATATTCAGATCTCAAATATTATCTATAAAAGAAAATTGAATTGCTGAAAAACCAGTTCATGAAACTCCGAAAACCTTAGGCCTGATTGAATAAGTATCATTTGTAATATCCTAGAAAAATCGTGATTCATGAATCAAATTTATTATTAGCATTTAAAATGACTCATTAAGTTCTCACTTATCAATAAATACTTTTACTCTATCATATTTTCAAATTTGATCTCAATTTTTATCTACAATAAGTTATGAATTTCCGAAAAAAAAATCAAATTTCCAAAGTAATGAATTTCTTTTGTAGTACCATTCTATGAATGGTTTGTTTGTTCTCTTCTTTCTTTACTTTTTTAATTGACAGGTAATAAAATAATAAATTTAATTTAGCATAATTTGTTGATCATAACCAATTTTTGTCAAGGCCAGTATACAACAAGTTTCGGTTTCTATTTCTCCAAATTAGATACAAAATTATTTCGTGAGGCACATCGAAAATTGATATGATTTGATAAGTGGTGAATTTTGTAAAATAAATTTGATTCCTTTCTCAAAATTATTATTGTTCTGATTTGTCTTACTTAATAGGGATTAGAATAGGTATCATAGATGCTAGAAATTCTAAATCCTTCTAGAGGTATTAGGATTCTACTTGATGTCTTTCATTGTAAAGGATTCATACGTACGGAAGGAATCTCATTGTAAAGCCTATATAAAGATCTCTCTATCAATGTTATCAATATAATGGTTTGCAAATCAACTGGCTTAGCTCAGTTGGCACTCAGGTGGGGTGGAGGTCAGGGTTCTATCCCTCTTGCATCCACTTCAAAAATCTTTCTCGGGACATATACGTTCTAATTGACAGGACCTCATACTGAATATCATTCGTGTGGGTTCGATTCGGGGGGAGGACTTCATGTTCTCTTTACCTGGGAGGATCTGATTGTACGCCAGCAGAACCCGACAAGACACTGATCAGTTCGTGCACATCCCGCAATTTAACTTGGTGGCAGTAATGAAAAAGCGGAGCTGTTACCCTCAGACATAGTTAGGTGTAAGCATAGAAACTGAGTTATCAAAAAAAATAAAATAATGGTTTGCATCTTTATCTTTCGGTTGCTTTTTTTACTATTTTTTCTGAAACACATTGGCTCTGTTCTTTTGGACTTAATGAATCAATGAATCGAATCAATCGAATGACGAATCGAATCGACATCAATCGAATCGATATATATATATATATATTAAAGATAAATAATAATAATAATAATATAATAACAATAAAATAAAAATAATAAAAATAATAAAATAATAATAAAAAATAATAATAATATAATAAAATATAAATGATCAGTTGATCTATTTGATAAGGGTAAATTAGAAAAAATATAAATTATAGCTAAAATATCAAATAATTTGCGATTCAAACTTTTATTTTTGTAAAAATTAAATAAAATTGTTGTCGATCCAAAGTGACAGTATGATGATGTCTACTTTCAGGGGCGGAGCTAATATAGGACCCGTCTGACCCCTTGAAGATTTTTTTTAATATTAAAATAATTAAATAAGATTTTGCTAAAAACCTAATATTTTAAAAGATTTTTTAAAAATAATATAAAAGTCCACATCCCCAACTCAATTACCCATAACCCAACAAAATTGATAACAAAATTAATAACAATAACGATAATAACTATAATAATAATGATAATAACAATGATAATAATGATAAATAATAATAATAGTAATCAACAACAACAACGATAATAATAAATATTATTATTAATAATAGTAAATATTATTTAGTAATAATAACAATAATAATAACCAAGATTATTATTATTAATAATAAAAATTAAAAATAATAATAATAATAATCAATCGAATCGAATGACTGATTGAAATCAATCAAAATCGAAAAAGTCAAAAACAGGCCATTATCGTATAAGGCGCCTTTTTTTGGACTTATTTTTAGTTTTTGATCAATTTAGGTCCATTCGATTCGATTGATTCATTCAATTCAGTTCTTATTATTATTATTATTATTATTAATATTCATTATTATTATTGTTATTATTACTAATAATATTACTATTATCGTTGTTGTTGTTGATTACTATTATTATTATTATTTATCATTATTATTATAGTTATTTCCTTAATATATATTTCAAGTACATTTAGTTCAGTTCAGTTTAGTTCAGTTCAAATCCATTCAGTTCAATTCAGTTCAAGCAAAAAAAAATTCATCCGAATTCAAAAATAAAAAGGCAAAAAATCGGATTTCTCCATGACCCTAGTCGGCGGCCACCTCCTTCACCAAAGAGCCGCCGCCTCGCCTACGATCTGCGCAGAACCCAACCACCTCCCTTTCCCAACAAGGATCCGACGACGCAAACTACCGACCATACAGGACAAACTCGGGCCTGGCTACCATCACACGCGATCGAAGAAACCATCCCAGCCCACAGTATAGTATCCATCATGTCTACTGTACGGCCAAACACATATCACCGCCAATTCGTGCCACCACACTAGAGCCTCAACGATCAGACACCCAACGTCGCCGCGGACAGCACCTCATTGCAACCTATCCGCTGGCACAAAGTTCACCATAGATTCCTTCGTTTGGGTTTCTCCAATGTGAACGACATGTGAAGTGTGAAGAAAAGGGAGAAATTCTTCTTCTCCTTAAATCTGCAACTATATTTTTGGATTAATTACATTACCTTTGCTGAAAATTATAAACTTAACCCCTTTGTTTTTATGTTTTTGTAAAGGGGTCCATTTTACTTTATATCGGAGAGGAATAAAGGACTTCTGAAATACTTTGGTTCCAGCACAATAATGGTCGGCACAAACTAGGCGGGCTGGCCCTAAATTCAACAGTCGTCCGGTGTTTTGATCTAGAAGATAAAATTTTTCTACCCTAATGTGAAGCAAGAACTACAAGTTCCACGGTGAAGATCTGATTTGGAATAGTATTCCTCGATGAAACCGCGAACAGAAGCAAATTTTTACAAGAAAATTTGAAGATCTGACCTGATCCGATTCGCCGCGACTAACCGATCTGCGTCGCTCACCGTTAAAAGCCACGATAGCCATCTGATTGCGCGATCTATCGTCTTGTATAGAAGAGCATGTCCGATCGGGGTATAGCCGATCTAACTCAACCGATTTGGTTCGTCCCCCGCCCGATCGGACCCGATCCCGACTCGCCTGCAAAGACCCGTTCGATATGTGTGTTATTCGTCGGATATGGCCCGACCTATTTTTATTTCGGTCCGACCTGACCTGGGTCGGCCCGGCTAGGCCCGACCCATATTAGTCTTGGCCCGTGTCGCATAACTCGAGAAAATATGTTGCTCATGATGATGTGCACGCTAAGGAGAGAAACCAAATTTAGTATCCCTTTCAAGGATCCACCAAAGATGGAACCGAGTCCCCACCTAAAATTTTATTAAAGTTCCGTTTATTCAATTCCTCTATTTTGGGAAATTCTTTGGGGAATTGAGTATTTTGGTTATTTATCTTGTTGGAAATAAAATGCAGCGGAAGCTGCGGGTCTGGATTTACTAAAATCGGCCCTCATGAACCGGATCTATTTAGGCTCGTCAAATAATTAATTAAACAGATTAATAAGCAATTTAAAAGAACAAATTTAATCTACGCGTCTAACTATGATAATTCGTAGTATTCTTCCTAAATCTAAGAGATCTAGGAATACGTTACCTTTGAAGCAAAGTCTTCGAATTCTTACTCGATCTCCTTGTATTTCTACCTTCAGATCTTCTAGAGTATGATCCCGCCTATATCCAGATGTCGTGTGGGCAACAATCTACCGGACTTCCTTGAACAATAACTGGATCGGCCGAAGCACCTCCCAAGTAAATTACCTCACGATTTTTCTCTCTATTTTTCTTGAATATATTGGTATTTTAGAAAAATATTGTGTTTATCCGATTATGGAATCAAAAACACAAGTCAAGATCCACAATCAAACACAAAGCAGAAAAATCAAAATTTCTTGGACTGTTAAGATAGCAATTTCGGCTGATCTTTTATGTCTTATTTATAGGTGTTATGGACTACTCTACGGATCTTAAAGAGGATTAGGGAAAGACTCATAATAGGCCTCAAATTTCCATATTAGGACATTTCCTAATATATTGAGTCTATTAATATCAACTCAGTCCACTAGAGAGTTAATATTGCACTTCCTACCCAAATCCCAATTTACAAATCGGGCTCCTTATTTAAATTTATTATTTCCCGTGTTTAAGATATCGAATGTCTATTAATTAATTTAAGCTACTGATAGCTTTAATTAATTAATATGTTATCCAAGAGTAGTACCACTCAAACCTTATTATTATATCAGAATTAAACTCACTTGCAGGATTTATATAATAATCATTATCGAGCTCCTCAATGGGACATCATCAACATGCACGAGTCGAGATATGATTTCTAGTAATAATAATAATTGTCATAAAAATAATATTATTGCCCAAGATACGAGGCTTATTGAGTCAGTCATTTTGACTCTCACCCATAGTAAATCAAAGCAATAAATATTATAAATACATAATTAAATATTATATACATAGAATTAAGAAATAATAATCATCCGAGATTTACGTTCTTCTTACAGTCAGTACAGAAGACACTATCTCACTATGACCATGTTCAGCGTATACAAATACGCTAATGCATGCTAATAGTCAATACCAACTAATCTCAAGCATACACTACAACCTTTCACATAATTTGTCTAATAATTATATAGGTTGTGAACTATTATATTATTTTATACGGAACTGATAATGTGATCTTCCGTGTGACACCAATACACCACATTATCTACAATATAAAATAATTAGACATTTTATTTGCATAACCATAACGTGAATAAATATGCAAAACATGTGATTAAATGTAATTAATATTCTCATAGGTAGTTACAGGGAAATAAGGTAATACAAGCATAAAGTATGCTTTGCAGTACCCTACCAATCTCCCACTTATACTCACATCATGCTTTTAAGTATACTACTCTATTACATAGTCTCTCATTTCTCCCACTTATACTCAAAGCAATGCTGCCATACACCGTAATCCAATTCCTTCCACATGCCTTTCAAAAACTTTTGAAGGTAGACCTTTCGTGAAAGGATCAGCAAGATTATCTTCTGGTGCAACCCTGGCTACAACTATGTCTCCTTACTTTACGAAGTGCCGTATGATGTGGTACTTGCGGTTGATATGTTTACTTGCCTTGTGGGCTCGTGGTTCCCTCGAATTTGCGACTACACCGATATTATCACAATAAAGTGTATACCCTTTGGCAAATCAGGAATCACATCTAAATCCTGCAGGAAGTACTTGAGCCATACCGCCTCCTTAGCTGCCTCAGAGGCTGCCACGTACTCGACTTCCATGGTAGAATCCGAGATGCATTTCTACTTCACACTCCTCCAACTAATGGCTCCACCTCCCAGGCTAAACACATAACCTGAAGTAGACTTGGACTTTTCTTTGTCTGATGAAAAATCTGAGTCAGTATAACCCATTGGACACAGGTCATCTGATTGATATACTAGCATATACTCTCTAGTCCTTCTCAGGTACTTGAGTATGTGCCCGACAGCAATCTAGTGTCCTAGTCCTGGGTTCGACTGATATCTAGCAGCCATGCCTACGGCATAACAGATATCTGGTCTAGTGCAAAACATAGCATACATGAGGCTTCCCACAGCTGACGCATAAGGGATCAGCTTCATGTCATCTATCTCCTTTTGTGTCTTGGGACACATATCCTTAGTTGAATTTCATATATGTAAGGTACAAAACCTTTCTTGGAATTCTCCATGCTAAACCGTTTTAGCACAGTATCGATATAGGATGCCTGAGATAAGCACAATATCTTTTTCTTCCGATCACGAAAGATCTTGATTCCGAGGATGTGTCCTGCTTCTCCCAAATCCTTCATATCGAACTGATCAGATAGTCATACTCGTACGCCCGACAACTCCTTCACGTTGTTTCCAATTAGAAGGATATCATCTACATACAATACAAGAAATACCAACACGTTTCCATCGCATTTCTTATACACACAACTCTCACTCGGACATTGGACGAATCCATGTGACTGGACAACCTCGTCAAATCGAGTGTTCCAAGATCTAGATGCTTGCTTAAGTCCATAAATAGATCTCTTAAGCTTGCACACTAAGTGCTCATCTCCTTCAGCAATGAATCCCTCTCGTTGGCGCATGTAGATTTCCTTGTCTAGACTCCCATTCAATAATGCAGTCTTGACATTCGTTTGCCAAATCTCCAGATCCAAATGAGCAGCTATAGCAAAAAGAATCCGGATTGACTTAAGCATGGCTACCGGCGAAAAAGTTTCATCATAATCGATACCCTCTTTCTGAGTGTAACCTTTCGCAACAAGCCTCGCTTTAAAGGTTTCAACCTTTCTGTCACCTCCTTTCTTTCGCTTGTAGACCCACTTAATCCCAATGGCTTGTACCCCATCAGGTAGTTCTACTAGCTCCCACACTTGATTGGAATCCATATATCTAGGGGTGGACACGAACCGAACGAACCGAGCTTTTGATGTTATAGACCGTTCGTTCGTTCGGTTCATGTAGTGTTCGGTTCGTGTTCGTGTTCGACGAACATTACAAATTAGTGTTTGAGTTCGGTTCGATATATTTTATATTGTTCGTGTTCGGTTCGTTTGTGTTCAATTGTTCTGTTCGTACGCTTTGTTTGTTTGTGTTCAATTGTTCTGTTCGTTTGTGTTCAATTGTTCTGTTCGTTTGTTCGGTTCGTTTGTGTTCAATTGTTTCTATTCATGCCATATTATATATATATAATATAATATATATATATATATATATATTAATGTTCGCGAACAGTTCGCGAACACCCGATCAAAATATAAAATGTTCGATGTTCGGTTCGAAAATACTCGTTCGCGAACATGTTCGGTTCGGTCAAACCAAACTCGAACTGACCGTTGACCGAGCTTTTTCACGAACAGTTCGCGAACGTTCGGTTCATGGGCCACCCCTACATATATCCCATTTCTGATTCCATTGCTAGGAGTCAGCATCTTTATCTTGGATAGACTCCTTGTAAGTCCAGGGATCTGATTCATTTTCGTCTGGGATTGAGTCCAAAGACTGTCCCCACGCCTATGAATCGTTCCGGTTGACGAACAACCCTCCACTACGACGAGGCAAATCCTGAGTTGGTGTAAAAGTCTCAGAATCGATACATGGTGCAGTGTTAGTTGGCGCTTGTACGATTGGTATAGACGGAGTCTCGCCCCTAAACTCTTCCAGAATTATTTCGCTCATGGGCTTGTGACTAATCATATAATCCTCTACCAGGAATCGGGCATTGGTGCTAACAATGACCTTCTGATCCTGGGGACTATAGAACAAGCCACCCTTCGTTCCCTTAAGATATCCTACAAATACTCGTACTTCTGTACGGGATGCCAGCTTATCAGCTTCCTTGTTCAGCACATGTGCTGGAGTACCCTAAATCCGAACGTGTCCTAGACTAGGCTTTTGCCTACTCCACAGTTCTGTGGGTATTTTTGGAACTGATTTCGAAGGCACCCGGTTTAGAATGTACGCCGATGTTTCCAAGGCATACCCCCAGAACAAAATAGGTAAATCCGAATAACTCATCATTGACCTACCCATTTCTAAAAGAGTTCTGTTTCTTCTCTCAGCAATACCGTTTTGTTGTGGAGTTCCCGGCGCAGTGAGCTGGGATGAAATCCTCTCATTCGCCAAGAAATCCAAAAACTCTCCACTAAGGTATTCGCCACCACGATCAGATCGTAGTGACTTGATACTTTTCCCATGACGCTTCTCCGTTTCAGTCTTGAAGTCTCTAAATTTGTCAAAAGCTTCAGACTTACGTCGCATCAAAAAGATGTATCCATATCTCGAATAATCATCTATAAACGTGATGAAGTATTCGAAACCACCCCTATCCTGGACGTTCATTGGACCACATACATCCATATGAACTAATTCTAACACATTCTGAGCACGGTTTCCCTTGGTCTTAAAAACCCTTTTGGTCATCTTACCTTCCAGACAGGATTCACAAATTGGAAATGACTCAACTTGGAAGTCATCCAATGGGCCATCATCTACCAATCTTTGATTCCTCTTAAGGGTTTATATGACCTAGCCATAAATGCCACATATATTTTTGGTTTATGCTCGAAGGTTCTTTTCTCTTTTTAGGTTTAGACAAAGAGTTTGTGCAGTATTAATGACATACAGTCCACCAGTAAAAATACCTTTCCAAAAATATATTCACCGTTTCTTTTTATAATAACAGCATCATCATCAAAAGAAACTGAATAACCATCACAATTTAATTTAGAAACCAAAATTAAATTTATTTTAAAATACGGTACTAATAATATATTATTGAGGACTAATAATTTATCATTAATCTTCTACTACACGACTCCCACTGCAACAACCATAAACTTGGAGTAATTGCCCCATTTTATGGTAATATCGCCCACACTAAGCTGTTTTGTTATCTAAAAACCATGCGAGTTAAAGCAAACATGATCAGTGGAGCCTGGATCAACTATACACGAAGTGGAAGAACAAGCTGCCAAACATGTTTTGACTACTAGTGCACGAGACATACCTTTCTTAAGAGCAGTGTAGTCCGCTTAAAATGTCCTTTCTGACCGCACTTGTAGCACTTTCCATTTGGCTTTTTGTTCGGCTCGGGCTGAGGAGCCTTGCTCTTTACCTTGAGAGTTACCACTTGCTTCTGGCCCACTTGTTTATTCTTATTACCCCACTTGGGTTTAGAAGTCGAAACACTAGTAACCATAAGACCTTGATACCCTTGTCTGAAGAGACCTTCTGCAGCTTGAAGCTTTGTCAGCAATTCCGCCAAGGTATACTCCCTACGATTCATATTGTATTTTAGACGGAACTGCTCAAAGCTCCTAGGTAAGCTACATAGAATGATATCGACCTGCGTTTATACTAGCCCCTAAGATATCAAGTTCGTTTAGATGAGAAATCTTCTTTAGAACATGATCCCTTACCGGGGTTCCTTCAGGCATTTGGGTCGTCATCAAGACCCTCATAGCATTTTGCCTAGCTGCCCGGTTCTGATGACTAACCATCTCGTCGAGATTTTTCATCATTTCCGCGGCCGTGCCCATACTCTGATGCTGATGCTGCAATATATTTGCTAAAGAAGCCAAGATGTAACAGCGAGCCATCTCATCAGATTCCTCCATCTGCGGAATTCTTTCACCTCATCGGGTGTCGAATCCGCATCTGGATCCAATGGGCATTCCTCAGTTAGAACAAATTTATGTTCTTCAGCAGTCAGGGCAATATTAAGATTACGTTTCTAATCAGCAAAGTTAGTGCCATCTAGTTTGTTTTCTTTGAGAATTACAGCAAGTGGATTGAAAGACATCTGAGATAAAAATTATTTCATCACATAATACATAGAAAAATATATTGAAAAACCTCAAAACACAATATATATGCTAGCAACTAACACCTCAAAAAACCCGCATATGCAAGCCACGATCGTGTGGACGTTTACACACACATTTTTCAAGTAGAGTTTTACGTCTTTAATTTTACTATCTAGTCAATTTACGTTATGACAAGTAAAATAAATAGTTGGTACCCATTAGCCATGTATTGATTAACATAGATTTCGATGGGGAGCTTATTAATTGATACACCTAAGTGAACACCATAATTTAACATCCTTAAAATATTATCTTTTAAATAATAATCCTACAGATGGAGAGGTCCTATCATAAAAAATAATATTTACCTTATGTTATCATTTGAAATTTAAAACTAGTGAACCTATAATTAGCACATCCGATATGGAGGAAGACCCTAATGTCAACGCACATGCTAATTACTTCACAATTTAAATTAATTATAGAGGCCAATTTGATTTTGTTTACAAAATAAATCACTTTAATCACTTAGTTATTTTAGGCTTAAGGTTTTTAATTTTCTCGTCCTAACATACAAGAAACATATCACGCATATATCCATACATGCCATACATAACCAATAATAAAATAAATTGGATAATTCAATTCAATTATCATTGCTTTTATTCCTTGTTTTGAATAACGAGAAAATCTTTGGCTCGAAATATCTCACTGCTTAAAGCATCTCATCACCTCTTCCCGGTCAGGCCCACAAAATTTCCAAATTTGGAAACTTTCTTTTTCCATGCAAAATTAATTGCACAAGAAAATTCTAAATTTGAATATTATGCACCAATGGACGCAATCAACGGCGGAAAAATGAACAGGACCCCGTACCGAGTGACCCGACCCGACCCAAAAACTGATTGGACCGCGGTTTGGACCGCGATCCCGCGGTCGGACCGCGATCCCGCGGTCGGACCGCTCGGCATATTCTGGTCTCGGTCGGTTCGTCCGATCAGGACTCCTTTTTCGGCTGGACTTCTTTTTCCTTCGTACTTTCTGTACTCCAACTCGATTATAATTTTACACGAAATAAAATACATCGAATTTACAACAAAATTACAAGGAAAAATAAATTCTATTCTACCCGTGGCTTTTCTCACGGGAAAAACTTATACATACCTCAAAATCAGGCCAAATTACCAAAACACGTAAAAATAAATTTAAATCATATAGCCATGATAATTGGATCATATTCACCTACAAGACAATTCTAGCAAAAATATTTCAAAGATCATAATATATGAAAATTTTAAATTGCTAGCAATTAATCACAAAATTAATTAAATTGAACAGAACTTAAGTGTGTTTAGATTTACTTAAATTGGACCTCATGAACTGGATCTATTTAGGCTCGTCAAATAATTAATTAAACAGATTAATAAGCAATTTAAATGAACAAATTTAATCTACGTGTCTAACTATGATAATTCGTAGTATTCTTTCTATATCTAATAGATCTGGGAATACGTTACCTTTGAAGCAAAGTCTTCGAATTCTTACTCGATCTCCTTATATTTCTACCTTCAGATCTTCTAGAGTACGATCCCGCCTATATCCGAATGTCATGTGGGCAACAATCTACCAGACTTCCTTGAACAATAACTGAATCGGCCGAACCACCTCCCAAGTAAATTGCCTCATGATTTCTCTCTCTATTTTTCTTGAATATATTGGTATTTTAGAAAAATATTATGTTTATCCGATTATGCAATCGAAGACACAAGTCAAGATCCACAATCAAACACAAAGCAGAAAAATCGAAATTTCTTGGACTGTTAAGATAGCAATTTCGGCCGACCCCTTATGTTTTATTTATAGGTATTATGGACTGCTCTAGGGATCTTAAGGAGGATTAGGGAAAGACTCCTAATAGACCTCAAATTTCCATATTAGGACCTTTCCTAATATGTTGAGTCTATTAATATCAACTCAGTCCACTAGAGAGTTAATATTGCACTTCCTACCCAAATCCCAATTTACAAAATCGGGCTCCTTATTTAAATATATTATTTTCCGTGTTTAAGATCTCGAATGTCCATTAATTAATTTAAGCTACTGACAGCTTTAATTAATTAATATCTTATTCAAGAGTAGTACCACTCGAACCTTATTATTGTATCAGAATTAAATCCACCTACAAGGTTTAATATAATAATTATTATCGAGCTCCTCAAGGGGACATCATCAACCCGCACGAGTCGGAACACGATTTCTAGTAATAATAATAATTGTCATATAAATAATATTATTGCCCAAGATACGAGGCTTATTGAGTCCGTCATTTTGACTCTCACCCATGGTAAATCAAAGCAATTAATATTATAAATACACAATTAAATATTATATACATAGAATTAAGAAATATTAATTATCCGAGATTTACGTTCTTCTTACAGTCAGTACAGAAGGCACTATCTCACTTCGATCCTGTTCAACATATACAAATATGCTAATGCATGCTAATAGTCAAGACCAACTAATCTCAAGCATACACTACAACCTTTCACATAATATGTCTAATAATTATATTGTTTGTAAACTATTATATTATTTTATAAGGTACCGATAATATGATCTTCCGTGTGACACCAACACGCCACATTATCTACAATATAAAATAATTAGATATTTCATTTGCATAATCATAACGTGAATAAATATGCAAAACATGTGATTAAATATAATTAATATTCTCATAGGTAGTTATAGATAAATAAGATAATACAAGCATCAAGTATGATTGGCAGTATACAACCCTAACATATCTCCCATGCTACTTTGCGGTGGTTGAGACTATGGAGGTGGTATCACTCTCATATATCGAAGTAAACCGTGTGACGGTCCTGGGGGAGTCACAAATAATTGTTGAAAGTCGATATTTGTGGTTGTTGCATACACCACGTTTTGGGTGCGATTTGACGTCACTATTTTCTCGATTTTAAACCAATAATTGAAAAAATGATCATTATCAGTAATGGTAAAGTTATGACTTGTTCATGATTAGTCACGATTTTGTGACGTACAGATGGGACAAACATCGATTGCGAGGGATATATCATGGTTAAAATCTATTTATGATGGATTTGTCACGTTGAATTGAGGGCCACCACATTGGTCTTGACCCAATCCCATACTTGAAAAATTCCATCTTTCATCTTGTTAAAATAAAATATTGCATGTGGGTGTAGTCAAGCACCGTCTCCTTTCAATATGATACATGAAAGAATGTAAGAGTAATTCTCATGAATTTTAACATGTAAAGCAATGACATATTTGCGGTAAATACATGTATTCCTTGACCTCGATTATAGTTCGTGTGACTATAGGTTCGAATACTTTTCCAAGTATTTGTAAAGACATGCGCCTTACATACTTGACTATGTTTAGTTGATCTTATTGGACGGTCAAGACGAGTTGGTGGTATATTCATAATGTCTCATGGTTTAAAATGCTTAATTATGATGCATTGTGTTGCATCCGCATAACTTAGCTGTTATGATGTATACCTTCAAATTGAGAATTGAATTATTTGGTTGGTTTGATGCATTTTGGTAGATTTTATCTACACTTTCTATCATGACTAGGTGCATCCTCCGTGGTATTTTTTTATATTTTGAAAGTTCAAACGGAATCAGTGATTTTTAAACAGTCTTTGCTGTATTGACAATCCTACTTCTCTGCAAGTCTACCAAGTTGGAGTTACTAAAAAGGATCATTAGTCGAGATAAGAAATCGAACACCCTGCTGCGTTAAATGCACCTATGGCTGTCATTGCCATGATTTTGCACCAACACTTATGCCATTGGATATGGTCTCAACCTTGTTTTCTCAATAAACATGGAAAATGATAAAGTAGCCACTTAAACACATGCATTGTGATCTGAATTTAATGATCCGTATGGTGCACAATATATGGATATAAAGATAGAGAAGTCTAGGTTTCATAACATCTTATCGTCGTCCATAGCCTTTCTAACAAGAGAGTTATCGCTGTTTTAGGGAACAAAGGTCAAGCTGCACGGAATTTTATTTCCAGCGATTGTGCTAACTTTTTTCCCAACCAACTTGGTTCCCATCATCAATTTGCAAGCGGTCTTATGACATACATTTTTCAACATCTTTTGGCCGAATTTTCTATAAATGATGTAATTTTTGGTGTGCATTATATGCTAAAATGTCATTTTTCAAATACTGAAAAACACTTTCCTTGGGGAAGCCCAAAATACGCACCCTTATAAGAAGGTCGAGCGTGTGCATGGTAGTTTTACATCATGCATGTGTCATAATTTTGCCCCTTAGGCATATAATCTTACCATGTTATACACTCAATATGATAGATCATTTTGATTGTATCAGGTATAAAATCTCTATATTGTTAGAGTTTGCTATGCTCATGTTTGAAATATTTTGCAAGCAAAATTGAGTGCTTATTAAGCTATTTCTAAGGAATGCAATATATTTGGATTTCGTGTTATAATTCCATTATGACTATGATGGCTAGGTCATCACAATCAATGAGTGGTAAAATGCTCAAGTTGTTGAATGTCGAATCGCGTTTTCTGGTCACATATATTCCGTAACTGTTGAACCATGTTATGATTGGATGATATTTATACCAAAGTGTATCACTCATAGCATCTCCTAGTAATTTGTGAGAAAAAAACTCTTATGCATCACTTATATTGGATATGTGAAAGAATATTCATGAGTCAATATGGTCCGGCTTGCATCGATTTTTATAATCTGCAGATGTGTTGGGATATTGACATATTTGGGCTTTACAGTCCTTAGTTTGGACAGTTTGATGATCCATATACCACGGTATTGACATGGACATCATTTTTTCTTTGAACAAAGAAGCTATCCAGATCAAATACACCAAAGTACATTAGTGGAGTCATGAGCAGTGCTCATAACCGATGATGATATTTATGTCATTTGCGTCTTGCTTTTGTAAGCATATGTGATGCCAAATATCCCCCGATGATCCTTCTTAGCCATGTTCATTGATTAAAGCCTATTATTTGGCACGATTAGGAGAAGACACCCCCTATGCTAAAAAGAATAATGTAGCGACTAGCATAAGCATGGTGCTGAGTCGTCCCTTTTCACCGAGTCCTTATACATACATGATCATAAGTGTTAGCCTGGGTGGCTTACGATGCTACGATGATATTCAAAAATGGTCGTACTCAAGTGATAATATTTATATGTTATTCATTTGACAATGATTAATAAGTTTATAAACCTGAGTTTATGGTTGTTCAACTTGCGGACCAATCATTGTAAAGGTCGGTTCATCCACTTTTAGGCAAAGTCTTAAAGTGAAATTTTAGTCAGTACTTCCTTACATCCAAGACTACCTTCTCACAAATTTTTGGTACCATTTGGAGACTTGGAAGGAGTTGAACCACTCAAATGAAGTTTTCACATACCACTAGCCATTCCAACACCAGTTCGATATTTTTTCGACCAGTTTCCGACCACAAGGTTCATGGTTTTGGAATCCTAACACCCGTTTATATAGGCTCAGGAAATGTTATGGTGTTTGGGGCTGGTGAAGGGAGTGAATTCTTCAAGAAAGCACTAGAGGTTCGATAAAACCAACGGCTTATCATCGGTTCAATTATTTCTTTATGTTCGATCCCGATGGTGCATAGTGGCGATTTTGTTGGATTCTCAATACCAGTATCTACGGTTATACAGCATAGGCCAACATGTCATATTCACCTATACCTATCATCATTTAAATTCTTAGTGACAAGTGTAACCGTATGCATTTTGTTAGCTGGATTGTGTTAACAATGAAAAACCTTTATCGTCCACATGTTCATGTGCCAAAGTGCACCACGACGCATTATGATGGGTTATAAATGATGAATATGACATGCACTTTCACTCATAGTCCGCTTAACATATACCTTGGCAAACGATATCGTAAGTCACTTTGATGAGCCAGTCTTCCCATAGTTAAGGGGAGATGCGAATGATCATGTTCGAGTAGAATGACTTGGAATTGTCGTAGTTTGTACCTACTATGAATCACCAAGTTCCCTAAAGTAACGAGATTAAGTACATGTTGATTGTGTCATGGACGTTCGTCACCTATAAATGGTGATATGGTAACACCACAAATTGTGGTAGACGATGTTACTAGGCCATGGATCTCATAGAGTATTGAGATGCCACTTAGTTCGATAAATACTCTCGCTAAGTATGTATGCGAGTTTAGTACATGAAACTTGATCATCTAATCAAATGAACTCATTTGTCTCATGTGATTCTGGATTATAGTCATCATTGGGGGATGCTTCAATGAATGTCAATCGAAAAAGAGTACTCTATGAATAAAGTGTAATACTCGGATATTTGATATGTATTTTATCTGTATTTGAATCTTGTGAAATTGCGTATGTCATATTATTAATCAGAGTATGATCCTCCGTATTTCATAGTCCAGTATTGGCGAGTGTATGATTCCATTGATGTTAATGCATGCATGTACTTATACGTAATTACCGTACGCTAACCAGTGAGTGTAGCGTACGCTAAAATGTGTGAGCTAGCGCATGCAAAAGAAGACACTTAGCGTACGCTATGTGTGGTCAACCTGAATGAGACAGGATCAGTAGGTATGGAACCGGATCGCGGGAACCGCGGGTGCTTTGGACGCATCTGGACTACTTTTGGAAAAGTTGAGCCAATGGTACTTAGCGCACGCTATGATAGATATGCTAACGCACGATAAGTCGAGTACAGTGAGGTCAGTAAGTTTCGTAAAGTCGTTAGCGCACGCTATGATAGGGCGTTAGCATATGCTAACTATTGAATGCACGTAAATGCTATTTAACGTACGTAAGGCCGAGGACAAAAAGTGACAGTGGGCTGTGAGCCCATTAGCACATGCTAAACTAAAAGAATAGCACACGCTAAAGGTCATTTCCTATATATAAGACATCACCCTCATTTCATTTCTCACTTTACGCTTCGTCTATTATCCGACTTTTACTACTTGGAAAAGTTACCCCACGATACTTTCACCTCATATCAGCCTCTATATGAGATTGTTGAAGACGAAAAACACTGTGGATTAGTGTTCAAGCATCCGGTGTTGAGTCCACCAAGTGTTTTGTTGTTTCCGTATTAAGGTATGTGATGCTTTACCAACCTAGAGTTCATATTCTTAGTGATGATTATGGGCATGCTACTGGGGTTATTGAGTTTATTATGAGTATTATGAATCGAACAACAAGTTTAGGAGGATTGGATTGGTTGAACTTAGGTTTTTCGTTGGTGATGGTTGAACCTTGTTTATGCCTATCATAAGGATGTGATTTTCAAAGATTATAACCTGCCTTGATGATGATTTTGTGATGATTACATGATGGAGATGATTATTTCGTGATGATTATATGATGAACGAATTGAGTATGTTATCACCTAGACTATATGAATTCGAGATGATGAATGTAGGGATTGCTCCTTAAGTATAATCCAGGGTTTGTAAAGATTGTTTGGATTGGTAATCTTCATAGGAATGGTTAGAATGATACGATCATGTTGTAAGAATCATGGTGAACGTATAACTTGGTTAAGATGAATTTACTTGCGGAAGAACGAGAATCATAAGTGGGGATTAACTTAGAATTTGGTTGAACGTACTTACCTTGTTATGAATTCGTTTAGATAACCAATACATGTATTAAAAATTGATGGGCAGAATTGGAATGGAGTTTGTGACGATTTGAATATGCTGAAATCTGTAGACATCAATGAGTTATCCCCGTTACGATCCTTCATTTCGCATGAAGTATGGTATTCATTCGACGCAGTGTGTTTTAAGTAATTGCTCGGATAAACAATCCTGTACTTTGTTTTGATAAGTGCCAACATATAGCAAAAGTATATCTGCCAACATACAACAAGTCTTCGCGCTGCCATCATACAACAAAAGGATAAATGGCCAACATACAGCAAGAAGTTCATAAGTCGATATGACACCAAGTATGGAAGCTGTCCGGAAACATTCATTCAGCACCTTCCATAAAGGAGCACTAAGAGATAGCCTACAGCGTTGGAACCTAGAGCTACAGCAATATAAATGCAACATATTGGATACAACAAACAAGCTGTAAAGTGTTAGGATCTTCAACACTTATCCAACAGGACTGAAGACCGTTGGAACAAAATCTACTTTATACGCTAAAGACAAGCCACCGTTTGAAAAGAAGTATTTAAATACCGACTGGATAAAGTATTTAAATACCAGCCGACAAGGATCTTCAGACATGGAGCAAAATGTGGATCTTGTATTTTTGCAAGTCAAACAACACGTTGGAACGGACTCTTTGCTCAACGGATCTATTCCAAAGGCTATATATATCCCGAAGTTTGAAGATCAGATATACGAACGATATATCAACTGAAAACTGAATGAACTGAGATATACTGAGATACACATGTGAACTTCACAAGAACAGTATATCAAGAGCAAACATATTTCTTCAAGCTTACTGCCATTCTTGAGAGAAGAAATATACAAGTGCTCAACCTTGAACAACACATCATCAGCTCAAGCTCAACAAGTCAAGCTGTTGTTCAAACCCGTGTCCTTTCATTTGAAGTAAACCATTAGCCCTGTGTGGACTGAAGAAAGCCCTGCTTTTCCTGAAATTGTGTGTGACGGATCTGCATTGTAGACGAACCTTTGGAGCTGTGTGTGAAGAAGCAAGTCAAGTGAAAGATTTAAACCAATCTGTGTGAACGGTTCAAAGCGTCAGTCTTTGTATCAATCTGTGTGAACGATACAAGGATAGGTTTGATTATAGTCACGTAGTTGTGTACGTAGTGATTATAATAAACGTTTTTACTCTTGTGTGGAGGACCAGTGGACGTAGATGGGTTTACCTCGAACAACTTTAAATATCATGTTATTTACCTTCTGCATTTACTATTTATCATTACTTTGATTATTTATAAGTATACATTGCATACCCTGTACGCATTAAGCTAACATGAGAAAACCTAGTTGTTGTATTTACAACAACTTACTTTATCAGACTTCCGCTATGCACTCTTATTCGAAAAACGTGCATCTTGTTGTACCAACACCTTTCCAAGCTGTATTTTGTATACTTAGTGGCGAACAAGTGGTATCGGAGAAGTTGATTCTAAAAAGAATCAGTCGTATTTTTAACCGAATCAGATCCTAAAATCACTTATTTTTTAAAATAGTATTTATCTTTCCTATTTTCTCATATGGATACTAAAAAAGGTACCTATGTTTTCTATTAACGAGTTTGATAATTGGTGAATTAGGATGGAGGCTCATCTTGCAGCCATGCACGAAGAAATGATTTTTGTCATTCAAGATGGCCCCATAAAGATCATGAAGGTAAATCCTGCCGCAAGGATTGAAGGCCAAGCTCATGCCGAGATTCTCGAGAAAGAGCGCGAGCAGTGGACAACTGACGAGCGCAAGCGTGCCAACCTCGACAACGTAGCTAAGAATGCACTATTTGTCACTCTCGACAAAGGCACATTCTCAAAGGTAAAGAGCTGTAAGACAGCCAAAGAAATCCGGGATAAACTCAAGATGATTTGTGAAGGAACTGATCTCTCAAAAGTAAACATGATTTCAAAACTAACTCAGCAATTTGAATCTTTCGAAAAAACCCAACTGAAACTCTTGAGGAACTTGACCTCAGATTCACTGGCATTGTCGGTGAACTTGAAGCGTTGGGCAAAGTTTATACCCTTAAAAATTTCCAGATCTCCGATGGGACATAAACACCACAGCTATGCGTGTGTCATGTAACCTCAATGACATATCTACTTTTGACCTCTTCTCTGACCTAAAAGCTTTCGAGTATGACATTGACAAGAGAGAGAAGGCCGGAGAATCACCCGCGAGGACTACAACATTAGCCGATGTATCTAACAGGAGACACAGCATGCCCAGCACATCCAAATCTGCCTATAAAAATGATGACAGTGATGATGATATCCTGTCACAAGATGAAATGGCCCTGCTCATGCACAAATTCAAGAAATTCATCAAACAGTCTGGAGAGACTGCATACAGGCCCAAGCCCTTTCAAAAGGTAAGTTCTGAAACTTACACATCCGGCGATTCTAATTTATGTTATAACTGTAGGAAACTGGGACATTATGCGAATAAAAGTCCGCATCCTAAAGTTCAAAAGTTGCCGGAAGCCGAGCAACAAGAAAAGGACGAAAGAAGGCGTGCTTGGAAGAACAAGATCAAGGACCTGATCAGCGAATCAGAAGCCTTGCCCGCTCAAACCAAGACCGAGGAATGTCTTCAGGCGGTTACTGAAAGTGACTCGTCTGATGATGAACTCGAAGATAAAGCATACATGTGCTTTATGGCTAAAGATATTGAAGACGATGAAGATAGCGATGATGAGGTAAGCTCAACATCTAATATCCCCATTAATGCATCGCATACTTTCGAAAATATGATGAATGAATTTAAAAATATTCAAAAGGCCCATGAGACATTAAAATGAGAAAACATACAGCTCGAAATTTCTAACTTAGAGCTGAAAGATGAAAATGACTTGCTCAGAAGTACTTAAGAAAATATGTCCATCGATTACGAAAACAGCAAGATCACAGTTGAAAAACTCATGGAGAGCAATTATCAACTTGCCCACGAACACAATGAGACCAAGTCTCATAGTGAGAGCAAGATAAATGATTTCGTTCTGCTCGAAGCCAAAGTAAAAACCCTCGAAAAACGAGAAGGAGAACTTGAGACCATCTTGAAATCTTTCGAGAAATCATCTAAAAGGATGGAAGAAATTCTAAGCACTGGGCAACATGCTCACGATAAAAGTGGCCTAGGATACAACTCATTTTCTAATAAAGGGAAAACTAGTACTGTGTTCATCAGGGGTGTGGAACTCATTCCTCTATCAGAAGAAATCCCGAGTCCTGCAAAGGCACCTGTTGCACTGCGTACAGCAAAGGCTGCCATTCCGCCACCAAAGTCTTATCACAGACAGCGGAATCCTCAGCCACCCAGACCTGTCAGGCGTATCTTACAGCATGCTCCCCGACCATATCAAAAGCTCCAACAGCCGTTCAGAAAGAAGGCTGTACCCAAATATCAAAGGCCCGCACAACAGTACTTCCAACATTACAGCGCGTCTAGATACTGGATACAGGAGCCTCGTTATCCATCGAGAAAGCAGGTCGCCGCACAATATCAACAACAACTTTGGGAATCCAACTGGAGACCCAGGAGGAAAGCTGTAAGGTCGAAGAAAATGGCTCTACCTCCAAGACGGCACTCGTACTGGATTAATAATAATAACCCTAAATTTTACATGCATAATGATTATCAAGGTTACAGCGACTACGTGCCTGCCCCACATAGACATCGCAAGAATGGACCTAAAGTAACCTACAACAAACCAATTGCTGTCAGGCAAAACTGGGTACCTAAAGGCACTAACATCCATGGACCCTACATACAAAGGGGACCTAAATCTACTTAATTTCTTTGCTTACAGGACATCAAAGAGAAGGACATCTGGTACTTCGATAGCGGATGTTCTCGACACATGACAGGAGATAGAAGCAAGCTGTCAGATTATGTAGAAGGTCACGGTCCAAAAGTGCGCTTCGGTGATAAATCAAAAGTAGGGCTGGGATAGTTCGGTTTCTTGAAAAAAAAGTAAGGAACCGAAGTTCCAAATGTGTTATGTAATTCGGGTTCGGTTCCTGACTTTTTTCTGCAGGAACCGAACTTCTAGGAACCGAAGTAATTTTACCAAAAACCGAAAACCGAACCGAAATTTCTGATTCAAATTTTTCAAAATAACCGAAAAACCGAAATAAAATTTGTTAGGTTAGGTTTTTTTTAATTTATATAGTGTATAGAAAGTAGAAACATCTAAAATAAAATAATTATGGGTAGTATGGTTAGCATGTGTTTTAATTTTGTGTTCGGGTATAATGGGTTTTAATTTTTTGTTCGGTTATTGTCACTAATTTTGGGTAGTACGGTTATTGAAATTTTAAAATTACAATAACCGAACCCGAACCCGAAATTTATTGCAGGACCCGAACCCGAAATTTATAAATAATTTTTTTCTTAAAACCCGAACCGAACCGAACCGAACCGAAATGTCAATTTCGGTTCGGATCTTCTGTTATTCGGGTCCTAAGTCCCAGCCCTAATCAAAAGGAAGAACAAGAGGGAAGGGAACACTGCTTGTAGGAACATTCAAAGTCACTGATGTTGCTTATGTTGAAGGCTTACAGTATAATCTACTAAGTATTAGCCAATTCTGTGACAAACAGTTCTCGGTGAAATTCTATATAGATCACTGTAGAATCAAGAACATTCTGACCAAAGAGTTGTGCTCATAGGAAGCAGATCAGGTAATATGTATATTGCTGACTTGATGCCTACGAGCTCCATAATTCCTTGTTTTATTGCCAAAGGCACTGCAGATCTAAGCTGGCTATGGCACAAGAGGATGTCTCACGTCAACTTCAAGACTATCAACAAGCTCGCTAGACAGGGAATGGTTAGAGGTTTGCCCGATGTATCATTCCAAAAAGACATCATCTGCGGACCCTGTAAGAAAGGCAAGCAAATCAAAACCACCCTGAAAAGCAAATCCTACCTTTCCACACACAGAGTTCTAGAAATGCTACACATGGATCTCTACGGTCCTGTAGAACCGGTAAGTTTGGGAGGTAAGAAATACTATCTCGTTGTTGTTGATGTTTTTCCAGGTATGCTTGGACAATATTCCTGAGCAATAAGAATGAAACCACATCAAAACTGCCCGAGCACCTGAGAAAGCTTCAAAATGAGAAAGGGTTGAGTATCGTGTCCATTCATTCTGACAGAGGCACTGAATTCACTAACCGCTTTATAGAGCAATACTGTTCGGAAAATGAGATACAACACGGATACTCAGCTGCCCACACACCTCAACAAAATGGTGTTGCCGAGCGAAAGAACAGGACGCTCAAGGAAGCAACAATGACCATGATTGCCGCAAGCAAGTTGCCACATTGTTTCTGGGGTGAAGCCACTAATACAGCGTGCTATACATAAAACCGCAGTATCATCAACAAACATCATAACAAAACAGCATACGAGGTATGGAACAAAAAAACTCCATTAGTTTCGTACTTTCACATATTTGGTTGCAGTTGTTATGTTTTGAACAACGGGAAAGATCAACTTAGAACCTTCAATGAGAACTCGGATGAAGGGGCAATTGTAGGATATTCCTCTGCCATCAAAGCTTATAGTATCTTCAACAAACAAAAGCTGACAGTTGAGGAATCAGTACATGTAGTGTTCGCCGAACCTCACCATGACCCTACAAGAGTAGAAGATCTTACTCAGAATATCCAACAACTCTCCATTAATGACTTTTCAACTCCTATAGAGCCCGTCGTTGACTTAGAAATCAACCCCGCAGCTGTAAGAACAGAGGTAGATGAAGCTGATGCTGTACAAGCTTAAGCTGAAACTACAGCAACTCCAGATATAGTACGGGACGCCGAATTATAACCCGACAGAAGATGGTTGAGAGATCACCCACATGAGTTGATCATAGGAAACATTGATGTTGGAGTATCTACCCGTAGGAGAATACAAAGTACACAAGGAAATATACTGTGTGCGCAAGAAGAACCCGAATCTGAGCAATCTCCATTTCGTGTATGGAAATCTCAAGCTGAACTTAGAAGACTTAACATGTGCACTATTGCTGTATTCTTAGCTCAATCCGAACCTGTTTCTACCAAAGAAGCTCAAGACAATTCTCACTGGATCACATCTATGGAAGAAGAGCTTAATGGTTTCGAAAGAAACAACGTATGGTATCTAGTACCCAGACCTGAGCATCAAGCCGTGATTGGAACTAAATGGGTATTTAGAAACAAGAAGGATGAGAATGGACTTGTTATCAGAAACAAATCCCGTCTAGTTGCACAAGGCTACAGACAGGAAGAAGGCATAGACTACGATGAAACATTTGCCCCTGTTGCCAGACTAGAAGCCATTAGGATATTTCTAGCCTTTCCCGCCCATAAGAGCTTTATTGTACATCAAATGGACATCAAGTGCGCATTCCTGAATGGAGACCTCGCCGAAGAAGTCTATGTTGAACAAGCACCAGGGTTTGTCAACACAGAAGGCGGAGACCTTGTATACAGTCTACGGAAAGCACTGTATGGACTTAAGCAATCACCCAGAGTGTGGTATGAGGCTCTGTCCCTATACCTTACCAATAATGGATTCGAGAAAGGTGCTGTGGACAAGACCTTGTTTAAGATGCATGAAGGTGATGACCTCCTGATGGTTCAAATATACGTAGACGTTATTATATTTGGTTCCACTAGCCTTGCTTGTAAAGTAAATTTGAAATGAGTATGATGGGGAAACTTAGTTATTTCCTAGGATTGCAGGTAAAACAGTTGCCTACAGGAATCTTTATCAATCAAGAGAAGTACATCAAGGATCTTCTCAACAAGTTTGGAATGAATAATTCCAAATCCTAATCAAACCCCATGAGCACTTCTGTGCAAATTAATGCTGATGAAGCTGAAAAGCCGGTTGATCAATCACTTTACAGGAAGCTAATAGGCTCACTGCTGTACCTAACAGCTAGCAGGCCCGATATCCAGTTTGCTGTAGGAGTGTATGCCCGATATTAGGTATCACCTAAAGAATCACACTTCACAACATCCAAACGAATCCTGAAGTACGTCAAAGGAACAGTCGATGCAGGACTGTGGTATCCTAAGGAAGGCGGATTCAATTTGGTTGGCTACAGCGACTCAGATCTCGGAGGTTGCAAGCTCAATAGGAAGAGTACAAGTGGTACTTGTCACTTTCTTGGACCTAGACTTGTGTCTTGGTTCAGCAAGAAATAATTGGCAAACTCGCTTTCCACAGCTGAATCAGAATACTATGCTGCTGGTAGTTGCTGTATGCAGATACTTTGGATGCAACAACAGCTGTCAGACTATGGAATCATTGCCAAGGAAACACCAATTATGTGCGATAGCACGAGTGAAATTGTAATAATGCACAATCCTGTATTGCACTCGCGTACCAAGCATATTCATATGAAGCATCACTTCGTTCAGAATCATGTTGAGAACAAGGATGTTTGGCTCGAGAAAGTTCATACAGATATTCAGTTAGCCAACATCTTTACCAAGCCTCTCAGCACAGCCAGATTCTGTATGCTTCGACAAGAATTGAGAATGCTACAACCCGACTTCCTGTAAGTTTTTATGCTTTTCAATTGAGGGGGAATGATGTAAGACCCAAGAATACAGTATCCACCGTTAATTAACTATACACTCAGATAATCCGACAGCACTGTAGAAATAAAAAGACATGAAATCATCCTACAACTGACGTGTGCATTAATTAAGGGGGAATACAGTATGACCCATGAATACAGTATTAATATAAAAATTGTTGTAAGAATTGAATCCTGTATGTACCTGTTAAGGGGGAACACTGTATTTTCACGGATACAGTACATACTATGGGACATCAATTTATATTATATTAATATTTTATTCCTTTTAAAATAGTTTTTCATCCACGTGCCTTGTTTTAAAATCAAACGTCTTTGCATTTAATGTTTTACACGACATCTGGACTATTTTATCTCAAACGCCGCAATTTTTAAATTAATTAATTATTTCAAACCGCCATTTCGGGCAATAAGGGAAGTCGAAACGTCAGATGTAGGATCAGTTATCATTTCAAACTCGGATGGATAAGATGTACCAGTTACGCTCGATTCATCCTGTTCGTTCATTTAAAAGCCCGGTTCCCATCCCTTAAATCTAACCGCTCACTGTCTGTAAACCCTAATATTCCCCGCCCACTATAAAAGGACTGTTACATGCTCCCTTCGACTCTTTACGCTTTCTACAAAATTAAACGAGTTCTTGAGCAAACAGCTTATATTGTTTACTGCATTTTACTGCATTTTCTTTGCAATTTCACTCACTTTCTCTTCAGAAATCATAATGGCATTTTCTTAGACATCGTCTCCATCCCTTAAAAAGAGACACAACATCATCGACGGACGAATCTTCACTAGATCCATCGTAGTAGAACGTGTCGTGTTGAAAACAAGGATGTTGATGCCATGGAGATCATCATTTCAAGAATCCGTCAGCAAGGCCTCTATCGCCTTGGAAGCCATACTGTTGAGCTCTATGATGAGCAACTCGTCGAAGAATTTTATCTCGACGCCTCTGTTCGTTTCTTCTCTCTGAAAAAAGGAGAACAAGTTTCTGACATTACTGCCACCGTCCGCAGAGTTGAGATCCGCGTTGACCAGGATCTCCTGCAGAATCTGTACAGGCTGCCATCTGACAGCCTGACCATGGAAGAGCTTGAGACCTTTGGGTCCCAAGAAATCCTCACCGCCTATTGGGGATTACATACTGGCGCTGCATCGAACACGAATATTCATGCCTCCTTCCACAAGAAGAGTTTTTTCTTGCCATTCGTATACTTACATGATTTTTGTTGCCGTGTTGTTGAAATCAGGACTGGCGTATTTGAGATGTGCACCAGCCTACGATTCAGAATGATGGTCGCCATCATGTGTTGCGAAAAAGTCAATAGTTGTCAAATCATCCTGAAGAGGCTACAGGAAGAGGCTTCTAAGCCCGCTACCCAGAAGAAGTCTTTTGGCCTCATTCTCAACAACATCCTCACCAAAAACGGTGTGCCTCAATCGAAAGAAGCCAAGAAGATTGGCCAGCGCAAATACATCGGAGGAAGCAAGCCCTCCGTATTCAACAGAGATGGATTCGTTGGGTCGAGACCCTATGTCAGGTATCTGCCCCTTTCTGCTGATCCCAGGGACACCACTTTGAAGTCCGGGAGTGAGGAGACATCCATGAAGAGGAAGAGATCATCTCACAGCAAAACTCCTCTTGCTGTCGAGAAGCCGAAAAGGAAGCTAAGGAAGCTTTCTAAAGCTAAGGCTGCAGAGATTACAACGATCTCTATGGATGCCTCATCAACGGCGCAACCCGCTGTACAAATCCCACAGGGCGCAACCCCTGCGGAAGAAATAGCTGCTACTGTTCATACAATAGATCCAGAGCCTTTGGTGGCAACGATGGATAAACAACTATTTGCCAATTTAGAAGGCTCTCGGCTGCCCCTTTGGAGCCAAAAGCTGCATCTCCTGCACGGGAACCCACACCCGTAAGGGATCCATCTCCCATCAGGGTACCAACCCCTGTTCGGGATCCATATCCGTAATAGGCTCCCGTACCTGTCGAGGAACCTTTGCCTATAGTAGACCCACGTACTGTACGCAGCCTCTCCCCCGATACTCTAATCAACAACACTTTGCTGTCAGTACAGATTGAACAGGCTTTTGAACGCCTTGTTCAGTGGAAGGCCTACAGGGTCGCTCCATACGAAACCCTATATAACTGGAGTGAGTGGAGAGAGGAAGAATCATTTGTTCTGGAGGTGACAAATTCCCAGAACATCGAAGCCCTTATTTAATAGGACAACAACTTTTGCCAAGAGCTGATCAAGAGCTATTTTCTGGTAGAAGAACAAGCCCGATTGAAAGGCAAATCGAAATCCAAAGACACTGTTCATGTCAGCCCCAAATAAGACCACGACTCAGACGACGATGACGCCTTTCAGACAGGTCTGAGAATGAGCCGTTAAGAAGCTAGAGAGCAAGAATTCTCACGGATGCAAAACCAACAGGGACAAGGGACCTCAAGCCAACAGCAGTCCCCTCTCCGACAGCAAGAAACTGCCCAAGACAGGGAGGAATTAGTCCCTTCTGTCGCTGAAGAATTGACAGTTTCAGCACAGGCACCCGAGACTGTCGCCGCTGAAGAAGATCAAGCCTGCGCCATCCCGCACGAGGAATCAGTCCCTCTGCCAGAGCAGGCAGATGCTGAGAGACAGCAAGAGGATTCAGTCCCTCCTATACCTTTGTCTACAGAAGCACATCCGGAACAGGAGGAATCAGTCCCCCCTGTTGCCGAGTCCGAACAAGCTGACCAACCATCATCCGTGCCCACAACTCATGCCCCTGCATCACCTCCATCAGTGGAATCCGACAGACCACACCAGCTGCGCAATAATGTAGCTTTGCGACAGCTAAATGGAGTTGAAGACAAACTAGCGCCCCCCAACTCTCCCAGAACAGAAGCCAAGATTGAGCAACTGCATGCAATCGGGCGCCGAACAGTGTTTCTACATGATGCTGTAGATGCCCTGTACAACGTTGGCAAATAGCTAGATTGGCTGCATGCTACTGCCATCGACGAGATGACCGGCGTGAAGAGAGAAATCACGACGTTTGAAGAAGCTTTTTGCATTTTGCCAAAAGTGCATTAAAGCAAGCGCTCTCCCAACTTCAAAAACGCCAGGAAGAGATTCTCAAAGAGGAGTAGGAAAAGCTCAGAATCTGTGAAACTAGGACTGTCGCCACCCTTTAGGAGACTGGCTCCAAGCTCACAGGACATGACCACAAGATCAATGACATGTCTGTGATGCTCAGTTCCCTGATGGATAAATTATCAACCATGGAGACCAAACAGGACAATGCAATGAAAATCGTGGAACGCCTTGATACAAAGGTCTCTTATCTTGATGAAGCCAAAAAGGGGGAAGAGTAGGGCTGTAAACGAACAGAGCTATTCGCGAACAAAGCTCGGCTCGGCTCGTTAAGGGCTCGGTTCGGCTCGGTTCGTTAAGAACTCGAGCTCGAGCTCGAACACAAAAATCTATGCGTTAAGAAAACGAGCTCGAGCCGAGGTTGGGCATGTGCGGCTCGAGCTCGGCCCGAGCTCGGTTCGGCTCGGTTCAGCTCGTTAAGCTCGATTAAAAAAAATATTTTTAAATTTATTTTAATAATATTTATATAAGTATTATATTATAGACTAATAATTTTTTAAATAATTTTCATACATTAAAATATTAATTTTTATAGATATTTAAAAAATATATATAATTTTTAATGATTATTTTAAAATATTTATTTTAAATAATTCAAATATATTATTTAAATAATTTAAAAATATATAATTATTCGCGAACAGCTCGACTCGGCTCGAGTTGTTCGCGAACAGCTCGAGTTCAACTCGTTTTATTAACGAGCTCGAGCTCGAACACGTTTTTTGTGCGATAACGAAGCTCGGCTCGGCTTGGCTCGTCAGGAAAAAAAATTGAGCTCGGGTCGTTTAGGTCAAAGCTCGGCTCGGTTCGTTTACAGCCCTAGGGAAGAGTCCGGGGAAGTCGCTAGGCAATGGAGGATAGAAAGAGAGAGAGAATTTGATGCTGCACTTGAAGACAACATCAGTGCTGCAATCAACCGATTGGCCGCACCTGCACAAAGTTACGGGGTATCACGACCCTAGCTTTCCATGGAAGAATAATGTGCAGAATCCATCGGAGATTCGTCTGCCGACCAACCGTCAGCCTACAACTGATGAAGTAAAGCAATGGAGGAAGAATGAACTGATGAGGTATTTTGTCAAGCTCATCAGGGAGTCCGTCATCTTCAACAAATTCCAGACATTAACGGAGGCTGCAGACGAATTTGCAAAGATGCTGGAAAAAGGACTGCTCCCATTGCAAATTTCAATGAAATGCATCAGAAGGGAGATCGGATCACTCACCCGGAAGACTGGATACTTGCCTTCGACCAATCGGCTGAAGGAAGAGCGATCTATCTAGATTGAGGCAAGGATTCATTAGAGCGCTGATGGAGAGGAACTGAAAATGACCCTGACAGGAGGCCTTGGAGACATTCTCATTACAGGATCTAGCATGGAGGATCCTTTTAGCAATCATTTTTAGCAGCATAAAATTCTGTATCTTTGTTTCTGCTTTCATTGTAATCTTTGCAATATCAATAAACTCTACTTCTGTCTTGAAAGATTACAACTCGTAATCTACTATTGTGTTGCTATTTGATTAATAAATCAATTTATTTGCTGCAAACTAACAAGTAAAAACTTGTTAAGTATAAAAGCTGTAAGAACTTGTCTGCGAACAGTTCATAGGTTAAGTTATATTTAACACTAGACTGCACTATAAGATTGTGCCTGTGCGCCAATCAATAGTTTAAGTTGTAATACACTTCCCTGTTAGATGCTATCATTTTAGAACTTTCCTGCGAGCAGTTCACATTTTTCTAATTGCTGAAGACCTGAACATTCGACAGAAGATTAAGAAGAAAGCCTCTTCAAATCAAAGATGTTAAAGAGGTTTTGGCATCATCAAGAAGTTTTGGCATTATCAAAAAGGGGGAAATTGTTGGGATAAACAATCATGTACTTTATTTTGAAAAGTGCCAACATACAACAAAAGTTTATCTGCCAACATACAACAAGTCTTCGCGCTGCCATCATACAGCAAAAGGATAAATTGCCAACATACAGCAAGAAGTTCATAAGTCGATATGACACGAAGTATGGAAGCTGTCCAGAAACATGTAGGTTAGAAGTCGTCCAGGAATAAGTCTAGAGGGGGGTGAATAAACTTATTGAAACTCTTTTCCACAAAGGGTGAGTTTCTCAGCTGATAGGTACAGCTGACTTGAAGTCGTCTGTAGATAGGTATGCGGAAGTCATATGATGACGAAAGCAAATAACTAAACAATGGAACAGTTAAGTATGTATGCAGCAGGTAAGTATGATGCTAAAGCACTAAAACACGCAGGCAGTTTATAGTGGTGTCAGAGGTGGGGTAATCTTCTACTAATCCACTTTTCTCCAAACCAATTGGAGATGAATTCACTATAATTTTTAACCAGTGATAAATATTACAGTGATTCTACTTAGCTACAACAACTTCCAACCAGTGGAAATCCTGTCGTTGCAACTCCTTCTGACTCCCTAGCACCTCTTGATCTTTAAATCCTTGAATGCCTATCAGTCACGCACACTTCAACCAGTGAAGTACCCCGAACTCAGGTTTTAAGACACGAGTGATTTTCTTCTCCAACTAAGAGCTCTCTTAGTATATGAACTGTGATCTTTTGCTCTTCACGATGCTATAGTTCGCTTGATTGCTTTGATGGCTTTAATTGCTTGAGAGTGTTGTTCGCATCGTACTGCTCAATTCAAATCTTCAAGTATTTATAGATGTAGATCCTTGAGATTCCTTCATAGCCATTGCAATTCCTGTAACAAATCCGTCCATTGGAGAAATAGACTTCTTTGTTTTTCTTTTTGAACGTTGCAAGGCTGGATTCCCTTATTTTAATCCATTTCCGACTGTTGTGAAGACTTTCACATTATAGCGTCGAATCTTTTGATTATAATATGCTTAAAGTCTTCAGAGGTAGGTCTCGAGTCTGTCCCTTATCGCCCGCATGTGACTTTCCGTGATATTGACTTTTCAACGCATGCTGACGTGGACTGGATTACTTGGCTGATTACTCTGACAGAACTTATCTGATCTCTTTTTGGTCAATCTGTCTAACGTGTAGTCAACATTGTCTGATGTCGGACTTCTCTAACGACCTGTCTGAAGTCTTCTGACCTGATGAACATATCTGATCCGATGGTCAAACTTCAGATGACTTGGACTTCGTCTGATCACTTGACTGCAGTCTGGTCAAACTTCTCTGATAAATATTTTGACCAGGATTTCTCTGATAAATCTCTTTCTTCAGAACTTGTCTGATGATAAGTAGTCTGTGGTCAACCTTCTCTGATCAGTTGAGTTGACCAGGACTTCTCTCATATGAACTTATGTAAGATTTAAACTTAGCCGATTTTTAAGCCTAACTTTCATGGCCTATAGAAGATACTCATTTGGTTCTTCTTTACATTTTGCCAAGTATTCAACTATACCCAATTTGGCCTACAGAAGATACTCATTTGGTTCTTCTCTACAATTTTACCAAGTACTTAAAAACATATATTTGAATAGACAAACAAATACAAGGATGACATCATCAAAATCTAATAAGTATTCCTAACAAATTCCCCCTATTTTGATGATGGCAAAACTTAAACAAAATATTCAAATGTGGAACAGGTCTGCACATGATTAAGTGCAAGACACAAATCAAAATTCAGTCTTGTTTTGAGACAACTGGTGGTTGTCATTCAAATGACTGTTATATAATTTTCTGAGTCAATTACAAATACATAGTCTGAATGATCAAACAAGTACAGAAAATTACAATTACTTCTAAAAATAAAAGTAAAAAGAAAAATACAAATACAATGTCCTATCTGTCTCTGCCTCTTTCTCTCCAGACAGTTTGCTTAGGAGGTCTGAGCAACTTTGCTCCAATGGGTCTCTAACAGACAGGAGCTAGTCCATACTTCCTCTTGATTACCATAGATGCAAACTCTTGCTCTTCTGTAGATGAGAGGTTGTTTTTCACACAGAACTCACTGATCTCACTCTACGGAGCCAGCTCATCCAGCTTATTGTCAATCCGAGTAGGGGGATCTTCAGGTCTGAACAGGGGAATAATGGGGTAGGCATCCCATTCTTTTACATATTTTATAAGGATGGCCCAGAGGGTTGGCCATGTTGAGTCCATGAATTTGATAAACGTCTGATGTGGGGAGCAATCTTTATCCTGGAGTAACTCTCAGAGATAATACTTGTCAATGAACTGCTTCCTTGCGTCTCCCCACATTGGCCCAGCTTCAGCAGGTAAGAATTCTTCAACATACCAAAGCTCTTTACCTTCCCATTCAAATCTTGGCTCATCCCCCAACCTGGTTCTCTTCTTCTTGGCTGTAGGTTGGTCATCATCAGGATCAGGAGCAGAAAATTCTTTCCTCTTCAAGTTAGACGTCCCAGCTTCAATGAGAGGGAGGTCACTTTTCTGCTTGGTCCTCAGCTCCCTTCTGACTATCTCAGCAGCATCTTCTTCCCCCTGTCCTCTTGCTTCCTTTCCTCTATGTTCCCCCTTTTTGCCAGCATCAACCAATATGGTTAACTGATGTTCAACTCGGGACATCCAATCAGACATGCCAAGTGGCATTTTGGAATTTATAGTAGTAGGAGGAGGAACATCCTCTGCAGTAGAGTGTCTATTTTATCATTAATGATTTTGAGGTCAGGTTTGACTGTCTCTTCAATGAGGCGTTTAATCAGGTTAGCCATCTAAGGTGAGATAGGTGTTTCCAGAGGGGAGTTCTCACCTGTGCCTTCTGCGACTGCAGGTCGGTTGCCTGTCGACCTACCTGACTGCAGACTCCTGTCTGCAGGAGGCTGATCAGATGGGATTTTATCAGGGGTCCCCGATCTATCATCCTCATTTTTCGAATGATCTGAGCTGGGGGCTTGATAAGGTGCCCCGAGCTCATTTGCATCTTCATCTCTGTCATCCTCCTTCTTATCTTATCATTTTCCTTCATCATCATGATCATCTTCTTCTTTCTTAGGTTCCTTCTCATCTTCTTTTTCTTTTTCTTCCTCTTCAAATTCTTCTCCTTCTTCATCTTCGTCCAACTCCTCTATTGTTTCGACTTCATCTTCCTCAGATTCTTTTTCGACTAATATTTTATTCTTCTTCTCTTTCTACCTTCTCTTCCTCCACAATTTCTTCAATTCTTATTTCTATAACTTTTTCACTTTCTTCTTGATCCTTATCTACAGTCCCATCCAAAACACCTTCCATAACACTAAGGATGAACTGGTCCATGTTGGTTTTGAAATTAGACATGAACCAGTTCTCCTGGAGCACTAAAATCACATCTGTCTCATGGCAAAAATGCATGAGCGCTTTCTCCGTAGCCTGGGGAAAGTCCCAGCTACTCATTTCAACAAATAGTTGTATTTGAGTGAATGGAAAAGATTTTAAGGTCTTCCATTCTTCAAAAACATTTACAAAGGAAACCTTGAGTGACTGGTGTTTTACCAAATGTAATTGATCAACGGATAGCTCCATGGGATTGTTTTCCAGCAGATTGAATGTGTAATCAGCTTCAGGAATGTTGATGGTTAATTCTGCTTCTTCCTCCTCTGTCATGGTGGGAAGAGTCAGCAGAGGAACGATTTCAGCCTTCAGGCGTGGGTGAACAGGTTGTTCCTCTTCATCTGGAATAGGGGCAGGTGCAGGTGAGTAAGTTGTCTGCTCTGCCTCTTCAAAGTCCAGGCATCTAGGCCACTTGGGAGAAGGTTCAGATAATGATGAGACGTGCACCACTCCCTCTGCAATTGCTTTACTTTTGAATCTCAGAGCTATCGGTGTGTGGTCTGAGTCTGAATCTGAATGATTTGCAGATCATTCATGCTCTGCAGGATGGGTATACGTGGTCTTTTCTGCAGGTAGATCTTCAGCTGGCTGTTTTGGAGCATCAGAGCGGATTTTCTCTGAGTCTGAAGGTGCTCTGTAAGGAGTGGGTCCACTGGACATGTCTTTCAACAACTGGGCGGCTTTTCTTTCTACGCCCAATTTCTTCAGTGTTTCTTGGTCCAGGTGACCAAGCCTTTTGTTCGCATGGAAGGGGTCTGCATATCCTTTTGCTTTACCGAGGAACTCCAAGATCCAACTGATCTGGGTTCCATATGCCAGCTTTGTCTTAAATTTCTTTTCCTCTTGAATCCAATTTGCCTTGTTGACTTCTCGGACTATCTGCCTGTAAATGTAATTAGGCCAGTTAATCCCCTGATCCGGGATAAGTGCTCCCAGCACGATATATTTAGTGGATGACAGCTGGTCGTAGCTGCCTGCCATCCCCATTACGATTTTATTCGTAATGTCCAGGACGTATCTGTACTCCTTTTTCAAATCTCCTCTCTTCGATGTCAGTTTAACTTTTGTCGGCTTCTCAGGTAACCTAATACCATACCATGTTTCCACTGAGCTCTGTTTGAGGGCTTCTACCGCAATGCCTCGAGTTTCTATTTTGAACGCGTCCGCAACAGTCTGGGGACTAATCTTCACCTCTTCCCCGAAAATCGAACTTGCGATTCCATCTTCGGTGACCTCAGCTTCTTTGAAGAAACATATAACCGCTTCCTTGTCTAAGAATTTGGGTTTGATATCTAGATAGGGGTAAATCCCATTTTTCTTCATCATCCTGATGATGTATTGCGTATCATTCTGCAGATTTGCCTCGAGCAATCCTTCGAAACCAACTACCAGACTAAAAATGATCTCTTCCTTGACAAGCTTGAGATTGACGCCTTCGAAATATTGGGTGGTCTCCATTTCTGCAAAATATTGAGGTTTTCGCTGAGTGTATAGAGTATTCAAGGGATTTTCTGCTTCTTGAAAAATTAGGGTTTTCGAAAGCTTGAAGATGGTAAAGTTGTGAAATGATGTCCGCCGCCTTAAATAAAGAGATGAAGAGACGTTTTTAATTTAATGTTAATTTAAATTAGTGTCGATCCAGTTTTGAAAATATGACGGTTGAGTTTTTTAATTGGTCATAGTGGAGGTCGTCTGAACGTGTAGTTGCCACGTGTAAATAGATAATAATATAATATTCAAGAGTTAGTCAGGGATAGAAAAACTTAGCTGGTTGACTATTTGACTTCTTGACTGCTCTGCAGCAGGTAGCTTGAGTCGCCTGAGGGACAGCTAGGTTCCTTCGTCTTCTTGTCTGGTCTGATCAGGTGGAATGGTTGTCTGCTCTGATCAGGTAGATTCTCCTTGGCTGCATCAGATAACTCTTCATCGTCTGATCTGATCATCAGGCAACTTTATCGTCTGTACTAGATTCCCAATCTAGTAGGCCAAGTTCCCTGCTTAGCTCCAAAAACCTTTCTTCTGGTAAAGGTTTGGTGAATATGTCAACAATCTGGTATTCAGTGCTGACTCTTTCCACTCTAACTCTTTTGTTAAGCACATGGTCTCTGACGAAATGATGTTTGACATCAATGTGCTTCGTCTTTGAGTGCAATACTGGATTGTTGGTTATAGCAATTGCACTGTTGTTATCAAACCATATTGGGACTTCATTTGCAATGATGTTGTAGTCCCTTAGATGTTGTCTGATCCATAGAATCTGGGCACAACAGCTACCTGTAGCTAGGTATTCTGACTCTTTTGTTGATATTGAGTTAGATACCTACTTCTTGCTAAACCAGGACATCAGTCTGCATCCTGCGAAGTCTGCATCTGAGTATCCTGATATCTCAAAGTTATCATCTTAGGATACCGTAGTCCAACGTTGACTGTTGACTTAAGGTATTTGATAATCCTTTTAGCTGCATCCTGATGAGACTGCTTTGGCTTGGATTAAAATCTAGCACATACTCCTACAGCATATGAAATGTCTGGTCTACTTGCAGTCAGATAAAGGAGTGATCCAATAAGTCCTCTGTAGTGGGTTGGATCCACTGATATGCCTCCTTCATCTGCATTTAGGTGTGTGCTTGTGCTCATAGGTATTCTTGCTGGTTTGGCTGATTCCATTCCAAATCTCTTGATTAAGTCTCTTGTGTATTTGGCTTGATTGATGAAAATTCCATTATTCATCTGCTTGACTTGTAATCCTAGAAACAAATTAAGCTTTCCCATCATGCCCATCTCAAATTCTCCTTGCATGAGATTTGAGAATTTCTCACACAGCTCTGGGTTGGTTGAACCAAATATGATGTCATCCACATATATTTGAACTAGTAATATGTGGTCTTCATGCTCTACTCTGAATAGAGTCTTGTCCACCTTGCCTTTGCTCAATCCATTCTTCTCCAGAAACACAGAGAGTGTTTTATACCATGCTCTTGGTGCCTGCTTGAGTCCATATAGAGCTTTCAAAAGCTTGTAGACTTTGTTTCATTTGACAAATCCAGGGGGTTGCTCCACATAAACTTCTTCTTCTAAAACTCCATTGAGAAAGGCACTCTTCACGTCCATTTGGTAGACTTCAAAATCTTTGAATGCTACATATGCAAGGAATTGTAACACCCCAAACTAGGCGGATATTACAGTGCCATGGACCCCCGACTGGGACCCACCAGGCGAATGAAAACTGATGAATTAAATAATATATTTGTAGTACCGAACCACATTATATTACCAAATACTCCGATGAGGAGCTTAAGTACAATACACCAGGACAATACAGAATACTAGTGTATTTTATATGAAGATAAAATACACCACCCTGAATAAATAAACATCTCAAACGGAATTTACAGCGGAAATACAAATGACGGAATGACTGAAATAACTGAAATGACTGAAATGACTGAAATAACCGGAATGACTGGGGCCCCTTACTAGTATCACTAGGACTCTTCGCCGTCAACATGCTCTTCCCGTGCCTTTGCCTTGCCGTGACCTGAAAACAAAATTCCCCAACGGGGTCAGTTACACAGAACAACAATCCTCAAGGGTTGAAAATACACAATCATGATACATCTGAAGTTATGAAATATCCTTAATTATGAATTACGCTGAAGAGGAGTATCATAGTACGCCCGTAGTGTTCTGTGCAAGTGTACAAGACCGATGACCGGACACACCCGTCCTTGTACCTAATTAGTCTCACGGAGGTAATCGTTACCGTGTGCACAGCCCAATGTATCACTCCCAATACATGACCATCGCGTGCCCGACTAAAAATTCCACACATCCGCACCCGGCCACGCAATATGAACCCAGAAGGTCATATGAACGAGAATGAGCACAATGAATATCAATGGATAATAATTCGACAAGGTCAAGAATAACTCACCGAGATGAAAATAATAGTGAAGTGATTGATAACCCAGTGAAATGATTGGAACCGCCGTTCCTCGTGAATGAAATGATTATTCGACAATTACAAGTCTCAATACGGTTAATACAATGATGAATGAGTTATGATTATGAATGAACAACAAAAGGAATGAATATCCTTTTAACCGAGTAAGAATTAACTTACTCAACACCGGTGACAATTATCCTTCCACGAACAACGTCCTAATTGAGATATCGGTCGCTCGAACAACCTTGAATAACACAATTACCAACAATCCGTTCAACATACGAATCAAACACGAAAATAACGAACTCAAAACATCGATACGACTAAAACAAGTTCATTGGGGCATTATATCGAACACTTTGTGGCCAAACTTCGATTGTTAATAACCAAACCTCATTAATACCAATATCAAATCCCCAAGAAGTGTTTTAAACCAACGGAACATCTTCAATACAATCAATAATCCATTATGAATATCCAAAATCGTGATTACAACAACGATTAATCGAAAACCCCCAAATCTAACTCAATATTCAAAGTGTTCTTGAATAATCCTTCAATAATCCAATGAATAATCAAACATATCCATAATCATGCATATATCACTTCATACAACATGATCTTAACACCCAAAACATCATATCTCAAAACAAAATCGAAATCCAAGATGTTGAAGAAATTACTCTTGAAGATCCAAACACTTTGATCCGAAGAACACGCGTTAGATCGATTATTCGGGCTTCACGATCGAAAGGAGATGAAGAAAATCACACACTCAAGTGATAGATGAAGGAAAATCTCCCCCTCAAGCCTCTCCCTCTCGTATGGTTGAAGAAAAGGTAAGAAATGAGCTGAACACGCTCAGAAAAACACAATTATAGAGTTGACTGCCCTGTGTGCCGCGGCCCGGACAGTGATCGGCAGTGTGCCGCGGCCCAGACGAATGTGCCGCAGCAGTGACTCGGCAGTGTGCCGCGGCCCCATCGGCATGTGCCGCGGCACACGGTACAGAAGGTTTGGCCGATAAGTGCAACACGAGTGTGCCGCGGCCCGGACGAGTGTGCCGCGGCAGTGACTCGGAAGTGTGCCGCGGCCCTGCTGGCATGTGCCGCGGACCACGGTACAGACTGCTCGGCCAAAAACTGGACAATGTGTGTGCCGCGGCGCACACTCCTTGTGCCGCGGCCCACACCCCCCTTGGGTCTAAAATGATGAAAAATGACCCCGGAAGAGAATAAAAGCAATAGGAATCAATATTTGGGAAACAATAACACGAAATGGAAGTACGGAAACCCAAAAATGGTGGTTCCAAGCCATGATTACAAGAGTTCGCCCAACAAAACACAAATTGAACAATGAAGAGATTTGAAATGACATGAATTCCAACGTCAACATCGACTAATGAATAAATTACAACAATCACGATAATACTCTTGTCTCGATTCCCGAATAAGGTTGAAACATTGAACAATATCGATACACAACTCGAAGTTATTCCGAACGGTGAACACGGATGAATGATTATTAACAAGTGAAAGATTACATAGTGACAATTACCGAATGAAATTACTGAATGATAATGACTGAATTACAACCGGGTATTACATACACCCCCCCTTAAAAGAGTTTCGTCCCCGAATTAAGGGTCAAACAATTCGGGATAACTCTCCCGTATACTATCCTCGGTTTCCCAAGTAGCCTCTTCGACTCCATGTCTAGACCACTGGATTTTAACCAAAGGAATCGACTTATTCCTCAACTATTTGATTCGCCGCTCTAAGACTCGTATGGTCGCTCCTCATACGAATGATCATCTGCGATCTCGATTTCGTCGAACTGAAGTATGTGACTCGGGTCGGCAACATACTTCCGTAGTTGAGAGACGTGAAACACATTATGAATTTGGCTTAACGCCGGAGGTAAGGCTAAACGATAAGCTAGCTCGCCTACTCATTCCAAAATCTCAAACGGTCCAATAAATCTCGGACTCAACTTCCCCCGTTTTCCGAAATAGAAAATACCTCGACTCGAGGATACCTTGACCAAAACGTGGTCACCCATCTCGAACTCTAGTGGTCGACGACGATTGTCTGCATAAGATTTCTGTCGACTCTGAGCGGTCAACAAACGACTCCTGATCAAAGCTACCTTCTCACGGGCGGCTATAAGCATATCGGGCTCGGTACCGATTAATTCTGATAAGTCGTCCCAACACAAAGGAGATCGACAACGACGACCGTACAAGGCCTCTTAAGGCGCCATCTTAATCGAAGCATGCCAACTATTATTATACGTGAACTCGATCAATGGTAGTTGGGCTTCCCAATCGTCTTTCCAATCGAGGACGCATGCCCTCAACATGTCCTCTAATGTCTGAATTGTCCTCTCTGATTGCCCGTCGGACTGAGGATGGAAAGCGGTACTGAGATTAAGGTGAGTTTCCATAGCACGATGAACTGATTTCCAAAATGTGACACGAATCGTCTGTCACGATCGGAAACGATACTCTTAGGAGTACCATGCAATCTCGCTATCTCTTTGATGAATAACTGGGCAAGTCTCTCGGGACCCCAAGTATCCTTAATCTCAAGGAAATGAGCTGATTTAGTTAAGCGGTCCACGATCACCCAGATCGTATTCATGCCACGACGACTCATCGACAAACTCGTGATGAAATCCATAGAAATATCTTCCCACTTCCATTCTGGAATAGGGAGCGGTTTCAGCATACCCGCCGGTCGCTGATGTTCAATCTTGACTTGTTGATAGGTTAAGCATCTCGAAACAAAATCTGCGACTTCTCGCTTCATATTACTCCACCAGTAATTTTGTTTCATGTCCTTGTACATCTTTCTATACCCCGGATGAATAGAATAAGGGGTAGCATGAGCTTCTCTCAAAATTGAGTTTTTCAACTCGTCATTCGCCGGTACGCACAACCGATTCTTAAATCTCAAAAGTCCATCCTCGTGGACCACGAATCGAGGCTTTCCACAGGCCACATCCTCACGGATGCGCAACAATCTTGATCGAACCCTGATTCTCTCTGATTGCCTCCTCAAGTGGCGATGAAATCTCTAACATGCAAAGTTGCCCTTGCACTCGCTGAAGCCAGACCTCGATCTCGGGTCTAAGGAATTCCTGTTGAAGTTCCTTCTGAACTGTTAAACGAGCAAGCATCTATTCCTGAACAGACTTACGACTCAAGGCGTCGGCGACAACGTTCGCCTTGCCCGGGTGGTAAAGGATCTCGATATCATAATCTTTGATTAATTCCAACCACCGTCTCTGTCGCATATTTAACTCCTTCTGAGTAAATATATACTTCAAACTCTTGTGATCGGTGAAGATCTGATATGTGACGCCATAAAGGTAATGACGCCAAATTTTCAACGTGAAAACCACGGCTGCTAGCTCCAGGTCGTTGTTGGGTAGGGATCGGATATTTGCGCCGTTTGCGGAAGCGTAAATAAAAATTACGGAAAATAAATGACACAAGGATTTATAGAGGTTCGGCTATAAACGAGCCTATGTCCTCTCTTTATCTTTTTCAATAGGTTAAAGATAGCAATCTCTACGCCTCTCTTCTATCGGTCGAGGTATAACCGTTACAATCACGTCTTCTATTGGTCCGTGATAAACCACTCGTACTTGTCTTTGCGTCGGTCCAAGTTAAACCATTTTCCTTTTCTATCGGACAAGGAATCAACCGCTCTAGCTTTCTATGGGTACTAGATAAACCTCACGAAGATAGCGATTGCGATTCTAACAATGCCGGATCCTTGATCCTAATAACACTGAATCCAATCGTATCTTTTCTTTTACCACTCGTGTATGATTTTGTGTATAACACTCAATCACTCAATCTAAGCTCAATATTACAACAACAATATAATGAATATCAATCTCTGATCAGGGTATAGAATGCTTTTTGTTGTTGTACTAAATCAATACCATAGACATGGTATTTATAGGCTTCTTGATCAAACTAGCCGTTAGCTGCCAGGACCTTCATTACGTACGCTATATACTTCCCATTACGTACGTAAGCTTGTTTTACGTACGTTAACCAGACACTGTTACGTACGTTAGCTTCTCCCAGATTCAGTCCAGTAACATTCATTTCTTTCTTTACGTACGTTATCATTCTTCTCATTACGTACGTTAATAGTACGTCACTGCTGACGTCATATGTCCGTTGCCACCTTTTTGACTTCGACTCGTCCAACGTTCATCTGGTTTGAACTTGTTTACGTACATTATATAACTTTCATTACGTACGTAAAATTCCATATATTACGTACGTTAGTGATCCCACGTTACGTACGTTAGCTTTGTGTTTTTCCAGCTTTTTGCACTTCGTTTCCTTCGATGCTTGGCTTCGTCTTTTTGTTGCTTTGTTTTGTTTAGCAACTTTAATCATCAAAACATTATTAATTTATGTATGGAACAAAATGTTCCAACAATCTCCACCTTTTTGATGATTACAAAATAAAACTTCGTCGATGGGATTTACCTGCAAAAATAAAAATATATATATATATATATATATATGTGTACAGACCAAAGTTTTCGACTTTGTCCGTTTCGTTAGTTCTTCTCCCATTTATTTTTCGACTCCTTCTTTTCTTTTCTCCTTTTCTTTTCTCATTTTTAATTTTTCATCATCTTTTCGACGTCTCCTCATTTTTATTCAACTCATTCGTTTCTCCCAATTCTTTTTGTATGTTATCGACTTTCTTCGATTTTTTCCCCCTTTCACGGTTCATCACATTTTCGACTTATATCTCTCCCCCTTTTTTGTATTCATAAAAAAATGCAATAAAGTACCAATAAAAAAATCAATAAAAAATGAAATATTAAAAAATAAATACAAGGGTATTAACTCCCCGTGAAAATATTATCCATTTAAAAAATATTACTCCCCCTGAGTAAAATACCAAAAATCAATGTTTGGAGATCCAATCTATAGTTGGTTTTTGTTTAGAAATGTAGACGATATTTGAAACGATTGTTCCTTTAGGAACCCAAATCTTTTTAATTTTTATCGTTTGTCTTGGGCTTTTACAGTTAGAAATATGATGCCCAATTTTCAAGCATTTTTCACATCGGGGTATTTTAAAATTAACGGATTCGTTTTTCAAACGAGTTTTGAATCCTAACCCCTCTTTATTCAAAGTAAATTTTTGAACACCAAGCATTTGTTCAAATTTCTCGTTTCCGCACGAGAATTTCTTTGTCAAAGATTTAAGCTCGGTTTGGATTTTAGCGAGATCATTCTTCAAAATATTTTCATTTTCAATACACTTTGAATGATCGATTTCAACAAATTTTCCCTTTTCGATAATTTTGGAATTTTCAATTTCCAAAGATTTAATTTTAGACTTAAGGGATTTTATTTCGGATAAAGCGTTTTGAAAATCCGTATGTAATAATTCAAATGCATCAAAAAGTTCATCACGGGAGGATGTACTAACCTGGCTTTCGACGTCGCTGTCGTCGAACGAACTCCGGGCCATGAGAGCGAGATTATTTTGTTCGATAAAATCGTCGTCTTCGTCTTCATCGCTCCATGTTGCCACGAGAACCTCCTTTTTGGGTTTAGCACGGCAATATTTAGCAAAGTGGCCTGGTTTTCTACATTGTCGATAAGAGTTGTCGAATTTCTTCGTTTCGCTCGAGATATCCTTCTTCCTCCGGTTTAATAAGGTTTGGAATTTATTAATATTTTTGGCATAATATGCCGCTTCTTCGTCGCTTTCCTCCACCGGGGTTTCTTCTTTCCTCCTCGATATCTTAGCCTTCATGGCTAACGATCGTTCCTTCGGCTTCGGCTTGACACTTCGTGATTTTAATACAATCTCATAATTGATTAGTGAACCAACAAGGGCACTAAAATCGAGCGTGTTGAGATCTTTAGATTCCATAATCGCGGTCACGGTGCCGTCCCATTCGCTAGGTAGTGATCGTAAAATTTTCTTAACTTTTTCACTACTAGATAATGGTTTTCCGAATGACGCAAGTCCATTTGTGATGACCGAGAATCGGTCGAGCATATTGATGATGGACTCGTCACCTTTCATCATGAATAACTCGTAGTCATGGAGAAGCATATTGATTTTCGTCTCCTTGACTTGAGTCGTCCCTTCGTGTGTGATTTCTAGAATTTTCCATATTTCTTTCGCACTCTCACACGATGAGATTCGATTGACCTCTTCCGGATTTAAGGCACAAAATAAGAGTTGAGTAGCCTTACAATTTAGATGGTCATTTTTCCAATCGGCATCGTCGTATTCTTCAAAAGATTTGAGCGTACCGTCGGATTTGATTGGAACTTTTGGGCCAAGGCAAATAATCTTCCAAATCTCGATGTCATATGCTCGGATGAATATCGACATCTTCTTCTTCCACGTCAAATAATTTGAGCCATCAAAGAATGGTGGTCGGTTGAGAGCAAGGCCTTCGACTGGAGAGAATTGAAACGCCATTTTTGGATCTTTTCTCCTCGGATGTTAAGCCGCGTATTGGAGTACTTCTCCGATACCAATTGTTGGGTACGGGATCGGATATTTGCGCCATTTGCGGAAGCATAAATAAAAATTGCGGAAAATAAATGACACAAGGATTTATAGAGGTTCGGCTATAAACGAGCCTACGTCCTCTCTTTATCTTTCTCAATAGGTTAAAGATAGCAACCTCTACGCCTCTCTTCTATCGGTCGAGGTATAACCGTTACAATCACGTCTTCTATTGGTCCGTGATAAACTACTCGTACTTGTCTTTGCGTCGGTCCAAGTTAAACCGTTTTCCTTTTCTATCGGACTAGGAATCAACCGCTCTAGCTTTCTATGGGTACTAGATAAACCCTACGAAGATAGCGATTGCGATTCTAACAATGCCGGATCCTTGATCCTAATAACACTGAATCCAATCGTATCTTTTCTTTTACCGCTCGTGTATGATTTTGTGTATAACACTCAATCACCCAATGTAAGCTCAATATTACAACAACAATATAATGAATATCAATCTCTGATCAGGGTATAGAATGCTTTTTGTTGTTGTACTCAATCAATACCATAGACATGGTATTTATAGGCTTCTTGATCAAACTAGCCGTTAGCTGCCACGACCTTCATTACGTACGCTATATACTTCCCAATACGTACGTAAGCTTGTTTTACGTACGTTAACGGACAACATTACGTCGTTAGCTTCTCAGTTGATCCGGTAACATTCATTTCTTTCTTTACGAACGTTATCATTCTTCTCATTACGTACGTTAATAGTACGTCACTGCTGACGTCATATGTCTGTTGCCACCTTTTTGACTTCGACTCGTCCAACATTCATCTGGTTTGAACTTGTTTACGTACCCTATATAACTTTCATTACGTACGTAAAATTCCATATATTACGTACGTTAGTGATCCCACGTTACGTACGTTAGCTTTGTGTTTTTCCAGCTTTTTGCACTTCGTTTCCTTCGATGCTTGGCTTCGTCTCTTTGTTGCTTTGTTTTGTTTAGCAACTTTAATCATCAAAACATTATTAATTTATGTATGGAACAAAATGTTCCAACAGTTGTGGGTCGGATAATTAACCTCGTAAGGTCTCAATTGACGTGAAGCATAGGCAATAACCTTCCCATTCTGCATGAGCACACATCCGAGACCCTTCCCGGACGCATCACTATAAACCACGAATCCTTCTGTCCCTTGCGGTAAGGAAAGTACAGGTGCCGACATTAACCGACTCTTGAGTTCCTCAAAACTCCGTTGACACGCGTCGGACCACGTGTATTTCTTATCCTTTCGCAAAAGGTTCGTCAAGGGTCGAGAGATTTTAGAAAATCCTTCCACAAACCGCCGATAATAACCGACTAATCCGAGAAAGCTTCGAATTTCCTTAACATTCTTCGGAGGTAACCAATCTTGGATAGCCTCCGTCTTCTGAGTATCGACACGCACTCCATCTGATGAAATTACATGCCCGAGAAAAGTCACTTCGGACATCCAGAACTCACATTTGGAAAACTTTCCATAAAGTTGCTCTTGTCGTAACACGTCGAGAACCTGATGAAGATGAACCTCGTGTTCCTCTCGGTTACAAGAATAAATCAAAATGTCATCGATGAAGACAACAACAAACTGATCCAAAAAGTCGATGAAAACTCGATTCATTAACTCCATGAATACCGCAGGTGCATTAGTCAATCCAAACGGCATAACCACAAACTCATAATGACCACAGCGTGTTCGAAACGCCGTCCTCGCGATATCCGACTCTCGAATCCACAACTGATGATATCCAGATCTTAAGTCGATCTTGGAAAATACTGAAGCTCCCTGAAGTTGATCTAAGAGATAATCAGTACGGGGTAAGGGATACTTATTCTTGATTGTCACCCTGTTCAACTCCCGATAATCAATACACAAGCGAAAAAAACCATCCTTCTTCTTGACAAACAACACCGGTGCTCCCCACGGGGACGCACTCGGTCGGATATAACCTTTCTCGAACAATTCCTCAAGTTGATTCTTCAATTCCTGCATTTCGGTCGGGGCCATCCGGTACGGTGCCTTCGATATTGGAGATGTACCAGGCTCCAACTCAATCGTGAATTCCACATCTCTCTGTGGAGGCAAACCAGGTAACTCGTCTGGAAAAACATCGGCATATTCCCTTACTACCGGAATATCCGTCAACATTACTGATGATTTCTCGGTTTTGGTCATATAGCACCAATAACCAACACACCCCTGACTGAGTAATTTCACTGCTTTCATCAAATTAATAACTCTTCCAGAACAGTTGGGATTACCTCCCTGAAACACACATTCGACCCCATCGTCTGAAATGATAGTGACCATATGCTTACGGACACTAATGATGGAATCATGACGATCCATCCAATAAATACCCAAGATGACGTCGTCTCTCGGCAAATCTACTACGATTAGGTCCGCTGGCCATACACAACCATGAAGCTGAATCGGACAATTCTGAATCTCACGATTTCCGATAATTCATCTACCATCAGGTAGACCAATGACATAAGGCTCACAACTAGTAGCACTACCCAGACGTAGTCTACTCAAACATGACTCGGAAATGAATGAATGAGATGCACCAGTATCAAAAAGGGTACATACAGGTTGAGATAGAATATCGAGTGTACCTGAGATCATCCGGGCCTCTGGATTGTCGGTCTTCTTCATCTCATAAATCCGGGGCTTGCTAGTCCCGGCACCAGACGCTCCCGTCTGCTGGATATAGGCTCCACCTTTATTCGCTCCCGGCATCTTGAGCAGCCTTGGTGAGTAGCTTGATTACGAGCAGATCGCCCGGGGCTTGAGATGCCGCCGGAGTATTTTTTCAGTCTCTTCGGCAAAAACGGGCCTTATGCCCCGCAATTCCACAGTTGTGGCATATGACAGTCTGCCTCGGACACTTAGCACTGAAATGACCCTGTTCTGCACAATTGAAACAGGTGATGGCCGAGCTGGCCGCTCGTGATTGAGATTCCGCGGGTTTAGGCGTCACAGGAGGTCGCTCCGAAAAAGCAGAGTCCGCACGAGGTTTCTTGAAAGTGGCCTGACTGCCGTCAGACTGATTATGGTTCTTGGACTTTTTGCTAGCAGATGAAGGTTGTTGCTTAGCAATCTCTTTAGCAGTAAGCTCATAGGTAAGAGCTTTCTCAATGAATTCGGCCAACGTGGTGCAATTATGATTAAGTAATTGCATATGGGTCATCATGACCTGCATAAAAGTGAGTGGATCAACCCGAATATCTTCTGATCGAGCTGAGTCCTGGGTACTACTTCCTGGTAGTGAGTAATTATTCCCCGGGTTCCGGCCCGCACCGCGGCCCCTCCCCGTGCATCCCCTGACAGCTCTCTCCATACTGAAGTAGGAAGGTCGCATGATAATTATATTTTCCGCATGAATATCACGTTATGGTTATGATATGAGATGATGAAAATGATCATACCCGCTCTAACACAGTGATTACATGAATGATTAACTGAAGTGACATGATTATCTTATGAAATTATTGAAATGATTATCTTGAATAAGTTAACAAGATTAATGATATGATCTTCCAGATCAACAACCGAGTAATGAAATGAATTGAGTGATTAATGAGTTAACATGACCGTCCTGGTCAAAATGAAAATGATGATTGAGGATTGTTAACTGATGAATTATGAATGATTATTGCCAGAAATTATACCATGGCGTTAGAAATCTTACAGTTCTTGTTCTGATTGGCTCGGCATTTGCACAGGTCACACGTGACGCGAAAGTCTAATGATACTAGTCCGATGATGATGATTTCAAATGAGACATGACTCGGAAGGTAGTATTCAAAACCACGCTCTGATACCAACTCTGTAACACCCCAAACTAGGCGGATATTACAGTGTTGTGGACCCCCGACTGGGACCCACCATGCAAATGAAAACTGATGAATTAAATAATATAATTGTAGTACCGAACCACATTATATTACCAAATACTCCGATGAGGAGCTTAAGTACAATACACCAGGACAATACAGAATACTAGTGTATTTTATATGAAGATAAAATACACCACCCTGAATAAATAAACATCTCAAACGGAATTTGCAGCGGAAATACAAATGTCGGAATGACTGAAATGACTGAAATGACTGAAATAACCGGAATGACTGGGGCCCCTTACTAGTATCAATGGGACTCTTCGCCGTCAACATGCTCTTCCCGTGCCTTTGCCTTGCCGTGACCTGAAAACAAAATTCCCCAACGGGGTCAGTTATACAGAACAACAATCCTCAAGGGTTGAAAATACACAATCATGATACATCTGAAGTTATGAAATATCCTTAATTATGAATTACGCTGAAGAGGAGTATCGTAGTACGCCCGTAGTGTTCTGTGCAAGTGTACAAGACGGATGACCGGACACACCCGTCCTTGTACCTAATTAGTCTCACGGAGGTAATCGTTACCGTGTGCACAACCCAATGTATCACTCCCAATACATGGTCATCGCGTGCCCGACTAAAAATTCCACACATCCGCACCCGTCCACACAATATGAACCCAGAAGGTCATATGAACGAGATGACCACAATGAATATCAATGGATAATAATTCGACAAGGTCAAGAATGACTCACCGAGATGAAAATAATAGTGAAGTGATTGATAACCCAATGAAATGATTGGAACCGCCGTTCCTCGTGAATGAAATGATTATTCGACAATTACAAGTCTCAATACGGTTAATACAATGATGAATAAGTTATGATTATGAATGAACAACAACAAAAGGAATGAATATCCTTTTAACCGAGTAAGAATTAACTTACTCAACACCGGTGACAATTATCCTTCCACGAACAACATCCTAATTGAGATATCGGTCGCTCGAACAACCTTGAATAATACAATTACCAACAATCCGTTCAACATACGAATCAAACACGAAAATAACGAACTCAAAACGTTGATACGACTAAACCAAGTTCATTGGGGCATTATATCGAACACTTTGTGGCCAAACTTCGATTGTTAACAACCAAACCTCATTAATACCAATATCAAATCCCCAAGAAGTGTTTTAAACCAACAAAACATCTTCAATACGATCAATAATCCATTATGAATATCCAAAATCGTGATTACAACAACGATTAATCGAAAACCCCCAAATCTAACTCAATATTCAAAGTGTTCTTGAATAATCCTTCAATAATCCAATGAATAATCAAACATATCCATAATCATGCGTATATCAGTTCATACAACATGATCTTAACATCCAAAACATCATATCTCAAAACAAAATTGAAATGTTGAAGAAATTACCTCTTGAAGATCCAAGCACTTTGATCCGAAGAACACGCGTTAGATTGATTATCTGGGCTTCACGATCGAAAGGAGATGAAGAAAATCACACACTCAAGTGATAGATGAAGGAAAATCTCCCCCTCAAGCCTCTCTCTCTCGTATGGTTGAAGAAAAGGTAAGAAATGAGCTGAACACGCTCAGAAAAACGCAATTATAGTGTTGACTTCCCTATGTGCCGTGGCCCGACCGAAGTGTGCCGCGACACAGGGCCAAAAATGCCCCCAGTGATCGGCAGTGTGCCGCGGCCCGGACGAATGTGCCGCGGCAGTGTGCCGCGGCCCCGTCGGCATGTGCCGCGGCACACGGTACAGAAGGTTTGGCCGATAAGTGCAACACGAGTGTGCCGCGGCCCGGACGAGTGTGCCGCGGATGACTTCAGCGGTGTGCCGCACTGCTTCGGCATGTCTTTGCGGCCCAGTGATGCATCGCTCGGCCAAAAACTGGACAATGTGTGTGCCGCGGCGCACACTCCTTGTGCCGCGGCCCACACCCCCCTTGGGTCCTAAAATGATGAAAAATGACCCCGGAAGAGAATAATAGGAATCAATATTTGGGAAACAATAACACGAAATGGAAGCACGGAAACCCCAAAACGGTGGTTCCAAGCCATGATTACAAGGGTTCGCCCAACAAAACACAAATTGAACAATGAAGAGATTTGAAATGACATAAATTCCAACGTCAACATCGACTAATGAATCAATTACAATAATCAAGATAATACTCTTGTCTCGATTCCCGAATAAGGTTGAAACAATGAACAATATCGATACACAACTCGAAGTTATTCCGGACGGTGAACACGGATGAATGATTATTAACAAGTGAAAGATTACATAGTGACAATTACCGAATGAAATTACTGAATGATAATGACTGAATTACAACCGGGTATTAAAGGAATAGTCTGATGGCTTCCAATCTTGCAACAGGTGCATAAGTTTCATCAAAATCTATTCCTTCACATTGTGCATATCCTTTGGCGACTAATCTGGATTTATTCCTAACATCAACTCCATCTTCATCACACTTGTTCTTATACACCCATTTGGTGCCTATAACCTTCTTGTGATCTGGTCTGTCTGTTAGTTCCCAGACATTGTTTCTCTCTATCTGATTGAGCTCTTCTTGCATTGCATTGATCCATGAGTAATCCTCCAATGCTTGCTCTGTTGTCTTGGGTTCCATTTGAGACATGAAACAAGAGAACATTGCCATTCCTGTTGTACTGTGGATTGTATGGTTCTGATTCTATCAGTTAGGTTTCCAATAATCTGTTGAATGGGGTGATCTCTAAGCCATTTGGGGATTTCTTCTTCTTTAGGATTTGTTCCCCCTATAGAGTTGCTTTGGTGGACTTATTCTCTCTCTGCTTCAGCTAGGTTCTGATCTCCTTGGTCTGTAACGGGATCAGCTACGGTCTTGTCATATGCATGTGGGGATCCTGTTTGATCTGCAGATGGGTCTTTATCAGCTACAGATGGGTCTTCATCAGCAGCAACTGGATCAAGTAGGTTTTGAGGTCCTATGTGATCTGCAGTTGGGTCTCCAGGCTGATCTGCAGGTGAGTCCATCATTCCTGTATCATGAACGATGACTTCTTCCAGGGTGGCGGTTCTAAACTTATTCTCAATTAATTCCACATGTTTCATGTACTCAACAGTAGACTCATCAAATACAACATGAGGTGTTTCTTCCACAACTAGGGTTCTTTTGTTAAATACTCTATATGCCTTACTTCTTTGGGAATATCCCATAAAGAGACCATCATCAGTTTTAGCATCAAAGGCATTTAGTTGGGTTTTACCATTGTTGTGGATGAAACACTTACAACCAAAAATATGAAAATATGCAACAGTTGGTGTTCTACGATTACAAATCTCATAAGGAGTTTTACCATGTCTCCCTACTATCATACTCCTATTCTGAGTGTGGCATCTTTGTGTTGACGGCTTGACCCGAACCTTTTGGCAGTCAAACCTGCAATCATGGACCTAGCAGCTTCCTTCAGGGTTCTGTTCCTTCTTTCAGCAACACCATTCTGCTGTGGAGTCTTGGATGCAGAGAGCTCGTGCTGGATCCCATTCTAATCACTATATTCAGTGATTGCTTTGTTGAGAAATTCTCCTCCTCTATCTGATCTGATCTTGATGATTGGGAGGGATTTCTCATTCTGGATCTTCCTTAGCAGCTCAGGTATTTTTGTCAAAGTTTCACTCTTTTTATAGAGAAAAACAATCCATGTATATCTTGAGTAGTCATCTACTACTACTACTAGAGCATACTTTCTTCCACTCAACGTCCTTGGCTTGATAGGGCCAAATAGATCCATATGAAGTAGATCTAGAATTCTTGTGGTGAGAGTGGTAGGTTGAACTGGTTAAATGATGCTCTTGTTTGTTTCCCTTTCTGACATGCATCACAGAGAAATTCCTTTCTGAATACTTCTTCTGGAAGTCCTCTGACCAGTTTTTGAGAACTAATCTTGTTGATGGCTTTGAAGTTTAGGTGACATAGTCTTTTGTGCCACATCCATCCATTCTCACCATTGTCTTGAATAGAAAACATGTGTTGGGAGTTCTTGTGTTCCAATCTATCATGTAGACATCTCTCCTTCTGAATCCTTGTAGCTTCAACTCTCCAGATAGGATATCGATCAGCATGCATTTCCACATGGTGACGACTACTAGATTCTTCTCATCACAGAACTGACTTATTCTCAGAAGATTGTATTTGAGCCCTTTGACATAACGGACTTTGGATAATGTTATGTTTCCTCTGTGCAGCTCTCCAAAACCTTTTGTCTGACCTCTAGAGCTATCTCCAAAGCTTACATCTGGGCCTCTTTCCTTGGTATAATTTGATAACACCTTCTTGTTCCCGGTCATGTGCCTTGAGCATCCAGAATATACAAACCATTCTTCACCTCCTATATTTGAATTTGTGGAGATGTGGTAGTAGTCCTTCCACTTTTTCTACAATCAAACAAGCAGAGATTTAGATACCCAAATCTATGTGGGTCCTCGGGGGTTAGTTGGTTTCCTGTAGAATTGATTTCTCCTTGGATTATGGAAGTTATGGTGATTGCCCCTAAAAGGTGTGTGTTGTCTGGGCCTATATCCTCGGTTAGGATTGTGTACTGGATATGCCTCATAAAACTGGTGGTGTGGGCCATTTCTAAATCTTGGTTGAGACCATTTATAAAATCTTTGGGGTCTCCACACCTGTTCATTTTGAAATCTTGGATAACCTTGAGGTTTCCATTTGCCCCTCCCATTTTGAAATCTATTTTTGGGGAGTCTTTGATAATAGTGGGCATGATGTCTAGGTTGCTGCTTCTGCCTTGGCTATTGCCTAGTCTCTTGTCTAGGTGGCTGCCTTGTATACATTGGGTGCTGCCTAAACTTGTGACTTGGTTGCTGCCTATTTTGAAATACAAGTTTGTAATTAGGCTCAGCAGACGGGACAAGTGTTTCTCCCTTGATGAAGGTAGTTTTAGAACTAGAGGGAGTGTTGGGGTCATATCCAAGGCCTGATCTAGAATATAGTGGCCTTTTATTCATACACAATTTATCTAAGGTTATAGATGCCTCCAGGGAAGTTATTTCCTTCGTCCGTGTGTTACTTAGCTGTGTCAGTTTAGCATACTCAGATTTAACATGAGCAAGTGCATCTAATTTCTCACTATTTAAAACAGTTAATCGTTTTATCTCAGTTGTAGTATTATCAGCCTGGTTTTTCAAGTTATCTGCAGCCTATTTTTCAAGATCAAAATTGATTTTATTTAACTCTAGGATGAGTTTTTCAAAATCATTTTTGAGCTGTCTATTCTCATCTTGCAGTTAGGTCTTCTCGGCTGATACAGATAGGTGTGCAGATTTTAATTTCTCAAAATCTTTGAGAATGATTCACAGACTCATGTAAGTTCATATTCTGTGACATGTCTGAACTATTATTATTTCAAACTGAGGGTTTAGATGTTACCTCTTCATCAGCTAGGTTGGCCATCAGGCAATTGTACTCCTCATCATCATCAGAGAAGAATCCACTGTTGGAGTCTATTCTCCCTTGGTCTTCTCCAATGAAATCTTTTCTCTTATCTTCTTTTCTGCTCCTTATTTCTTGCCTTCATCCTTCTTGAGATCAGGACAATCAATTTGAATATGTCCTGTCTTATGGCAATTGTAGCACTCCACCTTCCAGCTTCCATCCTTTTGATTTCTCCTGGGATTTTCTTTATAATTCTTCTTATACTTGGAGTAATTCTTTCGGAAGTTGCTGATTCTCTACATTATAAAGTCCACTACTTCCTCAAAATCTAGGGGATTTGGAGGCTTGACTTAAGATAAGCTCTTGGCGGGGGACTCAGCTGCAAACGCCATTCCCTTCTCTGCAGGCTCGGTTGATGATGAACTTGGAAGCTCAAACTCATAAGCCTTTAGGTCAGAGAACAGCTCTTGGATCTTTATTTTGTTAAGATCCTTAGATTCTCTCATGGTCACTGCCTTCATATTCCATTCTGGATTGAGAGATCTTAGAACTTTCAGGGCTATCTCCCTGTTGCCATATGTTTTTCCCAGAGAATTAATTTCATTAATTATCTCTGTGAATCTTGTGTCTACTTGGTCGATTGACTCTCCATTCTTCATTTTGAAGTTGTCAAACTTTTGGGTAGCGATTGACAACTTGTTCTCTTTTATTAGCTCAGTTCCTTCGCACATCACAGCTAGAGTATCCCAAATTTCTTTGGAATTCTTGCAATTATTGATCTTGACCATTGTTGATTTGTCAAGAGTTTGGTACAGCACATCTCTGGCCCGATTGTCAAGATTGGCCAACTTTCTTTCTTTGGTGCTTAGCTCCGTCCTCTTCTTGGGGATCTTCTCTGGATTCCCGGTTGCTATCTCTTCAGGAGTGTTGTCCTTCTCGAATATGAAGGCACCATCTTCGATTATGCACCATGTGTCGTCATGGATGGAAGATAAATGTGCCTACATCCTTATCTTCCAAAGATCATACTCGTCAACTGAAAATCCAGGTAATCTAGAATGCATGTGTTGCATGTGTTCCATTCTTAATGAGAGATTAAATATATATTCTCGATATGCGGATCTGATTCTGAAAATTTGAACCAACCTCTCTGATACCACTTGTAGGTCATAAGTCGTCTAGGAATAAGTCTAGAGGGGGGGTGTAGACTTATTGAAACTCTTTTCCACAAAGGGTGAGTTTCTCAGCTGATAGGTACAGATGACTTGAAGTCGTCTGTAGATAGGTATACGGAAGTCAGCTGATGACGAAAGCAAATAACTAAACAATGGAATAGTTAAGTATGTATGCAACAGGTAAGTATGATGCTAAAGCAGTAAAACACGCAGGCAATTTATAGTGGTATCAGGGGTGGGGTAATCCTCTACTAATCCACTTTTCTCCAAACCAGTTGGAGATGAATTCACTATAATTTTCAACTAGTGATAAATATTACAGTGATTCTACTTAGCTACAACAACTTCCAACTAGTAGAAATCCTATCGTTGCAACTCCTTCTGACTGCCTAGCGCCTCTTGATCTTTAAATCCTTGGATGCCTATCAGTCACGCACACTTCAACCAGTGAAGTACCCCAAACTCAGGTTTTAAGACACGAGTGGTTGTTTTCTCCAACTAAGAATTCTTAGTATATGAACTGTGATCTTTTGCTCTTCACGATGCTATAGTTCGCTTGATTGCTTTGATTGCTTGAGAGTGTTGTTCGCATCGTACTGCTCAATTCAAATCTTCAAGTATTTATAGATGTAGATCCTTGAGCTTCCTTCATAGCCGTTGCAATTCCTGTAACAAATCCGTCCGTTGGAGAAATAGACTTCTTTGTTTTTCTTTTTGAACGTTGCAAGGCTGGATTCCCTTATTTTAATCCATTTCCGACCGTTGTGAAGACTTTCACATTGTAGTGCTGAATCTTTTGATTATAATATGCTTAAAGTCTTCAGAGGTGGGTCTCGAATTCATTGCTTTTCGAGAATCTCTCCAGTCTGTCCCTTATCATCCGCATGTGACTTTCCGTGATTATTGACTTTTCAACGCATGCTGACGTGGACTGGATTACTTGGCTGATTACTCTGACAGAACTTATCTGATCTCTTTTTGGTCAATCTGTATGACGTGTAGTCCACCTTCTCTAATGTCGGACTTCTCTGACGACCTGTCTGAAGTCTTCTGACTTGATGAACTTATCTGATCTGATGGTCAAACTTCAGATGACTTGGACTTCATCTGATCACTTGACTGCAGTCTGGTCAAACTTCTCTGATAAATATTTTGACCAGGATTTATCTGATAAATCTCTTTCTTCAGAACTTGTCTGATGATAAGTAGTATGTGGTAAACCTTCTCTGATCCGTTGAATTGACCAGGACTTCTCTGATGCGAACTTATCTAAGATTTATACTTAGCCGATTTTCAAGCCTAACTTATATGGCCTATAGAAGATATTCATTTGGTTCTTCTTTACATTTTGCCAAGTATTCAACTATACTCAATTTGGCCTACAGAGGATACTCATTTGGTTCTTCTTTACAATTTTGTCAAGTACTTAAAAACATACATTTGAATAAACAAACAAATACAGGGATGACATCATAAAAATCTAATAAGTATTCCTAACAAAACATTCATTCAGCACCTTCCATAAAGCATCACTAAGAGATAGCCTACAACGTTGGAACCTAGAGCTACAGCAATATAAATGCAACATATTGGATACAACAAACAAGCTGTAAAGTGTTAGGATCTTCAACATTTATCCAACAGGACTGAAGACCATTGGAACGGAATCTACTTTATACGCTAAAGACAAGCCACCATTTGAAAAGAAGTATTTAAATACTGACTGGATAAAATATTTAAATACCAGCCGACAAGGATCTTCAGACATGGAGCAAAATCTGGATCTTGTATTTTTGCAAGTCAAACAACATGTTGGAACGGACTCTTTGCTCAACGGATCTATTCCAAAGGCTATATATATCCCGAAGTTTGAAGATTAGATATACGAACGATATATCAACTGAAAACTGAACGAACTGAGATATACTGAGATACATATGTGAACTTCACAAGAACAGTATATCAAGAGCAAACATATTTCTTCAAGCTTACTGCCATTCTTGAGAGAAGAAATATACAAGTGCTCAACCTTGAACAACACATCATCGGCTCAAGCTCAAGAAGTCAAGTTGTTGTTCAAACCCGTGTTCTTTCATTTGAAGTAAACCACCAGCCCTGTGTGGACTGAAGAAAGCCCTGCTTTTCCTGAAACTGTGGGTGACGGATCTGCATTGTAGACGAAGCTTTGGAACCGTGTGTGAAAAAGCAAGTCAAGTGAAAGCTTTAAACTAATATGTGTGAACGGTTGAAAGCGTCAGTCTTTGTATCAATATGTGTGAACGATACAAGGATAGGTTTGATTATAGTCACGTAGTTGTGTACGTAATGATTATAATAAATATTTTTACTCCTGTGTGGAGGACCAGTGGACGTAGAGGGGTTTACCTCGAACCACTTTAAATATCGTGTTATTTACCTTCTGCATTTACTATTTATCATTACTTTGATTATTTATAAGTATACATTGCATACCCTGTACGCATTAAGCTAACAGGAGAAAACCTAGTTGCTGTATTTACAACAACTTATTTTATCAGACTTCTGCTACGCACTCTTATTCGAAAAACGTACAGCTTGTTGTACCAACACCTTTCCAAGCTGTATTTTGTATACTTAGTGGCCAACAGTAATTAACCGAGAATCGGCCATATGATGATAACTAGTTCGGTCACATTTTGGAATGTTTAGCATGTTCGTGTGATAGCCTTATTACGTAAGTTGAGTTTGTCATTATTTCCCTTTGTGTAAGGTTCGAGCTTTGCGAACGGTTGATCGAAGGGGCGGCCTTCGAGTCTGTTGAAGTCGTTGAAGTATTTATTGTTTGCCATCTTTCTAAGGTAAGTACTTTAATTATGTTTATCCGTGTTGATGTCGGTTATGTTGTTATGTGTCGTGCATATGCGTTGTGATTGTTTTATCCACCATGTGTTGGTCCGAAGGGATCATCATGGGAATCTATGTTGTGTGCGCTGGATCGTTGGATGGGTACTTCCACCATGTGTTGGTCCGACGGGATCATCATGGGAATCTATGCTGTGTGCGCTGGATCGTTGGAATACCACGAGTATATTGAGATTGATACGTTGTGTTGTGTATTGTTATTATTTCTTGTTGGAGAGACTTTTTGTTATCATTGTTTATATTATTGATGTTATTATTCAGGGGTCGCTGAATAAATCATTGTTGTATAATTATCGTACTTGTACTAACATCGTTGTGCTAACTCCTTCGGGGGTGAACATTTATTTTATGTTCAGGATCCAGGAGGATGGGAAACAACCACTAGATTTGCATGATTACGAGGGTGTAGAGTAGAGGTGGCCAGTGGGCCGGCCCGGCCCAGCCAAGCCCGGACTTTCTAGGCTCGGGGGCCGACCGGGCCAGCCCGGCCTGGGACCGAGCCCAGCCCCCCTGGCCACCCGGGCGGTCCCGGTCCCGGACTCTCCAGTCCAGGCCCAGCCCAGACCAGCCCCCCTCTGAGCCCAGACCGGCCCGGCCCCCAGCCCGCCCCCAACCCACCCGCAGCCCAGCCCACCTCCAGCCCACCCCAAGCCCACCATTCAAATTTCAAAAAATAATCTAATTTTTACAAATTAAGTCCAATTCTTTTTCACGTTTCTCCCCATTTAATTTAATGTTAACATATATAAAAATTTAAAATGAATTTTCTTAAACTTGAAATAGATTACTAAGTTTTACAGTTTTTTTTAATTCAAGTTTTTTAAATTGATTTTTTAATTAATATTAATTAATTTATTTTAAAAATTCAAAACAAATTTTACAAATGATTTTTAATTTAATGTTAACAAATAATTTTTTCAAATTTCCGGACCGGGCTCGGCCCGGACCAGACCGGCACACGACAGCCCGGGGCGGGCGGGTAGTGGACCACGGCCGCCCAGCCCAGGCCCAGCCCGACCCAGCCCGCCAAATACATGGGCCGGTCCTGGGCTCACAAGTCCCAGCCCAACCCGCTTCGGCCCGGCCCATGGCCACCTCTAGTGCAGAGCTGTAATAACCGAGATTTTTATTCTGATTAATTCGAAATTTTCTTTTTAGACCGAAAATTTCTCGGTTGTCGAGCGTTGGTATTATTTTCTCGACGATTGATTTTGTGTTTATTGTAATAACCGCGTATTTCATGTATATTATTTTGGAATTTATATTATGACTATATGTATTTGAGGGACAGGATGAGTGTTATTGGAATATTCATGGTTGATAATCATTGAGTTTTGTGATTTTCGGATTTGTGTTCGTTCTGGCTGGACTTCGTGAATTTAATGCTGGGAAGTAGCAGTAGCGCGCGCTAGGATGCATTTTTAGCGCACGCTAATAACGTGTGAGTAGCACACGCTACTCTTGTGCGTAGCGCACGCTACTCTTGTGCGTAGCGCACGCTAGGCCTGCTGGGCAGTGAGTTTTCTGGACTCTGGATTGGGACGTTAGCGCACGCTAGTGTCGGACTAACGTACGTTATTTCCTTGTATTAGCGCACATTATTAGTGGGTTAGCACGCGCTAAGTCGACAGGGCAGTGAGAGCAGATTGTTTCCGGACTGCGGGCAATAGCAGGTAGCACACGCTATGTTTTGGGAGTAGCGTGCGCTAGTCTCGTTCCATAAAACGCACTAATATTTCTAAGTAGCGCGCACTACCGAAGTCAGACGGTGGGTTCTGTACTGCCTGACAAGCCCGTTAGCGCACGCTAATTCTTAGCAGTAGCATGCGCTAGTTTCCCCCAGTATATATTTATATATGCTGGGCAGACTCAGAATCGTCATTTTCTTCCCTTCCTTCTCCTCCTCTGGCGGCTGAGTGTTCTTGAGCATATAAGAGTGCAGATTTTGGTCGGATTTCATCATCCAACAACATTTTTGAGTTCCTAACACCGAGTTATCAACGTCTTATCAACTTTCACCGTCCAAATCAAGATAAAATCCACGTGAACCCTAGTTCTTCATATTTTGGGGGTTTTGTCGAGATCTTCGATTCTAAGCTATTTTAGCTCAGATTTGTGTTAGATTATAATTATGAAGTCATAATCCCTTGTTTTCCTTGAAGTCTACGGATTTTCTTTCGAGTTTTCATCCATTAAATGGAGTATGAACGACTCCATCCCCATAGTGTTCGATTAAATGTTTCTGAAGGTAGAACTTAGAGTGAATCCTTCCGTTTCCGTGGTGTTGTGTTCTGATTCGGTATTTCGATCAGTTAGGATCGAATTTTTGAAGGAAGTGCAGACCGTACATTCATCCGTTTGCTGTTTCCCGTATCATCCGAATTGTGGCAAGTACCTTGATATACGAATTGTAACTACGTGAAATCATCGTTGTCCAAGGGTATGAATTTATACGGATGTGTATATGTATATATATATATATGTGTGTGTATATATATATATATATGTATATAGATATATAGATTTTATATATTTATATGTTAAATATATGTATGTATATATGTATATTGATATATATGCCTACGTCGGTGAATGCCGAGTGATGAATGCTAATACTAGTTGACGTACTCAACTTAGATTGAAGAATGAACTATACTTATAGATATAATATAGTAAGGTTATATATATATATATATATTCGGTTGAGTTGCAATATACGGATATATGTGCGGCGTTGGTTGGTTATGCCTGAAGGCTTATTATGATTGAGTTTTGATTGATGACGTACGTGATATTGTTTAGCTGTGTGGTTATGGACTGACGGATAATTTGTGTGACTTGGTGTACTGAGTTGATAATTGTTGTAACGTTTGTGTGTGTGCTTGATGTTTGAAACAATGTGGATACTTGTTGTGAGAATCGTCGTATCCGGGAACCTCTAAGGGCAGAGCGTGTACTCCGGCCTGGTGTACGCTGCAATGTGCGGCTCCATATGGTTGGTGAACACTGGTGTTACCTAATGCGCGTGCAAGGGTGGCTCTTGCGGGAGTGATCGCCGGCGCGGTGACATGTTCAAGGGGCGGCCAACATAGTGAAGTGAATGCCGGTGCACAAGTGTGCAAGGGAGGCGCCTGGCAGGCTTATTGGTTACGGATATTCGAGTGATAGCTAAGACGCCGATACCGAATGATGTTCGTAATTCAAAGTTCTTTCAACTCGCTTTAAAATGTCGGTCTTGATACAGATCGCGATTCGTGTTTCTGAAAGTTTGTTTCAACTTGTTTTAAATGCTGGTATCAGGGTTATTTAACCAAGGATATTTGACGAGATGTCCGAGGGTTAATTGATCAGGGGTCTAGAGCAGGATTTGTCGAATGAGAGGTTGTGTCCTTGATTGTATTGTGATGGTATTCTGTGAACTGGGTCGAGGACCCATGAAATGTTGAGATGATTGATCTCGTGATGATATTAATTGAATTGGGTTGAGGACCCCGAATAACGTTGTAATAGTTTTCTTGCAAATTGTTTTCCCCATGCTGGGCCGAGGACCCGAGAGCTTTTGAAGTTATTTTCTAAAAGTATTCCCATTACATTTTCAAAACCCCAAGACGGTTCGAGTCAATAATAACATTTTCAAACTATCTTATCAAATTGCTTTTCCTTTTAAAAAGGGGTTTTCCAATTTAATCCTTTGACTCATTGGGCTTATTTAAAGTTTTATTGGCGTTATGATCCGTGAAGAGAATATGGCTATGTGATTACCTTTCGCCTTGTGTAAACGAATGCTTTGTTGTGCTGTTTGTGTGAATGTGTGGTTTGTGTTAAGGCTTCGTGGATGTTGAGTTTGTGTTGATACTTTTCGTATATCATGTACATTATGTACTTGCACTAGCAAAATTCCATTTTGCTAAAACCGAGTTTTCGGGGACTGGGTGCCTGTTATGCGCTCAGGTTTTGGCAGCTCGGGAGTAGTCACGGGCTTGGAAGGAGATGGAAGACGACGATGCTAATCACACAGGACTCAGAGTCTTTTTCTTTTGTTTCATTTTGGTTGGTATTTCTCTTTCGGTCGAGTATCCACCCTTGCATGGGTGTAATTTTCATTTGTTAAATTAAGTTGTCATTCCTTTCTGTGTTCAAGTTTATTATTATTGAGAAGTAAATTTCGTTAGTTTCTGAATTGTTTCATGACCTTGTCAGTCTGCTTTGTAATTAATATTGACCCCGGTCGGTCAATCATTGAGTAGTCTTTCGGAGTTTAGCTTGGTAGATCCTTGTGATAAGAGTCTATGGCGTGTGACATTTCCGGACGTATTCTGGGGGTGTTACATATATGGTATCAGAGCTTAGGTTTGCGAAAAACCTAGGCCGTTGGGTCAAATCCATGCCCTATGTAAGTCGCACGCATTAGAGTTGTGATTAATATCGTGGCTCCGACATCATCTTCAGGCAATCCGTGATGGTAAGCCTCCGATCATAAGTCCCCTTATATACGTATTTGATTATATTGTGCTAATATGTTTAATGTGAACAAGAGGTTGGAACTTGTTAGTGATATTATTGTCTTAGGATATAACGTGCGTATACGGTCCGAATAAAAATGGTTATGTAGTATGCTTCGGAAGTCGAGTATATTTATCGGTTTCTACATTTCATTAGAATAAATTTATGAGTGTTAATTTTATCCGCTGCGTGAGTATTTCGTCATGGCTTTTGGTATCTTGCAAACTGAGTTTTATTTCCAAAAACCGATTCCCTAAACCGAGTTTTGGGCATATTGGTCTTGCACGTTTTGACGGTATTTTTTATGACGGTATTTGATATTTTATAAATAACTTTTGTGAGTATTCGAAAATATTACCGTCATCGGCCTTTTTAGAATTTTGAACTTTTTTTTTAAAAAATGGTTTTTAGCCTGGTGAGTTCCGGCGCGGGGCCCACGGCGCTGTAATATCACGAATATTTTAAAGTGGTGCTTTGAAATTTTCTAACATTGCGAAAACCCATGATTTAGTGTCGTCATGTCAGATGGTCACGTATCGCGGTGAAAAATCCTTTCGAGTAAACATTTTGGTAGAAGAGGAAAGATTTTCAAAATTGTGGTATTTGGGACTCAACACTTTTGAAATATTTCAAATTAATTGCGATTCAATTTTCAATTTTCCTTTTTTACATTACTCGAAAATAGATTTTAGAGTCGTTGTATAAACTTCCTCATCCGAAATAAAGGACAATATTTACAAGTCTTGGGCGTAACGTGACTAGCCCACTTTTTCAAAAAATTTGTTTTCATTAAGTGCATACATATAATGATCGTCCTCGTCGAAGGAGTCGAAATTGACTTCAGAAAACTTTGTGCTTTACGATATTACCGTTATTCTAAGAATACTAACTAAACCTCGTGTTGATAATTGTGGTATACTGTACGACTGATAATTAATATTGTTGAACGGTATTATCTGCATTAGTATGTCGAGCGTCGACGGACGTAGACGTGATGATGGGAATGGAAGCAGCGAGGTGGTCCGTACGACAACGATTCATGCTACGGTGAAGGAGTATCAAGATCAAACGATATCCTATGAAATCTCCTCAGTGGTCGAGCCCACGAGCGAAGCGAAGAGACCGAGGACATTTGGGAAATTTTTGGGCGGTGAAGAGTCTAAGGCTCCCAAACCCCCACGTTGTTCCGACGCGTCGTCTTCGCGGTCGGGAGTGAGCGCTGGGAATTCTAAGCCAACATCGGAGACTCTCGGTAAGAAGAGAAGGTGCTTCAACTGCAACCGTCAGTGACATGTTCGTGCAAATTGTCCTTTTCCACTCTTGACTTGTTACCGGTGCGGGTGTGAAGGTCATCAGGAGAAACACTGTGAGATAGTTTCCGAATTCGCAAAGAATGCTACCCTATTAGATAATAGAGCAAGTGGTCGGAGAGTGTCCCGGAACCCTATGTTTCCTTCTGAAGATCCTAGTATGGGAGAATGAAGATTTTGTACTGTGTCTTAATCGTTGCTGGTTCCAACAATCGTGACTTCGATCGTTTTTCGTTTCATTGCTCTACGTTTCCAACTCCGGTTGTTCTAAGTTTCGGGGTTATAATGTCTTTTTAGTATGTGGGAGTGTATTACCCGTACTTTTCTTAGTATTTTTGGTATTGTGTGACCTTTCATTGTTGGTAATTCAATTGTGATCCTCTCGACGATTTTAAACTACCTCATTCTACTTAGCCTACCGTCCTCCGAACGAGTTTGGGAGCTATTTTGATAAATCCCGTGGATTATTGTGGCCTTTACACATCCGATTTTGATTCTTGCAAATTTCGTTTGAAACTATTGTTCCCACTCGTACAATTAACTTTTCCAAATGTATTATGAACTTGGATGTGGTTGGTCGAGCTCGAAACATGGTTTCAGGACGTTTGAGCCGTTTTGTGATTTTCCTTAACTCTTGGAGCTTTTATCTCAAAACTCATACTCCTCCACCTCGACTTCTTATGTTCACATATATTTTATCGCCTCGACTCACGTACTAGATGCTTGCTTACTCGGTTCATTGTATTTCAAGAATTCACGTGTTCGCGCATTGCTCGTGATGTTTTGGGGCTGAGCAAAGTAGTTATTTTCCTTGATCGTTTCACCGCTCTCTATTTTAAGTTTCGGGACGAATCTTATTTTAAGGGGGGTAGAATGTAATAACCGAGATTTTTATTCTGATTAATTTGAAATTTTCTTTTTAGACCCAAAATTTCTCGGTTGTCGAGCATTGGTATTATTTTCTCGACGATTGATTTTGTGTTTATTGTAATAACAGCGTATTTCATGTGTATTATTTTAGAATTTATATTATGGCTATATGTATTTGAGGGACAAGATGAGTGTTATTGGAATATTCATGGTTGGTAATCATTTAGTTTTGTGATTTTCGGATTTGTGTTCGTTCTGGCCGGACTTCGTGAATTTAATGCTGGGAAGTAGCAGTAGCGCGCGCTAGACTGCATTTCTAGCGCACGCTAATAATGTGTGAGTAGCACACGCTACTCTTGTGCGTAGCGCACGCCAGGCCTGCTGGGCAGTGAGTTTTCTGGACTCTGGATTGGGACGTTAGCGCACGCTAGTGTCGGACTAACGTATGCTATTTCCATGTATTAGCGCACATTATTAGTGGGTTAGCGCGCGCTAAGTCGAAAGGGCAGTGAGATCAGATTGCTTCTGGACTGCGGGCGATAGCAGGTAGCGCACGCTATGTTTTGGGAGTAGCGTGCGCTAGTCTCGTTCGATAACGCGCGCTAATATTTCTGAGTAGCACGCACTACCGAAGTCAGACAGTGGGTTCTGTACTGCCTGACAAGCCCGTTAGCGGATGCTAATTTTTAGTTGTAGCGTGCGCTAGTTTCCCCCCAGTATATATATGCTGGGTAGGCTCAGAATCGTCATTTTCTTCCCTTCCTTCTCCTCCTCCGGCGGCTGAGTGTTCTTGAGCATATAAGAGTGCAGATTTTGGTCGGATTTCATCATCCAACAACATTTTTGAGTTCCTAACACCGAGTTATCAACATCTCATCAACTTTCACCGTCCAAATCAAGGTAAAATCCGCGTGAACCCTAGTTCTTCATATTTTGGGGGTTTTTGTCGAGATCTTCGATTCTAAGCTATTTTAGCTCAGATTTGTGTTAGATTATAATTATGAAGTCATAATCCCTTGTTTTCCTTGAAGTCTACGGATTTTCTTTCGAGTTTTCATCCATTAAATGGAGTATGAACGACTCCGTCCCCATAGTGTTCGATTAAATGTTTCTGAAGGTAGAACTTAGAGTGAATCCTTCCGTTTCCGTGGTGTTGTGTTCTGATTCGGTATTTCGATGTGTTAGGATTGAATTTTTGAAGGAAGTGCGGACCGTACATTCATCCGTTTGTTGTTTCCCGTATCATCCGAATTGTGGCAAGTACCTTGATATACGAATTGTAACTACGTGAAATCATCGTTGTCCAAGGGTATGAATTTATACGGATGTATATATATATATATATATGTGTGTGTGTGTGTATATGTGTGTATATATATATAGATATAGATTTATATATATATTTATATATTAAATATATGTATGTATATACGTATATTGATATATATGCCTACGTCGGTGAATACCGAGTGATGATTGCTAATAATAGTTGACGTACTCAACTTAGATTGATGAATGAACTATACTTATAGATATAATATAGTAAGGTTATATATATATATATATATATATATATATATATATATATATTCGGTTGAGTTGCAATATAGGGATATATGCGGCGTTGGTTGGTTATGCCTGAAGGCTTATTATGATTGAGTTTTGATTGATGACATGCGTGATATTGTTTAGCTGTGTGGTTATGGACTGACGGATAATCTGTGTGACTTGGTGTACTGGGTTGATAATTGTTGTAACATTTGTTTGTGTGCTTGATGTTTGAAACAATGTGGATACTTGTTGTGGGAAACGTCATATCCGGGAGCCTCTGAGGGCGGGGCGTGTACTCCGGCCTGGTATACGCTGCAATGTGCGGCTCCATATGGTTGGTGAACACCGGTATTACCTAATGTGCGTGCAAGGGGCGGCTCTTGCGGGAGTGATCGCCGGCGCGGTGACATGTTCAAGGGGCGGCCAACATAGTGTAGTGAATGCCGGTGTAGATGTGTGCAAGGGAGGCGCCTGGCAGGCTTATTGGTTACGGATATTCGAGTGATAGCTAAGACCCCGATACCGAATGATGTTCGTAATTCAAAGTTCTTTCAACTCGCTTTAAAATATCGGTCTTGATACAGAGCGCGATTCGTGTTTATGAAAATTTGTTTCAACTTGTTTTAAATATTGGTATCAGGGTTATTTAACCAAGGATATTTGACAAGATCTCCGAGGGTTAATTAATCAGGGGTCTTGAGCAGGATTTGTCGAATGAAAGAGTGCGTCCTTGATTGTATTGTGATGATATTCTGTGAATTGGGTCAAGGACCCGTGAAATGTTGAGATGATTGATCTCGTGATGATATTATTTGAATTGGGTTGAGGACCCCGAATAATGTTGTAATGGTTTTCTAGCAAATTGTTTTCCCCATGTTGGGCCGAGGACCCGAGAGCTTTTGAAGTTATTTTCTAAAAGTATTCCCATTCGATTTTCAAAATCCCAAAACGGCCCGAGTCAATAATAATATTTTCAAACTATCTTATCAAATTGCTTTTCCTTTTAAAAAGGGGTTTTCCAATCTAATCCTTTGACTCATTGGGCTTATTTAAAGTTTTATTGGTGTTATGATCCGTGAAGAGAATATGACTATGTGATTACCTTTCGCCTTGTGTAAACGAATGCTTTGTTGTGCTGTTTGTGTGAATGTGTGGTTTGTGTTAAGGCTTCGTGGATGTTGAGTTTGTGTTGATACTTTTCGTATATCATGTACATTATGTACTTGCACTAGCAAAATTCCAGTTTGCTAACCCCGAGTTTTTGGGGGTGGGTGCCTGTTATGCGCTCAGGTTTTGGCAGATCGGGAGTAGTCACGGGATTGGCTTGGAAGGAGATGGAAGACGACGATGCTAATCACACAGGAGTCAGAGTCTTTTTCTTTTGTTTCATTTTGATTGGTATTTCTCTTTCGGTCGAGTATCCACCCTTGCATGGGTGTAATTTTTATTCATTAAATTAAGTTGTCATTCCTTTCTGTGTTCAAGTTTATTATTGTCATTGAGAAGTAAATTTCGTTAGTTTCTGAATTGTTTAATGATCTTGTCGGTCTGCTTTGTAATTAATATTGACCCTGGTCGGTCAATCATTGAGTAGTCTTTCGCAGTTTAGCCTGGTAGATCCTTGTGATAAGAGTCTACGGCGTGTGACATTTCCGGACGTATTCTGGGGGTGTTACAAGAGCGATGTTTACGATCGGGAGGGTTTGTCAGTTGTGTTTTGTTTTAATAAAGTACTCGAGTATGTTGTCGTTTTTGGTAGTCTTTGATATTTATTATCGGGAGTTGACCGATTTGCATTTTCCAGACTTGTAATGTAATAATAAATTTTGCTGTTGGTATATAATAATGTTGTTTTAAATTTCTTAGCCTAGTAAATCCTTATATCAAGAATTTACGGCGCTGTAATAATCCTGAATATCTCGGAGTGTTACAGAATATGGTATCAGAGCTAAAATTATAGTCATCTTGGTCGTTGGGTTAAATTAGGGTCCAGATGTGTCTTTTTGAGTTAACCGGCCGCGAATAACATCACTGTACTGCATACGTCTTCATGTGGACGGTGGTTGTAAGTTTCCCAAACTCTATCTTGTCCTTTTCATGTTATGTCCTTTTTGATAATTGAACGTTAGAACGATATTGTTTCCTGTATATTGAGTATGTGTGCTTACAGTATGTTGAGAGGGGGATGTAGATCGCGGTCGTGGACGCGGACGTAGAAATGCTGAGAGGGAAGTTTCACCCTCTGTCCCTGATTCGCTGTCAAATCAGGCTAGCTACAGCTCAGGCGAACAACAAGAGTCTGTCAACAATGAACGAGAGAAAATTGTGGAGACAAATGCTAATCCTGCTGTTCCCGACATACTACGCCAAATGGTCAACCAGATGACCCAATTTGCTCAAGTTGTGGACAGAATGCAAGTGGCGGTAGGACTGCAGTCGGGAGAGAGACAGCAAGGCATCCCCGACTTGGAAAATCGAGGAGACAGATGGCTACAGGAGGTGGCGAAGATGCACCCGCCAAAGTTCGGTGCTTTGCAATCTTTTTACTCATCAAGCCTTTATTTTTCCCATAGGGTTTTGTTTTGGCTTGGTTAGATTTTTACCAAGCCCACATCTTCTGCACCATTATTATATTAGTGCTCTGCACAGGGAGAATATTTCGGGAATTATTATTCCCGGCATTTGTCTTCCTTAATACTGATTAGAACATGTATCATAGATGGTAGAGATTCTAGATCCTTCTAGAGGTAGTAGGATTCTACTTGATGTATTTCCCTGTAAGAAATCCTACGTATGGAATGAGTCTTATCGTAGAGTCTATATAAAACCCCCTCAATGTTATCAAAATAATGGTTCGCAATCTTTTGCTTTTTTCTACTACTTTTTCTAAAACAGATTCATAAAAAAGTGAAGATATTCGATTCTGATTATCTATTATATTAAGAGTTGACAATTTTCTTTATCTTTTCTTTTTGTATTAGTTTGGATTAGTGCATTATGGAAACAATGGGAATTTATTGTTTATTTATGTTTTATTCTTTTTTTGTGAAGATCTTAGATTTCCGTATTTATATTAATTTATCTTGACCTGTTTCTTTAAGATTAATATCACAAACATATCATCAAAAGAAAAGGATAACGTTGTGCATTGACAATAAAAATAAAGAAGTTATTTACGAGGAATATATATGTGCATGCATTAAAAACATAATCAAACTAAGAACTCACATATAATCAGGAATTCTTGTGTATGCTATCAGAAAAATTATGATGCCCCAAGTGCTTTTACTGTCGGGAATTATTGTGACAACTGAAGTCAAGAATTTTTGGGTTATATATACGAGGCATTCTGACTCGTGCGATGCACAAGTTTTGTTTGCTATTACAAAATCAAACTCTTATTTGTCTCAAAAAATTATTTTTATATCAGATGTATGTTAACGGATCGAAGTATATACAAACGTATTAAATCAAAATTGTTTGGCTCTATTTACGCTCTCTCTTCCTGCAGGACAATATTCATGATGTAAACTTAACCAAACTAACTAAATAGTGCTCTTTATATTAATGACTTCCGACTTTCATTCTAATTTTTTACCCAAACTAATGGAGCTATGATATAAAAGGTATACACTCAATTTTTTTAAAACCTAACCAAAGAAATAATGATAAACTGTACATTTAGAGATCGAATTGAGAGATTTAATATTATCCATCAGCATTCTTTAAGAGCTAATCCACCCGACACATCCATTCAAGAGCCATTTAAACCAAAATTACCCGTTTAAACCAATTACCTAATCCACCCGACACATCCATTCTGCTGCCTTCAATGTATACAGTGAAATAGGGGTCGTCTTGCTCAGTTTCTTGATCTCACCATGTGAATAATTTGGGAAGGCAAGCTCTATTCAATAGCCAGTGAAATTGAGATTCCAGAGGCTAATTAATTCATTCATTGAAGCTGCTTGATGGCTATTAAGAACATATGTTTTTCGAACGTTTGGATCTCTTTCTTCAATCCAGCAGACTCTTGCTCAACCTGTGCACATGACCGAAAGACCTTGTTTATCAACAATCGGAAGGAACAATATAAACCAACAATAGCTAACTGCATACTATTACAATTTAGGGTTATTATACAAACAGGTTACTAAAGTTTACCAAAAATGACAATTTTCTGACTAAAGTTTTTTTTGTTACAAAGAAGTTACTCAAGTTTTCGGGTTTGTCAACTGGGTTACTCAAAGATTAAAATCTTGCACAAATGTAACTGCGAGAGTGGGCAACCGGATGATTACCGGTTCCCCTTATCCACGTCAGCACCATAGTTTTAAATGTTACAAAGAAGTTACTATAGTTTACGAGGTTATTAAATAGGTTACTGAACTTTACAAAAAGTTACTATGCGTGTTTTTTTTCTTTTTTTTCAAAAAAAATAAAAAATAAAATTTTCTAGGAAAAACTTTATCTTTTCGAAAAAAACATTATTTATGGAAATTTTTTATTTTTTCCGAAAAAATTAAAAAAATATTTTCTGGAGAAATATTTTTTTTTGGCAAAAAAATGTTTTTCGAAAAAAATTTATTTTCTGGAAAAAATATATTATTTTTTCGAAAAAATAAAATTATTTTCTGGAGAAATATTATTTTTTGGCAAAAAAATATTTTTCGAAAAAAATTTATTTTCTGAAAAAAATATATTATTTTTTCGAAAAAATAAAATTATTTTTTAAAAGAAATGTATTAGCCAAACACCTTTTTATGAAATATTGTGTAGGTAGTTTTTTTATATGCTGCAATCACCCCTAGGTATAAGTCAAACCCTAAGTCAAAATTTTTTTTTAAAAAAAAAAATCCACGTTGGCAATGTAACCGGTATCAATGGGTTAAAACATCTTTAGTTACTTAAGTAACCGGTTACAAAACTTTAGTAACCTATTTGTAACAAAATAAACTTTAGTAACAAAATTGCATTTTTTAGTAAACTTTAGTAACATGTTTGTATAATAACCCTACAATTTATTACCAAATCTAATTTTGTTCTTAAGGAATCCAACTGTGCATCAAGATCAGAGTTACGAACAACATCAAGCAGATGCCTCATACTGAAGAAAGAGCAAACATTGAGTTTGGTAAAAAAAAATACAATAAATGCAGGGTATTCAGATAATTCATATTACACTTGAACCAAGTGCCATAAGGTACTCAGTGCAGTATAGCAATTATCTAGAAAAAATAAGTAAGCGTACATCTTTAGACAGTGAAAATCCTTCTGAAACAGCAAATATATGAAGAAAACAATAATACTTCTCCCACATAGACAACTGCTTATACGTACAAAGATGACTGAATCATGTTTCGAATATAATCCAAACCCTGCATGTAACAGTTTGAATTCATAAAGAAAAAACACGTCAAAACCAAATAATACAAAACATTATAATAGCTATAAATCAAAACATGAGAACAGTTAAAGTGAACTGAACCTCAACTTTTGCAATTTCAATTAACAACACAAGCTAATTAAGCAAACATTTAGCTTCTTAACGAAAACTTAAGCAACTGTGTAAGTGATATGAGACAACAATTAATTAATCGGGTTATATATCATTTGTGTATTGATTTGCATTATGTAATTGGTGAAGACAATAAAATGGACTATATATAGTCATGAGAAACGTTAGCTTGTAAGCAAATGAAAAGATGGATGAGTAGTTTAATCGTTCATTTATTGTTGAAATTCAATTATTGCACACCAAAAGATAGACGTTAAAATCTTATGATAAAGAGATGTGTCGAAATTCTTCAAACGTTGATTGGTAGTAGAATAGATTATTATGACTCCACATTTTATATATTAAAATTATGTATTTGATATAATAACATTTAAACTTTAATACTCTACATTAATTAAGAGGACTTAATCTTTATATATATAAAATATGCACAGTAATTCACTTAAATATTTCGTCCAACAATTCAATATTTTAAATATTATATATATATATATATATATGTGTGTGTGTGTGTGTGAGAGAGAGAGAGAGAGAGAGAGAGAGAGTAATCCACTTATCTGATTTGTCCAACAATCCAATAATGTAAATTTAATATATATGAGTAGTTCACTTAAATATTCGACAAATTAATTTTACGATACATAATTTAATTAGAATTGGAAATGTAATGTGACAAAACTCTTCAAATAAAAGAAAAAAAAGAAAAAAAACATTTAAAAAGAATATTACAAAATTAACTTTGCTTCATCTCGTTAATAGTTACTAATTATTAAAAGCCTGACACGTAGGACATAAGATGATGCGGACATATACATTACTTGAACCGATACCAGTAAAACCCTAGTGCTAGTGCGATGGAAATGATTTCTGTATTTTTCCTCGTGATCTCGGGTTCGACTCTGCCCCTTTTCATTTTTCCTTTCTTTTTTTTTTTCTTTCATCCTCTTCATCAGCCATCCCACGCAGCTCCAACCTTTTTTTTTTTTGTTGCAGAAAATAGCTTTAATTTTCTGATTGTGTTTGATATCTTCTGTCGATATTGTGTTTGTTTACAGGCTTCATTAATTTGAAAAGTGTGTGTCCATTTCCATGGATCTAGATCCGCCTCCATCCGCTCCGAAAAAGGTCTTCATTTCATATTTGTTTTGCTTCACTTTTTCATTTTCTTTCGGTACCCTGTTGTTCATATCGGCTGGAACTAATTTTCAGAATTATTTGTTTTTAACTGTTGGTATTTTTTTTTTATCAGATTAGATTTGCTCCGAAACCACCCCCTCGCAGGAAACCGAAACCCGTACCCGCTAAAATGTAATCTCAAACAAACTCAAACTGTTGGATCGTTTATGCGCTTCGTATTTGTTAAATTCAAATCCTGAAATGAAATTAAATTTGCAGTGAACCAGCGGTTGACGATGAAGAAGAAGCAACTCAACAACGACAACATATTCTCAGTCGCATAGTTAATATTCTCTCTCTCTCTCTCTATATATATATATATATATATATTTCCTATATAAAATAATAATAATATAATGAGATTTTATATTTAGTCACTCTCTTCCGCATATGTTTTTTTTTTTTTTTTTTCTATTATTATCTGTTATGTCCTTACATGGATATGCGTGGTCTAAAATAATTCCCGAGCTATTAATTAAGAATATAATTAGAGAACATGATGTTATTTAGGAAAAATTCAAAGATACCAGGTACGGTAGCTACATGTATATTCATCATGAATGTAACGGTGAATATACAAACAAGTATGGTAGTCATGTGAGTATTTTGTAACTTCGCATTATTTTGTATTGAATAGTACTTTTTCCGACATGACTCTTTATATGCAATGAAGAGTAACATTCATTAAATTATTGTTTTTGTTGTGTATTTGTGTGATTATTTTCGAGGAGGAACGGGTGGGAATGGTGAAGTATCTAATCCAAGGGATAAATACATCCACCGAGATTTGGGGTAATTACCAAAAAAACCCAGAGATTTTTGAGAATTACAATACCCCCCTTGCCTTGTGTTTGATCTCATTAAAAGTAAGGGGCGATTGTAATATTTCCATAAATTTCAGGGGTTTTTAAATTTTTGATTTCTGTTTTATTGCTACTATTTAAGGAACTGAGACTGAAATTATGAGGAAAGAACTTTATTTGTTGTGGCTATGGAAGCACTGTTAGAAAAATTCGAGCCCTCTATATTCGAAAGGATCATATGTTTAAGTTGTACAAGTTCCACAATATATCCTGTCCTCATTGGAAGTAGGCATACTACAAATTTCTTATTGCTTTTGTTATAATCTTTTTTTTTTTTTGGGTGTAGGAGCAGCTGAGCATGCGAAAACTGAAACCGGAGGGAAAATGTACTCTCTTTTCTGCACTTCCCTATACATTATGAATTGATAGAAGTGTAGATTGTTTCATGTTCAGTAAGTTCAAAATTTATGCATCATTTGAAGCAAAGTCTCGTTTCTCCTTCCTATGATATTTTCTCAGTTATCTCAATTCATTCCTTCTCATGATTATTTTTCATGTAACTGGATCCTTCGTGCGAAGGCTGCGACAGGAAGGGCATCCGATGTAGAACTTGCCACTTTGCTTATTGTTACCTAATTTTAGAAAAATCAGTTGACCCTAATTTTCATGTCACCGACCTCAGCATAGTTGGGTTTAAGGTGCAATTGATGATGATAATTTGTACCAAATTTGATGCGGTTTAGTGTGTAAACTCCACTTATCTTTTAAATTTACAAATAACCCATTGAAGTTTTGTTTTTATTTTACAGATTTGACAACAAACTTCGATGAGGTATACTTGTAGTGCCTTGATGGGGTATTTGAAATTTTGAAAAGATTATTGTTTCTTTGGGTACTTAAACTATATCATAGGGGTGTTTTTGTAATCTACCCTACATTGGCATGATAATTCAGTATTCTCAGCACTCTTAAGACATAATATCATCAAACTTATATATAGACTTAAAACTACAGCTTCCGGTCAAGACGCATCACGTGCTATACGGACATATGGCAAACAAAAGGAAAAGATTGATGGCGAAAGTGACGCAGCCAAGTCGAAAGAGACTCTTGATGACGTGCAGAAACTTGTTACTTATAATGCTGTAACTGTGAAGAAGAAGAAGAATAAAGAATTTAAGGAGCCTTGGGTAACGATGTTTGATGATTTCCTTGATTGCCCTTCTTTGCCTAAATATGTTGCCGTTGTTTTCAGCTAACTTTTAGGATTTCGATGTCACTGCAGGATTACAATCATAGTTATTATCCTACTACTCTACCGTTGAGGCGGCCGTATTCTGGAGATCCAGGTATGTTTCTAAAGTGCATTATAATGTGGTTAGCTGAAATAGTGAAGTACCTTCTATGTCCATTTTCTTTAGGAAAATATGTATAAAGGAAATGTTTTTAGTGTGAAACTTTCTTTTTTATTTGTACTCTTTCTGCAGAACTTCTTGATAAAGCTGAATTTGAAGATGCTCGAGAATATGATGAAAATTCCGTTGATTCTGCTTTGGATCTTGGTTTGCGGGTTAGTATTCTTGTCGCTAATCATAGTATGTTACTTTCTTTTTTTTACTGGTTTCATGACACGAGTGTTTACTGGTCTCTACTTTCTTGTTTTTTTAACACAATGTACTGCTTTTTACGATTCACAGGGTGAAGGTGATGATGATACCCCGAGAATGCTTTCGTTTCAATTTCCTAGTAATCTTCCCTTAGACAGCTCTCGGGCATCAAGGGCCTCAAAAGGCAAGGAAATAGCTCGAAGCTCCGTAAGTCGGGACAGCGGGCATCATCCCTCTAGAAAAGGCTGTAGTTTAGAGGATTTGCCCGGGGGGTACATGGGCAAGATGTTGGTGTACAAAAGCGGTGCTGTTAAGTTGAAGTTAGGAGACCTCGTTTATGATGTAAGTCATGATTTCGTAATTTCCAACTTTTGTTTTCCCCCGAAGTTGCATCTCTCTTGAAAACCCGTGTTTCTAAGTACTAATACTCGATAAATGAATTTATATAAATGTACATTTTTTTTTTCCTTGTAACATGCCTTTTTGCTGGTATTTTTAGTGATTTACAGTGGGGTTATTCTTCTTTTCTTTCTACATGCAAAGTGATTCTGTGAGTATTAGATATTACCATATATTCCTCGGACGTGTAGGTATCCCCTGGTTCTGATTGTAGTTTTGCTCAGAGTGTTATGGCAATCGACACCTCAAATAGACAATGTTGCGAGCTAGGGGAAGTGAACAAGCGGGCTGTCGTAACTCCTGATATTGATTATTTGATGGATAACGTGATCGATTTGGGGTAAACCCTGCTGCCAATAGATGACTTTATTTGTGATTTTTGGTGTCTTTAGACAAATACAACAAGCTGGTCTAGAATGTAAACTGGGTCGATTAGAAGAAGATATGTGATCACCGTCTGTACAGTTTTCGCCCAAAATATGTAATCTCACTATCCGGAAATGTCGGATCAGAAAACACACTATTCACTCGGCTTTTATTTTTTCCGTAACCATCAACACGGCATCCAATATCACCATCAAGGACCCAACGGAACACTTAGCATTCCTTTACTGTAGGCCACAACATATTGACATTATATATATATATATATATATATAGTGGTAGATTTACTGCGATCAAATATTAGATGCGATCTTTCTGATCTTAATTTATGCATGAGTTTTGTGCTAATTATGCATAAAATATATGGATTTCGTGCATCAAAATTTCAATGCATTCAAATATGCAATATATGCATCAAAATGTCGATGCATTAAGATATTAGATTATATGCATCAAATATATTGCATATTTTAATGCATTGAAATTTTGATGCACGAAATCCATATATTTCATGCATAATTAGTACAAAACTCATGCATAAATTAAGATCAGAAAGATCGCATCTAATATTAGACGTATGTAACGCGCCTATATATATATAATAGATAGATTCAGGTAGGAAAGCTTTTTTTTGCATGAAATAGGAATGATTGTAAGCTATTGATCCTTGGAGATTAATGGCCCAGATTTCGTTCTGGTGTACTAACACGGAAAACTAGGAGTGCCAACGAATTTAATTGTTGGGGGTACCAATGTAATTTGACTAATTTCACTTATGGGAAGTTCCTACAATCATGGGAAGTTTCTATGTTAATGGGATTTCATATTTTAGGTTGATATATATTTTTATGAGATTTTATTTTTTTAGTCGTTCAAATATTTTATATTTTTTGTGTATTTATTTTATTTTTTAAAAACTAACATTATCTTTTTTATATTTGATTTGTACTTTTAAAAATCGGAATTGTTGTGTTAATCATTTGTTTTGTGTGTGCTGCAAATTGAAAAACAGAGTGCAGTTCTGGTTATGTTCCAATTATGTGATTTTTTTTGTTATGTTTTATTGTGTACAATGCAGTTAATTTTAATACAATGTGTTGTGCTTTATTTTTTTGGAAGATAAATAATTTGAATTGGTATACTTTGAATTTAGGTAAATTAATGTTGTACAAGTTTCTGCTTATGTTGTGACACATGATAGGTATTATACCTTGTGTGCAACGTTGATATGAATAGTGTGCTAGGTAATATATCTTGTGGTGTTTATTGTACTAGTTTATATAACTTGTGGTAAATTACTATTCAACAGATGTGTGCAACGTTGATATGAATAACGTGCGAGGTAATATAATTTGTGGTGCTTATCGTAACATGTGATATATAATATACCATGTATATATATCTTGGAACATATATCTTAGTGTGCTAGGTAATATATTTTGTATCAAAATTGACTGCATTGTACAAAATAAAGCATAACAAAAAAATCACATAATTGGAACATAACTAGAACCGCACTCTGTTTTCCAATTTGCAGTATACACAAAATAAATGGTTAGCACAACAGTTCGGATTTTTAAAAATACAAATCAAATAGAAAAAAATAATGTTAATTTTAAAAAAAATAGAAATAAATACACCAAAAATATAAAATATTTGAACGACTAAAAGATATGAAATCCCATAAAAAATATATATTAACCTAAAATATGAAAAATCTCATGAATACAGGAACTTCCCATGATTGTAGGAACTTCCCATAAGTGAAATTAGTCAAATTACATTGATACCCCCAATAATTAAATTCGTTAGCACTCCTAGTTTCCCGTGTTAGCACACCAGAACGAAATCTGGGCCATTAATCTCCAAGGATCAATGGCTTACAATCATTCCTATTTCTTACACTTATACCATTTCACTCCATAACCAACCCATATATATATATATATATATATATTGTTGAATATAATGCTGTAGAAAATGACAAATGATGCAAAACCGAGGCAAGAGTTGGACTCTCTCCGTAAGACGAAATTGCCCCGCACAGTACACACGGTTGAACGGCAAACGTCCCCAAGATACAACGGTTTTTTCAACGAACTCGATACCCTGTACTAGGAATCGAATTCAGGGCGAACTACTGGATATTTGGGACTTTGTAGTATGAACTTAGGCTAGTATGAGTGTATTATTATCTTGATTAGTATCTGTGTGTAATCATCATCCGCAGGGGCTTATTTATAGCCTGTAAAGCACCCTGTCCGAATCGGTGTGTCTTTCTGACTGGATAGACACCTTGTGGTCCGGTGGGAAGGGCTGCATTGGTTCAGAATAGCTGAACCATTGTGCTGGTCCAGATTACATCGAATGGTCTGAACCATGAAGTGCAAAGTGCGCCTACGAAGCGCCCGTTGCGACAAGTGCGACGTGCACGTGCTCGGACTCGGACTCGTACTCGGATTCGGAAGGTGCTTTGCACCTTCCTCGTAGGATTCAGATTTTAGCCTTAAAAATTAATTAAAGCCAACTAGGGTGCACCATAATGGAGCACACTTGATTGCTCCTTTATGATGGAAAGTCCTTTATAAATAGCTCAACTTTTCCTTACTTCTCCAATGTGGGATGGGATTCCACACCACATTCCCAACAATTAAATGACTTAACTTTGTGCATTAATTACTCATTCATTTCTTAACGAAATTGAACAAGTAAATACACTAAATTAATTTACACAAAATGTAGATTGCAAATATACCATTTAATGTCATTAATTACCATAATTAATTATGGTGTTAATTAAGCTATTTTTCCAACAATCCCCCACATGAATGATGATTAATGCAAATGCAATATGCACTAAGTCCCGACGACCTATTATTGCTTCAGGATAGGTGGTAGTTAGCCTTGAACCTTCCTTACTGTAATGCTATCGGATTTACTCGTTGCTCGGTGAACGTGATGTCTTGAACCGGTCAACTTTTGTGTAAACCAAGACAATAACATACACACAATAATAGATCTAATATCTTTCGTTCTCACGTTGTGTCCATTTTGGCCTTGGACCATTTCTTGGATAATTGGATTCATAAGTGTTACTAATTTTATGAAGCTGCCTTACTTCTTCACTTATATATGTGACCTCCTATGAAGAGTATCCTGCCATACTCCACCTATAAAAGGCTATAGGAATCATTAAAAGCTTTAAAAAGCTTACCCTTTACCACAAACTGCAGGCTTGCACTTGAACAGCTACGAGAATGGATTTTCAAGTGCTTTAACTTGAACTTTCACAACTTAGTTGTCTCATTGAACCAAGTTCTTGGGATCTCCAATCATCCTGGTTGAGTTACCATTATGAAAATTCTCAATGCGTGGATTTCAATTCCATTCCCCTTGCTGCATTATATAATTGATCACGGTTAATATCTTTCGTAAATGGATCCGCTATATTGTTTTTTGACTTTACATAGTCAATGCACATTATTCCTGTAGTGATCAATTGTCTAATGGTATTGTGTCTTCGACGAATATGTCGAGATTTACCATTATATATACTGTTCTTTGCCCTCCCTATGGCTGCCATGCTATCACAGTGTATCATAACGGGAGGCAAAGGTTTTTCCCAGCAGGGAATATCTTCTAAGAAGTTTCTTAACCATTCGGCTTCTTCGCCGGCTTTGTCTAAAGCAATAAACTTCGATTCCATTGTAGATCGGGCTATGCATGTTTGCTTAGAAGATTTCCATGATATTGCTCCTCCACCAATGGTAAATACATAACTGCTTGTGGATTTAGAGTCTTTAGTATTGGATATCCAGTTGGCATCACAATATCCTTCCAAAACAGCTGGATATCTCGAATAGTGTATACCATGATTGACAGTGTGTTTTAAGTATCTCAACACTCTTGTCAATGCGGTCCAATGATCCTTTCCGGGATTACTTGTAAACCGACTCAGTTTACTAATAGAATATGCTATGTCTGGCCTTGTACAATTTGCTAAGTACATTAGGCTTCCAATTATCCTAGCATATTCTGTTTGTGATATGGGTTCTCCTCGATTTTTGGCTAAGTGTAAACTTAAGTCAACAGGTGTCTTAGCCGGAGGTAGATCGTATGCCTTGAATTTCTTAAGCACATTCTCAACATAGTGAGATTGTGATAAGACTATTCCATCGGGTGTTCTGGAGATCTTGATTCCTAGAATCACATCGGCTAATCCCATATCCTTCATGTCGAAGTTCTTCTTTAACATTTCCTTAGTGCCTAAGATGATTTTATTGTTGCTACCCATAATTAGCATATCATCAATGTATAGACACACAATGACAAAATTGTCATATGTACCTTTGATGTACACACATTTATCACATTCATTGATCTTGAAACCATTTGACATCATTACTTGGTCAAATTTCTCATGCCATTGTTTGGGTGCTTGCTTAAGTCCGTATAAAGACTTAACAAGTTTACAAACTTTGTTTTCTTGGTAGGAATCACGAACCCTTCGGGTTGTTCCATATAAATTTCATCTTCTAAATCTCCATTTAGAAAGGCCGTTTTTACATCCATTTGGTGTATCTCAAGATTGTACAATGCTGCTATTGCAAGTAGCATTCTAATGGATGTAATCCGAGTAACTGGTGAGTATGTATCAAAGTAATCATACCCTTCCTTTTGTTTGTATCCTTTGGCTACCAAGCGTGCCTTGTATTTGCCAATAGATTTATCACCTTTGTATTTCTTCTTGAGAATCCACTTGCAACCTAAAGGTTTATTTCCCAGAGGGAGATCAACAATGTGCCAAGTGTGATTGTTCAAGATTGACTCGATTTCACTATTAATAGCTTCTTGCCATAGATCGGCATCGGAACCAGACAATGCTTCCTTGATTGTCTTTGGTTCGTCTTCTAAAGAATAGACTACAAAATCCGGACCAAAGGTTTTGCGGTTTTATTCTTTTTCCTCGCCTTAGTTCGGTGTTGGACCATTACTATTTGGCGAGATTTCATCATAAGTCCTCTTTTGGACTTATTTCATTCTTTTCTTTCTTAGGGAATATAGTTTCAAAAAATATGGCATTTCTTGATTCTATAATCATTCCCTCATTTATATCGGGTACTTCCGATTTGTGTACCAAAAATCGGTACGCACTACAATTATTTGCATATCCTATGAAAATGCAATCAACCGTTTTTGGTCCTATTTTTACTTGCTTGGGTTTCGGTACTTCAACTTTTGCTAAGCACCCCCACACTTTTAAGTATTTATAGGACGGCTTCCTTCCTTTCCATAATTCATATGGAGTTTTATCTTGCTTCTTTTTGGGTAATTTATTCAGAATTTTATTGGCCGAAAGAATAGCTTCTCCCCACATGTTAAGTGATAGGCCCGAGCTTATCAACATAGCATTCATCATTTCCTTCAATGTTCTATTCTTTCGTTCGGCAACACCATTCGATTGAGGTGCATAAGGTGTAGTCGTTTGGTGAATAATGCCATTTTCACGACAATATTCTTCAAAAGGTGCAACATATTCACCACCTCGATCACTTCGAATCATTTTGATTTTGGTGTTGAGTTGATTTTCAACTTATGTTTTGAAAGCTTCGAATGCTTCGTCTTTGCTTCTCAAAAGATACACATAACAAAATCTTGTGCAGTCATCTATAAAAGTTATGAAATAATTCTTTCCACCTCTTGTTTGCACAAGTTTTAAATCGCACAGATCGGTGTGAATCAATTCAAGAGGTTTTGTCGATCTTTCCACTGAATGAAAAGGAGATTTTGCCATTTTTGCTTCAACACATATTTCACACCTTTTGTGTTGATCGAAAATCATTTTTGGCAATAAATCTAAATGTACTAAACGACGTAGTATATTTAGATTTGCATGTCCTAAGCTATCATGCCATAAATTAGGAGACTCAACCAAATAAACAACTTTATCGTTTATTTCATTTCCACCACGTACGTTGATAGCATTCAGTTTGAAAAAGGCCGTTATCTATATAGCCTTTTCCGATAAAGTGACCATTTTTAGTTATTACAACTTTATCCGCTTCAAACACTAGCCTAAATCCGGCTATGCTCAATGCTGAGCCAGAAACAAGATTCTTACGGATGTCTGGAACATGTAGCACATTCTTGAGCGTCAATTTCAATCCCGACGTCATCTTGAGTATAACTTCTCCTGTTCCGACAACATTTGAGGCAGCGGAGTTTCCCATGTACAACTTTCTTTCTTCGGTGACGGGCTCGTATGAGGAGAACATGGTTTTATCGGCACAAATATGTTTAGTAGCGCCGGTGTCCACCCACCATCCGACTGGGATTCCAACCATATTGATTTCATCTACAACTGCACACAGATCAAGACTGGACAAATCGACGGGAACATACTTATTCTCGATAACATTTGCATGATCTCTCTTCTTGTCCTTCTTTGGTTTGCGGCAATTTTTCGCCATATGCCCGAATTTACCGCAATTGTAGCATTCTCCTTTGATCTTCTTTTGATTCTTCGAGTCTTGCTTCTTCCCGTTAAATTTCCGCTTTTTGTTGTTGCTTGACTCGATGAGATTTGCTTTTGCCTCCATAGATGACTTGTTCATCTTGACATCGGTCTTCCGATTGTCCTCTTCGATCCTCAGTCGCACAATTAGATCTTCAAGGCCCATTTCCTTGTGTTTGTGCTTGAGGTAGTTTTTGAAGTCCTTCCACATCGGGGGCAACTTCTCGATTATGGCAGCAACTTGAAAGGATTCAGACAAGCTCATTCCTTCTGCCAAAATATCGTGCAGGATCAACTGTATTTCCTGCACTTGCTCGAGAACAGTTTTGGTGTCCACCATTTTGAAGTCTAGAAATCGACCCACGATGAACTTCTTCAAACCGGCATCTTCTGTTTTATATTTTGTTTCCAACGAGTCCCACAACTCTTTGGACGTTTTGATTGTGGAATAAACACTGTAAAGTGTGTCATCCAGCCCATTCAAAATATAGTTCCGACATAAGAAGTCGCTATGATGCCATGCATCCAATGCCGTGCGTTTCTGGGTGTCAGTTTCATCATCCCCCACAACAGGAGGAGATTCGGAAAGGAAGCGACAGAGATTGAGAGTAGTAAGGTAGAACAGCATTTTTGATTGCCAACGTTTGAAATCAGTACCTGAGAACTTCTCTGGTTTTTCGGCATGGGCAGGAGCATGAACATTGTTGCTTGACGATGCCATCTTCTACAGAAGAATTTCGTCTTACGATTGTTGAATATAATGCTGTAGAAAATGACAAATGATGCAAAACCGAGGCAAGAGTTGGACTCTCTCTCCGTAAGACGAAATTACCCCGCACAGTACACACGGTTGAACGGCAAACGTCCCCAAGATACAACGGTTTTTTCAACGAACTCGATATCCTGTACTAGGAATCGAATTCCGGGCGAACTACTGGATATTTGGGACTTTGTAGTATGAACTTAGGCTAGTATGAGTGTATTATTATTTTGATTAGTATCTGTGTGTAATCATCATCCGCAGGGGCTTATTTATAGTCTGTAAAGCACCCTGTCCGAATCGGTGTGTCTTTCTGACTGGATAGACACCTTGTGGTCCGGTGGGAAGGGTTGCATTGGTTCAGAATAGCTGAACCATTGTGCTGGTCCAGATTACATCGAATGGTCTGAACCATGAAGTGCAAAGTGCGCCTACGAAGCGCCCGTTGCGACAAGTGCGACGTGCACGTGCTCGGACTCGGACTCGGACTCGGAAGGTGCTTTGCACCTTCCTCGTAGGATTCAGATTTTAGCCTTAAAAATTAATTAAAGCCAACTAGGGTGCACCGTAATGGAGCACACTTGATTGCTCCTTTATGATGGAAAGTCCTTTATAAATAGCTCAACTTTTCCTTACTTCTCCAATGTGGGATGGGATTCCACACCACATTCCCAACAATTAAATGGCTTAACTTTGTGCATTAATTACTCATTCATTTCTTAACGAAATTGAACAAGTAAATACACTAAATTAATCTACACAAAATGTAGATTGCAAATATACCATTTAATGTCATTAATTACCATAATTAATTATGGTGTTAATTAAGCTATTTTTCCAACAATCCCCCACATGAATGATGATTAATGCAAATGCAATATGCACTAAGTCCCGACGACCTATTATTGCTTCAGGATAGGTGGTAGTTAGCCTTGAACCTTCCTTAGTGTAATGCTATTGGATTTACTCGTTGCTCGGTGAACGCGATGTCTTGAACCGGTCAACTTTTGTGTAAACCAAGACAATAACATACACACAATAATAGATCTAATATCTTTCGTTCTCACGTTGTGTCCATTTTGGCCTTGGACCATTTCTTGGATAATTGGATTCATAAGTGTTACTAATTTTATGAAGCGGCCTTACTTCTTCACTTATATATGTGACCTCCTGTGAAGAGTATCCTGCCATACTCCACCTATAAAAGGCTATAGGAATCATTAAAAGCTTTAAAAAGCTTACCCTTTACCACAAACTGCAGGCTTGCACTTGAACAGCTACGAGAATGGATTTTCAAGTGCTTTAACTTGAACTTTCACAACTTAGTTGTCTCATTGAACCAAGTTCTTGGGATCTCCAATCATCCTGGTTGAGTTACCATTATGAAAATTCTCAATGCGTGGATTTCAATCCCATTCCCCTTGCTGCATTATATAATTGATCACGGTTAATACCTTTCGTAAATGGATCCGCTATATTGTCTTTTGACTTTACATAGTCAATGCACATTATTCCTGTAGTGATCAATTGTCTAATGGTATTGTGTCTTCGACGAATATGTCGAGACTTACCATTATATATACTGTTCTTTGCCCTCCCATTTGCCATGCTATCACAAGTGTATCATAACGGGAGGCAAAAGTTTTCCAATGAGGAATATCTTCTAAGAAGTTTCTTAACCATTCGGCTTCTTCGCCGGCTTTGTCTAAAGCAATAAACTCCGATTCCATTGTAGATCGGGCTATGCATGTTTGCTTAGAAGATTTCCATGATATTGCTCCTCCACCAATGGTAAATACATAACTGCTTGTGGATTTAGAGTCTTTAGTATCGGATATCCAGTTGGCATCACAATATCCTTCCAAAACAGCTGGATATCTCGAATAGTGTATACCATGATTGACAGTGTGTTTTAAGTATCTCAACACTCTTGTCAATGTGGTCCAATGATCCTTTCCGGGATTACTTGTAAACCGACTCAGTTTACTAATAGAATATGCTATGTCTGGCCTTGTACAATTTGCTAAGTACATTAGGCTTCCAATTATCCTAGCATATTCTGTTTGTGATATGGGTTCTCCTCGATTTTTGGCTAAGTGTAAACTTAAGTCAACAGGTGTCTTAGCCGGAGGTAGATCGTATGCCTTGAATTTCTTAAGCACATTCTCAACATAGTGAGATTGTGATAAGAATATTCCATCGGGTGTTCAGGAGATCTTGATTCCTAGAATCACATCGGCTAATCCCATATCCTTCATGTCGAAGTTCTTCTTTAACATTTTCTTAGTGCCTAAGATGATTTTATTGTTGCTACCCATAATTAGCATATCATCAATGCATAGACACACAATGACAAAATTGTCAGATGTACCTTTGATGTACACACATTTGTCACATTCATTGATCTTGAAACCATTTGACATCATTCTTGGTCAAATTTCTCATGTCATTGTTTGGGTGCTTGCTTAAGTCCGTATAAAGACTTAACAAGTTTACAAACTTTGTTTTCTTGGCCGGGAATCACGAACCCTTCGGGTTGTTCCATATAAATTTCATCTTCTAAATCTCCATTTAGAAAGGCCATTTTTACATCCATTTGGTGTATCTCAAGATTGTACAATGCTACTATTTCAAGTAGCATTCTAATGGATGTAATCCGAGTAACTGGTGAGTATGTATCAAAGTAATCATACCCTTCCTTTTGTTTGTATCCTTTGGCTACCAAGCGTGCCTTGTATTTGTCAATAGATTTATCACCTTTGTATTTCTTCTTGAGAATCCACTTGCAACCTAAAGGTTTATTTCCCGGAGGGAGATCAACAATGTGCCAAGTGTGATTGTTCAAGATTGACTCGATTTCACTATTAATAGCTTCTTGCCATAGATCGGCATCGGAACCAGACAATGCTTCCTTGATTGTCTTTGGTTCGTCTTCTAAAGAATAGACTACAAAATCCGGACCAAAGGTTTTTGCAGTTTTTATTCTTTTTCCTCGCCTTGGTTCCGGTGTTGGACCATTACTATTTGGCGAGATTTCATCATAAGTCCTCTTTTTCGGACTTATTTCATTCTTTTCTTTCTTAGGGAATATAGTTTCAAAAAATATGGCATTTCTTGATTCTATAATCATTCCCTCATTTATATCGGGTACTTCCGATTTGTGTACCAAAAATCGATACGCACTACTATTATTTGCATATCCTATGAAAATGCAATCAACCGTTTTTGGTCCTATTTTTAATTGCTTGGGTTTCGGTACTTCAACTTTTACTAAGCACCCCCACACTTTTAAGTATTTATAGGACGGCTTCCTTCCTTTCCATAATTCATATGGAGTTTTATCTTGCTTATTTTTGGGTAATTTATTCAGAATTTTATTGGCCGAAAGAATAGCTTCTCCCCACATGTTAAGTGATAGGCCCGAGCTTATCAACATAGCATTCATCATTTCCTTCAATGTTCTATTCTTTCGTTCGACAACACCATTCGATTGAGGTGCATAAGGTGCAGTCGTTTGGTGAATAATGCCATTTTCACGACAATATTCTTCAAAAGGTGCAACATATTCACCACCTCGATCACTTCGAATCATTTTGACTTTGGTGTTGAGTTGATTTTCAACTTCTGTTTTGTATGTTTTGAAAGCTTCGAATGCTTCGTCTTTGCTTCTCAAAAGATACACATAACAAAATCTTGTGCAGTCATCTATAAAAGTTATGAAATAATTCTTTCCACCTCTTGTTTGCACAAGTTTTAAATCGCACAGATCGGTGTGAATCAATTCAAGAGGTTTTGTCGATTTTTCCACTGAATGAAAAGGAGATTTTGCCATTTTTGCTTCAACACATATTTCACACCTTTTGTGTTGATCGAAAGTCATTTTTGGCAATAAATCTAAATGTACTAAACGACGTAGTATATTTAGATTTGCATGTACTAAGCTATCATGCCATAAATTAGGAGACTCAACCAAATAAACAACTTTATCGTTTATTTCATTTCCACCACGTACATTGATAGTATTCAGTTTGAAAAAGGCCGTTATCTGTATAGCCTTTTCCGATAAAGTGACCATTTTTAGTTATTACAACTTTATCCGCTTCAAACACTAGCCTAAATCCGGCTTTGCTCAATGTTGAGCCAGAAACAAGATTCTTACGGATGTCTGGAACATGTAGAACATTCTTGAGCGTCAATTTCAATCCCGACGTCATCTTGAGTATAACTTCTCCAGTTCCGACAACATTTGAGGCAGTGGAGTTTCCCATGTACAACTTTCTTTCTTCGGTGACGGGCTCGTATGAGGAGAACATGGTTTTATCGGCACAAATATGTTTAGTAGCGCCGGTGTCCACCCACCATCCGACTGGGATTCCAACCATATTGATTTCATCTACAACTGCACACAGATCAAGACTGGACAAATCGACGGGAACATACTTATTCTCGATAACATTTGCTTGATCTCTCTTCTTGTCCTTCTTTGGTTTGCGGCAATTTTTCACCATATGCCCGAATTTACCGCAGTTGTAGAATTCTCCTTTGATCTTCTTTTGATTCTTCGAGTCTTGCTTCTTCCCGTTAAATTTCCACTTTTTGTTGTTGCTTGACTCGATGAGATTTGCTTTTGCCTCCATAGATGACTTGTTCATCTTGACATCGGTCTTCCGATTGTCCTCTTCGATCCTCAATCGCACAATTAGATCTTCAAGGCCCATTTCCTTGCGTTTGTGCTTGAGGTAGTTTTTTAAGTCCTTCCACATCGGGGGCAACTTCTCGATTATGGCAGCAACTTGAAAGGATTCAGACAAGCTCATTCCTTCTGCCAAAATATCGTGCAGGATCAACTGTATTTCCTGCACTTGCTCGAAACGATTTTGGTGTCCACCATTTTGAAGTCTAGAAATCGACCCACGATGAACTTCTTCAAACCGGCATCTTCTGTTTTATATTTTGTTTCCAACGAGTCCCACAACTCTTTGGACGTTTTGATTGTGGAATAAACACTGTAAAGTGTGTCATCCAGCCCATTCAAAATATAGTTCCGACATAAGAAGTCGCTATGATGCCATGCATCCAATGCCATGCGTTTTTGGGTGTCAGTTTCATCATCCCCCACAACAGGAGGAGATTCGGAAAGGAAGCGACAGAGATTGAGAGTAGTAAGGTAGAACAGCATTTTTGATTGCCAACGTTTGAAATCAGTACCTGAGAACTTCTCTGGTTTTTCGGCATGGGGAGGAGCATGAACATTGTTGCTTGACGATGCCATCTTCTACAGAAGAATTTTGTCTTACGATTGTTGAATATAATGCTGTAGAAAATGACAAATGATGCAAAACCGAGGCAAGAGTTGAACTCTCTCTCCGTAAGACGAAATTGCCCCGCACAGTACACACGGTTGAACGGCAAACGTCCCCAAGATACAACGGTTTTTTCAATGAACTCGATACCCTCTACTAGGAATCAAATTACGGGCGAACTACTGGATATTTGGGACTTTGTAGTATGAACTTAGGCTAGTATGAGTGTATTATTATCTTGATTAGTATCTGTGTGTAATCATCATCCGCAGGGGCTTATTTATAGTCTGTAAAGCACCCTGTCCGAATCGGTGTGTCTTTCTGACTGGATAGACACCTTGTGGTCCGGTGGTATGAGTTTATTATTATCTTTCATATGAACTTAGGCTAGTATGAGTGTATTATTATCTTGATTAGTATCTGTGTGTAATCATCATCCGCAGGGGCTTATTTATAGCCTGTAAAGCACCCTGTCTGAATCGGTGTGTCTTTCTGACTGGATAGACACCTTGTGGTCCGGTGGTATGAGTGTATTATTATCTTTCATATGAACTTAGGCTAGTATGAGTGCAAAGTGCGCCTACGAAGCGCCCATTGCGACAAGTGCGACGTGCGCGTGCTCGGACTCGGACTCGGACTCGGAAGGTTCTTTGCACCTTCCTCGTAGGATTCGGATTTTAGCCTTAAAAATTAATTAAAGCCAACTAGGGTGCACCATAATGGAGCACACTTGATTGCTCCTTTATGATGGAAAGTCCTTTATAAATAGCTCAACTTTTCCTTACTTCTCCAATGTGGGATGGGATTCCACACCACATTCCCAACAATTAAATGGCTTAACTTTGTGCATTAATTACTCATTCATTTCTTAACGAAATTGAACAAGTAAATACACTAAATTAATCTACACAAAATGTAGATTCCAAATATACCATTTAATGTCATTAATTACCATAATTAATTATGGTATTAATTAGGCTATTTTTCCAACATATATATATGATGAGCATGCAATTTAAGTTAAGAAATAAGAATAAATTTCATCCATAGATCTTGATAAATGGATGGCTTAGATTTATTCTCACATAAATTTGATGCATATAATGCAATATTTTAATGCATCGATATTTTGATGCATATAATGCATATTTTAATGCATTACAATTTTGATGCACGAAATGCATATATTTCATGCATAATTAGTACAAAACGCATGCATATTCGCAATTCGCATGATAAGAACCATTCTCATTTGATCTTAAATCTCTCTCTCTCTCTCTCTATATATATATATATATAGAGAGAGAGAGAGAGAGAGAGAGGGGCGGAGGGAGGGAGGGAGAGAGAGAGAGAGGGGGGGGGGGAGAGAGAGAGAGAGAGAGAGGTTGGAAATTGGTTTTAGAAAAATGAGTTTGGACTCAATTTGAACTAATTTAATGATAATAAAATATTTAATTTTTGGGAATTAAATATTAAATTATGAATCTACGTTCGAGGAGATAAATATAAGATTTTATTTTTCTCAAAACCGATTTCCGATGAGTGAGAAGAATAAATGCTTAAACTTGGCCATTTAATTGAAATGGTTAACGCTCTGAGCGAACTCGAATGTTCGATTCGGCTCGTATTATTAGGTTCGGAAAAGTTCGGCTCGTGGCTCGATTCGAAGAATCAAACCTCAAACTCAAACCTTAAAATTAGAAGTTCGCGGATCAGACCGCACCGTTCTAAAATATCCGGACCGATGGGATGTAATAGTATTTAGTCATTTCAGAATTCATACTTCATTTTGAATTTCAGAGATAAATGCAAAGTATTGTGTTGAATCGAACTATTTGCGAACCGTTCGAATATATCAGACCAAATCCAGCAAAATTTACTCTAAAAAAGCCTGCGAACTCGAACTCAAACCTTCAAATTTTAGGTTCGCATAAATCGGACCAAATCGAACCTTAGGTTCGAAAGTGTGCGAGCCAAACTCAAACATACTATAGTTCAGTATGGTTCGGTTCGTTTACAGCCTTAGAAATGATGAAGAGTTATATGGGATATGAAAGGTTATCTCACATTGGAGATCAAAACATTCTTGACTAGCTTATTAGTAAGAAAGTAGGGCTGAGAATCGGGATATCCCGAGGTCCCGGTCCCGAGTCCCGAATGTCCCGGTCCCTAAATGCACCAATTTGGTGGTCCCGGTCCCGATCGGGACTTCGGGAGTCCCGATTCCCAAAATGGGATAAATTTAAGTCCCGGTCCCGATCCCGAGGATAATGTTCCGAAAATGTCCCGAAATATCCCGAAATCAGAAAAGGAAAAAAATTGATTGAAATTAGAAATTTCAATCGGGAATTCGGATAGTCCCGATCGGGATTTCGGGACTCCCGAGTCCCGAAATTACCAAAATTTAAGGTCCCGGTCCCGGTCCCATAAAATTCGGGACTCGAGGTCCTGTTTCCCGTCGGGACTCGGGACGGGACCGAGACTCGGGATTTCCCGATCCTAAATTCTCAGCCCTATAAGAAAGTGTATGAGTAGTTCAACAAGCTAATAGTATACACTAGTGGGCCAGCGATGCGAAGCGCACACACGCGCGCTGCCCGCCATACGGCTCAGCACGGATGTGGGCCATGGGCGTGGATCTTGGACTTTTGAGCTTTGTGGCAATTTAATTTTACAAAATCAGTCACGTTTGTAAACTCAACTGCCTCAACTACTGAGGTGAGACCCAGCACACTTGAACTATTGAACTGAGTAACTCAGCTGTCTGAACTACTCGGCTGGCTAACCCATCTGCATGAACTACCAAGCTGACCTATGATCTAACCCAGCTACATGTAAACTGAGTTGACCCAGACATGATCTAACTCAGCTTCTGAAACATGACTCTTAATACTTCATAGTGTAACGTTCGAATTAAAGGAGACTATTTATTGAGGTAACATTTCAGCTGAAGAATTACAGAGAATTAGAGGCACTTTAATCTGTTAACTTCCCCATCTGAGAAAGTGGTTTTGAACCCTATAAAATGGGTTCTTATGCATTTCATTTCATACAACAAAACACGCTCATACATCAACATATTGCAGCACATATTCCTTCTTGCTTTTCCTGCCCAGCTTCCAGCACTTAAACTTTCCAGAGTTCTGAGTTGGAGAGCACCAACTCAGAAACGTAGCAGTTGTATTTTGGGGACATCTGCCTGAGCCGTCTGTTCTATTACTAGGACAAAATTATCTTACGGAAAGAGTTTTACTCGCCCCTGCTTATTTATATTTCTGTCCATTTTTTAATTTACTAAAATTGTAGTAGATTGACTTTATTGTAATTTTATTGTAATTACATTGATGGAAATTCATGGAACCAATATATATATATATATATATGGGGTGGGTTCATGTGAGAATGCAATTTAAATTAATAAATAAGAATGAATTTCATCCATAGATCTTGATAAATGGATGACCTAGATTTGTTCTCACAAAAATTTGATGCATATAATGTAATATTTTAATGCATCGATATTTTGATGCATATAATGCATATTTTAATGGATTGCAATTTTTATGTACGAAATGCATATATTTCATGCATAATTAGTACAAAATTCATGCACATTCGCAATTTGCAGATAAGAACCATTCTTATTTGATCATATATATATATATATATATATATATATATATATATATATATATATATATATATATATGTGTGTGTGTGTGTGTGTGAAAGTGATTTCAAGATTCTCAAGTTACAACTATAAATTTGGTGCTGTAGGTAGTTGAAATAAACCTAGGCTGTTCGAACCACCTCTCAGCCCCTTAACAACCTCATTGTTCAAGACGGCGTCCAAAACAGCTTTATCAGATGACAGCGCAATCACCATTCTCAACAACAACAACAACATCTAAGCCTTAGTCTCAAAATAATTTGGGGTCAGCCAACATGAATCAAACTTTGAAACCGTCAATGATCGATACATAAATAACATAAAAGGAAAAAAAAGAGGGAAAAAGGTAGAATTCCACATGATCGAGTTTATCCGAAGGCGGCAATTCAATGCCATCAATTGCTCGTCGCAATCTACAAGCAGCATTCAACATGCTATAGGTAGAATTCCAACGAGTAGGACAATCTTGAGACAACAAAGCTTTGGTATCTATATTAAGTCTCTCCCCAAGATCTTTCAATCTCTGAAATCTACCAGGAGAATTTCTAATATATTTCACAGCAGTTCTAATCCTATTGATGGATGTTTGGTCATCTTTAATGCCATCCCAAATAATAAGATTGATGATATGAGCAATGCATCTCATGTGAACATACTTTCCTTTACCAATACCTCCCGCACGCTCAATCATTTTTCGCAAATAATCACTTGCAGTATTGTTCGGGGCAGCATTATCAACAGTCACAGTAAAAAGCTTACTATCAATGCCCCAAGATTCAAGACATTCTTCAATACATTTACCAATAGATTGACCATTATGACTAGTGATTGGACAAAAGTTAATGATTCTTTTCTGCAACTTCCATTCAATATCAATAAAATGGGCCGTGATACACATGTAATTCAACTTTTGGTTAGATGTCCATGTGTCAGTTGTAATGCTAACCCTTTGACATGAATCTCTGAACAAACCTTTCAACATCATCTTTTCAGTCTTATAAAGCTTAAGAACATCAAGTGCTATGGTAAAATGTGTTTGACAAGTGTATTTCGGACAAGCAGCTTCTATAACACGTACAAAACCAGTGGACTCAGCAAATCTAAACGAACATTGTTCAACAATAATCATTTCAACAATTGCTTGTCTAACCTTAGTCAAATTCACAACCCCATACTTCAATTTCCCCTCACACCCTCTTCATCACTAGCCAAAAACCCAGGTTTAAACGTCAATTCAGATTGTTTACCTTTGCCTTTATTTATAGGATTATGCAAACATTTCTCATAGTGCTTCTTAACATTCTTTGAACCAGCTGTATTACCATGGCATGAATATGTACAGTCACATAACTTACATTCACAGCGAAGTTCTCCACTCTCCATATACTCCATGAAGCTTTTCCAATATTCCTTCCTTCTATTGGTTTTCCTCTTAATATAGTTGCGCCCCTCCATCAGTTTCTTATCTTGCGGTAGTAAAAGGCGTAACTCTTCCAATTCTTCATCTTTAAGTGATACCGCATTTGAAAACATGTCGGGATCGCCTGGCCCAGTGGGTTCTTAAATAGAAGCAGGGGCTGCCCTTTTGGTCACCATCTAAAAATAAAATTACAAGCAAGCATAGTTAAAAATAAAATTACAAACAAAGTAAAGAACTCAAAAATATCCAGTCTCCCTATTTCATTTTTTTTCTTTTTACAGGATAATAAAATAGTTATAGTCAGTAGATTAGAGGATAAAACTTACATTGCATGAAGATTGAGAAGCCATGAGGAGTGGCGGGAGTAGGTGGAGCTGCGGGAGTCGCAGCGGACAGAGGCAGTGAAGTGAGGAGGGGAGGCGCAGCGGGAGGAGGTTGAGCGGCGGGAGCCAGAGCGGCTGATAGAGGCAGCGACGTGAGAATGAGCGGGCGGTAGGAGGTGGATCGACCGGATTCATTGTAACACCCCAATCCGCTCAGGGATATTACACGCCGTAGAACCTTTCCTCAAGGATCTACCAGGCTGGTAACAACAAACGAACAACTCGACAATGCCTTTAAGGCTAAAAAAACTCAGTAGACCGATTTGGCCTTTCAATAAAAACATACAACTCTAACACATTACATGCCCACGCAGGGGTCGAATACAAAATGCTCCCGTACAACGGGGAAAAATACTGCAGCGGAAATAAAATACAACTAAACCAATACGACATCAACGGGTCCTCGTGTGATCAGTATCGTTCATCTTTCATCATCCTTCATGCCGACCCTGTGCTCTGCTCCAAAACCTGAATGCAATACAGACATCCACCCCCCGAATACTCGGGGGTTAGCAAAACTCCACTGTTTTGCTAGTGCAAATACAAAGTGCAAATACGAGCCATATAATTCAAGTTCCAAGAATAACAATAACCGGTAATCCTCAAAGATTCAAATACAATGAAACGAATACTTCCCAAGGCAAGAGTTTGAGTAAAACTTTCCAAATCCGAAAGATCACAATTAACGAGAACGGTTTACAAAATGGTTTAAAATACCCTCGGGAGTTTTAATAGAAAATAATTTAGGATTATCAAATCCTTGTCTTTCCAAAATCAACAGGGTCACAGCCCAAAGGTTTTGTTTTCGCAAATAGGAAACCACCAACAATTTACAGGGTCAGAACCCAACATCACGTGTCCTCAACGGACATAAAATCAACGAAACGTAATCACGCACGTGCATCGCCTAGGACCGGGACGCCACCACAGACATCCCACCCGAGGCCTCGAAGGACTCTCCCGAGCTGGCTAGCGAAACAAATCACACACATGCATCGCCTTGGGAATAGGGTAATACCATTGATCCCACCCGAGGCCTCGAATGACCCTCCCGAGCTGGCTAGCTAAACAAATCACAACATCTCACGGTTGGATCAATCACTTGTTGCATCCTGGCCACATGATCGCATGCCATGTGCCACCGTAGATTAACTTTGGCGCTCACGGTTGGATCAATCACTTGTTGCATCCTGGCCACATGATCACATGCCATGTGCCACCGTAGTTTTTCTTAGGCTCTCACGGTTGGATCAATCGCTTGTTGCATCCTGGCCACATGATCACATGTCATGTGCCACCGTAGGCCCCGCCCACATTCACACAATCACACACATAGCACAATGCAACAAAGATATCCAAATAATTCATCCAGAGGCATCAACACTTAGCAAAACACCACGTCAAACCACAACGCACCGAAATGAAATAATATACGTCCACACGCAATACCAAGTGCAACATCAACACCAAACATATCCATAGAGTTCACATAGTCATTCTCAAACCACACCATTCACAAAACACACGCGTTTTGAAAGCAAGCCTTTAACAAGGCTAAACCGAATCTTTTGAAAGTTCAAATCAAACGATCAAATAAACACATAGAGACGATCACTAATTATCATATCTATAAAACAAGAATTATATGGACAAGGTACTTGCCTCGAAATCGGCACGCAAGTATTCCGACGAACACGGCTCAACCGGAAAGCTTCGGAACGCCCGATGCTAACGAAAAGGAAGATGACAACGAACGGAAGGGTTCAACACGGTTTCTTCGCAAGAAACTCGACCCTAACAACATATAATCCATAAATCAACAATGATACGAGGAAGGATAATCGTAGAACGCCCGAAAACCCCTCTATGACATTCTACCGGACACCTTCAAGGCGTCGATCAAGAACTCGACCCAAACAACGAATCGATACCATCCAACCATGGAATAATAAGGGAAAAGATATAAAACATCTAAATAATCATCAATCCATCACAATACTAAGTTAAATCGGATTAAAACGGATGAAAACAACCAAAACACCCAAATTCCCCAAAACTAGATTTCTAGGAAATCCGACCTGATTCGGTAGATCGGAGGATGTTATAGGATGGATGATTGATGATATGAACTCCAAGACTTCATGGATTGATTGTCTAACAACATCCTTCCATGATTCCAACACCTCCAGCCGCGGAAGAGAAGGAAAACCGAGTGAAAATGGCTGAAGAAAACGTCTGCTGGCCTTAAATAGGCTGACTGCCGGACGGGTTACGTACGTAACCGGCCAAGGCTTACGTACGTAACCGAGTCACTGCCCCAAAACTGCCGGCCCGTTACGTACGTAACCGGCCAGGTCCTTACGTACGTAACCGGCCTTACGTACGTAACTGCCGATCACTATCGGCCGTAACTCGGCCAGTGCCGGCCTGGGCCCGAACGACGGCCCGAACGACCCCGAAACCCGAACCTGAATATGAATCGAAGATACGGTTACGAAGTACTCGCAAAGACGAACTCGAGCACTAAGAGAACACACGATTCCGACCACCCGAAGGCTCGAAATTCGACAACGGAAAGTAATTACCCCAAACTTTGGGAAATTACGAAAATGGCCCGAAACGTCCGAAATACACGATACATGATCGAAACACCAAGACGAAACTTGCAACATGAATAATAACTTTAAATGAACTTATGAGAAAGTCGAAACAACAGTTTCGGACGAGATTCGCAAGAATCAAACTCAAGTGCGGAAAAACCGCTAAAAAGTACGGAACTCAACAAAACGACACCGAAACGAGCTCGGATGACAAAAAGTGCAGAATTAATCATTCTCAGAATAATGAAACGGTCATGAGTGAGTCGTCAAAACGGACTTACGCCGAAAAAAAAGAAATTATCGGAAATCGAAATCACGGGTATTACATTCTACCCTCCTTAAAAGAAGTTTCGTCCCGAAACTTAAAATAAGTAGGGAGAAGCAATATCCACTGTCAGGAAAACTCGACGAGATACCCAAAAACCGAAAACTCGCGCCCGACGGCGAAACGCTGCAAGAAACGCAAAGGAACATACTGCGTGAAAACACGCTCCACGACGACCAACACAACGCCACCGATAGAGACATAATAAAACCAACAAGTGACAAGCGTCATCAAACAGATAATACAACCAAGTCGATTATCCGAACAATCACAAAACACAACGAACGAAAATCAATATGATTGACCACCCCAACGGTACATCAATCAAAACGCGAGCCAATCGCTGAAGAAATACGGAATTCCACCGCCCAAGGGTTGGAAGATCGAAAACGAGACAAATTTCCCGAATATAAGGAAATTAGGAAGGAGTCTGAATGCTCAACAATCACGAAACGAGAACCGAACAATCAAACGATCGAACCACGACGGTCGAGACAACAAAAATCGAACAATCATGTTCGAATCACGAAGAACAATAAAATTCAAACAACTCCCAGTTTCACGTCTCGGCTCGAGACAATATTTGATCCGGTGAAAACAACAAGATGTGATTCACATAAGATCCACATGAAAGGAAATAGCAATTGAAAAGTCACAACGACAAACGAGTAATTTCGAAACACCACACTCGTTCGATCAATAAAAGCAAGGGATAGGGCAAGCTCAGAAAATGTTAACGAACATAAACGAGTCGATAGAGTCGAAAATACAGAAGTTCAAAATCCGATCCACTTCCAATAAAAGAACTAGTAGAACCGAAAAAAAATGTTATTTCCGAACAAGGTTCACAAGAATCGAACTGAACTCGGAAAAGTCACAGCGATAACCAGATCGATCCAAAACAAGATCACAGCTCGTTCGAACGATGAAACCGAAATACAGAACAAGTTCAGAAAGTATCAACAAACACGAGCGAGTCGATAGACCTGAGAAAGAGGAATGCAGAAGTCCAAAAATACTATGGGTATTATATTCGACCTCTTATAAAAGAAATGTCGTCCCCGCAACTCACAACAATGGAAACAAGGTAACAACACAAAAAGCAACCGACAGAAAAATCTCCCATGGGCTTCTCAGAGTCGATCCTGATATTTGTACTAAGGTTCACGCCCCGAAAGACTCGGAACCCAACTCGCAAAACTGGATCATGTGTATCTCGGGTCCACACTTGAAATGCATTACTGACGAGAAGGACAATTGGTACGTGCATGTCCCCGGCACACCACGGTTGAAACACCTCGGCTCGGCATACCGAATATACAAATACTAGATATAATGGAACTAACACCGCAAAACAACATACCGGAGATGCCAACTCAGCATAACATATCAACGCATACAAAAATCACAACAACAATGGCATCGTTCGACGATTATAACGGCCCGAACGATAGCCAGCACACAATCATAAACATCATGAAACAATCACCAATGTGCATAAACGCACAAAAATCCAAGCTTTAACAGCTCACACAGGTGCGATAACACGCAAGCCACCACGAAATGACAACATTAAAGATCATCATCACACCTCCCACAACGGGCTAACAAAACATATGCGTGGCGAACGACTCAACGTTCACACCACCAATTCAATCACAATTCAGAGGGCTAACACCCTAACAACAATAACAACATCATACACACCTTCTCCGACCACAAGCAGGAAATGATGGGTTTTAAAAACGAAAACCACCTTTTGAAAATAATTTCAAAAAAAACACCAGTTGATCTTGAGTATCACCTTTGAAAAAAAAGTACAAACGTGAAACATCGTTATCGAGACTTTGGAGAACCATTTCACATTTGATAAAAATGAGGACACTTTCTCTTAGTGAAAAAACATTCAGAATATTCGACCCTCGGGTCTAAGTAAAAATGTTTTTAAAACATTGAAAATATCTCAAAACTTTTTGGTCCTCGAGGTAGAAGAATTTTGAAATATATTGTGGCACCTTGGATGTACCACGAGAAAATAATTCATTTTAAAAGTACGTCTCGAAATTTATTTTCTAAGATACTCAAGGTTTTCAAAGATAATTCAATGGGCTAGAATGCCCAAAAATTTCAGGTAATTACACGGAACATTATAGCGCCGTGGGTCCCGCGCCGGAACCCACCAGGATAAAACCATTTACAAAAGCGCCAAAAAGGCCGATGACGGTAATATTTCAAAAACTCACAAAAGCCATTTACAAAGTACTAAATACCGTCATAAGAATTTCGTCAAAACGATCAAGGCCATAATGCCAAAAATTCGGTTAAGGAATCGATTTTCGAAATAAAACTCAGTCGGTAAAATACCGAAAGCCATTACAAAAGGACTCACACAGCGGATAAAAGAAATACAATTCGACATGCACAGTCCAGCAACAATACTCCTCATACGAACGAAATATGAGAGTCAAATAACCACATATCACGAAATCAAAATCCATAAGAGAATTCCATCAGTTAACAAATAATCATAAAAATAGCTCGTGTCACACGAGGCACAACACAAAGAAGGGAGACTTACATCCACAGGTCGCACGAAGATGATGATCGCCCCACGATACTAATCACGACAAACCAACTCAGACGACGCGTCGCGATACGACTCAGTCAGACAAAATCCGACGAGACAAAACTCAACGACACCATCGACCCGGCGGCTAGGTTTCCACAACCTAAGCTCCGATACCATTTATGTAACACCCGATCCGCTCGGGGATATTACACGCTGTAGAACCTTTCCTCAAGGATCTACCAGTGGTAACAACAAGCGAACAACTCGACAATGCCTTTAAGGCAAAAAACTCGATGAACCGATTTGGCCTTTCAATAAAAACATACAACTCTAACACATTACATGCCCACGCAGGGTCGAATACAAAATGCTCCGTACAACGGGGAAAAATCTTGCGTGGAAATAAAATACAACTAAACCAATACGACATCAACGGGTCCTCGTGTGATCGGTATCGTTCATCTTTCATTATCCTTCATGCCGACCACGTGCTCTGCTCCAAAACTGAATGCAATACAGACATCCACCCCGAATACTCGGGGGTTAGCAAACTCCTTTGTTTTGCTAGTGCAAATACAAAGTGCAAATACGAGCCATATAATTCAAGTTTCAAGAATAACAATAACCGGTAATCCTCAAAGATTCAAATACAATGAAACGAATACTTCCCAAGGCAAGAGTTTGAGTAAAACTTTCCAAATCCGAAAGATCACAATTAACGAGAACGGTTTGCAAAATGGTTTAAAATAACCTCGGGAGTTTTAATAGAAAACAATTTAGGATTATCAAATCCTTGTCTTTCCAAAATCAACAGGGTCACAGCCCAAAGGTTTTGTTTTCGCAAATAGGAAACCACCAACAATTTACAGGGTCAGAACCCAACATCACGTGTCCTCAACGGACATAAAATCAACGAAACGTAATCACGCACGCGCATCGCCTAGGACCGGGACGCCACCACAAACATCCCACCCGAGGCCTCGAAGGACCCTCCCGAGCTGGCTAGCGAAACAAATCACACACATGCATCGCCTTGGGAACAGGGTAATACCATTGATCCCGCCCGAGGCCTCGAAAGACCCTCCCGAGCTGGCTAGCTAAACAAATCACAACATCTCACGGTTGGATCAATCACTTGTTGCTTCCTGGCCACATGATCGCATGCCATGTGCCACCGTAGATTAACTTTGGCGCTCACGGTTGGATCAATCACTTGTTGCATCCTGGCCACATGATCACATGCCATGTGCCACCGTAGTTTTTCTTAGGCTCTCACGGTTGGATCAATCGCTTGTTGCATCCTGGCCACATGATCACATTTCATGTGCCACCGTAGGCCCCGCCCACATTCACACAATCACACACATAGCACAATGCAACAAAGATATCCAAATAATTCATCCAGAGGCATCAACACTTAGCAAAACACCACGTCAAACCACAACGCACCGAAATGAAATAATATACGTCCACACGCAATACCAAGTGCAACATCAACACCAAACATATCCATAGAGTTCACATAGTCATTCTCAAACCACACCTTTCACAAAACACACGCGTTTTGAAAGCAAGCCTTTAACAAGGCTAAACCGAATCTTTTGAAAGTTCAAATCAAACGATCAAATAAACACATAGAGACGATCACTAATTATCATATCCATAAAACAAGAATTATATGGACAAGGTACTTGCCTCGAAATCGGCACGCAAGTATTCCGATGAACACGGCTCAACTGGAAAGCTTCGGAATGCCCGATGCTAACGAAAAGGAAGATGACAACGAACGGAAGGGTTCAACACAGTTTCTTCGCAAAAAACTCGACCCTAACAACATATAATCCATAAATCAACAATCATACGAGGAAGGATAATCGTAGAACGCCCAAAAACCCCTCTATGACATTCTACCAGACACCTTCAAGGCGTCGATCAAGAACTCGACCCAAACAACGAATCGATACCATCCAACCATGGAATAACAAGGGAAAAGATATAAAACATCTAAATAATCATCAATCCATCACAATACTAAGTTAAATCGGATTAAAACGGATGAAAACAACCAAAACACCCAAATTCCCCAAAACTAGATTTCTAGGAAATCCGACCTGATTCGGTAGATCGGAGGATGTTATAGGATGGATGATTGATGATATGAACTCCAAGACTTCATGGATTGATTGTCTAACAACATCCTTCCATGATTCCAACACCTCCAGCCGCGGAAGAGAAAGAAAACCGAGTGAAAATGGCTGAAGAAAACGTCTGCTGGCCTTAAATAGGCTGACTGCCGGACGGGTTACGTACGTAACCGGCCAAGGCTTACGTACGTAACAGTCATCGCCCCAAAGCGCCGGCCCGTTACGTGCGTGGCGGCGAGGGCCTTACGTACGTAACCGGCCTTACGTGCGTAGCGCCGATCACTATCGGCCGTAACTCGGCTTGATCTTGGCTGGGCGAGCAGCGGCCGACGACCGAAACCGAACACGAATATGAATCGAAGATACGGTTATGAAGTACTCGCAAAGACGAACTCGAGCACTAAGAGAACACACGATTCCGACCACCCGAAGGCTCGAAATTCGACAACGGAAAGTAATTACCCCAAACTTTGGGAAATTACGAAAATGGCCCAAAACGTCCGAAATACACGATACATGATCGAAACACCAAGCCGAAACTTGCAACATGAATAATAACTTTAAATGAACTTACGAGAAAGTCGAAACAACAGTTTCGGACGAGATTCGCAAGAATCGAACTCAAGTGCGGAAAAACCGCTAAAAAGCACGGAACTCAACAAAACGACACCGAAACGAGCTCGGATGACAAAAAGTGCAAAATTAATCATTCTAAGAATAACGAAACGGTCATGAGCGAGTCGTCAAAACGGACTTCCGCCGAAAAAAGAAATTATCGGAAATCGAAATCGCGGATATTACATTCGTGGCGGAAGGAGGTGGAGCGGCAGAAGTCGGAGCGACGGATAGAGGCAGAGGCGTGAGGAGGAGCGGGCGGGAGGAGGTGGAACGACCGGATTCTCGGCGGAAGGAGGTGGAGCGACGGTTAGGTTTGTCTGCCCTTTTGGTTTGGTTAGGATGAAATGGCTTGTGAAGCGAGAAGCGGCTGCTGAAGACTGAAGTAATTAGGTTAAAATGTATTTTTATATGCACGATTACTTAGTCACCGGGTCGTTCGGGCTAGACCCGGATTTTCCGGGTTTTGACCCGGTCCGGTCCGGAACCCGGATTTTCTCAAAATATAGACCGAACGGACCTAGTGCGGTCAGTGCAGGTCGGTCAGGTCGGTCCGGTCCGGTAAAACGGGCAGGACCATTTGTGCTCAGTCCTAGTAGGATGTGTCCGACCTTCTGTAAACGTGTGACAATGTCACAATGTCACTCTCGATTGTCCATGCGGAATAAATTTGTATTAACTTCGTCCCGCTCCAAACTTTTAAATATTATATTTATTTATATTTTTGTCTCTTTAACAACTTTATATATATCATGTACAATCAAATTAAACAATCACCTTTTTTTCTTTTTAATCTCCACCACGCACTCACTATCAATACTTTTTGCTTTTTAATCTCCATCACATATTTATCACTATTGCTTGCACCAATCATTAGTTAAAATATACCGAATATACTCCATCTTTCAAGTTTTTAGCACGACATAAGGAGTATATGCATTCTGTAGTGAGAATTTATTGCGTATTCCATTTTCTCTAATAATAGTGCAAGTTATTCAAAATGTAATAAATGTTTTATTAGTACTGGCACCTGTGTAGAACCCGCGAATAAATTTATAATTTTATAATCATACTTATTTATAGATTAAATTTTTATATTATGTTATTTATTGATTTTTGAATAGAATAGTACGTTAAATAGTTGGTGTGCTGTGTTGAGAACTTAATCCCGTATAAGTATACTAGTATGGTGCTGAAAGAATCACCTTCCTAACAAGGTGTCCGGATGCGTTATCATTTCTTAGCAAAAATTAATTCCGATACACTTTGATCCTAATGAGCATCGTCTCCTTATAATGACTGATAAACTTATATCTTGGCAAACCACATAAATCAACTATAATCTAGAGATGTCGGGTAAAATATTAAGGAGATGTTGAATAATTGCATGATGAAAACTTAATCACGTTGTAGTATTTATAATATAAATAAAATAAGTGAATAACTATAATTTTAACCAATAAATATTGATTAATGTATGTTAGTAATAATTAAAATGGCTACTGTCCGTGAAACCTAAATTATATTACATTTATATATATTACAAAAGTTAATCTTATAAGAAATTTAGAATAGAGAATTATCAAAAAAAAGGGTAAATTGCATAAAAAACCCTTACCTTTACCCTGATTCCGGTTTTAAACCAATCTTTTTTTTTTTGTTGCAAATAAAACTACGACCTCTCAATTGAACTTAATTGGCACCTTCGATGATACCCGGTGGCCGATGTGGCTAGATGTGTGCCTACGTGTTTAAATGTATGCCCACATATCCATTAATTTCCTACGCGGCAAGAAGATGTGGCACACTTCTTCATCTTTCTATCTTCTCCCTCTCTCTTCTCCCAGATCCGTTCAGCAATCCTTCTCTCTTCTGCCACTACATTTCTTCTCCAGTCCCGTTCAGCACTCCCTCTCGCTTCTCCCACTACATTTCTTCTCCAGTCCCGTTCAGCACTCCCTCTCTCTTTTCCCACTTCATTTCTTCTCCAGTCCCGTTCAGCAATCACTGACTTTCGGCAAAAATGAGCTCTTCATCCGCACAATCGGGCTCTTGTTTCAATCCCGGCCAGCAACTTTGCAATTGCCTTCCACCTCTACCAGCTATATGGAAGACTTCAAAAAGTGAGCAAAACCCTAAGAGGCGGTACTGGTATTGCCAAAAGTGAGGAGTGCAATTTTCAATTTTTCTTCTTCATTTCTGGGCAATGAGACTGTAAATTTAAATAAAAGATTGATTTTTATGTGGCAGAGAGGTTCATGTGATTTTTGGCTTTGGATCCGGTATTGACTACTCATTACAAGGATGTTATCCAAAGACTAAAGCTTGAAAAGGAATGTGTTGTGGAGCAACTACTTCAACAGAGAAAAATGAAGAAGAAAAATGAAGAAGTGGAAGTGGAAGAGGAAGAATACACACCACGTTATTCCGCTGAAAACTTGAAGGAAGTGGTGAATAATATGAAGAGTGTTGAATTCAAGATCAAGGTGTTGTATGTAGTCGGTGCTGCTGTTGGTTTGTTAGTTTTATTTTCCAAGCTTTAGGATTGCTGTTGTTTGTTTGTTGGATTTTGGTGCCTGGGATTGTTTGTTGGTTTGTTGGTTTTATTTTCTAAGCTTTTAGATTGCTGTTGTTTGTTGGATTTTGGTGTCTGAGATTGTTTGTTGGTATTGAATGATGATGATGATGATGATGATGATGTTGTTGTTGTTATCTACTCAAGTTGTTGGTATTGAATGTTGCATTTGTTAGCATCTCGTAGTATATATTAGATGTTTTGTTGGTTCAGTTTCATGGAATGCTACTGTCAGTCTGAAAATTGACAAAATTGACAAAATGGAATCCTTTTCTATTCCTTTTATATTCTTACATTACATTTTTGGTATTTTTTTCCTTTTTCAAAAAAATAAACAAAATAAATATCATGAATATGCCCACTCCATCTAAGAACACAAGTATACCAAAAATAAATTTCATTAACATTGAATCATCAGCATCAAAGGCAACCTGGATTCACATAGTCACAACTAAATCACAACTAATTCCCACCAGTCACAATCTTCTAAAGAGAGCAGTGTACTGGATTCACATAGTCACCAAAAAAGGCCAAGCCTACATGTCTATTCAGGTTTACAAAAGAAAGGCCAAAATGACAATCAGATGCCTAGTTAACCCCAAATGGAACCCTGCTTTCTTGTGTTGAAGGACCTCCATTTCTGGCCATAGTGCTCTGTGTAGAGGGCTGAGCAGCTTTCTTCCTTGGTCGTCCCCTTCCCCTTCCACTACTCAATGCCATAGAGGTTGATGTCTGCTCTTGTTCTTCAGAAGGTGATTGATCTGGATGCTTTCTTGGTCTTCCTCTTTTCCCCTGTTTCATTAAAGTTGAAGAAAAATGCTCAAATACCAACTCAAAGAATGCAAATGGCAGAAATGAAGACTCAAACATACAGAAATTCTCCTTTGGTATTGCCGGTGCCTTTGGATTTGAACAAGTCTTGTAGTTGTGGCCCTTCTGTTTGCAATTTGAACATGTCATGACAAGCCCAAATCTCTTCAGCTTGTGTGGATTTTTTGGATCCTCCTCATGGTCTCTTTTCCTGTTCTTCTTTGGTCTACCTGGCAATTTTCTAATTTTTGGAGGCTTGACAACACAGCCCTCTGCCTCAGGCCACATCTCCTCAGAAACCACAGGCTCAATAGCATGTTTGTAGCCTTCTAGATACCTGTCAACAGTGTAATAGGGATGTACAAAGGCAACTGGATCCTCTCCCTTAAACCCAATTGCAGCACAAGCATGAGTACATGGAATACCAGTCAAATCCCATCTTCTACATGTACAAGTTTTCTCCTTGAGGCTTACAACAAATGTTTTCCCAGCCAAGCAAACCTCAAACTTATCATGTATGTTAGGAAATACATAAGCCCTAACACTCTGAAGTCTATGTTTTTCTAGTTTAGATACAACTGCAGGACACACACTCTCTTCTTGTGCACAAATGTGTTGGAGCTTCTCTACCTGCCTAATCATGAGATCTCTCCTAATTTGCTCACACATGTGTATTATATGCATTCCCCAAGCAGCTAGGATGTACCCATTAAATGTTTCAGCTATGTTATTGTCTATCATATCACTACATGAACCTGTAGATAGAAAACACCTACAGAAGCGCTTTACATCCCTTGCAGCAAAATCATCATGAGCCTTCTCATTTTCTGCCTTAAGGTCTTCCAAATTGCTCTTACTCCTGTACGTAGGTGCTTCTTACAACCCTCCAGAAAATATTTTTCAAGGTTATTCCTTTATGTTGCTTCTTCCAGTTCATGTACACATGTCTGGCACAATTCCTATGCTCAGACATAGGAGCTAACTTACAAACCGCATTCATCAAGCCCTAAAAATAAAACAAATACAAAGTCAAATACCATATTATACACAAATAAAGCTTGAAAAATAAGGTTTGCCTATGTTACCTTTTGTTGATCACTGATAAAACACCAACCATTCCCATCTGTTATTCCTAGATCTTCAAGAAGAATCTCTAGAAACCATGTCCAGCATTGCTCATTTTCCACTTCTACAATAGCCCATGCAATTGGAAACATTTGATTGTTCTCATCCTATGTATGAAAATAAAATTCATGAAGCAAAGAGAATAAGCACAAAGTAACCAACAAATGCACAAGCTTACCTTTCCAACTTCAGCAAGAAGAATACCACCCAAGTAGGTTTTGAGAAAGCAACCATCAAGACCTATAATTGGTCTACAGCTCTTCATGAATCCAACCTTGAGGGAACTATGCCCTATATACAGACCTTTGAAGATTGCTCCATGAGCTAAATGCAACAGATATTTCCCATCCTTGTCAAGTCTATAGAGCTCAGCCACATACCTCCTAAGCAAGGCATAATGCTGCTCAATAGATCCTCTGATGATCTCTTGAGCTATAGCCCTAGCCCTGTATAGCCTATCTTTCCCATGTATAGTTAGATACTTCTCTCTGATGTTCTCTGCCAATATGGCAATAGGATAGTTTGGATGTACTCTAAAAAGATTCATGTAGTTATGTGCTATCCACCTTGAACTCATAAGCCTGTTGTTTGTCTTCCTTTTACATGTGTGTTTTGGATAGTAAGTCTTCACACAGAAATAGTCCTCAGATTGAACAAGACTTGCATAGAGTTTCCATTTACAAGTCCCTCTGCACTTCACTTGGAAAACAATTTTGGAGACTTTCTCAAATTTCAGGTGAATGCCATGGGCTATGGCATTATCCCTCACAGTCTTCTGGCACTGAAACCCATCCTCAAATCTCATGCCTAGTTTAATCTCAAGTTTCTTAGGCTTTGTCCTTGGATCATAGATTGACCTAAACTTCTTGTTCCTCACCACACCCTCTATCTCATCATCTGTGGAATCTGAGCACATCTCACCTTTAGAACTTGCATACTCTGACTCAGCATGCTCTAGTACATAATTAAACCCCATCCCAGTCTGCTGCTTCTCCTTAAGTACAGAAAATATATCATGTTTTGTCTTCACTTTCTGTCTTGCTTGCACATATTCTTCATCATCAGAAGTAAGCTCATGATCATCTAACTCATCATCAGATTCTTCAGCCCTAATAGGCTCAAAATCTGAATCCTCACTCTGTTCATCTTCAAACTCATTATCAACCTCATCTTCATGCTCATTATTAGCATCATTTTCAATCTCAGTATCAATAACACCATTAACTCCACTGCCACCCTCAATATTAGCCTCAGACTTTCTCCCATTCTCATCTCTCTTACAACCATCTATATACAAATTAATTACTCTACAACTTGATGTAAGAAATGACAACATTTGCATAAAATCCCTATCATTTCTCAGCACCCTAAAGGAAGACTCAGACCTAGGAATTTTAAACCAGATTTTCTCCCAACTAACATACCCTAATTTCTTAACTTATTCTTCAGCATCAAAATAGCCAAACCTATCTGCATCTAAGTGAAATATTCTCTCACTTTCCCCTCTAATGTAGACATTTGTTCCCTCTAACTCAATAAACTTGCCACCATGATGAACATATGCAGCAAATAAGAAGCTGAAAATAGCAATAAAACACATGATATATCAGGAATCTATAAAACCTAATTGCGCAGTTACAAATTCAAGAAATTGCAGCCCCATTGTAAAGTAATCGGGACCTACCTGTCCTCCATTTATGTTGCTTTCATCCTGTTTCAGGGATTGAAACATGATAAAGTTATTGAACGGGATTGGGGGGATGAAGACCCCACTATTTCTTCAATTGTTTAACAAAATAATCGCAAGAAACTAAACGGAACTTGGAGCTGAACGGATCTGGGAGAAGAGAGAGGGAGAAGATAGAAAGATGAAGAAGTGTGCCACATTTTCTTGCCACGTAGGAAATTAATGGATATGTGGGCAAATATTTAAACACGTAGGCACACATCTAGCCACATCGGCCGCCGGGTCTCATCGAAGGTGCCAATTAAGTTCAATCGAGAGGTCGTAGTTTTATTTGTAAAAAAAAAATGGTTTAAAACCGGAATCGGGGTAAAGGTAAGGGTTTTTTATGCAATTTACCCTCAAAAAAAATAAGAATTGTCAAAGTTATTTATTTTTTGAAAGAGCTTTTAGTACAGTAAACTGAAAATTATCGCTTTTATGTATGACTTATTATTTTCATTTACAAGTTCCATGAAATGTAGAAATAATTAATACTATTTTCTGTAAAGGTTTCATATAATTTTCATATTAGGAGAGATATTAAGAATTAATTAGTATATATTTTAATGCAATTAATCAGTACATGTTAATACAAATTTAATGAGAAATGAAGTACTTATTTTAACAAAAAAAATGTTGGAAAACTTAAGGATAGAAAGAGTTGGATGTATATTAAAATATGATGAAAAAATGTACGTAATATTGTAATAATTTATAATCTGTTTCAGGAGAAAGTAAAAGATTGTAAATACGAGTCAATCAAATTGTATTCATAACACTGATAGATGGGCCTTTATATAGGCATTACAATGAGAGTCCTTCCATACATAGGATTCCTAGATAAGGTAAGACATCTAATAGGATCCTACTACCTCTAGAAGGATCTAGAACCTTCCATCTATGTATCTACAACCAGTATTAGGTAAGACACATCACGGGAATAATAATTCCCGGAACACTCCCCACGTAATATCCGCGTTTTTCTTTCCCTTGTATTTTCATTTTCGGTGTATTTCTCGGTCGTAGTGACCCTCGTGTATCTTTCAGTGTATCCTTTCAGTCACCTGTTGATCTGATTCTCGTTATTGTTGTGCGGAACCACCGTTTCGGGGTTGCCGTGGATCCATTCTACGTTATGATACGTTTTGAGATGTTCCGTTGAATGTTTCGCTCATATTACGGTGTTTTGGACCGTTTATATTTCGTACCTAGCGCACGCTATCTTTTCTGCATAGCGCACACTAGATGTCCCTTAGTAGGGCACGCTACGATTGCTTTGTAGCGCGCGCTAGAGAGCAAGCCCTGGGAGTGGCAGTGCTAATTCCAGCCCTCTGGACTGGTGGATTAGCGTACGCTACGTAGTCTAGCGCACGCTAATGTCGGGGGTTAGCGCACGCTGAGACGCCCGGTAGCGTGCGCTAGTGTGAATGTCCAGTACTGGGCAGTTTGCCACTGGATTCGGTTGATGCCTAGGTAGCGCACGCTATTGGTCGATAGCGCGCGCTACCGATACACTTTAGCACACGCTACGTTTGGTCAATAGCGCGCGCTAACCAGATCAGGTGTGTACTGTCAGTTGCTTCTGGACTCGGCTGATGTCCAGGTAGTGCACGCTATTGGTCGATAGCGTGCGCTACTGAGAGGTTATTAGCGCACGCTACGTTTGGAGTAGCGCACGCTAACGGCCAGAAATATGGCTACTGGACTGGAGTTTGTTTCGTTAGCGCACGCTACCTTTGAAGATTAGCGCGCGCTAACACTCCCTGGCTATATAAACCAGGGAGTTGACCGAGATGAACGTATTATTTTCATTTCTTCCTTCTCTCCGCGAATGAGGTGATTTCGGGTGATTTCTTGGCGATTTCTTCCTACGATCATCTCAACCATCAACTTCCTTGAGTTCTTGGTGTATATTATCAACATCAGTACGAATCTTTCATCCTAATCCAAGGTAAAATCCCTTAGAACCCTATTTTTAGATAAATTGGGGGTTTTGGGATTTTCGTCTGATCCGTTACGTTTTGTTGGTTAATCCATGATGAATATGATTAATCTTGTTGATATCATTAGTTTTCCTATGGATTCATGGTATATTTTCTTGGTTTTGGGAAATCGGGAGGGTTTGGTTGTGGTCCGCCCTCGTTGTTATTTTTATACGAATATACATGAATCGTAGGCGGGTTTTCGGGTGTATTCCATTTCTGTATTCGTCTAGAGTTGGTTGTGATTGTGTTCTTCGAATCGTTAGGTTCGGTTCCGTTGGTTCCTAGCATTCGTCGGTGTTTTTCCTTCCGTTCGTTACGTCGTCAATAATTCAAGGCAAGTATTTTTGGAAACCTTTATGCTTAACATGAAATGGTAATGTATATTGTGTGTGCTTTACTCACCCTGGGAGGGTCCGACGGGGCCTCGGGGGAATCTATGACTTCACTCTAGATTCACGAGTTTGTTTTGCTAGCCAGCTCGGGAGGGTCCTTAGAGGCCTCGGGTGGGATTCATGGTGGCGTCCTGGTCCTAGGCGATGCCTGTGCGTGACTTATTTTATAAAGTGGCCACCTCAGGAGGGTCCTTAGAGGCCTCGGGTGGGATTCATGGTGGCGTCCTGGTCCTAGGCAAATTGATTATTTGACTGTTTGTTTCCGGAAAAGACATGTCTGGTTTTGATTTTTGAAATGATATTGGTGCATGTACTATGAAATATGTAAGCGATTGGTTTGCCTTGATTACTTGTACTAGTGTAATTGCAAACCCCTTTGGGGACCCATTGTGGGGAAATTCTTGTTATGGATTTCAGGTTATAATCATCCGGACGAGCAAGCGCTGGGACAGTACGAGGATGTTGGCCAGGGTCGTTGACATATGCGTTTGAGTCCTTTTATTTCCGTTATTCCATTCGATATGGTGGTTGTCCACTTTTGAAACTTATAGATTGTACTTGCGAGTACTTAGGCTTTTCTCTTCGGATTAAGATTTATATTCGTCAAGTTATTTATGTTGCCATTGTGGATTATTCCTCCGATTGTACCGGGCGTGTGATTTGGTTTTCAATTGGATAATGTTTAAATTTACTGTGGTTAATTGTGTCTAGCCTGGTGGGTCCCATGTAGGGGTCCACGACACTGTAATATACCCTGAATATCTCGGGGGTGTTACAAAAAATGGTATCGGAGAGTTTGGTTTATGGATACCTAGGCTTGTCGGTTATTTGGGTCTAGTTGTGTTTTGTTTTGCATATTGTCACATCAGTGCCAGCATCTCGGTACTTCCAGTGCTAGTAAGTTTTCCTATTCGGTCCTTTGTTTTCTTGCAATGTAGTTCCGCTTCTTGAATCGTAGTTGCTTTTTCCTCCCTGAATCATCATCAATATACTTCTGTTATCTCTTAACACCAGTATGGATGCCGGAGGAAATCATGGTCGTGGTCGTGGATGCGGCCGAGGACGTGGGGCAGCCGGTGGGGCAGCCACGTCGCATTCTTCGGGGGCCGGCAACACCAGTGACCAACATAGCCATGCTTCTTCTCAAGGTGGTGCTGACCTTGGTGTTGCGGATGTTATGCAACAGATGGTAAACCAGATGGCGGCGATTGCCCAGGCGGTCCAGAATCCGGCCCATACTGCTCGGGACGGAGCTGACCGTTGGCTCCAGGATGTCATCAAGATGCATCCTCCTCAGTTCACGGGAGCCTCTGACCCGATTGGCTGGGAATGGTGGATCAAGGAGATATCCAAAGTCTTTGTTGCCACCAACTGTCCCGAGGACCGTAAAGTTCCTATTGCCCAGTATTTTCTCACTAGGGACGCCACGGATTGGTGGGAGGCCGTTGGGCCCAAAGATCATGTTGCTTCGTGGGCCGAATTTCAGGAATTGATGGAAACTGAATATTGCCCGTGGCCGGTTAGACAGGCTCGAGTCCATACCTTCTATGATGCTCAACCTCGGGATATTCCCGTATCCCAAGCTATTGCCGATTTTAACAAGGAGTTGGGTTATGTGAAGACCCAAGTTGTCGAGGAGAGCGACAAAATTTTTCATTTCTCCAGACGTATGAAACTGTCGATTCGGGACTACATGTCTGGACTTGTCTGCACTACCCTGAAGGATTATCAGAGTCGAGCTATTGCCTATGATATGTCGGTGACAGCCAGTGGGGCAGTTCGGGAGAGTAAGAAACAGAAATCCACCGGAAATTTCTCGAGTCACAAGGGTGGAGGTCAGCACAAGTCTCAGTCTGCGAATATTCCTGGTGGTAATTCGACTCGTTTCTATGGGGGCTATCGAGGTACTGCCAGTGCCTTCGTTCGGGATACCAAATGCTTTAACTGTGGCGAGCCGAGCCATCGGAACCGGGAGTGTCCTCGTCCGCCTCTGATTTGTCATACATGTGGTCAGTCGGGCCACAAGGCTTCCTTTTGTGAGCGGGCAAGACGGCTTCTTGGTGCTCAGACTTCTTTTCCAGCACCTATGGAGCCGAGTGTGAATCATGGCTCTTTTGCTCCGCAGCCTCCACCGGGTGCCGGTCGAGAGAGAGGTCGGGGTCAGCCCGCTAGAGGGGGAGCTTCCAGTGTTGGCTCCGCCCCTCCACGTATCTATGAGATGAGAAGGGCCGACGATCCAGCGGCCACTGTGGCGACAGGTACCGTTCATATCCATTCACATCCTGTCAGTGTGCTTTTTGATTCGGGTGCTACGCATTCATTCATTTCTCTAGAGTGTGTACGCCGTTTGAGTCTCGACTGCTTATCACCTTGCGAGCCTTTCATCGTTAAACTTCCTAGCGGTGATAGAATTGTCGGTGATCGAGAGGTCAGGACTGTTCTGTGTTTATTTGTGAGAGGGCTTGGCTCTCTAATCTTATTGTCGTGGGTATCGAGGGTGAGGATTTGATTCTCGGGGATGATTGGCTTGAGCGGCATGGTGCAATCATGAACTACCGCATGAGGATCATTACCATGCTAGCCGAGGACGGCACTGAACACTCTTTCGCGGGGCGAAAGAGAAACCAGAAGTTTGTTATCAACGCCTTAAAGGCGATGAGACTCCTGCGAAAAGGGTGTACTGGTTATTGGTGCTACGCCTTGAAGGCGGAGGATGGTGGAGTCGAACTTTCGTCGATTCCAGTCGTTAGTGAGTTTCCTGATGTATTTCCTGACGAGTTACAGGGATTGCCACCGGACCGTGAGGTTGAGTTTGTTATAGAGTTAGAGCCGGGCGCGGCTCCGATTTCGAAGGCGCCGTATCGCATGGCACCTTCAGAGATGTCAGAGTTGAAGAATCAATTGAGTGAGCTTCTTGAGATCGGGGTACTATCAGCTTCGGGTGAAGGAGTCAGACGTTCCGAGAACCGCTTTTCGGCCGAGATACGAACATTATGAGTTCGTAGTTATGCCTTTCGGGTTAACTAATGCGCCGGCGGTGTACATGCAGTTGATGAACAAAGTCTTTATTGAGTATTTGGATAAGTGTGTCTTCGTCTTCATTGACGATATTCTTATCTATTCGAGGAATGAGGGTGAGCATGCCCATCATTTGCGGATAATGTTGGACATTTTGAGGACCGAGAAACTCTATGCGAAGTTCTAGAAATGTGAGTTCTGGCTGAAGGAAGTGATGTTTTTGGGTCACGTGATTTCAGCCGAGGGAGTCCAAATGGATCCGCTGAAGATTGAGGCAGTGTTGAATTGGGCGCCGCCCACGAATGTGAAGGAGGTCCGTAGTTTCTTGGGTTTGGCTGGCTACTACCGTAGGTTCGTCGAGGGTTTCTCGAAACTGGCTCGGCCGCTTACACAGTTGCTCCATAAGTCCAAGAAGTTTGCCTGGAATGACGAGAGACAGTCGAGTTTTGAGGAGCTGAAGAGGCGTTTGACTTCAGCCCCAGTTTTAGCATTGCCGTGTGGCAACGAGGGTTTTGCTGCTTACAGTGATGCTTTGGGTCAGGGCCTTGGGTGCGTATTGATGCAGCACGGCAAGACCATTGCGTATGCGTTGAGACAGTTGAGGCCGTATGAGCGTAACTACCCTACTCATGATTTGGAGTTAGCAGCAGTTGTTTTTGCGCTCAAAATCTGGCGTCACTATCTTTTCGGCTCTGCATGTCAGAGTTTTACCGATCATAAAAGTCTGAAATACATATTTACTCAGCGGGAGTTGAATATGAGGCAGAGGAGGTGGTTAGAGTTGATTAAGGATTATGACCTCGAAATCCTTTATCATCCGGGCAAGGTGAACGTCGTGGCCGACGCCTTGAGTAGGAAACAGGTTGTGTTGCGAACGCTTTAGATCCTTACATCTCAGTCTGAGCTTCGACGGGCTTTGATCGAGTTAGATGTTGAGGTTTTGTCGCCTGGAGCTATCGGGCAACTTTGTGCTTTAGAGATTTCGTCGTCTTTGATCGATGAAATTAAGCTGAAACAGTTAGAGGATCCGATGATTACTCAAATTCGAGAGAACGTTCTTAAGGGAAAGTCTCCTGGGTTTGTGATTCATGAGGATGGTGTTTTGAGATTCCAGAGTCGGCTTTGTGTACCGAACGACCCAGAGCTGAAACAGAGTATTTTGCGTGAGGCCCATGCTACACCTTACTCCATTCATCCTGGTTCGAGTAAGATGTACAAGGACCTGATGAGGAATTTCTGGTGAAACGATATGAAAGAAGAGATCGCGCAGTTTGTAGCGAGATGTTTGACTTGTCAGTAGGTCAAAATCGAGCATCAGCGACCGGCTGGGTTATTGCAGTCACTTCCCGTTCCGGAATGGAAATGGGAAGATATATCGATGGATTTCGTTACGAGTTTGCCGAGATCGAGGTCGGGCATGAATATGATATGGGTGATTGTTGATCGTCTGACCAAGTCGGCACATCTTTTGGGTATCAAGGACACTTGGGGCCCGGAGAAGTTAGCTCGTGTGTTTATCGCGCAGATTGTGAGACTTCACGGTACTCCGAAGTCTATTGTTTCGGATCGTGATGGCCATTTTGTATCGCACTTTTGGCAAGCGGTGCATAAGGCGTTGGGTACTCGTTTGCGTTTGAGTACCTCTTTTCATCCCCAGTCAGATGGACAGTCGGAACGCACTATCCAGACGTTCGAAGATATGTTGCGCGCTTGTGCTCTCGATTGGAGAAGTGACTGGGAGGAGCATTTGCCATTGATCGAATTCACGTACAACAATAGTTGGCACGCGACGATTCGGATGGCACCGTATGAGGCACTTTATGGTCGGCGATGTCGATCACCGATTTGTTGGAATGAGGCGTCTGATTTGGTTGGGACCGAGCCGGATGTCGTTTTAGAGACGAGGCGGAAGATAGAATTAATTCGGGAACGGATGTTGACTGCCCAGAGTCGACAGAAGTCATATGCCGATGTCCGTCGTCGACCTTTAGAATTTGAGGTGGGAGACCACGTTCTACTAAAGGTGTCGCCGACGAGAGGAGTTTTCCGTTTCGGGAAAAAGGGGAAGTTGAGTCCGAGATTTATTGGACCCTTCGAGATTCTCGAGCGAGTCGGTGGGTTGGCATACCGTTTGGCGTTACCCCCGGCCCTGAGTCATGTTCATAGCGTTTTTCATGTTTCCCAGCTGAGGAAATATGTACCTGATCCTAGTCACGTCATCGACTATGGGGAGATTGATGTCGCCGAGGATATTACTTTTGAAGAACGTCCCTTGAAGATTTTGGAGCATTGCGAGAAACGACTGAGGCATAAGACCATCCCTTTGGTCAAGGTGCAGTGGTCGAGAAATGGTGTTGAGGAGGCAACTTGGGAGACCGATGATAGCATGCGTGCTAGGTACCCTGAGTTGTTTGTTTCTTAAGTTTCGGGACGAAACTTATTTTTAGAGGGGTAGATTGTAATATCCACATTTTTCTTTCCCTTGTATTTTCATTTTCGGTGTATTTCTCGGTCGTAGTGACACTCGTGTATCTTTCAGTGTATCCTTTCAGTCACTTGTTGATCTGATTCTCGTTATTGTTGTGCGGAACCACCGTTTCGGGGTTGCCGTGGATCCATTCTACGTTATGATACGTTTTGAGATGTTCCGTTGAATGTTTCGTTCATATTACGGTGTTTTGGACCGTTTATGTTTCGTACCTAGCACATGCTATCTTTTCTGCATAGCGCACGCTAGATGTCCCTTAGTAGCGCACGCTACGACTGCTTCGTAACGCGCGCTAGAGAGCAAGCCCTGGGAGTGGCAGTGCTGATTCCAGCCCTCTGGACTGGTGGATTAGCGTACGCTATGTAGTCTAGCGCACGCTAATGTCGGGGGTTAGCGCATGCTGAGACGCCCGGTAGCGTGCGCTAGTGTGAATGTCCAGTACTGGCAGTTTGTTACTGGAGTCGATTGATGCCCAGGTAGCGCACGCTATTGGTCGATAGCGCGGGCTACCGATACACTTTAGGGCACGCTACATTTGGTCAATAGCGCGCGCTAACTGGATCAGGTGTTTACTGTCAGTTGCTTCTGGACTCGGCTGATGTCCAGGTAGCGCACGCTATTGGTCGATAGCGTGCGCTACCGAGAGGTTATTAGCGCACGCTATGTTTGGAGTAGCGCACGCTAACGGCCAGAAATCTGGATACTGGACTGGAGTTTGTTTCGTTAGCGCACGCTACCTTTGAAGATTAGCGCGTGCTAACACTCCCTGGCTATATAAACTAGGGAGTTGACCGAGATGAACGTATTATTTTCATTTCTTCCTTCTCTCCGCGGCTGAGGCGATTCCGGGCGATTTCTTGGCGATTTCTTCCTCCGATCATCTCAACGATCAACTTCCTTGAGTTCTTGGTGTATATTATCAACATCAACACGAATCTTTCATCCTAATCCAAGGTAAAATCCCTTAGAACCCTATTTTTGGATAAATTGGGGTTTTTGGGATTTTCGTCCGATCCGTTACGTTTTTTTGGTTAATCCATAACGAATATGATTAATCTTGTTGATATCATTAGTTTTCCTACGGATTCATGGTATATTTTCTTGGTTTTGCGAAATCGGGAGGGTTTGGTTGTGGTCCGCCCTCGTTGTTATTTATATACGAATATACATGAATCGTAGGTGGGTTTTTGGGTGTATTCCATTTCTGTATTCGTCTAGAGTTGGTTGTGATTATGTTCTTCGAATCGTTAGGTTCGGTTCCGTTGGTTCCTAGCATTCGTCGGTGTTTTTCCTTCCGTTCGTTACGTCGTCAATAATTCAAGGTAAGTATTTTTGGAAACCTTTATGCTTAACATGAAATGGTAATGTATATTGTGTGTGCTTTACTCACCCTGGGAGGGTCCGATGGGGCCTCGGGAGAATCTATGACTTCACTCTGGATTCACGAGTTTGTTTCGCTAGCCAGCTCGGGAGGGTCCTTAGAGGCCTCGGGTGGGATTCATGGTGGCGTCCTGGTCCTAGGTGATGCCTGTGCGTGACTTGTTTTATAAAGTGGCCAGCTCAGGAGGGTCCTTAGAGGCCTCGGGTGGGATTCATGGTGGCGTCCTGGTCCTCGGAAAATTGATTATTTAACTATTTGTTTCCGGAAAAGACATGTCTGGTTTTGGTTTTTGAAATGATATTGGTGCATGTACTATGAAATGTGTAAGCGATTGGTTTGCCTTGATTACTTGTACTAGCGTAATTGCTAACCCCTTTGGGGACCCATTGTGGGGAAATTCTTGTTATGGATTTCAGGTTATAATCATCCGGACGAGCAAGCGCTGGGACAGTACGAGGATGTTGGCTAGGGTCGTTGACATATGCGTTTGAGTCCTTTTATTTCCGTTATTCCATTCGATATGGTGGTTGTCCACTTTTGACACTTATAGATTGTACTCGCGAGTACTTAGGCTTTTCTCTTCGGATTAAGATTTATATTCGTCAAGTTATTTATGTTGCCATTGTGGATTATTCCTCCAGTTGTACCGGGCGTGTGATTTGGTTTTCAATTGGATAATGTGTACATTTACTGTGGTTAATTGTGTCTAGCCTGGTGGGTCCCATGTAGGGGTCCACGGCACTGTAATATACCCTGAATATCTCGGGGGTGTTACACCTCATGTGTCGAGCACTAATACAACAATGGTGCAGAAGATGTTGCCTTCGTAAAAACCTATTTCAAGCCAAAACAAAACCCCATGGGAAAAATAAAGGCTTGATGAGGAAAAGATTGCAACGCACCAACATAACATATCATATATACTCCCCTGATGTATACATAATGACTCCCCTGATGAGTACCTCAAATCATAGGAGTCAGATGCCAAGTTGCCCTCGCAATTATACCAAGAAAAAACCCAGTGGGAAAAATACCTCTTGGTCTAAGTTGAACAGAAGTACAACGCATCATTGTATGGATGTTCTCATAGGTCGCCTCGTTAAAAATCTTACCAAGTGACAATGGGAAAAAACAAACCTTGGTCTAAGGACAAAAAGAGCGCGATGCATCCAAAGTGCAGAGTCGCTAAAGACTTATCTGAAAATCAAGTTTTCTAAAGTCTTGACCTCCATGCACTAAATCAGTCATAACTTATTCGATTCAATAGGTATCAATGAAACTACAGGAATTCTGAAAACTAGACACTCATAGCTTTTCATTCACATACAATACGTAACCTAGATCGTCCTGAGCAGATCACAAAGCTCTATCGAAGTTGACTCAGCAAATTACCGGACATATCATGTCCTACTTTGCAATAATAGTCACATGTCACTTAGCATGATGGATGTGATCAAATGGTTGGTTTCCTTGGAAAGTAGACACAAACCTTTCCAGTTTCACCATTTTCCACCAAGTGAGCTACCCTGTAGGTCGTATGGGATATAGAGCAATACATTTAGGGCAAATTCGAGTATCAATATTCAAGTGTCCTTTTATCGAGATAGAGCGAGCTTCAAGCTTCTTGTCAATCACAGACATTGCGTGAGCGCATCCTAGACCATCATCACAGTGGCTTTACCAAATTATTACGAATGAGTACATCGAGTCAAACATGAGTACATAATACTGTACTTTTCTCTTAAGACTGTATCATCACTTAAGTGAGCCAAGTCTTATTATGACTTTGACTAGTCATTGGGAATCATATAGGCATTACTTTATCGTCTCTTAGGGAAACCGTCCCTTAGATTGCCTTAAAACGAATGAATACGCATCATCAAGTGTCCCCAAGATCCTTTCATTCTTAACTTTAGATTTAGCGGAATCTCTTTGTCTCACAAGAGTACATCACTATAAACCCTTAGTTTTACACGCAAAAGCTTCATATCTCTTCCAAATCAAGTATATACTTAGTATGCATTCCCGACAATCACTTGTCGACGTGCTCCGTGGTCAGGAGCCACTTGATTTGAGTCTGATCCACCACTATATCCTTTTATCACTTAGCTTAGTTCCCCACTAAGATAAGATTTAACCACAAGCTGCATGTCAGCTTTTAGGAAACTATCTAACTGAAAAGATAGTGGATGCTATAACATCCATTACGATAGCACAACTAAGTTTTGTGTCATCGTAGTCGATTCCAGTGCATCCATGAGAAACCTTGCGCCATGAGGTGAATTTAACTCCTTATCTCACTCGCTTTTACAAAGTATATGGATAGATCTTATCTTTGGAGTGTCGGCACCACTTCAACAAAGGGCTATCACTTTGTTCATACTGGAGTCGCATATATTTTCATTTTAGGCCAAGGCTACAACTTTGTATATTTTCAACGAAGTATGGTTCAATTAAACTCACATTTCACGTCCTCATGTACCGGCTTTATTCATAGAGTACTCTTTATGGATTGGCATTCATTGAGGCGTCCTCCAATGATGACTATAATCCAGAATCACATGAGACGGATGAGTTCATTTGATCATATGATCAAGTTTCATGTACCAAACTCGCATACATTCTTAGCGAGAGTATTTATCGAACCAAGTGGCATCCCAATACTCGATGAGATCCATGGCCTAGTAACACCGTCTACCACAATTTATGGTGTTACCATATCACCATTCATAGGTGACGAACGTCCATGACTGGACACAATCCTTGCAGACATATTTGCAGCATGTATATAATCTCGTCACTTTAGGGAACTTGGTGAGACACAGTAGGGACAAACTACGACAATTCCAAGTCGTTCTACTCGAACATGATCGTTCGCATCTCCCCCTAACGACGGGAAGACTGGCTCATCAAAGTGACTTACGAGATCGTCTGCCAAGGTATATTTTAAGCGGACTATGAGTGAAAGCGCATGTCATATTCATCATTTATAACCCATCATAATGCGTTGTGGTGATGCACTTTGGCACATGAACATGTGGACGATAAAGGTTTTTATTGTTAACACAATCCAGTTACCAAAATGCATATGGTTACACTTGTAACTAAGCATTTGAATGATGATAGGTATATGTGAATATGACATGTTAACCTATGCTACATAACCGTAGCTACTGATCTTAAGAATCCAACAAAACCGCCACCATGCACCACCGGGATCGAACATAAAGAAACGATTGAACCGATGATAGGCTTTTGGTTTTATCAAACCTATTGTGATTTCTTTGTTGGTATAAAATTGGATATTACGCCGTATGTGCGGAAGCAAAAATAAATTGCGGAAAATAAATCACACAAGGATTTATAGAGGTTCGGATATTAACGAAGCCTATGTCCTCTCTCGATGTATCTTTTTCCTTAGGCTTACGATCAAAACCTCTACGCCTCTCTTCTATTGGTCGAGGGATTGCCGTTACAAGCTCGTCTTCTATCGGTCCGAGTAAAACCATTTTTCCTTTTCTATTGGATAAGGAATCAACCACTCTAGCTTTCTATCGGTACTAGATAAACCTCACTAAGATCGCGATTGTGATTCTAACAATGCCGGATCCTTGATCCTAATAACACCGAATCAAATCGTATCTTTTCTTTTACCTCTCGTGTATAGTGTTGAATGTATAAACACTCAAACTAACAATATAAGCTCAATATTACAACAATGTAAGTATATGAATATAAGATCTATGTCTTGAATGCTTGGAGTTGTTGTTCTCAAACAATACCATAGGAATGGTATTTATTGGCATTTCCCACAAACTAGTCGTTGCTGCCAGTTGACTAGCTAGCGTGCGCTAGACCTTATCTTTAGCGTGCGCTAGACTGTTCCAGTTTCAGTCCAGTAGCTTCGTTTCTTCTTTAGCGTGCGTTATTCCTTCTGTATTACGTACATAAACATCTTGTATTAGCGTGCGTTAATAACACATTGTAGCGTGCGCTAATCCAATATATCCGTTGCATGACTTGTCAAAGTATCCGTTTGATATGCTGACTTTGACCTGCTTTTCCCAACGTTCTGATTGACTTGATTCAAACTGATTAGCATGCGCTATTCCTTTTTTGTAGCGTGCGCTAATGCTGACTTCATTGCATACGTCATTCTGTGTTTGAATTCCTTCACAACGGTAACAAGACTTCGATAGCGTGCGTTAATGATATCGTGTAGCGTGCGCTATCTCATCAGCTGACTTCACTTCAACTTACTTCGAACTTAGCTGATATGCAGAGAACTCCCCGTTAGCGTGCGCTAACATATATGTCCTAGCGTCCGCTACTGTAGTCCAGATTGCAATTTTTTGCGTCTTCGTCTGCTTCGTCGTTTTGCTTCGCCTCGATGTTGTTTTGTTGTTTAGCAACTTTAATCATCAAAACACAAATTAAATTATGTGTGGAATAAATATTCCAACAATCTCCCCCTTTTTGATGATTACAAAACAACCCTTGAATTGGATAATCTGTAAAAAATAATATATGTATATTTCCACGAATCAAAGTTTTCGGCTTTGATTGTTTCGTTAGTTTCTCCAATCCTTTTCTTTTCCTTCTTTTTCGACTTCTTCATTTTTCAATTTTTCAACTCCTTCGTTTTAACTCCCCCTTTTTGTGTGCTTTCTTTTTCTTTTCGACTTCTTCGATTTTTCTCATTTTTATCAATTCATCTCCTTCTCCCCCTTTTTGTCTTCATCAAAAAGTATATAAAAAATAGAGTATATCAAATGAAATATAAATATGCATGATGCCAATTTATGTATTAATAAGGGAATAAACTCCCTCTCAAAGTATTATCTCCCCCTTTTTTAAATATTCCTTCTCCCCCTTTGTAAAATATCACTTGTTAAAATTTATTTTTGGGGATCCAACCTATAGTTGGTTTTTCTTTTGAAACGTAGACGATGTTTGAAATGTTTGTTCCTTTAGGAACCCAAATCTTTTTAATTTTTATCGTCCGTCTTGGGCTTTTGCAGTTTGAAATATGCTGCCCTATTTTCAAACATTTTTCACATCGGGGTATTGTGAAATTGACGGATTCGTTTTTCGAATGTGGTTTGAATCCTAACCCCTCTTTATTTAGAGTATATTTTTGAACGCATAATATTTGTTCAAATTTATCGTTGCCGCACGAGAATTTCTTTGTCAAAATTTTTAGTTCGTCTTGAACTTTTGAAAGATCATTTTTTAAAATATTTTCATTTTCAATACATTTCGAATGATCGATTTCAATAAATTTCCCTTTTTCAAGTATTTTGGAATTTTCAATTTCCAAAGTTTTATATTTAGTCTTGAGGGATTTAATTTCATTTAAAGCATTTTGATAGTCCGTATGTAATAACTCGAATGCTTCAAAGAGTTCGTCGTAGGAGTTACTTACTTGGCTTTCGACGTCGCTATCGTCGAATGAACTCCGGGCCATGAGCGCGAGATTATTTTGGTCAAGAAAATCTTCATCGGGATCTTCGTCGCTCCATGTTGCGATTAAAACCTCCTTTTGCTTTGCTCGACAGTTCTTCGCAAAGTGGCCTGGTTTACCACATAGTCGACAAGTGTTGTCGAACTTTTTAGATTCGCCCGCTTGGATGTCCTTCTTTCTCCGGTTTAATAAGTGTTAAAACTTATTAATGTTCTTGGCATAATATGCCATTTCTTCATCACTTTCGTCCACCGGGATTTCTTCTTTCTTTTTCGACATTTTAGCTTTGAAGGCTATCGATTTTTCCTTCGGTTTTGGTTTGGCATTCCGAGATTTTAGAACGATCTCGTAGTTGATAAGAGAACCAACAAGAGCACTAAAATCAAGATTGTTTAAATCTTTAGATTCCATTATTGCCGTAACCGTACCGTCCCATTCTCGAGGTAGTGATCGGAGAATTTTCTTTACTTTCTCACTACTCGAAAGTGGTTTTCCGTAACATGCTAATCCATTAGTGATAACCGAAAATCGGTCAAGCATAATCGAGATGGATTCGTCGTCCTTCATTTGGAATAATTCATAATCGTGAAGGAGCATTTTAATCTTCGTCTCTTTGACTTGAGACGTACCTTCGTGTGTTACCTCAAGCATTTTCCAGATTTCTTTAGCACTATCACACGATGATATCCGGTTGTGTTCTTCCGGATTTAAAGCACAATATAATAATTGCGTGGCTTTGCAATTATAATGGTCGTTTTTCCAATCCGCATCATCATACTCTTCAAAGGTTTTGAGAGTTTCGTTTGAGTTCGTCGGAATCTTGGGACCAAGACAAATCACCTTCCAAAGTTCGATGTCGTAAGCTCGAATGAATATGGACATCTTCTTCTTCCAAGTCATGAAGTTCGCGCCATCAAAAAATGGTGGTCGGTTGAGAGCAAGGCCTTCGACTGGAGCCATTTGAAACGCCATTATGGATCTTCTCCTCGGATGTTAAGTCACGTATTGGAGTACCGCTCCGATACCAATTGTTGGTATAAAATTGGATATTGCGCCGTATGTGCGGAAGCGAAAATAAATTGCGGAAAATAAATCACACAAGGATTTATAGAGGTTCGGCTATTAACGAAGCCTACGTCCTCTCTCGATGTATCTTTTTCCTTTGGCTTAAGATCAAAACCTCTACGCCTCTCTTCTATCGGTCGAGGGATTACCGTTACAAGCTCGTCTTCTATCGGTCCGAGTAAAACCATTTTTCCTTTTCTATTGGATAAGGAATCAACCACTCTAGCTTTCTATCGGTACTAGATAAACCTCACTAAGATAGCAATTGTGATTCTAACAATGTCGGATCCTTGATCCTAATAACACCGAATCAAATCGTATCTTTTCTTTTACCTCTCGTGTATAATGTTGAATGTATAAACACTCAAACTAACAATATAAGCTCAATATTACAACAACAATGTAAGTATATGAATATAAGATCTATGTCTTGAATGCTTGGAGTTGTTGTTCTCAAAAAATACCATAGGAATGGTATTTATAGGCATTTCCCACAAACTAGCCGTTGCTGCCAGTTGACTAGCTAGCGTGCGCTAGACCTTATCTTTAGCGTGCGCTAGACTGTTCCAGTTTCAGTCCAGTAGCTTCGTTTCTTCTTTAGCGTACGTTATTCCTTCTGTATTATGTACGTAAACATCTTGTATTAGCATGCATTAATAACACATTGTAGCGTGCGCTAATCCAATATATCCGTTGCATGACTTGTCAAAGTATCCGTTTGATATGCTGACTTTGACCTGCTTTTCCCAACGTTCTGATTGACTTGATTCAAACTGCTTAGCGTGCGCTATTCCTTCTTTGTAGCGTGCGCTAATGCTGGCTTCATTGCATACGTCATTTTGTGTTTGAATTCCTTCACAACGGTAACAAGACTTCGATAGCGTGCATTAATGATATCGTGAAGCGTGCGCTATCTCATCAGCTGACTTCACTTCAGCTTACTTCGAACTTGGCTGATATGCAGAGAACTCCCCATTAGCATGCGCTAACATATATGTCCTAGCGTGCGCTACTGTAGTCCAGATTGCAACTTTTTGTGTCTTCGTCTGCTTCGTCGGTTTGCTTCGCCTCGATGTTGTTTTGTTGTTTAGCAACTTTAATCATCAAAACACAAATTAAACAATGTGTGGAATAAATATTCCAACATTCTTGAAGAGTTTACTCCCTTCACCATCCCCGAACACCTCAAAATTTCGTGAGCATGTATAAACTGGTGTTCAGATTCCAAAACCATCAACCTTGTGGTCAGAAACCAGTCGAAATGACATCGAACTGGTTGATAGGACGGCTGGTGGTATGTAAAAACTTCATTTAAGTGGTTAACCTCCTTCCAAGTCACCAAATGGCACCAAAATTTGTGAGAATGTAGCCTTGGATGTTAGGAAGTACTCGTTAAAATTTTACTTTAAGACTTGGTCTAAAAGTGGGTGAACCGACCTTTACAATGACTGGTCCGCAAGTTGGACAACCATAAACTCAGGTTTCATCAACTTATCAATCATTGTCAAAGGAACCACATAACATATAAATGTTATTACTTGAGTACGACCATTTGTGAACACCATCATAGCATCATAAGCCACCCAGGCTAATACTTATGATCGCGTATGTATAAGGACTCAGTAAAAATGGAGGACTCAGCACCATGCTTAGGCGAGTCTCTACATTATTCTCTTTAGCATAGGAGGGTGTCATCTCCTAATCGTGCCAAAGAATAGGCTTTAATCAATGAAAATGGCTAAGAAGGATCATCGGGGGTCTTTGGCATCACACATGCTTATCAAAACAAGACGCGAATGACAAGACTATCATCATCGGTCATGAGCACTGCTCACGACTCCACCAACGTACTTTGGTGTCTTTGATCCAGCTAGTTTCTTTGTTCAAAGAAAAAATAATATCCATGACAATACCGTGGTATATGGATCATTATACTGTCCAAACTCCAGACTATTAAAGCCTAAATGTGTCAATGTCCCAATACATCTTCTGGTTATAAAAACCGATGCAAGCCGGACCATATTGACTCATGAATATTTTTTCTTTTCACATATCCAATACAAATGATACATAAGATTTTATTTCACATAAATCACAATGAGATACTATGAGTGATACACTTTGGCATATATATCATCGAGTCATAACATGGTTCAATTGTTACGGAACATATGTGACTAGAAAACACCATTCGGCATTCAACAACTTGAGCATTGTACTACTCATTAATTGTGATGACCTAGTCTGTTGGGATTCCGAAAATAAAACGAAATACGCAGCGGAAAATAAAAATGAATCCCAAACAGGATCGATCAAGTAACGTATATACGAAAATATAAATACGAAGATAAAAATCATACCCTTGAAGCCTTTGAAATAAATCTTCGTAAAAATGGATGATCACGAACCCGAGCTCGAGCACGAAAAATCCTTCGTCCCAAACACCGAAAATACGATGCCTCTACTTCACATGCGTCGGAAGTTGCCCGGAAAAATTCGACGAGACTCCGTTCTCCAAGAACACGGCTAGGGAACTCGTAGGAATTTTTCTCTCTCAATTTATCTCTTATTTTTCTCAACTCAAAGTGAAAGAAAATAAGATAAAAATTTCTCCCTCACTCTCAAACTCTCTCACGGCAGTAAGCTCTCAAAATGAAGATGGTGAGTTTTTAATGTGAGAGTTTGTTTTGTTATTTCTATTTAATAACCAAGTGATAATAATGTGATATTAAAAATATCATCAATCATCACTTAATCAAATGAAAAATGACAAGATAACATGTATGGTGATCATGCCATGTGAGGGGGGCGGCCCATGTAGGAATCTTCCTAGAAGCAGCCGAGCCACTCGGCTGTGTATGCGGACGTTAAATCGTCAAGCGACTCCGTTAAATACACTCCATTTAATCTCCAATGTATTTATATAAATTAATTAATCTAACTAATTAATTATAGCAAATACAAATATATTTCTCTAAGAAATATAATTTATGAATTAAATTAATTACCCGGTAACTTAATTTTAATTCATAAGACCTCTATTTGATTTATCCAATAAATCATAAATTCGATATCGATATCTAATATTAATAGAGAGATAATAAATTCACATTTATCCGTCAACGCTCCTAATGCGCGACTCGTGAGGTCCGTCTCGGCCGGCATTGGGAGGAACCAATGAGTGCGGGCAAAGACTTAGCTAACAAGCGGGCCGCCTCGTAAACCGGCGAGAACGAATGAAGGGATCATTCCAGAACCAATATGTCGTGAATACTATATACGTATAGACCCTTCATCAGATGTCCCGGTCAAGTCTTCGGGTCACGGTAAAGTCAAACCCTACTGTTGACTAGACTCCATACATGTGTTAATGCAAATCAAGACCAACTGATTAATAGTGTATCTAATGTCGAGGCGTTGCCACGCATTTGTTGCACTAGCCCTCTGTGAGAGGTGTGAACTGGTGTTTATTGTTTATCACCTCGTAGTGATTTGCGTGTTGCCGCCCGAGTGTGGGTTGTTAAAGCTTGGATTTTTGTGCGTTTATGCACATGTGTGATTGTTTTATGATGTTTGTAATTATGTGCTGGTTATCGTTCGGGCCGTTGAGGTCGCCGAACTATACCGTCGTTGTTGTAGTGTTTGTGTGTGTATTACTTTACGATGGTAATCGTTATATATGATATGTGTTATGATTCCTTGTTGTGCTGAGTTGGCATCTCCGGTATGTTGTTTTGCGGTGTTATGTTCCATTGTATCTAGCATTTGTATTTTCGGTATGCCGAGCTGAGGCATTTCAACCGTGATGTGCCGGGGGAATGTACGTGCAAATTGTCCTTCTCGTCAGTAACACATTTCGAGTGTGGACTCGAGGGACACCGAATTGATTTGCGAATTGGCTACCGAGACTTTCGGAGTTCGCGCTTGGCCACGAGATATCGAATCGGCTTTGAGAGGCCTTTGAAGGATGTTTCGTCGATTGCACATTGTGTCGTCTCCTTGATTTCGTTATTGTGAGTAGCGGGGCGACCTTCTTTTAGAAGAGGTCGAATATAATACCCGTATTATTTTTGGCTTCGCATTTTCTCTTTCTCAATTCTATAGACTCGCTCGTGTTCGTTGATACTTTACGAACTTGTTACGTATTCCGGTTTCATCATTCGAGCAGTGTGATCTTGTTTTGGGTCGATCTGGTTATCATTGTGACTTTTTCGAGTTCGGTTCGATTCTTGTGAACCTTGTTCTAAGTAACACCCTTTGGTTCTACTAGCTCTTCTATTCGACGTGGATCGGATTTTGAATTTCTGTATTTTCGACTCCGTCGACTCGTTTATGTTCGTTGACATTTCTGAACTTTCCCTATCCCTTGCTTTTGTTGATCGAACGAGTGTGGTATTGTTTTGGAATAACTCGTTTGTCGCTGTGACTTTTCAATCGCTATTACCTTTCGTGTGGATCTTATGTGAATGCACATCTTGTTGTTTCACCGGATCATATATTGTCTCGAGTCGAGATGTGAAGCTTGGAGTTGTTGTTTGAATTTTATTGTTCTTCGTGATTCGAACATGAGTATTCGATTTTTGTTGTCTCGATCGTTGTGGTTCGATCATTTGATTGTTCGGTTCTTGTTGATCTCGTTTCGTGATTGTTGAGCGTTCAGACTCCTTCCTAATTTCTTTATGTTCGGGAAATTAGTCTCGTTTTCGATCTTCCAACCCTTGGGCGGTGGAATTCCGTATTTCTTCAGCGATTGGCTCGCGTTTTGATTGACGTACCGTTGGGGTGGTCGATTATATTGATTTTCGTTCGTCGTGTTTTGTGATTGTTTGGATAATTGACTTGACTATATTATCCATTTGATGACGCTTTTCATTGGTTGGTTTTATTATATCCCTAACGGCGACGTTGTGTTGGTCGTCGTGGAGCGTGTTTTCACGCCGTATGTCTCTTTGCGTTTCTTGCAGCGTTTCGCCGTTGGGCGCGAGTTTTCTATTTTTATGTATCTCGTCGAGTTTTCCTGGCGGGTATATTGCTCCCCCTACTTGTTTTAAGTTTCGGGACGAAACTTCTTTTAAGGAGGGTAGAATGTAATATCCGCAATTTCGAATTTCGGTAATTTTCTTTTTTCGGAGGAAGTTCGTTTTGACAACTCTATCATGACCGTTTCGTCATTCCGAGAATGATTAATTCTGCACTTTTTGTCATCCGAGTTCGTTTCGGTGTCGTTTTGTTGAGTTCCGTGTCCTTAATCGACTTTTTCACGTGGGAGTTCGACTTTGTAAAGTCACCATTAATTCTTGGAAAATCCAAAAATTCTGAATCTTTGCAACATTATATAGCATCAAGTTATATTTCCAATGGTTCAAACGGTGAGTCAATCGGAGTCCAGATGAGGGAGTTATGTCGAAATAGCTAAGACTACACGATGTGCCTTTTTCGTGTTGGAGTGGGCTGTACCGTGTGCCGCGGCACACTTCAGCTGTGCCGCGGCACTAAGCTGATTCCTGGGCATTTTTCTTGGTCCTGGGCCGCGGCACACTTGTCCTGTGCCGTGGCACACGGGCTTTTTCTGCGTTTTTAGCAGATTTTCGAGGAGAAACATTCATTTTCTCCTCTCTTCTTCCTCCTCCCATTCTAGGCGATTCTAAGGGCGATTTTGGGCGATTTGAGTGCTCCCAAACTTGTAGAGATCATCCACCTCAAGTCTTGTTGTAGATTTTCGACCTCTACTTGAATCCTTCATCCAAATCAAGGTATTTTGGCTTGAACCCTTGTTTTTGTAGATTTGGGGATTTTCCTTTTTGATTTCGATTCCAATCCGTTTTTGATCAATTAATTGTTGTATAAACGTTGTTTTGAACTTGTTCTATGGATTGGATACTCGTATCTTTGGTCTGCTCGACCAGGGGTGATTTCTTTGTTCTTGAAGGGTCTTGAACATTTAATGTTCGATTAAATGTTCGAATGAGTTCCCTTTGATAGTTTGTTGGGATTTCCGTTGTTTTCGGCCTTGATTCTCGTCGTAATCATGTTTTATTATTTCTTACGGAGGATTATAGGTGCTCGATGATTCTGATGTTGAATTCCGTTGGTGATTGATGATTCATGTGGTGTTTTCCCGTAGTAATTTCGGTGCTATCGCGTTCTAGATAGTGTTCGGGAAATTGAGGGCTACCCGGCCGTATCCTTTCATTTTTCCATTGCTCGTGATATCGAGGCAAGTACCTTGTCCATACTTTTCTTGTTTTGTGGATATGATGATTGGTGATCGTCTTGGTGTGTTTGTTTGTTTGAAATGAGTTTTCAAAAGATTTGGTTAGCCTTGTTAAAGGTCCTCTTTCAAAACCGTGTGTGTTTTGTGATTGGTGTGATTGGTGAACGAGTATGTGAATCTTATGGATATGTTTGGTATTGATGATGCACTTGGTATTTGCGTGTGGATGTATATTGTTTCATTTCGGTGCATTGTGGTTTGACGTGTTGTTTTACTAAGTGTTTGATGCCTCTGGGTGAATTGTTTGGATATCCTTGGTGTGATATGTTACTCGTGCTTGAGATTATTTCGCTAGCCAGCTCGGGGGGTCCTACGGGATCACGGAGTGGGATTCGTGGCTTCGTCCTGGTCCTAGGCGACGTGTGGTGCTTGAGTATTTCGCTAGCCAGCTCGGGGGGTCCGACGGGATCACGGAGTGGGATTTGTGGCTTCGTCCCGGTCCTAGGCGATGCGAGTACATGTTTTGTGAATGTGTTTGCTCACCTCGGGAGGGTTCGACGGGACCACGGAGGGAATTCCAATGGCTTCGACATGGGTTCACGAGTGAAACTTCACCGCTACGTGTGTATATTTTGTGATTGTTTTTCGCTCACCTCGGGAGGGTTCGATGGGATCACGGAGGGAATTCCATTGGCTTCGACCTGGATTCACGAGTGCGGTTGCTTATGTTTTGTGAATGTGTTTGCTCACCTCGGGAGGGTTCGACGGGGCCACGGAGGGAATTCCATTGGCTTCGACCTGGATTCACGAGTGAAACTTCACGGGTGCGTGTGTATTTTTATGTCCGTCGAGGACGCGTGACGTGGGTTTCAACCCTGTGTATTGTGGTCGGTTTTCTATTTGCGAAAACAAAACCTTTGGGCTGTGACCCTGTTGATTTTTGGAAAGATAAGGATTTAAAAATCCTAAGTTGTTTTCTATCAAAACTCTCGATGGCATTTAAACGGTTTTATAAATTATTTTCCCTTGATTTGTGACCTTTCGGTTTTAGAATATTTTACCAAACTCTTGCCTCGGGATGTGCTTTTCGTTACGTTTGGATTTTTATGGATTCCTAGTCATTGTTATTTGTGAAATGTGAATTGTATGGCTCGTATATTTACACTTGTACTTGCACTAGCAAAACAGTGGAGTTTTGCTAACCCCCGAGTATTCGGGGGGTGGATGTCTATTTTTGCATTCAGGTTTTGGAGCATAGCACAGGGTCGGCACGAAGGATGATGAAAGATGAACGATACTAATCACACGAGGTTCCGTTGATGTCGTATTGGTCCAATTGTATTTTCTTTTCCGCTGCGGTATCTTTTCCCCGTTGTACGGGAGTTTATTGTATTTTGACCCCTGCGTGGGTATGTGTTTGGAATTGAGTTGTATGTTATTATTGAAAGACCAAGTCGGTCTACTGAGTCATTTTAGCCTTAAAGGCGATGTTTAGATGTTTGATTTTAGTTATCAGCCTGGTAGATCCTCGAGGAGAGGGTCTACGGCGTGTAATATCCCTGAGTGGATTGGGGGTGTTACACCAACTTGGTAGACTTGCAGAGAAAGTAGGAATGTTGGTACAGCTAAGGCTGTTTAAAAACCACTGATTCCGTTTGAACTTTCAAAGCATAAACAAATACCAAGGAGGATGCACCTAGTCATGATCAAAAGTATAGACAAAATCCACCAAAGTGCATCAAATCAACCAAGAATTTTAATTCTCAATTTGCAAGTATACGTCATAATAGCCATGTTATATGGATGCAACGCGGTGCATCAATATTAAGCATTTTGAACCATGAGACACAATGAATATACCATAACCAACTCGTCTGGACCATCTAATAAGATCGACTAAACATAATCAAATGTATAAGGCACATGCCTTTACAAATACTCGGAAAAGTATTCAGACCTATAGTCACACGAACTATAATAAGGTCAACGAATTCATGTATTTACCGCAATATGCCATTGCTTTACATGTTAAAATTCATGAGAATTACTCGTACATTCTTTCATATATCATATTGCAAGGAGACGTTGCATGACTACACCCACATGTAATATTTTATTTTAATAGGATGAAAGGAGTTTTCCAAATATAGGATTGGGTCAAGACCAACGTGGTGGTCGCTCAATTCAACGTGATAAATCCGTCACAAATCGATTTTAACCACGACATATCCGTCGTATCGATGTTTGTCCCATTTGTACGTCAAAAATCCGTGACTAATCATGAATAAGTCATAACTTTACCGTTACCTACAATGTTCATTTTATTCAATTGTTAGTTTAAAATCGACAAAACGGCGATGTCAAATCGCACCCAAAACGTGGTGTATGCAACAACCACAAATATCGACTTTCAACAATTATCCGTGACTGCCCCAGAACCGTCACATAGTTTACTTCGACATATGAGAGTGATACCACCTATCATAGTCTCATCCACCGCAAAGTAGCGTGGGAGATAAAGAAGCCAAATACCCAATTCCCCGAAAAAAATTTCCCAAAAGAGAGGAATTGAAAAACGGGAAATTTAATAAAATCTTACATAGGTACTCGGTTCCATATTTGTTTTGATCCTTGAACGGGAGCTTCTCTCCATATGAGAAATATTTTTCCGTGGGTACTCCATTCTATATTTACTTTGATCCTTGAACGGGATAACAAATATGGCTTTTCTCCATAGCGTGCACATCATCATGAGCAACATATTTTCCTATATACACGTAAAACATAAACATGGTAAGATTCATAAGTGTACAAATCAATGAACAAATGAATCATTAATTAGGAAAAGATGGAGAGTTGAGAAACGCCAGGAAAGGGCTACTGGGCTCGATAATCGTCCGAAAAAGGACTCGAGCGCGGTGGTGCAGCCGCTCGGTATTGGATGAGGTCGGATCTCCAAATCTCCTCATAAAAATATATTTTTGTTCGGCGACAGATTCAGTAATAAAGTATTACTCAGAATCCAATCTCCACCTTTGAATATATAGATATTTGTGTTGGAAAGTTTCTATCAAAATTTCACACCAATCCGACGGTTAACGAATTGGTAAAAATGATTCTGGTACGACTGCGCTGTGCAGAAAATTTACGCGCGGAAATTCTCGTCTCTCGTTTTTTTTGTGTGTGTGAAAAATCTGCTTTTGTTCGCGTACAGTTTCATCAAGAAATACTGTTCCGGATCAGATCTTCACCGTTAAATTTGTAGTTCTCGCTACACGGTTGAGAGGATAAAAATCTAAGCGAGCACTAAAAAGAATCGTGTCGGACCGCGACTGGATTGGATCTGCAACACGTACCGAATCTGGACTGGGTCTGTAACTGGAATCGGGCTGGGTCCTGGCAAGCAGGTCAGACTTAAAAAAAATAGGATGGGCACGGGCTGGAAACGCGTGCGGGCCAAAATATGAACAATATTGAAACTTGCGGCTGAGGGACAGCGAAGGCGACCGAGGCTTGGAGGTGGAACACGCGGTCACAGTGCAGCGGCGTTGCGGTGAGGAATCGCTCAGGTTCGTAAAGTTTCACTTGTGTCGGGCCGACCTGGAAGAAGGTGGCCGATGGCGGGGCAGGAAAAAGGTGGCCGATAGTGGGATGGTGAGGAAGACGGTGGCAGCGATTGGTCTGGTGTGCGACTTCTCAAGGTGAGCATGCGAACAATGTGTTGCTCGCGGTGGAAGGATTCGATCTGATGTGCGGCGGATTGGGGAAGATGACGGTGGACGCGGGGCTAGGGTTTTCTGGAGATCCGATTTTTTTTCTCGGAATTTCAGATTTTCACGGAAAAAAAAATCTTGCTCAGTTGGGGAATTACGTGCTGATAACGTGTTTCAGAAGAAAGTAAAAGACTGTAAATACGAGTCTATCAAATTGTATTCATAACACTGATAGAGGGGCCTTTATATAGACATTACAATGAGAGTCCTTCCGTACATAGGATTCCTAGATAAGGTGAGACATCTAATAGGATCCTACTACCTCTAGAAGGATTTAGAACCTTCCATCTATGTATCTACAATCAGTATTAGGTAAGACACATCACGGGAATAATAATTCCCGGAACATAATCTAAAATCTAGAAAAAGAATTATGAATTGAGATATGCTATGATGGACAATTATTTTAGATAGTAAAAATAATTAAAAAAAATAAGACCATAAATAAGAATTACATTGTTAATATAGTCAAGTTAATAGTAAAGCAAACACACACAAAAACAAATTATAAAGGAAGTTTAAGAGATCCAAGAAATGAAAAGGGCTGAGAATCGGGAAATCCCTAGGTATCGGTCCCGAGTCCTGATTGTTCCGGTCCCGAAAATCATCAATTTGGTGGTCCTGGTCCCATTCGGGACTTTGGGAGTCCCGATTCCCAAAATGGGATAAATATAAGTCCCGGTCCCGATCCCGGATGATAATTTCCCGAAATGTCCCGAACGTCCCGAATGTCCAGATCGGGATAAAAATACCCGAAATCAGAAAAGGAAAAAAAATTGGGGATTTCAATCGGGACTTCGGGATAGGGGTAAAGGGGATTATGGTTAAAACTTAATTGATATTAGAAATTTTAATCGGGACTAGTGGTAAAGGGGATTAGGGTTAAAACTTAAATGAAATTAGAAATTCCAATCGGTACTTTGGGATAGTCCCGATCGGGACTCGGGACTCCCGAGTCCCGAGATTACCAAAACATCAGGTCCTAGTCCCGATCCCAATCCCGTAAAATTCGGGACTCGGAATCCCGTTTCCCATCGGGACTCGAGACGGGACCGGGACTCTTAAGCATGTTATTAATATTGCTACCACCCTACCACCATATACGCTCCTTCCCAATCTACTCCAACTTGAAAAGAGAAATATGAAAGGGGTCGGTTTTCAACAATTCAATGGGCATAGCATTTCATATTAATTACAATAATAGAAAAATGTATTTTAAAAAGTGAGCTTTGAAAATATTTTTGCTCATATGGTACATTGAGTTTCCCAAGGATCCGTGTATTCCGACATCGTGAGATCATATGCCGATTCAAGATCTCAAAATTAGTGGTGCACCGACGTACCACAAAAAAAAGTAACGGACGACGAGTATTACGAAATTGTTCACTCAATGTAAATAAAACAAATTAAAAATTTGAAAGGAAACCCTAAAATCTAAATTTCTAATTTTAAACAAAAACCCTAAAATAAATCATCAAATTAAAATTTCCTAGAAGCCAAAAGCTGAAGAACCCATTACATACAGACAGAAAAGAAACAAAATAAAGAATAAAAAAATTATTACCAGGTCCGGGCTAGGAAGTTTTGCCGAGCTACTCGTAGACTGGACCTTGAGACGCTGGACGCTGGAGTCTGAACATCTTAGAGTGGACGCTGGACAACCGAGCTACTCCTCTAAGTGGTGGTTTTATGATCGTGGCCTATGGTTTGCCCTTTTCGTCGCCCGCGGCAGCTCCTCTCAAACCAGAAATGAAAGGGTTCTGTTTCGTTCTGGTTTGATTTCTTTTTTAATAGGCCATAACACAAACGACGTCGTTTTGTTTAAAATCACAATGTGCTGTTTTGATCAAAACAACATCGTTTTGAAACTGACTGCAGATTTGGTGGTGCACGTGCACCACTGTGTTATGCATGCATCTGCCACTACATGAGAGATGCCGATTTGAATCAAGAAGCAGTCAGTCAGATTTGGAGGTGCACGTGCACCACTGTGTCATTTCGATTGACTATGTAAAGTCAATGGAAAGACTAGCGGATCCGCTTAGAAAATGCATACGTCGAGATCAAATGTAAAAGTTGTTGAGGGGAATGGGCTTAAAATCCACAAAATAAGAATACTCATAGCGTTAACCCAACCATGTGACTTAGAGATCCCAAGACCTTGGTTCAATGGGATAACTAAGTTATGAATGTCCAGTTGAACACTTGGAACTTCTTTCAGTCCACTCCGAGAATATCCAAGTGAGAAACCTGCATAATGTGGTGATGTTAAGTCTAAACTTTTAATAATTCCTATACCTAAATGGTGGAGTATGACAGGATACTCTTCATAGGAGATCACCTATATAGGTGCGAAGTACTGGCTGATTCTACTCAGAACACTTATGAAACTAAGATATGATCCAGGGCCGAAATGGACATAACGTGAGAACAAAATGTGTTAAAATGATTATTGTGTAAATATTTTTGTCTTGGTTTACATAAACGGCTGAATAGTTTAAGACATCGCGTCACTAAACAAAGTAAATCCAATTGTATTTTACTAAGGAATGTTAAAAACCATTGCAACTGAGAAACCAAATCACATAAATTGCAATGCTTTTTAAAAGCATTGCAATTCCATTGGAAAAATATAAGAAAGTTAAAAACATGCATTCTATTGCAATACTTTTTTAAAATCGTTGCAATATTTATTCATTTTGGGGGCAAAATGTTGGCGGGCTTGTAAAATGTGAGCGGGATTTCTAAAATCTTTTTTGCCGGGCTTACAAAAAATAACAAAAGAAAAAAGAAAAAACAAACAAAAGCCACAACACACAGAGACACAACCCACACAGACACAACACAAACACACGCAGACAAAAGTCAAACTCGAATAATCAAGCTCGAAGAAGATTAAAGCTCGACAAAGGTAAATCATCGATCCGAAATCCTGTTTGTTCTTTGTAGTTTTGAATCGAGTTTGTTACATGCCCAATGCTTCTTCCTTCTTCTTATATTTCTCTATTCTTGTGTTCTTAATTAGGGTTCCTATGTTTCTTGTGTAAATTCAAACTATGTAATCGAGTTTGTTTGGGTATTTATGTTTGTTTGTTTGTAATTGGGGGTTTATTTTTGTTTGTTTATGTAGTGTTGAGTTTGTTAATTTTGGGTTTTTTTGGGGGTTAATTTGGGATTTTGTTGGTATTTTTATGATGTGTTTTAGCTGATTATGCATGCATCGAATTAGGGTTTATGCTCAAAGCATTTATTTGTTTGGGTTTATTTTTTGTGTATCTATATCTCTCGTTGTATCTATATCTCTTTGCCTGTATATTTGTCTCTTTGCCTATCTGTGTCACTCTTATATTTTAATTTTGGGTTTTAATTTTTGTTTAATTTAAGTTTTTAATTTGATTTTAATTTGAGATTTTAATTTTGATCTCTCTCTCCCTATCTCCGTCTCTATTCAAAATTTGCTTTTTAATTTATACAAGTCCTATTTTTATAAATTTTAAGGTTGCTCTGTTTTTTTGTTTGTGTAGAAAATAGGTCTATATTTATGCTCTATTTTTGTTTATGCTCTTTTTTATGAACTGTTTATATCTCCTCTGTATTTTCTGTTTTTGCTTGATTGTGCAGTAATAGGTTTCTGAATTTGCAAAGATGACTTGGATTTCACTTCCAAAATATACTAAGGCATACTGTAATGGGGTGACAGATTTTGTTATAAATGGAATTGATAATTTTACGGTAGAAAATGAACTCAAATGCCCTTGCAAAAATTGTAGTAATCGTTTCTGGTACTCTAGGAAAGATATATATGATCATCTCGTATGGGATGGTCCTTGTCCATCATTAGTTAATTGGATATACGAAGTGTCCACTCCTAAGTTTAGCAAACCTAATGATGAGATGGATTGTCATACGGGTATTGGTCTTGGTGATGATTTTGATGAAATGATTCATGATGAAGGTAGAGTTAGAAATGGAATGAATAATATGGCAAAAGATTTTTATAAGCTTGTCGAGGAAGGGAAACAGCCTTTGTATCCCGGGTCTAAAGAATTTACTTGATTAGGTTTTATAGTCAAACTTTACTTGTTAAAGTGCACTCATGGTTTTACCGAGTCTGCCTTTAGTGGTATTTTAGAGTTGATAAAGGAGGCCTTTCCTGATGTAAATTTGCCTCCAAATTTTAACGCTGCCAAAAGTATGATTAGGGAATTGGGTCTTGATTACCAAAAGATACATGCTTGTCCGAACGATTGCATGTTATATTGGGCTGGAAATAAAAATGAACATAAATGCAAAGTATGTGTAGTGTCAATGTGGAAATCTGTAGATAATTAAAATAGTGATGCTAGCTTCCAAGAAAACAAGTATAAAGTCCCTGCAAAGTGATGAGATACTTTCCATTGAAACCTAGGCTCCAACGTCTGTTCTTGAGTAAAAAATATTCTGAACTCATGACATGGAATGTAGTAGGACGAAACATAGATGGTAAGTTAAGACATCCGGCTGATGCCGAGGCTTGAAAGTCAATGGATTCTAGATATCTAAATTTTGCTTGTGAACCTCGAAATGTTAGGTTAGGCTTATCGGCGGATGGGTTCAATCCTTACCGATCTATGAATATAAGACAGCACTTGGCCAGTTGTTCTGGTCAATTATAATCTACCCCCTTGGTTGATTATGAAACCAGAAAACCTACTTCTTTCAACACTAATCCCCGAACCTGCGTACCCCGGTAATGAAATAGATGTGTATTTGCAGCCACTAATTGATGAGTTGAAAGAACTTTGGGGTGTAGGTATAGAAACTTATGATAAATTCTGTGACAATACATCTACGTTACGTGCGGGCCTCTTATGGACCATGAGTGATTTTCCCGGTTATGGAGTTTTATCGGGTTATAGCATAAAGGGTAAACTAGGTTGTCCAGGATGTCACTATTACCTCCTCAATGTATTTGAAGCATAGTTGAAAAGTTTGCTATATGAACCACAGAAAATCCCCCCCCCCCCCCCCGACCAAAAGCATAGGTTTGACACGAGAAGATTTAATGGTGAAGTCGAAACAGATCTTTGTCCACCTCCATTATCTTGAATGGACATTGAAGAACTATTACGTGGATACAATAATAATTTCGTGAAGCAAATGAAAAATAAAAAGACTTCAGACTGCCCTTGTAAAAAGAAGTCCATATTCTTTGAATTGCCATATTGGAGTGGTCATTTACTTAGACATAATCTAGATGTCATGCATATAGAGAAAAATATTTGTCATAAAATATTAGGGACCTTGTTGAACATTGGTGGCAAAACAAAAGATCATCTAAACGCTCGTTTTGATCTGCAAGAAATGGGCATCCGTAAGGTTCTTCATCCTGTGAAATGTGTTGATAACAAACTCTATGAAATCTTGGATGCTACTTTTGACATGACAAAAAAGAAAAAGAAAACTTTTGCTCAGTGTTGAAGAATGCTACACTACCCTACGAATGTGCATCTAATATTAGCCGTTGTGTGCAATTGAGTGAAAGAAAAGCTTTCGGGTATAAAAGTCACGATGCACATTTCATTCTCCAATATTTACTACAATTTGCTATGATTAAAACCTTAAGGCCAGAGGTGGAAATACCTTTGATTAGGTTGGGTTCATTTTTTCGGGGCATATGTAGCAAAGTGATAGATTTGGAGGATGTTCCAAAGTTGCAAGAAGAAATAATAGAAATACTCTGCCAATGCGAGATAATATTTCCACGTGCATTTTTTGACATTATGATTCACTTGCCAATTCACTTATGTAAAGAGGTTGAATTGGGAGGACCAGTACATCTCAGATGGATGTTTGGAATTGAACGTTATTTGTGTAAATTAAAGTCCTACTTTCATAATAGAAGTAAACCAGAAGGGTCTATAGCTGAAGGGTACATGGTGAAAGAATATTTGACCTTTTGTTCTCGATTTTTAAGTGATGTCGGGGAAAAAAAGTAATGAAGACAAATCAAAGAATGGATATCCGATTGGGTCCAGGAGAAACAAAGATGGAAAGGTTGCTCATTTGGCAGATAAAGTATGGATTAATGCTCATCGATACATACTCTTTGATTAGTGCATAATTGATCTAAAATTCATATACAAAATATTTATTTTTCTGGGCATAATCGTACTGATTTGTGATTAAATATACATATTTTACAGATATGTCCAAACATGAGCTAAAAATGGTCATTTTACAGATTACTGACATGAAACGTCAAAAAGGATGGAAAACAAGATCAAAATCAACGCCGGGAATTTTTCAAGGCAAAACGACCATACAAACGGCGCAAAAAGGACCGTATTATGTAGGTCGTCTCACATACGGCGCAACAAGGGCCGTGTCTTGGGCCGTTTCACACATGGCCGGCATTTAGCGTCGTGTCCTCGTGCGTATTCCGGAAGAGACCGAGTCACCACAAAACGGAGCACAACACGGGGCAAACTAGGCCGTTTTTCATCGCCGTTTTCAGGCTGATATTTGTGGAATTTTCCACATTTAGCATCTTGTGAGCTCAACAACTATGTAATAAGTCAATGATCTGAAAATCAAGACATGCAAGGAAGATCAAGTGTGAATCAAACACCAAAGACTTGTCAAAGATGCCACAAATTAAATAATCGATTGTATTCTTGAAAATGACCCATAAAAAGACATCTTCATCCATTGCAAAATAATCTCCTCTTCTTGCAAAGAAACACTCCTTTCTTTTAGCAAGATATTTTCCTTAGAACTCTCAATTTTAGTTTGTATTTCATTTTTGGTTTGAAGTTTTTCTTTCATTTAGTTTGTAATTGAAAAGTGCTTGATCAATAAGCACTTAGTATTTTACTTAGTGTTTTACTTTCAATTTTTGTAAGCTTGTAACCTTTGAACAAGTTTGAAGTTATATTTTGAAGTATGTTTCTTGCACTTTGATACATCATATTCAAGTAAGTTTTATCTATTGTCATTAAGTTCTAGTAATTAAAAGTTTCTATATATATTATATATATATCAATTATTTCTATTATAATTTTAGTTTGTATAAACCAATGAGTAGCTAATCTTTCTTCCTAGGGGAAGGGGGATTTTTATTAGGTTATATATTGAGTATTTGATTGATTTACACTATTTTTAGGACTAATTAATTTAAATAGAGATTGATCATATCCTATTTCTACTAGTGAAACCTTCTTGATTGATTGTTGAGTGAATTGGAAACATATCTTTTCAATCTATCAAATGTTAATCTTGTTATCAACATCTTAAGATTGCGAAAGTGGTTAAGGCACCTTTTAATACGAAAGTTATGAGGTGAAAAGTTGATTCCTCGATGAACAATCGTTTATCCTAAAAATAATCAAGTTAAATAAATGAAAGGACTAATTAGTTTAAATAGAGATTGATCATATCCTATTTCTACTAGTGAAACCTCCTTGATTGATTGTTAAGTGTATTGGAAACACATCTTTTCAATCTATCAAGTGTTAATCTTGTTAATATCTTAAAAAAGCGAAAGTGATTAAGACATCTTTCAATACGAAAGTTATGAGGTGAAAAGTTGATTACTCGATAAACATTCGTTTTTTCTTTTATATCCGTATAAATCAATTCCTATACTTAATTAAAAACCTAATTTAATAAACCCGTAATCCCCTAGATTTTATAAATTCTCAACTCATTTTAATTCTATTCATTTTCACTAGTTAAAAATAGTCTACTAAAAATAGTCTAGTTATAAATAGTCTTAATATAAATAGTCTAGTATAAAAATAGTCTCATTAAAAATAGTAGTATTAAAAATAGTCTTATATAAAATAGTCTTATTAAAAATAGTTTAAATTAAAAAATAATGCATTTTAATTTAGTTAATATTTAAAAACCCAATAATCTATTTTAGAATATTTTAGTATTTATTTCTCGCAATTTGTAACAAAATATTATACGAAGCCCTGTTGAACAATCCTCGAGAGAAAAGACCTTGGTAGAACTTACCACAACTACTTCTACCTCGTATATATTTGCGAGCGACTCAAAAACTCCTATTTTTAGAATAAGTTTTTGACCGATCAAATTTTGGCGCCGTTGCCGGGGATTGTTTTAGGCCAATATAATTTTCTGCATATTTTTGTTTATATCTTGTTATTTAATCTTTCTTTATTTCTGCATCTTTTATTCTTCTGTCCGGTCAAGTGGCGGATAACGGTACTCCGTGACTATCAAAGTCGGATTTTTCAGTTTCCCACAACAACTAATATTTGTTAATATTTTCTCTTTTTTTTTATCATGGAAGAAACTTTGAGTAGTATTGAAAAGAGATTTCCCTTTCTTAGCAAAAAAAGTCATTTTAAAAATTTACAAAACAAGACTTGAAAGGATGAGGTTGCTTATGAATAAAAGCATACCTTTTGATATTAGATTCATTATTAAAGCCAAAGTGAGAATAGCAGGTGAATTCACAGAAACACCTACTAGATTTTTACCAGGGCTTGGAAAAAGTTCATATGCAAAGAAACGACGAGCAAAGATAATAGCCGTTTGCTATAAATGTGCTAGATAGAACTGTAATTCAAAATGTCGCTCTTTAGGAATTCCATCTACAAACAGAGAAGATAAAATTCAGTTCATTAAGGATGGTCTGAATAAAGAGAATTTAGATAACATCGAAATTTCTCTTGACACGCATCCTAGTGGACTCATACATTACGGAATTCGATGTTTGTGGAATAAATTCAAACCACAATATGAACAACGTCTTGGGAATCTAACGTTAAAAGACCCTGTTTGCCAATTTGTAAGAAAATTGGATGGGAAGCTTCTCCCCGACTTATAGAAGGCGTTTAAGCCGTTTCTGAACATAAAATCAGAGGAAGATGTGAGCCACAATCACAACTACTGTACATACCCGTGGGTATCTTTTATTTTTGTCGTATGGTGAGATTTTTTGAATAAAAAAAGTAATACGCAATAAATGCATTCATTATTCTATTGAGTAGTTGAAGCGCAATTAACGCAATCACAGATTTCTTAAATATTATTATCTTATTTTTCTTCTATAAATAAACATTGTGCTTGTTTCTTTTATTCATCCCTCAAACTTGTACTTTTATCTTTTCCTCTCAAATAAGTTTCTTTTCAAAAATAGAATCATCATCTTCCACAAAAAGATCTAACTCAGTCTGCATTTTTGGTGGAGCTAGTTATGGAAAAGAGGCATGCTTTACTGAAGCAGCCCACAAATTGTGTCGTACCCTAGGGAAAAAATGCATTCATGTAGTTTACGGGGGAGGAAGTCTAGGATTAATGGGACGCGCTGCTGCTTCTGCCTATATGGAAGGAGTAAAAGTGTTGGGAATAATTCTAAAATCTCTGGCTGAAAGTAAAATCACCGGGGCAACTATTGGAGATGAGTTTAGAGCTGTAAATATGCAAGATCGCATAACTCACATGATGAATAATGCTGACGCCTTTATCACCCTTCCTGGTGGTTTTGGTACTCTTGAGGAACATTTTCATGTGGTTACCAGAGCCCAGCTAAATGTTCATATAAAACCAATAGGTCTGCTTAATGTCAATGGTTTCTTTGATGTTTAGTATCTTTCATCGACTACTCTGCTGAAAAACGTTTTATTTCCGAGCGTGCTAAACGAATCATAGTCGTTGCAACAACACCAGAAGAGCTAATCAAAAAACACATTGAATTTGTTCCTCAACCAGATCCAGCTCTAACTAATATTGTCTGGATGGAAGATCTCACCGTGATAAAATGAAAAGTGGATTCATTCCTCTCCCTTTGATACCCCATATCAAACCTCTTGTTATTTTTACTTTCTGTCGTGTGTAAACATCGTGCTAAATGATGGCAGCATAAGGGGTTTCTTTTTGATCTCTTGATGCGCATCTATTCGTGATTTATGTATTGTTATTTTTATTGCCGTATTTTTTTTAATAAAAGCATTGATGGCAGCGTAAGGCGACTCTTCGGACTTTCCTGAAGCGCATCTTAAAAATTGTGTTATACTTCCGGGTATATTTTATTATTTTTTTTTTGTTGTTGTTTGCCTCGTATATCTTTTCATGCAGATCCAAAAAGGCGTAGCTCAAGCATCAATTTTCATAACAGGGAGTATTTTTTTCTCTCTCTTGCTTTGTATTATTTTTTTTTAAACCGAGGACAGTTTCATTTTCAAGTTTGGGGGTGGTGTGTTTTGACTCTTTTGGTGTGTTTGGTATTTTGGTGTGTTTAGCTTTGATTATTGTGGTGTGTTTTGATTATTTTTGTTATTTGGCTTTAATTTTTTTAATGTATATATATATATATATATATATTGTTTATTTGTGAGATTTCTAGATATGGCCATAACATCAATAAGTTAGCTATATACAAGTTTCAAAAAAGGTTTTAACCAGTAAAAAAAAATTGTATATTCCAGAATTTTTGGGCCTTAATCTATCTTTCCAAACCTTGTAATTATCATTTAAAATCGAGTCATTCGTTAACTTGAGAAAAGAAGAATAAGTCGGTTGATGAAAAATAGAACTGAAATTTACCTAATTTGAGGAGTTTTTGATTTTTCATGCTTATCTAATAAACGATTTTTCTGCAAAAATTCTATATCACCTAAAAACTACTAAAAAAAGATGGAGAATGTGTTGGTAAAAAGAGATACACGTTAGCAAATAACGGTGTGAAAGCTATTATCTAAAAAAACAGAGATTGAGAATGTGTTGGCAAAAAGAGCTACATGTTAGCAAATAACGGTGTGAAAGCTATTACCTAAAAAAAAGATGGAAAATATGTTAGTGAAAAGAGCTACACGTTAGCAATTAACGGTGTGAAAGCTATTACCTACTAGTTCGAGTTATTAAGTCTATAAAAGGGATGTAGATTATGAGCAGATTTGACTTAATTAGTGGCTGATTTTCAATACACTCAATTTCGTGAATAATCACAATATTTGATGACGCTGATGAAATTCTTCTTCATATTGAGTCGAGAAATAAATGAGTGATCGAGAGCAACCTTTAAAGGGACTCGTGTGTGTCATGTGTAATATCCGTAATTTTCCCATTTTTAGCAGTTTCCATTTTTGGTGTATGTCTATTTTTATCGACTCGCTTGTAACCGTTTCGACATTTTGAATCTATTTTGTTCTTGAAGTTTTTCCATTTGGACGAGTTTTGATGATGTTTTCACGTAATTTCATTTTATGACATGTTTTGCCGTATGAACGTTCGATTCTTGTAAAACTCGTTCGTTTTCGTTATTTCTGGGTTTGTACAAGTTCGTATGGTTGAGTTGGTCTTGTGGAGACTTTCGGTTCGTAAATCCGACGTCGTTTCGTGATTTTCGGGCACTTGGGCCATTTTTGTAATTTCCTAATAGTTTAGGGAATCTCGTTTTCGTTGTCGCATTACGGACCCTTCGGTGGTCGGAATTGTATTTTTCTTTCAGCACTTAGCTCCGTCGTCTTGTATGCTTCGTGTTCATGTTCCTGGATTACGGTCTCGTCGTGTGTATCGTGTATCGTACCCTCGGCAATGGCTCTTCTTGATATGACATCGGATACTAAGCTCTTTGTGTAGGTAGCGCACGCTACCCTGTTGCCTTGCGTGCGCTACGAAGAACGATTAGCGTATGCTAACCCTTATTGTTAGCGTCGCTAACGAATGTGGCGATAGCCACCGGGTATCACGGCCCCGTTAGCGCCGCGCTACATATGGAAGTTAGCGTGCGCTAACTTCACAAATATATAAGCCAGTAGGCGATTTGAGCAGCAGTTTCATTCTTTTCCCTTCGTTTCTTCGACGTGCGACCTCAGAGACGATTTCCACCAGTTCTTTTTGGAGTTCTATCCAGATTCCATCACGGTAGAATCGAGCCACCATATCATAATCAACATAATCACCTTTCATCAGCCGAATTAAAGGTAATTCCTCAGGAACCCTAATTTTGACGAATTTGGGGGATTTCGGGATTTTAGGGTGTAGTTCCGAATTGTTCATCTATATTACGATATTCTTCACCGATTGTGATTATTGAATGATTCCAAATCCAGTTTCCTTGATTTTAATCCGCGAATTACCAATACGGGGAGATTTTGCGTAAACCCTCACCCGTATTGATTGAACGTATATTGTCGTTAATTGTAATCGGGGTTTTGGGGAGTATTCCTTTCGATTATTAATGTCCGTTGGGACTGAGTTATGCTAATTCTTCGTTTAGGAACCGTCGTTTTCCATTCGGATCATCCGTAGTCATTTTTTCACTTCCGATTCTTCGAAGGATGTCTCAAAGGCAAGTACTTTACATTTGTTTACATGTTCTAGTATTTGAATTATGGCTGTATCGTGGTTGTTGTGGATGGTTATGTGTATGTTCACCTAGGGACGGTCCGACGGGGCCTCTAGGGATACGTATTGCCGTGAGTGTGCGTATCGTGAACTGTGGTTAGCCACCCAGGGATGTCCGACGGGACTCTGCGGGGTACGGTGGCCGTGAGTCTCGTGCCAACGGTTAACTTTGAATTATGATTTGTTGGAGATAATGTGTTTGCGTTTGTACATCATAAATATTCCGGAATATAAAATGTTTTCTAAAATGATTTTTGGCGCATGAATTCATCTGATTAGAATGTAGTTCAAATGGATTGTACTTGCACTAGCAGTTGTCGCTAACCCCTTAAATGGGGGAAATACTTTTTGTATTTCAGGTATTGATCGTGGGGACAAGCGAGCACTCGGGCCGTATGAGGATGATGGGCAAGCATGATATTGTCCAGTGTTTGATTTTCGATGTCATGTCTGTCGGTTACTATTGATGTCTGGTTTTGAGATTTATGTATTATAAAGTTGGTTTAAGTACTCGAGTACTTCCTGTTTGAAATTGTTAATGTGGTGTCCCCGTTTTGGGAAATGGACTTGATGTCAGTTTTTAATTGTCGGTTTGTAGTCTTTCATTTGAATTGTCGTTTTATTCATAATAGTTTGTCGTCGTCGAATGTCTTGTTTGGTATGTTAGCCTGGTGGATTCCACAGTGTGGGGTCCACGGCGCTGTAATATGCCCTGAATGTCTTGGGGGTGTTACAGAATATGGTATCAGAGCTTAGGTTTATGGATACCTAGGCTGTCGGTCATTTGGGTCTAGTTAAGTGTCGTTTTTGGGACAGTATCACTGCTATGCTATCATCTCAGTACGCCGGTGCTCGTAAGTTTTACTAACTTGACTCGTTTCACCGTTCTGTTCTATTCCTGTCTTAGTATCTTTTGCTTTTTGCGTTTGAATTGTACTTACCCGTTGCTTCTTCAGAATTCCTGCTGGTAGAGGACGCGGACGCGGTCGCGGACGCGGTAGGGGACGTGGCGCGGCCGGTGGGGCGGCCATGTCCGATCACTCGGGAACCGATTCGGCGATGCCCTCTTTGTCGAGCAGTGTTCCCCTAGTTCCGGAGGTCGGCAGGACTACTGCTAGCTCCGGTAATGCCCATGAGAATGTTGGAGTGGCCAACATATTACGGCAAGTAGCGAACCAGATGACGCCATCGACTCAGGCCGTTACAGTCGGCCATGCTAATGCCAACCCGGTTCCGCCTACTAGATCCGGTAATGATAAGCTAATTCAGGACGTGATTCGTATGCGTCCTCCGCAGTTTGATGGTGCTTCTGACCCTTCTGGTTGGGAGAATTGGTTATTCGAGTTGGAGAAAGTGTTTGAGGCTGCTAACTGTTCCGAGGAGAGGAAAGTACCCATTGCTCAGTACTTCCTCGCCAAGGAGGCGGCGACGTGGTGGCAAGCGGTGAAACCGCGTGGCCAAGCGGCTACGTGGGCGAGTTTCGAGATCGATGGAAGACGAATCACCGCCTTGGCCAGTGAAAGAGGGGAGGATCCGAGCCTTCTTTGAGGCTAAGCCCCAAGATGTTCCTATTTCTCAAGCTATCAAGGACTACAATCAACAGCTGCATTACGTGAGAAACCAAGTCCGAGATGAGCTAGATAAGATCCGCCACTTTGATATGCGGATGAAGCCGAGGTGCGCCACTACATGTCCGTGCAGGGTGCACGACTTTGAAAGATTATCGAATAAAGCGATGGCTTACGAGATGTCGTTTCTGCGGCAGACGGCGGTGAAGGAAAGAAGCGAAGACCTCGGTCGATTTTCGGGAGGCAAGTCGGGAGGGTATCCGAAGGCTCGGTCCGGTTCGCGAGTCTTCGGGGTCGATCGCCATCGGTTGGTCGAGGGAACGGTTCTAGGTCTGCTCCTGCTGTTCCGTTCGTGGTCCTACATGCTTCAAGCTATGATCGTCCGGCCACATGATGAGTGAGTGTGATAGGCCTCCGATTCGATGTCTTGCTTGTGGCCGTATGGGTCACCGTGCTAAGTTTTGTACGGATGCGGCTCGGGCTCCGATTACTCGGATATCTCTGCTCCGGCACGAGAGCTAGTGTGAATCGAGCAAGCGGTTCCTCGGCCACAGCAGAGTTTTGGTAGAGGTCGAGGTCGTGGTCGGCCTTCTAGAGGAGCTTCTAGTGCGGGGTGCATTCGCCCCGTGTGTATGAGATGAGGCGAGCCGGAGATCCCGACGCGACGGTGGCTACAGGTACCGTCCACATCCTTGACCATCCTGTTTCCGTATTGTTCGATTCTGGTGCTACGCATTCTTTTATATCTATGGATTGCGTGCGTCGTCTGCATGTTGATTGCCTTGTTGCTTGTGAGCCTTTTGTTGTTAAACTTCCTAGCGGGGATAGCCTTGTGGGGGACCGTGAGATTAGAGATTTTTCTGTGAGTATCGCGGGGAGGGATTGGCTTTCTAATCTGATTACGATAGATATTAGAGATGAGGATTTGATTCTGGGTGAGGATTGGCTCGACCGTCATGGGGCGATCATGAATTATAGAACGAGGACTGTTACGATGTTAGCCTCTGATGGTACCGAGCATTCTTTTGTGGGGCGTAAGCGGGGTAGTCAGAGATTACTGATCAGCGCTTTGAGGGCGGTGAGGCTTCTTCGGGGAGGTTGCACGGGCTATTGGTGTTACGCTTTGAGATCGGAAGAAGGGGGAGTCGAGCTCTCGTCTATTCCGGTAGTATGTGAGTATCCTGACGTTTTCGGATGAGTTGCGGGTTTGCCGCCGGGCCGAGAGGTTGAGTTTACCGTCGATTTAGAGCCGGGTGCGGCACCTATCTCTAAGACGCCATACCGTATGGCGCTGCCGAGATGCTTGAGTTGAAGAAAGCTTGATTGGGAGGATTCTTGGACATGGGATATATTCGACCGAGCGCTTCGCCTTGGGGCGCACGGTCTATTTGTAAAGAAGAAGGATGGGTCACTTCGTTTGTGCATCGACTACCGAGAGTTGAACAAAGTGACCATCAAAAACAAATATCCACTCCCGAGGATTGATGACTTGTTTGATCAGTTGCAAGGAGCGACCGTGTTTTCGAAGATTGATTTGAGATCGGGGTATTATCAGCTCCGAGTGAAGGACACCGATATTCCGAAGACGGCCTTTCGGACGAGATACGATCACTACGAGTTTGTGGTTATGCCTTTTGGGCTAACCAACGCACCAGCCGTGTTCATGCAGCTTATGAACAAAGTCTTTATCGAGTACCTCGATAAGTGTGTAGTCGTTTTTATTGACGACATCCTGATTTACTCGAGGAGCGAGGAGGAGCACACCCATCATTTGCATATTGTGTTAGATATTTTGAGAACTCAGCATCTTTTTGCGAAGTTCTCAAAGTGCGAGTTTTGGTTACGGGAAGTCATGTTTCTCGGTCATGTGATCTCGGCCGAGGGTGTTCGTGTGGACCCACATAAGGTGGAGGCAGTGTTGGATTGGGCGCCGCCCAAGAACGTGAAAGAGGTCCGCAGTTTTCTGGGATTAGCCGGGTATTACCGCAGGTTCGTCGAGGGGTTCTCTAAGCTCGCTCGACCGGCCCGATTATTCTGAAGTCGGAGAAGTTTGCGTGGACCGATGAGAGGCAGAATAGTTTTGAGGAGTTGAAGAAGCGGTTGACGACCGCTCCCGTGTTGGCTTTACCGAGTGGTAATGATGGTTTCTCTGTTTATAGTGATGCTTCGGGCCAAGGGCTCGGATGCGTACTTATGCAGCACGGGAGGACGATTGCATATGCTTCCCGTCAGTTGAAACCATATGAATTGAATTACCCTACGCACGATCTTGAGTTGGCCGCAGTCGTATTTGCGTTGAAGATCTGGTGTCATTACTTGTATGGCTCGTCGTGTCAGATTTTTACCGATCACAAGAGCCTGAAGTACATTTTCACGCAGAAAGAGCTTAATATGAGGCAGAGGAGGTGGTTGGAATTGATTAAGGATTACGATCTCGAGATCCTTTATCATCCGGGCAAGGCTAACGTGGTAGCAGATGCCTTGAGCCGGAAATCAGTATCGCTTCGAGCGCTTGAGTTACTTACGGCCCAGTCGGAACTTCAGCGTGAGTTTACGAGGTTGAGCATTGAGGTTGTGCTGCCAGAGAGTTCCGGGCAGTTGCGTACACTTGAGATTTCTTCATCTCTGGTCGAGGACATTAAATCGGGACAGTTGGAGGACCCGATGTTTATCCAGCTTCGGGAGAGTGTAGAGAAGGGGAAAGCCCCGAGATTTGTTATTCATGAGGACGGAGTGTTGAGATTCCGAGGTCGGTTGTGTGTTCCGAACGACTCGGAAATGAGACAGAGTATTATGCGAGAGGCTCACGCGTCACCTTACTCAGTCCATCCGGGCTCGAGTAAAATGTATAAAGATCTGAGGAAAAATTTCTGGTGGAACGATATGAAGAAAGAGGTAGTTCAGTTTGTGGCTAAGTGTTTGACTTGTCAGCAAGTCAAGATTGAGCATCGGCCACCGGATTATTGAAACCACTTCCGTTAGGAATGGAAGTGGGAGGACATCTCTATGGATTTTGTCACGAGTTTACCGAGGACGAAGACCGGTATGAATATGGTATGGGTAATTGTAGACCATTGACTAAGTCGGCACATATTCTGGGCATCAATGATAGTTGGGGTCCGGAATTGTTGTCTCGTATTTTTATCAATAAGATAGTTAGGATTCATTGTACGCCGAGGACCATTATTTCATACAGAGATGGCCGATTTGTATCGCATTTTTGGCAGCGGTACATAAGGCATTGGGGACTCAGCTACGTTTGAGCACTTCGTTCCATCCCCGCATCGATGGGCGATCCAACGTACCATTCAGACGTTCGAGGATTTGTTGCGCGCGTGTGCGTTAGATTGGAGTAGTAACTGGGAGGATCATTTGGCCTTGATTGAGTTTACTTATAATAATAGCTGGCACGCGTCGATTAAGATGGCACCATATGAGGCACTTTATGGCCGACGTTGCCGATCACCGATATGTTGGGATGAGCCGTCCGATTTGGTTGGCACCGAGCCAGACCTTGTGTTGGAGACGAGGGAGAAAGTAGAATTGATTAGAAAGAGGATGTTGGCTGCTCAGAGTCGACAAAAATCTTATGCGGATGTTAGGCGTAGACCTTTGGAGTTCGAGGTGGGAGATCATGTTCTGTTGAGAGTGTCCCCGACGAAAGGAGTTTTCCGTTTTGGGAAGAAGGAAACTCGGCCGAGATATATTGGACCGTTCGAGGTATTGGAGAGAGTCGGTGAGTTAGCGTACCGTTTGGCTTTACCTCCGTCGAGTCATGTACATAGCGTATTTTGCGTTTCCCGATTGAGGAAATGCGTTAGGACCCGTCCCACATTATTGACTTTGGGGACGTGGAGATAGAGAAGGATGTTACGTTTGAGGAGAGGCCGTCGAGAATTTTGGAGCGTCGTGATAAACGGTTAAGGCACAAAACCATTCCTTTGGTTAAAGTGCAATGGTCGAGGCATGGAGTAGAAGAAGCGACGTGGGAGTTAGAGGAGGATATGCGTTCGAGATACCCCGAGCTTTTGATTCTTAAGTTTCGGGACGAAACTTTATTTTAGAGGGGAGAATGTAATATCCGTAATTTTCCCATTTTTAGCGTTTCCATTTTTGGTGTATGTCTATTTTTATCGACTCGCTTGTAACGTTTCGACATTTTGAATCTATTTTGTTCTTGAAGTTTTTCCATTTGGACGAGTTTTGATGATGTTTTCACGTAATTTCATTTTATGACATGTTTTGCCGTATGAACGTTCGATTCTTGTAAAACTCGTTCGTTTTAGTTATTTCCGGGTTTGTAAAAGTTCGTATGGTTGAGTTGGTCTTGTGGAGACTTTCGGTTCGTAAATCCGACGTCGTTTCGTGATTTTCGGGCACTTGGGCCATTTTTGTAATTTCTAATAGTTTAGGGAATCTCGTTTTCGTTGTCGCATTACGGACCCTTCGGTGGTCGGAATTGTATTTTCTTTCAGCACTTAGCTCCGTCGTCTTGTATGCTTCGTGTTCATGTTCTGGATTACGGTCTCGTCGTGTGTATCGTGTATCGTACCCTCGGCGGCAGACTTCTGGCGATATGACATCAGCGATCTTGAAGCTTCTTGTGTAGGTAGCGCACGCTACCCTGTTGCCTTGCGTGCGCTACGAAGAAGCGATTAGCGTCGCTAACCCTTATTGTTAGCGACGCTAACGAATGTGGCGATAGCCCTTTGGTATCTGGCCCCGTTAGCGCCGCGCTACATATGGAAGTTAGCGTGCGCTAACTTCACAAATATATAAGCCCAGTAGGCGATTTGAAGCGTGATTTCATTCTTTTCCCTTCGTTTCTTGACGTGCGACCTCGAGACGATTTCCACCAGTTCTTTTTGGAGTTCTATCCATTCCATCACGGTAGAATCGAGCCACCATATCATAATCAACATAATCACCTTTCATCACCGAATTAAAGGTAATTCCTCAGAACCCTAATTTTGACGAATTTGGGGATTTGGGATTTTAGGGTGTAGTTCAATTGTTCATCTATATTACGATATTCTTCACCGATTGTGATTATTGAATGATTCCAAATCAGCTTTCCTTGATTTTAATCCATGAATTACCAATACGGGAGATTTTGCGTAAACCCTCACCCGTATTGATTGAGCGTATATTGTCGTTAATTGTAATCGGGGTTTTGGGAGTATTCCTTTCGATTATTAATGTCCGTTGGGACTGAGTTATGCTAATTCTTCGTTTAGGAACGTCGTTTTCCATTCGGATCATCCGTAGTCATTTTTCACTTCCGATTCTTGAAGGATGTCTCAAAGGCAAGTACTTTACATTTGTTTACATGTTCTAGTATTTGAATTATGGCCGTATCGTGGTTCTTGTGGATGGTTATGTGTATGTTCACCTAGGGACGGTCCACGGGGCCTCTAGGGATACGTATTGCCGTGAGTGTGCGTATCGTGAATCGTGGTTAGCCACCTGGGGATGTCCGACGGGACTCTGCGGGTACGGTGGCCGTGAGTCTCGTGCCAACGGTTAACTTTGAATTATGATTTGTTGGAGATAATGTGTTTGCGTTTGTACATCATAAATATTCGGAATATAAAATGTTTTCTAAAATGATTTTGGCGCATGAATTCATCGATTAGAATGTAGTTCAAATGGATTGTACTTGCACTAGCGATTGTCGCTAACCCCTTAAATGGGGAAATACTTTTGTATTTCAGGTAGTGATCGTGGGGACAAGCGAGCACTCGGGCCGTATGAGGATGATGGGCAAGCATGATATTGTCCAGTGTTTGATTTTCGATGTCATGTCTGTCGGTTACTATTGATGTCTGGTTTTGAGATTTATGTATTATAAAGTTGGTTTAAGTACTCGAGTACTTCCTGTTTGAAATTGTTAATGTGGTGTCCCCGTTTTGGGAAATGGACTTGATGTCAGTTTTTAATTGTCGGTTTGTAGTCTTTCATTTGAATTGTCGTTTTATTCATAATAGTTTGTCGTCGTCGAATGTCTTGTTTGGTATGTTAGCCTGGTGGATTCCACAGTGTGGGGTCCACGGCGCTGTAATATGCCCTGAATGTCTTGGGGGTGTTACATCATGAGTGGGAAAAAAACAATCAATCTTTTGAAGGGTAACCTTGCATTTTGGAATTACAAAAAATAAAATTGTGTTTTAACTTCAAAATTATTTGTAGATTTATTTTGGATCTTGATTCATTTCTATCTACTGTATAGAGCTGGTTATTGTGTAGATGGCATTTTGATCTCTTTTTCTCTTTATATATATATATATATATATATATATATAAGTATTGTTTTTAATTTTTCTATATATTATTTTAATTTATGTCTTATATTTTTTCCCTTATTTTATTTTGAGTATGAATAATAAAGAGTCTTGCTCGGGACTAGCAAGAATTCAAGTGTAGGGTATTTGATTAGTGCATAATTGATCTAAAATTCATATACAAAATATTCCATTTTCCGGGCATAATCATACTGATTTGTGATTAAATATACATATTTTACAGATATGTCCAAACATGAGCTAAAAATGGTCATTTTACAGATTACTGACATGAAACGTCAAAAAGGACGGAAAACAATATCAAAATCAACGCCGGGAATTTTTCAAGGCAAAACGACCATACAAAGGGCGCAAAAAGGACCGTGTTATGTAGGTCGTCTCACATACGGCGCAACAAGGGCCGTGTCTTGGGCCGTTTCACACACGGCCGGCATTTAGCGCCGTGTCCTCGCGCGTATTCCAGAAGAGACCGAGTCACCACAAAACGGCGCACAACACGGGGCAAACTGGGCCGTTTTTCATCGCCGTTTTTAGGCTGATATTTGTGGAATTTTCCACATTTAGCATCTTGTGAGCTCAACAACTATGTAAGAAGTCAATGATCTGAAAATCAAGACATGCAAGGAAGATCAAGTGTGAATCAAACACCAAAGACTTGTCAAAGATGCCACAAATTAAATAATCAATTGTATTCTTGAAAATCGCCTATAAAAAGACATCTTCATCCATTGCAAAATAATCTCCTCTTCTTGCAAAGAAACACTCCTTTCTTTTAGCATAATATTTTCCTTAGAACTCTCAATTTTAGTTTGTATTTCATTTTTGGTTTGAAGTTTTTCATTCATTTAGTTTGTAATTGAAAAGTGCTTGATCAATAAGCACTTATTATTTTACTTAGTATTTTACTTTCAATTTTTGTAAGCTTGTAACCTTTGAACAAGTTTGAAGTTATATTTTGAAGTATGTTTCTTGCACTTTGATACATCATATTCAAGTAAGTTTTATCTATTGTCATTAAGTTCTAGTTGTAACACCCCCAAAACTGTATGGGAATATTACACGCCGTAGACCCTTTCCACAAGGATCTACCAGGCTAAACATCCATAAACAACTAAATGCTTGCCCGGCTAGGGTCAAACAATATAATAATACAGACCGTTAAGGTCACTTACACATAAACACACGGACCGATGAGGTCACACAACTCTATCAATGAATCGATCGACAACATTACCCACACGGGGTGAAACACAATCCAAATAAGACCGAATCAACTCTAACAATACAACTAAACTCTACCAACTCTCGACTCTTGATTAGTATCGCACTCGTCATCCCCTTGTGCCAATCTGTGATTGCTCCCATGAACTGCATGTACGGGCCTTGAGCAGACATCCACCCCCCGATTACTCGGGGGTTAGTAAAACTCCACTGTTTTACTAGTGCAAGTATAAAACGATATGAAATGCAACAAGTAAATAGCAACCACGAATTTAATACGGAAATCAATTATCAAAATGTTCCCGAGAAGTTTTAGAATTTCGAACTCAAGCAAGAGATATTTGAAAAGGAACACATCATCTCAGGGATTTTAAAGCGAAATTCTTTTGGACCTCGAGTCCCAATTTACAAAACCTTTTCGTAAACATTAGGGCCTTAGCCCGATTCTCGTTTCAAAGCACACTAGATAATATCATTATGAGTCCGAGACCCATATTTAAAATGTTACCCGAACAATCACTGCTACACGATCATTGTTCGTACACATCATGTACCGAACTCCGGAGGCCTCGACGGACCTTACCCAGACCACACACACTGTTCGTACACATCATGTACCGAACTCCGGAGGCCTCAACGGACCCTACCCGGCCACAAGCATCGTTCGTACACATCATGTACCGAACTCCAGAGGTCTCGTCAGACCCTACCTGGATCACACACCTTGTTCGTACACATCATGTACCGAACTCCAGAGGCCTCGTCAGACCCTACCTGGAACACACACACACACAACGACACGACAAAACTCATAATCATCACATGTCAAGCCATTCCACATTACACCGAAATGTACAATCAAGTATGTAAACCCAAACAACACAAATATCATGATCATCACAACAACTCGACAATGACCAACCACGCCCGGCACAAACTTAGATGATTTGCACATCCAACACAATTCCACGATGTTAATTAAGTGAAGGTATTATCGTTACCGTCAATCGTTCATAATAATCAATTCATACGAAGTATATTCGCTAAGATAAATCAATTCATCATACCCATCACACAACGTCCCTATTCACAAGACACAATTCGTATAGTAAAATACTTGCCTCGATAGTCGGCACCCGAATATTCCGACGAATACGGCACAACCCGGAAAACCCCGAACACCTACAATCCTCCGTGAAATCCAACGGAAACACGGTTACTATGATATTAACAATTGAAAACAAAGGAAAACACGGTCAAGAATTGAAGGGAACCCTTTGAGACATTTAATCGGATACTAAATGTTCAAGGTTCCTAAGAAAACCAAAAATCCCGATTGGGTTCCAATGAACTCGAAATACGGATATACAATCCGTAGAACACGTCCAAAACAACGTTTATACAACAATTAATTGATCAAAAACAGATTGGAATCGAAATCAAAAGGAAAATCACTAAAATCTTCAAAAACAAGGGTTCAATCCAAAATACCTCGATTTGGACGAAGAACACGGATTAGATGATGATATAATCAACACAAGCCTTCCAAAAATGATGTTCCATGATGTTCCCGATCAAAAACCCTCAAATTCTGTCGAAGGGTCGCGAGAAACGAAGGAAAAATGGAAAATGGCCGAAAGATCCACGTCCAGGCCTTTAAATAGCCGACCCTGGCCGATCACTTACGGCCGTAACCGGCACCTTACGGCCGTAACCAGCATTCGTCCGGAAGTTGCCTGGCACCTTACGGCCGTAACTCTCGGCCCTTACGGCCGTAACCAGCATTCGTCAGGCCATGCCTGCCGATCACTTACGGCCGTAACCGGCACCTTACGGCCGTAACTCGGCCAGGCCAGTACCTGCTGCGGCCGTCTCGGTCGTGGCCACTTCCGACGGCCCCGACGACCCCGAAACCCGAACCTGAATATGAATCGAAGATACGGTTACGAAGTACTCGCAAATACGAATCCAAGCGCTAAGAGAACACACGATTCCGACCACCCGAAGGCTCAAAATTCGACAACGGAAGTAATTACCCCAAACTTTGGGAAATTACAAAAATGGCCCAAAACGTCCGAAAATCACGATACGTGATCGAATAACCAAACCGAAGTTCACAACACATCTAACAGAGTTAAACGGACTTACGGGAAACTCGAAATAGCAGTTTCCAACGAGATTCGCAAGAATCGAACTCAAGTGCGGAAAAGTCGCCAAAAAGCACGGAACTCAACAAAACGACACCGAAACGAACTCGGATGACAAAAAGTGCAGAATTAATCATTCTCGAAATGACGAAACGGTCATGAGCGAGTCATCAAAATGGACTTTTGTCGAAAACAAAAAAATTACCGGAAATCGAAATTACGGGTATTACACTAGTAATTAAAAGTTTCTATATATATTATATATATCAATTATTTCTATTATAATTTTAGTTTGTATAAACCAATGAGTAGCTAATCTTTCTTCCTAGGGGAAGGGGGATTTCTATTAGGTTATATATTGAGTATTTGATTGATTTACACTATTTTTAGGACTAATTAATTTAAATAGAGATTGATCATATCCTATTTCTACTAGTGAAACCTTCTTGATTGATTGTTGAGTGAATTGGAAACATATCTTTTCAATCTATCAAATGTTAATCTTGTTATCAACATCTTAAGATTGCGAAAGTGGTTAAGGCACCTTTGAATACGAAAGTTATGAGGTGAAAAGTTGATTACTCGATGAACAATCGTTTATCCTAAAAATAGTCAAGTTAAAGAAATGAAAGGACTAATTGGTTTAAATAGAGATTGATCATATCCTATTTCTACTAGTGAAACTTCCTTGATTGATTGTTAAGTGTATTGGAAACACATCTTTTCAATCTATCAAGTGTTAATCTTGTTATCAACATCTTAAAAAAGCGAAAGTGATTAAGACATCTTTGAATACGAAAGTTATGAGGTGAAAAGTTGATTACTCGATAAACATTCGTTTTTTATTTTATATCCGTATAAATCAATTCCTATACTTAATTAAAAACCTAATTTAATGAACCCGTAATCCCCTAGATTTTATAAATTCTCAACTCATTTTAATTCTATTCATTTTCACTAGTTAAAAATAGTCTAGTTATAAATAGTCTTAATATAAATAGTCTAGTATAAAAATAGTCTCATTAAAAATAGTAGTATTAAAAATAGTATTATATAAAATAGTCTTATTAAAAATAGTTTAAATTAAAAATAGTGCATTTTAATTTAGTTAATATTTAAAAACCCAATAATCTATTTTAGAATATTTTAGTATTTATTTCTCGCAATTTGTAACAAAATATTATACGAAGCCATGTTGAACAATCCTCGAGAGAAAAGACCTTGGTAGAAGTTACCACAACTACTTCTACCTCGTATATATTTGCGAGCGACTCAAAAATTCCTATTTTTAGGATAAATTTTTGACCGATCACTCTTCAACTGTGATAACAAAGAAATAAAAAAATTAATTGAGTACGTTTTTTTTCCTAGTTTTTATAAAAGTGTATAGAGTAGTTTATGTACAAATATGTAGCAATAATATATTTTCCATTTTAAAAAAATTGTAGGGAGCATCGTAGCTTCTATGATAATAATGGAAAGTCCAAGATGTACAAAAGAGAAAGAACACATACCGAGGGATGTTCATCAGAATTATTAAGTCTTGCAAGAGGACCTTACCGAGCAGCGAAGAAGTATACTGGTTATGTAATAAATGGGTTCAGATTCCATACAAAGCAAAGAGATGGCAAATGCACCACACAAAACAGCGGTGTCTTTTTGACAGCCCTAACCACTAGTTTTGCAAGTTCAAAATATCAAAATCCAATAGTTGGGGATGTAGGGCTGAGAATTTAGGATCGGGAAATCCCGAGTACCGCTCCTGTCCCGAGTCCCGATGGGAAACGGGACCCCAAGTCCCGATTTTTACCGGATTGGGACCGGGACCGGGACCGGGACATGAGATTTTAGTAATTTCGGGACTGGGGAGTCCCGAGTCCCTATCGGGACTATCCCGAAGTCCCGATTGAAATTTTTAATTTCAATCAATTTTTTTCCTTTTCTGATTTCGGGATATTTCGGAACATTTCGGGACATTCGGGATATTTCGGAAAATTATTCTTGGGATCGGGACCGGGATGGGACTTATATTTATCCCATTTCGGAAATCGGGACTCCCGAAGTCCCGAACGGGACCGGGACCACCAAATTGGTGATTTTCGGGACCGGGACAATCGGGACTCGGGACCGGGACCTCGGGATGTCCCGATTCTCATACCTATGGGGATGTTACTTACTATGGAGCGATTAAAGAAATCATTAAAGTTGATTATTGGGGTGCATTGATCGTAGTGTTGTTCAAGTGTTGCTGGTACCAAAAGGATAAAGATTGTTGTGGGCTGACAAGAGTCAATTTTAATAGTGTATCAAAAAGAGGATCCATTTATTCTAGCTACGCAAGTACAACAAGTTTTCTATATTCAAGATTGTACGAAAAAAAAAATTAAACTATGTTGTTAAAAAAATGCCACGGGAGGACAATGATGTTGAACAAGGAAATGATGCACTTGAAGAAGTTAGTGGGCCTACTATGCATGATGTGCCGATAAACTTTGAAATGGTGAATCGCACAAATGGAGATGTTAGTTGGTACAGAGATGATGTGCCGGGGCGACAAATTTCTGTTGATGATGAGCAAGAAAATGAAGAACTTTATGAGTGAACTACTACTTAAATTTCTATTTTTAAAATGTTGTATTTTCTATGTGATGTTACTTGTAGGGTAACTTCTTTTTCGTACTTGTAGTGTAATGAGATCTAGTATTAAATTAAGATGTGTTTGATTCGCTCTTATTTAATTTTCACCTATGACGATTGGTTATTATTCTTACTTGGTAATCATTTGCATATTTACTTGTTCATCATTTCAATTTAATCTAATTTCATATTTAATTATTTGTGCTCTATTAGATTGTACTTTGTAATTGTTGGTAATTGTTTCCTTAAACTGTAGTTGTTCCTCGTTACTAATTTCAATCATGTGGTGATGTTACTCAACTTGTACAAGGCTTAACCTATGGTGCCTATTTAGATCTTTACATTGACACTGTTGTTGACAAAGCAATAGACCCGGTGAAGCAATTGCAGCCTCATGTTATAATAAGACCAAGGACAAGTTTTTTTGAAGGTAAATCATATCTATTTATTTGCTTGCAGCCACAAGTATATGAGTATCAATATTACCTGTTCTTATCATTTATTTTTGTAGGTAAATATTTGCAATTAGCGCAAGTTTGTGACACTACAAGGACCTCGATAAGAGCGAAGAGAAAATAAAAAACTAGCTAATGATGGAAATCAGGTGGTTACAAAGAATTCTGGACAGAGAGTCGAGGTTCCACCTAAAGTAGGACCTCCAGTTCTACCTATAGTAGGACCTCCAATTCCACCCATAATAGGACCTCCAGTTCCACCTACAGGAGCTGAAGGACACAAAATACAGGCTCAGAAAAATATTATGAAGAATAATGCAGATGTAGAGACTGGAGATGCTAAGTCTAAAAAAGCAAGTCCAGAGGTACCTTAAATATAAAATTATGGGCATATGTGGTCACTTGTTTGCTGCATTCTTTTTTTTTTTTCTAAATTTGTTATTTATTGTTTTGTTTTACGTTCAGATCGCGGATTATGAAGAAAGAAGAAGAAGGAGAGCTGAAGAAAATAAAAGGTTCTTGGACCAAACTGGACTCAAGAAAAAGGCATATGAGCTATTTGCAAAGACCAAAAATAAGAAAAAAAATACTTGAAGAGGAATGGGCGATATGTGATAGGGAATATGTTCCGGGTCATGATAGTATTTCAAATAGTGAAGAGGACGAAGCCCCTAAGGTACATATCTGATCATTTCTAGGAAACTAAATAAAGTGCTAGATAATTTTTTGTGCTATTTTTCATGGATATTGAGTTATTTTATGCTATTTTTGATGTTTATGTAGAAAACCACTGAAGTTCGGGTAGTGAAGGTTGCCATGGTACCATCAACTCGTTCAACCCGTTCACAAACATTACAAAAAGCTGCGAGTACATAGGTATGGTAAATTTATGGTCGTTAGCATTTTGTCATTTTAAGTGTTAATTTTCCTTATATAAGTTTAAATACCAATCAATATTTTTGCAAGGTCATGGTTGAAGATGTAACACCCCCAATCCACTCAGGGATATTACACGCTGTAGGCCCTCTCCTCGAGGATCTACCAGGCTGATAACTAAAATCAAACATCTAAACATCGCCTTTAAGGCTAAAATGACTCAGTAGACCGACTTGGTCTTTCAATAATAACATACAACTCAATTCCAAACACATACCCACGCAGGGGTCAAAATACAATAAACTCCCGTACAATGGGAAAAAGATACTGCAGCGGAAAAGAAAATACAACTAGACCAAAACGACATCAACAGATCCTCGTTTGATTAGTATCGTTCCTCTTTCATCATCCTTCGTGCCGACCATGTGCTATGCTCCAAAACCTGAATGCAAAAATAGACATCCACCCCCCGAATACTCGGGGGTTAGCAAAACTCCACTGTTTTGCTAGTGCAAGTACAAGTGCAAAAATATGAGCCATACAATACAAGTTCCAAGAACAATAATAATCAGGAATCCTCAAAGATCCAAACGTAAAGAAAAGTGCTTCCCGAGGCAAGAGTTTGGGTAAACATTTCCAAAACCGAAAGATCGCAAATAAGGGAAACAATTTACAAAACAGTTCAAAATGCCATCGAGAGTTTTAATAGAAAACAATTTAGGATTATAAAATCCTACTCTTTCCAAAAATCAATAGGGTCACAGCCCAAATGTTTTGTTTTCACAAATAGAAAACCGACAATAATTCATAGGGCCAGAGCCCAACATCACATGTCCTCGACGGACATAAAATCAACAAAACATAATCGCACACGCGCATCGCCTAGGACCGGGACGAAGCCACAAATCCCACTCGAGGTCTCGAAGGACCCTCCCGAGCTGGCTAGCGAAACAAATCACACACATCTCACGGTTGGATCAATCGCTTGTTGCATCCTGGCCACATGATCGCATGCCATGTGCCACCGTAGATTATCTCAGGCTCTCACGGTTGGATCAATCACTTGTTGCATCCTGACCATATGATCACGTGCCATGTGTCACCGTAGACCTTCAACCATATCCACACATTCACACAAATAACATATCACATCAAGGATATTCAAACAATTCACCCAGAGCATCAAACACTTAGCAAAACACCACGTCAAACCACAATGCATCGAAATGAAACAATATACGTCCATACGCAAATACCAAGTGCAACATCAACACCAAACATATCCATAGAGTTCACATAGTCATTCTCAAACCACACCATTCACAAAACACACGCGTTTTGAAAGCAAGCCTTTAACAAGGCTAAACCGAATCTTTTGAAAACTCATTTCAAACAATCAAACAACCACATAAAGACGATCACTAATTATCATATTCACAAAACAAGAATAGTATGGACAAGGTACTTGCCTCGAAATCACGATCGCAATAAGACGCCGGATAGGACGCGGTCGAATAGCCCCGAACCCCCGAACAATATCAAGAATGTGATAGCACCACGAGTATTACGAGAATAACACCACACGAATCATCAATCAGCAAACGGGATTCAACATCGGAATCCTCGAACACCTATAAACCTCTGGAAGGAACAATAACACATGGTTACGACGAGAATCAAGGCCAAAACAACGGAAATCCCAACAAACTATCGAAGGGAAACTCATTGGGACATTTAATCGAACATTAAATGTTCAAGACCCTTCAAGAACAAAGAAATCACCCCTCGGGTCGAACGAACCAAAGATACGAGTATCCAATCTATAGAACAAGTTCAAAACAACGTTTATACAACAATTAATTGATCAAAAACGGATTGGAATCGAAATCAAAAAGGAAAATCCCCAAATCTACAAAAAAACAAGGGTTCAAGCCAAAATACCTTGATTTGGATGAAGGATTCAAGTAGAGGTCGGAAATCTACAACAAGACTTGAGGTGGATGATCTCTACAAGTTTGGGAGCACTCAAATCGCCCAAAAATTGCCCACAAATCGCCCTAGATGGAAGGAGGAAGAAGAGAGGAGAAAAATGAAGCTTTCTCCTCGAAAATCTGCTAAAAACGCGAAAAAGCCCGTGTGCCGCGGCACAGGATGAGTGTGCCGCGGCCCAGGGCCACGAAAAACGCCAGGAATCAGCTTAGTGCTGCGGCACTGGTGAAGCGTGCCGCGGCACACGATCTGACCCACTCCAACACGAAAAAGGCACATCGTATAGTCTTAGCTATTTCGACCATAACTCCCTCGTCTGGACTCCGATTGACTCACCGTTTGAACCATTGGAAAGCTAACTTGATGATCTATAGTATTGCAAAGATTCAGAATTTTTGGATTTTCCAAGAATTAATGGTGACTTTACAAAGTCGAACTCCCACGTGAAAAAGTCGATTAAGGACACGGAACTCAACAAAACGACACCGAAACGAACTCGGATGACAAAAAGTGCAGAATTAATCATTCTCGAAATGACGAGACGGTCATGAGAGAGTCATCAAAACAGACTCCGGCCGAAAAAAGAAATTTACCGAAAATCAAAAATTGCGGATATTACATTCTACCCTCCTTAAAAGAAGTTTCGTCCCGAAACTTAAAACAAGTAGGGGGAGCAATATACCCGCCAGGAAAACTCGACGAGATACACAAAAATAGGAAACTCGCGCCCAACGGTGAAACGCTGCAAGAAACGCAAAGATACATACGGCGTGAAAACACGCTCCACGACGACCAACACAACGTCGCCGTTAGGGATACAATAACACCAACAAATGACAAGCGTCATCAAACAAATAATACAATCAAGTCAATTATCCAAACAACCACAAAACACAAAGTACTTGTTACAAGAAAACACGCACAGTCGAGAAAACAGAGAATAAACACAAAACGATCCACAAGGGCAATCATAAATAATTCGGACTACGCCGAAATCCTCAAAACCACACTAGGCATCTCCGTGTCCTTTCGGAGCAGAGACGCAACCTCGATCCCCAAACCTCTCAGCTACCGTCTCGCAATGTACGGATCGGTGACCCACTTGGCCACACTCAAACGGTGACTAACGGTGAACGACAATTCTTCGCAGTATGGCCCGCTCGACTACAGTTATAACATATCTTTGAAGTGCTCACATTACTCACTGCAGGGGTACTACTCCTCTGATCACGCGATCTAGGAACCATTTTGGGATGACGAAACGAAGTCCCAACCTCAAGGGACCCACTCCCCTGATTTCCTGAAAAGTTCCCAACGGTTTTCTATTTCTTCGAGTCAGACATACTCTCGGTCGATAATCTGGATAGCTCATAGGCTAACGCCCTATTCGATAATCTCTCAAGGAAGTACAAGCGAGACTGCCATGTCTTGTGAATCTCGGCTTCATCCGCCTACTAAAATGACAAATCTTGTCCTCCTCTGTCCTTACTTGATTACGCACATAGCCGAGTGTTTGCTAAAATCAATAATAGCTTGAGACAACGGTACATCCTGCGGTTTTGCCGAAAAGAATTCATTAATCCTCTTATTTCTGATCGGTTCCGGAAAAAACTCATGTCTCATGAATTTCTGGAACTCTGCCCACAAGACAACTCGATCTCGTGGCTTATTGGCCTCCCACCAGCTAGCGTCATCTTTGTCGAGAAGATGCTGATCGACCGTACCTTACGTTCTTAGGACAATCAACTACCTCGAATATCTTTTCCAATGGAAAAGCCAACCATCCCACCTAATGCATCTGCGGCACCAAATAAACGAGGGGGATTCATACGAACCACTTCTCGAAGCCACCGATTTGCACCAGTGTCTGGGTCGCATCTGTAACACGCCGAATCGCCTGAGTCAATGTGTCATCCGAGTGGCTACCTGCTGAAAAACACCAGCAACACCAATACGAATACCATCACCGGCGGCATGATCCCGATCACGCATCCGGTCACCACGACCACGACCTCGGCCCCTCGGCATACCGAATAAATAACCATTCAAAGACAACAGAAAATCATAACACATAACACATACAACGATTACCATCGTAAAGTAATACACACACAAACACTACAACAACGACGGTATCGTTCGGCGACCTCAACGGCCCGAACGATAACCAAAGACATAATTACAAACATCATGAAACAATCACACATGTGCATAAACGCACAAAAATCCAAGCTTTAACAACCCACACTCGTGCGACGACACGCAAATCACCACGAGGTGATAACAGTAAACACCAGTTCACACCTCTCACAGAGGGCTAGTACAACAAATGCGTGGCAACGCCTCGACATTCATGCCACCAATTCGATCATACTTGGGAGTAACATCATAACGACAAAGCAAACATCATACATACATATCCAGCCCTCAAACGGGAATGGATAGGTTTTTAAAATGAAAACATCCTTTTAAAAACAATTTGGAAACACCAGTTGACCTTGAGTATCATTTTACAAAAAGTTGAACAACATCATTTTGAGACTTTGAAAATCATCTTGCGTTTGAACAAAAATGAGGACACCTTCTCTTAGTGAAAAACTTTCAGAATATTCGACCCTCGGGTCTAAGTAAAAGTGTTTATAAAACATTGAAAATATCTCAAAACATTTTTGGGTCCTCGAGGTAGAAGAATTTTGAAACATATTGTGGCACCTTGGATGTACCACGAGAAAATAATTCATTTTAAAAGTACGTCTCGAAATTTATTTTCTAAGATACTCAAGTTTTTTCCAAGATAATTCAATGGGCTAGAATGCCCAAAAATTTCGGGTAATTATACAGAACATTATAGTGCCATGGGTCCCGTGCCGGAACCCACCAGGCTAAAAACCAATTACAAAAATGCCCAAAAAGGCCGATGACGGTAATATTTCAAAAACTTACGAAAGCCATTTACAAAATACTAATTACCGTCATAAGAATTTCGCCAAAGCGATCAAGGCCATAATGCCAAAAACTCGGTTAAGGGAATCGGTTTTCGAAATAAAACTCGGTCGGTAAAATACCGAAAGTCATTGCAAAAGAACTCACGCAGCGGATAAAAGAAATACGGTTCAACATACACAATCGAGCAACACTACTCCTCATATGAACGAAATATGAGAGTCAAATAACCACATATCACAAAATCAAAATCCATAAGAGGATTCCGTCACTTAAACGATAATCATAAAAATGGCTCGTGTCACACGAGGCACAACACAAAGAAGGGAGACTTACATTCACAGGTTGCACGAAGATGATGATCGCCCACGATACTAATCACGACCAACAAACTCAGACGACGCGTCGCGACACTACTCAGTCAGATAAAATCCGACGAAACAAGACTCAAACAACACGACTTAACCCGACAGCCTAGGTTTCCTCAACCTAATCTCCGATATCATTTATGTAACACCCCCAATCCACTCAGGGATATTACACGCCGTAGGCCCTCTCCTCAAGGATCTACCAGGCTGATAACTAAAACCAAACATCTAAACATCGCCTTTAAGGCTAAAATGACTCAGTAGACCGACTTAGTCTTTCAATAATAACATACAACTCAATTCCAAACACATACCCACGCAGGGGTCAAAATACAATAAACTCCCGTACAACGGGGAAAAGATACTGCAGCGGAAAAGAAAATACAACTAGACCAAAACGACATCAACAGATCCTCGTGTGATTAGTATCGTTCCTCTTTCATCATCCTGTTGGGATTCGGTGCCTAAAACGAAGGCCCAGCGGAAGCGGTAAAACGAAAATTAATTCGATCCGAATCCCTACGAGGATCGATCGAGCTACGTATATACGAATATCAAAAACGAAAAGCAAGAGTCGTAAGAAACTAACCCTCGAAGTCCGTTGATTAAATGGAAACCTTCTCTTGAGCTATTCCCCAAGCTTTAGTTTGATCTCTACGAGTTCAATCCGCTCCAAGCCCTTGAACGATCCAACGCCGAAAACACCGCGTCTCTACTTGCCACGCGCCGGAAAAACGACCGGAACAACAACACTTGATTAACCTCTAAGGTTACGGCTAGAATCAAGTGGTGAAGCTCTTGTTATTACACTCTAAGTGTATAATATATCTCTCTTAATGTATCTTGAATTTTCTCCAAGAAAACTCAAGAATAAAAGTGAAGAAGAAGATGAAGATGAAGACTAAGAAAAATAATTTTCTCTCTCACTACTTCAAAGCTCACTACTGAATTCATTTTTTTCAAGTGAGAGTTTGTCTCCACTTATATTCTTATTCAACTCCCATGATCTCCTACTTTAGACAATATCACCAAGGTGTGATATTTGTCCCCTTGTCTTGGTCACTAGTCCACCATCCTAGAAAGTGTAGACCAAGACAAAGTAAGGGAGTAGGTGATGGGGTGGCCATCTAGAAGGAATCAGCTGAGTTCGTTTCGTTTCGGACTGCCGCGAGGACAAACAGATAAACTCCTATTCCGTTCCGATGTATTTGTGTCGATTAATTAATCCAATCAATTAATCACATTAAATACATAATAATATAATTAATTTCTCCAAGAAATAATTATATTCACGAATTAAATTAATCACCCAGTAATTTATTTAATCTATTAGGCCGTAAATCAATTTATCCAATAAATCGATTTAGACATCCAATGTCCCAAATTAGATATCCAATATCTAATATTTATAATGAGAGATTAAGCTCGATTCATTCCGTCGTCAATCCTAATGCGCGACTCGGTAGGTCCGTCTCAGTCAGCAATGGGAGGAACCAAAGAGTAGTAGCACCACCTAGCCACTGGCGGCCTACACTGTACCCCAACCGAGAACGAATGATTGGGATCATTCAAGAACCATTCTGTCGTGAATACCAAGAACGTATAAACCCTTCTGTCAAATGTCCCGATCAAGTTTTAGGGTCACGGTCAGTCAAACCCTATCTGTACTTGACGCTATGCATGCGTTAATGCAAATCGAGATCATCGGTATCGTGTATCTAATACAATGGCTCCAATGCTTTGGCCAAAGACTTATGATCTCATCTCGCCAATAACCGCATAGGACATATAACCCGCTCACTAACGGGAGAAAGAATTCTATCTTGGTATTCGGTAGGACTGCTACTTGCCGTCAAGATGCACGTCGAGGTTGACCCCGCCTTAGGTTTACGAGGTCGAACTACTCTAATGAAAATATTGACGTCAAAATCACATCCCTACTAAATCCACAATTAGAAGTTTCACGAATACCTATAACAACCTTTCGATTCCGTCATTGGTATCCGTGAGTGAAATCCGTGTGACGAATCGAGGGTGAGTCGGTTCGAGTATACTAATCTAATTAGCATACCTATAACGTGTGCTCCCACTAACCATTAGTGTTCGACAGGCACTCTCCATGTCAAAGAACACGTCATACAAGTCTTCACATAAACTTAACGCCCAGTCAAGTTTCATCGACTTGCGAACGATTAAGTATTTGAGCTATAAACCTTTCCAGTGCCGACCCCCTTATCCAATAAGGAGTGGAACGTTTTGTTCTCAAATACACGGACTAGTTTCTTTATGTATATTTACGAGTTAGGAATGCCAGTAACTACCAGTAAATAAAGAAACATTCCTTTGCCTTATATAAATGGTTTACATAATTACAAGTACAATGCCCTCACTCAACAACCTCTGAGTGGCATTCGAGGGCATATTCCTAACAATCTCCCACTTGCACTCAATGCCACACACTATGGTATCTAATACCCATGTTCTCCAGATGACGCTCGAAGCTAGTCTGAGATAGTGGCTTGTCGGTGGATCGGCGACGTTGTCGGCCGAGTCTACTCTATGCAGACAATGTATCCCTTGCGAACAAATTCTCTTACGAGATGATACTTCCTCTCAATATGTTTAGTCTTTGTTGTGAAACCTCGGCTCCTTGGCTGCGCTACGGCTCCGTCGTTGTCGCGATGCATGTAGAACAGCGGCTCAGACATGGTATCACTTGAAGTTCTCCCAGAAACTTAAAAATCCATAACCCATACTTTGAAGCCTCCGAGGCTGCTTGATACTCAGCCTGACAGGTGGAATCAGCAGTCGCGCTTTGCTTGGCACTACGCCAAGATACTGCTCCTCCATTAAGAGTAAATATGTAGCCAGAAGTGGACATCGAGTCGTCCTTCAGTCCTTGGAAGTCCGAATCAGTGAATCCCACCACATCCAATTCTCCACCACCATACATCAGAACCATATCTCTAGTCCTTCTCAAGTACTTGAGAACGTTCTTTACGGCAGTCCAATGTTCCCTACCTGGGTTTGCCTGAAACCTACTCACCACGCTTACAGCATGCGCAATGTCAGGTCTTGTACACAACATAGCATACATAAGGCTACCCACGGCCGAAGCATATGGTATATTACTCATTTCCTTTCGTTGTTCCTCATTTTGAGGACACATCTTCAAGGTGAGTTTTATTCCATGTCGCATCGGTAGGAACCCTCTTTTAGAATCATCCATCTTAAATCGCTTTAAGATTTTATCTATATAGAGGGCTTGAGAAAGACCTATTGTTCTCTTCGCTCTATCCCGGTAGAGTCGAATACCAAGAATATAGGTAGCTTCTCCCAAGTCTTTCATGGAGAAATTACTCGAAAGCCAAGCTTTTACGTAATCGAGCATTCCCACATCATTTCCTATTAGTAGAATATCATCCACATATAGTACTAAGAATGCGATCTTGCTCCCACTAACCTTCTTGTATACACAAGGTTCCTCTTCATTTTGCACGAAGTCAAACTCTTTGACCGCCTCGTCAAAACGAAGGTTCCAACTACGCGACGCTTGCTTCAGTCCATAAATGGAACGCTGAAGCTTGCACACTTTCTGAATATCGACTTCAGACACAAAGCCTTTAGGCTGCTCCATATAGATTTCCTCCTCGAGGAATCCATTAAGGAAAGCCGTCTTTACGTCCATTTGCCATATCTCATAATCGTGGTAGGCAGCTATAGCAAGCATCATGCGAATAGACTTGATCATGGCTACGGGCGAGAAGGTATCGTGTGTCGATCCCTTCCTTCCGGGTATAACCCTTTGCCACAAGCCCGGCCTTATAGGCGTCAACCTTGCCATCACCATCGGTCTTTCTCTTGTAGATCCACTTGTTCCCAATAGGCACTATACCCTTGGGGCGGTCTACTAGAGTCCAGACTGATTGACATGCATCGAGTCTATCTCGGCTTCCATAGCTTCACGCCATTTCGCGGAGTCTACATCCACCATCGCTTGGTCATAGGTCGTTGGGTCGGTCTCTTGGCTATCACTTGGAACCTCATGGAGACCCGGCTCCTCCAAGTGCACAAGCCCATACCTCTCGAGTAAATGAGACACCCTACTAGACCTACGAGGTGGTTGTACTTGTGTTTGAAAGTTCGGTTCAGTTTCTTGCACGGTGTCTCTCGAGGAGTTTCATTGTATTCTTCTAAAGAAATACTTCTACTGCTCCGCCTTCTGAATGAACTCATCTTCCGGGAAGTGTGCTTGTAAAGCAACAACGATCCTTCGATCTTCGGGCATGTAGAATAGATATCCCATCGTCCCAGGGCAGAATCCTATGAAACGTCCCTTCGCAGACCTAGCTTCCAACTTTTCCACCTTAGTCTTCTTGACATAGGCGGGACATCCCCAAATCCTAATGTGATTAAGACTTGGTTTCCTTCCTTCCCACATCTCATGTGGAGTTTTAGGAAACGGATTTGGAAGGACATCTTCAAGATATACGCGCGATCAGAGTGCATACCCCACGGGTAAATCGGCAAGTCGGTATAGCTCGGCATGGAACGGACCATGTTCAGTGGTCCGGTTCCTTCTTTCGACACACCATTTAACCGAGGAGTACTGGAGGTGTTAGTTGTGAAACTATTCCATGTTCCTTAAGGAACTCGTCAAACTCCGTACTCATATACTCGCCACCTCGGTCCGACCGAAGTGCTTTGATATGATTACCGGTTTGTTTCTCGACTAGGGCCTTGAATTCTGGAATTTCTCAAAGGCCTCGGATTTATGTTTCATTAAGTATACATAACCATACCTAGTATGATCATCGTAAACGTAATGAAATATTGATATACATCACGTCCGCTTCTAAAGCACCACATACGTCAGTATGGATTAATCCCGATTTATCGGCTCTTTCAAAAGTCCTGTGAAGGGGACTTAGTCATTTTGCCTTTAAGGCAAGATTCACAAGTAGGAAAGGGATCTCCCAATGGACCCATAAGTCCATCTTTTTCCATCTTGTAAACCTTGGTCGACCAACATGACCAAGTCTAAGATGCCATTTCAAAACTTGATTGGTTTCATCCCTACCACGTTTTCTAGTCATAGTATTCACAACTACTTTGTTCCGAGATTTAGATGATACAATCCATTCAACAATGTAGCAGTACCCACTAGTTTATTTCTAAAATAAATTTTGCAGAACCATCACCAATGAAAAATGAAAAGCCTTTTCGGTCCATGACCGGAATGGATACAATGTTTTTGCCCCTTGGGCAAAACAAGTACATCTTCTAAAGTCAAAACAAAGCCGGATTCTAAACCCAAAAGAAGTGATCCTATGTCGGTCGCCTCGACACTATGCCCGCTTCCGACCGTGATCATAACTTCTCCACTCCAAGCTTCCTACTTTGTTCAGATCTGATTCACGGTACAAATATGAGAACTAGCACGAATCCGATTATCCGAAGTAGAAAATACGATGGCGAACAATTTGTTTCCAAAACTAAAAGTTACAGAGAAGTGCCATGAAGAATCGGGAGTCTCTAGCCCGGTGGCCCACTCACCGCACTTGAGACAAGTATCCTTTTTCTTCTTGTTCTTGGAACCATTGGGGCCTTGCCCTTACCCTTAAGGTCCTTAGCTTGTGGTCGATCTGCTTCTTGGTCTTTTTCTTCTTATTCTTAGACCTCCGAGGTCCAGAAGAAATCACAAGAGAGACTCCTTCATCCATGAGTCTTCATCCGAGACCGAGCGGTCACAAGTTTGTTCATTAGCCCGGCTAAGTTACATGCAATCTCATTGCGGTTGAAGTTTATAACAAGCGTGAGAAGGAATCGGGAGAGGCTGTAGGATAAGGTCGGTTTGAGAGAAGTATCCATTTTAAAATCAAGAGCCTCCAATCTCTCGATCATGGATATCATTTTGAGGACGTGTTCCCAACCTTCTCACCTTCCTTCATCCTTGCACCGAGCAGTTGCTTGGATATCTCATATCTAGCGATTCTGCTGTGCTCACCATAAAGCTCGGTTAAGTGAGATAGAATCGCCTAGCGAAGTCATTTTCTTATGAGCTCTCGAAGCTCATTAGACATGGAAGCCATCATATAAGCACGGACTTTCACGTCATCCTTAACCCACTTTTCGTGGTTTTCAATCTCTTCTCGATTGGCTCGAGTCCGCATAGGAGGCGCCGGAATGTCCGTCTCCAAGACGTATCCCAGTGCCTCTATACTGAGGACAATCATCAGATTGCGGAGCCAATCCACAAAGTTAGGTCCCATTAAGGTGTTCTTTTCGAGTAGAATTGCGAGTGGATTCATAGTCATATTGAGATTTGTCTGCATTAAGTATAACAGATTAATTAGTGACTCATTCAATTATGTTCTGAGTATGGAATTTAAGGTCTTTTCTATTCTTGTTACCCAGCTCCCACTATTTTTATCGGAATAACACACTCCCATGTGAAATCCGGAAGTATCGTCGCTCTACTTCATAGTGGTGATCGAGTTCTTTATAAATCTTAATAGAGGGCAACCGAACAGGTTTCTAGTCTATTAATTTTCATAAAGTGGTGTCCAACACCAACCCATCTAATGGATGATTCGATCTTCTTTTTCCCCTTGTTCACTCCCTCAACCTATACGGTTTCTATGGTTCGTGAACAAGTTAAGTTTATACCATCGACGCAAATCAGTTTCACAATTGAATCTTATCCGGCAACCTATCAGGTTTCTAGGGATAAAATTTGCTCCAACCGAAGGCATCCAATGCGCTCCGGTAATATATCCGTCCTCCTCGAACGACTACCCCGATAACTCGGAAGCATAGCACATCCGGTTTGGATTTCAATTTCGAAAACTCGATGGAGGGAAGGAAAACCTTGAAACCTTATAAACTTAATAATTTATAGTGGGAGAATTTTCGCGATTAACGTTACACTTTGCACATTAATCATATTAGCGCGTTTGAGGCATTCATACAATATGAAAAAACCATTCACAACCTAGTTGCTACCAACATGTGGTTCATGGACCGTTCCTAGAAAACAAAAACTTCGTAATCTAATTACAAGTCTTCGTCTTGAATCTTCGTCTTCTCGAAATGGATCTTCCTCCGGTCTTCGTCATTACATAAAAATTTTACATCGAAAATTGCATCCTAGATACAAACATTTCTAGTAAAATAAATAGGCTCAAAACGGCCTTTACAACCCAATCGAATAAAACGAACGATTCAAATCTAAGTCCACGAACCACATCCCCATTCAAAAGCATTCATCCAATAAATACTATATAAATGGAAAGCGTAGAGATACATTGATCCAATCAACAATACGAACCGATCCAATCGATTCACACAATCGGTAATTTGATAACGTTCAAAATAATTGATCGACCATAAATATTCCAATTAATCAAATTTCCCTTATAAAATGAAATACCATAAATCATTTTAATCATATTAAATCCAATTTAACATGCGGAGATTAATTTTCAAGAATACACGTAAAAATCGAGCCGGGGTGAAAACGGGCCGGCATGGCCGAGTCACCTCGGCGGCCTACCGGCGATCACTCCGGCTTGGCCGAGTCACCCTCGGAAGATGCCGGCGAGACACGACCGAGTCACCCAGGACACGGTCGGGTCGCTCAGCGATGACTTGGCAGATGCCGGACACGGCCGTGTCATCCAGGACACGGTCGAGTCACTTCGGCCGGACACGCCCGTGTCTCGACCGCGGTCGGGTCTCGTGCGATGGCACAGCCACCTTTGCCGGACACGGCCGTGTCACCGGGACACGGTCGAGTCATCCTCGGCCAAAATACCCTTTTTGTCCAAAAAGTCGTCCGACGACGATTCGGGCTAGATTTTCGACCGGATATCTAATATCAATATTTTCCGACTTTCATATCTTCAATATAAATCATATTTCCCAGAAATTTAAGATTTATATTTAGACATAAACTTACGAAAAATACAATTATTACGAACGAAAAACATATACCACGATTATGACTAAAATGATTCCAAATCATTCACCATCTAATCGAGCATTCCAAATGCCAATATCGTATATACGATCGCAAGACCTACGCTCCGATACCCTTTGTTGGGATTCGGTGCCTAAAACGAAGGCCCAGTGAAGCGGTAAAGCGAAAATTAATTCGATCCGAATCCCTACGAGGATCGATCGAGCTACGATATACGAATATCAAAACCGAAAAGCAAGAGTCGTAAGAAACTAACCCTCGAAGTCCGTTGATTAAATGGAAACCTTCTCTTGAGCTATTCCCCAAGCTTTAGTTTGATCTCTACGAGTTCAATCCGCTCCAAGCCCTTGAACGATCCAACGCCGAAAACACCGCGTCTCTACTTGCCACGCGCCGGAAAAGCAGCCGGAACAACAACACTTGATTAACCTCTAAGGTTACGGCTAGAATCAAGTGGTGAAGCTCTTGTTATTACACTCTAAGTGTATAATATATCTCTCTTAATGTATCTTGAATTTTCTCCAAGAAAACTCAAGAATAAAAGTGAAGAAGAAGATGAAGATGAAGACTAAGAAAAATAATTTTCTCTCTCACTACTTCAAAGCTCACGGCTGGAATTCATATTTTTTCAAGTGAGAGTTTGTCTCCACTTATATTCTTATTCAACTCCCATGATCTCCTACTTTAGACAATATCACCAAGGTGTGATATTTGTCCCCTTGTCTTGGTCACTAGTCCACCATCCTAGAAAGTGTAGACCAAGACAAAGTAAGGGAGTAGGTGATGGGGTGGCCATCTAGAAGGAATCAGATGAGTTCGATTCGTTTCGGACTCCCGTGAGTCCAAACAGATAAACTCCTATTCCGTTCCGATGTATTTGTGTCGATTAATTAATCCAATCAATTAATCACATTAAATACATAATAATATAATTAATTTCTCCAAGAAATAATTATATTCACGAATTAAATTAATCACCCAGTAATTTATTTAATCTATTAGGCCGTAAATCAATTTATCCAATAAATCGATTTAGACATCCAATGTCCCAAATTAGATATCCAATATCTAATATTTATAATGAGAGATTAAGCTCGATTCATTCCGTCGTCAATCCTAATGCGCGACTCGGTAGGTCCGTCTCAGTCAGCAATGGGAGGAACCAAAGAGTAGTAGCACCACCTAGCCAGCCTGGCGGCCTACACTGTACCCCAACTGAGAACGAATGATTGGGATCATTCAAGAACCATTCTGTCGTGAATACCGATGGCGTATAAACCCTTCTTTCAAATGTCCCGATCAAGTTTTAGGGTCACGGTCAGTCAAACCCTATCTGTACTTGACACTATGCATGCGTTAATGCAAATCGAGATCATCGAGCTGTCGTGTATCTAATACAACTGGCTCCAATGCTTTGGCCAAAGACTTATGATCTCATCTGCCAATAACCGCATAGGACATATAACCCGCTCACTAACGGGAGAAAGAATTCTATCTTGGTATTGATGGGACTCGCTACTTGCCGTCAAGATGCACGTCGAGGTTGACCCCGCCTTCCGGTTTACGGTGGTCGAACTACTCTAATGAAAATCTTGACGTCACCCGCACAGCCCGACTAAATCCTCAAGTCGAAGGTTCACGAATACCTATCACAACCTTTCGATTCCGTCATTGATCGTCCGGAGTGAAATCCGTGTGACGAATCGAGGGTGAGTCGGTTCGAGTATACTAATCTAATTAGCATACCTATAACGTGTGCTCCCACTAACCATTAGTGTTCGACAGGCACTCTCCATGTCAAAGAACACGTCATACAAGTCTTCACATAAACTTAACGCCGGTCAAGTTTCATCGACTTATGACGATTAAGTATTTGAGCTATAAACCTTTCCAGTGCCGACCCCCTTATCCAATAAGGAGTGGAACGTTTTGTTCTCAAATACACGGACTAGTTTCTTTATGTATATTTACGAGTTAGGAATGCCAGTAACTACCAGTAAATAAAGAAACATTCCTTTGCCTTATATAAATGGTTTACATAATTACAAGTACAATGCCCTCACTCAACAACCTCTGAGTGGCATTCGAGGGCATATTCCTAACACATCCTTCGTGCCGACCCTGTGCTATGCTCCAAAACCTGAATGCAAAAATAGACATCCACCCCCCGAATACTCGGGGGTTAGCAAAACTCCACTGTTTTGCTAGTGCAAGTACAAGTGCAAAAATACGAGCCATACAATACAAGTTCCAAGAACAATAATAATCAGGAATCCTCAAAGATCCAAACGTAAAGAAAAGTGCTTCCCGAGGCAAGAGTTTGGGTAAACATTTCCAAAACCGAAAGATCGCAAATAAGGGAAACAATTTACAAAACAGTTCAAAATGCCATCGAGAGTTTTAATAGAAAACAATTTAGGATTATAAAATCCTACTCTTTCCAAAAATCAATAGGGTCACAGCCCAAATGTTTTGTTTTCACAAATAGAAAACCGACAATAATTCATAGGGCCAGAGCCCAACATCACGTGTCCTCGACGGACATAAAATCAACAAAACATAATCGCACACGCGCATCGCCTAGGACCGGGAAGAAGCCACAAATCCCACTCAAGGTCTCGAAGGACCCTCCCGAGCTGGCTAGCGAAACAAATCACACACATCTCACGGTTGGATCAATCGCTTGTTGCATCCTGGCCACATGATCGCATGCCATGTGCCACCGTAGATTATCTCAAGCTCTCACGGTTGGATCAATCACTTGTTGCATCCTGACCACATGATCACATGCCATGTGTCACCGTAGACCTTCAACCGTATCCACACATTCACACAAATAACATATCACATCAAGGATATTCAAACAATTCACCCAGAGCAAACACTTAGCAAAACACCACGTCAAACCACAATGCATCGAAATGAAACAATATACGTCCATACGCAAATACCAAGTGCAACATCAACACCAAACATATCCATAGAGTTCACATAGTCATTCTCAAACCACACCATTCACAAAACACACGCGTTTTGAAAGCAAGCCTTTAACAAGGCTAAACCGAATCTTTTGAAAACTCATTTCAAACAATCAAACAACCACATAAAGACGATCACTAATTATCATATTCACAAAACAAGAATAGTATGGACAAGGTACTTGCCTCGAAATCACGATCGCAATAAGACGACGGATAGGACGCGGTCGAATAGCCCCGAACCCCCGAACAATATCAAGAATGTGATAGCACCACGAGTATTACGAGAATAACACCACACGAATCATCAATCACCAAACGGGATTCAACATCGGAATCCTCGAACACCTATAAACCTCCGGAAGGAACAATAACACATGGTTACGACGAGAATCAAGGCCAAAACAACGGAAATCCCAACAAACTATCGAAGGGAAACTCATTGGGACATTTAATCGAACATTAAATGTTCAAGACCCTTCAAGAACAAAGAAATCACCCCTCGGGTCGAACAAACCAAAGATACGAGTATCCAATCCATAGAACAAGTTCAAAACAACGTTTATACAATAATTAATTGATCAAAAACGGATTGGAATCGAAATCAAAAAGGAAAATCCCCAAATCTACAAAAAAACAAGGGTTCAAGCCAAAATACCTTGATTTGGATGAAGGATTCAAGTAGAGGTCGAAAATCTACAACAAGACTTGAGGTGGATGATCTCTACAAGTTTGGGAGCACTCAAATCGCCCAAAAATCGCCCAAAAATCGCCCTAGATGGAAGGAGGAAGAAGAGAGGAGAAAAATGAAGCTTTCTCCTCGAAAATCTGCTAAAAAACGCAGAAAAAGCCCGTGTGCCGCGGCACAGGATGAGTGTGCCGCGGCCCAGGGCCACGAAAAATGCCCAGGAATCAGCTTAGTGCTGCGGCACAGCTGAACTGTGCCGCGGCACACAGTACAGCCCACTCCAACACGAAAAAGGCACATCATATAGTCTTAGCTATTTCGACCATAACTCCCTCGTCTGGACTCCGATTGACTCACCGTTTGAACCATTGGAAAGCTAACTTGATGCTCTATAATATTACAAAGATTCAGAATTTTTGGAGTTTCCAAGAATTAATGGTGACTTTACAAAGTCGAACTCCCACGTGAAAAAGTCGATTAAGGACACGGAACTCAACAAAACGACACCGAAATGAACTCGGATGACAAAAAGTGCAGAATTAATCATTCTTGAAATGACGATACGGTCATGAGAGAGTCATCAAAATGGACTCCGGCCGAAAAAAGAAATTTACCGAAAATCAAAAATTGCGGATATTACAGAAGAGAATTTACCGCCTCCCCCACCATTACCTACTGATTTACAAAAATTCCAACAATTAAAAAGGGCAGATAATGATGGAATTGGTACAATGGCTGCATATTTATCATTGTGAAAATCCCAACAGGAGCAGAAGGAAACACATATCAATCATGACCATAATGATGAAGCAGTAGATGGTAATGGTAATGGTGATGATATAGTTGCACTTTCTACAGGTATATATGTTTCTAAACATATATAGTGCAATTACGTATCAAATTTGTATTTATGTATTTGTTTTTCTTCCTTACAGAGAAAACAAAAAGTACGAGGCGTAAAGGACCTACGAAAATGAATGTTGTCTTCACAAGAAAACTAGAAGACAGACCAGTGATTACCTTGAATCATGAGCTTCAACCTGTGTCTGAAAGTAGTAAAATAAGATCCGAGTATAGTAGTTTCTTAGGGGCGCTAACAAGACAATGTGTGCCACTTGATTATATCAGCTCGCATGTAGTTCCTAATGGACAAAAAATGGTTGGTGGGAATTTATCAATGTGAAAACGCCACAAATATTTTCTTAATTTAAGTTGTACTTGTTCAATTACTAATTCAATTTTCTATTTTACTTGTTATAGACAAAGTATATCATTCCTGAGGAAGGTAAGGATTGGTCACTCAGGACTATGGCTGAGTTGTGGAAGATTCACAAGAGTCGTTTCGAGGTCCAATATTATACCGAATACCACTGTAACACCCCAACATGCGGCTATTACAGTGTTGTGGACCCCACACTGGGACCCACCAGGCGATACCAAAATATAGAATAATCATATATTACCTTGTGATACCGAACCACAATAAATAGTCATTACTCTGATTAGGAGTTTTATAAATAGTATGGCAAATGGCCTTAACATACACAGGATCCAAATACAAGTAAAAACCATATGGAAATGGAATGTACTTCAAATAAAAATACAATCGGTCAATAGCTTAAATGAAGTGGAAAATAACATTACACGGTTTTTTAAGCATAACCGGACAACAAAATATTTGGGCCCCCCCGAACTAGTATCCTTCGAACCCTTCGCCGTCACCATGCTCTTCTCGTGCCTTGCCTTTGCCTCGACCTAAAATACAACACAAGTATTTCGCCCAAACCACAGGGACAGATATAAATGATAATAATTCTCAAGACATTATACAATTCACATATACTAGATCTCAAGGAAACATCCCGATTATTGAGCATACCCCTCGGGCATATGAACAATCAGTCACAAGCCGTCGAACATATCCAATCATACATGGACTATGAATGACCAAACAATATGGCTCAAGATGGACATCATAGTACGCCCGATCTGGAAATGTGTCCATGCACATGTCCACCCGGTATACGGAATCCAGAATATACGTGTGACAATGTACCTAATTAGCCTCACGAACTACGTCTCGTGTGCACAGTCCAATACGGAAACATCCACGTATGACTATGTATGTGCCTGGATAAAAATCCTACACAATAACCAATCGGCACGCGGATATGATTCCAGATATGTCACGATAAAACATGACAACGAATCCAGTTAAGGATCAAGAATCTCACGAAGTGACAATAACGATCAACGGGATCAACGATTCAAAGGTGATGAACTTTGGAATGCAATCCCTCGATGAAAAACGGAAACATCATCAAGAACAGGAAACGTATAACCATCACAAGAATTCAATCACCATTATAACCAAGCAAGATAACTTGCCTCAATTCTGTAGGTGGAAAATAGTCCTTCTCCAACTGATCAAACGGACGGTATCCTCGATTAAATACTCAACCGAACAAGCAACCTTGAATGAAACTTAATTCATTCAATAATACATTCACATAATATTGATATCAATTTGTAGGAAACGACGCCCGAACCAACCCGAATAATTCATTCTATTCCAATGAATATTCTACCGATTATTGATGAAATTTCAATACATATTGTTTGTCTTCCATAGTCGGATTACTATACTAAAATGTCCTTTTAATACTCTTGTTATCACTATAAACAAGTTTATGCATTAAACACCTTCAATTCACCATTAACAATCGGATTAATCAAGTTCTTTAACATCTACGCCTTTTATTACACAAGGATCGTTGTGAACTAACATTATCACCGATAATCAATAATATCTTCCTAAGAACATTATCAACTTATTAATATGGTGATCAACATATACCTAAGGTATCAACACAACCGATCATCATGAATATATAAGAGTTATAGTTGTGTTCATCAATACCCTTTATCGACTCTCAAAGACCTTGCTAAGATGAAACAACAATGGTGTTATCTCTTTTAAGATTTCTGAATCAAGAGAAACATCATTCCTAAACTCTAACATTCATCAAATTCTTCCCAAGGTAGGTAAATTCCTAACATGGTGTTCTAACACTTCTATGATGACAATTCCATCGATTAAACTTAACTACGACGAAGCTAGTGATTACCATCATCCCAATGATGTTAATAAATCCAGCAAGATGAGTATGATTCTTATAAACATGATCACTATCATTAAACATCAAGAACATCTTCATTCCAAACCTTTAATTACCATATTCATCAAGAAGTGTTAAAAAGCTTAACCACAAACATGTTTTACTTAATTAATTCAACACTAGGTGTACACTATCATCATAAATATGAAAATATAGAGTAGAATCGCACAATATACCTCCAGAAACGAAGAACAGCCACTAAAACTACAAGAACACACTCCAAGCTTCAAGAACACCTTCTAAACTTCCAATCAATAAGTTCCAATCCAAGATGCAAGGCACAAATACAAGTTGGAAGAGGGTATAATCGGTCTAGGAAGGCGGGTGGACGATAGCTTGGAGAGAAAATTAGGTTTGGGTTGTGAAAAATGAAAGACACAACATGTCTTTAAATAGACTGCATAATCGTAGCGTACGTTATCGTAAGAAATTAACGTACGCTAACCCCTGTTATGTACGCTAACCAGTAAGTGTTACGTATGTAACCATCCTACAGAGGCTACTGCCTCAACTCACACACGTCATTACGTACGCTAAAGACTAAGCATTACGTACGTTAATGCTAGTTGACTTTGACCGTCTCGACAGTCCAACACCCTTCACGTGCATGGCCACACACGGGCGGAAGTCAACCGATGCGATCTGATTCCCTCCTAACGTACGCAACGGATAACAGGTTACGTATGTTAAGACACAGAATTAACGTATGTTAATCTGACTATGTAGCATACGCTAGCACCACCAGAACATGTCAAAAATGCAACTCTCCAATTAACATCTAACCATTAAACATAAAGTGAATAATAAAAATAAGTAAGGCTCTGTTCTTTTGGAATGAGTGAATCAATCGAATCGAATCGAATCGAACTAAATCGAATCGAATCGAATCGAATCAATTGAATCAATCGAATGGATTCGATCGAATCGAATCGAATCGAATCAATCGAATCAAATATTTATTATGGGTAAATAATAATAATAATAATAATGGTAAATAATAATAATAGTAATCAACAACAATAACGATAATAGTAATATTATTAGTAATAATAACAATAATAATTATTAAGATTAATAATAATAATAATAATAAGAAGAATAAATGGGTCGAATCGAATCGAATGGCCGAATGGACTGAATCAATCGAATCGAATGGACTCGAAGGCGAAAATCGAAAAATAAGTCCAAAAGAACAGAGCCTAACTCAATTCTATAACATCTCAACATTATAGTCATTATACTAAATGCAACGATCCACAACATTCAACTTATCCGAGTAATACAACAATAGGTAAAAATTGTAGTTGGATATTACATAATCCCCTTCTTAAAAGGAGTTTCGTCCTCGAAACTAAGGGGTAAACAATTCGGGATACCTCTCTCGCATGCTATCCTCGGTTTCCCATGTAGCCTCCTCGACTCCATGTCGTGACCACTGAACCTTCAGTAGGGGAATCATATTGTTCCGCAACAGTTTGATCCTTCTCTCGAGTATCCGTACGGGGCGCTCCTCGTACGAATGATCCTCCGCTATCTCGATCTCATCGAACTGAAGTATATGACTCGAATCAGCAACATACTTCCTCAACTGGGAGACATGAAACATGTTGTGAATCCGACTTAAAGCCGGTGGCAATGCCAATTGATAGGACAGATCACCTACACGTTCCAAAATCTCAAACGTCCCAATGTACCTCGGGCTCAGCTTGCATCTCTTTCCAAAACGAAAAACACCTCGGGTAGGAGACACCTTCATTAGCACATGGTCGCCAACCTCGAACTCAAGCGGTCGTCAACGGTTGTCTGCGTAAGACTTCTGTTGGCTTTGAGCCGTTAACAAACGACTCTTAATCAGAGCGATCTTCTCACGGACTGCTAACAACATATTGGGTTCCGTACCTAAAGATTCAGATAGTTCGTCCCAACACAAAGGGCACCTACAACGACTGCCATACAATGCCTCATACGGTACCATCTGAATCGAAGCATGCCAGCTATATAGGTGAATTCCACCAAAGGTAGTTGGGCTTCCCAATCGTCCTTCCAGTCAAGAGCGCACGCCCTCAACATATCCTCTAGAGTTTGGATAGTCCTTTCAGATTGACCATTGCAATATCTGGATAATTGTTGAGTATTTTGTCTGTATTTGAACCTTGTATTATTCGACTTCGTAATATCAATAATCGAAGTGTGATTTTTCCCGTATTCGTATTCCAACATTCATGATCATATTAGGAAGAGTTTGCAAATTCATGCATGCAGCTACGTCATAACGTACGTTAGCAGGTAAGCTTAACGTACGTTATGAGCTGAAGATAGCGTACGCTATGGACGAAGCATAACGTACGTAACAGGCAGTCAAAAAGATCAGATTGGTCGGCGTATGGGCCAGCTTGGGATGGGGTCGGATAGGATAAGATTCCGCGTGATCCGGATTTTTCGATAAAGCAAGTCAATGAGGCATAACGTACACTAAAGGACTAAGATAGCATACGCTACACAGAGCTTATTACATACGTAAAAGGTAATGGTTAATGTACGTTAAGGAGGTCAGAAAATGAGGTAGTAGCTATTGTCGGACGTTAACGTACGTTAAAGTTTTCAGATAGCGTACATTAAGACGATAACGTACGTAAGGCTGTGAGGTTAACATACGTAAAGGTCTGAGTTTTATAAATATAGCAACACCCCATTTCATTTCATCTCGTTTCTGTTCATCCCTTATCCGATTTCTGAGAGTCCTAAGAGCCTTCCACCACATTATAATCATTGCTTAGCCGTTCTACTTGGTGATTGAAGTTGGTAAACATCTTAGTTTGGTGTTCAAGCCTACGATGTCGAGTTCTACCGATTGTTTTCATCGTTTCGTCGTGTAAGGTATGTTGACACTAAACCCAACCTTGAATTCGGTTTCTTGAGTATGTTACTGAGATTATTACATTTCAAGGATGTCCTAGTAATCGAATATCATGTTTTAGGAAGATTGGTTTGGTTATACTTGGATTGTTCTTCGTTGTTAAGAGAATTGTGATCGAACCTTGGTATGTTGAACCCTAGGACGTAGTTTCTGAGATTGTGGCATGTTTTGGTCGAGTTGTATACCAATGTCATGTTAATATCATCACCTAGAACCGAAGTGTTCAAGAAGGTGAATTCTAGGAGTTTTCACCAAGATTATTTCGTATTTCTTAAGAGGTGTTTGAATTGATAAACTTCATTATATTCTTGGTTAGAATGGATTGATTATGTTGAGGATAATCGAATTGAACCTAGAACACGGTTGTTTCATCTCCCTTCGAGAATTTGTTAGTATTCGTATGATCATACTCTTGTTATGAATAGTTGTTTAGTCGAACTGCTTTGGAAGTTGTTAATAGAGTTGGAGTCGGAAGGTTGATGATATGCCTACCCGTGTTATCGTATCGTACTTATACTAGCATCGTTGTGCTAATCCCTTCAGGGGTGAACATTTGTTTTATGTTCATGATCCAGGAGAGCGGGAAAACAACCACTAGAGCTGCATGACGACGAGGGCGCATAGTGATGTTGCGGCCGGATTAAATTGTCGGATGTTTGTGTTGTTTTAATAAAGTACTCGAGTACATTTTTGTTTTGTCGTCTTTGAAATTTTGTATTCGGACGTGGATTGATTTGTATATTTTAGATTGGCGATGTAATAATTATTTCTATGATTAGTATTTAATAGATGTTGTTTTTAAATTCTTAGCCTTGTAAATCCTTATATCAAGAATTTATGGCGTTGTAATAATCCTGAATATCTCGGGGTGTTACAACCATCAGTCTGCGGATGAAATGCCGTACTGAAGTTCAACTGCGTACCCATCGCACGATGAACTACTTTCCAGAAATGTGACACGAATCGCCCGTCACGATCCGATACAATACTCTTGGGGTACCATGTAACCTTACAATCTCTTTAATAAACAGCTGGGACAATCTCTCGGGTCTCCATGTGTCTTTAATCTCCAAAAAGTGGGCTGATTTGTCAGAGGATCCACAATCACCCCAATCGTATTCATCCATCGATGACTCATTGGAAAGCTAGTGATAAAATCCATCGATATGTCCTCCCATTTCCACTCGGGAATCGGGAGTGATTTCAGCATTCCTGTGGGTCGCTGATGCTCAATCTTAACCTGCTGACAGGTTAAACATCTCGAAACAAATTCTGCAACTTCACGTTTCATATTCCCCCATCAATAACATTGCTTCAAATCCTTATACATCTTGCTAGACCCCGGGTGGATGGAGTATGGGGTAGCATGAGCCTCTCCCAGGATAGAGTTCCTCAACTCTTTGTCTACGGGTACACAAACTCTATTCCTGAAGCATATCATTCCATCCTCGTGGATCATAAATCCAGGGGCTTTCCCTTGAGTTACTTCATCCCGAACTCGAGATAAGAATGGGTCTGTAACCTGCTTCGATCTGATTATATCATCAAGGGATGATGAAATCTCAAGTGTGCAAAGTTATCCCTGAATACGCTGTAACCAGACTTTAATTTTCGGCCTCAAAAGATCTAACTGCAATTCTCTCTGAACTGTCAAGCGGCTAAGCATCTGTTCCTGCACTGTCTTACGACTCAAGGCGTCGGCAACCACGTTTGCTTTGCCTGGATGATAAAGGATCTCAATATCATAGTCTTTGATTAGTTCTAGCCACCTTCTCTGTCTCATGTTCAACTCCTTCTGACTAAAAATGTGCTTCAGTCAATTGTGATCAGTAAAAATCTGACAGGTAACTCCATACAAATAGTGACGCCATATTTTCAAAGCAAACACCACAACTGCTAGCTCCAAATCATGGGTCGGGTAGTTGACCTCGTAAGGTCGCAATTTTCTTGACGCATAGGCAATCACATTTCCGTTCTGCATTAACACACATCCAAGGCCCTGTCTCGACACGTCACTATACACCACGAATCCTTCCGTTCCTTTTGGTAAAACCAAAATTGGTGCTGAAATCAATCGACTCTTGAGTTCATCAAAACTATGTTGACATGCCTCTGACCACAAATACTTCTTGTCCTTCCTCAACAGATTAGTCAGTGGTTAAGCAATCTTGGAAAAACCTTCCACAAACCGTCGGTAATAACCTGCTAGGCCAAGGAAACTGCGAACTTCCTTTACGTTCTTCGGAGGTAGCCAATCTCGGATAGCTTCTGTATTCTGTGGGTCTACTCTCACCCCATCGGCTGATATCACATGCCCAAGAAAAATAACCTCAGGCATCTAGAACTCACATTTGGAAAACTCCCCATAAAGCTGCTCTTGCCTCAACACCTCGAGAACCTGATGGAGATGACGCTCATGCTCTTCATGATCCCGAGAGTAAATTAGAATGTCATCAATAAAAATGACTACAAAATGATCCAGATAATAATAAAAACTCGATTCATCAACTCCATGAACACTGCCGGTGCATTAGTCAGTCCAAAAGGCATCACCACGAACTCATAATGCCCATATCGAGTATGAAAAGCTGTCTTCGAAATGTCAGACTCTTGAATCCTCAACTGATGATAATCGGACCTCAAGTCAATCTTAGAAAACACAGCAGCTCCCTGAAGTTGATCCAATAAATCATCAATACGAGGCAATAGATATTTGTTCTTGATAGTTACCCTGTTCATCTCACGGTAATCAATACACAATGCAGAGATCCGTCTTTCTTCCGTACAAATAATACTGGCGCTCCCCAAGGGGACGCACTAGGTCGAATATAGCCCTTCTCATTCAACTCCTCAAGTTGGTTCTTCAACTCTTATATCTCAGTCGGAGCCATACAATACGGTGCTTTCGAAAGCGGGGACGTACCTGGCTCTAACTCAATAGTAAACTCTACCTCACGATGTGGAGGTAAGCCCGGAACTCATCTGGAAATACATCTGGGTAGTATCGGACTACCGAAATATCGGCCAATTCAACTGGTCGATCTGCTGTTTTGGTCATGTAACACCAATAACCAATACACACTTGATTACGCAGTTTTACTACTTTCATAGCGCTGATGGCTCTCCCGGATCGGCTGGGATTATCAGCCCAAAAAATGCACTCGAAACCATCATCAGAAGTGACGATCACCATCCGCTTGCGGACACTAAGTATGGCATCATGACGATCCATCCAATCAATACCCAAGATTACATCATCCTTAGGTAAATCGACCACAATCAAATCTGACAACCACTCACGGTCGTTCATACGAATCGGGCAGTCCTGGATTTCACGATCTACAATAATACTTCTACCATCGGGTAGACCAATCACATAAGGCTCATAATTGATAACATGGTCTAATTGCAAACAACTTAAACAAGAAGCAGATATAAAGGAGTGTAAAGCACCCATATCAAAAAGAACACAAACAGGCTGAGAGTGGATCTCGAGTATACCTGCAATCATGCTGGCCTCGGGATCTTCAGCCTTCTTCATCTCGTAAATCCTAGGTTTTGCAACTCTGGCACCAGGTGTACCACTTTGATTCTCACGGCCCATTCCCCTGTTTGCCGCTGTAGTCTGATAGGAGACAGATGGTGGTGCCCGGTCTTGTACTGGAGGCTGGACTGGAGCATGAGAGGATGCTGGGGTATGTCCTGGTCCATTTCTGTAGAAATGGGCACGGTGACCGGTAACCCCACACGTATGGCATACAACTGCCGGCTTCGGACGTCTGGACTTGATATGCCCCTCATCTCCGCAGTTGTAACACACAAAGGATGAGTTGGCCGCTCGAGGATAAGAATTTGTTGATTTGGTCGTCATGGGTGGCCGTTCAGAAAAGGTCGGCACAGATTGGGGCTTCTTGAATGTTCCCTGGCTATTGTCAGTCTGGTTCTGGTTCCTGGATCTCTTGTTGTTGGGCTGCGACTGCTTTCTGGAAATCCCTTTCGCGGTAAGTTCATACTCAAGAGCTTTTTCAATAAATTCCGGCAGAGTCGTGCAGTGGTGATTAAGCAGCTGCATCCTCATTCGGGATTTAAGCCTCTTGAAAAAGTACTTGTATCGGCTTCCGTTCGGACAATAGATGAAGCAAAAGGAAGAAGCGCCTGAAATTTCTCGGCAACTGATAGCACATCATCATCCTCGGACGGATCTGGGTTCAGCAATTCCGACAGCTTGGCCTCACGGAGTGGACCTGGGTAGTAACGGTCTAATATGACATGAGGTTTTTAAATTCCTCCCAAGTATATACACCATCAGATGGCCTCACCAAAAGCACCTGCTAAGATAGTAAGCTGCTACGGGGACGCGATTCTCTTCTGGGCAGTCCACCATCTCGAATAATTTCTCAAAGTGTTCGATCCAATGCACAATATCAGCAGGCTCAGAGGAGCCTTCAAAAGTCAGGGGTCACTGGCGAGAGATGTCGCTAATGATCCGACTCATGGGTCCATCGTGTATAGGAGGTGGTGGATGAGGTCCCTATTGCTGGCCAATAGTAGCTCTCTGCATAGCTTCCATCAATTGACCCATCTGGGTCATCTGAGCCATTATGCCCTGCATAACAGCGTAAGGATCGACACGCGCATTCTCGTGTTCAGTGTGGTGCGATTGGTCCCTAGGAGGCGAATCACTACCTGCGGAACTCTGCTCCATATTCAAATGTGTGTTGGCTCGTGGTCTCGGGATTCGGCCCCTTCCGCGGCCTCGTCTCCCTCTACCACGACCTCTCAGATTTCTTTCCATACTAAAAGAATTAAACAATAATAATAACCATAAGCATAGTTCATGATCGTCTTCATGACCAATCAAAATTCATGCTAAGTTAATAGTAACAAAGGAACTACATATTCAAGAAAACAGTTCATAATGAATTATCGGCACTACGAGTGCCACACAGAATATCATATCGACATCGAGTCGAAACAATTTCAATCACATAATCAATCCAGAATTTTCCTCAAAATATCAATTAGATAAATCCTTCCACAGATCCTCGAAATATCAAGATCAACAAAGAGATTCATTTCGGTATCAATATCATGTCAGTAATTAAATCATGGCTCATAGAGAACATACCGTATTTGGCTCGTAGGGGAAGGCGCTTGCACAGGTCACACGTGACACGAAGGTCTCTTGATACTAGTTTATTTCACAACGACTCTTAAAGAGAAACGACTCTCTGATACCATCTTCTGTAACACCCCAACAGGCGGCTATTACAGTGCCGTGGACCCCACACTGGGACCTACCAGGCGATACCAAAATATAGAATAATCATATATTACCTTGTGAAACCGAACCACAATAAATAGTCATTACTTCGATTAGGAGTTTTATAAATAGTATGGCCAATGGACTTAACATACACAGGATCCAAATACAAGTATAAACCATATGGAGATGGAATGTACTTCAAATAATAATACAATCGGTCAATAGTTTAAATGAAGCGGAAAATAATATTACACGGTTTTTTAAGCATAATCGGACAACAAAAGATTTGAGGGGCCCCGAACTAGTATCCTTCGAACCCTTCGCTGTCACCATGCTCTTCCCGTGCCTTGCCTTTGCCTCAACCTAAAATACAACACAAGTATTTCGTCCAAACCACAGGGTCAGATATATATGATAATAATTCTCAAGACATTATACAATTCACATATACTAGATCTCAAGGAAACATCCCGCCTATTGAACATACTCCTCGAGCGTATGAACAATCAGTCACAAACCGTCGAACATATCCAATCATACATGGACTATGAACGACCAAACAATATGGCTCAAGATGGACATCACAGTACGCCCGATCCAGAAATTTGTTCGTGCACATGTCCACCCTGTATACGGAATCCAAAATATATGTGTGACAATGTACCTAATTAGCCTCACGAACTACGTCTCGTGTGCACAGTCCAATACGGAAACATCCACGTATGACTATGTATGTGCCTGGCTAAAAATCCTACACAATAACCAATCAGTACGCAGATATGATTCCAGATATGACACGATACAACATGACAATGAATTCAAAATGTAATTCATTCAATAATATATTCACATAATATTGATATCAATTCGTAGGAAACGACGCCCGAACCAACCTGAATAATTCATTCTACTCCAATGAACACTCTACCGATTATTGATGAATTTCAATACATATGGTTTGTCTTCCACAGTCGGATTACTAACTAAAATTTTCTTTTAATACTCTTGTTATCACTATAAACAAGTTTATGCATTAAACACCTTCAATTCACCATTAATAGTCCGATTAATCATGTTCTTTAACATCTACGTCTTTTATTACACAAAGATCGTTGTGAACTAACATTATCACCAATAATCAATAATATCTTCCTAAGAACATTATCAACTTATTAATATGGTGATCAACATATACCTAAGGTATCAACACAACCAATTATCATGAATATATAAGAGTTATAGTTGTGTTCATCAATACCCTTTATCGACTCTCAAAGACTTTGATAAGCCGAAACAACAATGGTGTTATATCTTTTAAGATTTCTGAATCAAGAGAAACATCATTCCTAAACTCTAACAATCATCAAGTTCTTCCCAAGGTAGTTAAATTCCTAACATGGTGTTCTAACACTTCTATGGTGACAATTCCATCGATTAAACTTAACTACGATGAAGCTAGTTTACCATCATCCCAATGATGTTAATAAATCCAGCAAGATGAGTATGATTCTTATAAACATGATCACTATCATTAAACATCAAGAACGTCTTCATTCCAAACCTTTAATTACCATATTCATCAAGAAGTGTTAAAAAGCTTAACCACAAACATGTTTTACTTGATTAATTCAACACTAGGTGTAGTATACCATATCACTATCATCATAACTACAAAAATATAAGGTAGAATCACACAACATACCTCCAGAAATTAAGAACAACCACTAAAACTACAAGAACACATTACAAGCTTCAAGAACACCTTCTAAACTTCCAATCAATAAGTTCCAATCCAAGATGCAAGGCACAAATACAAGTTGGAAGAGGGTATAATCGGTCTAGGAAGGCGGGTGGACGATAGCTTGGAGAGAAAATTAGGTTTGGGTTGTGAAAAATGAAAGACACAACATGTCTTTAAATAGACTGCATAATCGTAGCGTACGTTATCGTAAGAAATTAACGTACGCTAACCCCTGTTATGTACGCTAACCAGTAAGTGTTACGTATGTAACCATCCTACAGAGGCTACTGCCTCAACTCACACACGTCATTACGTACGCTAAAGACTAAGCATTACGTACGTTAATGCTAGTTGACTTTGACCGTCTCGACAGTCCAACACCCTTCACGTGCATGGCCACACACGGGCGGAAGTCAACCGATGCGATCTGATTCCCTCCTAACGTACGCAACGGATAACAGGTTACGTATGTTAAGACACAGAATTAACGTACGTTAATCTGACTATGTAGCATACGCTAGCACCACCAGAACATGTCAAAAATACAACTCTCCAATTAAATCTAACCATCAAACATAAAGTGAATAACAAAAATAAGTAACTCAATTCTATAACATCTCAACATTATAGTCATTATACTAAATGCAACGGTCCACAACATTCAACTTATCCGAGTAATGCAACAATAGGTAAAAATTAGAGTTGGATATTACAACCACACTGATGAGGATAGGTTAAAAAACAGGCCTCAATCGATTCCATTGGAAAAGCTCAAGGTTTTGCTGAAATATTGGGGTGATGAGAGTGTCCAGACCAAGGCTGAAAAGAATATAGTAAATCGAAAAAAAGTTGCTGATACACACATTGCTGGTCGTACAAATTTTGCCCAGATCGGTAAAGAAATGGTATGGTAATTAGGGACATTAATAATTGTGCTTCATAATCAGTTTATCTATTTTCTCTAAAATTGATGACTAACATAATTTCTTTTCGGCTCACTCTATTTTTTATGCTAGAAAAAGAAAAATGCAAGCACTACAACACCCACAAAAGGACAGATTTACCCTAAAACTCGAAAGGGTCATAATACGGAGGTAACACATTAGTTTAAATTCTCCAGATTGTTATACTACAAAATTATAGTGAAAAGGTCAAATATAATGAATTCTCAATTTTTATTCTACATTTTGGATACTTGGAATATTGGCAGGGTGAAGGTTTTAATGGAATTGATGCACGTAACAGTGGTGATGAGGGTCAAGAAGAACTAGGGGAAGTACCTGAACTGAATTTTGCAGCTCATGGACCAAATTGGCTAGTTGGTAGGAGTGGCAGAACAAGGAAAAGCAAGAAAGACATGTCAAAAATTGACAACAAAAATTCTGCACAACTGAAGCAGTTAAAGGATGAGTTAGCTTCTGAAATGGAGGACAAAAGGAATCAGAAATTGGAAAAGATTCTTGGAAATTACCTGAGCAAAATCCATCATTGAATATCAATGTAAAAGAATTGTGTGCTACTACTTCTGTCGAGGACGGAGATGAGACAGATGCATATGAAGAGCAAGAGGAAGCAGGGCCATGACGACTCATGTTTATATAATGTTTAACACTTAATTTGGTCTATATGTATTACGAAGTTAGATTGTGTCACTTGTACTTAGTTATTTTTGCTTGAACTTGGTCATTTTCTTGAACTTAGTTATTTTGCTTGAACTTGGTAATTTTCCTCAACTTGTTTGAGTGATTTGTGTATTGATGTTGGAACAGCAGTAATACTGCTTGGTTGGATTGATCTTATGATATACCAATTAAAATTGATGGTTGTTTATGAAATAAGACCATGCCTGTTTTTTATTAATCGTTGCAATACTAGCTTAAATGTTGCCATATATATCATATTCGTTAATAAAATTGATTGCATTTGATTCAGAATACGTTGTAGTTGGGCATATATATGTTGCCTTAGGGCAACCTGAGTCCATGTATTGCAACAATTAATACAAAAATATCATTGCAAAAAATGGTTGCCATTGATAGTCCAAGATATTGCAATGGTGTTAAATATGTTGTTATAGCCATTAAATCATTGCCATATAAAATATTTGCAACGATAAAAAGGCGTTGCAATATGGTACAAAATTCGTTGCCATAAGGGCCATATGGCAACCAGAACAAAGTGAACGCTTAATTTTTTAATAATCGTTGCCATAGACCCTATTGCAATGAATTTAGGGCATATTGCAACGTATTTTACACGTTGCTATATGCAATCTATGGTGTAGTGTGTGGTGATGTTAAGTCTAAACTTTTAATGATCCCTATACCTAAATGGTGGAGTATGGCATGATACTCTTCATAGTAGATTACCTATATAAGTGAGAAGTACTGGTTGCTTCTACTCGGAACACTTATGAAACTAAGATATGATCCAGGGCCGAAATGGACACAACATGAGAACAAAATGTGCTAGAATGATTATTGTGTAAATATTTTCGTCTTGGTTTACATAAATGGCTGAATAGTTTAAGACATCGCGTTACTAAGCAGAGTAAATCCAATTGTATTTTACTATGGAAGGTTCAAAGCCATAAGCTACCATTCCTGATGTAATAATTGTTTGCGAGAACTTTCGAATGACCCTTCATACATGCATGCATTAATGTTCACTCATATGGGGGATTATTGGAAATTGGTTTATTAAAATGGGTTTAACCCAAATTTTGACCAATTATTTAAGTAGATTCCATTTTTCGTAAATGAAAATAAACCGTGAAATCATAATCTACAATATTAGTAGATGAGATTAACATTTAATTTTTCTCAAAACCAATTTTGAGTGAATCAGAAATTAATGCATAAAGTTAGCCATTCAAATACATAGAGAAATAGAATAGTGGGAATGTGAAGAGTCACATTTCACATTGGAAAAAGATTGCAATTGTAACTACTTTATAAGGAGTTTCACCAAAGTAAGGAGTAATCATGTGTTACTCCTTATGGTGTACCATAGTGGACCAAGTTTGTTTTGACTAGCTCAAAGCTAACTCATAATGTCGCATGTCGCATTTGTCACTTTAGAGACGCACTTTGCACTTTTCACGTGCGCATCGTCGCGAGGAGTTTTGAGGAGCCTTAAGTTTTTATAGCTCGAACCAGGGTTCGGTTCACTGGCTCAGTGACGTGGCTAGGCAGCCTGGAAGGCGTGACTGGGCTCGTACACGCCAAGAGGTCTATTGTGGACGCACATGTCCACTGATGGGCACCATGACTGTCCAACATGCAAAGGGTGTCTGCACTGTGATCGGACGCGTATGTCCACTAATGAGATCCGAACCAAGGGGTGCATGTAATACCCGTAATTTTTATCCCCGGAAATTTTCTATTTTTGGCGGAAGTCTATTTTGACGACTTGCTTGGGACCGTTTCGTCATCCTGAGAATGATTAATTCTACACTTTTTGTCATCCGAGTTCGTTTCGGTATCGTTCTGTTGAATTCCGTGTTCTTTAACGACTTTTCCACGTGGGAGTTCGACTTTGTTAAATCACCATAAATTTTTGGTAACTCCAAAAATTCTGAATCTTTGCAATATTATAGAGCATCGAGTTAGCTTTCCAATGGTTCAAACGGTGAGTCAATCGGAGTCCGGACGAGAGAGTTATGGTCGTTTTAACTCACCCGCTCGTTATTGGCCGATCACTGCCGGCCGAACTCGGCCGTGTCGTCCGACACGGCCCGTGCCGTACTCTTCCGGATAAGCCTGGAACGACTGCCGACACGCCCGACCGTGTCCCAGGACACGGTCGAGTCATGCCTGGGCCGCTATTGTCGGGCATTTGTCGGAAGGCCCTCGGCCGCCGCGGCCGTGTCAAGCGGGACACGGTCGAGTCCTGTCGGCCAATCAGGCAACACGACCGTGCCGACCGCACGGCCGTGTCCGCAGCGATCAACCCTATAAAAGGCCCTGCAGACGTTTTTCTTGCCATTTTTCACCTTCTTCTTCTCCTCTTCCGCAGCTGGGCGTGTTCTAAACTTTAAGCCATGTTGTTTATGAACATATCCATGGAGTTCCTTGGGTTATATCATCAATCATTCGTCCGATAACATCCTTTGATCGAGCGAATCAGGTAAGATTTTCCAGAAATCTAATTTTGGGGATTTTGGGTATTTTGTTCGATTTCGTCCGTTTAATCCGATTTAACTTAGGATTGTGATGGATTGATGATTATTTAGATGTATTGTATCATTTCCTTGTTATCCCATGTTTGGATCGTATCGATTCGTTGTTTTGGTCGAGTTCTTGACCGACGCCTTGAAGGTGTCAGAAATGTCATAGAGGGTTTTCGGGCGTTCTACGATTATTCTTCCCGTATGATCGATGATTTATTGAATTTATGTAGTTAGGGTCGAATTCTAGTGAAGAACTCGAGACGAAACCATTCCGATCGTAGTCTTCTTCGTGTTTCAAGCTTCCTGGCCGAACCGTGTTCTTGGGGATCTTGATAACGTTTATTAAGGCAAGTATACATTTATGATTGTACGTTCTCGACTTTGAAAGTATGAAATATTGATGGTATGATTATTTCTAGCCACTCCGGGACGGGCCTATGGTCCTCTGAGGGTTTCGTAGCCTCTGGTGCGATTCCATGGTTGATATGAACGAACCGTTTCTACGGCATTAATATGAAATAATGTTGGCATGCTTATTTATATCCACTCCGGGACGGACCGACGGGTCCTCTGAGGGTTTCGTAGCCTCTAGTGCGATTCCATGGATAATATGAATTAACCACTCCGGGACGGACCGACGGGTCCTCTGAGGGTTCCGTAGCCTCTGGTGCGGTTCCACGGTATTCATATATGTATTGATGAGATGCTATGAGATTTAGTTATTCCGGAATACTAGTCTTGAATTGATGAATTGACGGATATTGATGAATTGACGGATATTGATGAATTGACGGATATTGATGAATTGACGGATATTGATGAATTGACGGATTACATTTACTTTATTGTCGAGAAGTATTATGTTTCATATTGTTATACTTGCACTAGCTATTCGACGGCTAACCCCTTTATGGGGAAATACGTTTCATGTATTTCAGTTCCAGGGAGAGCGACAGACGGAGTGCCGGTCGGCGTGAAGATGATGGGCAAGTGTGATACCGTATCTTGTCTCGGTTATTTTCTTGATTCCTCCATTCGGTTGTTGTTATCTTGGAATGGATTTTTAAATACTCGAGTATTGTATTTCGCTTTCCTTGATGTTCCTACTGTGTTGCCGAGGTATTGATTTGTGAAGTGATGTATATTTCTTCGTTGGTTATGGTTTTGAATACCATTTGTATCGTCTTCCTTTCTTTTGTATGTAGACCTTATCGGTCAAGTTTATAGTTCCGCGTATGTTTAGCCTTGTGGGTCCCACGGCGGGGCTCACGGCGCTGTAATATACCCTGAATAACTTGGGGGTGTTACGAATATGGTATCGAGCTTAGGTTTATGGATACCTAGGTCGGTCTTTGGGTCGATTGAGTCGGCATTTGCCCACAGATCACTACTCGCCATCATCACAAGGCGACCGGTACTTGTAAGTCCTCTCACTCTTCTTGTATTTTTCTTAATCGTTTCGTTTATAGCTTGGTATTCTTGGGAATTGGTCACTTCGAGAATGTGCGATTTGGATTATACTTACGCACGTATGTGCCCTTCAGAATGTTGGTGAAAGTAGGAAGAATCGTGTTTGTGATCACGGACGTGAACTCTTCCTTGAGATTTTGTTAAATTGCTAATTGCGATATTGGAGTGTATCGGTATTATGTTGAGACTTTGTTTAGGAGTCGCATGCTAGTATCACGGGAGATCTTCGACTTCACAGACTTGTAAGTATGTTGTTCGGATTATTCGATAATTCTTGGTGAATTTGAATTCCCGTTGAAAGGTTGTTTGTGCGAGTGATTGCGAGTTTCGAGGACGAAACTTGTTTTTAAGGGGGGTAGAGTGTAATACCCCGATTTTTTCGGATATATATATTTTTTTCGTTTATATATTGGATATCGTGGATGGTTAATTATGCTCGAGGACGTTGTGAACGTTTGATAATGTTATTGAATTGAGTATATGTATTGATTTTGCTGTATGCTCGTATTTGATATGTCATGACTTTGGACAGGAATTGTTGAAATTGGCTAAGTATGGAATTATTACGTACGTTAATAAGGTGAGATTACGTACGTAAGATTGGCATGGTTACGTACGTTAAGGCTAAGGTATTACGTACGTAACGAAGGCATCGGACAGAACCGAGTCCTGTGAGGCAGGTGGGACCCTGTTTCGGCAACTTTCGGCGGAGGATGTTGTGGTGAGTCAACGACGTGTTACGACGTTATACGGGGACGTGTTACGACGTAACACAACCATTATCTTGTAGCAAGTCAACTGGTATATTACGACGTTATATGGTATGGGTTACGTACGTAATGGATCGCACGGAATGAGACGGTGAGTTGGTTACGACGTTATGGATATTGGATTACGTGCGTTAAAGTTGTTACGCACGTTAAGAAAGGACACTTACGTGCGTAATGAGAGTACAATTTATATATTGAAGTGTTGCCTTTCATTTCTCTCACGATCCTTTGAGATATTTCTCTCCAAAACTCGTCCCTCTTCACTTTTAAGAGTGTTCTAAACACTTTTAACATGATTGTGAGCTTGGAATCATGGAATTAGAGCTTGGTTATGGAACTATTGTTGATTCTTGAAGTGATTTCTTGTGTTATCCATATTCTATGAGGTCTATGTTGAAGGAAGATAATGATATGCTTTGAATATGTTGATTATGATTATGGAATCATAGAGATCTTGATGTTCTTGAGGCCATATGATGACTATGATGATTTAATGATTCTTGAAATGGAGTTCAATTATTCTTTCTTCGTGGTTTGTCCATACAAGGTAATCCTCGTATCCCTTTGATAGTGGCTCATTTTTTTTTCTTTTTGGATTACTACTCGGGAGGGAGTATGTTGGTAATCGTGTATTTTGATGTTCGTCTTATTTCAATGAAAATGCATAAATTGACTGTACTTTTATCCATTGCGTGAGTATTTTTGAAATGGATTTTGGTATTTTGCCAACTGAAACTTTATTTTGTAAAACCGATTCCCTAAACTGAGTTTTTGGCATTTTAACCTTGATCGTTTTGACGGTATTTGGAAAATAATTTTTTTAGTATTTGAAAAATATTACCGTCATCGGTCTTTTTAGCATTTTTGGAATGACGTGGAAATTGTGCTTAGCACGGTAAATCCTTGTGAGAAGGGTTTACGGCGTGTAATATTCCTGGGAGGATGCAGGGTGTTACAATTATGGTATCATGTGATAATGTTATACGAGATTTATTGGAATTGTAATAAGAGATTTCGGATGTTGATATGATTATTGAGATCTTCTTCATATGACGATAAGGGTTTTGTTGTGATTCTTGAGGTTGTATGAATGACATGATGAAGAAAATGGTAACATGGAGATATATACCTCGGATATGTTGTTCTGAACGTGATTTCGGATATTTCATGTTCTTGCAGAACTCTTGAATTATCCGAGGTGATGAAAAATTTTTTTAGAAGTGTTGATGTTTTGGAAAATGAATATGGAATATTCATATCTAGAGCTAAACTAGGTGTTGGAAATAATATTCGTATAGGAATACGAATGTGATTATGAGTTTGATGAGACTATTATTCATCTCTGAATTTGGAAGCCCATACATATGGAGCAAATATTCAAATCGAATGATTGGATTGTTTGATAACCTTTTTAATATGATTATCTATTGTTTTGAACCAGTCGGATGATTCGAATTGATGACGGTCATAAGTAAATTTTAACGATGGATTTACGAGAAGGGAACCTTGTCAATTCGTATTTAAGAATTGAGTTTGGAACATTTAGACCCTTATTATTGGTCCGAATTGGTTGCTGATATGATCATCATATTTCGACTCGTATTGTGGACATGATTTGTAAGTGTCTGAGTTGGATTGTTCAGACTGTGATTAGTCGAGATATGGTAAAACGATTGAGTTCGTGGTTTGGTGGTATTGATATTGGTCGTCATCGAACCGGTTGATTATCAATCCTTCGTTTTACAATAAGGTATGATGTTTGATCGTGAATTATGACTGTTGTGTTGCGGTTAAGGTTGAAGGGTTCGTAGATTAACTTGGTCGAGACTGAGGGAATTCGTAAGACGAAATCAACTGAATTGGTAACAGTACGTTGTATTGATATCGAGGCAAGTTTTATACTCGTACTAATCATGAGACTAATGTTATCGTGTATGTGTACGAATGTGTGTATCATTTCAAGACTTGGCCTCCTTATGATTTTATTGATAACAGGGGATTGTTTGATACGACACCCGTCGACAAATTATGCCAAATGTTACTGTTGTTTGTAAATGGCCAGTTCGAGGCATTGCGATACTTGTTGGTTAAGTTGCTATCGATAGCCGGTTCGCGGTATCGATGTATCGATTATTATTGTTCGCGATTAATGTCGTTCTGAGACATCGTTGAATCTTTGTCATCGAATTGGATCTGTTGCTATGATGATTTCGTTAACCGATTGGGGACGTTTGATATATCCTTTTGCCATCTCCGTTTCGGTGGTCGGTTTAAGACAAGGACATCTATTCTATCGTATCATTGATTATCGATTGACCGTTCTAAGGTAATCGAGGTATTGAATTGGGATTATCGAAGATAATTCCCATCAGTTATCAAAGATAATTTCCATCCGTTGTATAATTGTTATCGATTGGCCATCCTACGGTAATCGAAGTATTGAATTGGGATTATCAATGATAGTTCCCATCCGTTAAATTATTATTGTCGTGTTGACCGATTCAAGGCAGCACACTATTTTCTTGTGAACTCGGTAATTTTGTGATCTTTGAAGGTTGAGGATTTTCCCAGCTGTTGTGTTGTGATCGTTGCTCGTGTTAATCGGTCCTTAGGGAAATTCGATCCCGGGATGGTTGTTTTGAATATCGTTGGTCGTGTCGATCTTTCATTATTCGTGTCATCGTTCACTTGGTGAGTCGTATGATCCGTATTGGATGTTTTATCCCTTGAGTTTCGTTGTCATGTTGTATCGTGGCATATCCGGAATCATGTCTGCGTCTTTGATTGGTTATGTGTAAGATTTTTAGCCGGGCACCCGATGGTCATGCGTGGATATTTCCGCATTGGACCGTGCACACGAGACGTAGTTCTTGAGGCTAATTAGGTACATTGTCACACGTATATTACGGATTCCGTATACGGGGTGGACATGTGCACGGACACATTTCCGGATCGGGCGTCTTGTGATATCCCTCTTGAGCTTTATTGATTGATCGTTCGTAGTCCATGTTGTATTGGATATGTCCGACGATTTGCGATGGTTGTTCATACGCCGAGGGGTATGTCCGACGATCAGGTTTGCTCCTTTGAGATCTGTATTATGATGATTCTGACTTTGGGCATTCGGCTTCGAGCCATTGTGATGTATCGGTATTCCCGTTGGAGCCTTCGGGCATTGTGAATTCGTATCTTTTTCGGCATTGGTTTGGTCTACCTTCGGGTAATGTATTGTTGTGTTCTATATTGATGATTCTCCGTTTGGGCGTATGTTTCGGTTCTTGTGCATCTCGTTGAGTTTTCCTGGAGAAATATTTCTTCTCCCTACCTGTTTTAAGTTTCGGGACGAAACTTCTATTAAGGAGGGTAGAATGTAATACCCGTAATTTTTATCCCGGAAATTTTCTATTTTTGGCGGAAGTCTATTTTGACGACTTGCTTGGGACCGTTTCGTCATCCTGAGAATGATTAATTCTACACTTTTGTCATCCGAGTTCGTTTCGGTATCGTTCTGTTGAATTCCGTGTTCTTTAACGACTTTTCCACGTGGGAGTTCGACTTTGTTAAATCACCATAAATTTTTGGTAACTCCAAAAATTCTGAATCTTTGCAATATTATAGAGCATCGAGTTAGCTTTCCAATGGTTCAAACGGTGAGTCAATCGGAGTCGGACGAGAGTTATGGTCGTTTTAACTCACCCGCTCGTTATTGGCGATCAGCCCGGCCGAACTCGGCCGTGTGTCGTCCGACACGGGCCGTGCCGTACTCTTAGGATAAGCTGGAACGATCGCCGACACGCCGGCCGTGTCCCGGGACACGGTCGAGTCATGCCCGATCGGCGCCGGCGGGTCATTGTCGGAAGGCCCTCGGCGCGCCGCGAGGTGTCAAGCGGGACACGGTCGAGTCCCTGTCGGCCAATCTGTAACACGACCGTGCCGACCGGCACGGCCGTGTCCGCAGCGCCAACCCCTATAAAAGGCCCCCAGACGTTTTTCTTGCCATTTTCACCTTCTTCTTCTCCTCTTCCGCACTGGGCGTGTTCTAAACTTGAAGCCATGTTGTTTATGAACATATCCATGGAGTTCCTTGGGTTATATCATCAATCATTCGTCCGATAACATCCTTTGATCGAGCGAATCAGGTAAGATTTTCCAGAAATCTAATTTTGGGGATTTTGGGTATTTTGTTCGATTTAATCCGTTTAATCCGATTTAACTTAGGATTGTGATGGATTGATGATTATTTAGATGTATTGTATCATTTCCCTTGTTATCCCATGTTTGGATCGTATCGATTCGTTGTTTTGGTCGAGTTCTTGACCGACGCCTTGAAGGTGTCCGGTAAAATGTCATAGAGGGTTTTCGGGCGTTCTACGATTATTCTTCCCGTATGATCGATGATTTATTGAATTTATGTTGTTAGGGTCGAATTCTTGTGAAGAACTCGAGTGAAACCCTTCCGTTCGTTGTCTTCTTCGTGGTTCAAGCTTCCGGTCGAACCGTGTTCTTCGGGATCTTGGTAACGTTTATTAAGGCAAGTATACATTTATGATTATGCGTTCTCGACTTTGAAAGTATGAAATATTGATGGTATGATTATTTCTAGCCACTCGGACGGGCCTATGGTCCTCTCGAGGGTTTCGTAGCCTGCAGTGCGATTCCATGGTTGATATGAGCGAACCGTTTCTACGGCATTCATATGAAATAATGTTGGCATGCTTATTTATATCCACTCGGGACGGACCGACGTCCTCACGAGGGTTTCGTAGCCTGCAGTGCGATTCCATGGATAATATGAATTAACCACTCGGACGGACCGACGGGTCCTCCGAGGGTTCCGTAGCCTCAGTGCGGTTCCACGGTATTCATATATGTATTGATGAGATGCTATGAGATTTAGTTATTCCGGAATACTAGTCTTGAATTGATGAATTGACGGATATTGATGAATTGACGGATATTGATGAATTGACGGATATTGATGAATTGACGGATATTGATGAATTGACGGATTACATTTACTTTATTGTCGAGAAGTATTATGTTTCATATTGTTATACTTGCACTAGCTATTCGACGGCTAACCCCTTTATGGGAAATACGTTTCATGTATTTGAGTTCCAGGAGAGCGGACAGACGGGCACAGGTCGTCGTGAAGATGATGGGCAAGTGTGATGCTGTATCTTGTCTCCGGTTATTTTCTTGGATTCCTCCATTCAGTGTTGTTGTACTGGAATGGATTTTTAAATACTCGAGTATTGTATTTCAGTTTCCTTGATGTTCCGGCCTGTGTTACCGAGGTATTGATTTGTGAAGTGATGTATATTTCTTCGTTGGTTATGGTTTTGAATACCATTTGTATCGTCTTCCTTTCTTTTGTATGTAGACCTTATCGGTCAATTTTATAGTTCCGCGTATGTTTAGCCTTGTGGGTCCCACGGCGGGGCTCACGGCGCTGTAATATACCCTGAATAACTTGGGGGTGTTACAGTGCAGCCAGTCCCAAGAGGCACCTGAAACTCTATATAAAGAACCCCCCTTTGAATGATCAAAGACACTAGAAAATTTCAAATCGAAAATTACTACAGATAACTTAAAAATTTGAAAATCATATAGCATTCGAGCATCTTGAGTTCTTCCGTTCCTTCAATGTTTGAAAGTTCAAAACACAAAATTGTTCGCTGAAGGTTTAAGTTTTGGAAGTGCTGCTAATTTAAACTAGGAAGTCGTTGTATCTTATGGACGATTGCCAAGAACCGTTAGCACTTTATATGGAGGTCGTCTTACGAAGATAGTATCCAATACTAGCCTCGACTTCATTCTCGTCACTTCAGTTCAAGAAAACCAGCAGTCCACGATCAATACCAACCAACAAAAAACTCAATGCTTACTTATGGCTGCAAGATGATGATGATGATGATCGGAGGTCGACGAAGTAGATGGATGAGATTTGTGAATCTATAAATTATGCATGATATTACTAAAAAAAGAATTTTAGCCGACGACCTTCCAGTAACCGACCGACGATTGTCCGGTGTCGTCGGCTAAAGCCGTCGTTTGGCCGATGACGCATATCTCATCGTATAAAGTATTTTAATCGACAATTCTGCTTTATCTCGTCGGATAAAGTACTAAAAGTCGCCGAGTACAGTTTAGGTGTTTAACCGACAACCTAGTATATTTTAGCCGATGGAAAGCTCAAAGCCGACTGCTAAACTCCTGCGTCTTTATTTGGCAGAATAGCACCATCTCACATTTGAAAATATAACATTTACAACAAACTCAAAAAATACACAACACGACACCCCATTTACACCAAACTCAGAAAATATACAATAATAAAGGGAGAAGCAATAATTTTATCTGGATTGATCACTCAAGAAATTATATTTATTAAGGTATGTTTATTAAATTTTGATTTTGATTGTTCTCATATGCATATAAATATATTATATATAATATATATATATATATATAATATATTGAATTATTAATTGTTCATTGAGAGGATTATACTGATTATTATGTTCATTGAGATGATGATTATGGTTATTATGTTCATTTAGATATTTAATTACAAGTAGAACTTGAAGTTTGTTATATCAAGATGTTGTTGATAATTTTTAGTCTTATACATTTGTTCATATTTTGTATTGATATATTTCACCGATAATTATAAACAAGTCTATTGTTTTTGCTTCAATTTTAATTATTTTTCGATAACTTTATTTTATGGGAAGATAATGTAAATTAAGCTTTAAAAGGATAAATTTATTTATTTACTCAAGAAATAACATTTTTCACAAAATATCTTTATAAAGTTTTTATGTATTTGTGTTGTAGATCTCAAAAGGACTAGCCAACACTCTTTTCGGATTTAAAAGTAGAGTATATATCAAAAGTTATCTTGTAAAAAAGATCTGGGACGAAATGCAAAAACATCAAATTTCGAGCTAGAATCGAAGACCAATAAATATTTACGGCCGTACAGACACTAATACGGTGGTCTGTATTGCAAAACATAAATACATGTTCCATAGGGCATTATATGGTCGTATAATAACAATGTCGTGTGTTCGAGCATATATTGCCGTAAGACATCAATGTAGGATCGTATTTTGGAAGCCTACAGTCGTATCTTCTAATTATTGTGGTTATACGTTTTGACAGATTGCAAAGATCTTTCCTATATTTCCATTTTTAGACTTACATGGAGTGGGTGACTTGCCTTGATCTGATTTTGATGTATTTTTCTGGTGTTTTTGGTGTCATTAGGTGTAGGGCTGTGAACAAACGTAACAGTTCGATTTGGTTAGAAGGATTCGGCTCGAGAAAGCTCGATTCGTGGCTCGATTCGGGGCACCAAACGTAGAGCCGAACCCTATAAAACAGGATTCGGGAATCGGACCGAACGGTTCCGCTCGATTCGAGGGGCTTTGGCCCAAGACATAAGCCTCTCCCATCCCAGGCCGAACTATTTGGCTTCGGCGAATCGGACCGAACTATATTCGAACTATACTGGACCTATAGAGTTATAGTGGACTTCAACTCGAGCCGAATCGAACTATATTCGAACGGTTCGAAAATTCGAGCCGAATCGAATCGAACTATAAAAAAAATTGCCTTCGGGCCGAATCGAACCTCAAATTTTGAGGTTCAAAATTTTCGAGCCGAATCGAACCTATGGTTCGAATAATTTCGAGCTGGACCGAACCTAGTAAAGGTTCGGTACAATTCGGCTCGTTTACAGCCCTAATTAGGTGACTATGTGTGTATAAATAGCCTACTAATCCGTTAATTGGATCATCTTCCACACCTAGTGTACTATATTATAGTTATCATTTTGTGTGAAGAACACACTTGTGTTCTTGACAAGTTTATGTAAGTGTATTGAAGTGTATGTTGGAGAGGGAGTCTATCGTTTTGTTTTTTTTATCTAAGGGAGTTAGTATCAATTCTTTTCCTTCATCAACTAATCATGTTTACCATTTCATGTATTTTTTGAATAAAGCCTTAATGGGCTAAGTTCTCCTAGTTGGGATTTTAAACAAGAATTTTATCATGTTATTTAAGTTTGCATAAAAATTTATTTTGGATTGCTTATTTTTGTGTGCGATTTTTATTGTCCTACAATCTTTATATTATTTGGCCAATAAATGATATTCATTGTCTTCATATATTTTGAAAGAAAATATGTTGATTTGATCAAATGATTTTCACTCTAAGTTCTTTTAAATGATAGAAATATATCTCTTAAGCTTAGATGATTACTCGAGTTATTTTCATAAAATCTAATATTATGTATTGAATCAAATCAAAATACAAATATAGTAGATTGAATCAATATATAAGAGGCATTTTGACATTCGAAAGATGAACTGTATTTTTAAGGAAAAAACATAATAAATGATGCATCTTGCGAATTTATTTATATCTTCTATATCTAATGAACAAATTGAGTTTTTAATAAACTATTTCATTATTACATCTTTTTAGTTTTTTATTTAATCAATATTATTCTATTTCTTGTACTTGAATCGCAATTCTTACCATTACCAATATATGTTACTTTTACGATTGGTCCTTAAATCAATATCAAATTGTTATGTGGGCTGAGAACTCTTATTCAGTGACTGGGCCGTTCAACTGTTTCGGGTCTGTAAATATCGGGCCTAGCCCATTAATAAGAACCTAGACAATCAATATATTGTTGTTTTTGGTTTTATTAAGAAACCCTAACAGCTGACTCCGTCCTGAGGCGAACGAATTTTGCAGCCGCAAAAACAATAATGGGTAACCTTAATTCCAATCCTCGATATCATTATTTTTTATGTAGATTTTATTTGTTTTTCTCCTTTTTCAATCTTGTGGCGGATTTGCAGGTGCCTATACGTATGTGTCGGAAATTTGGAAGAAGAAGCAGTCCGATGTGATGCGGTTCTTGCTTAGGGTTCGCTGCTGGGAGTACCGTCAGCTTCCGGCTGTTGTACGTGTCACCCACCCTACCCGCCCCGACAAGGCCCGTCGCCTCGGCTACAAGGCCAAGCAGGTTTCTTTTTTCTTTTTCGTGTTTAATCAATGTCCTATAAAAGTTCCCGATTTTAATTGCCTTTTTGAATTAAGCACTCAATATAAACTGAGGATCCTAGGGGTAGAAGTGTTGGCTCCTAGGATTCCTGTTAAAGACAGAAAAAGTGTTATTTTGTAGCTAAAATGGATATTTAAGAATATATATATATATATATATATATATATATATATATATATATAGAGAGAGAGAGAGAGAGAGAGAGAGAGAGTCGTTAATTGTTTTTAGCTGTTGCTGTTACTCCATTACGTAGAATAGTTTTGATGTTTTTAACCAGTCATTTTTCTTTGATGCTATAGTGTTCATATGAATTTATAGTTGTGGTTGTAGTATAAGTTGGGGGAACAAGTAATATTGTGAAAGGTAGATGAAGACCCAAGAAAATTTGGATAAAGATGATTGAAAATGATATGCGGTTTCTTGGAATTGGAGAAGGTATGGCGATTGAGAGGCAAATGTGGCGGGAAAGAATACGGATGGTGGATAGAATCTGATTCTTTTTCTTTTAATCTGTATTTTTATTCCTATTTTCTTTTATTCGATGTTATCTTTTAATTTATTTTTCAGGATTTTTCATTTTTTTTCTTTTTTTTAACATTCATTCTCCTTCTTTTTATTTGCTTTTTCTCTACTTTTTTTTCCTCTTTTTTCCTTTTATGTTATTTATGTAACGATTATTGACGGTTTCAAAGTTTGATTCATGTTAGCCGACCCCAAATCATTTTGGGACTAAGGCTTATATGTTGTTGTTGTTGTTGGTTGTAGCATAAGTTTTCTACTTGTCTTTATGGTTTTTTCCAACTAAAAAATTGTTATATATTTAATGTGATTGTAATCGTCGTCTATTTTTTATCAGTTTTTTTCTTTTTCTAAAGTTCTTTATGCTCAGAGAATGAATTTCAATTTTCAGGGTTATGTGATCTACCGTGTCCGTGTTAGACGCGGTGGACGGAAGAGGCCCGTTCCCAAGGGTATTGTATATGGTAAGCCCACAAACCAGGGTATTACTCAGCTCAAATTCCAACGCAGCAAGCGATCAGTCGCAGAGGAGCGAGCAGGAAGAAAACTTGGTGGCCTTAAAGTTCTCAACTCTTACTGGATCAATGAGGTTTGGAATTATATATGTCTTCACCTGTTAAGTTTTAAACATCTCCTTTCATTTTCTAACCTAGTCATTAATGCCCTAAGTTATCGATTGACATGCATGAACCAGGCTTCTGATATACACTGTATGAATTAAATAGTCGATTTTTTTATATTGTTTGAGTGATTTTACTTTCTCAAGCCCCTTTTTAATACGCATAAAGAATTGCAGATTAGTCATGAAGTTCTTCCCGTCCATGAGGATTTTCTTGTGCTAGTTCATTTAGGGTCGATCAAATTTTAAGATTGAAGTATGTGGAAGATTTGGAGGTGTTTATTCTCTCTATTCAGCAAATAATACTTCTTCCAGTTTTCAGAAGTTTTTTTTGAAATGAAAAGTCACATATAAGGAAGTGTTACGGAAATAGGGATCATTCCAAAACCTTTACCGTAATACATCGTAAATACATTTACTAGATGAATTAATATGTATAAGGGTAATGTAGGAAAAAGCTTTACTCATTAGCCTTGAAAATATCAGAATATCATTCTTCCAGAAAAAGCTCAACTCATTCTTGTTTTTGAACTTGGCGGAGTATGTGGCCTACTTATATACCATCTCTGTCCATTTGCATATATTTCCTATTTTATAACGGCAAATCTTTAATTCCGTGTCTGCAATGCAGGACTCTACATACAAGTACTTTGAGGTAATATTGATTGATCCGGCCCATACTACTATCCGAAACGACCCAAGAATCAACTGGATCTGCAATCCAGTCCACAAACACAGGGAGCTTCGTGGGCTTACTTCTGCTGGAAAGAAATACAGAGGACTTAGAGGAAAGGGACACTTGCACCACAAAGCACGTCCATCAAGAAGGGCCACCTGGAAGAGGAACCAGACATTGTCCCTTCGTCGTTACCGTTAATTGTCGTCTGGTTTTTCCGGGTGTTTTAATGAGAAACTTAATCTGGTTTGTATTGCAAAATTTGTTTTTGGGAAGCATGTTTTCCACACTTTTGACTTGAGGTCGTGATGATGTTTCCAGTTTTATCTTTTGCTTTCTACTTTATTGGATCATGAAACGCCTTTTATTTTTGAACCGGTGTTTGCTTTTCTTTAGAACTCTTCATTCGAAGTACGGCTGGGATATTTTTTTTTTTTTTTTTTTTGAAAAACTAGTCTAGAATTGAAATTCAAAATTTGTTATGTAATTTGGGTTCGGTTCCTGATCTTTTTCTCCAGAAACCGAATTTTTAGGAACCGAACTAATTTTCTCAAGCATCTGAAATACCCGAACCGAAGATTCTATTTCAAATTTCTCAGAAAGAATCGAAAAGAACCAAATTATTTTGATTACTTTGTTTTTTTGGTTATTTTCAAGTTTTTCTGAGAAAGGGATACTAAAAATTATGGTGTTTTAGTTTATATAGTATGTAGAAAAATTAGAAATAAAATTAGTTATGAAAAATATAATATGGTTTATATTTTGGATATTGTGGGTTATAATATTGATGTTAATTTTGGGTATTACGGTCATTGGAATTTTGAAACTATAATAACTGAATCCGAACTTGAAGTTTATTTTAGGACCCAAACCTGAATTTTTTTAATGATTTCTTTCTCAATACTCGAACCGAACCGAAATTGATAGTTCAATTTGGATCTTCGGTTATTCAGGTCCCAAGTCTCGGCCCTAATTTGAAGTGTTAACTTTATGACAATTTCAGGTGGGGCTTTCTTTAGAAAGCTTGTTGTCTCGATGAAAAATACGTCATACCATATCCGTAGTGCGGATTATGGATGTCGGAAATTTCAAATTTGATTTTCCATTTTCTTTACCCTTGGTTTTGATTCTGTGGTGCTGAATCTTTCTAGTGATATTTTAGGCACAACAAACTAGTTCATGCATCTATGGATTTGATTTCCCAGCTTGTACCCACCATCAAAGTCTCTTATTAAGAACCTTTTTTAACCTCCAACCTCAAATCAAATGGTTATCTTCAATCCCTCATTTTGTTGGAGAGACTGAACCCTGTTTGATCACATTTTCAATCATAGTTTAGAAGTTTAGACATACTACTTCAGATCGGGGAGCTCTATTTTTCTTCTTTATTATTATGTCATCAATTCAATCACTATTTCTAGAATTCCCTAAACCCTAAATAATCCTAAACCCTAAAACTGAACCACAAGCCCTAAAACTTTGAACCCTAAGGACTCTTTGACATGCGTTCTAATAAAAAATATTATGAAATATAATGTGAGTGAAGGAGTTACACTAGTGTAATATTATTTTAATTAGTACATGGCATATGAACGAATTTCGGGGACGTACCGAAAAAGAAAGATATGAACAAATTTGAAGGATGAATGGAATATGGCATATCATGAGCACTGGTCCATTATGCATTCCACAAATATCTTGTGTATTACTTATGTATCTATATAATATAACAGTTTAGTTCCTTCATATCTATACACGGGGCGAAGTGAACTGAATTATTCCATATGAATTTATGTCAAATGGAGGATCATAATCTTTTCTTTGTATAAAGCTAGTGAAGCACCGGTGGGGTCTTCTTTTTCTGTATTCAATCAAGACCCTAACATAGTTTAATAAACTAAATTAAATATATCAACACTAAGATTACAAATTTTGAAATCCTAAGATGGAAATACAATTAATAAATCATCCCATTCACCTGAGCAATGTTCACTCTGCATATAAGAATGACAACGTTAAATGTAATATAGTGTAGTGTACAATTATATTAAATATGGAAAAATATTAGAGCAAAAGAACATGCACAGGAACGATTATCAACTGTCATATGAAGTATGGAGAAATTGTATACCAATTTCAACATCATATCCCTTTTTGTGTGAAAAATGCAACTGTTAACTATGAAAAAAAAATCAAATAATGAATATCAACTGAACATCATCCATACCGTCTCTACGAGTTTAACACTGTGATTTCTTCACAAAGAACACACAGGAACGATAAAGCCCCAAACAAACATCAACATCCAGCAACACAGTAGCGGATCCAAGATTACATGATCAAGGGGTCAGGGTAAAAAAAATAAAAAAATTTCAACAAAAGAGATAATACTCAAAAGATAAACATTATCATTTTTATGAAAAGCTGATGCAAATTGCTTCAAAATTGCACAAAATCGATTTAGAACCTGACGGTCCTGACCTAGAAAATTTCGTAAATCTGAACATGATATCCCTTAGTCCTTAGACAATTTATCAAACCACAAAACAAACACAAGATAAACAAAATAACTAAATCCCAGTCCCAATCCCAGCAGTCCATGTTTGTTTTTTCTTTCACCATTAATTATGTTTGGGACATTTGTGCTTAATGAGTTATTGGTTGGGCTTGGAGTTGGGCTTTTAATTTTTTTATATATTATTATAATATAATATGTAAAAAAAGATTTTTTTTCAAGGGGTGAGATGACCCCTCTTGCCCTGCAGTGGATCCGCCACTGACGCAATCAATATCAAAACCGATCGAATGGGGTCTCTCGTTAACACTAATCATTCGTTACTTAAGGAGCCAACATAAACATTCTGAAGTAGATATTTGGTGTTCAGCAAAAGAGCATCATCATCCTTATTCGCAGCACAAACAAGCGAAGTTCCTTGATTTCCTCATGCCACTTCAAAATCTGCTCCTTGTATGTTCTATGGAAAAATTAAAGAGTAAAACTACGTTATAAAAAAAATAAAGAGTAAAAGTACGTTATAAGTTCTAATTTTAAGTCTTGTAGGACCTTTTAAAGTTCTTATCACTTGCAAAATAATTCGTTCTTCAAAATCATTGCTCAGTAGCTTAAATAATAATGTTGAACTCGTACTACTCTCGGATAAGATATTAATTAATTAAATCTGTCAATAGTTTAAATTAATTAATGGACATTCGATATCTTAAACACGAGAAATAATATATTTAAATAAGGAGCCCGATTTCATAAATTGGGATTTGAGTAGGAAGTGCAATATAAATTCTTTAGTGGACTGAGTTGATATTTAATATACTCAATATATTAGGAAGGTTCTACTATGAAAATTTGAGTTCCATTAGGAGTACTTTCCCTAATCCTCAATATCCCTAAAGTAGCTCATAACACATGTAAATACAACATAAGGGATCGGCCAAAACTCACTTCTTCAAGCTTGAGAGTTTGATTTTTTTTTTGTGTGTGTTTAATTGTAGATAACACATTAATTTGTTGTCTTTGATTTTTTGATGTCTTTGATTCTACAATTCAGATAACACATTAATTTTCTAAGAGTGTTTACATAATACTAGAAAATATAGAAAAAGAAATCGAGTGACATTAAGCCACAAGGAGTTCGGCCGATCTAATTTGCTATTCAGGGAAGTCCGGTAGATTGTTGCCCACACGACATCCGGATATAGGCGGGATATACTATAGAAGATCTAAAGGTAGAAATACAAGAAGATCAAGGAGAAATTCGAAGACTTTGCTTCAAAGGTAACGTATTCTAAGATCTCTTAGATTTAGGTAGAATACTACGAATTATCATGTTTAGACGCATATATAAATATTGCTCGTTTAAATTGCTTATTAATCTGTGTAATTAATTATTTGACAAGCCTGAATAGATTCGATTCTTGAGGGCCGGTTTTAGTAAATCCAAACTCGCCGCTTCCGCTGCGTCTTATTTCCAACACATACACCATGTGTGATTGGGTATGTCCGACAGTTGTGATTGGTGGTTCATATACCGGAGGGGTATGTTCGATAGTCGAGTTTGTTTCATGGAGATATATTATATATGATTTGTACAACATCTTGAGATTTATGATCATGTATATCAGATCTTGTGGTTTTGGGCGAAATACTTGTTGTATGTATTTTAGATCGAGGGAAGACGAATGCACAAGAAGAGCATTGTGACTACGAAGTATTTGACGGATACTAGTTTGGGGACCCCAAATCTTCTTGTTTTCAGTTAAGTTGAACCGTGTACTTTTTTTCTGCCTTATTGTATTTCTCCACAGTTTGCATCATTTGGGGTATCTCCATCTTTATATGGATTATACTTGTACTTTGGATTCTGTGTATTGTGGAAATTATAACTGAATATTGTATAAACTCCTCACCGGAGTATGGGTAATATTATGGGATTCCGTACTGCAGTTAAATTACGGTTGATTATGTACTTGTATCGCGTGGTGTGTCCCGGTATGGGGTTCACGATACTGTAATAGCCATCTTTTTTCTGGGTGTTACAGTTCTCAGTGAGCACAGGGCATCGCCAACGAGGCATGGTAGTTGTTCCTGTTTAAGTGGTTTTGGTTGATTTAGTGGCTCATTGAAAAATGAGTCCGGATCCTCTCCATTTCCGGAGAGGACTGGAAGGGGCTGCACCGTCCGATGCAGACCTACACACACACACCCGCACGGGTGTGTGTGATCTGGACGGTCCAGATCGAACTGGACCGTTTAGTTACTGGAGAGGATCTGGTACAATTCGGGAATTGGTAAGGCTAAAACTGTGAGTTTTGATTCGTGTGGAAGATTTCACTTTGGGACGATTTGGTCGAAAATCATGTTTTGAAGTTTTTGTTTTTGAAAGGTTAAGCGATCTAGTCTGAAGTTAAGTTGAAGATAGCCGAGATGGTTTCTTGTTCTGTTGGAAAGAATTTGTAAGTAATTTGAGCACAACAAAAGAGAAAATGAACACAACAAAAAAGAGAGGATGCAAGAGACAGCTCTTTATCTTTAAGATGAAGTTGTCCCATACAAGTGATCTCGGTTTAACGACAATCGTCTCCCAAAATACAACCACTCACCCCCTAAATAGTAGCACAACAAACTCAAAGACTCACAAACTCAAAATATGTGGAACTCTTTTTAGGTATGCATTAGGGAAGCATGCACTCTATATAGTATGACAAGGATATATGTTGCAAGGTGATATTTTCGTAAGCGTAACACCCCAAACCAGGCAGTTATTATAGTACCGTGAGTACCCAACTGGAACCTACCAGACGAATCACAATATAATAATCAACATACACATAATTGCAGTACCGAACAATATTATGCTACACGAGATCGGAGTCTAGAAATTTTCCACTATGAATATTGCAGGCTTACAAATTCTCCCTAAATAAAATAGGGGAAACACATCGAGGGAAATAACTCGGAAACCAGACGAGAGAGAGAAAAATTTCAGGGCCGGCCCAACCATTAATGAGGCCCAAAGCGACTTAAAGAATGAGGCCTTTTAATATTTTAATAATAATTTTTTATAAAAATATTATATTTGATATAAAATTATTCGATCTTCTTGTAATGAAAAGCCAGTTATCAAATTACATTAAAAATTAAATGTTATGGGAAAATTTAAATAATATACTATTTTTTGACCTTTTTGTAGCACAACTCTAGCATGTTTTCTAATTTTCTAAATCTAGAAAACAAGTCAGAACTGTTTTCTATAATTTTTTAAAGTCTAGTTATAATTTGGAAAACCGTGTTTTCCAGTTTTTAGTTTTCTTTTTAGAAAATATTTAATTTGAACGTGTTTTCATTTTTTTCTGTTTTCTTAGAAAATTTTTCTAGAAAACTGGTGAAGTAAAGATGGCCTTAGTGCTTGTGTTTGCATTTTGAGTACACGACACGAAAGTACACGATCGAGATTTAGTGTCGGCTTTGTGTTTACCCTTTCGGTATACGACACGACACGAGGGACACGAAATAAATAAATAAATATATATATATATATAATATTTTATATCTAATTCTATAAAAATATATGAATTTTGTTTGTACTAAACTTTAAAATTCGAAAATATAATGTGAACTTTCATAAATTTTGTGTAAACAGTCGTGTTTTCATTGCCATTCATTTCGTTTCGTCTACTAAAACCTATAAATATAATATTAAAATATTAAAATTGTTATTTTTATAATATTTTAATATTTATTTTGTATTATGTGCCTGACACGAAAACACGACACGACACGAGACGAATTTGCGCGGTACACGACACGACACGACACAAATTCAATTCGTGTCGTGTATGAGTTTGAACTTTTGGTACACGAAACATAAAAGTACACGATATGAAAGTACACGACACGAGCGATTTGCGAGGTCTAGTTTTAACCAAATTAAAATGAAGTCGTTTTCCGTCAAAATTGTGTAGCTGAAGTTGGGAACAATTACATATTACCAGAAAAGTTCCAAATCGGAATGCTCCAAACTGTTCAATAATTACGAATTCATCCAAATATTATATTTTATTTTCAAACTTATTACAAATAAATTCAAAAATCAAAGACAATGATGATGTCAGCTCCAGGACACATACTGACACATGTATTTTCTTACATAGATGTCCATGTCATTAATATTTAAGAATTAATTACTTATAAGAGAAATTTATTTATAATCAAATAAAATTGAGTTGGGTGTTGAACAAGAATTTTTGGCCTCCGGATTTTTTTTCTTTAAGTTTATTTATTTATTTATTTATTTTAATTTTTTAATTGTTATAGTTCATTAATTTTTATTTTTTATAAGAAGAAAGAAAAAAATGATCGGTGGTGGATATCGTCCCTCCACTTGGTAGAACTATTTGTTAGTTCTATGGTGCGTTTGGGATATGGATTTTACATATTTAGTACAACTGTATATCACGGCCTAAAGTCGACGATGGGACAGGCGTGCGCAATTTTACCGTAGCCGACGATCTCTCACATGCATTTGAGTGATTGGATTTTTAAACCTAATCTGACTGCTGCATTGAAAAGGGAGGTCTCGAAAAAGTCAACGAGCATTGACGATTTGCCTCTCATTGGATTTTTTTCATAGAGAAGCCCCTTCTCCATTTATGCTAGTTAGACCTGGCAAAATAGGTCTAGGTCGGCCAGCCACAAGACGTTTTAGGTGCAAGAACGCCTATATTTTTACCAAAAATCGGGCCTTTTTTACTAAATTTATTCGGCCTGTTGAGCCTGCATGGCCTGCCTGGCCCAGTTTTTTTTTTTTTTTTTTTTTTTTTTTATATTTATGTTATATGTAATTATAATATTTAAAATTTTTCCTTATTTGTTAGATTAGATTACATCTATATGTTAATTATTGATGTAGTTTTATTTTTTATGAGATTTTGTGATTACTTTGTAGTATCTCATATCAATAATAATATTATTTTATGATTTTTATAAGAAAGTAGTAGTGATAAATGAAATGATGATCAAATAAAAATATTTATATATTTGTCTTTTGATTGCGGTAGTGTAGTAAATAATATAATTATCAAATAAAAATAATTCTACATTTATTTAATTGATTGTGATAGTATAGTGAATAATATAATAATTACGGATCGAAAAATATTTCTATAATTATTCAGAAATAATATTTCAAAAAAAAAAAAAGGTCGAGGCCCGCGGGCCGGGCCACGGGCCTAATATTTTTGGCCCAAAAAAAACCGGGCCTTTTTGGCCCGGCCCAGATTTGGCCCGCCCATTTTTTGCCCGGCCCGTTTAGACCGAGCCCGTCCGTTTGCCAGGTCTAATGCTGGTTCATGGAATCTTTGGTTTTGGGAAAGGGTATGAGGCTATGAGCAAAACCTGTTGAGATAGTCCACCCTATGTGAAAGCCACCATCTTTGACTCAATGATGGTGAAATAAAATAAATGCAGTTGTATAGTTTTGAAGAAAGTCTTTGCATTTATTGCAAACCAAAGCATGAAGACAAATCGGCGGGAATTATATTACTGCACCTTTTCTTTTTTTCCAGTAGTTGCCAACTGAGCTCATTCTGCAGAGGATGCAGAGAAGAGAAGAGAGGGTTTTGCGAGTGTTTTTTGAGAGAAGAATTGTGAGAAAAAACAAGGGCTTTAGCCTCACATTTTTTTATTATAAAAAAGGGACCTCAAATTAATTATAAGGTAAAAATTTTTTCGAATTATATCACTAAAATTAAGTTAGCTTGTTGGGAGGCAAGGACCTCATTTTCTACAATGTTAAAGTTTCCATCTCTTAAAGCAATATTTTGATATTCTTTTTCAATTATTTGATTACTTATTGGTCCAATATATGCCATTGATTATTATGTCAAATAAAATATAGTATCATTTATTATTTATACTGGCCCATAAAAAATGACAATATATGGTAGTTTAGTTTCTAAACTTTCTTTTTGAGTATCCATTTTTTTTTTCTTTTTGTGCACACTCTCGAACAATCGAACCTCAACAAATACACATATTTTAACATTTTTTTAAATCTATGAGCCATACTTGTAGTTATGAATACGTTATATAATTAATATTTTTAAATGATACAAAAATCTTACAAGCAAAATAAAACATCAAATAGAAAAATATTGTTTATTTGTTAATCATCATTTTACTGTGTTCATGTGATAGTGGTCTCCATTATTTTAAATTAAATAAAAAATAAAAATCTTGTTCTTATATTTAATAATCTAGCTTTATGAACTAGTGATCACTTAAAAATAATAAGATGAATAAATAGTGTATAAACATGATTATAAAATATTAAAATGTAATGTACAATAATTAGTTATATGTTAATGTAAAAAGTATGTATATACTTTTTTGAGATGATACTATAGAATTATTTTTTTGAGAGTCAAGAACAACAAAGAGAAAACGCTAATAAGTGGCGAACAACTATATCTACTGAACTGTGGAGGGATATATGAATATATTGATTAGTCATATATATATATATATATAGTGGGGTTATTCTAAAAAGGGTCTTATAATAAAAAGTGTAGGAATGATTGTGGGAGTGACATGTGTTATCCCCATTCTACATCATATGACATGTGTCACCCCCACCCCACCCCACCCCCACCCCCCACCCCGAAAAAAAAAAATTCCCGAAATTTTTTTTTTCCCGCCAATTTTTTTTTTCGGCCAAATTTTTTTTTCCCGTCAAAATTTTATAACTATGATGCACCATTTTATTTTGGTGCATCATAGTTATAAAAATTAGTTATAACTATGATGCACCAAATTTCATAACGGTGATGCACCTGGGTTTTAATGTATCATAATTATAAGTTTACTGCATTATAGTTATAAGAAACTGCATCATTCTAAGTTTTCTGCATCATATATATATATATATATATATATATATATCTAACTGCAGTATAGTTATAAGTTATAAGTAACTGCATCATGTATGTAACTGCATTATAGTTATAAGAAACTGCATCATCCTAAGTTTTCTGCATCATATATGTATGTAACTGCATTATAGTTATAAGTTATAAGTAACTGCATCATGTATGTAACTGCATTATAGTTATAAGAAACTGCATCATCCTAAGTTTCTATGCATCATATATGTATGTAACTGCATTATAGTTATAAGTAAGTGAATCGTGTATGTAACTGCATTATAGTTATAGGAAACTGCATCATCCTAAGTTTCTCTGCATCATATATGTATGTAATTACTTCAAAATTAAATATGATTCTTTTTATACAAGTACTACACTTTTTTATATCATTAGTGCATCACACTAATAAGTTTTGGTGCGTCTTTATTATAAGTTCTCGCATCATAGTTTATAGTTAAGTGCATCAACTATGATGCAGTAACTTATAACCTTAATGCACTAAAATCATAATTGTGATGCAGTAACTTTATAAATGTGATCCACTTATAAATTTTGGCGGAAATTTTTTTGGCGGGAAAAAAAAATTTTTTGCCCCCCAAAAAAAAATTTTTTGGCAGGAAAAAAAAAATTTCCGCGGGGGGTGGGGGGTGGGGTGGGTGGGGTGGGGGTGACACATGTCATATGATGTGGAATGGGGATGACACATGTCACTCCCAGAATCCTTCCTACACTTTTTATTATAAGAGCCTTTTTAGAATAACCCAAATCTATCTATATATATATATATGTATGTATATATATATATATATTTGTATTATTGAGTAGATTTATGAGTTATATTAAAATGTAATGTATAATAATTAGTTATATGTTAATGTAAAAAGTATGTATATAATTTCTGAAACTAAAAGGTAGAACATTGATAAATTTTATTTGCATATTTGGAATATATTTTCCTAGTTTTCAGCAGTTTTCTTAGAAATTGAAAACTCAGAAAATTTTAGAAAATTTTGGAGAAGAAAAGTGGAAAAATTTTCCACAAGTAAACAGCCCCTAAATTTTCGTATCGTTTTCGTGTCGTCTTTTCGCGTCGTGTGGTAAATTGTCGGGTCTAGTTAAAACGCGGTAGGACTGAGAATTTGGGACCAGGAAATCCCGAGTCCCGGTCCCGTCCCGAGTCGCGACGGGAAACGGGACCCTGAGTCCCGAATTTTACGGGATTGGGACCGGGACCGAGACCTGAGATTTTGGTAATTTCGGGACTCGGGAGTCCCGAGTCCCTATCGGGACTATCCCGAAGTCCCTATCAGGATCGAACTATATATCAGATTTAGGTTTTATTTGTTTGTAAAAAAAAAACTGTAATTTAGGTTTTATTTTTGATTTTATTTAAGTCATTGACCAAAGAGTTATTAACAAGCCATCTACATCTCAAGTAGCTGCTACTTGGGTTGAAGATGACCCTTCCGTTACTATTAATGCACGTGATATCTGTGTTACAAGTCATTCCTGTGAAACTCATCGTGTTAAGTACTATTATGGATGTTATGACTCTTTAATTACCCTCTCTTATTTCCATATGGTGAATCAGGTTGGCATGAGGGTATAAGAAGAATGCCTAAACATGGTGAATCTAGCAATCAAACAATGTCCAATTCGTTGTTATTTGTTGACACAGCTGCTGGAAACTTCATTTCACGCGAAGAAACAGGTGCTTAGCAAGCATTTTAACAATCTTTTCCTCTTTCTGTAAATTTGTGTGAAGTTTATTTTTTCTAATAGAAATTGGAATAAGTTTGATAATTTTTATACCTTCTCAGTTTTGCAGACTAATCATGCCCAAGGGCAGATAGCACTGAAAGAGTACTGCTACAATTCGTTCTTCTGGTACATCTGTTCTTCTTCATAGTGGTCGGTCACTACAACAATATATTGTTGATATGCGATGCATATTAAGAGTGAAAGTGCTAGATTAGGTGTTCTCCGTAATAACCAAAAACACATAAGGGCTGATTTGTACCAAGGTGTGGTAGATTGTGTTGATTCCGGTGAAACCTTAGGTCGCAATGTAGGAACAAGAATTGTTTTACCAGGATTTTTAGTTGGGGGTCCAAGGGACAACTCTTACGTGGATGCAGTGTCATTAGTTAAACGTTTTGGTAAACTGAATTTGTTTCTCACGGTAACATGTAATCCAAATTGGCCTGAAATTAAACAAGCACTCACATATAATGATAAGGCACAGACCGGCACAGAATAGAACGGATTTAGTTGCCCGCATTTTTAAGAGTAGGCTGGAAGCACTAAAGGACGATATTCTTAAAAAAAAAACATTTTTGGCCCAATGGTAGCATATATATACGTCGTTGAATTTCAAAAGCGAGGATTGCCACATGCTCATTTCTTACTTACTCTAAAACCAACTCATAAAATAACATCCCCTCGTGAGATTGATTGTGTTGTTTCATGTGAAATACCAAATCAAAATGACAATGCATATTACGAAGTCGTGTTGTCAAACACATGATCCATGGGCCTTGCAGATCTTTTGATCCAACTAATGTTTGTACAGAAAATTCAGGGAATTACAAGAATAAATATCCAAAAGATTTCATAGATAAGACTTTGCTTGGAAAAAACTCGTCTTCAACATATGATCGTCCTAATAATGGTGAGACAGTAGAAATTAGAGGCCATTACTTAGATAATAGATGGATTGTCCCATATAATCCATATTTACTTGCAAAATTTGACTCTCATATTACTCCCATGAATATACACACACACACACACACATACATTGATAAAAATTTGTGTCTTATTTATAAAATTCTTTTATATAATCATTTTACGAATACAATACACTCCCATCGAATTGAAACTTTAAATACTCTACACTTCTTTTAATGCTGAAGAATAAAAATGTAGGAAACTATTCATGGTGGTTACGGCCCTCGACTAGTCATCCACTAGTCGACCAGGCGGTGCAAGACAGTCGTCGTCTAACTCCGACTCGACTGATATAAGTATTTTGTCCGCCAAGAACGACTTGGGTCACCTTGTCGACGACTTGGGTCGATCGGGGGAGACTTGGGTCCGACTGGTATAGGACCTGATCAATTAAGACTTGACCTGAAGCCGCTGAAGCGAACAGCCGATTTGCCGCCGAAGCGATTTACTTTTAATCAATCTTTCTTTACTCTACTCTTCTTCGCTACCTTACTCTTCCTCTACTCCTCTTCCTCTAGTCTTCTTTCTTTCTTCTAGTTTCTTTCTTCTTTCTTGCTGAAGCCGTTTACTTTCAATCAATCTTTCTTTTTTATGTTTTTGCTGAACCTCCTCTGTGTATACCTAATTCTTTCTTTCTTTGTTATGCTGAAGCCACTTTGCTGTATAGATATACTATATATAATATATATTATAGTTATAAGTGTATATATAGTACACAATTCGTCAAAATTATATAATTTGTGTATATATATATATTTATTAGTTATTATTTATAATTAGTTGACTAGTCTCGACTAGTCACTCGCCATGCCGGACCGTCGTCGACTCGACTCGACTTACCGCCGTAACAACCATGTAACTATTTCGTTTAATCTTTATCCGAGAGGAAAATAATTGAAAATAGAGTGTTTCCTATATAAATTCGTGTGCATATGTGATATGCATCCAAGAAAATTGAAGTACCTGGATACATCAAAAAATATATGATGCAAAGCAACCATGCTTGGAGACAGGGATAGGGAGCGATACAGCTGTAATATGTATCAGACTCGTCACGTCGTGAGTCGGAACATTAAAAGTAAAAAAATTCCGCTACACATCCTATTGTTGGTATGTGTATCCGTATTATTAACGGGTTGTACCATAATTGTTTTAAAAAAATCCGTGTATTCGTACATGTAGCTTATCGTATTCGTATGCACTTCCTGTATCTGTGCAACATAGTAAGAAAATAGATGTTATTCGAAAGATTGAAAATACCCCTGCTTGTGTGAAACGACAAGAAACTCTGGTAGTGACGCGTTCTATTGCAACACATGGTGTGATTTTGGTGTTATTTAGGTAAATGATTGGATGTGATTGATAAATCGTGTAAGTAGTGATAGTAATTGTATAGTGTAGATTAAAGGTTACTCTCTCTGTCCATGAAATACGTTCAGTTAATTCTATTTTGGGATATACATGAAAAGCATTCTTTCTATTTTTTGTTATGGCCTCCATATAAATCCCATAAGTTTTATCCCCAATTTTTCTATTTAAGTATAAAAAAACCACCCTTAGCCCACTTGTTCAATTTGACAACTCATTAATCTATTCATTTATAACGCGGTTTCCCTGCCCCATTCGCTTTTCACTTGTCACAAAATATTAAAACACGTGCCAATAAAGTCTAAGAACGAATTTCATTGACGAAGAGAGTAAAGGGTACCAATAGTAGGGGTGATGGAAATTAAATGATGTGATTGTTTAATGTGAGTGTGTAAGAGTTATAAACATAACGTTTCTAAAACAAAGAAAAGGGTAAATATAAATTTTTTAATGAATTAAAGAGAGTAAATAAAATAAAAATAAAAGACGAATAAAATATGAATTAAGAATAGATGGGGTAAAATATGAGTTGAGCATCGATGAGGTATCTGACAATGATCATAGACAATTAATAGCTCATAATAAAGGAAAAACACATTTGGTTTGAGAAGACGATTGAAATCAGCCGCAAACCACGGGGACGTAATGATACATTTCAAGTAAAACAACAAATGAAAAGGATAAAAAGCAATAAAACAACATGCACAATATAGATAAATAGTGATTCATTTGATGAGAGAAGTTGCGCAATAATATTTTGAATCTAAGGGAATTCTTTCTCGCCCAAAATTTAACAATTATTTTTTTAATACCTAAATTGTCTGTTTTGACATTTACTCGAAGACATTCGAGTAACCTATTCGAGTAACACATTCGAGCCATCTATTTGAGTAACATAAAACACATTTCGATCATCTATTCGAGTCACCTAAGGTACATTTGACTCACCTAGATCATATCTGAGCATAGTTGATAAAGGCGAAAGGCTCACCAAGGCAATACGGGCTCGCATTGCGCAAGGCGCAAAGTGAGGCCCCTGCCTCAGAGAGGTGAGGCGCATAAAATAAAAAAAAAATATTAAATTAAATTGTAAAATTAATAAAAACATAATCACAAGAAAATATAACTATCCGAAAAAACTTAACAATTAACAAATTGAAGTGTCGAGACAAGAAAAATAACTTTTAAAGTATTCTGAAAAAAATAAAGAAACAAAACAAAAAAGCGTCTTAATACAGACGCATGCCTCGCACTGAGGCGAAGGCGCATTGAGTCGCGCCTAGGCGCGCACCCACCTTGGGGCTTAAATGGCGACTTGCCTCTTTTTATGCGCGCCTCGCTCGCCCTTAACAACTATGCATTCGAGTTACTTAAATTATATTCGAGTCACCTAAATTACATCTGAGTCATCTAAATTACATTCGAGTTACCTCATCAAGTTGTCTAAATTACATCTGAGTCACTAAAAATGCATATGAATCACCTAAAATACATTTGAGTCACCTATTCGAGTCACCTAAATTACACACGATTCACCTAAATATGTAACTATATGTAAATTGGTGTCTCAAATACATTCGAGTAAATGTCATAATAGACAAATGGACTATCAAAAGAGTTGTTAAACTTGAGATAAAAAAAGAATATATTTAAAATAAAAAGTAGAGATATAGTGTTTGACAATGATTAAAAAAGATGTCACCTTTTAAGGAGATGAGACCGTTCAAAGGTACCTATGCCCGTGATTGGAAAATAGTGACTGCTCAAAGTTTTATACCCCACGACAAGGAAATAACGACTGCCAAAGTTTTGTGTGCCCCATGACACGACTATGACAATTGTCAAACCACATAAGTGTACGGCAAAATCCATACGCACATGTAGGATCACACATATCATCGTAAGCTGCTCCATGAAAATGAAGCAAATAGTGGCTATTTAAAGTTCCATGCCCGACGAGTGACGACGAGTGACTGTTCAAGGTTATCTTATGTATGTCACTAAATGAAGACAAAGACAAGTTATGAGACAAGTTATGTGACCAGTTATATCTAGTTATTTATACACCACATTTTCTCCTTTATCAATCACATTACTCTTTCTTGATCATTTTTTAATAATTAATATTTTTTTCGAAACAAAAGATAAAATTATCAAAATGCAATTTGAAATATTATTATAGATCAGCTCAAAATTTAATTGTTGCCATAATTTATTTGAGGAAGATAGAGAGCACTTAATGGATTTTTGAATGGTTTCCCTTTCGATCATATTTTCCTCCAAATCTTGTTGTTCCTCGTAATATTTTTGGTTGGCATCCCATTGTTGCCGAGCTACTAACAATTATTAGGGGGAGCCTGGTTGGCAATTAACCAATTCCTGAAGATGTCGGATAAAATTCCTTGAGAATTTTGTATCAAGTGTTGGAGTTGTATGGTAATGTAGTAGAAATGCAGCGGGATATTTTCATGGCAGATGTCCGTAATTTTGGTCCTCCCATTCTGTTTCATTGGAATATGCCAGCAATTCCATCGTTAATCAACCAAGGTTCGAACTTACAATTTAACATTCATTTTGAACATCATCTTGTTGGATGGATTTTGCGTTTCCAACTCTTTAATTTTAATTCACCCATCAAAAGTTTAGACCTAAGTGTGTATGCGGAACCCCTGCTTTTACAAAGTTTGGTCCTTTTTTTTTGGTACTAAAATGTTGCCCTATATTTCCAAATTGAAACAGTCTTCTTTCTCTTTTTTATTTAAATATTGCCCCAAACTTCCATTTTTTTTTTTATGTTTCGGTTTCAATACTTCTTTTATTTGAGCGAGAAGAAACTAAAATTTGTTCTTTTGGCTATTACATTAAATACAATGAACAAAATGTGGTGCTTAGCCTTTTTTCCCCAAATTATAATCACTTTCAGTTCCAAATAGTGAGACCAAGATATGCTCTAATCTAGTTTGAAACTCACGACATTCTGCTCATTGATAGAGTGCCCCACCATATATGCAGGAGTACATGCTATTGAGCACAACATCCCCATTTTAACCAATATTATATTTTATTTTATATATAGAGAGATTTATATTTATAAGTTTGATAATTAGTTTATTTTTTTCCTTTAGTTTTGATTGACAATAATCTAATTATAGGTAATTTTTTTTTTGACAAAAAATTAATTATAGGCAATGAAAAGTAAAAATATTATAATAATCTTCTTTTTGTTATTTTCTTTATATTATAATCCCACCAAATATTTAATGTTAACATTATATAATATGTTTCAAATGGAATACTAAAATCTCAAATATTTTTTTTAACCATAAATTGATACACCAAGAGCAATGCCTCTTCATCATCATGCTTGATGACAAATCTCACGAGCCAAAAAATATATGAAAAAAACAGTCATGTATTTGTTTTTAGAGTGTGGATGTCACTTTATGCACTGATGTAGACACGTGTTTATTATTTATAGATTTTTAGCAGTCTGGCAGTCTATATTTGTGTTTAGTTCAGTACCGAGGTTGGAGTTGGAGCCAGACCGAGCAGATCGTCATATTCTCCCGAAATCACACGGTCGTTGGCACCAAGATGGACGTGGTCATGCGAATCAGAACTTGATTTTAGGTGTACACCGGCACTTCCATCATATGATTAGTGACTATGTTACCTGGTATGAAATGTATGAGTACGAGTACACTGCACTTGATTACCAGCGTCCACCACCAGCCTGTCCCCGCATAGTTTTTTTTTATGTGTTTTTTCTGTACCTTTGGATTCTTATTAACATTTTTTTTCGTAGCTCCACACAAGCGTTTTTGTACCGATTCTTGTACCTAATTGCCCCTGTTTCAATTTAGAGTTATATTTTTTGTCGTTCGAGTCATGGGGCATGGGCGTTTAGGATAATTAAGACCGTACTGAATGTTTGTGTGGCGTTATGACCAAAAAAATAATAATACAATAATTAAGAATCAAAATATATTGAAAAAAGAGAAAAGAAATTTACCCCAAGGACAAGTTGTGGAGGACACTATACTCGTACTTATATAATGCATACCCGGTGTCATAGTCATTAATCCTATGATGGAAGTGGCAGTGTACAACTAAAATCCGGTTTTTGATTCCCATGAATATTGTTATCACGTCCATCTTGGTGCCAATGATCGCGTGGTTTCGGGAGAGTAGGACTATGTGCTCGGTATGGCTCCAACTCTAGCATCGGTACTGGAACATAAAGATAGACCGTCTAACTACTAAAAATTTATAAATATTCGAGATTTAGGTTAAAAAAGGTATATTCGAGATTCTAGTATTTTGTTTGAAAGTATTATTTAATTTTAAGTAATGATTTAGGTTATGAAACATTAAGTATCTGGTGGGATCAAAATGTAAACAAAATAATTAAAAGAAGATTATTATAATGTTTTTACTTCTCATTACCTAAAATCAGATCATTGTGAGTCAGAACTTAAAGACCAAAAATAAAATAATTATCAAACTTATAAAATAATATATATATATATATATGTGTGTGTGTGTGTGTGTGTGTAATATTGATTAAAAATAATGTTGTGCTCATTAGCTTGTAGGCTGTAGCCTTGCCTATATGGTGGGGCGCTGTAGCAATCAATCAAATGCCGTGAGTTTCCCAATAGATTGGAGCATATCTTGGTGCCATTAGTCGGAACACGAAGTAATTATAATTTGAAGAACAGTAAGGTTAAGCATAATGTTCTCTTCCATGTATTGAATGTAATGGCTAAAAGAACAAGTTTTAGTTTCTTCTCGCCGAAATAAAAGAAGTATTGAAACTGAAACATAAAAAATTTTGAAATCTGAGGTAATATTTTAATTTAAAAAGTCTGTTTGAATTGGAAATATTGGGCAACATTTTGCTACCATAAAAGAAACAAATTTTCAGGATAGCAGGCGGTTCCACATACACACTCAGCTCTAAAATATTGAATGGTGAACTAAAACCAAATAGTCAGAAAGATAAAAGTCATCCAACAAGATGATGTTTGAAATAAATGTTAAACTGTAAGTTCGGACCTGGTTGATTAACAATGAAATTTCTGGATATTCGAATGAAGCTGAGCGAGAGAATCAAAATTACCGACTTCTGCAATGAAAGTGTAACGACCCGAATTTTCTAAGATATTTTATAAATAAAATATTAATAATGAGAACACTTGTAGAAATTTCAAGTCGTTACGAAATATACATTTTCTAAAATATTTGCGGAATTTAAAAGGATTTCAAATCTCCAATACGATCGTAAAATATGACAGCGGAAAATAATTACTAATAAATTAATTGTTTCAGAGTAACTTGAGCGGAATTAAAAGAAATAATTATAACATTAATCATATGTCGGCCTGCTCGACAACCCGTCCTCTCCATTCCGAATTAACCTGAAAATTTTACATAAAAATGGGGTGAGCTTTCTATCGCTCGTGGGAACATCACAAGTCAACAATAATCACAATACATGGAGGCATAGCATGAATATTTGTTATATCAACTTGGGCGTGTAAACATGTGGCGTACGTAAACATATATCGATACTTGGTATGAAAAACATGTGACTGCATGTTAATCATAAACTGATACTTGGTACGAAAAACATGTGACTGCATGTTAATCGTAAATATAACATATCATATATACAGTCCAAATAAAGCAATTAAAAATTGACAAGTAATAGTTCCCACCTGAAATTGAGATGACTTGAATGCAAATGCTTGAAATGCTTATGAACGTGTTAATCGTGCCCTTGATTCTCGTAGCCTACAATTAAAGACGTGTATTTTATTATAATTATAAAATAATCGGAATTGAAAATAATTATGACTGGGATGAAACGGCAGATCGGGTCCTAGTTATAATAAGGGCTGGACTGAAAATAATAAAATAGACCGCAGGCTAATGGACTCGATACTGAAAATTAAAGTCGGGCTTAGAATTAAAATGGGCATTGGGAAACATGTATTTGGGCCGGATGAGGCTTCAGCCCAATTAAATGAATGTAGAGCAGCCTAATCATTCAGGCGTGAGAAATTTCTTTCCTACATGAAGACCGGCTCACGCTGTGATGGCGTTGGTCCCCTGGTATTGTATGGCGGAGGCGGCGGTCGAAGGTTTGTGGTGCGACCAGGAAATCTGGGGTGCGGTTCACTGGCACCCGAATTCGGGCTAGAAGATTAGATTCAAGCGAAAGAATTGAATGAGGTGATGGAGGGTCGCGACGGCGGCGGCGGCGGTTTCAGCAGCCGGAGGGTTTGAGCCGACAACAGCGGAAATAGGGTGGTCACGGTTGGGAGATTTCTGGTTTCGGCCGAAATCAAAGGTTGGTTTGTTCAATTTCAAATTTTGATTCTAAAACAAAATGGGTTGAGTTTGATTTGGAATTCATTTCCAGGTTTGGGTTTCATATGGGGTTTGGTGTTTCTGTAACTTGTGTAATTGTTTGAAGGTGAATTAGTGGGGATGAAAGCCGAGATAAACTTCCGGCGACAACCTCAGATGAGGAAGCTGAATATGGTAGACAATTTTCTTTGCTTAATGAAAGGATAGATGTTAGAGGTGGAACATATTCTGTGTAACGCCACTGAACAGAAAAATTGTATAAAAATTTGCAGGAAAAATGAGGAGTTTTTGCGAGGGTTGTTTACCTTATGATGGAGAAGAAAACCGATCATTTGAGTGCTTTGTACTGTAGAGATTTTCCAGAGATTTTTGGTGTGTGTGATTTTCTGCATTGTAATATGAATAGTCTATTTTCCTTTATAGGTTTGAGTTGTTAACCGCTCCCCCACACCTCCACTTCTCTCAACTCCCTCCCATGTCCACTCTCCCACTAAGGTGGTTGCAGAAAAACTGCCTTCCCTTGTTCCGATCGTGCGTGAGTATAGGAGAGAGATATGGGCTGGATGTTAAAATGATAATTGAGTTCTTAATTAATTATAGAATTTGGGTTTGGGAATATTTATTGGGCTTGATGGATTTAATGGTTGGCTGGCCCAAAATGAATGGACTAAAATTAATTAAAATAGATTTATAATATTTGGGCTCGATAATTAATTAGCTTGAGTCTATAGTTAAATTAGAAATTCATGAATTGGGCTCACTAAATAATCATAAGCCCAGTTGATAATTTAAATTGAATTATTATTTAATATTTACTATAAAATAATTAATAAATTAAGAATAATTTTCTAAATTTAGCGGGTGTTACATTCTACCCCTGTTTGAAAAATTTTCGTCCTCGAAAATAGTATACTTACCGTGAATAAGAAAATCGGGATAACGAGTTCGAATTTCTTCTTCACGCTCCCAAGTAGCTTCATCTTTGGTGTGATTTCGCCATTGAACCTTGACGAGTACTCTCTCTTTATTCCTTAATGGAATAATCTTTCTGTCGATTATCGCAACTGGTTGTTCGACGTAGGTGAGATCTTTGTTCACTTCCACCGTTGAATAGTTGATCACGTGACTAGGATCGTGAACGTATTTTCTCAACTGTGAGACGTGAAAAACATTATGTACTGCTGAAAATTCCGGTGGTAATGCTAAACGGTATGCCAAATCTCCAATACGGTCGAGGATCTCAAATGGTCCGACGTATCTTGGTCTCAGCTTGTTCCTTGATCCGAATCGAATGACTCCTTTAGTCGGGGCTACCTTTAGGAAGACCTTTTCGCCAACATTAAACTCAAGGTCCTTCCTTCGCTTGTCGGCATAAGACTTTTGGCGATCTTGTGCTGTCTTAATCCTTTCACGAATCTTTTCTACTACACCCACGGTCCTCTCGATTATCTCGGGACCCAAAATTTTTCTTTCACCTACTTCATCCCAATAAACCGGCGATCTGCACTTTCTCCCATAAAGTGCCTCGTACGGGGCCATTCCGATCGTTGCTTGAAAACTATTATTGTATGCGAATTCTACCAAAGGTAGTAACTGTTCCCAACAATTACCCATGTCCAGCACACAAGCTCTCAACATGTCTTCAAGTATTTGTATCGTCCTTTCTGATTGACCGTCAGTTTGTGGGTGATAGGTTGTACTAAAATTTAATTTAGTTCCCAATGCTTCCTGCAAACTTTCCCAAAAACGTGACGTGAAGCGAGTATCTCTATCCGAAACTATAGACACTGGTACTCCGTGCAGCCTTATGATCTCCTTAATATACAATTGCGCATACTGATACATTGTGAAGTTCATCTTCACTGGGATGAAATGAGCCGACTTAGTGAGGCAATCAACCACAACCCAAATCGCCTGATTTCCTCTTTCCGATCGAGGTAAGCTCACCACAAAGTCCATAGTGATGTGTTCCCATTTCCACTCTGGAATGTGGAGTGATTTTAACAAACCAAATGGGCGTTGATGTTCGGCTTTCACCTGCTGACAAATAATACATCTCCTGACGAATTCAGCCGCGTTTCTCTTCAAACCTTCCCACCAAAATTTGCTTTTCAAATCTTGGTACATCTTTGTACTACCAGGATGAGCAGTATATGGTGTGTTGTGTGCTTCTTCCAAAATCGTCTTCTTCAAATCCGTATTGTCGGGCACACAAATTCTTTCCTTGTAGTATATCGTACCATCTTCTGATATACTAAATCCTTTATCTTCTCCAGCTATAACACGCTCCTTCATTTTGGTCAAGAAATTGTCTTGACCCTGACCTTCCTTGATCCTCTCTCTCAAGGTCAGTTGAACTGACAACATCATTAAAATTGCTTCCACCGGCTTTAACGGTGTAGCCACTTCTAGGTTCATCTTTGAAAATTCACTGACCAATTTGTCTTCCTTAGTCAAAATGCAATTCAATTCTCCTCTGACCTTGCGACTTAAAGCATCTGCGACCACGTTCGCCTGCCCTGGATGATAGTGAATTGTACAATCGTAGTCCTTCACTAACTCAAACCATCTTCTTTGTCTCATATTAAGTTCCTTCTGAGTGAATAGATACTTTAAGCTTTTGTGGTCGGTATAGATCTCACATTTACCTCCATAGAGGTAATGTCGCCATATCTTCAAGGCGTGAACTACCGCGGCCAGTTCTAAATCATGCGTCGGATAATTTAACTCATGTGGCTTTAATTACCTTGACGCATAAGCGATGACCTTACCTTGCTGCATTAGAACACATCCTAATCCTTGCTTGGATGCGTCACTATAGATCACGAATTCTCTAGACGGATCTGGAATCGTCAAAACTGAAGCTGAGGTTAGTCTCCGCTTAAGTTCTTGAAAACTTTGTTCGCACTTCTCATTCCACAGGAACTGTTCTCCTTTCCTCGTTAGTCGAGTCATCGGTGCGGCCATCTTTGAAAATCCTTCAATAAACCTCCTATAATATCCTGCTAACCCCAAGAAACTGCGAACTTCATTCGCGTTAGTTGGTGTTTTCCAATCGTTGATAGCCTCTATCTTAGAAGGTTCGACTTCAATTCCTTGTGCAGTAACAACATGTCCAAGGAATGCCACTCTCTTGAGCCAAAATTCGCACTTGCTAAACTTCGCATACAGTTTCTCTTTGCGAAGTATCTCCAAAACCATCCGTAGATGCTTCCCATGTTCTGCTTCATCTTTCGAATAAATCAGTATGTCATCAATAAACACGATGACAAACTGATCCAAGTAGGGTTGGAAAACTCTATTCATCAAGTCCATAAAGACTGCTGGAGCATTACTTAGCCCAAATGGCATTACTACGAACTCGTAGCGACCATATCTTGTTCGAAAAGCAGTCTTCGGAATGTCCTCGTCCTTGATCTTTAGTTGATGGTATCCTGACCTCAAATCTATCTTTGAGAACACTCCTGAACCTCCAAGCTGGTCAAATAAGTCTTCGATTCGGGGAAGTGGATACTTGTTCTTTATCGTGAGTCGATTCAACTCACGATAATCGATACACATTCTCATGCTTCCATCCTTTTTCTTCACGAATAACACCGGTGCTCCCCAAGGTGAGACGCTTGGTCGGATATATCCCATATCGAGTAACTCCTGAATCTGCACCTTCAGTTCTTGTAGTTCTTTTGGCGCCATCCTGTATGGGGCCTTTGATATAGGGGCTGCTCCAGGCACCAAGTCAATTGTAAACTCCACTTGTCTATCCAGTGGAACACCCGGTAAGTTCTCCGGAAAAACATCTGAATAATCCTTAACGATATGAACGTCTTCGATCATTACTTCGGACTTCGACTCCCCCATGATATTCACTAAATATCCTTGATAATTGCTCTTACGCAATATCTTCGTTGCTTTCATGGCTGATATCACTGGAGGGGCTTTGCTACGCTTAACCCCTTGAAATACGTCCTCTACTCTGGATACCGAATGCAAGACCACGTTCCTCCTCGCACATTACGAGAAGTTCGGGCAGTCGTACTGTGCTTTTGACCCGGCTGGTCCTCCCTTACTACCCTTCTTGTTGCTAGTATTATAACTTGGTCCTTGCCACTTCCTTTTGTTCGAATTCACCATTGGTAGAGCCCTAGCCTTTTCCATATCCAAGCTAGCTGATATGTCCTCGACTCTGGACACGGCTTCCTTATATGTCATCTTCCCATGACTCGCCAGATGATGACGGATTCTGTCTTGGAGTCCATCATGAAACTTTTGTGCCTTCATGTCCTCATTCTTAACCACGAATGGTGCGAATCGGCACATGTGATTAAACCTCCTTTCGTACTCCGTGACCGTCATGTCTCCTTGAGTTAAATCCAGAAACTCTTTATGCATTTTGGACTTATACGCCCGTGGGTAATACTTATCCATCCCCGTTTCTTTAAATCCTTCCCAAGACAACGTTCTCCGTTCTTCTTCGGTTCGGAGTCTCCAGGATCCGTTCCACCAAGTCCTGGCGGTCTCCTCCTCCTCTGGATCCTCCCCAGGATCCTCCTCAAATTCCTCCATCGGCTGTGATGGGTATCGTGCATCTCAAATATCCTTGGAATCTCGTCCCTCGAATACAAGTCGAGGATTTTTCCAGTAGCGTACCGAAACTCATCCACGACTATTCTTTCCTCAGGGGTCCTGCAATTCACCTCGTGCCAAAGGCGGTATATGGAGTAACTCCAATCATTCGGCAGTGTGATGACCAAGTGCTCGACTTCTTCGACCGGATCTCCAGTCTTCCCAGACATGAACCATTTTTGAATCCACTCGACCACGTAGTGCGGGGCATTCTCGGTAGCCCTGGATTTCCCCAAGAGTTTCTATGTGCCAGGGGGCGGTAGCTGGACCCCGCCACGGTCCTTTTACGTGGAGTCACTGTGAAACCGGCCATACTAACAGGACACACGCATATTTGCGAAAAATTATTAAGTTTTACGATATTAGTTTAAATGTATGATATAAACATGACTTTAATTTGTTTACCTTGGAATGGAGTAGCGAAGTAGCGGCAGTCGAACATATGATATTTCCTTGAAGATGAAAAAAATATTTTAACTTTAAAAATCTTCCGGCGTACCAGGAAAGTAGACCGGATTTTTCTCTGATACCATACTGTAACGACCCGAATTTTCTAAGATATTTTATAAATAAAATATTAATAATGAGAACACTTGTAGAAATTTCAAGTCGTTACGAAATATACATTTTCTAAAATATTTGCGGAATTTAAAAGGATTTCAAATCTCCAATACGATCGTAAAATATGACAGCGGAAAATAATTACTAATAAATTAATTGTTTCAGAGTAACTTGAGCGGAATTAAAAGAAATAATTATAACATTAATCATATGTCGGCCTGCTCGACAACCCGTCCTCTCCATTCCGAATTAACCTGAAAATTTTACATAAAAATGGGGTGAGCTTTCTATCGCTCGTGGGAACATCACAAGTCAACAATAATCACAATACATAACGGAGGCATAGCATGAATATTTGTTATATCAACTTGGGCATGTAAACATGTGACTGCATGTAAACATATACTGATACTTGGTATGAAAAACATGTGACTGCATGTTAATCATAAACTGATACTTGGTACGAAAAACATGTGACTCCATGTTAATCGTAAATATAACATATCATCTATACAGTCCAAATAAAGCAATTAAAAATTGACAAGTAATAGTTCCCACCTGAAATTGAGATGACTTGAATGCAAATGCTTGAAATGCTTATGAACGTGTTAATCGTGCCCTTGATTCTCGTAGCCTACAATTAAAGACGTGTATTTTATTATAATTATAAAATAATCGGAATTGAAAATAATTATGACTGGGATGAAACGGCAGATCGGGTCCTAGTTATAATAAGGGCTGGACTGAAAATAATAAAATGGACCGCAGGCTAATGGACTCGATACTGAAAATTAAAGTCGGGCTTAGAATTAAAATGGGCATTGGGAAACATGTATTTGGGCCGGATGAGGCTTCAGCCCAATTAAATGAATGTAGAGCAGCCTAATCATTCAGGCGTGAGAAATTTCTTTCCTACATGAAGACCGGCTCACGCTGCGATGGCGTTGGTCCCCTGGTATTGTATGGCGGAGGCGGCGGTCGAAGGTTTGTGGCGCGACCAGGAAATCTGGGGTGCGGTTCACTGGCACCCGAATTCGGGCTAGAAGATTAGATTCAGGCGAAAGAATTGAATGAGGTGATGGAGGGTCGCGACGGCGGCGGCGGCGGTTTCAGCAGCCGGAGGGTTTGAGCCGACAACAGCGGAAATAGGGTGGTCACGGTTGGGGGATTTCTGGTTTCGGCCGAAATCAAAGGTTGGTTTGTTCAATTTCAAATTTTGATTCTAAAACAAAATGGGTTGAGTTTGATTTGGAATTCATTTCCAGGTTTGGGTTTCATATGGGGTTTGGTGTTTCTGTAACTTGTGTAATTGTTTGAAGGTGAATTGGTGAGGATGAAAGCCGAGATAAACTTCCGGCGACAACCTCAGATGAGGAAGCTGAATATGGGAGACAATTTTCTTTGCTTAATGAAAGGATAGATGTTAGAGGTGGAACATATTATGTGTAACGCCACTGAACAGAAAAATTGTATAAAAATTTGCAGGAAAAATGAGGAGTTTTTGCGAGGGTTGTTTACCTTATGATGGAGAAGAAAACCGATCATTTGAGTGCTTTGTACTGTAGAGATTTTCCAGAGATTTTTGGTGTGTGTGATTTTCTGCATTGTAATATGAATAGTCTATTTTCCTTTATAGGTTTGAGTTGTTAACCGCTCCCCCACACCTCCACTTCTCTCAACTCCCTCCCATGTCCACTCTCCCACTAAGGTGGTTGCAGAAAAACTGCCTTCCCTTGTTCCGATCGTGCGTGAGTATAGGAGAGAGAGATATGGGCTGGATGTTAAAATGATAATTGAGTTCTTAATTAATTATAGAATTTGGGTTTGGGAATATTTATTGGGCTTGATGGATTTAATGGTTGGTGGCTGAAAACGAATTGACTAAAATTAATTAAAATAGATTTATAATATTTGGGCTCGATAATTAATTAGCTTGATATAGTTAAATTAGAAATTAATGAATTGGGCACTAAATAATCATAAGCCCAGTTGATAATTTAAATTGAATTATTATTTAATATTTACTATAAAATAATTAATAAATTAAGAATAATTTTCTAAATTTAGCGGCTGTTACAGAAAGTATCCCGTTGCGTTTCCACTACATTATCATACAACTCTAACACCTGATACAAAATTTTGTTTGACATCTCAGGGATTTTGGTTGATTGTTAACCAAATTATCCTTGATAATTGTTAGTCGCTCGACAATAATGGAATGTCATCTAAAAATATTAAGAGGAAAAACATGATCGGGGGAATAACAAAATGGAAAATAAAACCATTCACAAAATCCACCAAGTGCTTTCTATCCTCCAACAAATTGCGCTAACTTTTAAATATTTGAGTTGATCTATAATAATTTTCAAATTGATATTGATAATTTTATCTTTTGTTTTGAAAAAAATAGTAATTATTAAAAATAAGGAAGAAAGAGTAGTGTGATTGATATACGAGAAAAATATGGTGTATAAGTAATTGGAGATAACTTGTCTTTATTTATTCTTATAGAAGTTATCACTCGTGGGGAATAGAACTCTGAGCGGTCAACTATTTTTTCATTTATTGACATAGGGAATAAATGACTTCGAGCAGTCATTATTTCCTTGTCGTAGGTTATAAAATTTTGAGCGGTTACTATTTTCTTGTCATTGACATAGATACCTTTGGGCAATCTCATCTTCTTGAAATGGGACATTTTTTTCATTCATTGTCAAACGCTGTGGGAATATATAAGGCTAATCTTTTTTGTCTCAATATTAAATTGTCGATTAGGAAATTTACCCGAATATTCAAGTTATCTATTTACATTCATTCGAGTGACATAATTAGGTAATATATTTTAGGTGACTCAAAGGCAATTTAGATGATTCAGATGCAATTTAGGTGACTCAAATGCATGTTAAGGACTCAGATGTAATTTAGATGACCTAAATGTAATTTAGGTGACTCGAATGTGATTACACTTGACTCGAATGTAATTTAGGTGACCGAATATGTTGTGTTACTCGAATATGTGTCTCGAATGTCTTCGAAAGGTCAGAATTGACAATTTGAATATAAAAAAGTTGTTAAACTTTAGGTGATAAAAAATTATCTTATATTAAGGATATTGCACAATTTCTCTCATCAAATGAATCAGTATGTATCCATACTTTGCATGTTGTTCATTGTTTTTTATCCTTTTCATCTATTGTTCTAACTTGATATGTATCATTATTTACCCGTGCTTTGGAAATATTTTCAATAGTCTTCCTTAACGAGATGTACAATTCATATTTTCTTCGTCTTTTATTTTTATTTTATTTACTCTCTTTATTCCATTCAAAATTTTACATTTACCTTTTTTTAGAAACGTTACATTTATCACTCACATTAAACTATCACTTAATTTTCATCACACCTACTATTGATATATTTTTATCTATACCTTAGTAGGCGGGAGCGGGGGAACCGTTGATGATAAAAGGACGGGAGCGCCATTGTGAGCGTTTAGTCAAAATTATAAATAACTATTTATTAATTTCTCACTTAAGAATGCAAATAGAAAGAGCGAAAAGAAAGAGTTATATTTTACGAGTCATTCAGACCCGGGCGATGCCCCGGGCTGTATATGATGGTATTATATATTTAAATTGTTATTGTTCAGCACAAATTTTCGTCATTTTGATCATGGATCCGTCATTTATTTTCGTTATTTTATATTCGGGACGTATTTTTGTCATTGTATATATAAGTTGTCATGGTAGCATACATTTTGTAGCATGATACGTATTTAAAATAGTTTATTGACATGTAATCTTTTAAGATGCATTTTTTACGTAATATTTTTTGTCTATTTATTTTGGTATTGACTCTATCATTTTTAATTGGAGCTAACTAATATTAATACATTGGGCTAAGTTATAACTATTTCTTATGATAGTCAACGATGCCAGTGCGATGCACATGTGCTGTATAGAAGTTTTCATAGATTTAAAATACGTGCGATGCACATGGGCTATATAGAAGTTTTCATAGCGTAATATTCGGCATTTATTTTCGTCATTTTATATTTAAGTTTTTATGGTGTCACACATTTGCTAAGCTTTATACGTACTTAGAATACTTTATTGAGTTGCACATGGGCTGTATATAAGTTTTTATATCGTAATCTTCAGAATTTATTTTCGTCATTATATATCTAAGCTGTGATGGTATCACATTTCTAAGCATGACACACATTTAAAATAGTTTATTGATATTAAAAGAGTATATGTGAAGAGATTTTTTTTCAAGATGTTACATTGAAAAGAGTCTATTCACATGTAATTTTTTAATATGCATAAGTTACATAAATTATTTTAAATATGAAGCGATGACATTAATGTTGGAGACCTTTTATATTCATCCACGTGCAATGCACACGGGTTTGGACTGCCTCAGGACCCATGCGATGCACTCAGGTTGGATCTAATTGTTTTTTTCGTAATGTTCGGGACTAATTTTCGGTTCATGTTTGAAACTCTCATTTTTTTGTGAAAGACGGACTTCGTTGTTCAAATAAATTACATTATTAAAAGCGAACTATAAAACAAATTTCCTTTTTAACAAAACTATAAAAACATAAAACATTAAAGTGATTAGTATATTCAAGAGTATAAATTATAATTCGTATAGTAAAATATTGCATGTTTAATTTGTAACGTACTATTAATATGAATGCCACGTATTAATCTATATTGACAACGGTGGCCGTGGCGTTGTTCTTGTTGTTGTTGTTGTTGTTGTTGTTGTTCTTGTTGTCTTTGTCGTTGTTGTTCATTGGCATTTTGCATGTTTTGTTCTTGATACAATTTTCGTGACTTGTCAATCTCTTTCTTTAATGTGAAGAGGTTTTTTGCAAAATGTTATATTTAAATGAGGCTTTTCATATGTAATCTTTTAATGTGAGTAACTTACATAAATTATTTTTTAATTAATGCATTATTACAAATTTTTTCCATAAACTATAATATCGAATTTGGAGCATTCATTAGTAACTCATTCTAAGTATTTACAGTATCACATGATCTCAAACTCAAATGAATAATGCTTACCTCGTGATATGTGGATAACAATTGAAATACAATTTTCTTCTCCTTTATATACTTCTTCGATTTAGAAGATTCTCATTGTTATGATGATAGTGTGAAGATATTTTTATTATATTTTCATTATATACTACCATTTGCAATATGTAACATCGACATAATTTACACAGTCATATTAAATATCAAAGTCACACAATATTCCAAAACGTTTAATTAAAAAAGTGACATTAACACAACGCAAGACAAAAAACTATATTAAGAGCAAAAATATTAAAATGCACCAACAAAGTGTAGTAATAATTATTGACTAAAAATTGAATGCTCGTCACATTATTTTCAATAAACTTACTTGCTAACGAATCAATAGTATTAGCCCGTTTATCGGTATTACATGAAGTAAAATATTGCATGTTTAATTTGTAACGTACTATTAATACGAATGCTAACTATTCATCCCACCGATGGCCGCGGCGTTGATCTTGTTGTTGTTGTTGTTTTTGTTGTTGTTGTCTTTGTCGTTGTTGTTCATTGGCCTTTTGCATGTTTTGTTCTTGACTTAATTTTTGTGACTTCTCGATCTCTTTCTTGAATGCTTCTTGATGCGCTACAAAAAAATAGATATAGTTGATCGTTAGTAACTTAAATACAGTTAATCAATATATTGCATTTTCGATCAAAGTAAAAATGTTCGTGCATGTTCCACTTAATTGATAAGACAACGATGTGTAGGATCTCTTAAACCATTAGAAAAGATGATGTTACTACCAAATCTCCTAAGCTACCATCTTTATGTCCTACATTGTTACACACAAAAAACACGTGAAATTTACATAAAATAATATAAATCAATATGCTAAATAAGTAAGACGATATGACGCTTACTTTACAACCATAATAAGTTGTAGGCAATGTGCGCGGTGTGGAGGAAGTTGTGGTTTGTTGTGTGCGATTTTTGACACATTATATAGTTGATAAAATATTTGTAACTCATGAACAGGGAAAGTAAAAGACTAACCACTAATTGGTGTGTTTAATTTATGCGTTCATGGCATTTTGGTTTGTATTATTTGAGGTTTAGAGATGGGCAAACATGTTGTCTGCATAAACTTTTGTCTGCGATTCATGTCTTACCTTTACGTATTATTAAATCAATGTATTAACACATGAAGCTTTCACATTTCACTTTCAATTCATGAAACATTTATTGTGAGCACTTTGCATTTATAAGACAACTTAAGCTTTTTAGTATATAAGATTTAGAAGATTGAAGATTTTTTGGGATTTTGCATATATTACTTAAAATTGGAAGATTTTAGATCTAGAAGAGTCCAGCCGTATGCTGAGTTTTCTTTCCAAGGCAAAAACGCCATTTACTATTTATCTTTCCTCTCCCTCTCTTCGTCCAGATTCAAACATAGCGTATTTTTTGTTATCTTTCGTTCTTTTTTTTTTTTTTTTCCTTCTTTTCGTCCAGTTCGGGAGAGAAATGCTCTTTCCTTCTCCATTTTCGTCCAGATCCAAACGTACAAACGTACATCCTCTTCATCAGCCATGCAATCCTTCTTCGACAACCATGCAGCCCATCATTGCGCTGCCAACACTTCAGAGCGTGTTTCTGGCCGTTTCCGACAGCTTTTGGCGACCGAAACGCGGTAGTTTGGAGTTTCCTGCTTCTAAGATCTATACTATACACTCAATATCACTAGTTACAAAATTTGTCGATCATTTACCTAAATAACACCCAAAACAGACTATTTGTGTAGCTTTAAGTGGGTCGGAGGCATTATTTTTTAAATTAATTAAAAAACTTGTCACTACTTGACATAGTTTCTTGTCGTTTCACACAAGCAGGGCACTTCCGATATTTCGAACCTTCATAACATCTATTTTTTACTATGTTGCACATGTAGTGCATATGAATACAACATGCTATGGGCACAAATACACGGATTTCTTAAAGAAATTTATGGTACGACTCATTAATGATACGTTTATTTAGTTATATTTTGTTATATATAAAAAAAACTATACAAAAATTAAAGCAACTAATAAAAAATTTGAAGCAAGAAACCGCCGCTCCCTTCACCGGCCGAATACACGCACCAACGAGTCAGATATGTGCAGTGGCGGAAGCAGAGGATTTACTCGGGAGGGTCCGGAGCTATAAAAATTACGAAGATCGGACAACTATATATATAGCTTCCCCTATTTTATAAAGGAACTTCTATACGCCGGGGGGTCCGTGGACCCCCTTGGACCCCCCCTCCCTCCGCCCCTGGATATGTGTATCGAAATTATTTTATTTTTTTAATGCTCTAACTCACCAATGTGGCTAGTCTGATACGTACCAGAGTTTTATCGCTCCCGATCCTCGTCTCCAAGCATAGTCGACTTTGTATCATGTGATTTTTGATATGTCCGTGCATTATAATATTTTGGAGGCATATCATATTGTTCATGTGATAGTCCATATCAAATTTAGTTACAGGATATGACTGCGTTGATGAAGAACATGAAACATGTTATATGGTTTTTATTTAAAAAATGTTCCAAGCCCATGTGCTTTTTAAGATGTTGAATAGTCCCCGTCATACATGTGCATATGATGTATGCTTGACTGGGGAAGATGTTGCATTCTATCAACCTGAGTATAGTGACCCAAATGCATATAGTAGGTGGTTCTTAGAGAATAATTACACTGAACTTGGCCCACAAGAAATTGGAAATTACGGTTGTGGAATTAAGAGTTCCAAAGTTGCGGTAGTATGTGATTATCCCTTAAATTTGAGGCACGATAGTAATCTTTTGTACATACTGCAATGCTCTGATTTATTGTTTGATTGCATTAAAATCACAATGAATACTTTTGAGTATTACACTGGTGCATGTGATGAATATAGAATTCACAACTTGTCAACATACAGTAAAATTTCTTGTGTATTTATATTCAAATTTGATTTATAAATGGGTAACTGGAACTCGAAGTAGAAATACATTTATTAAATCTATTGGGTTTTGATTGATAATCCATCCCAATGTTTAATCGGGAAATCATTGTCGAATGGACCGGACGTGTATGCATTCTTAATTTAAATAAGTTCAATATCCTTTCTAGGTGTTGCCATTTTCTTATATTCTTGAATTAAAGTGAAGTAATATTTGTGAACTTAAGGTCACATGCTTAAGTCGGATCGAGTCAATTTCAAGTTAATCTGTTGCCAATTAATTAATATGGGCTAGGAATTTAAAGCTGTTTAATTTAAAAGGTTGACTAGTTTTTTAAATAAATTATTTAATTCAATTAACAACATTAATCTAATTAATGATTAATTCAATTAGATGTGTAAATCAAATTAATTGTAATTGGGTTTAAATAATGTATGTATTTATATATATATGTATGTATAATACAATATTCATATCTTTTTAAAATACGCATCTATAGTTCCTTGTTTCTTTTTTCCACATAAACCAAAACAAACTCCATCCTTAACTTTATAGAGCATAAACAACTTCTCGTATATTTTGTTTGTGTTGTAGCAAGTAGTTTTTTAAGGTACTTATTGCTTGTAATGCTTCCTTTAATGACACAGTTGGAACAATGCTACTATCATCTGGTTAAGGATCGTTCTCATCATTGTTCTATCACTGATTGTATGATTTCTTCGTCTGTAGATGACTCCATAACTATATCGTTCTCACTAGATGTTTGACATATATCACGTTTATATATGTAAAAAATTCTAAGATAATAAATATTCATTTATCGGTAAATGAATAATATTCATTTATTGATAAATTAATAAACTCGCTAAATGGATATTTTTTCGGGTCCCAATGATATTACTTTAAAGTGGTTTAACTCTAATGATATACTTAGGTTTCCTACTTATCATCTATACTATGTAATAAGAAAGTTTTTTCTCCATTTAATAAATTATTCTAATTTATTTTTTAATTTATTTTTGCTTTTGTTTTTAGATTTTCCCGCTCAAACATGACCCTTCTTCAATTCCCTCGTACTTTTGGGAAGATTTTATTAGCTCCATAAATCTGGTAAGGAATTTCAACTCTCTTTATCAGACGCTCTCTCTCTCTCTCTCCTCTCGTCTCCTCTCCTCAATCTCATCCTCAAATCATCTCATTTCCAATTTTCTTGTAATCTTGGGAAGATTTTATCTTCATAAAGGATTTTTTTTTCCATCTTTTTCTCTAGCAGACTCGCTCTCCCCCCTCTCTTCATTCTTATCTAAAACTCGGTCCGATTGTTTCTTGTTCAACATCTTCTTTTAATTGTTCTTTTAGTCATCATCATCATCAACAGCACCTTAATCCCAACTATGTTGGGGTCGGTGGCATGAAGATTATAGTGTCGTTTAATTGTCTAAAATTAATTGTTCTTTTAGTACATTGGAAAAAGTTTTTTACGGCCATTAATTCTTCTTCATAGGCTTCTTTTTGAGCGGTTATGACTCTTTTCAAGATTTTCATGCATAGAGATCATGAGTTCTCATTTTTTTTGTTTTTGGTTTTCAGTAAGTATTGTTAATTTGAAACTTATATACTAGGGTTTTTCATAAATCAGATTTACATTTTCTTGGAAATCATGAATTGCCCCCTGATAAGCTGAGGACTACGGCAGACATATATGCATAGTCCGAATCATACTTCCACAGCCATTTTAATCTAATCAATTGAGTTTTAGATAAGGTTTCTGAAAAGTATAAAGAAACTAAACTCAGGCGATAACAATGTCGATATGAGAAAAATTTGGATATGGGCGGGCCTGATGAAGGACCATAACAAGATGATAGAAAAAGCGAAATAAAGAAAGTATTACATACGCCAGTAGAAGAGGTTATGGAATCGACGACGGAGGTCAGCCCACCACTTATTTTTTACTAAATCCTCCTGGTGTTTCTTATCAATTTGTAAGCCTATACACGCCCAAACATTTTCTCGTATGTGCTGTATTTATTTTTTGTTTATTTCCTAAATGTTGTTAATACCTTCACCTCAAATCTTTATTCTTTTCTTTTGTGCTAGATGAAATGTGCTAATGTTGATCATTTTGGCATAAATCGCTTAGAACCATGTTGAAGCATTAATCCCACATCGGGAAAATACAAGCCTTGCAATCAATATATAAAGATCATGGACTACTCCTCTCATTGCCAATTGGTTTTGAGATGGAACTCCAGACTTTAACATGGTATCGAAGCGAGCCACGCGTGCGGCCCAACGGCCCACGATGTTGTAGCTCCGCGCCACCCGAGTTAAAAAAGTCCACGCTGTAGCCTCGACTCCGCCACGCGTGAGGGCGTGTTGAAGCATTAATCCCACATCGGGAAAATACAAGCCTTGCAATCAATATATAAAGATCCTGGACTACTCCTCTCATTGCCAATTGGTTTTGAGATGGAACTCCAGACTTTAACAAACCAGTTTTCACATATTGAAGCATTTTTTTTTTTGGTGGGACATATTGAAGCATTATAAAGAAGTTAAATGGCTTGAATTTTAGTGTTCTTGTGCTTTTTGGCTATTGGAAAAAAAATCCAATGTGGAGGGCATTTCTTGAAACATTTTTATAATCAACCTTGCTTGACCATTTGCATTCACTGACTCAAGAAGGAGAAGGAAAAAAGGACCATAAGAAAAGAAAACATAATGTTTGATTGGCTATTGGAAAGTAAATGTTACTCTTTCAAAAAGATTGTCATTCTATGTAAAAATGGTCAAATGTGACTAGTTTTGAAAAATTAAAAAATAATAAAAGTGGGCAATCTTTTTGAAACGGAAAGAGTATTACAAATGGTAATGTAGTTTTGATGGTTCATATAATCATTCTTTAATTGCTATGTGATGATTTTATATGTATATTATAGTTAATTAATGGTTAATTTTCTTGGTTTCACATTGGATTTTTTTTTTTTTTGCTTGGAATATTAAGTCGAATATTAAGTAGGCAAGGACTCGAATGAGTTGGTAATGAAGAAAGGAAATGTTATGGGGCGGGTCGGGGCGAGGCGACCCGCATAGGAAAAAAATCACTTCAAAATTGATAAAATAAATATTTTTACGAGTTTTTTATCTAGTATTTCATTTTTATAATGCATAATTATTTATAAAAGTTGTCATTATTAATATAAATATATAAGATATAATAATAAATGTATGAAAAAGTATATAAATATATAAACTATATATATATATATATTAAAGTGGGAATCAATTTTTTAATACCAAATCATAAAATTGATAAGTTCTATATCCCCATTCATAAAACTATAAGTTTTTAGTACCATTTTGATTAAAAAGACTAAAATGTCCTCTCTTTTGTTGTAATGTTGACTTCTCACTTTTTTTTTATTTTATTTAATTTAAACTACTTTTCTTCTCTTTTTTCTTTTTTACTTTCCTCATTTGCTCCGATCGATATTAATGTCCAACAACCAAAATTTAACTACAAACATATACATCAAAACAACACAACCATTTTTGACAAAGGGTCTCTCAAAAATCTTATAGAAATCACAAGATTATTCGAAAAGAAAAGTTGATATTGAAATAGGACTTCATTTGTCGTGCTTCTGGGTTCATAAAGAAGGTATGCATCAGTATTTGACCGCTGGGAAAAAAAAAATTCCGATCTGTTCTTACGGACACGATCCCTGCACACGATGGGAAGCCACTGTGTGCAACGATCGTGTGCAATGGTCGTGTCCAGCGACCTTGACATCGTGCGCACCACTAACGTGTTCACGATCGTTTAACACGATCGTCTACAATCGTGTGCAGCGATCGTGTTCATGGCCAGAAACTTGCACACGATCACTGCACACGATAGTATACGACCGTGTGCATCGGTCGTGTCCAAGGCAAACCGTTTTATAATATTGTTCGCTCAGTTTTCTGAATAGTTATTCATCTTTTTCTAATCAGATGTCGTGGCAGCGTATTTTGATACATCACGGTGGTCATTGGGAGCGATCGACATATGTAGACGGGGACTCCTTTTTTGTCTATATCGACACGAGCAAAGTTAGTCGTGCAAACCTCGTGGGGGTTATCAGAGAGGGTTTGGGTGGTCCAAATGAGTCCGATTACAAATTATGGTACTTGACACACACGGCCAAGGGAAACAAAGTAAAAATCCTATTACGGGGCGATACCGAGATACTTCGATTACTAGTAGAATACAAGGAGGATCCTGAGGTCTATGTTGAGAACAGCAGCTCCTCCACTCCCGAGGTTAATATGGGATGTAACAGCTCGAGAGTAGAGGCCGACAACATAAATTATGATATGCCTTCCAAAGAGTATCAATACGAGGAAGATGAGGAAGACGAGGAAGATGAGGAGGTGCATACATCCGAAGATTAAGGTTGTAAAGACTTGCTTGAGTCACTATCTGTGGAATTTCTTGCTTGGGTTCGCCAACCGGCCCAAATGGATAGGATTATGAGTCGTCGGAACTTCTCATCCGACCATCAATCTGCGAGCGAGCATGAGCATCTACAATCAATGCGTAACTGGATCATTCCATTTCCGGACCCCGGTAGTGCCAGGACTTTGGGTTGGGTCGAGCAACCTCCACCGGTTATCGGTCAGCTAGAGGTGGGGTCCACCTTTCGTTCCAAGACAGAGTTTAGGATAACTGTAGGAATGTATTATTTGGAAAACATGCTCCAGTGTATCACTGATTATTCCGCCGATAAACGTATAGTGTTTGTCTGTAAGAGTGGGCGAAAAAATTCTCAGTTTAGGTTGTGTGCTATTGAGGGTGCAACTATTTGGAGAATTACTAAGTTGACATTGGAGCACAATCACACTCGATTTGAACCGTGGCCGCCGCACGATCGGCCACTTCGAGGTTGCCGCCATTATTTTGCTAAAAGATCGACTTGAGGGGGTCACTTTGAGGCCAAATGAGATGATTGCAGAGATGTGTAGGGAGTACGGCATTGACATGCTATACAGTTTTGCTCTCCGGACGAGGAATATAGCGATAGAGAATACATATGACGGCTTTGATGAGTCGTATCAGAGGCTCCCATCTTATCTGTATTTGTTAAAATAGCGTAATCCAGGGACAATTTATGATTTGCAGATGACGCGTGAGGGAGTGTTTTGCCACATGTTCGTTGCGCTCGGATAGAGTATTAGGGCATTTGATACGTGCCTTCGACCGGTGATTATAGTTGATGGGACCCACCTGAAGGGAAGGAATAAAGGAACTCTATTTGCGGCCGTCACATTTGATAGGAACGAGCAAGTATTTCCTCTTGCAGTTGGTCTCGGTCCAATAGAGAACGACAAGTCATGGACTTATTTTCTGTATAACCTGTGTAGATGCTACAATCCGATGGAAGATTTACTGATTGTGAGTGACCAACATAAGAGCATTCAGAATGCTGTTCGAGCCGTCTATCCGAATAGGACTCTTTAGAACTGCTGCCTACACGCATCGTGAAGAAGTTTTTGAAAACTACTTTTCAAAACTACATATCGAAAGCCCTAATGGGGCTCACAGACGCCTTTCTGAAATTGGGCCAGAGAGGTGGGCTAGGTCGAAGTGCCCGGTATGATGCTATAACTTCTTGACATCCAATGCTGTTGAATGCTATAATAATCGTATGTTGTGGGCGAGGCGTTTACCTGTTTGCTCGTTACTTGAGATATTTCGCCTAATTTTAGAGAATTGGTTTGATGAGAAGTGGGGAGAAGCTACATCAAGAGACCATGAGTTGACAATGCACACTTTTGAAAAGATTTATAACTCTGTGCAAGCCAGTCTGACTCTTACCGTTCGAGCTACCACCCCACTTGTTTATAAAGTCGAAGAAAACAAAGTTTCTTATGAGGTCGACCTTCGAACATGGACATGTTGTTGTCGTGAGTTTGATTTGGATCAGATTCCATGTCGTCATGCCGTTGCCACTATAAGGTAATTTTCTATACTGTCGTGTGCACATTGTCATGTCCATTCAATGTTTTTGTCTATGCTGTCGTGTGCACACGGTCATGGCCGTGGGCATGCGGGTGCTATCGGACGCTCACGTTCGTGCCCACGGTCATGGCAGAATGCATATGATCGTAACCCATGATGGGCACGATCGTAACCCACGATGAGCACGATCGTAGCCCAGGATCGGCATGATCGCAACCCACGATCGGCACAATCGTAACCCACGATGGGCACGATCGTAACCCACAATCGGCACTATAGTAACCCACGATCGTAACCCACGATCGTGTTCTGCCATCTTGTGCAAAACAGGGCTGGTCTGGATTTATCCTACACCTCATCAATATCAAAAATACATTATCCTATACAACATCCTTGACATAATTGCTTATTGTAACAGGCGCGCCGACAATGGTTTGTCCGTGTATGATTTTGTTAGTCGTTATTTCAAGCAACAAGGCCTTAGAGAGACTTATAAGGAGCATATTAGTCCCATCCCACATCCTGATGAGTGGAATGTCCCACTGGAGATCTCATCCATCGTTTGCGTACCTCCAAAGGGGGTACGACAAGCCGGCCGACCAAGGATGAGTCGCGCACGGTCTGCTATTGAAAATTTGCCCGCAAGTGGACGGCCTCAGGTGTGCAGTAGGTGTAAAGGAACCGGCCACAATAGAAAATCTTGCAAAGCATTCATTCCCATAGGTGGTGTGGATTTGAATATCCCTGAAGAAACTCAAGGAATGGATGAACAAACGAGGCAAAGGCACCGGCAGAAGAAGAGGTGTAGCATTTGGCGTACTAATGACCATGACATAAGGGGATGTTCATACCATGAAACTTAAATTGCTTATGTATTTTTATATTTTATGACTTACTAGCAACAATCATATGATGATATTTTGATCCTCAATGGACCATGTATTGAATCAGTATTCTGATTATTAGTTGAAATGCATAATTTTGTGTCTATTTTCTTTATCTTTGAATTGAAATTTAAGTGTTGAGTGATGTAAAGCAAATAAAGGTGATTATGGAGCCAAACATTAACCATAACAAAGTAGCTCACTTTAAAGAGCAATAGTTTACAGCAAAAGCATATCCAAAGCATATAACTTTACAAAACAAAAGTTCATCACATCACACCAAAATATCTAATAATAACTTAAAAACCACAATCACTTGGATCCCTTTTCCCCCATCTGCTGCTGTATCTTTAGTCTTGTATCACCATCTTCATGAACTTCCTCTTCTAAAATAACTTCTTTACTTGTCTTCTCGGAAATCTTCAAATCATTATCATCATCACCATCTAGTATGACTGGAGTGCTCGCAGTGTTTTTAAATAGGCCCTGTTTCATGAAATACATTAATGCGCAGTACACACTACACATACAACAAAATCAAAAAACTTACTCTGAGCATTGAGTATCATCTTCTCGGCCTAGTTCTGTATGGTGGGTTGGGAGGAGGTATCCTCCTTCTTTTTGGTGGTGGTGCTTCGATTCTTCCTAAATTGCTTTCTCGTAATCGGCCGCTCATTTCGCGTATTTGATTTTAATGGATTTTAACTGATGTTAATTGATTAGGGTTTGTAGTGAAAAGGGGGGCTACGGTTCATGTATTTCACTCTCAGTCAATGAAGATGGTCTTATATTGAAGGGGGGACCCACGATGGGATTTTATAATAAAATAATTTGATGTTGCCCTTTGCAGTACACACGATGGGCACGATCATGTGCTCCGATCTTGTGACACGTTGGCAACCAGATGTCACGGTGTCTATGGTGTCAAATTGGCACTGTATCCACGTATGCACACGATGGGACACACGGTCGTGCCCACGATGGGACACACGATCGTGTGCACAAGAACATCAAAAATTTTCACCAATTTCTCAAATTACTCGTCAATTTAGGTGTTGTTACTTATATATTAACAATTATTTGTTAACGATACACTTATTTAAAAAGTTATTGAGTGAATTAACATAATATATTGCATATCATGTGTAGTCTATCTGTTCTCAGTGTATTAGTTCGTACGGATAAGTTCATCATCTGGATGAAATATCTCATATACTAATGAATTACAACGAAATGACAAATATGAGTTTGTATAAGAAGCTATATAGTAATTAATGTTTGAACAAGCAATTCTTGAATCACAAAATATTCTTCTAGATAACATAATAAATCAAATTGGCAAAAATACCAAAAGTTTATATGCACACGATGGGACACACGGTCGTGCCCACGATGGGACATACGATCGTGTGCACAAGAACATCAAAAATTTTCACCAATTTCTCAAATTACTCGTCAATTTAGGTGTTGTTACTTATATATTAACAATTATTTATTAACGATACACTTATTTAAAAAGTTATTGAGTGAATTAACATAATATATTGCATATCATGTGTAGTCTATCTGTTCTCAGTGTATTTTTTTTGCAGAGAGATAAGGAGAGTTTTTTTGCAGAGGAAAATATTTAGTTGTGGAACCAGTTGGATTATTGTTGTTTGCTTTTAATAATTTTCTATTTTTTATTGTTATTTGCTTTTAATAATCTTCTATTTTTTATGGCTTTTTATCTTTTAGTGGTAGACTTTAAGGGTAATAAAGTCTTTTAACACATTTTGGTATAAAAACTTATAGTTTTATGAATGAGGATATATAACTTGTTACTTTTATGCTTCGGTACTAAAAAGGAGAAATTCCTATATTAAATATAGTAAAAAAATAAAAAAACTATGGAGGGTGGGTCAAGGCGGGTACCCACGGGAAAGAGTGATACTCAGACTTGCCTTGAGCCACTTCGTGTCGCGAGGCGGGGCGACCCATACGTCACGGGTCATGGCGAGGAAGTGGGTTGCCATCCCTAGTTTTTATAGGTGAATATAAACATTTTTTATTGGCGTTGGTTGATTGGATGTGTATTATTTAATTGTTTTTGGTTAAATTTTCTTGGTTTCACCTTGGGATGTTTTATTTTATATTTTTGCTTGGAATACAAGTCATATATTAAGCAGGCGAAGACTTGAACGGGTTGATAATGAAGAAAAGAAATGCAAATGTTTGAGGAATGATCTTGCTGATCTGTTCAAACATGGATTTGGATATTAAAGCCTATGCCGGGGTAACTTTTTTGTTTGTTTCCATTTTTATTATTATCTGAGTCTTGAATTTTCATTACATTTCCTTACTCAATGTTTCTGCATTATCTTGCACTCTGTATATTTAAGAAATTCTTTCCTAATATAAGAAATTCTTACATTTATATTTTTCATTGTCATTTAGTTCAAGTTAAAGATAAATGTCAAAATTACCTTTGAGGACTCACGAATCAGGTGAGGATTAAAGAATCGGATGAGAGTTGATGAGTATTTTTTAATCAAGTTTAGGTGATGATAAGAATTATTTACCAACTGTTTCTCTTTTTTTGTGGAGTTTGAGGCTAATAATCTTGCGGGAGTGTTTAAAATTGCAATTATTGGAGTTTCAAGTATCTTTCATATATTGATGGGGTAGGGAATGAAAGCTGGTGAGATCAACTCAAACATATAATATGTAGGAAATGCATTGTTTTTTTTTGTTATAAAAATTGTAAGAATTCCATGTTAAAATGAAGAAGCAACTTATAAGTCATCATTTTCCTTGATAATCAAACATATAGATATCATATGCGTACAGGACAATAGACTTGTCTTGCATAACTTGTAGTTGTCAAAGATTACATTTGGTCTTCATGTAAGCATATAGAAACATATTTATTGAATGTTTTTCTTGAGTTCTTTGCATATAAACCTCATGAAAATTCCATTTTTTTCATGAGGTTTTCTTCAGTTTGTTATACGAAGGATATATTTTATTGCCTGGACTTTACGTTCAAAAGTGGTTGGACTCCCCAGCTGTTAATATTTTGGGGTCGTCCTCTATCATCGAGTCCTTTGATCAATCTTTCAATGTGGAAGGAAATTCAGCATATACTTGGGATTTTCTCGACTCCCCAGCCGTATATTTTACTACAAAGCCTTCTGCGTATTATTATGTTCCGAATATTCCGAAACCCCCTACATTGCCAAGGACAGTTTTGATTACAAGACTTGCAAAGGGTTGTTCAGAAAATAGTATAGTATGGATAGTTACTTGATTCGAACGAGACTAGCTAGAGACGCATGGGATAAGCTCTTCAAGGAGGAATACGGATATGATGTGCATATTATTTATGGGGATGGGTTAATAATTACAGCTCATTAGTGTTCTCATAAGTATGTGATTCGTATAATCTCATGTTTTATAATTTTAATTTGCCATGCAATTGGCGACTACCACCCCCTCCTTTTTTATTTTTAATTACCTGTTTTCTTTTTCATTTTCGTTTTACATGTAACTAGAAACGAAATATTTCTGGTGTACGTACATTCTCTTAATTTTTAGTTTTTTTAAGCAATAGGGCCATCTTTTCTGAAGCGCTTTTGTACGCAATCCTTAGTAGTCATTAATCTTCGTTTTACTGGTTAGGCTTTCTACTTTTTTTTTATGCTGGGGAATCTTCAGTCGCGATCAAAAGTTAAGAATGCTACAAGATATGCAAGTATTTTTGGAGTACCGTATGATGCTGTTCATGCTTTTATTCATTTTCTCTACTCATTTTGAGTAGAGGTGCCCAAAACGACCCAACTCGCCGACCCGGACCCGGCTGACCCGTGCAGGACCCAGACCCGGCTGACCCGTCGACCCGGACCGTGGTATACACGGGTGGGGTCCGGGTCTAAGTGTTGCCTACCCGGCGACCCGCGGGGTCCGACCCGTCGACCCGGCGCAAAATTAAAAATAAATTGAAATATGGCCGTTAGACGCCGTGACCCGGTGGGTCTAACGGCTAGTTCAGCTTTTTTAAATTTTTTTTCCCTATCTATAAATACTTCACTACTAACACATTTTTTTTGACACCTTCAATATAATCTCTCTCTCAAACTCTCATTGTTAATTACTATGCTAGTTAATCTCTCTCTTTTTTTCGCATTTAATCATTATGCGAGTTCTGACAAGGGAAAGGGTATTCCTACATCTCTCAAAAAATCCAAAATGTCAAAGTTCGAGCGAATGGGTCTTTAGGGCAAATCAAAGAAACCATATGGGACAATTATCCGGGAGCCCCAAAACCAAACTCCACCCGGTTTGAAAATGAAAGTCAAGAACCTGAATATGATGCTATACACGAAAGTATCTATTGCGGTAGTACAACAACTACTAGTGAAGAAGAAGTTGACCCCCGGGGATTTCGACGTGTCCCGAATCGTCAACAACTACAAAACATTGACGAAGAAATGGACCATGAAATTGATGAAGCTATGTTAAATCAAACATATGCAACGTTCGAGTGCACTCTTCATGGCGTACCAACTCCGACGCAAAAATCAAATTCGAAGCGTCCTGCGGCAAGTCAAGCTGAAGAACCTCCTTATGTTGAGGAGTTATCATCCGAGGAGGAAGAAATTGTGAAAGGAAGAGGAAGCAAGAAAACTAAAGCGAGCCTGCCCCTGTTGCAGAAAAGAAAACGGTATTCGAACTTTTTTCAAAACACTTTAAAAAGGAAAAATTGTCGGATGGTTCGATGAAGGTATCTTGCAACTACTGCTCGAAAGAGTATCCGTATAAAGTCGGGGATTGATATGGAAATTTCAAAGGGCATTTTGAGAATAACCATGCCTCGGTCCACGGAGAACAAAAGTCACAAAGTCAACTCAACTTCCAACCTTCTACTGGAGCCGGCAATCAAGGTATGTCTGAATCTCAACTTTATAAATATAATGAAAAAATTACTCGAGAACAAATGGCAAAATTATGTGCACAAGAATATTTACCTTTTAATTTTGCGGATAGTACGGATTGGGAATATAGGATGCAAAATGCTTATAATCCTGCTATTAAAAGAATTCCACGTACCACAATGACTAGACAAGTAGTATACTTAGCCAAACAACATAAACTTGCACTACGAGCTTATTTTAGATCTATAAATCATAGAGTTTCTTTAGCTGCAGATACTTGGGCAGATTTTAAACAAAAAAAATGATTATATGGGAATAACTATACACTGGATTGATGAAAATTGTAACTTAAACAAAAGATTATTTGCGTTTAAAAAATTTAATTGTGCACATAGTGCAGATAATATAGCTAGAGCAATTATTAAAATTTTAACTTTTTATTGCTTAAAAGATAAAATTTTCACAATTGATTTTGATAATGCTAGTTCTAATACTGCAAGTGTACCAGCTTTAATACAAGTTTGCAATCCTGTTTTAGCGGGCCTATATGTTGGACGAGCGGAGATCCCGAATGACGCCAAAAAATCTCGAGGCTCAAATGATACTTAAAGACGCAACAAAAGCCGAGTTACGAGATCAAGAAAATAAGTGGGATGACCTATTAGCGGACCAAGATGTCTATGGAGAAGGCACTACTAAAAGAGAGTCTAGTCAAATAAGTCAAATCGATAATCAAGACGACGACGACATCGACTTCGACTAAAGGTAAGTAAGGTAAGTCAAGTAAGTAAAAAGAACTACGTATGGCTTTGATTCCCCACGAGAATACGTAGGCAATTTAATTTTAAGTGAAAACTTAAAATTAAATACAAGCCCATTTTTTTTAACTCTTCTCAAGTAAAAGAACTACGTGGAGCTTTGATTCCTCACGAGGATACGTAGGCAATTTAATTTTAAGTAAAAACTTAAAATTAAATATAACCTCATTTTTTCAAATGATTTCCTTGTTCACTTATAGTCATTTTTCCTGTATAAAATGATAACAAATAAAAATTTTATATAGTTCTAAAAAAAAAAAATTGAGATGGGTCGGACCCGTGACCCGGTGGGTCGGACCCGGATCCGTGGCCGACCCGCCAACCCGTACATTTCATATGTACGGCTGGGGTCCGGGTCCTGTCTTGCCGACCCGGCGACCCGGCGGGTCCGTCCCGGACCCGGATCCGGACCCAGCGATGGGCACGTCTAATTTTGGTAATTTACTTTGGTTTCTTGAACTTTATATTATCAATTTAAGAGTTTGATGATTATACTTATTCTAAATGGCACTTTATAAATGAACTAGAGATTATCCGTGCCATAATGACACAGTAGCGGTGATATAATTGAATTAAAATAATTAAATTATAAGATTATTTGCTAGAATAAAAAAATATATTGGTTCTCAAAATTCTATCAGCGATCAATGGGCCTGCCGTAAGAAAAAAAATGAAAAAAATTAAGGATCGTCCAAAAAATGAACTTGCGGGCCTGACGTCAAACAATATAGACGGCGGCTCGCCAGATAGCTGGTCGGCGGGCTTGGCATTTTAAAAAAAAAAAATTAAGAATTGGTCGGCCGTCGGTGGTGGCCAGCCGAAAAGCAGCCGGCGGCCTAGCGTAAGGCAAAAGTTTGGCTGGCCGCCGAAGGTGTGTCGGAAAGTAGGTCGGCGTCTTCTGTATAAAATAAAAGTGGAGGTCTGCCGGGGAGCCGACGGCCTTGTGTAGAAAAGAAATATAGTGATAGTAGCAATGATTTAACTTTTTCTGATTTTTTGATAATGTTGAAATTATGTGGTTGACATGTGAGAAGACTAATTTATTTAAAAAGAGATAAAATTAATGGATCTTATCAGAATATCTAATTATAATATACTATGTTATATAGAAATGGTTATAGAAATTACCATCATATAGAAATTCTTATAGAAAGTCTAATCCTATAATTCATTTCTATAATTGAAATTTGAATATATGTATCAAACAAAAATAGAAATTTCCACAGCATATAGAAATTTAATCGGAGGGACTAAGCCATTAATTTGGAGAGGAGGGAAAGGAAAATTTTTAATCCATTTTCGCTTCATTCCTTCATTTTATTATATTGGAGGGATTAGGAAGGGAAGGAAATATAATTACGTAATTACTTAAATATTCTTACTTAACTTTTGATTTAAAATGTAAAATAAATATATTAAGAGTATAATAACTATATTAGAGGTGTGTTTTGCAGATGATCTGCTATTATTTTGTCGAGGAGATGTAAATTCAGTGAGACAATTAATGAAGGGGTTCACTAAATTCTCTGAGGTTTCTGGACTACAAGCAAATCAGGCTAAGAGTTGCGTCTACTTTGGAGGAGTAGCAGCTAAAGTTCAAGATCCTATTCTCTCTGAATTTGGAATGGTGAAAGGAACCCTACCATTTAAATATCTTGGGGTTCCCCTCTCTTCGGAGAAGCTTTCAGTTCTCCAATGTCAACCATTGATAAACAAGATAACAGCTAAATTTCTTTCATATGCTGGAAGAATTCAACTTGTGAAGGATGTGCTTGCTAGTATGCAAGCATACTGGAGTCCGATATTTCTTTTACCCCAGAAAGTTGTTAAGACAATTCAAACTCTGTGTAGAATATTTCTGTTGACTGGGAAGGCTGATCCATCCAAAAGAGCGTTAGTTTCATGGGATAAGATATGCTTGCCTAAAGCTGCAGGAGGGTGGAATGTCACTCATTTCTTTTGGTGTAATAAGGCTGCTATCTGTAAATTGTTGTGGTGTATATCCCAAAAGAAAGATAAAATTTGGGTTCAATGGATCATGAGTACTATATCACAAATCAGAATCTTGCTACCATGGCCATACCATCTCAGGCCTCTTGGGTAGTAAGGAAGATTCTAGAATCTAGAAGTGTGATTGCATCTACTGGTGAGGGAATGAGTATCCTGCATAAACCAAAGTTCTCCATCAGAAGTGTGTATCAAGAGTTGAGAGGAGACACCAAGGGTGGAATGGAAGAAAATGATTTGCTGTAATCTAGCTCCACCAAGATGTATGTTTATGATGTAGTTGGCAATCCAAAGAAAGATGGTGACTTGTGATTATCTGGATTCTATTCGAATCTGTGTAAATCCTATATGTGGGCTTTGTGAAGATGAGTTGGAATCGATTAATCATCTATTTTTCAAGTGTAGATTTTCTGCTAGAGTTTGGGAGGCCGTTACTGAATGGTGCAGTATCCCCAATTCAGCCAAGGAATGGACAGGGGAATTTGCTTACTTGAAGACTCAATGTGGATCTAAAACTAGCAAGCAGAGGATGTATAGATTGGCAGCAACCGTAGTGCTTTATATGCTCTGGAAGGAGAGAAACAGCCGAAGATTCAAAGAGGTCACACATACAGTGGAGCGGACAATTAGACGAAGCCAGTTGCTCATTGCTGTGTAGTCGCCAAGACCAGAAAATGTTTAGATTATTGGCTTCTTAGAATTTGGCCTGTTGTCTGTAGTTTGTCTGTTTTGCTGAATTGTTACCTTAAAACTGTGTTCATTTGGTGAAATGGAAAATCTATTTACCAAAAAAAAAAAGAGAGTATAATAGTTGAATTTAATTTATTTTCTCCCCACTCCTTCCTTTTTACCAAAAAAGTATACTTCTACTTCTCTCCCCTTCCCTCCTACACAATCCTTTTAAACAATATAAATATTTTTATATCTCATCTCCTATTTTTATCTTCTTTTCATAAAAGTCCCTCCATTGCCTTATCCTCGTTTGGTTTGAACGAAACAGATCCTTAAGGGAGATAAAAATCTATTCTACTCGGCCAAATAATTTTTGATGAGATTAATATTTACTTTCTCTACTCTTCATATATATTTTTTGGAGTTCATGTCACATTTAGATTTATACCAAATATATAAATTGCATATCTTATTCTTTTTGGTGCATTTCTATTTGGGGATGGGTTAATAATTAGAGCTCTATAGAGTGTTCTCTGTTGGGATTCCGAAAATAAAACGAAATACGCAGCGGAAATAAATACGAATCCCAAACAGGATCGATCAAGTAACGTATATACGAAAAATAAATACGAAGATAAAGATCATACCCTTGAAGCCTTTGAAATAATTCTTCGTAAAATTGGATGACGATCACGAACCTCGTCCCGAACACGAAATCCCTTTGTTCCAAGCACCGAAAGTTCGAAGCCTCTACTTCACACGCGTCGGAAGTTGCCCGGAAAAATTTCGACGAGACTCCGTTCTCCAAGAACACGGCTAGGGAACTCGTAGGAATTTTTTCTCTCAATTTTTCTTAACTTTTATAACACCTCTAAGATGAAAATTATAGAAAAGAAAAAATTTCTCCTCCCTCCTCACATAAACTCACGGCAGGCTGCTTTCAATGAATAAGTATGAGATGTTTGTTGTTGTCTCATATCATCATTTATAATGTAATGATATATATATTATAAAAGAATAATTATTCCTTTACAACTATCATTCACAATTATGTGGGAATCTCAACTCTAAGTGAGTTCCCACACACATGCAAGATCATGCCATGCCATGAGGAGTGGGTGGCCACAAGGAAGTTTCCTAGAAAACGAGCCGAGCCACTCAGCTCGTGTATGGACGTTCGACAAACGACTCCGTTAAATACACTCCTTTTAATCATCAATGTATTTATATAAATTAATTAATCTAATTAATTAATTATATCAAATACAAATATATATTTCTCTAAGAAATATAATTTATGAATTAAATTAATTACCCGGTAACTTAATTTAAATTCATAAGACCGATATTTGATTTATCCAATAAATCATAATTAGATATCCAATATCTAATATTAATAGAGAGATAATAAATTCACATTTATCCGTCAACGCTCCTGATGCGCGACTCCGTAGGTCCGTCTCAGCCGGTATTGGGAGGAACTAATGAGTGCGGGCGGACTTAGCCGGCTAGCGGGCCGCACTGTAAACCCCGACTGAGAACGAATGAAGGGATCATTCCAGAACCATTATGTCGTGAATACTATATACGTATAGACCCTTCATCAGATGTCCCGGTCAAGTCTTCGGGTCACGGTAAAGTCAAACCCTACTGTTGACTAAACTCTATACATGTGTTAATGCAAATCAAGACCGATCGATTAATAGTGTATCTAATACGACTATATCGTAATGCTTTGGCCAAAGACTTATGATCTTATTTGCCATTAACCGTATAGGACATTCACTGCTCACTAACAGGAGATAGAATCCTTTCTTGGCGTACGGTAAAGATCGCCACTGCCCGTATAGTCCGCACTTCGAGGTCGACTCAGCAATTAAGCAAATGAGTCTAACTACTCTAATGACAAACTAAACGTCACAAGCACATCTTCTACTGAACCCTCAAGTCAAAGGTCTACGTATACTATCACAACCTTCGATTCGTCATCGACTCTCCGAGAGTGAATACCGTGTGATCAATCGAGTATGAGTCGTGTTCGAGTATACTGGCCCCACCAATATACTTATAACTATGCTATCAAGACGTGCACACGTCCTAGCATCGATTATACAAGTCATATTAAAACTTAATGCCCATTTTAAGTTTATTGACTTGCGAACAATTTACGTAAATAAACTTTAAACACTTCCAGACATTTTCTCTTATCCCATAACGAGAATGGAATGTTCGATTTATTTACATGGACTTCACTTCAATGTTTACCAAGTCAAGAATGCAATTGAAATACAATAAACAGTGAATGAATCGTATTGCCTTTTTATTAATTATTCCATAATTACAAGTATAATGCCCTTACTCTCTCATCCCCTGAGTGGCATTCGAGGGCATATTCCTAACAATCTCCCACTTGCACTCAATGCCACACATCATGGTATCCAATACCCATGTTCTTCAGATGTCTTTCTAAGACGGCCTAAGATAATGGCTTAGTCAGCGGGTCAGAGACATTGTCTTCTGAGTCTACTCTTTCCAATGAAACATATCCTTTTTCCACCATCTCTCGAACGATGTGGTACTTTCTCTCTATATGTTTGGTGTTGTGGTGAGCCCTCGGCTCCTTGGCTTGGGCGACAGCTCCATCATTATCACAGAATAGTGATATAGGCAACTCCGCGTTAGGCACCACTTGAAGTTCTTGTATAAACTTCTGCATCCAAAATGCTTCTTTGCTAGCCTCTGAGGCAGCTTGATACTCTGCTTGGCAGGTGGAATCTGCAGTAGCGGTTTGCTTGGAGCTTCTCCAAGATACTGCTCCTCCATTGAGAGTAAATAAATACCCAGATGTCGACTTAGAGTCGTCATTGTCTCCTTGAAAATCAGAATCGGTGAATCCAATCACCTTCGTTCTCCACCACCATAAGTAAGAACTAAATCTCTAGTTCTTCTTAAGTACTTAAGAATGTTCTTTACGGCGGTCAATGTTCCCTTCCGGGTTTGCTTGAAATCGACTTACCATACTCACGCGTAGGCTAAGTCCGGTCTCGTACACAACATAGCGTACATGAGGCTACCCATCGCCGAGGCATAGGGTACCTTACTCATCTCTCTCTTGTCTTCCTCACTTTGAGGACACATTTTCGTGGTGAGATGAATTCCATGTCGCATGGGAAGGAACCCTCTTTTAGATTCATCCATCTTGAATCTTCTCAGATTTTATCGATATAAAGGGCTTGGGAAAGTCCTATCATTCTTCGTGGTCTATCTCTGTAAAGACGGATCCCTAGAATATAGGAAGCTTCTCCCAAGTCTTTCATGGAGAACGTTTTAGAAAGCCAAGCTTTCACGGTCTTGAGCATTGCTATGTTATTTCCTATAAGTAGAATATCATCTACATATAGTACTAAGAACGCAATGTTGCTCCCATCGATCTTTTTGTAAACACGGTTCCTCCTCATTTCGCTCAAGTCAAAATCCTTAATCGCTTCACAAATCGAAGGTTCCAACTCCGAGAAGCTTGCTTCAGACCATAAATGGCTCGTTGCACCTTACACACTTTATGAACATTAGCTTTGGACACAAAACCTTTAGGCTGTTCCATATAGATTTCCTCCTCGAGGTATCCATTTAGAAAAGCCGTTTTGACATCCATTTGCCATATTTCATAATCATAATAGGCAGCAATGGCAAGCATCATGCGAATCGACTTTATCATAGCTACGGGCGAGAAGGTATCATGATAATCGATTCCTTCCCTTTGGGTATAACCCTTTGCCACAAGCCTGGCCTTATAGGCATCAACCTTGCCATCCACATCAGTCTTTCTCTTATAGATCCATTTATTTCCAATAGTCCTCATGCCAGTTGGAAGATCTACTAGAGTCCAGACCTGATTGGTATGCATCGAGTCTATCTCAGCTTCCATTGCTTCTTGCCATTTATCAGAGTCTACATCCACTATCGCTTGGTCATAGGTGACAGGGTCGTTTTCACTACTATCAGGTGTGTCGTGGAGACCCAGTTCCTCGACATGTGTATAGCCATACCTCTCAGGTAAGTGAGATACCCTATCAGACCTTCGAAGTGGAGGTTGTGTTACAATAGGTTCGGTTCTTAATCCCTGATCAGATGTCTCCTTAGGAGTTTCATTATGCTCTTCAAAAGAGATATTTCTACCCAAGCCACCCTCCTGAATGAATTCATCCTCAATGAAGTGCGCTTGTAATGCCACAACGACCCTATGGTCTTCTGGCATGTAGAATAGATAACCCATCGAGTCCTCTGGGTATCCTATGAAACGTCCTTTTATGGACCTCACTTCCAGTTTGTCCACCTTAGCCTTTTTGACATAGGCTGGACATCCCCAAATCCTTATGTGATTAAGGCTTGGTTTCTTACCCTTCCACATCTCATGTGGAGTGATAGGAACAGATTTGGAAGGACATCTATTTAGGATATAGGCAGCGGTTAGTAAGGCATACCCCCACAGGTAAATAGGTAAATCAGTGTAATTTAACATGGAGCGAACCATGTCCAACAAAGTCCGATTTCTCCTTTATGAATCACCATTTAACAGTGGGGTTCCTTGAGGCGTGAATTGTGAAACTATTCCATGTTCCTTAAGGAACTCATCAAACTCGTGCTCATATATTCGCCACCTCGGTCCGAAGTGCTTTGATATGACATCCGGTTTGTTTTTCAACTAGGGCCTTAAATTCTTTGAATTTAGCAAAGGCTTGATTTATGTTTCATTAAGTACACAATCCCATACCTAGTATGATCATCAGTGAACGTTATGAAATATTGATATCCGTCTCGAGCTACTTCTAAAGCACCACAAACATCGGTATGCACCAATCCAAGTTTATCGGCGGCCCTTTCAAAAGTCCTGTGAAGGGAACTTAGTCATTTTGCCTCTAAGGCAAGATTCACAAGTTGGATAGGGTTCTACACCCAATTGACTTAAAAGTCCATCTTTCTCCATTTTCTGAACCTTGGTCTGAACAACATGACCAAGTCTAAGGTGCCATTTAATTTATTGATTAGTATCTTGCCTACCACGTTTACTAGTTATAGTGTTCATTTCTTTGTTTTATTTTGCATGTTCGGATGATATAAACCATTCAACAATGTATTGCTCCAACCAATTTATTTCGAAAATAAATTTTACAACTGCCATTGCCAATGAAGAAACAAAATCCTTTCCGGTCCAAGACTGGAATGGATACAATGTTTTTATGCCCCTTGGGCAAAACAAGTACTTCATCTAATGTCAAAATAAAACCAGATTCTAAACCCAGAAGGATTGATCCAATATCGGTTGCCTCGAAACTTTGTCCGCTTCCAACAGTGATCATTATTTCCCCAGCTTCAAGTTTTCTACTTCATTCCAGATCCTGATTCATAGTACAAATGTGAGAAGTGGCACCTGAATCCAGAATCCATGAAGCAGAATATACAGTAGCGGAACAATTAGTTTCAAAAACAAAAAGTTCCGTACCTGATGCGCCATTAATCTTGGGACAAGTCCTTCGCCAGTGGCCCAGCTCACCGCATTCAAGACATTTGTCCGTAGGTTTTGGACCGCCTACCTTTTGAACCTTTCGGGCCTTGCCCTTTCCTTTTTGCACCCCTTTCTTGGGTTTGTACTGCTCGTAGGTCTTTTTCTTCTTGTTCTTGGACCTCTTAGGCCCAGAAGAAATCACAAGAGCAGCCTCTCTCGGTTTAGTCTTCATGTTAGACTGCGCCGTTACCAGTTTATTCATTAGCCCAGCTAATGTGCATGTAATTTCATTACAGTTGAAATTCATTACAAACTGCGTGAAAGAGTCAGGTAGAGATTGAAGGATGAGATCAATTTGAAGGGATAAATCCATATTAAAGTTGAGCACCTCGAGCCTCTCAATCATAGAGATCATCTTGAGGACGTGGTCTCCCACTTTGTCCCCTTCTTTCATCCTAGCACTGAACAACTGCTTTGATATTTCATATCTAGCGATCTCTTGTGCTCTCCATAAAGTTCGGTCAAGTGTGCGAGAATGCACTGCGAAGTCATTTTCTCGTGCGCTCTGCAGCCTCATTAGTCATTGAGCCCATCATAAAACCACGGACTAACACATCATCCTTGACCCATTTTTCATGGACGTCAATGTCTTCCCGATTACCCCTAGTCCGGATTGGAGTCGGTGGAATGTCCACCTCCAAGGCGTATCCCGAGACTCCATCTGAGTACAATCATCGATTCCGCAACGATCCAACAAAGTTAGCGCCGATTAGGAGATTCTTTTCAAGTAGTATTGCAAGTGGGTTTTAGCCATTTTAGAGATTCAATTTCGTTTTCTGCAAAGATTTAGACAAGATTAAATTAATGACTTGTTTAATTATGACCGAGTATAGAACTTAAGGGCTTGTATAATTCTTGTCTCGGCTCCCACTAATTTTATCGGAATTATACACTCCCATGTTATAATCCGGAAATCATGGTTAGATCGACTTCTTAGTGGTGATCAAGTTCTTTACAAATTTTAACAGACGCAACCTATCAGGTTTCTTGCCAATTAATTTCTGTAAAGTGGTGTCTTAACACCAACCCGTCTAACGGATGATTTGATCTTCTTTTACCCCTAGTCTTCATGCCCTCAACCTATCAGGTTTCTTGGCAATCCAGACTATCTAAGTTGTTGACCATCAACGTCTATCAGTTTGACTATTGAATCTCACCCGGCAACCTATCAGGTTTCTAGGGGCGAAATTTATCACCAACTGAAGGCATCTAATACACTCAAGAATTTTTCAACCTCTACCAAATGTACTACCCCGATAACTCGGAAGCATAGCACACCAGCTCGGGTATCAATTTTCTACGAGTTTGATGGAGGGTAGGAAACCTCGTAACCTTTTTCAAACTTAGTCTGTTTGTTGTCGGGAGAATTTCGCGATTAATGTTACACTTTGCACATTAATTCATTTATACGCGCGTTTGTATGTTTGTCAATCATTCAAAATGAAAAACAGAAAATAGTAACCTAGTTACTACCAACATATAGCTCATGGACCTAATTCCTAAATCTTGGGCTAAGCGAATGACCCAATAAAAAAAAATACAGTCTTCGATTCTTCGTCTTCTCGGTCGGTTGTCTTCGGTCTTCGTCATACCCAAAATAATACTTACATCATTGAAAAAATGCATCCTATACAAATTTTCTAGTAAAAATAAATAGGCTCAAAACGGCCTTTACAACCCAATCGAATCGAACAAATCAAAAACTAAGTCCATGAGCTATATCACCATCACATAAGGATTCCATACAACATGTAATGGCAACGAAATTAAACAATTAATTTTAATATAAATTAATCTAATTAATCTATAAAATTAATCTATTCAATTTCTACTATATTAATCCAATTAATATAAAGTGGCATTAAAATTAAATAATCAATTAATATATTAATCCAATCAATATAAAATTAATCTATTCAATTTTAATGGTATTAATCAAATTAATACTAATAATCATCATTTTAATTCGTTCGAAGTAATCCGACCAAAAATAATATTCTCGTTTAATTTATTTCCCTTAACTCAAAAATATTCCAAATATTAATTTAGTCAAATTAAAATCCAATTTAAATTTTGGGAAATAATTACAACAAAATATAAACTTAAAACGGAGTCCGGATAATCCGGTTTAGGCCCGACCGCGGCCGATTCAAAATCGGGCCAAAAACCCGAGGCTGCTGGCCGCCGGCCTTTCAGATGGCCGATCATTCTCGGCCCCTGTCGAGCACTCTCACTGCCGAGTCATGGCGAGCACGCTCGGCGACCTTGTGACGGCCAGCCGATCTTTGCCGCACCACCGCCGCCGGCCGTTTCTTCGTTTTTCGGCCGTTTCCAAAACGTGATGCTACAACCAACAAATTAAAAAATAAAAATATTCCAAATATGAATCTAAATCATAAAAATCATCCAATAACATTCAAAATGCACAAATAATCGTATATACGATATCATTGACCTCGCTCGATACCCTTGTTGGGATTAGAAAATAAAACGAAATACGCAATGAAATAAATATGAATCCCAAACAGGATCGATCAAGTAACGTATATACGAAAAATAAATACGAAGATAAAGATCATACCCTTGAAGCCTTTGAAATAATTCTTCGTAAAATTGGATGACGATCACGAACCTCGTCCCGAACACGAAATCCCTTTGTTCCAAGCACCGAAAGTTCGAAGCCTCTACTTCACACGCGTCGGAAGTTGCCCGGAAAAATTTCGACGAGACTCCGTTCTCCAAGAACACGGCTAGGGAACTCGTAGGAATTTTTTCTCTCAATTTTTCTTAACTTTTATAACACCTCTAAGATGAAAATTATAGAAAAGAAAAAATTTCTCCTCCCTCCTCACATAAACTCACGGCAGGCTGCTTTCAATGAATGAGTATGAGATGTTTGTTGTTGTCTCATATCATCATTTATAATGTAATGATATATATATATTATAAAAGAATAATTATTCCTTTACAACTATCATTCACAATTATGTGGGAATCTCAACTCTAAGTGAGTTCCCACACACATGCAAGATCATGCCATGCCATGAGGAGTGGGTGGCCACAAGGAAGTTTCCTAGAAAACGAGCCGAGCCACTCGGCTCGTGTACCGGACGTTCGTCAAACGACTCCGTTAAATACACTCCTTTTAATCATCAATGTATTTATATTAATTAATTAATCTAATTAATTATATCAAATACAAATATATATTTCTCTAAGAAATATAATTTATGAATTAAATTAATTACCCGGTAACTTAATTTAAATTCATAAGACCGATATTTGATTTATCCAATAAATCATAATTAGATATCCAATATCTAATATTAATAGAGAGATAATAAATTCACATTTATCCGTCAACGCTCCCGATGCGCGACTCAGAGTCCGTCTCGGTAGGCATTGGGAGGAACTAATGAGTGCGGGCGGCACTTAGCGACTAGCGGGCCGCATTGTAAACCGGCGAGCGATTGAAGGGATCATTCCAGAACCATTATGTCGTGAATACTATATACGTATAGACCCTTCATCGGATGTCGGTCAAGTCTTGGGTCACGGTAAAGTCAAACCCTACTGTTGACTAAACTCTATACATGTGTTAATGCAAATCAAGACCGACTGATTAATAGTGTATCTAATACGACTATATCAGAATGCTTTGGTCAAAGACTTATGATCTTATTTGCCATTAACCGTATATGACGTTCACCTGCTCACTAACAGGAGATAGAATCCTTTCTTGGCGTACTGATGAAAGCGCTGCACTGCCCGTATAGTCCGCACTTCGAGGTCGACTAAGCAATTAAGCAAATGAGTCTAACTACTCTAATGACAAACTAAACGTCACAAGCACATCTTCTACTGAACCCTCAAGTCAAAGGTCCACGTATACTATCACAACCTTTCGATTCGTCATCGACTCTCCGAGAGTGAATACCGTGTGACTGAATCGAGTATGAGTCGTGTTCGAGTATACTGGCCCCACCAATATACTTATAACTATGCTATCAAGACGTGCACACGTCCCAAGATCGATTATACAAGTCATATTAAAACTTAATGCCCATTTTAAGTTTATTGACTTGCGAACAATTTACGTAAATAAACTTTAAACACTTGCAGTACATTTTCTCTTATCCCATAACGAGAATGGAATGTTCGATTTATTTACATGGACTTCACTTCAATGTTTACCAAGTCAAGAATGCAATTGAAATACAATAAACAGTGAATGAATCGTATTGCCTTTTTATTAATTATTCCATAATTACAAGTATAATGCCCTTACTCTCTCATCCCCTGAGTGGCATTCGAGGGCATATTCCTAACATTCTCATCAGCATGTGATTCGTATAATCTTATGTTTTTGAATTTGGCATGCAATTGGCGACTATCCCCCCCCCCCCCTCCCCTTTTTTTTTTATTATCTGTTTTCTTTTTTTGTTATCGTTTTACATGTTGTAACTAAAAACAAAATATTTCTGGTGTACATACATTCTCCTAATTTTTTAATTTTGCTAAGCAGTAGGGTCATCTTTTCTGAAGCGTTTTTGTACGCAATCCTGAGTAGTCATTAATCTTCGTTTTACTGGTTATTGCTCAATCTTCGTTTTACTCGTTGCGCTTTCTACTTTTGTTTTTGTTTTCTTTTTTTTTTCTGTAGAGTGTTGTGTCCCTGGTGCTGGGGAATCTTCTGTCGCGATCAAAAGTTAAGAATGCTACAAGATATATAATTAAGAATGCTACAAGATATATAAGTATTTTTCGGGTACCGTATGATGCTGTTCGTGCTTTTATTCATTTCCTCTACTCATCTTGGTAATTTAGATTGGTTTCTTGAACTTTATATTATCAATTTAATAGTTTGATGATTATACTTATTCTAAGTGGCACTTTATAAATGAACTAGAGATTATCCGTGCCATAATAACACAGTAGCGGTGATACAATTAAATTAAAATAATTAAATTATCAGATCACTTGCTAGAATATGATGCAATAGTCTTTTTGGGAGCGGACTACGACCTCAAAAAATTGTTGTCCTTTATATATTATAGATATTCTCTACTGCAATGTTCTACCAGGTGGAGTAGTGAACCTTTTTCTTTTTTATTTTACATCTCGAGATCCAATCTATATCACCGACACTTTATAGAGTTTAATATACAAGTACAATGGTATCATGTGATGATTTAAGATCATTTGAGGACCAATTTTTTTTTACATACCAAGGGATTAATCTCCATCTTCCATCTTCCCTCCATCTTTATTTGATCTAATAGATGAGATTAATCCCAACAATTTAAAAAAACCCACTTTCATCATTTTTTTTCAAATATCAATATCTTTCAAACCGTTAATCGTTAAGTCAAAAAATATACCGTTACGACGAGCATTTAATTATCTTTCTATAGACGGGCACTTTGATATACTTTCGACAAAAAAAAATTTCGTGGCCGAAAAAATCACATGTGATATCAATATATGATATATCACATGTGATTTTTTCGGCCACGAAAAAAAACGTGAAAAAAAACGAAATTTTTTTTTTGTCGAAAGTATATCAAAGTGCCCGTCTATAGAAAGATAATTAAATGCTCGTCGCGATGGTGTAATTATTTTCGCTTAACGATTAACGGTTTAAAAGATATTTAAATTATAAAAAATGTGTGAAATATTAAATGCTTTTATTCTCAACCATTGATTTCTTTTTGGATGGATGGTGGGGATGAGTCCCTTGATATGTAAGAAAAGTTTGGTATTTAATATAACTCTACTCATCATGTGAGAATATAATCATTGTATATAAAATTTATAGTGATAGTAGCAATGATCAACTTTTTTCTATTTTTTTGATAATGTTGAAATTGTGTGGTTTGTAATATTCGAGATTTTACTATTTTCAGTAATTCTTATTTTTGACATTATTCTATTTCCATTCGACTCGCTTGTAACCGTTTTGATATTCTGGAATTCTCTTGTTTTGTACTTTTTCTCATTCGAATGAGTTCCGAAATTGTTTCTAACGAATCCGAGTAACGTGGTGACTTTATCGTGTTGTGGTTGGATTCTTGTAAATCTTGTTCGAAACCGTCGTTTCGTTGTTCCCATGAGTTCATTAAACATACTTAGACGTATTATGAACCTTGGTGTTGTTGTTCGGTATTGAGTCGTGATTTTGGATGTTTTGAGCTATTTTATAATTTTTTAAAGTTTTGGGGCATGTGATTTCGTATTCGTCTTTCCATATCGGAATCGTGTGTTTGTGTAGTGCTTGAGTTCGTTTTAAGAGACTCACGTAAGCACTCCGTCGCATGTTTGTTTCGGTGTGAGTGCAGACAATCGAGGCGGCAAGACAAGACGTGAATTAGCAGTTAACTGCTGCATCTTTTGCACCTGGCGGGGACACATGAGCTAACACACGAGTAGACACACGAGCTGGTGCTCGTGCGTCACAATATGTGTTGGGCAGTGAGTTTCGCATGACTTGAGGCATGGGCAGATGTACGAGCAGATTTGGTCGTGCATCTCTGACCTGTTGTTATAATCGAGTCACGCACTAGCATTTGATCGTGCGTCTCTGCGGGTATATATGACTTGACAGATGGGTTTTCACTCATTTCTCAGTCCACTCTTTCTCTTCTGCGGCTAGGGCATGGGGATCGCATGAATCTTCGAGGAAATCATCCATCAACAAGATTTTTGAGTTCTTAGCATCGATTAATCATCTCTTGATCTTCTCATATCGTCCGAATTAAGGTAAGATTCCTAAAACCTTAATTTTGGGGATTTAGGGCTTTTTGAGTTGATTTCGTCCGTTTAATCCGAGTTAGCTTAGATTAGTGATGGATTACCGTTGATATAGTTGTAGTCTACCGGTTTCTTTATTATTCTGTGGTTTAGTTGTTAGTGTTGCTCCGGTTGGTCAAGTCCGACCAATTTAACGCCTTTTATATGTCCGTTAGAATGTCGTAGTGGGGATTCGGGTGTTCTACGATTATTTTCCGCGTAGGATTGTTGATTGAATGATGATATGATATTAGGGTCGAACTCCTTGCGAGGAGCTTGTGTTGAAACCCTTCCGTTCGTCGTCGTCTTCATATTTTAGCAACAAGGTTTCAGGATTTTCCGATCGACCCGTGTTCTTCGAAGTATTTGGGGTGATTACCGAGGCGAGTACCTTACCGTACGAATTATATTCCTCGCAAATCCTTATGTGAGTTTGTGTGTTTATTTATATATGTATGTATATATTGATAAACTTATTTGCTCCGTGCTTACGGGATCAAAGGATAAGTGGTTTAGTTCTTATGGTGGTTGTTTATAGTACGTTTAACTTTGTGACTTTTCGTGATATTGATATATGTGAACTGGGGTATGAGACCCCTATGGTTGCAATATTGATTGCCCGATGGCTCCTGTGGATGGTGGAACAACGGTGTTGCCTAATCCGCTCAGGTTTTGCATCTCGGGAGTGATCACGGCATCGGCTTGATAGAGGATGAAGAGTAACGATGCTAATCAGATAGAAGTCGAAGTATCTTTCTTTTGTCTCTGTTGTAATCTAGGACTGTCTTTGTGGATTAATCACCCTTGTACGGGTGCGAGTTACGTTGTAAAATTAAATTATTGTTTTTCTTAACCATTAAAAACTTAGTCTTGATATGGAGTTGTTTGACCGTGATGGTCTTTTGTGTTGTCCAGTGATCTTCTCGGTCCGTTATTTTACCTTTTGACCTCGGTGGTCATTCGTGTCATTGTAATATAAGGTGTATAGCCTATGAGAAGGGTCTACGTCGATGTAGTATTTATGGTGAACTGGGGGTATTACAGAGTATGGAATCGGAGCTTAGGTTTGAGAAAAACCTAGGTCGTTGGGTCAAGTCCATGTCTTGTGTAAGTCACGCGCATCAGAGTTGTGATTAGTATCGTGGTTCCGGCATTATCTTCAGGCGATCCGTGATTGTAAATCTCCCGATTGTAAGTCTCCTGTTGTATCGAGATTTATTTACCTCGACAGGCGATCGACTGCAAGGCCGAGCGACCGAATCCACTATCAGTCAGGCTATGGCAAACTCGCCTAATCGAAGATACCAGACCACCATCAAGTACCTAACGATCGACTCCCAAGGCGATCACCCTTTGGCGTCCGGCGATCGACTCAAGTGCCCGGATAAAGGCAACCGACCTATGCCCCAGACAGAGACAATCGACCATCAAAGTCTACGAAGACTGGATCTCAAGACAGCACCCATGTGCAGATCCGAGACAAGATCCGCGTTTCGCGGATCGTTGACCACCAACAGCTGTCTCTGACAAGGACGGCTTTACCTACCGACAAGCCCGCCGAAAGGCACGAGGTGGGACCGTCCGTGACAGCGACTCAGACGCGTGCAGGCTTCTCATTGGACCGCGCGACTGACTGCCAGCAACTCCTGCATACTTTAAAGAGACAAGCCCATGTGCTAAAAGACGATCGCCCGCTTATTATAATACAGCAAAGGCGATCGCCCGGCAGATCCAAGTCCTATAAATAGAGAACCTCCTCCTACTGGAAAAAGGTTCCACTTTCAAGTCCCGAATCAGTTCACTTATATTCTGGATTCATTCACGGAAATACAAAAGAACATACATACCATCAAGCTCCCGGCTTTCTCGCCGGAATCTATCTCAGGATTTCTCTCTCCGAATCTCTCATCTAGAAGACGATCGGCAGAGGCAAGAATTCTCCACAAGGCAGATTCCAAGAGATTCATAAACCCAGGAGCTCGAGCATACTGCTAAGATACGCCGTGAGAGACAGTCGATCTCTCACCGCCGCCACAGTTCATCTCCATTGTTACAAGAACTCACACAGCATCATATCTGGTTCTTCCGGCAATCTACACGCTCACTAGCTAAGATAACAAGAATCTTTACACTCATTGTAATTGTATTCTTACATTAGTACTTGTATCCCCGAATATTAGTATTAATAATATCTCGCGAGAGCATTCAAGCCCGGGACTAACAACCCCGGCAAATCTTGTGTTATTTATCTTTCTCACGGAAGTGTTCTCGCATTTGTTTGCTATCCATCCATTCCAGCAATATCTATCTCCGGATAATATTTTGGGTAGCAACAATTGGCGCTAGAAGAAGGGCGCTCTATACCTCCATTTTTCATTCCTACCGTCCCGAAGAACACTCACTGTTCTCGGGGCATATACTTGAAGTGACATTCACTGTGCTTCAAAGAAAACCTTCAGAATCATGACATCCGTCGGTACATCGAAGAAAGCCACTCTCCGAACCGCCGGACACCATATCCCGGCTCAATCCGAACCCCAGCCGACGACCGGGGGAAGCCGCGGCAACGCGAGACTCTCGATCCACTTTGAGGATGGCCCCAACCTCTCACTCGACCAGTTCCAAACCGAGGAACAGATCGAGGAGGCTATGGCCATCCTAGAGGAGCGACGGAGAGCATGCGCGTCGCCCGCAATAACTCCCTCGATCGTCCGCCGCATGGGAAAACGAAAATTCAACGGGCTACTGGGCGAGCGATCGCCAGAAAGCCCCAATTCGCGAGAAAGGGCTCTCGCACGACCGGACGGATCCGTATTCAATCGCTTGGGGCGCGACCCATCCTGGCGCCCGGGGTATTCTGTTTCCAACCACGAGGAGACGGAATCCGAATCCGTCACCAGGAGTTCGTCCTATCCAACTCACAACCGAACGCAGGTCAGCCGTCTGACTCCCGCCCCGATCGCCAGGGGATCAGTACTCGATCGCCTCGGCTCCCGCTCCGAGCGTCGAGCCGCGAGCAGCCAGGCCACGGCGATGGCCGCTATACAACGCCAGCTCGACGAGATGAAAGCACTCTTGGACACTGGGGCAAGCGCCAGCAGAAAGATCGTCGGGCCGACCGAGCCTCTCGCGGTCCACATCGAGCTTGCCCCCGTGCAACCAACGATCGCTCCTCCCAAAACACCTTTGTATGAAGGGAGATCGAACCCCGAAACCCACCTAAGTAAATTCCGAATCTACATGACTGGGTGTGGGGCATCTGACGCAACCAAATGCCGGATCTTCCTGTTAACATTGGGCGAGCTGGCCCATAGGTGGTACGCCTCACTACCACCACGATCGATCATCTCCTTTGAGAAACTGGCGAATGACTTCACGTCATACTTCGCCACCAAGGTCGTCAGACCAGAAGGCCCCCACCGCGTGATGAAAATCAGGCAGGGGAAAGACGAAACCGACGCAGATTACATCGACCGAGTAGACGAAATCATCCTCACCGGCGAACCCGTCAGTGACGAGCTCGCTCTCTTTTCGGTCCTGGGGGGATTCTACGGTCATTCACCCATGTTTAGACATCTCACCAAGGATATCCCCCCAACCTACGCGATCTTCCGCGCTAAGGCTGCCAACTTTCTGGCCAGGCAAAGGCTACTCACCCTCCACCTAGGCGAGGAAACGCCACCTCCTGTCCGAAAGATAGCGATCGCCAAAACAAAGAAGGCGATCGCCAATCCACCCAGAGATCTCCAGGCCTTCGAGTACATGGAAGCCCGTCTCCTCCATACGTTCAACCGAACTCCGGCCCACATTTTCTATGCCATCAAGGGGCACGAACCGCTAAACAAGCCAAAGGCGATAAGGGACCACGGTCACCTGGACAACAATCAATATTGTGTCTACCATAAGAGTCCCGGCCACAGCACCAACCAATGCCGCGACCTCCTCAAACAGCTCTGGAGATTGTTCGAGGAGGGCAAGTTGGACAGCTTATTAGTTTAGTCGAAGCCCTTATAAATCTCTATGCACGATCGTCCGAGTCGAACACAAACAGGTTGCGAGGCTCGTATGAGCCGACCCCTACACACTTCAATTAAAAGAAGGGAACCTCGTAAGTCTATCCCCGATCTCCCTACTCATTTAAGAAACTGGAGGACTCGCTCGCCATCTACAGTTCACCATCTAACATGATGGACTAAGGCCCGAGATAGCCTCCCCCGCACAACGTACACCGTCGAAAGGTCGGCATCTACATGATGATCCTAGGTAGAAGAGTGCAGCCATGGTCCTGGTGGTCGATGGAACCGACTGCTTAGGCCATGCAAGGTCCCTTTGGGCCATGATCGCCCGCCCTTCGTTTAAATACGAGGCCGGCGTAGTCTGAGGGCCCTCCAAAACTAATCAGTGGACACGATCGCCCGCCCTCAAAGGTTCATCATCTAACATGGTGAACCCGAACAATGCGACGCGTCACTACCCCCGTCTCAACGTACACCGTCGAGGGTCGCCATCGTCATGGCGACCCGAGGTGGAAGCAGAGTTAACAAGCCGCGGGCGTGGAGTTGAATCATCCGACGCTGCCCCGCGCAAGGACTCCCTAGACCAAGACCGCACGCCCTTCGTTTAAATACTAGGCGAGGCGCAGCCTAACAGAGGACCCTCACAATAAAATGAGTCACGAGATAGACAAAGTCGCTCGCGCATAAGACATGGTCATGGAGTCGGTCCATCGAGCTCCGCGACTATGCACGGTTCCTCAAGACGGATGACCATCCTCGAGGATTCGACAAAGTTGAAGACCGCTCACTCAACGAATTATTTTCATCCCCTTACTTACACTAAGTGAATAAAAACAAGGGGGAAGAGTGCGGACTACCTAAACGACGATCGTCCCTATTCAACCACATACGGAGATCGCCATTTTTCAGATGTTGTGCAGTGATCGAATTTGTTGTAAAAGTTATCTTTACGAGTTTATCAATTCATTTGGAACTACCCTGACAACGATCCCTCCTCACACATTTGTACAAAGTCAAACAAAGACTCAAAAATAGCAATCATTCAAGTAGTAAATCAGAGAATCAAACATTCATTTCATTGCTTGAAGGATAGAAATACATGGTCGCCCGAAGGCCAAAATGCTACAAAGAGAAAGCTACAAACTACAAGGCAATAAGTTGAAACAAACAAAAGAAAAAGATGAAGTGCCTCAGGCCCCTGCCTGACCTTCGCCTCCAACCTCCGGAACGGCCTCCCCACCCTCCGGAGCGTCGGGATGAACAAGGTTAGCCGGAGTCGGATACCAGCTCAAATCCATGCCGATATCCGCAAGATCCAAGATCGGCAAGGAGAAAGCTGAATGGAGAGGATGCTCCAACGCATACGGGTTGAAGTTCTCAGCAAGAGGCCCGACCTCCAAACCTCCCTTCTTAGCTGCTCGGATCGAGTCGGCGAACGCCATATAATAGGCGAACTCGCTGACAAACTCCAAGTTTTGAAAGGGATCAGCCTTGGTCGCCTCTACCTCTCCTTTCAGCTCCGCCATCGCCTGTTGCGACCCTTGGAGCTCGACCTCCCTCGCAGCTATCTTCTCCCTCGACTCCGCCAGCTCGCTAGTCAACCGAGCGATCGTCACCTTCTGACGATCGACCTCCTCCTCAGCAACCTTCTCTGCCCGGATGGCATTCATCATCCTGTCCCGGAATCGGTCAACCGCCAAACGAGACATCTCGGCTTCCTTCCTCGCCAGCTCAAGCTCTTGGCTCGCCCGCTTAGCTGCCTCCAAAGAGTCCTTCTCCATTGCCACAATCTTGTCGGCGTACTCGGCGTTCTCTTTCCGAGCCGCCTCGAGATCTACCTGCAGGCGAATAGTGGAGGGACGCCCCTCAAACTCCTGCGCAACCTGGACAGCCATGGTCGCCGTCTGGAGAGAAAGGGCGAGAACAGCCTGCATCGTACTCTCCGATCGCTGACGAGCGATTGCATCTATATCGGTCGTCCAGGCCTTCGGTAGAGCAGAAGCGGTCTTGCTGACGTATTGCGGGATGTCACAAGACTGGCGAGGAGATCGGCTCGCTAAGAAATCCAACACCATCGGCGGGCAAGACGGATCTGTGCGACGGATCCTACATCAAAACAACAAAGTTAACACAACTCCAACGGAAACAACCAGTTTCAAACTCAACAAGCAAAGTCTACCTCTCGGCCCTCTCGGGATCGCGGCCGAAGTATGGTTTCCCACGAGGGGTCTCAGCATCGGCGATCGCCATCTCCCGTAAGAAAGCCGCGGAGGGAGCTGGCTCTTTCTCCGGAGAAACAACGGTGATCGGAGGCGCGGCAATCGGCACTTCACTGGCCGGGGCAGAAACTGGAGTTTCTCCCGACCTCTGCCGTTTACGATTCGTCCGCAGCCCCTCCTCACGAGCTTCCTCCTCAGCCACGATCGGCTCTACGCGAGGCTCCACCTCCGGAATAATAGGCAACGCCAAAGGAGGAGCCCGAGATGACTTCGTCTGGCGGAGACGACCCAAAACTCCTGGGTTCGACATAGCGATCTCCGGTGGTGGCTCCAAAAAGAGAGGAAAGCGAACCTCTATAGTTAAGACGATCGATCAACAGTTAGATATTTTCCTCAAGTAAGGCGATCGCCTAGAAATTTAAGGTCGCAGAAATTCATACCTGGTACCGAGAGATGTCTCGGGAAACGGAATAGCCGAGCCGACAACCAACGACTTTCCTTATTGATCCGGCTAGCGTCAAGGTCGTCGTCCGACAAGCTCCGTATCCTCCCCCAGACAATCAGGAAATCAAAGGGCAGCTCCTCGACCGCCGGAATGTGAAAACCTGCAAAACCGAAATCAAATTAGATCAGTTCAGAACGCATCCGAACAAAGGGAGAGTCTCAACCCTTACCGGGATTCCTCTCCCGAAACTCAGTGGGGATCTCCAGCTCGCCCGAAGGATTGTCGCTCGCAGAAGCCCTCCACGCGCCGGCGACCCAGAACCACTTCGACGGGTCGCCCCGCACCTTATTCGGGACTCCGCGGATTACCCGACCAGATCAGTCCTGAATATGGTGACCTCCGACCGACCCTTTCTGAGCCGTCAGCTTGAACAAATGGTTCATCTCCGACGGCGATGGGAGGCGGTACAGACGGTGACCGCCGAAAAGAGTGAGAGTGCAGATTATCTGGAATCAAGCGTTCGGCGTCAGCTGAAGTGGCGCCACGTTCCAAGCGGCCAGTAGGTGGGAGACAGCAAAAGATAGAGGGAAGCGTAGCCCTGCCTCCATAATCGCCTCATTCACGGCGACCATACCCATCGGGGGTTGATCGGCACGCTCATTCTCCGCCGGCGCAAATATTTCCACATCTGAAGGAACGTGGAACCTCGTCCTCCAGACGGCCAGATCTTTCCTGGTCGCCGAACTCCGGATTTGGCCAAGCGACCACAAAGATCGCTGCGCAGCCCGGTATTGCGACCGTTTGGCAAGCTGGTAAGGGTAGGCGATCGAGTAACCCCGGAAATCGAATCTCGGAGACGGACCGGCCAACTTCTCCATAATCTCAGCAAAAGCCTTATAGGCCCGGCCGAATGCGCTATGCTGCTCCCAGTAGGCCCTAATCGCCAGATCTCTCTCTATCTGCGATCGTCTGTCTTCAGCAGCCGCTTCCTTAGCAACGTCGGTTTCATTAAATAAAGCCTCGATTTCAGCAGGGTCAATTCCGGCCCGAATAGCCTCAGCAGCCGTCTCCAAGTGGAAGTCAGAAGAAGGTCCTCCCCGGACAGTCGATGTCCCGGCAGCGGAACTGGTGCCCACTCCATGTGATGGTGACGTTCCAGCCATTCTCAAAGAAAGAAAAGAGAAAAGGATTTTTTCTTACCCAAAGATGAAATTGATCGACGATCGGCAATCGAATCTCTCAGAAGCGTTCTTCAGCAAAGTCCTTCTTTCTCCAGTGATGAAGCGCGTAAGAGTTTTGACGCTGCATCCTCACGTCCTTTATAGGAGGCAAAAAGGACTCCTGTACAAATAAGAAGAATCTCAGGGGTCGGAAGTGCAGCCGTCGCATTTATTGACTCCCTCGAGACCCGCGTACGCGTCTTTTCAAGGACGCGTCAGTCGAGGGGTCATTAATGACCGTTGATATCCTCCAACAGAAGCCCGACACGTGCGCGGAGACTTTTCCACGTCCATTGCCATTTCCCGCGCAGTTTAGCGGCCAACCAGGTCGTCCGAACTCAGAATCTATCAGCTCAAAGACGATCGCCAGTTCAGTTAAACACAGAGTCGCTCGTCGAAAGTTCAGCGATCGCCAGCAGAACCACCTCACCCCACGTTTCCAACATAGGAGCAAGCTGGGGGGCAATTGTTGTATCGAGATTTATTCACCTCGACAGGCGATCGACTGCAAGGCCGAGCGACCGAATCCACTATCAGTCAGGCTATGGCAAACTCGCCTAATCGAAGATACCAGACCACCATCAAGTACCTAACGATCGACTCCCAAGGCGATCGCCCTTTGGCGTCCGGCGATCGACTCAAGTGCCCGGCTAAAGGCAACCGACCTATGCCCCGGACAGAGACAATCGACCATCAAAGTCTATGAAGACTGGATCTCAAGACAGCACCCATGTGCAGATCCGAGACAAGATCCGCGTTTCGCGGATCGTTGACCACCAACAGCTGTCTCTGACAAGGACGGCTTTACCTACTGACAAGCTCGCCGAAAGGCACGAGGTGGGACCGTCCGTGACTGACTCGACGCGTGCGAGCTTCTCATTGGACCGCATTTGCCCGACCAACTCCTGCATAGTTTAAAGAGACAAACCCATGTGCTAAAAGACGATCGCCCGCTTATTATAATACAGCAAAGGCGATCGCCCGGCAGATCCAAGTCCTCTAAATAGAGAACCTCCTCTTACTGGAAAAAGGTTCCGCTTTCAAGTCCCGAATCAGTTCACTTATATTCTGGATTCATTCACGGAAATACAGAAGAACATACACACCATCAAGCTCCCGGCTTTCTCGCCGGAATCCATCTCAGGATTTCTCTCTCCGAATCTCTCATCTAGAAGACGATCGACAGAGGCAAGAAGTCTCCACAAGGCAGATTCCAAGAGATTCATAAACCCAGGAGCTCGAGCATACTGCTAAGATATGCCGTGAGAGACAGTCGATCTCTCACCGCCGCCACAGTTCATCTCCGTTGTTACAAGAACTCACAGAGCATCATATCTGGTTCTTCCGGCAATCTACACGCTCACTAGCTAAGATAACAAGAATCTTTACACTCATTGTAATTGTATTCTTACATTAGTACTTGTATCCCCGAATATTAGTATTAATAATATCTCGCGAGAGCATTCAAGCCCGGGACTAACAACCCCGGCAAATCTTGTGTTATTTATCTTTCTCACGGAAGTGTTCTCGCATTTGTTTGCTATCCATCCATTCCAGCAATATCTATCTCCGGATAATATTTTGGGTAGCAACATCTCCTTATATGTATATTGTAATTGTGTTGTTCTAAACCTGTTCAGCTTGGTGCGAGGAGCTGTAACCTGCCTCTGACATTATTCTTTGAATATACAATGTGTGTGCGATTCGGGTGGTACCCGTTAACGATTGTTATATTTCATAAAAAAAAATTAAGTGTTAATCTTATCCGCTCCATGTATGTTTTAAAATTATTTTCTGGCATTTTGCCACTTGGGTATATTTCGGAAAATTGTTTTCCTAAACTATGTACCAAATTCTTCGTTAAGCGAACAACACTTGATATAATTTAACTCAAATTTTTTAATGTATCAGTATAAATTATAACTAATAAAAATTAAAATTAAAAAAGTCAATATATTATTTTATTATATATATATATATTTATTTATATAGTTAATATTTAGGGTAATCGGGTAAAACATAAATCACATACTCTTATCCTAACAAAAAATAACGGGTACGGACAGTAACCTACTCTTTACTCGAACCTGCGGGTACTACCCGCGGGTAATTTTATCCTGCGGGTAAAATTGACATCCCTAGTCGGTGCTGGTGGGAGTAAATTAACGACTAGGGTTTTTAATTGAGATTTTGCAATACTGAGATGGGGAAGAGAAGACGGGATTATGTTAATTAATTACCAACAGAGATCCAAATTTACCGATGGAAATGCTGCCGCTAATTACCGACCAAATTGATTCTGTCAGTAACTTGCCGATGGAAAAGTAATCAGCCAGTGAATATTATAAAGTTTAGGATTTACCGGCCGACTTCATTTCGTTAGTATATCTTTTGTTAGTATTTCATTGGAAATTGGTTGGTAAATATTGGCGGTACGTTTTAGCCGCCAATTTTTCGAGCAATCACCGACAAATAATACAGTCGGTAAACTTCGTCGTCATTCCATCAGGAATTACTCAGTTAATGATTTTAATTCATTTAAATTAAAATAAGAGTAACTTTGATCGGCAGTCCGTATCTAATCCCTCGAGAAATACCTACAGTTCAAATCCGTCGATGAAATCCTTTTGTATATTATGAAATTCTTGTAGTGATAGTCTATCGACTCTCATATGATTAATATTGTTGCTTTACATCATCCTTATCACGAACTATGTATTTGCTCCCTTGAACCTGCATGCACAAAAGACATCCACCCACTGAATTATTGGGGATTAGCAAACTGGAATTTTACTAGTGCAAATATTTAGGTATACGAGCCATGCACACCATGTTTCATATATAAAATGATCATGAAACAACCGTCAAGATAGAATAATTACAAAGGTTTCCGAAGATATATATATATATTCACTTTTGTAAAATAATTCAAAAACATATGGATTTCCATACCTCAGGAGTTTTCAAGAAAAACTTTTGGATTTAGTAAATTCATACTTCCTCGAAAGTCATTTCAAAATCACTTGAGGTCTCAGCCCAATGACTCATTTTTCAAAAATATCAGTTCATGAACAATTACAGGGTCCGCGACTCAAACACTCCACATCAAACATACGCCCATAAATTATCCTGGCCTCATACTAACAAGCATGGACCTCGAAGTCGCCGAGACAAATCCCGATTGAATAATTCCATTGGAGAGATTATTGTCAACAATTCACATGACACAAATATCACAATTACACAGAGACTACCTCTCTAAAACATACGTCTAACATACACACATAAGTTATCCTGGTATCACACTAATAAGTATGAACCTCAGAATCTCCACAAGACTTACCCGATATGGATAACCCTATAATGAATTTGTTACACTTCAAACACACACCCATAAGTTATCCTGGCATCGCACTAACAAATACGAGCCTCGGTGTCTCCACGAGACATACCTAGTTTGGACAACCCTATGGGAAATCCTGATCCGTACTAACAAGGACGGTCCCGAAGGCTTCTACAAACCTTACCCGGTGGACAAAACTTCATAAGCAACCATACATCACAAGGCAAGACAAAACTCCACATCTAGGAAATAATACCAAATCATCACAAAGAAATCCACATTCCAATGCAAGTACCATACTACACCTCGAATGCGAACACTCATTCAGCCATTATACCAATGATACAAATTACAAAATTACCATTTTTCTAAGTATCCACACACTCAATCCTCGGAACAGGAAAGAGAAGCTTTAGTTTTCAAGTGATGTCGTTACTCATCATACGTCACATCAATAAACTATTCCAATTACTAACGACAAATACAATACAAGCGGATAATCAATTAATAATTTCAAAGCACATATATTTATCAAGAGGACTCGTCTATAAATCTTTAGTGTCTATTTTTTATTTCTATTTAATCATATTTAGACTAAAGGTGCCCAACCACGGGTCCGGGTCCGGGTCGGACCCGCCGGGTCGCCGGGTCGGCAGGACAGGACCCGGACCCCACCCGTCCATATGAAATGTACGGGTTGGCGGGTCGACGGTCGCCACGGGTCCGGTCCGACCCGCCGGTCACGGGTCGACCCGTCTATTTTTTTTTTTAAAAATGTATATAAAACTTTTATTTGTTATCATTTTATTATACTGAAAAATAATTATAAGTGAAAAGGAAATCATTTGAAAAAATTAGGCTTGTATTTAATTTTAAGTTTTACTTAAAATTAAATTATACGTATCCCGTGAGGAATCAAAGCTCCACGTAGTTCTTTTACTTGAGAAGAGTTAAAAAAAATGGGCTTGTATTTAATTTTAAGTTTTCACTTAAAATTAAATTGCCTACGTATCCTCGTGAGGAATCAAAGCCCTACGTAGTTCTTTACTTACCTGACTTACCTTACTTACCTTTAGTCGAAGTCGATGTCGTCGTCGTCTTGATTATCGGTTTGACTCATTTGACTAGACTCTCCTTCGGTAGTGCCTTCTTGATAGGCATCTTGGTCCGCTAATAGGTCATCCCATTTATTTTCTTGATCTTGTAACTCGGCTTTTGTTGCGTCTTTAAGTATCATTTGAGCCTCGAGATTTTTTGGCGTCATTCGGGATCTCCGCTCGTCCAGCATATAGCCTCCTTCACTAAAAGCACTCTCAACGGGAGTGTGGATGCGGGCCTTTGCAAGAATTTCTTGTGCCATAATGGAAAGTATGGGAAATTCGGTTCCCCTTCTTTTCCACCAATCCACAGATCAAAGGTACTGCATTGTCATCCTCTGGCACAAAACTAGTTGCATAATATCTACTAAGGTCATTTCTTTGACCAGCGTTACTACCACCCCTATTTCTTGCTATATTATAGAGTTGTTGTTGAAATGGGTTAGTGGGAGTTCGTCGAATTCCATGTTAAATGTATTTGTAGTCTTAGTTCTTGTTTTTGAGTTTGAATCTTATCACCATATTTAGAAGAATATTCAGAAAAAACAGTTTCTAAACTATTTTTCAAATCAATTTTTACTTGTTCAACGTCAGGAATATTTTCAAATAAAGTTTGACTTTCAACAGTATCCTCAATATTAGGAAAACCCAAATTTTTAAGAATATTATAATATATTTCAAGTAATTGTTCTACTTGAGTTAAATTCAAATCGGGAGATTAAGTAGTATAGCAATTAACAATGAGAGTTTGAGAGATAGATAGTATTGAAGGTGTGGAAAAATTGTGTTGGGGAGGGGGGTATTTATAGATAGGATTTTTTTTTTTTTAAAATTGGACTAGCCGTTAGACCCGCCGGGTCACGGGTCCGACCCGCCGGGTCCGGGTCCGACCCGCCGGGTCCGGGTCCGACCCGCCGGGTCTGGGTCCGACCCGCCGGTCCAACGGCCATTTTTTGAATTTTTTTTTTATTTCCGCCGGGTCGACGGGTCGGACCCGGCGGATCGACGGGTCGGACCCGGCGGATCGACGGGTTGGGGGAAGCTCGACCCGGACCCCACCCGTGTATACCATGGGTCCGGGTCGGCGGGTCGACCCGGCGGGTTGGGTCGTTTTGGGCACCTCTAATTTAGACAACTAGATTCAGCACACACATCCCAATTCATATTATATCTATAAAAAACAAAGTGTATGGCCAAAATACTTGCCTCAAGTCCAACAACCGAGCAAACAATGAAAAGAGCTTGAATGACCGGTCTCAAACCCTCTAACTTGGTTAGATGAAGAAGATGAAGAGGTTAGATGATGAATTTAAAAAATCAATCCTCCTAAGTGTTAGGAATATGCCCTCGAATGCCACTCAGGGGATGAGAGAAATGTAACACCCCCGAGATATTCGGAGAATATCACAGCGCCGTGGATCCCTGCCTGGGACGCACTAGGCTAATTTTTATAAATAACGCATCAAATTTCACAAAGTCCACTCGGGAATCAACAAATCCGATACAAACAAGGAAGTTCAAACCACTAACATCCAGGACCACGAAGAAATACAAGAAGTTATACATCAGCCGGAAGAGAACGTTCCTAAAGTACTCGAGTACCATTTATTATTACAAGGATGAAACGGACCAAAGAGAATAATGCTCAAAATAAAGGGTACATAACTAGCCACAGTATCACGCCTCGCCATCATTATCGTACCGTCCTGGTGCTCGCTCGTAAGGATCCTTAGAACCTGAAAAACACAAAATGAATTTTCCCCACACGAGAGGGGTTAGGGCAAGTATTACAAGTGAAACGTCAAGTCTTACGGTCATCTCGGAGTGGCTAACCCAAATGTTCGCAGAACTGTCATAAGCGGAACCCTCCTCGGCCCCGTCAGGCCCTCGGAGTGAACAAATATAACTCTCACACCCACATGCATTACTTTTCACATTTAAGAACATAACTTTCACAAGAATCACTTGCCTGGAATCGAGAGAAAAGGGTACGAACGACAAGGTACCAAGATTGAAGGAATCAACAACTCCGAACCTAGACAAGTTCGTAATCAACTATCAAAAACCCATCGGTATGAAAATAAGTTGGAATTCACCCGAATTTACTACCCACGATACATGTGTTCCGGGAATAAATCTCTTAGATGGTGAATCGCAAGTCAACCATCCCAAATACTCAAGAACTCCGGAAATATACCAATAAATCCATAGGAAAATATGTATCCAAGGTAGATAATTCATAATCGACATATTCCATCATAACAACAAGCTGGATCGAAGAGATCGGAAGGAAAACCCCCAAATCCCAAAAATCTAGGGTTGTTATAAGTTTACCTTGATTTGGAGCGGTGGAGAGGATTAAACATTGATTAATTCGAACTAGAAGCTCAAAGATGTTGCTAGATGATTGCAGCTCGAAGAACTCTTCACAAATCGCCCGGAATCGCTCGAAATCGCCCAAGGAAGGTTAAGAAATGGAAAAGTGACGGATTTGGGGCTGGACTGTCCTATTTATACTAAATAGGGATTAGCGTGCGCTAGCATCTACAAATAGCGCGCACTAACGGGTTCACCGGGTAGTCCAGTGGCCTCTGCCAGCGCCGTTAGCGTGCAGTAATGCCTTCCCTTAGCGTACGCTAGCCGAGAGTTAGCGTGCGCTACCTGATAGTTGGTGCCCAGTAAATGGAGTCCAGAACCTACTGTCCTATGCCCTGCTCGCCTTAGCGCACGTTACTCGGGTAACATAGCGTGCACTTCTAATATCGTTAGCGTGCGCTACCATTACACATAGCGTGCGCTACGAATGCTCCATTCCAGTCCAGTACCTACTGGACAATCTGCCTCAAATACACTAGTAGCATGCGCTAATGCTAACCGATAGCGTGCGCTACCCGCACTAAATTAGCGTGCGCTACAAGGTGTGCGTAACGTGCGCTACCCTTCACACGAAGGTGGTATAATCGCATCAAGGATCCAAAAAAAGCAACGATCCGAACAAGAAAAAGGTACATCCAAATGACATGAGTTCCGAGATCAATATAAACTTACTAAACACTTAAAACGAGTGTCAAGATTATGAAAGCACCAGAGTAGAAAACTTACAAAAACTACGGGTATTGCATCCTCCCCTTCTAAAAGGAAGTTTCATCCCGAAACTTAAGAAATGAATAACTCTGGGTATCTAGTGCGCATGCTCTCTTCGGTGTCCCACATTGCTTCCTCAACTCCGTGCCTCGACCACTAAACTTTAAACAATGGAATGGTTTTGTGCTGGAGTTGTTTTACACGATACTCTAGCACTTTCACTGGTTTCTCCTCAAATGTGACATCATCTGCAATCTCGATGTCCCCGTAATCAATGATATGACTCGGGTCAGGAACATACCTCCTCAGTTGGGAAACGTGAAACACTTTGTCAATGTGGCTAAGGACCGGAGGTAACGCCAACCGATAGGCCAACTCACCAACTCTATCGAGAATCTCAAATGGTCCAATATACCTCGGGCTAAGCTTGCCCCTCTTCCCGAACCTGAAGACTCCTCTAGTCGGTGATATCTTGAGTAGGACATGATTTCCCACATCAAATTCCAAGGGCCGACGACGAATGTCAGCGTAGGATTTTTGTCGACTCTGAGCAGTCAACAATCGGTCTCGGATGATAGCGATCTTCTCTTTGGTTTCCATCAACATATAGGGCTCTGTCCTAACTAAATCTAAAGCCTCATCCCAACAAAATGGGGATCTACACCGCCTACCATACAATGCCTCAAAAGGTGCCATTTTGATCGATGCGTGCCAACTATTATTGTAAGTGAAGTCGATTAACGGTAGGTGTATTTCCTAATCGCTACTCCAGTCCATGGCACACGCCTTCAGCATATATTCTAATTTCTGGATCGTCCGCTCAGTCTGACCGTCAAACTGCGGATGGAAAGAAGTACTCAACCTCAACTCGGTGCCCAAAGCCTGATGGACCGACCTCCAAAAATGCGACAAGAAACGACCATCGTGATCTGAAACAATAGACTTTGGCATACCGTGTAATCTCATGATCTCTGATATAAAAGTCCGGGACAATCGCTATGGTCCCTGCGTGTCCTTAATGCCAAGAAAATGTGCCGACTGAGTCAATCGGTCAACAATAACCCAAATCATATTCATCCTCGTATTAGTCCTCGGCATACTGGTGATAAAATCCATGGTAATATCTTCCCACTTCCATTCGGGAAAAGGGAGAGGCTTCAACAGCCCGGCGGACCGTTGATGCTCAATTTTGACTTGTTGACATGTCAAACACCTTGACACAAACTCGGTGACATCTCTCTTCATGTTATTCCACCAAAAACTTCTCTTAAGATCTTTGTACATCTTACTCGTCCCAGGATGGATCGAGTAAGGTGTAGCATGGGCTTCTCGGAGTATTCTCTGCCTCAGCTCCCAGTCATTTGGAACACAAAGCCTACCTTGAAATCTCAAAATGCCATCCTCGTGGATCATAAAACCAGGGGTTTTCCCTTTATCTACATCCACCTTCAGTTGGACAAACCTTGGGTCATTCCCTTGTTTCTCCCCGACGTCATCGATCAAGGACGGAATAATCTCAAGAGTACACATTTGACCCTGAACTCGCTGGATCCATACTTCAACTCCTTGCTCAATCAATTCCCGTCTAATCTTCACTTGAGGTGTAAGTACCTCAAGCATCTGAAGAGATACCGATTTCCGGCTCAACGCGTCAAGTACAACGTTTTCCTGGATGGTAAATGATCTCCAAGTCATAATCCTTTATCAACTCTAACCAACGACGCTGTCTCATATTCAGTTCCTTCTGGCTAAAATGTACTTTAGGCTCTTGTGGTCGGTATAAATTCGACATGAAGAACCATACAAATAGTGACGCCAGATTTTCAATGCAAACACTACGGCAGCTAACTCCAAATCATGGGTAGGATAATTCAACTCATACGGTTTAAGTTACCGTGAAGCATATGCGATAGTCTTATCATGCTGCAAGAGTACGCATCCTAATCCTTGTCCTGATGCGTCACAATAAACCGAATATCCACCGATTCCCAGGGGTAGGGCTAAAACCGGCGTGGTAGTCAGACGCTCTTTCAGCTCTTCGAAACTCCATTATCTCTCTTCATTCCATTTGAACTTTTCGGACTTCTGAAGTAATCGAGTAAGTGGTCGAGTAAGTTTAGAGAACCCCTCGAAGAACCTTCGATAATACCCATCCAGACCCAAAAAGCTACGAACTTCCTTCACGTTCTTAGGCGGTGCCCAATCTAGTACCGCCTCAATCTTCTGGGGATGTACTCGGACCCCTTCTGCTGATATCACATGCCCGAGGAACATGACTTCCCTCAACCAAAATTCACACTTAGAAAACTTCGCATAGAGATGCTGGGTCCTCAAGATTTCCAACACTAATCACAAATGCCGAGCGTGTTCCTCGTCATCGCGAGAATATACCAGAATATCATCGATGAAAACAACTACACAGTTATCGAGATGCTCAATAAAGATCTTATTCATCAGCTGCATAAATATCGCCGGTGCGTTGGTTAGCCCAAAAGGCATAACCACAAACGCATAATGCTCGTACCTCGTATGGAAAGCGGTTTTAGGAATGTCGGATTCCTTTATGCGAAGTTGATAGTAACCGGACCTCAAATCAATTTTCGAGAACACCGCAGCTCCCTGCAATTGATCAAACAAATAATCGATACGCGACAAAGGGTATTTATTCTTAATGGTCACTTTATTCAGCTCCCGATAATCGATATACAAACATAGTGAACCATCTTTCTTCCTTACGAACAAGACCGGTGCACCCCAAGGTGAAGCACTAGGTCTAATATACCCTTTATCCAACAACTCTCCCAGCTGTCTTTTGAACTCTTGCATTTCTGAAGGTGCCATATGGTACGGTGTCTTAGAAATTGGGGTTGCGCTTGATTCTAAATCAACTGTGAATTCAACTTCCCGCTCTGGTGGTAGTCCCGGTAAGTTATCTGGAAAAACATCCAGAAATTCATTTACCACAGGAATCGAGGGAAGTTCGACTTTCCCATCCTCTACTTTCGCAGCATAGCACCAATACCCAACACAACCTTCTTTGATAAGTTTAGTCGCCTTCAAAGCGCTAATTAAGAATTTCTGACACCCCCTCTTGTACCCCGTAAATGAATGCTCGGTACCGTCTTTGGCCAACATCGATATGACCTTCGTGCGATAATTCATTACCGCTCCGTGTCTATCAATCCAGTCGTCACCGAGGATTAAGTCTTCATCAACGATATGCACGACAATCAAATTCAAAAGCCACACTCTCTCAGCGATTATCACCGGACAATCTCTCACTACTTCATTCCCTACGATTCTCTCCCCGCTGGGCAATTTAACCACAAAAGACTCACAAGCAGTCAAACACTCAATATTCAATCGACACACACAATCCAAAGAGATGAACGAATGAGAAGCACCAGAATCTAAAAGCACTCTAACTGGATGAGATAAAACATAAATGATACATGTGGCTATGGTAGCCTCTGTATCTCCAGCTCTTCTCATCTCATAGATACGGGGTTGCACCGAACCAGCACTGGGGGCTCCCTCTCTAACAGACTGACCACGACCTCTGCCCCGACCGTAACTCTGGGATGGCTGACCCGCAGATGACTTCTGATTAACACTCGGTTTTCCAGGCGTAGGGGCTGACGCATGAGTTCCAAATGAATTTTCTTCTTCCGTACAATACATAGCTCTATGGCCTTCCTGGACGCAATTAAAACACTTCAAAGGGGGTAGACTACAATCACGATTAAGATGACCTTGTTGGCCACAATTAAAACACGTCACAATTCGGTTGGACACACTAGTACCAGCTTTGAAATTCAGTTTACCTCCCGACGCACGGGAAGACCCTCTAGTTGGATAACTTGCTGACTAAGATCCCCATTGGTTGCCACCTCTACCGCTAGAAAACTTTCCAGTGGTCTTCTGCTTCAAACTCTCACTTTCCGTTTCGGTATTAGTGAAGGACATATCATATGCCAACGCTCTGTCCTGGTACTCCTTCAGGGTGGTACAAACGAGTTCCGACATATAGTGTCGAACTTTTGGTTTCATCCGCATGTCAAAATGACGGATTTTATATCTCTCTTCCTTCACTTGACTCTTCACATGATTGAGCTGAATTCAACGATCGCCTGAGATACCGGGATATCCTGGGACTTAGCCTCGAAAAAGGCTCGAATCCTGTCCTCCTGGACGGGCCACGGGCAAAACTCGGCCTCCATCAATTCCTTAAACTCGTCCCATGAAACCACACGATCCTGAGGTGCAACAACTTGCCACCAACTAGCCGCATCCCTTGATAGAAAGTACTGAGCAACTGGCACCTTACGTGCCTCTGGACAATTCACGGCCATGAAAACTTTATTCATCTCATTAATCCAATCTTCCCAGCCGATCGGATCATTTGCACTAATAAATAACATCTTGTAACCACTTCTCTGCCCCAGTATCGGCCACATGAGGTGGTTGGTTAAGCTGGACCGCCTGGGTTAAAAGAGCCATTTGATTTGCCACTTGCTGCAGTATAGTGGCGACGCCCACATCCGGTTGGCTCCCTGCGGAAGTTCCCAAACTGGACGACGGCTCCTGATGACTACCGGTGCTAGGTTGAATCGAGTCTGACAAGGTAGGCGTAGCTGAGCCTTCCACCGAGCTGAGGGACATGGCTGCGCCACGCCCATGGCCACGACCACGACCGCATCCACGTCCTCTACCAGTTGACATTCTAAAGAGAAAAGGGAAGTAAACTCATAAGCATAACTCAGAGCATTCCCATCTTGGATATGTATTTTTCATGTCCCATAATCGAATAACAATGAGGAAATAAAGAGGGTATGGAAAATAGGGAACTTACGAGTACCGGTCGTACGAGATGACGGCATCGCGATGATACTGTGTTCTCGGAACAGTACAATTAGACCCAACAAACCGACAGCCTAGGTATCCATAAACCTAAGCCCTGATACCAAATTTTGTAACACCTCTGAGATATTCGGAGAATATCACAGCGCCGTGGATCTCTGCCTGGGACCCACTATGCTAAATTTTACACATAACGCATCATATTTCACAAAGTCCACTCGGGAATCAATAAATTCGATACAAAGAAGGAAGTTCAAACCACTGACATCCAGGATCACGAAGAAATACAAGAAGTTATACATCAACCATAAGAGGACTTTTCTAAAGTACTCGAGTAATATTTATTATTACAAGGATGAAACAGACCAAAGAGAATAATGCTCAAAATAAAGGGAACACAACTAGCCACAGTATCACGCCTCACCATCATCATCGTACCGTCCCGGTGCTCGCTCGTAAGGATCCTTAGAACCTGAAAAACACAAAAGGAACTTCCCCACACGAGAGGGGTTAGGGCAAGTATTACAAGTGAAACGTCAAGTCTTACACATAAAAGCATATGCACCAATTCAAAGCCATGATAATGATTTTCTGGAAAATGCAATTATCAAAACATGTCTCAACAATGACAATATCTCTTGATTAACCATGGACTCGACAATGCGTGAATCCCTCCTCGACCCCGTCAGGTCATCTCGGAGTGGCTAACCAAAATGTTCGCGGAACCGTCATAAGCGGAACTCTCCTCGGCCCCGTCAGGCCCCCTCGGAGTGAACGAATATAACTCTCACACTCACATACATTACTTTTCATATTTAAGAACATAACTTTCACAAGAATCACTTGCTTGGAATCGAGAGAAAAGGGTACAAACGACAAGGTACCAAGATTGAAGGAATCAACAACTCCGAACCTAGACAAGTTCATAATCAACTATCAAAAACCCATCAGTATGAAAATAAGTTGGAATTCACCCGAATTTACTACCCACGATACATGTGTTCCGGGAATAAATCTCTTAGATGGGGAATCGCAACTCAACCATCCCAAATACTCAAGAACTCCGGAAATATACCAATAAATCCATAGAAAAACATGTATCCAAGGTAGATAATTCATAATTGACATATTCCATCATAACAACAAGCTGGATCGAAGAGATCAGAAGGAAAACTCCCAAATCCGGAAAATCTAGGGTTGTGAGAAGTTTACCTTGATTTGGAGCGGTGGAGAGGATTAAACATTGATTAATTCGAACTAGAAACTCAAAGATGTTGTAAGATGATTGCAGCTCGAAGAACTCTTCACAAATCGCCCGGAATCGCTCGAAATCGCCCAAGGAAGGTTAAGAAATGGAAAAGTGACGGATTTGGGGCTGGACTATCCTATTTATACTAAATAGGGATTAGCGTGCGCTAGTATCTATGAATAGCGCGCGCTAACGGGTTCACCGGGTAGTCCAGTGGCCTCTGCCAGCGTCTTTAGCGTGCGCTACACATATCGTAGCATACGCTAACGCCTTCCCTTAGCGTACGCTAGCCGATAGTTAGCGTGCGCTACCTGATAGTTGGTGCCCAGTAAATGGAGTCCAGAACCTACTACCCTCTGCCCTGCTCGCCTTAGCGCACGTTACTCGGGTAACGCAGCGTGCGCTACTAATATCGTTAGCGTGCGCTACCATCACACATAGCGTGCGCTATGAATGCTCCATTCCAGTCCAGTACCTACTGGACTGTCTGCCTCAAATACACTAGTAGCGTGCGCTAATGCTAACCGATAGCGTGTGCTACCCGCACTAAATTAGCATGCGCTACAAGGTGTGCGTAGCGTGCGCTACCCTCCATACGAAGGTGGTATAATCGCATCAAGGATCCAAAAACAGCAATGATCCGAACAAGAAAAGGGTAAATCCAAATGACATGAGTTCCGAGATCAATATAAACTTACTAAACACTTACCGAGTGTCAATATTACAAAAGCACCAGAGTAGAAAATTTACAAAAAGTACGGGTATTACAAGAGAAGGGGCATTGTACTTGTAATTATGGAATTAATAATAAAAGACAATATGATTCATTCATTATTTATTGTATTTCAAATGCATTGTTGATATGGTAAACATTGAACTGAAGTCCTTGTAAGTAAGAGCGAACATTACACTCTCGTTATCAGATAAGAGAGAAGTGCACTCGAAGTGTTTAAGGCTTATTTACGTAAACCCTTCGCAAGTCGATAAACTTAATTGGGCATTAAGTTTTGAGTAAGCTTGTATAACTGATGCTAGGACATATACATGTCTTGATAGCATAGTTATAGGTATATTGGTGAGACCAGTATACTCGAACACGACTCATACTTGATTCAGTCACAGGGTATTCACTCTTGGAGAGTCGATGATGAATCGAAAGGTTGTGATAGTATACGTAGACCTTAGACTTGAGGGTTTATTAAGAGATGTACATGTGTCATTTAGTTTGTCATTAGAGTAGTTAGACCCATTTGCTTAATCGCTGGGTCAACCTCGAAGTGCGGATTATACGGGCAGGTAGCAGTTTTTACTGTACGCCAAGAAAGATTCTATCTCCTGTTAGTGAGCAGACGAATGTCCTATATGGTTAATGGCAAATCAGATTGTAAGTCTTTGGCCAAAGCATTCTGATCTAGTCGTATTAGATACACTAGTAATCAGTCGGTCTTGATTTGCATTAACACATGTATAGTGTCTAGTCAACAGTAGGGTTTGACTTTACCGTGACCCGAAGACTTGACAGGGATATCTGATGAAGGGTCTATACGTATATGGTATTCACGACAAAATGGTTCTGGAATGATCCCTTCATTCCTTCTCAGTCAAGATTTACAGTGCGGCCCGCTAGGCTGGCTAAGTGCTGCCCGCACTCATTGGTTCCTCCCAATGCCGGCTGAGACGGACCTACAGAGTCGCGCATCAGGATCATTGATGGATAAATGTGAATTTATTATCTCTCTATTAATATTAGATATTGGATATCTAAATTATAATTTATTGTATAAATCAAATGGTGGTCTTATGAATTGAAATTAAGTTACTCGGTAATTAATTTAATTCATAAATTATATTTCTTAGAGAAATATATTTCTATTTGATATAATTAATTAATTGGATTAATTAATTAGTATAAATACATTGGTGATAAAACGGAGTGTATTTAACGGAGTCGTTTGACGAACGTCCAGTACATGAGCCGAGTGACTCGGCCCGTTTTCTAGCACCTTCCTAATAGGCCGCCCCCCTCCCCTCTCCACATGTGATTGTCATTTTTACCGGTGGGTGGTGATTACTCTTCCACATGCTTCCAAACTGTCTTGATTTGTTATCTTATCAAATCAAGACTTATCCTTTGTTGTGGGATGCCAGACTTTATATATGTGATATCATTATCACACCACTACCTATTGTGTCGCGATTTATACACCTCAACAGGCGATCGGCACAAAGACCGGGCGACCGAACCAGAGTCAAATAGACCAAGGCAGACTTGCCGATCGAAGGACCTAGATCAGGACCCAGCACCGAGCGATCGTCTCCCGGCAACTAGCGATCGTCCCAAGTGCCCGACCATAGACGACCGCCTCATGCCACGTGTAAAGCCAACATCCGTCAAGTCTGTGAAGGACGAACCTCGGGATAGAGGCCCACGTGCATATCCGGAAAAGGCGTCGTAGGATAAGGCCCTTTGACCCCAGCCTGTCACCAGCTTCTCACCTACCGACAGACCCGCCGAAAGGTCCAAGGTGGGAACTCCCGAGACAGCGACAAGAGACGCGTGTTGTCCTCTCATTGGTTCGCACAGCTGGCTGCCAGCAGCAGCCGCGGACTTTAAGGCAACCAACCCATGTACTAAAGACGATCGCCCCTTATTATAATACAAGAAAGGCGATCGCTTGTCAGGATTAAGGCATCCCAACTCCTATAAATAGAGGACTTCCAGCTTTCGGAAAAGGGCTTCGCTTATTTACTTTTGGCTTCGCTTCTCTCTCTTGGCTACGCTATAAACTTCGGACATCTTTATCTCTCTCACTCTCGAAACCTCTTAACCCCAAGACGGTCGGCATAAACGAGAACAAGAACACACAGCTTCAACTCTGGTTCTTCCGGAAATCATCAGCACTCAAGAGCTAGATAACTAGGGTCTTTACACTCATTGTAATTGTACTCTAACATTAATATTTGTACTCCCAAGTATTCGTATTAATAATATCTCGCGAGAGCATTCAAGCCCGGGCCTAACAAACCTGACAAATCTTGTGTTATTTACATTCCCACGGAGGTGCTCTCGCATTTTGTTTGTTACTCATCCACTCAGCAATCCCTTCCGAATAATATTTTGGGTAACAACAATTGGCGCTAGAAGAAGGGGATCTACCTTCATTTTCATTCCGACCGTTTCAAAGAACACTCACTGTTCTCCGGAGCATATACTTGAAGAAACACTCACTGTTCTTCAAAGAAAAACCTTCAGAATAATGACGTCTGCCACCACTTCGAAGAGAGCCACTTTCCGATCCGCCGGACGTCTTATTCCGGCTCAATACGAGCCCCAACCTATGGCAGAGGGTAGCCGCGGCGACGCGAGACTCTCGATCCCGCCCCCGAGGGACGGCCCTAGCCTCTCACTCGACCAGTTCCAAACCGCGGAACAGATCGAGGAAGCCATGGCCATCCTAAGGGAGCGACGGAGAGCATGCAATGCGCCCACTATTACCCCATCATCCATCCGCCGCGCGGGCAAACGGAAGCTCAAGGGGTTACTTATCGAGCGATCGCCAGAAAGCCCCGATTCGCAGAAAAAGGCGTTCGCAAGGCGGGACCGTTCCGTTTTCAGCCGCCAAGAAAGCGACCCATCATGGCGACCGGGGCATTCTGGCCCCATCCATGAGACGACGGAGCTCGAATTCGTCACTAGGAGTTCGGCATACCCAACTCCCAATCAGAAACAGGTCGGTCGTTTGGCCCCCATTCGCCGAAGAATCGAGCCCCACGGCAAAGACATCATCTACAGCGGAGCCAGAGGATCAGTACTTGATTATCTCGGCTCCCGCTCTGAGCGCCTAGCCGTGAGCAGCCAGGCCACGACGATGGCCGCTATGCAACGCCAGCTCGACGAGATGAAAGCGCTCATGGAAACTGAGGCAGGCGCCAGTAGAAAGATCGCCGGTCCGAATGAGCCGCTCGCGGTCCAGATCGAACTTGCCCCCGTGCAGCCAAGGATCACTCCTCCTCAAACACATTTGTACGAGGGGAGATCGGACCTCGAGACTCACTTGAGCAAGTTCCGGATCTACATGACCGGATGCGGGGCATCAGACGCGACTAGGTGCCGAATGTTACCGTTAACACTGGGCGATCTGGCCCATAGGTGGTACATCTCATTGCCACCACGATCCATCAGTTCCTTTGAACAACTAGCGAGCGACTTCACGTCGTACTTCGCCGCCAAGGTCGCTCGACCAGAAGGTCCCCACCGCATGATGAAGATCAGGCAGGGGGAAGACGAGTGCGACGAAGACTACATCGACCGGGTGGATGAAATAATCCTCAACGGCAAGCCCATAAGCGACGAGATCGCCCTCTACTCGGTCCTAGGGGGATTCAATGGTCTTTCGCCCATGTTCAGGAACCTTACGAAGGACATCCCCCCAACCTATGCGATTTTCCGCGCCAAGGCCGCAGAATTTTTGGCCAGGCGGAGGTTGCTCGCCCTTCTCCAAGGCGAGGGGGAAGAGACGGCGATCGTCAAGTCTAACAAGGCGGTCGCCAAGCCACCCGGTGATTTCAGGGCCTTCGAGGATGTGGAAGCCCATCTCCACCACAACCTCAATCTATCTCCGGCCCATATTTTTTACGCCATCCAGGGGCACGAGTGGCTAAGCAAGCCGAAGGCGATAAGGGACCACGGTCATTTGGACCGCAACAAATTTTGTGCTTACCACAAGAGTCCCGGCCACAACACCAGCCAATGCCGCGAACTCCTCAGACAACTCTGGAGATTGTTCGAGGAGGGCAAGCTGGATAGTCTAGTCAATTACCTGGAGCCCCGGGCGAAAAGGATCAAAGGTCGCGATCGGCGACTGAATGACGATCCTCAGTCTTCCAACCCGATCGCCAGAATTGAGCACGGCGAGCCAGAAGACTTATAGTAGTCGATACCACCGATCGACCCTGGCGGCCAGATCTTTATGCTTCAATCAAGAGGTGGAAACTTCGGAGGTCTTTCCCCAGTTTCCACCATGTCAAGCGAAAGGCTACTGCCCAAGAAACATCTCCAAAAATGGAGGACTCGCTCGCCCTCTAAAGTTCATCATCTAACATGATGGACCTAGGCACGAGATCGCCTCCCTCAGCACAACGTATACCGTCGAGGATCGCCATCTAACATGACGATCTGAGGTAGAAAACTGCAGCCATGGTCCTGGAGGTCGATGAAACCGACAGCCTCGTCCATGCCAGGTTCCTTTGGGCAGAGATCGCTCGCCCTTCGTTTAAATACGAGGTGGGCGTAGCCGAAGGGCCCTCCAAAACAGATATGTGGACAAGCTCGCCCGCCTTCAATGGTCCATCATCTAACATGGTGGGCCCGGACAATGCGACGTGTCCCTACCCCCGTCACAACGTATGTCATCAAAGGTCCGCCATCTAACATGTCGGCCCCAGGCAGAAAAGTGCTAACAAGCCACGGTCGCAGAGTCGATTAATCCGATGGCGCCCCGTGCAAGGACTTCTCCAGACCGAGACCGCTCGCCCTTCGTTTAAATACGAGGCGGGCATAGCCTACGGAGGACCCTCACAATAAAGTCAGTTGTGAGCCAGACCTACAGGTGGAATGTCGCTCGCGCACAAGACACGATCGCGAAGGTCGGTCGATCGAACTCCACGACTGTGCACGGTTCCTCTAGGTCGAAACAATCGGCCTTCCACGAGGGATCTGCAAAATTGAAGATCGCAAGAAGAAGACCGAAGATAGCTCGCCAAATGATTAGGTCGCCCAAATCCGAGACCAAAGTCCGCTCGACGGGTCGCCCGTCATTATCTTAAGCGATCGCCAGTGGAACCACCTCAACCATGTCTTCAACATCGGAGCAAGCTGGGGGGGCAATTGTTGTGTCGCGATTTATACACCTCAACAGGCGATCGACACAAAGATCAGGCGACCGAACCAGAGTCAAATAGACCAAGGCACACTTGCCGATCGAAGGACCTAGATCAGGACCCAGCGCCGAGCGATCGTCTCCCGGCAACTAGCGATCGTCCCAAGTGCCCGACCATGGACGACCGCCTCATGCCACGTGTAAAGCCAACATCCGTCAAGTCTGCAAAGGCCGAACTGTAACACCCCAACTAGGCGAATATTACAGTGCCGTGGACCCCCGACTGGGACCCACTAAGCGAATGAAAATTAATGAATTAAGTGATATAATTATAGTACCGAACCACAATATATCAATAATTACTCCGATGAGGAGTTTCAAATACAACACACCCAGGATAAAACAGAATACATATATATTTTATGTGAAGATAAAATGTACAACACCAATTAAAATGTGTATTTAAATGGAAGTCTGCAGCGGGATACAAATGAAGAAAGCATGAAGACTGAAAGGACTGGGCCACCCTACTAGTATCACTGGGACTCCTCGCCGTCAACGTTCTCTTCCCGTGCCTTAGCCTTGCCATGACCTGAAAACAACATCCCCCAACGGGGTCAATTACATAGAACAACAATCCTCAAGAGTTGAATAATATACAACAATCACATGAATGAATTAATGAATTAAGTTGAATGATGAGCATCCATGTACGCCCGAATGAGCTGAGTAATAGCACAAATAGCCGAGTGTCCGGAGTCCCGCATATACACCCGTTATTGGCCTAATTAGTTTCATGGTTAAATGTGTCCGGAGTCCCGCGTATACACATTACCAGGCGCACAATCCAATGTATACGGAGTCCCACATATACACATGACCATAGTGTGCCCGACTAAAATTCCATACATGCGCCAACTGGACAGGCAATATAATTCCGGAAGATCACCAGAACAAAATGACCAAGGTGAGGAGTAATGAATAGAATCCGATAAGGATCAAGAACGACTCACCGAGATGAAATAATGATACAACGAGTGATAGCTTCAATGAAATGATTTTGGAACCGTCGTTACTCGTGAGTTACATGATGAGTTGATAATTACAAGTCTCGACATGAGCGATATATTATGAGTGAGTTACATGTATGAATGAACAACAACATAAGGAATTGAATATCCTTTTAACCGAGTAAGAATTTACTTACTCAATACCGGTGTCGAAATGTCCTTCCTCGAACAATGTCCTAAAACGAGATGTCGGTCGCTCGAACAACCTAGAATGACATAATTACCAATAATCCGCTCAATATACGTATCAAGCATGAATTACGATTAACTCAAAGGTCGATACAACAATATCCGAACTCATTGAGGCATTCAAACCAACACTTAGCAAACATACATTCTTCGATAATATCCAATCCCGAATATATCGAAACCAACTCCAAAATGAGTATTTCAAACCGACAAAACACCTTCAATGATATCAATAATTCCATAGGAAACCACAAAATGAGTTAACGACAACAACTAATCGAAAACCCCCAAAATATCAAAGTCAACTCCAAGGTGTTCTTGATTCAACTCCAATATTCATGAAATCCGAAATATACGACAATAAATCCATAGGAATACATTTATCCAAGGTATATAATCCATATCTAACATATTCCAACATAATATCGAGCTCACATGAATAGATCGGAAATAAAACACTTGAACTCCAAATTTCTAGATTCAAAAGGTGATTACCTTGATTATGATGTTTGAAGATGATGAAATGATGATTACTCCGGATTATATGCTTGGAAATGTTGATAGCTAATTTCACCTCGAAGAACACTCCTCAAGAAGCTCCAAATCGCCCAAAACCGATGAAGGAATGAAAAGAAGTGACAAATGACGAATCTGGACTACACTGTCCAATTTATAACAATCCCAGTTTAGCGCGCGCTAGATCCTGTTCTTAGCGTGCGCTAACGGGTATAGCAGGTAGTCCAGTACCCTCTGTCCTTATCGGTAGCATGCGCTACGTACCTTTTGTAGCGTGCGCTACCGCCATATATTTAGCGTGCACTAACTCGAAATGTTAGCGTGCGCTAACAATTTATCTGGTGCCCAGTACTGGAGTCCAGAACCTCCTATTCTCTGATCTGATCACGGTAGCGCGCGCTACTCACAAAAATTAACGTGCGTAAGGAATTACTCTAAATCAGTCCAGTAGCCACTGGACTCTGCCTGATCCGGCCTTAGCGCGCGCTACACAGGCTGCATAGCGTGCGCTACGCCGATCTACTAGCGCGCACTACTTACCATTCGTAGCGTGCGCTACTTACAACTTCACTGCAGTCCAGTGCCTTCTGGACTGCCTGCTTGAAACATACTAGCGTGCGCTAGTGTTGTGAGATAGCGTGCGCTACCTGCACTCAATTAGCGCGCGCTAAAAAGAGTTCATAGCGTGTGCTACTCTTTACACACAGCCCACTAAGAAGATGACAATGATGATAAACACGGCACGATTCTCCAACTAGATTGATGATGAATGACGATTGATACATGATACAATTACTCTGAATGGTGAATACAATGAATGAATATGAGTGAGAAACGATCCTTAATGAGTGAAAATTACTGAGTGACAATTACTGAATGATAAATACTGAATGATAATGACTAAATTACAACCGGGTATTACATACACCCCCCCCCCCCCCCTTAAAAGAGTTTCGTCCCCGAAACTAAGGGTCAAACAACTCGGAATAACTCTCCCGCATACTATCCTCAGTTTCCTAGGTAGCCTCTTCGACTCCGTGTCTAGACCAGTGAATTTTTACCAAAGGAATCATCTTGTTCCTCAACTGTTTGATTCGCCGCTCTAGGACTCGTATAGGACGCTCCTCATATGAATGATCATCGGCGATCTCGATTTCGTCGAACTGAAGTATGTGACTCGGATCGGCAACATACTTCCGCAACTGAGAGACGTGAAACACATTATGAATTCGGCTCAACGCCGGAGGTAAGGCCAATCGATAAGCTAGCTCGCCTACTCGATCCAAAATCTCAAATGGTCCAATGAATCTCGGACTCAACTTTCCTCTCTTCCCAAAATGAAAGATACCTCGACTCGGGGATACCTTGACCAAAACATGGTCACCCATCTCAAACTCTAACGGTCGATGAAGATTATCTGCATATGATTTCTGCCGACTCTGAGCGGTCAACAAACGACTCCTGATCAAAGCTACCTTCTCACGGGCGGCTATAAGCATATCGGGCTCGGTGCCGATTGATTCTGATAAGTCGTCCCAACATAAAGGAGATCGACAACGACGACCGTACAAGGCCTCGTAAGGTGCCATCTTGATCGAAGCATGCCAACTATTATTGTACGTGAACTCGATCAATGGTAGTTGAGCTTCCCAATCATCTTTCCAATAGAGAACACATGTCCTCAACATGTCCTCCAACGTCTGAATACTCTTCTCCGATTGTCAGTCGGACTGAGGATGAAAAACAGTACTGAGATTAAGCTGAGTTCCCATGGCACGATGAACTGATTTCCAAAAATGAGACATGAATCGTCCGTCACGATCGGAAACGATACTCTTAGGAGTACCGTGCAATCTCACTATCTCTTTGATGAACAACTGGGCAAGTCTCTCGGGACCCCACATATCCTTAATCTCATTGAAATGAGCTGATTTAGTTAAGCGGTCCACAATTACCCAAATTGTATTCATGACACGACGACTCGTCGGCAAACTCGTGATGAAGTCCATCGAAATATCTTCCCACTTCCACTCTGGAATAGGGAGCGGTTTCAGCATACCCGCCGGTCGCTGATGTTGTATCTTGACTTGCTGACAGGTTAAAGATCTCGAAACAAATTCCGCGACTTCTCGCTTCATATTACTCCACCAGTAATTTTGTTTCAAATCTTTGTACATCTTGCTAGACCCCGGATGAACGGAATAAGCGGTAGCATGAGCTTCTCTCAAAATCGAGTTTTTCAACTCGTCATTCGCCGGTATACACAACCGACTCTTAAATCGCAAAAGCCCATCCTCGTGGACCACAAATCCAGGGGCTTTCCCCTGAGTCACATCATCTCGAACGCGTAACAAAAATGGGTCTGAACCCTGATTCACCCTGATCACCTCCTCAAGTGGCGATGAAATCTCTAACGTACAAAGTTGCCCTTGTACTCGCTGTAACCAGACCTCGATCTCGGGTCTCAGAAATTCCTGCTGAAGTTCCCTCTAAACTGTTAATCGAGCAAGCATCTGCTCCTGAACGGACTTACGACTCAAGGCGTCGGCGACAACGTTCGCCTTGCCCGGGTGGTATAGTATCTCAATATCATAATCTTTGATTAGTTCCAACCACCGCCTCTGTCGCATATTTAACTCCTTCTGAGTAAATATATACTTCAAACTCTTATGATCGGTGAATATCTGACAGGTAACGCCATAAAGATAATGGCGCCAAATCTTCAATGCGAACACCACGGCTGCTAGCTCCAGGTCGTGGGTTGGATAATTGACCTCGTAAGGTATCAATTGCCGTGAACCATAAGCAATAACTTTCCCGTTATGCATTAGTACACATCCGAGACCCTGTCCGGACGCATCACTATAAACCACAAATCCTTTCGTCCCTTGCGGTAAAGAAAGGACAGGTGCTGAAATTAATCGGTGATTTCCTCAAAGCTCTGCTGACACGCGTCGGACCACGTGTATTTCTTATCCTTCCGTAAAAGGTTCGTCATGGGTTGAGTAATTTTAGAAAATCCCTCCACAAATTGCCGATAATAACCAGCTAATCCGAGGAAACTCCGGATTTCCTTAACATTCTTCGGAGGTTGCCAATATCGGATCTCCTCCATATTCTGAGGGTCGACACGAACTCCGTTAGATGAAATTACATGTCCAAGAAATGTCACTTTGGACATCCAGAACTCACATTTGGAAAACTTCCCATAAAGTTGCTCTCGTCTCAACACGTCGAGCACCTGATGAAGGTGAAACTCGTGTTCCTCCCGGTCACAAGAATAAATTAGAATGTCATCAATAAAGACAACCACGAACTGATCCAAATAGTCGATGAAGACCCGATTCATTAATTCCATGAACACCGCAGGTGCATTAGTTAACCCAAACGACATAACCACAAACTCATAATGACCATAGCGTGTTCGGAACGCCGTCCTTGCGATATCCGACTCTCGAATTTGCAGCTGATGATATCCAGATCTTAAGTCGATCATGGAAAATACTGAAGCTCCATGAAGTTGATCCAAAAGATCATCGATGCGAGGTAAAGGATATTTATTCTTGATCGTCACCCAGTTCAATTCCCGGTAATCAATACACAAGCGGAACGAACCATCCTTCTTCTTGACAAATAACACTGGTGCTCGCCACGGGGACGCACTCGGTCGAATATAACCCTTCTCGGTCAAATCCTCTAATTGATTCTTCAAATCCTGCATCTCGGTCGGCGCCATTCGGTACGGTGCCTTCGATATTGGGGACGTACCAGGCTCCAACTCAATCGTGAATTACACATCTCTCTGTGGAGGCAAACCAGGTAACTCGTCTGGAAATACATCGGCATATTCTCTCACTATAGGAATATCCATCAGCATTACTGATGGTTTCTCGGTCTTGGTCATATAGCACCAATAACCGACACACCCCTGATTGAGTAATTTCGCTGCTTTCATCAAGTTGATGACCCTACCGGAACAACTGGGATTACCTCCCTGAAAAACACATTCGACTCCATCGTCTGAAATGATAGTGACCATACGCTTACGGACACTAATGGTGGCATCATGACGATCCATCCAATCAATACCCAAGATGACGTCGTCTCTCGGTAAATCTACCACGATTAGGTTTGCTAACCAATCACGGTCATGAAATTGAATCGGACAATCCTTAATCTCACTATTCCCGATAATTCTTCTACCATCAGGTAGACCAATGACATAAGGCTCACAACTAGTAGCACTACCCAAACGTAGTCTACTCAAACATGACTCGGAAATGAATGAATGCGATGCACCAGTATCACAAAGGGTATACATAGGTTAAGATAGAATTTCGAGTGTACCTGAGATCATTCGGGCTTCCGGATCATCAGCTCTCTTCATCTCATAAATTCGGGGCTTGCCAGCCCCGGAACTGGATGCTCCCGTCTGATAGCCGTGGGCTCCGCCTTTGTTAGCTCTCGTCGTCTTAAACGACGCGGACTGAGTAGCCTGATTCGGAATCGCTGACTATTTCGGGTCCTGAGATGACGCCGGATTAGGTTTGGAGTCCTTTCGGAAAAAACGGGCTCTATGCCCCGCCATTCCACAGTTGTTGCACGTGACGGTTTGCCTCAAACACTTCGTGCTGTAATGACCCTGTTCTCCACATTTGAAAGAGGTAATGGCCTAACTGGCTGCTCGTGACTGAGATTCCGCGGGTCTGGGCGCTATAGGAGGTCGCTCAGTGAAAGTAGAGCCCGCTTGAGGCTTCTTGAAAGTTTCCTGACTGCCTTCAGGCTGATTCCGATTCTTTGACTTCTTGCCAGATGACGGAGTTTGATTCTTAGCAATCTCTTTAGCAGTAAGCTCATAAGTAAGAGCTTTCTCGATGAATTCGGCCAGAGTGGTGCAATTGTGATTAAGCAACTGCATCCGCATACGAGGCTTCAACCTCTTGCTGAAATACTTGATCTTGTCCGCCTCAGAGTGAATAATAGACGAGGCGAAAGGGAGAAGCTCTTGAAATTTCTCGGCAATGGCGAGAACATCATCGTCCGCTGAGAGGTCGGGAGTGAGTAATTCCAATAACTTGGCCTCTCTGAGTGGGGCCGGATAATACCTCTCCATCATGAGAGTCTTGAATTGATCCCAAGTACATGATCCGTCGGTGGGCTTCAACGATAACCGCCATGAATGAGCGCTCTTACCCAGATAGTAAGCCGCAACTGAAACTTTATGCCCTTCGGGGCAATCCACCATAGCAAATAACTTCTCGAAATGCTCAAGCCAATGAACAATATCTGCCGGCTCAGATGAGCCCTCAAAGGTAGGTGGTCTCTGGCGAGAGATGTCGCCAATAATACTGCTCACACCCCTCTCCTGCCCCTGAGGTAGCGGCGGAGGAGCCTGTTGATTCTGAGTAGCTGAGTTCTGCATCGTCTCCATGAGACGTGCCATTTGAGTCACCTAGGCCATCATGCCCTGCATAAAGGCGAGTGGGTCAACCCGAACACCCTTTGAATGAGCTGTGTCCCGGGTACGACTCCCTGATAGTGAATGATCATTTCCAGGAGAATGAGTGGCGGCGTCGGTGCTCGACGAATTAGCATTATTCCTCACGTTCGCATGCATGTTCACACGAGTTCTCAGGGTTTGGCCCGCACCGCGGCCTCTTCCTCCGCGTCCTCTGCCAGCTCTTTCCATTCTGAAGTGGGAAAGTCACAAGATGATTATATATCTCGCATGAATATCACATTATGATTTCGTTATGAAACGATGAAAATGAGCACACGCGCCCAAACACAATGATTACATAAATGATCAACTGAAGTGACGAGATTATCTGTTGAAATCCTTAAAATGATTATCTTGAACAAGTTAACAAGGTTAATGATACGATGCTCAAGATCAACAACTGAACAGTGAAATGAACTGAGTGATTAATGAGTGAACATGATCGACATGATCACAAATGAAAATGATGAATGAGTGATTCTTATTGCCAGAAATTATACCATGGCGTCAAAAACCTTACTGTCCTTTGGTCTGAGGGGCTCAGCTCTTGCACGGGTCACACGTGACACGAAAGTCCAATGATACTAGTCTGATGAACGATGATTTCAATGAGACATGATTCGGAAGGGAGTATTCAAAACCACGCTCCGATACCAACTCTGTAACACCCCAACTAGGCGAATATTACAGTGTCGTGGACCCCCGACTGGGACCCACTAGGCGAATGAAAATTAATGAATTAAGTGATATAATTTTAGTACCGAACCACAGTATATCAATAATTACTCCGATGAGGAGTTTCAAATACAACACACCCAGGATAAAACAGAATACATGTATATTTTATGTGAAGATAAAATATACAACACCAATTAAAATGAGTATTTAAATGGAAGTCTGCAGCGGAATACAAATGAAGAAAGCATGAAGACTGAAAGGACTGTGGGCCCCTACTAGTATCACTGGGACTCCTTGCCGTCAACGTTCTCTTCCCGTGCCTTAGCCTTGCCATGACCTGGAAACAACATCCCCCAATGGGGTCAGTTACACATAACAACAATCTTCAGGAGTTGAATAATATACAACAATCACATGAATGAATTAATGAATTAAGTTGAATGATGAGCATCCATGTACGTCCGAATGAGCTGAGTAATAGCACAAATAGTCGAGTGTCCAGAGTCCCGCATATACACCCGCTATTGGCCTAAGTAGTCTCATGGTTAAATGTGTCCGGAGCCCCGCGTATACACATTACAATGCGCACAGTCCTATGTGTCCGGAGTCCCGCATATACACATGACCATAGTGTGCCCGACTAAAATTCCATACATGCGCCAACTGGCCAGGCAATATAAATCCGGATCACCAGAACAAAATGACCAAGGTGAGGAGTAATGAATAGAATCTGATAAGGATCAAGAACGACTCACCGAGATGAAATAATGATACAACGAGTGATAGCTTCAATGAAATGATTTTGGAACCGTCGTTCCTCGTGAGTTACATGATGAGTTGATAATTACAAGTCTCGACATGAGCGATATATTATGAGTGAGTTACATGTATGAATGAACAACAACATAAGGAATTGAATATCCTTTTAACTGAGTAAGAATTTACTTACTCAATACCGGTGTCGAAATGTCCTTCCTCGAACAATGTCCTAAAACAAGATGTCGGTCGCTCGAACAACCTTGAATGACACAATTACCAATAATCCGCTCAATATACGTATCAAGCATGAATTACGATTAACTCAAAGGTCGATAAAACAATATCCGAACTCATTGAGGCATTCAAACAAACACTTAGCAAACATACATTCTTCGATAATATCCAATCCCGAATATATCGAAACCAACTCCAAAATGAGTATTTCAAACCGACAAAACACCTTCAATGATATCAATAATCCCATAGGAAACCACAAAACGAGTTAACGACAACATCTAATCGAAAACCCCCAAAATATCAAAGTCAACTCCAAGGTGTTCTTGATTCAACCCCAATATTCATGAAATCCGAAATATACGACAATAAATCCGTAGGAATACATTTATCCAAGGTAGATAATCCATAACTAACATATTCCAACATAATATCGAGCTCACTTGAATAGATCGGAAATAAAACACTTGAACTCCGAATTTCTAGATTCAAAAGGTGATTACCTTGATTATGATGTTTGAAGATGATGAAATGATGATTACTCCGGATTATATGCTTGGAAATGTTGATAGCTGATTTCACCTCGAAGAACACTCCTCAAGAAGCTCCAAATCGCCCAAAACCGATGAAGGAATGAAAAGAAGTGACAAATGACGAATCTGGACTACACTGTCCAATTTATAACAATCCCAGTTTAGCGCGCGCTAGATCCTGTTCTTAGCGTGCGCTAACGGGTATAGCGGGTAGTCCAGTACCCTCTGTCCTTATCGGTAGCGTGCGCTATGTACCTTTTTGTAGCGTGCGCTACCGCCATATATTTAGCGTGCGCTAACTCGAAATGTTAGCGTGCGCTAACAATTTATCTGGTGCCCAGTACTGGAGTCCAGAACCTCCTGTTCTCTGATCTGATCATGGTAGCGCGCGCTACTCACAAAAATTAACGTGCGCAAGGAATTACTCTAAATCAGTCCAGTAGCCACTGGACTCTGCCTGATCCGGCCTTAGCGCGCGCTACACAGGCTACATAGCGTGCGCTACGCTGATCTACTAGCGCGCACTACTTACCATTCGTAGCGTGCGCTACTTACAACTTCACTGCAGTCCAGTGCCTTCTGGACTGCCTGATTGAAACATACTAGCGTGCGCTAGTGTTGTGAGATAGCGTGCGCTACCTGCACTAAATTAGCGCGCGCTAAAAAGAGTTCATAGCGTGTGCTACTCTTTACACACAGCCCACTAAGAAGATGATAATGATGATAAACACGGCACGATTCTCCAACTAGATTGATGATGAATGACGATTGATACATGATACAATTACTCTGAACGGTGAATACAATGATTGAATATGAGTGACAAACGATCATTAATGAGTGAAAATTACTGAGTGACAATTACTGAATGATAAATACTGAATGATAATGACTGAATTACAACCGGGTATTACACGAACCTCGGGATAGAGGCCCACGTGCAGATCCGGCAAAGGCGCCGTAGGATAGGGCCCTTTGACCCCAGCCTGTCACCAGCTTCTCACCTACCGACAGACCCGCCGAAAGGTCCAAGGTGGGACCTCCCGAGACAGCGACAAGAGACGCGTGTTGTCCTCTCATTGGTTCGCACAGCTGACTGCCAGCAGCTGCCGCGGACTTTAAGGCAACCAACCCATGTGCTAAAAACGATCGCCCCTTTATTATAATACAAGAAAGGCGATCGCCCGTCAGGATTTTAAGGCATCCCAACTCCTATAAATAGAGGACTTCCAGCTTTCGGAAAAGGACTTCGCTTATCTACTTTTGGATTCGCTTCTATCTCTTGGCTACCCTATAAACTTCGGACATCTTTCTCTCTCTCACTCTCGAAACCTCTTAACCCAAAGACGATCGGCAGAAATGAGAATAAGAACACACAGCTTCAACTCTGGTTCTTCCGGAAATCATCAGCACTCAAGAGCTAGATAACTAGGGTCTTTACACTCATTGTAATTGTACTCTAACATTAATATTTGTACTCCCAAGTATTCGTATTAATAATATCTCGCGAGAGCATTCAAGCCCGGGCCTAACAAACCCGACAAATCTTATGTTATTTACATTCCCACAGACGTGCTCTCGCATTTTGTTTGTTACTCATCCATTCCAGCAATCCCTTCCGAATAATATTTTGGATAACAACACTACCTACAACCTAATGTAAAAATCGTCCAAGTGCTTCAAGGAGAGAGGGAGAAATTTTTCTTCAACAAATTCTTTATCTTTGAGGTGGAAGAAAATAAAGAAAAACAAGAGATAAAATTCCTACGAGTTTCCCTTGCCGTGTGTTGTTACCCAAAATATTATCCGGAGACAATATTGCTGGAATGATCGAGTAACAAACAAATGCGAGAACACTTCCGTGGGAAAATAAATAACACAAGGTTTGCCGGGGTTGTTAGTCCCGGCCTTGAATGCTCTCGCGAGATGTTATTAATATAGATACTTTGGAGTACAAATATTAATGTTAGAATCTATTACAATGAGTGTAAAGACTTCTAGTTATCTAAGCTGTAGAGCGTGTAGATTGCCGGAAGAACCAGATATGAAGTTCTGTGAGTTCTTGCTTTGGATGTTCTGTAAGTGTGTATGAATATCACTATGAATGTGTAAGTAATTGCCAGATGAGTTTCTAATCTTCTATCTGTGTGTTTTTTTACTGTATTCACGATGATTGTCTCTTCTTCAGGCTACTGTTGTGAGCCTCCTATTTATAGGAGACAAGGTTGCTGGGACCTCTCCGGCGATCGCGGGCGACCGCCGTTTTCTATATTATAATAAGGTGGCCGATCGTCCCGTCACGTGGGGCTGTTCCCTTAAAGTCTGAGGCTACTGCTGGCAGCCAGCTGTGCGAGCCAATAGGAAGCCTGCACGCGTCCTGAGTCGCTATCCGGGGAGGACCCACTTTGTACCTTTCGCCAGCCCTGTGGGTAGGTGAGGTAGGTGACAGGCTGGGGTCAAAGGTCTTATCTTGCCGGCGCCTTTTGTGGATCTGCACGTGGGTCACCGTCCAAGATTCGGTCTTCGATGACTTTGACGGATGTTGGATTCATAAGTGGCACGAGATGATCGTCTCTGGTTGGACATCATAGACGATCGCCAGATACCAAAAGACGATCGTTGTGGGTGCCGACTGTGGGGAGTTTGCCCAGAGTATGTCTTCTATGGTTGGCTCTCATATCATTATGCCGATCGCCATCGAGGCGTATTAATCGCCGTACAACAATTGCCCCCAGCTCGCTTCGATGTTGAAAACATGGGGTGAGGTGGCACTATTGGCGATCGCCACTGTTTAGACGATTGGCTTGTTTGTTTATGACAAGGACGATCTGATTTCAAATTTGGACGATCTCCTTTTGCGCTGGAAACAGTGGGAAGTGAAGGCGGGTTCTCGAAACGTTGCAAGAACACGCGTCGCGCTATCATTGGGGGAGTCCGACGGTTTTTCAGACTTGTCGCCTGGCGTGCCCTCGAAAAGACGCGTACACGGGATTCGAGGGCTGTATTTAATGTGTCCCCCCCCGACGGTTGCACTCCAGCCCTTGAGATTTCGCCTATTTGCACAGAGATCCCTGCTCCTGACTATAAAAGGGGCTATGGCTTCTTCATTTCCACTCTTCACGCACCCTTGTTTTCTAGCCGAGACTCTGCCGAATTTTCGAAGATCTGTGTGCCGACCGTCCTTCTTTTTAGGTAAGAACATAAATCTTCTCTCCCTCTTTATTTTTAAGAACATGTCTGGAGGATCTAAAACCTTCGAGGCCGGAAGCTCCTCCGCCGCCGTGGATTTGCCTGACCGGGAGGAAATTCCCGTGGGACTTCATATGGAAACGGCCGTTGAGGCCATTCGTGCGGGGATTGCACCCGCAGAACTTGAGGAGCTCTTCAACGAGGCCGAAGTGGCGAGATCAGCGGCGGCGGCGGAGCAGGGGGGCTCGCCGGTGGATGAAGATGAACTGGTGCGGATGTCTTGGGAACGGGATAGCGTATTCGGCCCCGCTTATATGGATTTTGCTAGGCTTATGGAGGGTATCGCCGGACCCTGTCCAGAATTTGATTTCGAAGCGTACTCCGCCGCTCATCCCTACGAACATGTGAAGCGGACGGCGTTCCGGGCCGCTGACCCGTCTCGGTGGACTCTTGGTCAGATCCGGAGTTCGGCGACCCGGAAAGACTTGGGCCGCTGGAGGGCGAAATATCATATTCCTTATGATGTTTCACTGCACGTGCCCTCCGATAACGAACGTGCCGACCAGCCTCCCGAGGGTATGGTCGCCGTTAATGAAATGACCTTGGCGGCCGGATTGCGGTTTCCCTTGCCGTTCACCGTCTCGTATTTGCTGATCGCCTGGAATCTGGCACCTCTCCAGTTGACGTCGAACGCCTGGCTGCAGATTATCAGCACTTTGACATTATTTGGCGGTCATCGGCTGTTTCGTCTGCCTTCTGCGATGGAGATGAATTGTCTTTTCAAGCTAACCACGCAGAAAGGATCGATCGGCGGTTACCATATCCAGGGTCGCCTGGGTAGGGTGGTCCTTGGGGTGCCGAACAAGGTTCGGGGCGACATGGCAAAGTGGTGCTGGGTCGGCGGTGCTTGGAGGTCGGCATCGAGCGATACGCCGGAGGAAGAGTTGGATATCCCCACCAATTTCCGGGAGAGGAATCCGAGTAAGGGTTTTAACTCTCCCTTTATTTGGACACACCTTGAACTGATCTAATTTGGTTTTCTTTTTGCAGGATCCCTTGTTCCAGTGATCGGCGATCTCCCCTTTGATTTCTTGATCGTCTGGGAGCGAATTCGCGCCTTGCCGGATTCCTACATAGACGTTCACTCAGTCAGTCACGAACTCCATCGGTTGGGATCTCGACTGTTTCGATACCCTCGCCACCTAAAGGCCCCGGGTAAGGATTTTTATTTCCTCTTTCCTGCATGACGATCGTCTCAAAGAGATCGCAATGTCGAAGTAGATGTCTAACTTGTCTGAATTCCTTTTTTGACAGAGATTCATTTTCCCCGCCATGCCGAGCCACCGCAGGAGATCGCAATGTCTAACCCTGGTCTCATCGGTCGTCTTCATCAGGGAAAGAAGACGGGTCGTGTTCCTGCGACGACGTCTCGCCCCGTCCCTGTGGTAAGGCCCGCTGTGGTGCCGGTTGCTGAGCCGGAAATTTAGGAGGAGGAACAACTCCAGTGCAACCGCAAAAGGAGGAGGCCGGAGGGGTCCCTGCCGACCACTGAGGCAGACGTGACTATCTTGGAGCCGCCGGTGGCCGCTCCACCTATCTCTGCTGTTCCGATGGTGGAGGGGTCTGGCTCCCGGCCCTCGGCCGGCTTTTTGAAGGCTGCGGCGATCGCCGAAGCTGAAACTTCTCGGGGCAAGCCCTATTTTGGCCGCGACCCCGAGTTGGTCAACAGGTAAGACCGGTTTGATCTTTCCGAGTTATGAAATTTGCGTAAGGTATATACTAACTCCTTTGTTTCTTTTTATTTATGTTGCAGGGTCCGTCTTGCTGATCCGGACGTCTCGCCGATGGTGCTGGATTTCCTGGCGAGCAAGTCTCCCCAAAAGTCCCTTGATGTCCCTACTTGCGTCTCCAAGGCCATCACCTCTCTGCCTAAGGCTTGGACGACCGATCTCGATGCGATTGCTCGTCGGCGGTCTGGAGATGCCATGCAGGCGACCATCGCCCTGGCTCTCCAGGCGGCGACGATGGCCATCCAAGCCGCCAAGGATTATGAGGGGCGACCCTCTAATGCTCGCCTCCATCAAGATCTCGAGGCCGATCGGAACAAAAACGTCGACTTCTCCAACCGGATCCAGGCCATGGAGAAGGAATACTTAGAGACAGCCAAACGAGCGAAACAGGATCTCGATCGGATGAAGCAGGAGCTTAGCCGGTCCAAGGAGGTGGCCGATCGGTTCCGCGACCAGGTGACGGAAGCTCGCAGGATGCATTCGGCTTCGCAAGAGGAGACGGCCGGGCTGAAGGCGACGGTGGATCGGCTCAACAGCGAGCTGGAGACGGTGAAGGGAGAGCTGGAGAAAGCAAAGGGAGAACTGGCCGCCAAGGTGGTCGAGCTATCGGATGCTGAGAAGACGACCTCGGAATTGAAAGGGCAAATCAAGGCGATCGAGACCGATCCCTACCTTAATGTGGCACTCGTCGGCGAGTTCGCCTACTATATGGCCTACGCCGATGTTGTCCAAGCCGCCAAGAAGGTAGGGATCGAGGTCGGTCCTATGATGGAGAGCTTCAAGGCCTAGGCACTCGAGCACCCTTTGCATCCGGAATTTTCCTTGCCGATCCTCGACCTCACTGACTTGGGGATCGACTTGAGTTGGTATCCTTTCCCAGAAAAACTCATTTATCCTGAGGCCGGTGAGGGAGCGCGTGTCGATCCGCCACCCGGGGGCGAAGACCAGCCGGGGGGAGCCTGAGCGATTTTTATCTTCCTTCGTTTTGTATTTTCTGCTTTTTCTTTGTATTGTCTTCGGGCTTTGTATTGTACGAACTCCTTCTCATGAACAAAATACTACTTATTCGCATCTGATTCTTTGAAAGCACGATCGCTTGTAAATATTGTTGAGCGAAATCGATCGTCCTGCGTATGTTTGAACGAAGCCGATCAGGTACGGTCCCTTCTTTCCGATCGCATTTAGGATTAGCTCCCCTTCTATGCCCCTTGTTTTTGTTTACTTATTGTAAGTAAGGGAACAAAAATAGTATGATTGGTGAGCTATCTTCAGTTTTTCCGATTATGAGGAATCGTGCACGGTCGCGGAGTTCGATAGACCGACCTCTGCAACCGTGTCTTTGTGTGCAAGGGACATTCCCGCGACTCGCTTTATTGTGAGGGTCCTCCGTTAGGCTACGCCCGCCTTGTATTTAAACGAATGGTGGGCGATCTTGGTCTGGAGGAGTCCTTGCACGGGGCGTCGTCGGTTTATTCGACTCCACGTCCGCGGCTTTGTTAGCACTTTTCTACCTCGGGTCGGCATGTTAGATGGCGACCCTCGACGGTATAAGTTGTGATGGGGTAGGGACGCGCCGCCTTGTCCGGGCATATCATGTTAGATGATGTACTTTGAGAGCGTGCGAACGTGTCCACAAATTAGTTTGGAGGGTCCTTCGGCTACGCCGGCCTAGTATTTAAATGAAGGGCGGGCGATCTCAGCCCAAAGAAACCTTGCATGGGCGAAGTTGTCGGTTCCATCGACCTCCAGGACCATGGCTGCATTGTTTCTTCCTCGGATTGCCATGTTTGAACGATGATCCTCGACGGTATACGATATGCCTGGTCGGGCGATCGCTAGAATAGATGGGATAGGAAGAAATCTCATTATATTCCTTGTACATAGGGTATTTGAAACTGAATACAAAGTTTTCACTGGTAGTATGTCTTCAAATGTATGGCGTTCCAGGGATATTGGTCTGGAGTGCCGTCAGGGTGTTCAAGTTCGTAGGCTCTCCTAGTTAGCTACTTAGATATCCTGAATGGGCCTTCCCAATTCGGGCCAAAAACTCCTGTGTGGGTCTGGACCTTTTTGAGGACTAGGTCGCCTACTTGGAACCTTCTTTCCTTGACCCTCGAATTGAAGAACTTCTCGGACCTCCTTTTGTGGATTGTGTTCTTCATTTCTGAGGTCAGTCGTCGTTCTTCGAGCATGTCAAGGTCTATCCGCCGGGCCACATCATTGTCTGTCGTCATCTCTTGTTCGGTTCGGTGGATGAGGACGGCGATCTCCGAGGGAATCACCGCTTCTGTTTCGAAGGCGAGGGCGAATGGGGTTTCGCCGGTTGAATTTCGGGACGTCGTTCGATAAGACCACAAAACGTCTGGGAGCTCGCTCGCCCATCGCCCTTCCCTGGACTCGAGTCGTGCTTTAATCGTGTGTTTGAGGATTTTATTTACGGCTTCCACCTGCCCGTTCGCATGAGGGTGGTAGGGGGCCGAGAAAAATTTTTTGATTCCCCACTTCTCACAGAATTGCATGACTTCTAAGCCGTCGAACTGCTTTTTGTTGTTGGAGATGATGGCATGGGGTAGACCGAATCGGCAAATGATGTTTTTCCAGATGAACTTGATTACATGATCTTGGCCGATCTTGTTGATCGGTTCGGCCTCAGCCCATTTAGTAAAATAATCGACCCCTACGATGGCAAACTTACAGCCCCCTGGCGCCGTCGGCAAGGGACCTATAAGGTCGATGCCCCATTGGGCGAAAGGCCATGGGCTGTACATTGAAGTGAGCTGCTCGGGGGAGAGCTTGATGTTTGGTCCCATTACTTGACACCTGTGACACGATCTGGCATAGGCGATCGCATCCTTCTGAAGTGAAGGCCAGAAAAAACCTTGCCTGGTTGTTTTATGGATGAGAGCTCGCCCGCCAGCATGGTTTCCGCAGATCCCGTCATGGATCTCGGCTAAAACGAGCCGACCTTCCTCCGGTGTAATACACTTGAGGAGGGGAAGGCTGAAAGCTCGTTTGTAAAGCCGGTCGTCCAATAGGGTGTATCGGGTCGCATGGAGCTGGAGTTGGCGAGCTTTGATACGGTCGTCAAGGACCGTTCCGTCCTTTAAGTATTTGATGAACGGAGCCATCCAGTTCTCCTCGGCAACGGAAACTGTGGTAATCAGGTTTCTGTCGATCGCCGGCCTTGCTGATTTTGTGATTTGGATATTAGAGAAATCGGCTGCCCCATCCGACGACGCTAGCTTGGATAGGGCATCGGCCTGGGAGTTGTGCTCTCTCGGGACTTGTTCGATTAGCACTTCCTCAAATTTCGTGCACAATTCGGCGACCAATTCTTGGTATTTGACCATCTGTTCGCCGCGCGCCTCATATTCTCCCTTGACTTGGTTGACGACCAAGAGGGAGTCCATGAAGATATGGAGGCGACGAACATCTAGGGTGAGGGCTAGATCTAGCCCGCCTACCAAGGCTTCGTACTCGGCTTCATTGTTGGTCGCACGAAACCCGAAACGCACAGCATTTGTGAAACTTTGCCCGTCGGGGCTGATGAGGACAATCCCTGCCCCTGCTCGCGAGTTGGTCGCCGAGCCATCCACGTATATCTTCCAGGCCGGGCGGTCGATCTGGGTCGGACTGTGAGGGAATGTTAATTCCACCACGAAGTCTGCCAGAGCTTGGCCTTTGATCGTTGTGCGAGGAGCGTATGTGATACCATATTGGGCGATCTCTAGTGACCACTTGAGGAGTCGCCCGTTGGTGTCCGGTCGGTGTAGAACTTGCCTTAGAGGGAGAGTTGTCAGAACCTCCACTTGATGTTCGAAGAAGTAGGCTCTTAGCTTGCGAACACTCATGACTAGAGCGTAGGCGATCTTCTCCAGAGGTGTATAACGTGTTTCTGCGTCATGGAGCGCTTGACTAACGTAGTATATCGGCAAGTGGACTTGTCCCTCCGCTCGCACCAAAACGGCACTCAGTGCGACATCCGAGGCCGCCAGGTAAAGGAATAGTTTCTCGCCGGGGATCGTCTTTGCCAGGATCTGGGGGTTAGATAGATATTCCTTGATCTTGGCGAACGCTACTTGACTCTCCTTCGTCCATGCGAACTTCTTGTTCTTTATGGTTGTGAAGAAAGGCTTGCTTTTATCGCCGAGCCGAGATATGAAACGGTTGAGGGCGGCTAGACAACCTGTGAGTCGTTGCACCTGCTTGACATTTCGTGGCTCCTACATGTCGAGGATCGCCTGAATCTTGGTGGGGTTCGCCTCGATCCCTCTTTGGCTCACGATGTGCCCCAGGAATTTTCCGGAGCCCACCCCGAAGTTGCATTTCTTGGGGTTCAGTTTCATGTTGAACTTCTCGAGGATGGTGAACGTCTCGGCGAGGTCATTGAGGTGGTCTTCCCTCTTGAGGCTTTTGACCACGATGTCGTCAATGTAGACCTCCATGGTCTTGCTGATCTGATTGGCGAACATTCCGTTGACCAGACGCTGGTAGGTTGCCCCCACATTCTTCAAGCCGAATGGCATTCGGACCCAAAAGTATATGTCTTTTTCCGTGTGGAAAGATGTGTGCTTTATGTCTTTCTCCGCCATTGGGATTTGATGGTATCCGGCGAAGGCATCCATGAACGACATCATTTCGCAACCTGCTGTACTATCGACCAAGTGATCAATATGAGGCATTGGAAAGTGATCTTTTGGACATGCCGCGTTGAGGTCGGTGAAGTCGATGCATAACCTCCATGAGCCGTTTGGCTTTTTGACGAGCACCGCGTTGGCAACCCATTGTGGTTCGTCTGTAGCTACTCCGATTAGTTTGTTGTTGAGTAGCTTTTTGACCTCTATGTCAAGCGCTGCATACTTCTCAGGACCGAATTTCCTACGTTTCTGGTGAACAGGCTTCCTTGCCGGGTCGATCTTTAGATAGTGGCAAGCGTGTTCAGGACTTATGCCAACCATATCTTGATGCGACCAGGCAAAGACTCCGATGTTCTTACGTAGTAAATTGATCAGATCCTCTTTTAATTCGCGATCGATGCTTGCGCCGATCTGTACTTCCCGCTCCGGGCGAGCCGGATCTATCGTTATACTTTCCAAATCTTCAACGGGGACGGTCGCCTCTCGTTTGGAACGATTTCCGGACTCGATCCTCGGATCGATGTCGAGACTTGGCTCGAAACCGATCCTTGGCTCGATGTCGTCCGTTAATCGATACGATATGGCGTCCTCTGAGTCGGGTTGGTACGATGTGCTTGGCTCGTCGATCTCCATGGGTTGATTGTCGATCGTTTCAATGTTACACATAGCATGGGAAGAAGTTACGACATAGGAGTAATTCAAACATTTCTTTGCTATTAGCTGATCTCCTTTTACAGTACCGACCGTCCCATCGGCAGTGGGGAATTTGATACAGTAAAAGAAAGACGAAGCGACCGCCTCAAAGGTTTCTAGAAACGGACGACCTAGGAACCCATTATAGATACTGGGCCTATCTATGATTACAAAGTTTAGGTTCCTAGTAATCCTAACCTTGGGATCGTAGCAACATGATAGCTCGACAGAGAGCTTGATCCTTCCATAGGCTTGGACTGTGCTGTCGCCGAATCCTTAAAGCACGGTGTCGAACGGCTTGATGAACTTGGTCAGGTTGCCGAGCTGGTCAAGAGCGGATTTGAATATTATATTGCAGAAGCTCCCATTGTCAACCAGCACGCGATCGACCATCTTCCCAAGGATACATGCAGAGATCACCAATGCATCCTCTTTGGGGCACTGCACCCCCTCCCTATCCTTGTTGGAGAAGGTGATGAGCACGTCTTTGGAGATGGTTGGCTCCGGTGGGACCACGACATGGACCCCAGCGAACGCCCTCAGTTCGGCCTTTCGCTTTCTGTTCGACATTGGAAACCGGGGAAAGGCCCCCGAGGTTTCCACCTCCCGCCTGAAGCATATTGATCCGACCGCCAGGGTTGATTGGGGGAATTGATTCGTCGGAATACTCCGGCTCGTTTTGCTCGATCCTGGCGACCGGATTGGGAGGGATCCCATCGTTTTGTCGGCGCTCGCGCCCCCCGGTCCTCTCTGTCCGTGGTTCTGGCTTGGTGACCAAGTTGTCCAATTTTCCTTCCTCAAACAGTCGCCAGAGTTGTTTGAGGAGGTCACGACACTGGCTGGTGTTGTGGCCGGGACTCTTGTGGTAGGCACAGAATTTACTGCGGTCTAGATGACCGTGGTCCCTTATCGGCTTTGGCTTGTTAAGCCACTCGCGCCCCTTGATGGCGTTAAAGATGTGGGCCGGAGATAAGTTGAGGTTGTGGAGGAGGTGAACCTCCACATCCTCGAAGGCTTTGAACTCACCAGGCGGTGTTGCGACTGTTAGATTGATACCGCCACTAGAAGGGGGGTTGAATAGTGCGGTTAAGAGTATTGTACTCTTTTTCGTGCGGAAGCAAAAATAGCGGAGAATAAAAGTGCAGAAAAGAAAGAACACAAGGAATTGTTCGAGAGGTTCGGCTATTAACGAAGCCTACGTCCCCTACCTAGTTTTATCGACTAGGACTTTTCTTAGAACTTGGAATTTGCACTTTCTAGTTTAGTGCCAACTTCTTACAACTTCTTGATTTCCGGGCTCAAGAACAACCTCACAAAAACACTCTTGTTTTTCTAGGTACAAGATAACCAATACACAAAATAAGTGCGAGTAGAAACTCGGCTTTCATGATATATCGCTCTAAGATACAAGAATGAAGATTGGAAATTATAGAACAAATCTTCTCGTATCACAATCTAGAATAAGAATATCTCTCAGAATGTTTGCTTGATATTGCTTGAGTATGCTAGTAAGCTCAGAATTCTTGTGTGTCTTCAATCTCCATGAAGGTGGCTATTTATAGCCTTCTTGAGCTCAATTTCCCGTTGGAACAAGATAAAGAGTTACGACGTTATATGATGCTGATTACGACGTTACGACGTTATATGAGCCGAATAACGGCCGTAATGAAAGTGCCGAAACTGTCCAGTGAAATATGATGAAATGCGTTACGTACGTTATAAACCTCCTGGTTACGTACGTAATATCCTGGTCAAAGATCCGTTGATTGAGACGACTTGTTGCAACGGCTAGTAGCTTTTCCAACGGTCAGAATAATTCAAGCCTTACGTACGTTATATAATCCCGGTTACGACGTTACTGCATGAAAAACTTACGAAAATAGTGAATGTTACGTACGTTATAAGAGATGCTACGACGTTAACTATAGAATGTTACGACGTTAATATGATATATTTTACGACGTTAATCGAAGAGAAAGTATGTTTTAAGTAAATTTTGGTTTTAATAACACATCATCAAAACGATCTAAAAATATTGTTCCAACAATCTCCCCTTTTGATGATGACAAAATTTACTTTATGAGAGTTTTTGAAAACATGATTTTAATAAAAATTAGAAACTCCCCGAACACGAGCACCGCAAAAATAATATGCTCCCCAAAACGCACGGGTTATTTCAAAAAGTTGATTTCAAAAACAAATACATATTATTCTCCCCCTTTTTGTCATTAACAAAAAGTTGAGAAAACCTGCAAGAGACATCAATGATACGCATAATAATCAACATAAACCAAGTCAATGATTAAACAAAACGATAACCAAAATGATGTATGAAAAGATAGTCATTACAGGCAAAGCATAAACATGAAATGTTTGGTCTTTGAATAAAACAGGAAACATCATCATTAGAAAGGATAGCCCGACTAGTCAAGGTCCGCATCCGGCAGTGTCGGCGGTATCCCAAAATGCGTGCAAATGTTCTTCACCATGATCTTGACCTCGCTCATGTCCTTCTCAAGCCTATCCATTCGAGAAGCCATCTGGGAAGAGGAGGATTCCGGACGAGGACGGGAGGAACCAAGCTGTGATGACGGACGAGGTCTAGTATGTTCGAGCCCCCTCGATGTGATCCTCTCCTGGGTCTCGGAAGAGTGCCTCCATCAATGAGCCGATCATCATCCTTAATATAAGCAAAGTATATCCATCCACGATTTCTCGTGCGAAGATACCTCATCGTCCTCAATGTCCCTTCGGTGACGAGGCTCCCCTAGGAATCGGAACCCCGTGGACCCTGCAGATCAACTCCAGCCTTTCTCAAAAATTTCGGTTAAGATAGAACCAAAAGGCATTCCCGATTTTCTCTGACGATCAACTTCACAGAGCTCTTTTTGTGGAAAATTTGCCCCTTTTCCACGAACCATTTCAGCACTATAGACGCGAAGTTGACTTGGTGATCCTTCCACACATGATAAATAATCTCCATATCGATATTCACAAGGCGAAGTTGAGCATTCACTTTAGGCATAAGACAACGAGTGATAGCATCATGAAGCAAACGAATGTTTATCCCAAAGTCATTGTTTTCAAACCGCCCGGAATGAACATTTAAAACGGCTTTGTCCGATAAGAAATTACGGACTTTCGACTCGTGAACACCATAGCTTTCATCATCGGACCAGTCGTTAAAGACTTCGTCCGGAGGATCAAACTCTCCCTTGCAACGAAAACCCTCATTAGGGAGTCCAAAAATCTCCGAAAGCTTTGCTTCATCAAAAGATATTGATTTACCACGCACAAGCGAGTTAACAACGGCAAGTCCGTCGGCATCATAAGTTACAAAAAAATTCGCATAAAACTCTTTTACACAATCCTCATAAATTGGTCGGGCAAGACTAACGAACCTATTGATCCCAAGCATATCGAAGAATTCTTCGATAGCAACACCAGCATTGTTCAGAGATTCAAAATCAAAGTGATGACTCGGAGTTACCTCTTCGTCAATAAGGATTTCGTTGAAAACTTTCATGGCTTGAGCATTCCGAAATGATAGATTGCCTAAGCCGTGGAGGATGTTTGAGAGGTTTCTCCTCTTCTCTTTTGCCGGTTCCGAAGCCATGAGGATTGAATCGTTCGAAGAAGTGATGTTTTGATGAAGTTTTGATAGGGTTTGCCGGAACATTTCTTCTTTAGTCGATAGGGTTTTGTAAGAAATGAACATGGATCTGACGATTGGTTTATATATGATATGGTCAACGATCGCCACGACGTTATATTCCTTTAATAACGCATTTAACGTAAAATCCTAAACTCTCTCGAGCAAAAACTGCGTTTACGTAACGAACCAACCCGTAACGCACGAAGGTCCTATTACGCACGTAATGGACCGCGATACCGCACGTAAGCAAGACCAAATGAATAGTCTTTTTCTTTCGATGATGTCTCGCTTTTAAATGACCATTTAATGTGACTATGATGAGTATGCAATATTTAAAAGTGATCGGATGTCCCATTCCTAAATTTATGCGAATAAAGTTGAAAGCTTCTTCGGTAATGGTTTTGTAAAAATATCCGCCAATTGTTCATTAGTACCAACAAATCGAGACGAACATTCCCGTTTTGGACATGGTCACGAATAAAATGGTGACGAATTTCGATGTGCTTTGTCCTACTATGCAAAATGGGGTTTTTACTTAAATTAATGGCACTTGTATTGTCACAAAAAATAGGAGTATTTTTAAGTTCGATGCCATAATCAAGTAATTGATTTTTGATCCAAAGAACTGTGCACATGCACTTCCCGCAGCCACATATTCTGCTTCAGCTGTGGAAGTAGCGACACTAGTCTGTTTCTTACTTCCCCATGAAATTAAACATGAACTCATAAAATGACAAGTTCCGGTGGTGCTTTTTCTATCAATTTTACAACCACCGAAATCGGCATCACTATATGCAAAGAGTTGAAAATCAATGCTGGAAGGATACCATAGGCCTAAACCAGCAGTATATTTTAAATATCGAAAAATTCGTTTACATGCTATGAGATGGGATTCTTTAGGATTAGCTTGAAAACGAGCACATAGACAAGTAGCAAACATAATATCAGGTCTAGATGCAGTTAAGTAAAGTAAGGATCCGATCATACCTCGATACTGTTTTTGGTCAACAGATTTACCTTTTTCATCTTTATCGAGTTTAAGAGTGGAAGACATAGGAGTGGATATTTCTTTGCAATCTTCCATCTTAAATTTCTTTAGAAGCTCATTGACGTACTTGGATTGGTGAATGAATATTCCGTCATTGAGTTGCTTAATTTGGAGTCCGAGAAAGTTTTTCAACTCTCCCATCATACTCATTTCGAACTCTCCCATGCTCTCGGAGCTTGCTTTAATCCATAGAGAGCTTTATGGAGCTTGTACACATGATCCGGATGATCATAGTCTTCAAAACCCGGAGGTTGCTTGACATAAACTTCCTCCTGGATGATTCCATTTAGGAACGCACTTTTTACATCCATTTGATGGAGTTTGATCTTCTTGTATGCGGCAAAGGCACAGAGAAGACGAATAGCTTCAAGACGAGCAACAGGAGCGAACGTCTCTTCATAGTCCAAGCCTTGTTCTTGATTATAACCTTGGGCGACCAACCTCGATTTATTTTTAATAGGGAGACCATCATCATCGGTTTTGATTTTATGAACCCATTTGGTACCAATGATTGATTTGCCTACCGGTGCCGGAACTAATTCCCAAACTTTATTTCTTTCGAATTGGTTTAGCTCTTCTTGCATAGCAATAGCCCAATTCTCATCATTTATGGCCTCATCGATGTTCTTTGGTTCTGTAAGAGAAATAAATGCAATATTGTTAATACAATCATTTATATTTCTCCTAGTTCGTACACCTTCATCGATTTTTCCGAGAATTTGTTCCATCAGATGGTCTTTCACATTTGCCCAATCTTTAGGAAGGTTGTAAGTATTTTCCTCCTGTTTGTCCGAGCTTACGTCGAGCTTCTCCAATTCCTTTGATACTTCGGATATTTCTTTAGCTGGAACCATACCTGCATCATCATCAAAAACAACCTTTCTGGGGTAAACTGTATCATCGAATTTTACATGAATGGACTCTTCTACCGAGCCTCTTCTACAATTAAATACACGATAAGCTTTACTATTAGTAGAATAACCAAGAAATATTCCAATATCTGATTTAGAATCGAATTTACCCGAATTGTCTTTTCCATTATTATGAATGAACACTTTACACCCAAATGGATGAAAATAAGATAAATTGGGCTTTTTACCTTTAAAAATCTCATAGGGAGTCATCATTTTATTTCTCCTGAGATGGACACGATTAATAACATAACAAGCAGTGTTAACGGCTTCGGCCCAAAAGTATTTAGGAAGACCATACTCGTTGAGCATTGTTCGGCTCATTTCTTCTAGAGAGCGATTCTTCCTCTCGACAACTCCATTTTGTTGAGGTGTCCGAGGTGCTGAAAAGTTGTGCCCAATACCATATTTATCGCACCAATCTTCAAAGAGATTAGAATCAAATTCTCCACCATGATCGGTTCGAATGGCGATAACTGGTAATCCTTTTTCCTTCTGGTTAACCTTACACAACTTAACAAACTCGTTAAAAGCATCATATTTATTGGCTAAGAATTTTACCCAAGTAAATCTAGAAAAATCATCGACAATAACTAAGGTATAAAGTTTACCTGTTAGATCGGCATGTCGAGACGGACCAATTAAATCCATATGAATTAATTCAAGAATGCGACTAGTGGAAATTTCCATTTTGGTTTAAACGAGCCTCTTGCATGTTTACCTTTAATACAGCCTCACAAATGTGGTCTTTTCTAAAATTCAATTTTGGTAGACCACGAACAATATCATTTTTGGCCAATTTTGAAAGAAGTGGTAAAGAGGCATGTCCCAATTTTCGTGCCAAACAACGGCATTTTCATCGTATGAAAGTAGACATTTTTCGTTAAACGAAGATTCATCTTGGAGATCAACAATGTAAATATTTCCATAGCGCAATCCAATAAAAACGATTTGCTCTTTTCTCATTGCTGCAATGCGTAATTTCAAAAATTAGTTTAAGACCGTGTCACATAATTGGGAAACACTTAGAGATTATGGCAAAGTCCATCAACAAATAGAACATTTTCAATAGTCGGTAAAGGTTTCTTACCAATTTTACTCGTCCCTTTTATTTGCCCTTTTATTATCGCCAAATGTAACACACCACGATCTTCCTTTTTCACCGTGAAGAGATGTTCATTTCCACTCATGTGGTTTGAACATCCGCTATCAACATACCATTTATTTGATAATGTTGTCTTCCTTGCTTGTACCTACAAAAACCATTTTCTTCCGTTTTATTGGTACCTGTGCTAATTGGGTCCCGAGGAGTTAGATATAAAAACTTGATTTTTAATAACGGTCCCTTTTGGTACCCAAATTTGCTTAACCCTTATAGACGTCTAGAGTTTCGATAAGAGGTTTCGGTATGTCCAGGTTTTAAACATTTTGGACATGATGGGATACCCGTTTTTAAAGTGTCCGAATCTTTTGTGGTAATTTCTAAGGACTTTTTCATCGGGAATGAATTATATCCAAGTCCTTGTTTTGAAAGAGAAAATTTTTGACCAAATAATAATTGCTCGAATTTGTCATTACCACATGAAAATTTTCTGACATAAAGTTTAAATTCTTTACGAGTCTTATGCAATTCATCTTTCAGAATTTTCTCGGTTTCCAAGCAATTTGTATGATCAATAGAAACTTCCTTGTTTTTCAATAATTTAGCATTTTCAATTTCAAGGAGTTTTATTTTCTTTTTCAAATCTTTATTGCTATTGCAAGCCTTTTCGTATTCATTATTTAGAGATTCAAAAGCATCAAGTAGTTCTTCATGAGAATCACTAACCTCGACTTCTTCGTCACTCTCTTCGGATGCGCGGCCATAAGAGCAAGATTGGTTTGGACTTGTGGTTCATCATCCTCATCATCGTCACTCCATGTGGCGACATAAACCTCCTTCTTTTTGAACTTTTCATGAGGTGGTTTTGATGAATTTATCGAGCAAGAAGACGACAATCTTTTGCAAAATGGCCTCGAACGCCGCACCTTCGACAAGTGTTGTCGAATTTTTTGTTTTGAGGGAAGTGAGTCTTTTGGATTCATCCCTTGATTCTTGCTTGATATCTCTCCGCCGCCTTTGAAGAAGATTTTTAAATTTCTTTATGTTTTTGGCATAGAAGGCGGTTTCTTCGTCCTCTTCTTCGATAGGTTCATCCTCTAGGTCGCTTTCTTCTTTGGCCTTGAAAGCGATAGTCCTTTCTCTCTCCTTAGGTTTTGGTTTCGAGCTACGAGATTTGATGACGATCTCATAATTGATGAGAGATCCGATGAGAGCGCTGAACTCTATTGTATTAAGGTCTTTCGACTCCATAATAGCCGTAATGAGCGCCCCATTCTCTTGGTAGAGACCGAAGGATTTTCTTGGCTTTATCACTACTTGATATCGGTTTCCCGAATGAAGCTAGCCCATTTGTGATTGCCGAGAAACGGTCAAGCATAGTGGTGATGCTTTCTTCTTCTTTCATGGTGAAGAGTTCATAATCGTGAAAAAGCATATTGATTTTGGTTTCCTTCACTTGACTCGTACCTTCATGGGTGATCTCTAGCATTTTCCAGATTTCTTTTGCCGTCTCGCAGGAAGAGAATCTATTGTGATCTTCTGGATTGAGAGCACAATAAAGTAATTGAGTGGCTTTACTGTTGAAGTGTTCGTTCTTCCAGTCGGCATCGTCGTACTCTTCGAAACTTTTGAGAGAGCCATCCGATTTCTTAGGAATGGTAGGTCCAAGGGAAATGACCTTCCATTTTTCAATATCGTGAGCTCGGATGAAGATGGACATCTTCTTCTTCCATGTCATAAAGTTTGAACCATCGAAGAAAGGAGGGCGATTGAGAGCTTTGCCTTCAACGGAGGAGTGGATAAAGGCCATTTGGATCTTTTCTCTAGCGGGTGTTAATCCGGTGATAAAGAGACTGCTCCGATACCAATTGTTAGATTGATACCGCCACTAGAAGGGGGGTTGAATAGTGCGGTTAAGAGTATTGTACTCTTTTTCGTGCGGAAGCAAAAATAGCGGAGAATAAAAGTGCAGAAAAGAAAGAACACAAGGAATTGTTCGAGAGGTTCGGCTATTAACGAAGCCTACGTCCCCTACCTAGTTTTATCGACTATGACTTTTCTTAGAACTTGGAATTTGCATTTTCTAGTTTAGTGCCAACTTCTTACAACTTCTTGATTTCCGGGCTCAAGAACAACCTCACAAAAACACTCTTGTTTTTCTAGGTACAAGATAACCAATACACAAAATAAGTGCGAGTAGAAACTCGGCTTTCACGATATATCGCTCTAAGATACAAGAATGAAGATTGGAAATTATAGAACAAATCTTCTCGTATCACAATCTAGAATAAGAATATCTCTCAGAATGTTTGCTTGATATTGCTTGAGTATGCTAGTAAGCTCAGAATTCTTGTGTGTCTTCAATCTCCATGAAGGTGGCTATTTATAGCCTTCTTGAGCTCAATTTCCCGTTGGAACAGTATAAAGAGTTATGTACGTTATATGATGCTGATTACGTACGTTACGTACGTTACGTACGTTATATGAGCCGAATAACGGTCGTAATGAAAGTGCCGAAACTGTCCAGTGAAATATGATGAAATGCGTTACGTACGTTATAAACCTCCTGGTTACGTACGTAATATCCTGGTCAAAGATCCGTTGATTGAGATGACTTGTTGCAACGGCTAGTAGCTTTTCCAACGGTCAGAATAATTCAAGCCTTACGTACGTTATATAATCCCGGTTACGTACTTTACCTGTACAGAAAAACTTACGAAAATAGTGAATGCTACGTACGTTATAAGAGATGCGTTACGTACGTTAACTATAGAATGTTACGTACGTTAATATGATATATTTTACGTACGTTAACTAAAGAGAAAGTATGTTTTAAGTAAATTTTGGTTTTAATAACACATCATCAAAACGATCTAAAAAATATTGTTCCAACAGCGACCGCCTTTCTGGGCTTGGCGACCGCCTTCTTATGGATGTGGGTCGGCGCCTTCCCTTCTCCAGAGGGCCTAAGCGGAGGGTGAGCATCCTCTGCCTGGCCAGGAAATCAGCGGCCCTGACGCGGAAGACCGAGTAGGTCGGGGGGATGTCCTTTGTGAGGTGCCTGAACATGGGTGAGTGGCCGTAGAATCCCCCCAGGACTGAGTAAAGAGCGAGCTCGTCGCTAATGGACTCGCCGGTGAGGACTATCTCGTCTACCCGGTCGATGTAATCTTCATCTGACTCGTCCTTCCCCCACCTGATTTTCATCATCCGGTGGGGGCCTTCTGGGCGAGCAACTTTGGCGGCGAAGTACGACGTGAAGTCGCTCGCCAGCTTCTCAAAGCAGTTGATTGAGCGAGGTGGTAGTGAGATGTACCACCTGTGGGCGAGGTCGCCCAGAGTTAATGGGAACATCCGACACTTCGTTGCATATGATGCTCCGCATCCGGTCATGTAAATACGGAATTTACTCAAATGGGTCTCCGGATCCGATCTCCCTTCATATAGAGGTGTTTGTGGGGGAGCGATCTTTGGTTGAACGGGGGCGAGCTCGATCTGTACCGCGAGTGGCTCACTTGGTCCAGCGATCGATCTTCTGGTGCCTGCCCCAGTTTCTAGGAGCGCCTTCATTTCGTCGAGCTGGCGCTGCATGGTGGCCATCGCCGTAGCCTGACTGCTCGCTGATTGGCTACCAGAGCGTGAGCCAAGGCGATCGTGCACTGATCCCCTGGCTCCATGGTGGATGATGAGTTCTCTACCAGCGGGCTCATTTCTTGGGCGAGTGGCGGCCCGCTGACCGGCTTGTCTTCTAGGAGTCGGATATGCCGAACTCCTGGTAACGGATTCGGACTCCGATGTCTCCCGGCTGGGGACCGAGTGCCCGGGTCGCCATGAGGGATCGCTCCCTAGACGGATGAAGACGGAATCATCCCGCCTTACGAGAGCCTTCTTCTGCGGCTCGGGGCTTCTATCGATTTCTCAACATATATCCCCTTGAGTTTCCACTTGCCTGCTTGGCGGATGGTTGATGGAGTGATGGTGGGCGAGTCGCATGCCCTCTGTCGCTCCCTAAGGATGGCTATAGCCTCCTCAATCTGTTCTGCGGTCTGGAACTGATCGAGTGAGAGGCTAGGACCGTCCCTCGGGGGCCGGAGTGAGTGTCTAGCATCGCCGCGGTCATCTTCCGCCGTGGGCTGAGATTCGGTCCGGGCCGGAATGAGATTTACGGCAGATCGTAGGGTGGCTCTTTTGGAAGTCGTGGCAGATGTCATGTTTCTGAAGGCTTTTCTTTGAAGAACAGTGAGTGTTTCTTCAAGTATATGTCCGGAGAACAGTGAGTGTTCTTCGAGACGGTCGGAGAAAAAATGAAGGTTTAGATAGGGGCCCTCCTTCTAGCGCCAATTGTTGTTACCCAAAATATTATCCGGAGACAATATTGCTGGAATGATCGAGTAACAAACAAATGCGAGAACACTTCCGTGGGAAAATAAATAACACAAGGTTTGCCGGGGTTGTTAGTCCCGGCCTTGAATGCTCTCGCGAGATGTTATTAATATAGATACTTTGGAGTACAAATATTAATGTTAGAATCTATTACAATGAGTGTAAAGACTTCTAGTTATCTAAGCTGTAGAGCGTGTAGATTGCCGGAAGAACCAAATATGAAGCTCTGTGAGTTCTTGCTTTGGATGTTCTGTAAGTGTGTATGAATATCACTATGAATGTGTAAGTAATTGCCAGATGAGTTTTTAATCTTCTCTCTGTGCGTTTTTTTACTGTATTCACGATGATTGTCTCTTCTTCAGGCCACTCTTGTGAGCCTCCTATTTATAGGAGACAAGGTTTCTGGGACCTCTCCGGCGATCGCGGGCGACCGCCGTTTTCTATATTATAATAAGGTGGCCGATCGTCCCACACGTGCCGTTTCCTTAAAGTCCGAGGCTGGCCGGGCACCACTGTGGCGAGCCAATGGGAAGCCTGCACGCGTCCTGAGTCGCTGTCCGGGGAGGACCCACTTTGTACCTTTCGGCGGCCCTGTCGGTAGGTGAGGTAGGTGACAGGCTGGGGTCAAAGGTCTTATCTTGCCGGCGCCTTTTGTGGATCTGCACGTGGGTCACCATCCAAGATTCGGTCTTCGACGACTTTGACGAATGTTGGATTCATACGTGGCACGAGATGATCGTCTCTGGTTGGACATCATAGACGATCGCCAGATACCAAAAGACGATCGCTGTGGGTGCCGACTGCGGGGTGTTTGCCCAGAGTATGTCTTCTATGGTTGGCTCTCAGATCATTATGCCGATCGTCATCGAGGCGTATTAATCGCCGTACAACACCGTGTTCTTGATAGAACGGAGTCTCGTTGATTTTTCCGATCAAGTTCCGACGCGTGTGAAGTAGAGACATCGTGCTTTCGGTATTTGCGACAAAGGATTTTCATGCTCGTGTTCGGGTTCGTGATCATCATCAAAATTACGAAGATATTATCAAAGGCTTCAAAGGTATGGAACTTTAATCCTTTGTTTTCGTCAATTTATTTTTCGTATATAGTTACTTGATCGATCCTGTTTTGGATTCTTTATATTGAGTTTTTTTTATTCCGCTGCGTACACATTTTTGTATATGGAATCCCAACAGTGGTATTGGAGCAGGGTCAATGATACCGTATATACGAATTATTTTAGCATTTGGAATACTTGATAGTATGGTGAATGATTTGGAATCATTTATTGTCATAATCATGGTATATGTTTATTCGTTCGTTGTAGTTATATTTTTCGTAAATTTATGTCTAAATATAAATCTTTAATTTCTTGGAAATATGATTTATAATGCAGATATGATTGTTGAAAAATATAGATATTGGATATCCGGTCGGAAATCGAGGCCCGTATTGCCGTTGGACGTAGGCATGTCCACGAGTCGGACCCGTCGGGTCACCGGGTCCGAGTCGCTGGGTCGTCGGGTCCAATAAGGGGGACCCGAACCCTAACCCGGAAATAAAGACAACCCGCCGGGTCAGCGGGTCTCGGTCAGATTTTTTTATTTTTATTTTTTATTCGTAATATAAAAATTATTTTTTGAAATACAATTGTTAAGTTGTTATATAGTTTTTAATGAGGATAATAGGGTTGTTTTTTAAAAAAAAAAAGGGGGGGGGGGGGGGGGAGTAAAGTAGGAATGGACTTGAATCTGTTTCCCGATTGCCTACGTATCCTCTCGGGGAAGAGGAATCAAAGCCCCACGTAGTTCTCTTACCTTTCTTTGTATCCCCGCCGCCCTTACCTTGGTGGTTACGTGCTTCCTGTGGGTCCCTCCGATGGAGTGAGTGGTTCTTCATCTTCATCATCGTCGGTTGATTCATTGTTTATATGTGTCTTCATTTCCGCTCTCCGCCAATCACTTAGTAACACTTGAGCTTCCAACGTCTCGGGCAACAAGTTTGACCTCGTGGGATCGAGAACCTTTCCACTCCGGCTAAAGGTTTGCTCTACGGCTACCGTTGAGGCGGGAACAGCGAGAATTTGTGCCGCAATCTTGCTTAGAGTAGGAAACCTCGATCTCTCCGATCGGCTCCATCATTCCAAGATGTGAAGTCTTCCAACTCTTCTTCATGTCCAAACTCAAAGGTAATGGTTAGATAATCGTCGAGCTCCGAATTGGAACTCGACGTGGTTTTTGCCCTCTTTGGGGCAAATAAATCTCTAGCAATTGATGTCAAACGTCTACTAGTAGATGATGAAAAAGAAATGGGAGGTGGTTGTTGAGATGATTGAGCTTGATCAGAAATATGATAATGAGCATACAATTGTTCAAGTAAATTCCTAACGTTAGTAGTAGAAACAATACATGCGGGATCATTTTGTATTTGTAGAAACGAATAATAATTTTCCAAAAATTGTTTCAAACCTTCCATTTTACGTCGAGGGTCCAAAACAAATGCAATAAGGTAAACATCCGGAATAATTTTGAAATAACTTAAGCATTTAATTCTCATATCACTTATGGCAACTTTAATGGAAGGTACGTTAAGACCATCTTTAAGTGCAAATGCAATATTAATTTCTACGTAACAAAATAAGTTCGAAGTTGGTTTGTAAACATAACTAAAAATTTTAGTAGCCTCGTAGAAATGTTTAAAAACATCCATTACATCTCTTGCTAAAACCCAAGCTTCCTCGAAAACAAAATTACCATTAATGTGTTGTGCGGCAAAACCACTTAAAAGTTCTTTATAATCATATGACTCGGAAATCATTTTGTATGTAGAGTTCCATCTTGTGCAAACATCTTTTGGAAATTTTTTTGGATATACATTATGTTGTTTACAATATTGGTACCATTTACGACGAACACTTTTTTTAGTCCAAAGTTCATTAAGAATGCCTCGGATAGGTTTTACTAATTCTCCAACATAAGCTAAACATTCTTGAACACATAAGTTTAAAATGTGAGCCGCACACCTAATGTGAAAAAATTTACCTCCAATAGACGGCGTACAATAAGTGATTAGTTCTTGAATCGAAGCCGTGTTAGCGGATGCATTGTCAAATCCGATTGAAAAAACTCGTGAAACTAATCTATATTCTTCTAAAATATTTGCAATTAAACAAGCTATATTTTGCGCGGTGTGTGGGTCGTTAAAAACTCGTAATGCCAAAACTCTTTTGTTTAACACCCAAAACTTATCAATATAATGACATGTAATGCCCATGTAAGAATTTTTTTGAAATGAATCGGTCCAAATATCACTACAAATCGAAACTTGTAAATCACTATTTTCCATAAATTATTTAATCAATTTTCTTTACATGATTTATATCTATGCATCATTTTTCTTTTTGCAGTTTGTCGAGAAATTTATTTATATGCGGGTTGAACATGATTTGTCACCCAATCATTAAAACCAACATTTTGTGCAAAGCTAAAAGACAATGAATCAACAGCTATCATTTCCGAAAATGCATTCATAGATGAAGAATGATCATATAAAAATAAAGAAGGAGGTTGGTTAGAGGTTGATGCGTACCCGGATAGTTGCGTTTGTCCTCGTGCCAATCCGTATTTTTCGGGATGCTTCGTCCTAATATGTCGGTAGTAATTCCCGTATCCTTCTCCTTTTTTGTTCTTGTACTTTGAGCTATATATATATATATATATATATATATATATATATATACGAAAAAAATTGTATAAAAAATGCTGAAATTAGCCAAAAATGATTTTTTGGCTAATTTCAACTATATTAAAATTAATAGATAGTTAAATATGTTTCTAAATATATAATAAAATTTTACATCTTTATTAGAATATATAAATCTCAAAAAAAATCTGTAAAAATTCAATCTACAAAAAAAGGTTCATTTTTTGGTAATAATCTACCAAAGAAAAGTAAAACTATCTTCAATTAATTAACAAGCAAACTAGAATCTACAAAAAACAAATTAAAATCTACAAACAAAATTAAAATCTCCAAAAAAATAAAATATCTAATTTTGACTTATTATACAACTTACCTCCAATTCAATAAAAATCCTACATAACATAAGAAAAATAAACAAATCTAAATAAGTTAGTATAAAATAAATAAATGTAACAACAATAAAATAAAATTATTAAATAAAACATTAAAATTACCTTAAAATTGAGGAGAGAACAAAATGTGGAGAATGATGTCGGTGAAAAAGTTTTTGAGGGATGATCTTATTTATAGAACCTAAAAAAAGCTTTGGCTTCACATATGTGAAGCCAAAGTGTGAGACTATTATTTGAAAAAAAATCACTATCTGCCACATTTAGAAAGACAGAGAGTAAAATAAGTTCATTGCCCATGCATGGGACTTCAACGACATCTTTAGAACAATAACAAGTTTACTCGACTAACTCCAACAAACTGTATAAGCATAATAAAATAAATACATAGGCTCGAGCCTCATCATCATGCTTGGCCATCATTACCATGCGGTTCCCGTGCTGGCTCCTCATCTCGCCCAATACCTGAAATGCATGAAACGCATTTCCCTCATTTAAGGGGTTAGCATTCGAATAGTTAGTGCAAGTACACAATTACACTACGTTATATACATATACGATTCAATACAATCATTTCATCCGGAGGGCATTTGAAATTAATATCCGGAATATCACATTTGCGTCAGAACAGCATATCAACACATTTCAGCATCACAACCATCCACATTTGGTAACTCGTGGCCGTACCCATTAGTATCGACCCCCAGGGGCCCCGTCGGACCATCCCTGAGTGGGAAACCACTTCCGCGGACGTATCTATTAGTATCGGCCCCCATAGGTCCCGTCGAACCGTCCTTGGGTGGACAAACATCAACATACACCCACACGATATCACAGTCATAGTCGTATCGAAATTGTAACACCCATAACGAAATGTAATACATGTACTTGCCTTGAATAATACGACGCGAAAGAATAGTGAACGGAGAGGCTGCGATCCAAACTCACTCCAAAGTCTTGTTCATAGCACACAATGATATTCAATTAACTACAACACTACTAATCAAAAGGTCAACCTAGATTCTACCCATTTGGAACGATTCGTCGGACACTACGAGTGCGCAAAGGATCGAAATTGATCAACGATGGAATAACGAAATCCAGTCCACAAAACAACAACGAAAACTAAGGATTTTGAGCATACTACCGAAATCTAACAATAATCTAGGCTAAATCGGATTAAAAAGACCAAATCACCACAAAACCTCCAAAATCCCAAAAACTAGGGTTCTAGGATTTTTAGCTTGATTCGGTCGGTGGAAGAAGATTAGATTGTAATGCCCAGATAATTATTATGTGTTTTACCTGTATTTGAACTTGTAACATTTGATTATGTGGTATTATTAATCGAAGTGTGGTTTCCCGTATTCGGATTCCTGCGTTTTTGAGTTTCCAACACATTCATGCATGCATGCATCTGCACGTCATAACGTACGCTAGACTTTGAGCATAACGTACGCTAAGTGTTGAATATAACGTACATTATAGTTGTAGCGTAGCGTACGTAAGCTTCAGTCAGAGGCAGATCGGATAAGGTCAGCGTGTGGGGGCCAGAGGGAGATTCGTCGATATTGCCCCGCGTGAACCTGGACGGCTTTTCAATAAAGCAGGTCAATGAGGCTTAACGTACGTTAAGTAATGGTGTTAACGTGCGCCAGATACATGGTTTTATGTTCGTAAACGGGTTTGGATAGCGTACGTAAGAGAAGCCAGAATCGAGGCAGTGAGCTATTGCCAGACGTTAATGTACGTTAAGGATTGAAAATAGCGTACGTTAAGGCTTTAACATACGTAAGGCATTGCCTATAACGCACGTAATGTTTCTCAACCTCCATTTCATTTCCTCCTCACTCCTTGGCCGATTTTTGTAACCTGAGAACTCCCCAGCACCATAATATATCATCATCTCAGCTCGATTTAGAGGATCGTAGACCCTTGTGGATTGGTGTTCAAGCTTCCGGTGTTGCGTTTCACCAAGTATTCGTTGTGCTTGTCTATATTAAGGTATGTTGATCCTTCACCAACTAGATTACATGTTCTTGATGATGTTATTATCATGACACTACAAAAAAAACAGTTTTTACCGACGCCATTTACCGACGCCAGCACCGCCGTTGTTAAACTTATAATTTACCGACGCCATTTACCGACGCCCGTACCGCCGTTGTTAAACTTATAATTTACCGACGCCATTTACCGACGCCCGATTTACCGACGCCATTGCCGACGACCGGTTCGCAGACTTATTTTTTTACAATTACCGACGCCATTTTGGCGTTGGTAAATTTTTTTTTTTTTTTTTAAATTTACCGACGCCGTTTACGCCATTACCGACGCCATTTTGGCGTTGGTAATTTTTTTTTTTTTTTTATTTACCGACGCCCGTACCGCCGTTGTTAAACTTATAATTTACCGACGCCATTTACCGACGCCCGATTTACCGACACCATTGCCGACGACCGGTTCGCAGACTTATTTTTTTTACAATTACCGACGCCATTTTGGCGTTGGTAATTTTTTTTTTTTTTTTTTTAAATTTACCGACGCCGTTTACGCCATTTACCGACGCCATTACCGACGCCATTTTGGCGTCGGTAAATGGCGTCGGTAATGGCGTAAATGGCGTCGGTAAAAAATTACCGTCGAGCGTTTTTCCAACGGCGGGTTGCCGTCGGTAAATTTTTTACCAACGCCATTTTCTGTTTTACCAAAGCCATTTTGGCGTCGGTAAAAACTGTTTTTTTTTGTAGTGTGAGGAGTCGAACACCATGTTTTTAGAAGAACAGATTCGGTTATACTTTGGCTCTCCCTCGTTGTTAAGAGTATTACTCGAACCTTATTGAGATAGAACCTTAGGATATAGTGTCATGAGTTTGTTATGAATGATGAGCATGATTCTAGTAAGTTTTCTGAGATTACTAAGATATTTCATCGAGATATTCTAGTAACATGATTTGTCACCCAATCATTAAAACCAACATTTTGTGCAAAGCTAAAAGACAATGAATCAACAGCTATCATTTCCGAAAATGCATTCATAGATGAAGAATGATCATATAAAAATAAAGAAGGAGGTTGGTTAGAGGTTGATGCGTACCCGGATAGTTGCGTTTGTCCTCGTGCCAATCCGTATTTTTCGGGATGCTTCGTCCTAATATGTCGGTAGTAATTCCCGTATCCTTCTCCTTTTTTGTTCTTGTACTTTGAGCTATATATATATATATATATATATACGAAAAAAATTGTATAAAAAATGCTGAAATTAGCCAAAAATGATTTTTTGGCTAATTTCAACTATATTAAAATTAATAGATAGTTAAATATGTTTCTAAATATATAATAAAATTTTACATCTTTATTAGAATATATAAATCTCAAAAAAAATCTGTAAAAATTCAATCTACAAAAAAAGGTTCATTTTTTGGTAATAATCTACCAAAGAAAAGTAAAACTATCTTCAATTAATTAACAAGCAAACTAGAATCTACAAAAAACAAATTAAAATCTACAAACAAAATTAAAATCTCCAAAAAAATAAAATATCTAATTTTGACTTATTATACAACTTACCTCCAATTCAATAAAAATCCTACATAACATAAGAAAAATAAACAAATCTAAATAAGTTAGTATAAAATAAATAAATGTAACAACAATAAAATAAAATTATTAAATAAAACATTAAAATTACCTTAAAATTGAGGAGAGAACAAAATGTGGAGAATGATGTCGGTGAAAAAGTTTTTGAGGGATGATCTTATTTATAGAACCTAAAAAAAGCTTTGGCTTCACATATGTGAAGCCAAAGTGTGAGACTATTATTTGAAAAAAAATCACTATCTGCCACATTTAGAAAGACAGAGAGTAAAATAAGTTCATTGCCCATGCATGGGACTTCAACGACATCTTTAGAACAATAACAAGTTTACTCGACTAACTCCAACAAACTGTATAAGCATAATAAAATAAATACACAGGCTCGAGCCTCATCATCATGCTTGGCCATCATTACCATGCGGTTCCCGTGCTGGCTCCTCATCTCGCCCAATACCTGAAATGCATGAAACGCATTTCCCTCATTTAAGGGGTTAGCATTCGAATAGTTAGTGCAAGTACACAATTACACTACGTTATATACATATACGATTCAATACAATCATTTCATCCGGAGGGCATTTGAAATTAATATCCGGAATATCACATTTGCGTCAGAACAGCATATCAACACATTTCAGCATCACAACCATCCACATTTGGTAACTCGTGGCCGTACCCATTAGTATCGACCCCCAGGGGCCCCGTCGGACCATCCCTGAGTGGGAAACCACTTCCGCGGACGTATCTATTAGTATCGGCCCCCATAGGTCCCGTCGAACCGTCCTTGGGTGGACAAACATCAACATACACCCACACGATATCACAGTCATAGTCGTATCGAAATTGTAACACCCATAACGAAATGTAATACATGTACTTGCCTTGAATAATACGACGCGAAAGAATAGTGAACGGAGAGGCTGCGATCCAAACTCACTCCAAAGTCTTGTTCATAGCACACAATGATATTCAATTAACTACAACACTACGGAATCAAAAGGTCAACCTAGATTCTACCCATTTGGAACGATTCGTCGGACACTACGAGTGCGCAAAGGATCGAAATTGATCAACGATGGAATAACGAAATCCAGTCCACAAAACAACAACGAAAACTAAGGATTTTGAGCATACTACCGAAATCTAACAATAATCTAGGCTAAATCGGATTAAAAAGACCAAATCACCACAAAACCTCCAAAATCCCAAAAACTAGGGTTCTAGGATTTTTAGCTTGATTCGGTCGGTGGAAGAAGATTAGATTGTAATGCCCAGATAATTATTATGTGTTTTACCTGTATTTGAACTTGTAACATTTGATTATGTGGTATTATTAATCGAAGTGTGGTTTCCCGTATTCGGATTCCTGCATTTTTGAGTTTCCAACACATTCATGCATGCATGCATCTGCACGTCATAACGTACGCTAGACTTTGAGCATAACGTACGCTAAGTGTTGAATATAACGTACATTATAGTTGTAGCGTAGCGTACGTAAGCTTCAGTCAGAGGCAGATCGGATAAGGTCGGCGTGTGGGGCCAGAGGGAGATTCGTCGATATTGCCCCGCGTGAACCTGGACGGCTTTTCAATAAAGCAGGTCAATGAGGCTTAACGTACGTTAAGTAATGGTGTTAACGTGCGCCAGATACATGGTTTTATGTTCGTAAACGGGTTTGGATAGCGTACGTAAGAGAAGCCAGAATCGAGGCAGTGAGCTATTGCCAGACGTTAATGTACGTTAAGGATTGAAAATAGCGTACGTTAAGGCTTTAACATACGTAAGGCATTGCCTATAACGCACGTAATGTTTCTCAACCTCCATTTCATTTCCTCCTCACTCCTTGGCCGATTTTTGTAACCTGAGAACTCCCCAGCACCATAATATATCATCATCTCAGCTCGATTTAGAGGATCGTAGACCCTTGTGGATTGGTGTTCAAGCTTCCGGTGTTGCGTTTCACCAAGTATTCGTTGTGCTTGTCTATATTAAGGTATGTTGATCCTTCACCAACTAGATTACATGTTCTTGATGATGTTATTATCATGACACTACAAAAAAAACAGTTTTTACCGACGCCATTTACCGACGCCAGCACCGCCGTTGTTAAACTTATAATTTACCGACGCCATTTACCGACGCCCGTACCGCCGTTGTTAAACTTATAATTTACCGACGCCATTTACCGACGCCCGATTTACCGACGCCATTGCCGACGACCGGTTCGCAGACTTAAATTTTTACAATTACCGACGCCATTTTGGCTTTTGTAAATTTTTTTATTTTAATTAAATTTACCGACGCCGTTTACGCCATTACCGACGCCATTTACCGACGCCATTACCGACGCCATTTTGGCGTTGGTAATTTTTTTTTTTTTTTTATTTACCGACGCCCGTACCGCCGTTGTTAAACTTATAATTTACCGACGCCATTTACCGACGCCCGATTTACCGACACCATTGCCGACGACCGGTTCGCAGACTTATTTTTTTTACAATTACCGACGCCATTTTGGCGTTGGTAAATTTTTTTTTTTTTTTTTAAATTTACCGACGCCGTTTACGCCATTTACCGACGCCATTACCGACGCCATTTTGGCGTCGGTAAATGGCGTCGGTAATGGCGTAAATGGCGTCGAAAAATTACCGCCGAAGCGCTTTTCCAACGGGCGGTTGTTGGTAATGGCGCTGTAAATTTTTACTAACGCCATTTTGTTTTTACCAACGCCATTTTGGCGTCGGTAAAAACTGTTTTTTTTGTAGTGTGAGGAGTCGAACACCATGTTTTTAGAAGAACAGATTCGGTTATACTTTGGCTCTCCCTCGTTGTTAAGAGTATTACTCGAACCTTATTGAGATAGAACCTTAGGATATAGTGTCATGAGTTTGTTATGAATGATGAGCATGATTCTAGTAAGTTTTCTGAGATTACTAAGATATTTCATCGAGAATAATTCGTGTTTTGATAGAGGTGTTAGGTTTAACAAACTTCTTCATATTCATGCTTGAAATGAATCGGCTATGTCGGTAAAATCAATCCCAAAACACCGTAGTATCGTTCCCCTGCGGAGTACACTTGGTATGCTTGTATCTTGAATCACACTTTTGATACATATCGTAAGAGCCGAACCATATATACATTTATTGGAATTAGAAATCAAGATTGAGGTTTGGAAAGCGGTAACATGTATATCCATGAATCCGTAGACGTCGTCTTTTCATCTTCGATATGGTTGTTCGATTCGTATGAAGTACGTCATTGTTTCCGGCTTAGTCGTCATCGAGTGGATAAACCGTGAACCGGCCTTACGTCAATGTTAACTCGAATATGACTTAGGGCGTTCAGTGCTCGTACGTTAGTTTTGAGAAGTATGTTGAATCTCTTGTTATTTATTTTGAACAAGTTCCGAGCCTTGCAAGGTGATCGATCGAGGGGCGGCGACCTTCGGACATATTGACAGTCGTTGGAGTATTTAATTCTTGCCATCTTTAAGGCAAGTATCGTAATTTGACTATTGGTTTAATGTTGATGATTTTGATCTTGCATATTTTTATTCATGTTGTTGAACATGAGATCATTCAAGTTGAATTGTCATGATGTCGTCCATGTTATTGATTCATATGTTGTTCATGTTGATGGACATATCGATTTGCCTATGTGTATGCATAGTTGTATTGTTTATGTTGTATTGATCCGAAGGGATCGTGTGATCTATGCTGAAGGAGCTGGATCAGTGGTCCACCTCGTGTTGGTCCGACGGGATCATCTTGGTATCTATGCTGAGGGTGCTGGATCATTAGACAGGTTTTCCACCTCGTGTTGATCCGACGGGATTATCTTGGGATCTATACTGAGGGTGCTGGATCATTGGATTATCCTGCGTTGTGTTGATGGAATCGTGTCGATTCGCATCGTTGGATTCCGGTAGAGGAAGTTCGCGTTTTGTATTTTGCTATGCATCGTTGTTGCATATCTGATTTTGTATATTATGATACTTGTACTAGCATCGTTTTGCTAATCCCTGCGGGGCAGACATTTGTTTTGATATTCAGGTAGCCGAGGAGCGGGGAAGCAACCACAGTACCGACATGATGACAAAGGGGCTCAGTGATGTTATCCGTTGTATTGTTTTGTTATTCTGGTTTGTTTTTAGTACTCGAGTACATGTGTTCTTTTGATGATTTTAGAAGTTTGTAATAAATGGATTGATTTGGGTTGATTAAACCGGTTATCGAATTACTCAAATATTGGTGGTACTTTCTTATTATTGAGCATTTCTTTTAATTTAGCCTTGTAAATTCTTATATAAAGGGTTTACGGCGCTGTAATTATTCCGAATATCTCGGGGTGTTACAGAATATGGTATCGTAGCTAAGATTCATTGATATCTTGGCAGTTGGGTTTAGTTGGGTCTGTTTATGTCGTTTGATTTATCGGTCGCATATAACATCACTGTACAGCCAGCATTGTCGTGTGGACCGTGGTTGTAAGTTTCCTAATCTCATATACTACCATTTTAGTTATTTCGTGTTTTGTGGATATTTACAAATTTTAGAAGATTTTGCTCTGGGTATTGAGTATTTGTGTTTGCAGTATGTTGACAGGAGGTCGTAGATGCAGACGCGGTCGTGGATGCAGACGTGGTAATGCAAGACAGGAAGATTCGTCGTCTACCCCGAGTTTGTCGGCTAATCAAGCTGATTCTCGTTCTTGCAGACAACAGGAATCGGTGAATAACGACCGAGCATGAACTATGGAGGAAGATGCAAATCCTAACATGCCGGGAGTGATTCAACAAGTGGTCACTCAGATGACCCAATTTGCTCAGGTGGTTGACCGCATGCAAGCGAAGATGGGCCAACAGCGTAACGAAGACAATCGGGGAGACAAGTGGCTATCAGAAGTAGTCAAATTACACCCACCTAAATTTGATGGTTCTTCAGAGATGCCTTCATGGGACCACTGGCTGAAGGAACTGGAGAAGATATTTATGGGAATTAACAGTCCCAATGACCGAAAAGTTCCGATCGCTCAGTATTTTCTGACTAGGGAAGCTTTCGGCTGGTGAGAAGCCATTCGACCTGAGGATCATCATGATGACTGGACAGAATTCAAATTAATGATGGAGAGGGGCTAGAGTCCGAGAGTTTTTCTCACCGCAAAATCTGGAGGCATCTGCGACAGATATGATTAAGAATTTTAATCACCAGCTGACCTTTGTGCGACATCTGGTCCGAACCGAGGCAGAAAAGATTTTTCACTTCGACATGCGAATGAAACCGGAGATCCAACAATATATGTCGGTATTTGAATGTACTACTCTCCGACTATATCAGGACAAGACCCTGGCTTACGAAATGAAAGAGAGCAGTGGAGAAATTTGCGGAAGCAAAGAAGTAGAAAGTGTCTGGCAACTTCACTGAGAACAAGAGTGGTGGGCCCCGTAAGGGCCAGTCCTCATTCCATTCATTCAAGAGGCCTCCATATCCTTCTCGAAGTGGAAATAAGTTCAGAACGGCATTGACGGCTACCGACGCAGCGAAGATGTGTTATAACTGTGGACGACCGGGTCATGTTCGGTGTGATTGCTCCGCTCATTCTGTGACATGTTTTGATTGTGGGCAAGAAGGACATCGAGCGACTATTTGCGGAAATTTGACTAGATCGTTTGGGTCTCGCACTTCAGCACAAGTTCCGAAAGAGACGAGTGTGAACCTGACACAGTAGAGTGGTCTTCACCAGCAGAATTTTGGGAAAAATGAAGCATCCAGTGCTGGGTCCGTTCCTCTGCGCCTTTATGAGATGAGAAGATCAGATGATCAGAACACTGCTGTTGCATCAGGTACGATTTAGATTCTTTTGCAACCAGTTAGTGTCTTATTCGATTCAGGAGCTACGCATTCTTTCATATCATTGAACTGTGTTAATTGTTTGAAAATCTAGTGTTTGCATGATTGTGAACCTTATGTTATGAGTATGTCGAGTGGAGAGAGAATTGTGGGAAATCTAGAAGCTAGAAATTTTTTGGTGTCTATAGGAGGGAGAAATTGGCCGTCAAATATTATTGTGGTCGACATCCATGGTGACGATTTAATTCTTGGAGACGATTGGCTTGATCGTTATGGGCTATTTTGAATTACCGGAAGAGAGTTATCTCGATTATTGTTGATGACGGATCTGAACACTTATTCGAAGGATGGAGACCAGAAAGCTCAGGGAAAGTGATCAAAGCTATGAAAGCGATTAAATTGCTGAAACAGGGTTGTACCGGGTTTTGGTGTTATGCCATGAAGAAGGAGTAGAGCTCTCATCTATTCCAGTTGTGAACGAATTCTCAGACGTATTCCCTGACGAACTACCTGGATTACCTCCACGTAGGGCTATAGAGTTTAATATCGAATTGGAACCAGGAGCTGCACCTATTTCCAGAGCACCATATCGTATGGCGCCAACCGAGATGTACGAGTTAAAGAAACAACTTGAGGAATTGTTGTAGAAAGGTTGCATTCAACCTAGTGTTTCTCCTTGGGGTGCGCCCATTCTTTTTGTTCGAAAAAAAGACGGATCCCTCCGATTGTGTATTGATTACAGGGAGCTTAACAAGGTGACGATCAACAATAAATACCTATTGCCTCAGATCGATGATTTATTTGATCAACTGCAACAGGCGACGGTATTCTCGAAGATCGACTTGAGATCGGGATACCATCAGTTGAGGATTAAAGAATCTGATATACCGAAATCCACTTTCAGATCCCGGTACGGACACTATGAGTTTGTGGTGATGCCTTTTGGACTTACTAATGCTCCTGCTGTGTTTATGCAATTGATGAATCGGGTATTCTTACAATACTTGGATAAATTCGTGGTCGTTTTCATTGACGACATCTTGATCTATTCGAAGGATCCAGAAGAGCATGCAGAACATTTGCGAATTATTTTGAATAATTTGAGGAATAAACAGCTTTATGCAAAACTTTCCAAATGCGAGTTTTGGTTTAAGGAAGTAACGTTCCTTGGGCACGTGATATCAACCGAAGGAGTACAGATGGACCCGAAGAAAGTTGAGGCAATCTTGGAGTGGGAATCTCCTAAGAACGTGAAGGAGGTCTGAAGTTTCTTAGGACTTGCTGGGTATTATCGCTGTTTTGTGGAAGGATTTTCCAAAATTGCTCGTCCGCTTACTCAGCTGTTACAGAAGGCTCAGAAATTCGTATCGGATGAGAAATGTCAGACTAGTTTTGATGAACTTAAGAGAAGACTGACCACAGCGCCAATATTAGCTCTACCTGATGGAACTAATGGGTTCGTGGTATTCAGCGATGCTTCAAATTAGGGTCTGGGTTGCATGTTGATGCAGAAGGATAAGGTGATTGCCTATGCCTCTCAATAGTTGAAACTGTTGTGCGGCATTTAAACACGCCTCATTGGCGATCGTCATAGCAGTCGGGAAGTCTACCATGAGAGATATGCTCGGGGCAAACGCACTGAACTCGGTACCCACGGCGATCGCCCTCTGTTGATTGGCGATCGTCTTTTGTTGATTGGCGATCGTCTTTTGTTGATTGGCGATCGTCTCGTGCCGCGTATTACTCCAACATCTGTCAAAAGTCATCAAAGCCCAAATCTCGGGCTGGGACCCGCATGCAGATCTCAAAAGGTGCTGACAGACAAGATCGGTGCCCACAGCCTGTCACCTACTTCACCTACCAACAGGGCCGCAGACCTGCGAAAAGTGCTGACAGACAAGACCTGTGCTCACAGTCTGTCACCTACTTCACCTACCAACAGTACCGCCGAAAAGGTGGGTGACAGTGGCTCAGGGCGCATGCGAGTCCCCCCGTCAGACCGTACAACCGGCTGTCAGTAACAACCGCGGACTTTAAGGGAAAAGCCCCACGCGACGAGACAATCGGCCGTCTTTTATATTATAGATAACGACGATCGCCTGCGATCGCAGGGGGGCCCTCAGGAACTTGGTCTGCTATAAATAGAAGGTCCATAACACAGAATAAGGACTTCGAAATACACAGCAAACAAGAGAGAGAAAAGAGAAAGACATTCTCACACATACAACATCCATAGCAAGAATTCACAGAACTCCATATCTGATTCTTCTGGCATTCTATACGCTCCACAGCTTAGAAAACTAGAATTCTTTACACTCTTCGTGATAGATTCTAACATTAATATTTGTACTCAAACAGTATACTTATTAATAAAATCTCGCGAGAGCATTCAAGCCCGGGATTAACAACCCCGGCAAATCTTGTGTCATTTTACGGACGTGCTCCCGCACTTGTTGGTTACTCGATCATTCCAGCAACCTTATCTTCGGATAATATTTTGGGTAACAACAATTGGCGCTAGAAGAAGGGGTTGAACCTTCACTTTTATTCCGATCGTCTCGTAGAACACTCATTGTTCTCCGGACTCACACTTGAAGAAACACTCACTGTTCTTCAAAAGAAACAAACCTCCAGAAAAATGACGTCTGCTACAACTTCCAAGAGAGCCACCCTGAGATCCGCCGGAAATATCATTCCGACACGGACGTAATCCCACCCGCGATGAAGGCGACCGCGACGACGCTAGATCCTCACTCCCGCCCCCAAGGGACGGCCCTAGTCTCTCACTCGATCGGGCCTGCATCATGGAGCATTGAGGAGGCCATAGCCGTCCTCGGGAGCGACGGATTGCATGCGACTCGCCCACCATCACTCCACAACCATCCGCCGAGCCGGCAGCTTAAGCTCAAGGGGATATATGTTGAGAAATCAACAAAAACCCAGAGCCGCAGCCAAAGGCTCTCGTTAGGCGGACGACTCCGTCTTGACCGCCAGGAGTGATCCTCGTGGCGACCGGACACGGCCCGAGCCTGGGAGGCATCGGAGTCTGAATCCTTCACCAGAGTTCGGCATATCCGACTCCCGGAAGACAGCCGGTCGACAGCCCCCACTCGCCCGAGAAATGAGTCTCGCGGGCAGAGAACTCGTCATCCACCATGGGGGCAGGGGATCGGTACATGATCGCCTCGGCTCAAGGCCTCCGTAGCCAATCGGGCCGAGTCAAAGCACGGCGATGGCCGCAATGCGGCACAAATACGAAATGAAGGCGCTACTAGACACTGGGGCAGGCGCCAGGAGATCAATCTCTGGACCAAGTGAACCACTCGCGGTCCAGATCGAGCTCGCCCCGGTTCAACCAACAATCGCTCCCCCACAGACACCTCTATATGAGGGAAGATCGGACCCAGAGACTCACTTGAGCAAATTCCGGATCTACATGACCGGATGCGGAGCATCAGATGCGACGAAGTGTCGGATGTTCCCGCTAACTCTGGGCGACCTCGCCCACAGGTGGTACATCTCACTGCCTCCTCGCTCAATCAATTGCTTCGAGAAGTTGGCGAACGACTTTACATCGTACTTCGCCGCCAAAGTCGCTCGCCCTGAAGGCCCCCACCGCATGATGAAAATCAAGCAGGGGAAGGACGAGCCAGATGCAGATTACATCGACCGGGTGGACGAGATAGTCCTCACCGGTGAACCCATTAGCGACGAGCTCGCCTCTATTCGATCTGGGGATTCTACGGCCACTCACCCATGTTCAGCATCTCACAAAGGATATCCCCGACCTACTCGGTCTTCGCGTCGAGCCGCCGATTTCTGGCCAGCAGAGGATGCTCTCCCTCCGTTTAGATGAGGAACCCACCGAGAGGGAAAGATGCCATCCCATGTTCGAAAAAGGCGGTCGCTAAGCCCGGAAAGGCGGTCGCAAAGCCGCTGGCGAATTCAAAGCTTTCGGTGATGTAGAGGTTCACCTCCTCCACAACCTCAACTCGTCTCCACCCACATCTTCAACGCAATTAAGTGGCGGGAGTGGCTTTCCAAACCGGCCAATAAGGGACCACGGTCATCTAGACCGTAGCAAATTCTCGTGCCTATCACAAAAGTCCCGCCACAACACTACCCAATGCCGCGACCTCCTCGTGCAACTCGCGACTGCTCAAGAAGGCAAATTAGACAACCTGGTCACCAAGCCAGAACCTCGACCAGAGAGGACCGGAGGGCGCGAGCGCCGTCAAATCGAAAGGACGCCTCCCAATCCGGTCGCCAGGATCGAACACGAGCCAGAGCATTCCGATGAATCGATTCCTCCGATCAACCCTGGCAGAGATCGGATTAATATGCTCCAAGCGGAGGTGGGAACCTCGGGGCCTTTCCCGGTTTCCACCGCGTCAAATAGAAGCGGAAGGCCGAACTAAGGGCATTCGCGGAGTCCATATTGTGGTGCCCCAGAGCCGACCATCGCTAGAGACACGCTCATCACCTTCTCCAATAAAGACAGGAGGGGGTACAATGCCCCAAAGAGGATGCATTGGTGATCTCTGCTGTATCCTTGGGAAGGCGGTCGACCGCGTCTTTGGTTGACAACGGGAGCTTCGCAATATCATATTCAAAACGACTGGATCAGCTCGGAAACGACCAAATTCATCAAGCCATTCGGCACCGTGCTCCAAGGATTCGGCGACAAGACTGTCCAAGCCTATGGGAGGATCAAGCTCTCCGTCGAGTGATATGCATTTACGATCCCAAGGTTAGGATTACTAGGAACCTATCTTTTGTAATCATAGATAGACCCAAAGATCTATAATGGGTTCTTAGGTCGTCCATTCTTAGAAACCTTTGAGGCGGTCGCTTCGTCCTACTTTTATTGTATCAAAATCCCCACTGCCGATGGGACGGTCGTTCTGTTAAGGGGGATCAGCTAATGGCAAAAAGATGTTTAAATTACTCCTTTGTCATTACTGTTTTCAATACTTCCCCAGATATTTGTAACGTTGTAACGATCGACGATCGACCCATGGAGATCGACGAACCAAACACATCGTACCAACCCAACTCGAGGACGCCATCTCGGATCGCTTAACGGACGACATCGAGCCAAGGATCGGTTTCGAGCCAAGTCTCGACGTCGATCCAAGGATCGAGTCCAAAACCGTTCCAAGCAAGAAGCGGCCGTCCCCATCGAAGAGTTGGAGAGTATAGCCATAGATCCGGCTCGTCGAGCGGGAAGTACAGACGGTGCAAGCATCGACCTCGCACCGAAAGGAGATCTCGGTCAATTTGCTACGTAAGAACATCGGAGTCTTCGCTGGTCGCATCAAGATATGGTTGGCATAAGTCCCGAGCACGCTTGCCACTATCTAAAGATCGACCGCGATGAAGCCTGTTCATCAAAACGTAGAAAATTCGCCCCAAAAATACGCGGCGCTCGACATAGAGGTCCAAAAGTTGCTCGACAACAAGTTAATCGGGTAGCTACGGACGACCCACAATGGGTCGCTAACGCGTACTCGTCAAGAAGCCGACCGTTCCTGGAGGTTATGCATCGACTTCACCGACCTCAACGCGGCTTGTCCAAAAGATCACTTTCCGATGCCTCATATTGATCACTTGGTCGATAAATCTGCAGTCGCGAAATGATGTCATTTATGGATGCCTTCGCCGGATATCATCAAATCCTAATGGCGGAGAAAGACATAAAACACACATCTTTCCACACGGAGAAAGACATATACTTTTGGGTCCGGATGCCGTTCGGCTTGAAGAATGCGGGGGCGACCTACCAGCGTCTGGTCAACAGGATGTTTGCGAATCAGATCGGCAAGACCATGGAGGTCTACATCGACGACATCGTTGTCAAAAGCCTCAAGAAGGAAGATCACCTCAACGATCTCGCCGAGACATTCGCCATCCTCGAAAAGTTTAACATGAAGCTGAACCCCAAGAAATGCAACTTTGGGGTGGGCTCCGGGAAATTCCTGGGGCACATTGTCAGCCAGAGGGGGATCGAGGCGAATCCCACCAAGATACAGGCGATCCTTGACATGCAGGAACCTCGGAACATCAAGCGGTACAACGCCTCACAGTTGTCCGCCGCCTCAACCGCTTCATATCTCGGCTCGCCGATAAAAGCAAGCCTTTCTTCGCGACCATCAAAAATAAAAAGTTCGCATGGACGAGGGAGAGTCGATGGCGTTCGCCAAAATAAAGGAATATTTATCCAACCCCAGATCCTGGCAAAGCCGATCCTGGGAGAAATTATTCCTTTACCTAGCGGCCTCGGAGGTCGCGCCGAGTGCGGTCTTGGTGCGAGCGGAGGGACTAGTCCATCTGCCGATCTACTATGTCGGTCAAGCGCTCCACGACGCCGAAACACGCTATACACCTTTGGAGAAGATCGCCTACGCTCTAGTCATGAGTGTCCGTAAGCTAAGAGCCTATTTTTCGACCATCAAGTGGAGGTTTTGACAACTCTCCCTCTAAGGCAAGTTCTACATCGGCCAGGACACAAACGGCGACTCCTCAAATGGTCACTAGAGGTCGCCCAATACGGCATCACATACGCTCCGCACAGCCGATCAAGGGCCAAGCTCGCGGACTTCGTGGTGGAGTTAACATTCCCTCACAACCGACCCATGCGGTCGACCCGCCCGAAGCCGTATGTTGACGGTTCGGCGACCAACTCGCGATCAAAGGTGGATCGTCCTCATTAGCCCCAACGGACAAAGCTTCACAAATGCCGTGCGTTCGGGTTTCGAGCAACCAACAATGAAGCCGAATACGAGGCCTTGGTAGGGGGCTCGACTGCTCTCGCCCTAGACGTTCGTCGCCTCCATATCTTCATGGACTCCTCCCGGTGGTGAACCAAGTCAAAGGAGAATATGAGGCATGTGGCGAACAGATGATCAAATACCAAGAGCCGGTCGCGAGATGTGCACGAAATTTGAAGAAGTACAAATCGAACAAGTCCCGAGAGAGCACAACTCTCGTGCCGATGCCCTATCCAAGCTAGCATCGTCGGATGGGGCACCGATTTCTCTAATATCCAAATTACAAAGTCGAAAGGACGGCAATCGAAAGAAACCTCGTGGCCACAGCTTGCCGCTATCAAGAAAGCCGGATGACTCCGTTCATCACATACTTGAAGGACGGACGGTCCCTCGATTTAACGTATCAAAGCTCGCCAACTCCGGCTCCGAGCGACCAGATACACCCTATCGACGATCGTCTTTACAAGCGAAGCTTTCGGCCTTCCTCCTCAAGTGTATTACAGGAGGAAGGATGTACTGCTTTAGCCGAGATCCACGACGGGATATGTGGAAACCATGCTGGCGGTCGAGCTCTCATCCATAAGACAACCAGGCAAGGTTTTTTCTGGCCATCACTTCAAAAGGATGCGATCGCCTATGCCAGGTCGTGTCATAGATGTCAAATAATGGGACCAAGTATTAAAATCTCCCCCGAGCAGCTCACCTCAATGTACAGCCCATGGCCGTTCGCTCAATGGGGCATCGACCTTATAGGTCCCCTACCAACGGCTCCAGGAGGCTGTAAGTTCGCCATCGTCGGGGTCGACTATTTCACAAAATGGGCAGAGGCCGAACCGCTAAACAAGATCGGCCAAGAGCAAGTGATCAAGTTTATCTGGAGAAACATCATATGCCGGTTCGGTCTACCCCAGGCCATCATCTCCGACAATGGAAAGCAGTTCGACGGCTTAGAAGTCATGCAATTCTGTGATAAATGGGGAATCAAAAGGTTGTTCTCGGCTCCCTATCACCCTCGCATTTAACGGCGGTAGAGGCAGTAAACAAGATCCTCAAACACACAATTAAAGCGCGACTCGAATCCAGGCTAGGACGGCGAGCGAGCTCCCAGACGTTTTGTGGTCTTACCGAACAACGACCCGCAATTCAACGGGCGAAACCCCATTCGCCCTCGCCTTCGGAATAGAAGCGGTGATTCCCTCGGAGATCGCCGTCCTCAGCCATCGAACCGAGCAAGAGATGACGATCGATAATGTGGCCCGGTGGATCGACCTCGACATGCTCGAAGAACGTCGACTGACCTCGGAAATGAAGAACACTATCCACAAAAGGAGATCCGAAAAGTTCTTCAATTCGAAGGTCAGAGAAAGGCGGTTCCAAGTGGGCGATCTCGTCCTCAAAAAGATCCAAACCCACACAGGTGTCTTTGGACCAAGTTGGGAAGGCCCCTTCAGAATATCGAAATGGCTAACTAAGGGAGCCTACGAGCTGGAACACCCCGACGGTACTCCGGACCGGTATCCCTGGAACGCTGTACATCTGAAGAAATACTATCAATGATAACTTTGTATTCATTTTCAACTGCCAAATGTACAAGGAACATAATGAAATATTTTTGTTCTCTATCCCATCTATTCTGGCGATCGCCCCACTAGCATATTACATACCGTCGAGGATCGTCGTTCAAGAATGACAATCCGAGGTAGAAAACAATACAGCCATGGCACTGGAGGTTGATGGAACCAACAGCTTCGCCCATGCAAGGTTCCTTCGAGCTTAGATCGCCCGCCCTTTCGTTTGGATACGAGGCCGGCGTAGCCGAAGGACCCTCCAAAACTAATCAGTGTACACGATCGCCCTCCCTCAATGGTTCATCATCTAACTTGGTGAACCCGGACAATGCGACGTGCCACTACCCCCGTCTCAACGTACACCGTCGAGGGTCGCCATCTTCATGGCGAGCCGAGGTGGAAACAGAGCTGACAAGCCGCGGGCGTGGAGTCGAATAAACCGACGACGCCCCGCGCAAGGTTTCCTCCAGACCAAGATCGCCCACCTTTCGTTTTAACACAAGGCAGGCGTAGTCTAACGGAGGACCCTCACAAAAAGTGAGTCGCGGGATACACAACATCCCTCGCACACAAAGACACGATAAGGGAGTTCGATCCATCGAACAACCCAACCGTACATAATTCTTCAGAACCAACGAAGCTGAAGATAGCCCGCCGGACGTCATAGTTTTTGTTTCCTTACTTACAATAAGTAAACAAAAACAAGGGGGCAGAGAGGGGTCGAGCTAATCCCAAACACGATCGAACAAAAGGAACCACACACGATCGGCCTAACTCAAACACTTTCGCTCAAACACGCGCAGGACGATCGAAGTCGTCCAACAAAAATTACAAGTAAGAATTCCGATCCAAAACATATCAATACTTTCAACAGTCAGACAATCGATCGGATGAACAAAACGTCGAAAGCAATCATACACATACTTGTAAAAGTTGCACGCAAACATTCAAAGGCGATCGTATGAAAAGAAGAACATTTTATTCATAACGCAAGTTGAGTACATTACGGGGCCCGAAGGCATTACAAAAAGAATAACGAAAAGTACATAGTGCTGGAGGAAAACAAAAATGCCTCTCAAGGCTCCGCCTGCCGGTCTTCGCCCTCGGTTTGCGGATCGGCTTCGGCCTCGGGATGAATGAGTTTACCCGTATACCAACTCAAATCGATCCCGAAGTCGGACAAGTCAAGGATCGGCAAGGAGAACTCCGGGTGCAAAGGATGCGCGAGGGCGTAAGATTTGAAGCTCTCCATCAAGGGACCGATCTCGACCCCTGCCTCTTTTGCGGCTCGGACAGCGTCAGCATATGCCAAGTAATAGGCAAACTCGCCGGCGAGCGCCACACTTTGGTAGGGATCGGTCTCGATTGCCTTCAGTTGGCCTTTCAACTCCGCGGCCGTCTTCTCAGCCTCCGCCAGCTCGGCAACCTTGGCGGCATTCTCGCCCTGGGACTTCTCCAGCTCTTTCCTTGCCACGTCTAGCTCACCGCTAAGCCGATCAACCTTCGCCTTCAGTCCGGTCGCCTCCTCCTGAGACGCCGCGAGCTTCTGGCGAGTTTCGCGCTCCTCGTCACGGGACCGATCGGCAGCCTCCTTGGAGCGGCTCAGCTCCTGCATCAATCGATCCACATCCCGCTTAGCCCTTGTGGCAGTCTCCTCATACTCCTTCTCCATAGCCCGGATCCGGTTGGCATCCTCGATATTTTTGTTCCGGGCGGCCTCGAGGTCGCGATGGAGATGAGCAGTGGAGGGTCGCCCCTCATAATCCCTTGCAGCTTGGACGGCCATCGCCGTCCTCAAGAGCTGTGGCAACGGTCGCCTGCATGGCGTCTCCAGATCGCCGACGAGCGATCGCATCTAGGTCGGTCGTCGAAGCCTTGGGCAAAGAGGTGATGGCCTGGCGAACGTAAGCAGGGACATCGAGAGGTTGTTGCGGAGCCTTTCTCGACAGAAAGTCCAGCACCATGGGAGCAACATCCGGATCGGCGAGACGAACCCTGCAGCGCAAACCAAGGAAACCAAAAGAGTTAGCCTAAGACTTACTCAGAACGCCTAGCTCGGAAAGTTCAAAACATTCTCACCTGTTGACCAGCTCTGGATCACGGCCGAAAAAGGGCTTTCCTCGAGGAGTCTCGGCGTCAGCGATCGCCGTCCTTTTCAGGTAGCCAGAAGACGACCTGGAGCTGGACGCCGACGGCCTGGGACCAGCCCCTTCCGCCATCGGAACAGAAGAAACGGGGGGAGCGGCGATCGGCGGCTCCAGAATAGCTAAATCCGCCTCAGCCGACGGAAGGGACGCCTCCGGCCTCCGCCTCTTGCGGTTGCGCTGGAGTTGTTCCTCACCTTGAGATTCCGGTTCGGCGACCGGCACCGCAACGGGCTTCACCACAGGGGCAGGGCGAGACGACGTCGCGGCAACGCGACCCGTTTTCTTTCCCAGATGAAGGCGACCGAGAAAACCGGGATTGGACATGGAGATCTCCTGAGGTAGCTCGGTGATACGGGGAAAATAAATCTCTGCCAAAGAAGAAAATAAAATAAGTCAGACACTTACGTAAACATGGCGACCTCTTGGAAACGATCGCCTCGCAGAAAAGAGTGGGTGAAGAGTCATACCAGGTGCTTTCAGGTGGCGAGGGTAGCGAAACAGTCGAGCTCCCAACCGATGAGATTCGTGGCTGACTGATTGAACGTCTTTATAGGAGACCGGCAATGCGCGAATCCGCTCCCAGACGATCGAGAAATCAAAGGGGAGATCGTCTGTCGAGGGAACAAGGGATCCTGCAAAAAGGGAAATAAATTAGATCAGTCCAAGGAGTATCCAAATAAAGGGAGAAAGGAAACCCTTACTTGGATTCCTCTCCCGAAAATTGGTAGGGATATCCAACTCCTCCTCCGGCGGTTCACTCGATGCCGACCTCCATGCACCACCGACCCAACACCACTTTTTCAGGTCGCCCCGAGTCTTGCTCGGCACCCCGATAACCACCCTACCCTGGCGACCTTGGATATGGTACCAGCCGATCGTTCCCTTCTGTACAGTCAGCTTAAAAAGATAATTCATCTCCAGCGTAGAAGGCAAGCGAAACAACCTGTGACCGCCAAATAGGATCAGTGTACTGATAATCTGCAGCCAGGCGTTCGACGTCAACTGAAGAGGCGCCAAATTCCAGGCGATCAGCAGATACGACACGGCGAACGGCAAGGGAAACCGCAGTCCGGCAGCCAGGGTCGCTTCGTTGATGGCGACCATACCCTCGGGAGGCTGGTCGGCACGTTCGTTCTCGGAGGGCACGTGCAAAGACACATCAGAGGGGATATGATATTTGGCCCTCCAGCGGGTCGTGTCCTTCCAGGTCGCCGAGCTCTGGATCTGACCAAGGGTCCATTGAGACGGTTCAGCAGCCCGAAACTCCGTCCGCTTCACATGTACATAGGGATGAGCGGCGGAATAAGCTTCGAAATCAAACTCCGGACAGGGCCCGGCGATCCCCTCCATAAGTTTAGCAAAAGCCCTATAAACCGGGCCAGAGACGCTGTCTTTTTCCCAAGACAAACGCATCAGTTCGTCTTCCTCCACCGGCGACGCATCTCGCTCCTCCGCCGCCGCAGAGCCAGCCACTACGGCCTCTTTGAAAAGCTCCTCAAGCTCTGCGGGTGCAATCCCTGCACGAATAGCCTCTGCGGCCGTTTCCACGGGGATTCCCACAGGAATTTCCTCCCGGTCCGGCGAAGCCGCGGCGGAAAAAGTGCTTCCGACCTCGAAGGCCTTAGATCCTCCCGACATATTCTCAAAAAGTTAAGGGAGAGAGAAAAATTGGGTTTCTTACCTAAAGAAAGGAAGACGGTCGGCACAACAAGCTACGGAAATTTTTGCAGAGCTTCAGCAGGAAGGCAAGGACGCGTAAAAGATGAAAATGGAGTAGCCCTAGCCCCTTTTATAGATGGAGGCAGGGGTCTCTGGGCAAATAGGCGAAAGTCCGAGGGCTGGAATGCAACCGACAGCCAGGACGCAATAAATGCGGCCCTCGAGTCCCGCGTACGCGTCTTTTAGAGGGCACGCCAATCGACAAAGTCTGACGAACCGTCGGGCTCCCTCAATAGAAACGCGACGCGTGTCCTTGCATTGTTTCGCGAGCCCGCGTCTCTTTTCCCGCCGCTCCCAGCGCAAAAGGAGATCGTCCAAATTTGAAATCAGATCGCCCGGTCGTCTAAAACATTGGCGATCGCCAAAAGTGCCACCTCACCCCGTGTTTTCAACATCGAGCCGAGCTGGGGGGCAATTGTTGTGCGGCATTTAAACACGCCTCATTGGCGATCGTCATAGCAGTCGGGAAGTCTACCATGAGAGATATGCTCGGGGCAAACGCACTGAACTCGGTACCCACGGCGATCGCCCTCTGTTGATTGGCGATCGTCTTTTGTTGATTGGCGATCGTCTTTTGTTGATTGGCGATCGTCTCGTGCCGTGTATTACTCCAACATCTGTCAAAAGTCATCAAAGCCCAAATCTCGGGCTGGGACCCGCATGCAGATCTCAAAAGGTGCTGACAGACAAGATCGGTGCCCACAGCCTGTCACCTACTTCACCTACCAACAAGGCCGCAGACCTGCGAAAAGTGCTGACAGACAAGACCTGTGCTCACAGTCTGTCACCTACTTCACCTACCAACAGTACCGCCGAAAAGCTGGGTGACAGTGGCTCGGGCGCATGCGAGTCCCCTCGCTGACTGCATAACCTTGCCAAGAATAACCGCGGACTTTAAGGGAAAAGCCCCACGCGACGAGACGATCGGCCGTCTTATTATATTATAGATAACGACGATCGCCTGCGATCGCAGGGGGGCCCTCAGGAACTTGGTCTGCTATAAATAGAAGGTCCATAACACAGAATAAGGACTTCGAAATACACAGCAAACAAGAGAGAGAAAAGAGAAAGACATTCTCACACATAGAACATCCATAGCAAGAATTCACAGAACTCCATATCTGATTCTTCCGGCATTCTATACGCTCCACAGCTTAGAAAACTAGAATTCTTTACACTCTTTGTGATAGATTCTAACATTAATATTTGTACTCAAACAGTATACTTATTAATAAAATCTCGCGAGAGCATTCAAGCCCGGGATTAACAACCCCGGCAAATCTTGTGTCATTTAATTCCTTACGGACGTGCTCCCGCACTTGTTGGTTACTCGATCATTCCAGCAACCTTATCTTCGGATAATATTTTGGGTAACAACAGAAACCATATGAGGTTAACTACCCGACGCATGATTTAGAGTTAGCAGCCGTTGTTCTTGCCCTGAAGATTTGGCGACATTATTTGTACGACACTCACTGTCAGATCTTCACAAATCACAAGAGTCTCAAGTATATTTTCAGTCAGAAGGAATTTAAACATGAGACAGAGGGGATGGCTGGAATTGATCAAAGATTACGACCTGGAAATCCTTTATCATCTAGGCAAAGCGAACATGGTAGCTGATGCACTGAGCCGCAAACTTGTTTCTATTCGAATGCTGGAAACACTTACGTCCCAGTCCAGCATCCAACGATAATTGATTTGCGAAGGAACTGAAGTATGGTCGCAAAGGCTCCAAGGGAAACTGTGTATGATGGAATTAACTTCGTCGTTAATTGAAGAAATCAAATCTAAGCATTTGGATGATTCTCTGATTTTTTGGTCACGTGATGAAGTGAACAAAGGAAAGGCCCCAGGATTCGTGATATATGATGATGGAGTTCTGAGATTCCAGAGTCGACTTTTCATCCTCGATGACGATGTTTTGAAACAGACGATCATGAAGGAAGCTCACAGCGCGCCCTACTCTATTCATCCGGGCACCAGTAAGATGTACAAGGATATAAAGCAGAATTTCTGGTGGGGAAATATGAAGAGGGACGTATCGGAATACGTCTTGAAGTGTTTAACTTGTCAACGGGTTAAGATTGAACATCAGTGACCTGCCAGAATGTTGAAGCCACTTCCGATTCCTGAATGGAAGTGGGAGGATATATCGATGGACTTTATCACCAAGGATCAGAAGGGGGATGAATATCATTTGGGTGATAGTTGATCGTCTAACCAAGTCGGCTCATTTTATGGGTATTAAGGATACTTGGGACCCGAGAAGTTGGCACGAGTGTTTATTGTGGAGATAGTCCGATTGCATGACATGCCGAAGACCATTATTTCGGATAAGGATGGTCGCTTTGTGTCACACTTTTGGAAGGCAGTTCATAAAGCCTTGGGAACAGAGTTGAACTTTAGCGCAGCTTATCATCCTCAGACGGACGGACAGTCCAAAAGGACTATTCAGACAGTAGAAGATATGCTAAGAGCTTGTGCCTTAGATTGGTCGACTGACTGTTAGACTCATTTGCTGTTGATTGAATTCACCTACAACAACAGTTGGCATGATTCCATTAAGATGGCACCATTTGAAGAATTGTACGGGAGAAGATGCAGATCATCTCTGTGTTGGGATGATTCATCTGACTTGATCGGGATGGAACCAGAGTTGATAGTTTAGACTCAAGAGAAGGTAGCTCTGATTCGTGAAAGGCTGTTGACTGCCCAAAGTCGACAGAAGTCTTACGCAGACGTACGCCGTCGCCCGTTAGAGTTTGGAATTGGGGACCACGTGCTCTTAAAGGTTTCTCCTACTCAGGGAATTTTTCGTTTTGGGAGGAAGGGAAAGCTGAGTCCGAGATATATCGGACCATTCGAGATCCTTGAAATAGTAGGGGAGTTGGCGTACAGGTTGGCCTTACCGCCATCGCTGAGTCATGTTCATAATGTGTTCCACGTATCCCAATTACGAAAATATGTACCGATCCCAGTCATATCATCGATTTTGGTGAGATTGAAGTGGCTAATGATGGCACGTTCAAAGAAAAGCCAATCAAGATACTCGAGAGTCGAATCAAACAATTGAGGAATAAACCTATCTCCTTAGTTAAAGTTCAGTGGTCTCGACATGGAGTCGAAGAAGCAACTTGGGAGACTGATGATAGTATGAAATCGAGATACCCGAAACTATTTTCGTCTTAAGTTTCGGGACGAAACTTCTTTTTATAGGGGTAGTATGTAATGCCCAGATAATTATTATGTGGTTTACCTGTATTCGAACTTGTAACATTTGATTATGTAGTATTATTAATCGAAGAGTGGTTTCCCGTACTCGTATTCCTGTATTTTTTGAGTTTCCAACACATTCATGCATGCATGCTCTGCATGTCATAACATACGCTTGACTTTGAGCATAACGTACGCTAAGTGTTGAATATAACGTACGTTATAGTTGTAGCATAGCGTACATAAGCTTCAGTCAGAGGCAGATTAGATAAGATCCGCGTGTGGGGGCCAGAGGGAGATTCGTCGATATTTCCCCATGTGAACCTGGGCGGCTTTTCAATAAAGCAGGTCAACGAGGCTTAACGTACGTTAAGTATGGGTTTTAACGTGCGCTAGGTACATGGTTTTACGTACGTAAACGAGTTTGGATAGCGTACGTAAGAGAAGCCAGATTCGAGGCAGTGATCTATTGCCAGACGTTAACGTACGTTAAGGATTGAGAATAGCGTACGCTAAGGCTTTAACGTACGTAAGGCATTGCGTTTAACGTACGTAATGTTTAATGTTCTATTTATAGACCTCAACCTCCATTTCATTTCCTCCTCACTCCTTGGCTGATTTTTGTAACCTGAGAACTCCCTAGCACCATAAATCTCTTATATCATCATCTCAGCTCGATTTAGAGGATCGTAGACCCTTGTGGATTGGTTTTCAAGCTTCCGGTGTTGAGTTTCACCAAGTATTCGTTGTTCTTCTCTATATTGAGGTATGTTGATCCTTCACCAACTAGATTACATGTTCTTGATGATGTTTTGAACCTGTTTTTGAGATTACCAAGTTTGTTATTATCATGAGGAGTCGAACACCATGTTTTTAGAAGAATAGATTTGGTTATACTTTGGCTCTCCTTCGTTGTTAAGAGTAGATAGAACCTTAGGATGTAGTGTCCTGAGTTTGTTATGAATGATGAGCATGATTCTAGTAAGTTTTATGAGATTACTAAGATATTTCACCGAAAATAATTCATGTTTTGATAGAGGTGTTCGGTTTAACAAACTTCTTCATATTCATGCTTGAAATGAATCGGCTATGTCGGTAGAATCAATCCCGAAACACCGTAGTATCATTCCCTTGCGAAGTACGCTTGGTATGCTTGTATCTTGAATCACACTTTTGATATATATTGTAAGATCCGAACCATATATACATTTATTGGAATTTGAAATCAAGATTGAGGTTTGGAAAGTGGTAACATGTATATCCATGAATCCGTAGACGTCGTCTTTTCATCTTCGATATGGTCGTTTGATTCGTATGAAGTACGTCATTGTTTCCGACTTAGTCTTCATCGAGTGGATAAACCGTGAACCGGCCTTACGTTAATGTTAACTCGAATATGACTTAGGGCGTTTGGTGCTCATACGTTAGTTTTGAGATGTTGAATATCTTGTTATTTCTTTTGAACAAGGTCCGAGCCTTGCAAGGTGATCGATCGAGGGGCGGCGACCTTCGGGAATATTGACAGTTGTTGGAGTGTTTAATTCTTGCCATCTTTAAGGCAAGTATCGTAATTTGACTATTGATTTAATGTTGATGATTTTGATCTTGCATATTGTTATTCATGTTGTTGAACATGAGATCATTAAAGTTGAATTGTCATGATGTCGTCCAGGTTATTGATGTAACACCCCCAAGTTATTCAGGGAATATTACAGTGCCGTGAGCCCCATCGTGGGACCCACAAGGCTAAACATACGCGGAACTATAAATTTTGACCGAGAAGGTCTACATACTATGGAATGAAGAACAATACAAGGGGTATTCGAAACATGTACAACGTATCCAAAGACATCACAACACAAAACAATACCTCGGCAAACACATGCCGGAACATCAAGAAAAATGGAAAACCATACTCGAGTATTCAAATAACCATTCCAGTACAACAACACTGAATGGAGGACACAAAACATAACCAGAGGAAAGACACAGTATCACGCTTGCCCATCATCTTCATGCCGACCCGATACTTGCTTGTCCGCTCTCCTGGAACCTGAAATACATGAAAAGTATTTCCCCCATAAAGGGGTTAGCCGTCGAATAGCTAGTGCAAGTATATCAAGTATGAAATACAATACTCCTCGACAATAAAGTAAATGTAACTGTCAATTCATCAATTTAAGACTAGTATTCCGGAATAACTAAATCTCATAGCATCACATCAATACATATATGAATACCGTGGAACCGCACCAGAGGCTACGGAACCCTCAGAGGACCCGTCGGTCCGTCCTAGAGTGGTTCGTTCATATCTTCCGTGGAATCGCACCAAGAGGCTACGAAACCCTCAGGGGACCCGTCGGCCCGCCCCAGAGTGGATATAAATAATCATGCCATTAATATATCTTACTTTCAAAGTCGAGAACGTACAATCATAAATATATACTTGCCTTTGAGACATCGAGAAATTGAACGGAAAAAGGGTACGAGTTCGGTAGGTCCAAGAACGTGCTTCCGGCACCTAAAAGATTCGCAAGGAATATGATAATCAATTATTCATACTCAAATTACACGAGAAACTCCCGAAATCCATTTACGATTCACGAAAATACCCGGATAAACAACTAGAGGTTGGAAAATCGTCCAAACCCTCACAAGTCCGAAAATGGCACAATCCAACCCGTAAAATCATAGGGAAAGCATGCATACGGGATAGATACATCATAATCTCAAGGTTCTCAAGCTTCAAAACGAATCAATCGGACGAATCTAGGAAAAATCCCAAAATTCCCAAAAATAGGGTTCTAAAGATTTTTACCTTGATTTGGACGTTAGGATAGATTAGATGTTGTGGAATCCTTGTTCTCCAACCGAATATGTTGATGTTTGATGAAGAATCGCTCCCAATCGCCCAAAATCGTCTCTCCCGAGCTGCTCCCATCGGAAATGAGTGAAGAGGATGAAAAATGACGAAATGGAAGTTAACTGTCCAATATATATCCGCCAAGTCTAGCACACGCTACACTTCATTCATTAGCGTGCGCTAGCGTGGTCACCTGGCAGTCCAGTGGCTTCTGTCGGCCCTGTTAGCGTGCGCTAATCGCCCTTCTCTAGCGTGCGCTAGCCAAAAAGTGGTGTCCAGCACTGGAGTCCAGAACCTACTGTCCTCTGCCCTGCTCAAGCCTTTGCGTGCGCTACCGCTATGGCTTAGCGTGCGTTATGCGACAGCTTTAGCGTGCGCTAGCCGAAGCCTAGCGTACGTTACCTGATAGTCCAGAAAACTTGACAACCTCACTGCCTCTGCCGACCAGCCCGTTAGCGTGCGCTACGGACGGATGTTGCCGTACGCTACTAACCACGAATAGCGTGCGCTAACAAACTCCTAGCGCGTGTTAACCGCCAGTCCAGAGGGCAGTCCGAGTTACTGGTTCTGACCTGACTGGTCCCTTAGCACATGCTACGGCTCAAAACTAGCGTGCGCTAATCAAGCCAAATTAGCGTGCGTTAGCGTAGGCCTAGCGTGCGCTATTTCTCTGGTCCAGAACACATCCGCAAGGTCTAAACAACACGATCGTTACCCAAACAAGATACGAAACTCAATAAAAATATCGACAACATCACCAAGAGTTTACAGAGTGACAAAATAAGAAGAACGGCAAGGTCGAACAGTCAATAAAAAGTACGGGTATTACATTCTTCCCCTCTAAAAAGAAGTTTCGTCCCGAAACTTAAGAAATAAAAAGTTCGGGGTATTCCAACCGCATCTTCTCTTCTGTCTCCCAAGTCGCCTCCTCGACTCCATGTCTGGACCATTGTACTTTAACCAGTGGAATGGTCTTATGCCGAAGTTGTTTCTCGCGACGCTCGAGGATCTTCACGGGTTTCTCCGGAAAGGTAATATCCTCAGCTACGTCAATTTCACTATAGTCGATAACGTCGCTCGGATCCGGCACGTACTTTCTCAACTGAGACACATGAAAAACACTATGGACGTGACTCAAAGCTGGAGGCAACGCCAAGCGATAAGCTAAATCTCCAACTCTGTCCAAAATCACGAAAGGTCCGATATACCTCGGACTAAGTTTCCCCTTTTCCCGAAGCGAAAAACTCCTCTGGTCGGCGACACCTTGAGTAAGACGTGGTCCCCCACTTCGAACTCCAAGGCTCGATGACAAATATCAGCATAAGATTTCTGACGACTCTGGGCAGTCAGCAATCGGTCCCGGATAATAGAAATCTTTTCCTTAGTCTCCATCAACATATCCGGTTCCGTACCAATTAGCTCAGAAGCCTCGTCCCAACATAATGGCGACCTACATCGCCTACCATAAAGTTCCTCAAATGGTGCCATTTTGATCGATGCATGCCAACTATTATTGTAAGCAAACTCGATCAACGGTAAGTGAAGCTCCCAATCATTACTCCAGTCTAAGGCACAAGCCCGCAACATATCTTCTAACGTCTGAATCGTCCTCTCTGTCTGACCGTCCGACTGAGGATGAAAGGAAGTGCTCAATCTCAACTCAGTACCCAAAGCCTGATGAATGGCCTGCCATAAATGCGATACGAAACGGCCATCTCGATCAGAAACAATGGTCTTGGGGGCACCGTGCAACCTTACGATCTCATCTATAAAAGTTCGAGCCAATTTATCCGGTCCCCAAGTATCCTTAATACCCAAGAAGTGTGCAGACTTGGTCAACCGATCGACAATTACCCAAATCATAATCATTCCGGCCCGGGTTCTCGGCATGCCAGTGATGAAATCCATAGAGATGTCTTCCCACTTCCACTCGGGAATGGGAAGCGGTTTCAACAACCCCGCTGGTCGTTAATGTTCGATCTTGACTTGTTGACACGTCAAGCACCGTAGTACAAACTCCGTGACATCCTTCTTCATGTTATTCCACCAAAAATTGCGCTTCAAATCTTTGTACATCTTACTCGTCCTGGGGTGGATTGAGTAAGGCGTAGCATGAGCTTCTCGAAGAATTCTCTGCCTCAACTCTAAATCGTTCGGAACACAAAGCCTGCCATGAAATCTCAGAATACTATCCTCGTGAACCATAAAGCCAGGAGCTTTTCCTTTAATTACGTCTTCCTTCGGTTGAGATATCATCGGGTCACTCCATTGTTTCCCTTTGATGTCGTCAACCAAGGACGAATTAATTTCGAGAGTACACAACTATCCTTGCACTTGTTGAAGCCAAACTTCTATCCCCTGCTCAATTAAATCCTGACGAATTTTCGCCTGAGGTGTAAGAACCTCGAGCATTTGAAGAGATGCCAATTTGTGGCTCAAAGCATCCGCGACGACATTGGCTTTTCCGGGGTGGTGAAAATTTTCCAAATCGTAATCCTTTATCAACTCTAACCAACGTCTTTGCCACATATTCAGCTCCTTCTGACTAAAAATATACTTCAGGCTCTTGTGATCGGTATAAATCCGACACGGAGAACCATACAAATAATGCCGCCATATCTTGAGTGCGAAGACAATTGCGGCCAACTCCAAATCGTGAGTAGGATAATTCATCTCATAAGGCTTTAATTGTCGTGACGCAAAAGCTATCGTCTTATCATGTTGCATAAGTACACAACCAAGACCTTGACCCGAAGCGTCACTATAAACTGCAAAGCCCTCACTACCATGTGGCAAAGTTAAAACCGGTGCTGAAATCAAACGTCTCTTCAACTCATCGAAGCTCTGTTGTCTCTCATCCGACCAAACAAACTTTTCGGTCTTCTGGAGTAATTTCGTAAGTGGCTGAGCGAGTTTCGAGAACCCCTCTACAAACCGACGGTAATACCCAGCAAGGCCCAAAAAGGTACGAACTTCCTTAATATTTTTAGGCGGTGCCCAGTCTAGCACTGCCTCAATCTTTTGCGGGTCTACACGAACGCCTTCGGCCGAAATCACATGGCCGAGAAGCATAACTTCTTCTAACCAGAATTCACATTTCGAGAATTTTGCATAGAGGTGCTCGGTTCTCAAAATATCTAGTACCAAACGCAAGTGTCGGGCATGTTCCTCTTTATCTCGAGAATAGATCAAAATGTCGTCAATAAAGACGACTACACGCCTGTCGAGATACTCGATGAAAATTTTATTCATTAACTGCATGAATACTGTCGGCGCGTTAGTCAACCCAAAAGGCATAACTACAAATTCATAATGCCCATATCTCGTCCGAAATGCCGTCTTCGGAACGTCGGACTACCTCACCCTGAGTTGATAATACCCGGATCTTAAATCAATTTTCGAGAAAACTGCAGCCCCTTGTAATTGATCGAATAAATCGTCTATACGAGGCAAATGATACTTGTTCTTGATGGTCACTTTGTTTAGCTCACGGTAGTCGATGCACAAACGTAGAGAACCATCTTTCTTACTCACAAAAAGAACAACTGCGCCCCAAGGCGAAGCGATCGGTCTAATGTATCCTTTCTCTAGGAGTTCTCCCAATTGATTCTTCAATTCTTGCATCTCAGAAGGTGATATCCGATAAGGTGCTTTAGAAATCGGAGCCGCATCTGGCTCTAAGTCCACGGTAAATTCTATCTCCCGATCTGGTGGTAATCCCGGGAGATAATCCAGAAAGACATTGGGATACTCATTAACAACCAGAATCGAAGAGAAATCGACTTTGTTTCCTTCCGTTTTCAAAGCATAACACCAATAGCCCGTACAACCTTTATTCAAAAGTTTTACGGCCTTCATGGCACTGATAAGTAACTTGGATTGCCCGACTTACGTCCCAAAAATGAGTACTCAGATCCGTCTTTAGTCATCATGGTGATAACCTTAGTACGGTAATTCATAATCGCTTGATGACTATCAAGCCAATCCTCGCCGAGGATCACGTCCTCGCCTTCCATATCAACTATAATTAAATTCGATAACCAATCCATACCGGATATAATCACCGGAAAATCTCTAATCTCCCGGTTCCCCACAATTCTATCCCCGCTAGGCAGTTTCACGATGAAGGGATCGCAAGCACTCATACAAGTTATATTCAAATGGCGTACACACTCCAAGGAAATAAAAGAATGTGTAGCACCCGTATCAAAAAGTACACGGACTGGATGAGATAAAATATGAATGGTACCTGAAGTCACCGCCGCGTCGGGTTCGTCTGTTCGAAGCATCTCATAAACCCGTGGTTGTACCAAACCGACGCTAGAGTTTCCCCCTCCAGCGTTCTGACCCCGTCCCCGGCCCCTGCCGAAATTCTGCTGAGATTGACCAAAAGATTGTCGCTGATTTATACCTTGGTCAAGTGGTGCTGGGGCAGAAGCCTGAGTGTCCAAAGTCTGATTCAGCCCGGAACAATAAGCCGATCTATGTCCCAACTGTCCGCACGTGTGCCACTTCAAAGGTGGAAAGTTGCATTCCAAATTAACGTGGCCTGGACGGCCACAATTATAGCAAGTCACCATGCGGTTTGTGGTACCCGGAGTAGAACGGTAACCCCTCTTTCCCTTATTAGAACGTGACGACTGTCCGGCAGAATGGTTAGTCGTCTGTGACCTCTGAAAGTTGCCACTCTTAGAGCCAGAAAAATTTCCCGCGACCTTCTGCTTCTTTTATTCTTCAACAGTATCGTTGTCGGGGCTTAACATATCATGGGCTAAAGCTCTGTCCTGATATTCCTTCAGTGTGGTGCAGGAAAATCCGGCCATGTACCGCCGTAAGTCCATATTCATCCGCATATCAAAGTAACGGATCTTATCATGCTCGTTACGCACTTGATCCTTCACGTGGATCAATTGTTGGTTGTATTCCACGATCGCCTGCGAAACGGGAATATACTGTGGTTTAGCCTCGAAAAAGGCTCGGATTCGGCCTTCTCGAACCAGCCAAGGGCAAAAATTCGGCCTCCAAAAGTTCTTTAAATTCATCCCACGTGGAAACATGATCTTGTGGCTTGATGACCTTCCACCACGTAGCGGCCTCCTTGGTAAGGAAATACTGAGCAATCGGTACTTTCCTCACTTCGGGGCAATCAATCGCTTCGAAAATCTTTTCCAATTCCGCTAGTCAATCTTCCCAACCTAACGGGTCTGTGGCACCGCCAAACTGTGGAGGGTGCATACGGATTACATTCTGAAGCAAGGCATCCGTGTTAGGGTTCGGATTATTCAGTTGAACGGTTTGGGCTAAAAGGGTCATCTGGGTAGCCAATTGTTGAAGTACATTCGCAACTCCAACGTCCGCGCTGTTTCCCTGTCCGTTCGACTGGTCGTGCTGACTTTCGGTGTCAGGATGCACCGAGTTCGACAAACTGGGGTTGGTTGACCCCGCAACAGAACTAAGGGAAACGGCCGCGCCACGTCCACGTCCACGGCCACGACCACGGCCTCGTCCCCTACCAGCTGACATACTGAAGAACACACAAGGCACGTAAGTACAATTCAATCGCATGTCATCGAAGTGACCGATTCTCAAGAATACCAAGAATAGAAGCAAAACGAATAAGGAAACACCATAAGAGTAAGAGGTCTTACAAGTACCGGTCGCACTGTGATGATGGCAGAGTAGTGATACTGTGGACAAATGACGACTCAATCGACCCAAAAGACCGACAACCTAGGTATCCATAGACCTAAGCTCTGATACCATTAACACCCCCAAGTTACTCAGGGAATATTACACCGCCGTGAGCCCCACCGTGGGACCCACAAGGCTAAACATACGCGGAACTATAAAGTTTGACCAAGAAGGTCTACATACAATGGAATGAAGAACAATACAAGGGGTATTCGAAACATGTCCAACGTATCCAAAGACATCACAAGACAAAATAATACCTCGGCAAACACATGCCGGAACATCAAGAAAAATGGAAAACCATACTCGAGTATTCAAATAACCATTCCAGTACAACAATACTGAATGGAGGACACAAAACATAACCAGAGGAAAGAAACAATATCACGCTTGACCATCATCTTCATGCCGACCCGATACCTGCCTGTCCGCTCTCCTGGAACCTGAAATACATGAAAAGTATTTCCCCCATAAAGGGGTTAGCCGTCGAATAGCTAGTGCAAGTATATCAAGTATGAAATACAATACTCCTCGACAATAAAGTAAATGTAACCGTCAATTCATCAATTTAAGACTAGTATTCCGGAATAACTAAATCTCATAGCATCACATCAATACATATATGAATACCGTGGAACCGCACCAGAGGCTACGGAACCCTCAGAGGACCCGTCGGTCCATCCCAGAGTGGTTCGTTCATATCATCCGTGGAATCGCACCAAGAGGCTACGAAACCCTCAGGGGACCCGTCGGCCCGCCCCAGAGTGGATATAAATAATCATGCCATTAATATATCTTACTTTCAAAGTCGAGAACGTACAATTATAAATATATACTTGCCTATGAGACATCGAGAAATTGAACGGAAAAAGGGTATGAGTTCGGTAGGTCCAAGAACGCGCTTCCGGCACCTAAACGATTCGCATGGAATATGATAATCAATTATTCATACTCAAATTACATGAAGAAACTCCCGAAACCCGTCTACGATTCACGAAAATACCCAGATAAACAACTAGAGGTTGGAAAATCGTCCAAACCCTCACAAGTCCGAAAACGGCACAATCCAACCCGTAAAATCGTAGGGAAAGCATGCATACGGGATATATACATCATAATCTCAAGGTTCTCAAGCTTCAAAACGAATAAATAGGACAAATCTAGGAAAAATCCCAAAATTCCCAAAAATAGGGTTCTAAGGATTTTTACCTTGATTTGGATGTTAGGATGGATTAGATGTTGTGGAATCCTTGTTCTCCAACCAAATATGTTGATGTTTGACGAAGAATCACTCCCAATCGCCCAAAATCGTCTCTCCCGAGCTGCTCCCATCGGAAATGCGTGAAGGGGATGAAAAATGACGAAATGGAAGTCAACTGTCCAATATATATCCGCCCAGTCTAGCGTACGCTATGCTTCCTTCATTAGCATGCGCTAGCGTGGTCACCGGGTAGTCCAGTGGCTTCTGCCGGCCCCGTTAGCGTGCGCTAATCGCCCTTCTCTAGCGTGCGCTAGCCAAAAAGTGGTGTCCAAGATCGGAGTCCGAACTCATCCTGCCCTCGCCTGCTCAAGCCTTAGCGTGCGCTACCGCTATGGCTTAGCGTGCGTTATGCGACAGCTTTAGCGTGCGCTAGCCGAAGCCTAGCGTACATTACCTGATAGTCCAGAAAACCTAACAACCTCACTGCCTCTGCCGACCAGCCCGTTAGCGTGCGCTACGGACGGATGTTAGCGTAAGCTACTAACCACGAATAGCGTGCGCTAACGAACTCCTAGCGCGCGTTAACCGCCAGTCCACAGGGCAGTCCGAGTTACTGGTTTCTGACCTGACTGGTCCCTTAGCGTGCGCTAATCAAGCAGAATTAGCGTGCGTTAGCCTAGGCCTAGCGTGCGCTATTTCTCTGGTCCAGAACACATCCGCAAGGTCTAAACAACACGATCGTGACCCAAACAAGATACGAAACTCAATAACAATATCGACAACATCACCAAGAGTTTACAGAGCGACAAAATAAGAAGAACGGCAAGGTCGAACAGTCAATAAAAAGTACGGGTATTACAATTGATTCATATATTGTTCATGTTGATGGACATATCGATTTGCATATATCTATGCATAGTTGTATTGTATATGTTGCATTGATCCGAAGGGATCGTGTGATCTATGCTGAGGGTGCTGGATCAGTTGTCCACCTCGTGTTGGTCCAACAGAATCATCTTGGGATCTATGCTGAGGGCGATGGATCATTGAACGGGTTTTCACCTCATGTTGGTCCGACGGGATCATCTTTGGATCTATGCTGAGGGCGCTGGATCATTGGATTACCCTGTGTTGTGTTGAAGGAATCGTGTGGATTTGCATCGTTGGATTCCGGTAGAGGAAGTTCGCGTTTTGTATTTTGCTATGCATCGTTGTTGCGTATCTGATTTTGTATATTATGATACTTGTACTAGCATCGTTTTTGCTAACCCCTGTGTGGTGGACATTTGTTTTGATGTTCAGGTAGTCGAGGAGCGGGGAAGCAACCACAGTACCGACATGATGACAAAGGGGCTCAGTGATGTTATCCGTTGTATTATTTTGTTATTCTGGTTTATTTTTAGTACTCGAGTACGTGTGTTGTTTTGATGATTTGAGAAGTTTGTAATAAATGGATGATTTGGGTTGATTAAACCGGTTATCGAATTACTCAACTATTGGTGATACTTTCTTATTATTCAGTATTTCTTTTAATTTAGCCTTGTAAATTCTTATATAAAGGGTTTACGGCGCTGTAATTATTCCGAATATCTCGAGGTGTTACATAGATAGTGTTAAATCCGTATAGGAACCTCAAAATTATTGAAGGGTGAAGACAATCGGCCAAAATCTGTATTACTCTGTCCAAATCGTCGCAATCGCCCAAGGAAAAGGAGCAGGGATGAAAAATGACAAAACCTGGACTAGAATCCAATTATGTAACTGAACACCCTTACGTACGTACGATACATTCATTACGTACGTAAACCATATAACGTACGCTAAGGCTTCTGCCTTACGTACGTAATGAACTCCCACAGAACCCCCTGACTCGACGAATAGGAAATATTATGTGCGTTGCATGGTAGATATAAGGTACGTAAGGAATTAGCGTATGCTATACTCTGATGCTAGCGTACGTAAGAGGATATCTAGGGCTCGCTGACCTGTTGCTCAGACGGCATTACGTACGTTAAGGGGTGGGGGTAACGTACGTAAAAGTAACCCCAGAGGTTACTGACCAACTTACATAGGTGAAATAACATACGCTACGTACAAAGCATAACGTACGTTATACACGGAACCCAGCAGTGCTGTTCGAACCATTAGCGGTAGAGATATACCATTATCCATCCAATATGATACATTCGGAAATGAACAACAATAAATAATTCAATTATAACTTTAGAAGGTCATCTACCATATCATTCATATACTTTGTAGGCGTGGATATATCTGATCATTCTTCACCCCACAAATCCACAATAAAAACCTCTTTATTTAACCAGGCTGAAATCATAGAAACTAGGCATACAATCATACATATGGGACCCCTTTTCCCACCAAAAAAGACAGACCCACTAATTTCTTATTTTTATTTTGGGATTTCAAAGGAGTGATTATTGTTCAGATCAAATGTATCTCTTAATTAATTGTCCTATATTAAAAAGATTTAATCATAACACTTGAACCTTCTTTATCTGGGATTTTGCGGGTTGTTTACATATACATATATACATTATTTATAAATTGATTACACGAATCCAAGACAAAGAAAATTATTACAAAACTAACATATTGCATATTTAACTATAGTAATTTGTTTACCTGAAATATTTTGTTTGAGTATCAGTTATTCGATAATACGTCTCAGTGCCTAATGAAGTATAAATTTGTTGGATACTTCTAAGTAATGGTTTGGGTTCTTAAGTTTTGATTCATATTCCGAATGCATATCGATACGATTCTTGTTGAAATTAATAAAGATTATAAATTTGTTTTCGGAAATAGTAGAGATAGAATAATATTGTATAGTAAGTTTTCATATTACTAAAATTAGAATATATATAATTTATTTCGTGAAATATAACATTTTAAAAAAAATATTATTTTATGAAAAAATTTGTATGAAATTCTAACTTTCTACAAAAGTATGATGTTGTTTCTGGAATTTTATTTTTATATCGAGGTTTCAAGCTTACACCTGACTAATTATCGGATTAATAGTCGATACCCCTCAGAACTGTTAAGTTAAATCGTGAGATGTGTATTCGGCTCCCAGGATCATCAACTACTGTGCACAAGAAGTTATATTCCAAGTGATTGCTCCATACTGGACCCCTTCAAATCCAACTGCATGGTCCCACCGAAATCAGGTCTCCCACACTGTCGCTTCAAGCCCTCAATATTTAATTATTCCACCAGCATACTTCATATGGTTAGAATCTATTGTTTAATCATAAATTAAAATGTCATAAATTCTTAAAAATTCTTGTCCGCATAAAACTCGAATTAGCATCTCCAACTTGAAATGGAAGACCACTTTTCTTGCCATGCCATCAATTGGGATTCTTGACTTTGTTCTACGGTAAGCGGAAATATTTATTTCAATGATTGTAACTTGCAATGTCGAATCTACTAACATGACTAGTGTCCAAGCCGTGAACTTCAACGGAAAATTACAATACCTAATAATTTATAAATGTAATTAGACCATATTAATATATAGTTAGAATTCAATCACCCGAAGCCATTTACCGCGGCAAATGGTGATGAATCGAAATAGTAAGGTTTGGATTCGGTAACCAAAATCCGTTTAAAATTATATACATATGCTCATTTCAAACCCAATTAAAGAGTGACTTACTACCCGTTTGTGTTCTAAACTCATATAGTAATACAAAAAATGATGAGTATAAGGTTCAGTCACTCAAACCTAGTTAAAAATATTAATATTTTATTTATATCTATCATAAAACACCATCGTCGAAGGCCATTAATGTCTCAAAGCTATAGAGAATTGCAAAATAAAATTCGGACAACCTTTGTTGTTAGCGTGTTAATGATGCTCACACCAACTTTGTTGGTACTAACGGGGCTTTTCGGAGATCTATATTTGCTCAATTTCTTAGTTGTTGCATACTTAATAAATATATAATTTTTGCGACTCTAATCATGCAGTTTGGCGATTTGACATAATTGTCTACTGATTGTTGAGAATTTGGATGTATGTAATGAATTGATGATATTATTGTATATTTTTTATGAATATATTACATATTTACCTTAGTAATGTATATTTATTATTATGGTTTTTTTTAAATATTAATTGTGAATAATGATATTTAAATTAATTAATTATTAATTAATTAACTAAGCAATCATATAAAGCATAAGAAATACAAATTTGGTAAATTTATCTTATATTTAAAAAGTTACTAATCAATCAAACTTAAATTAAAAAATAAATAGCAATCTTACTACAAAACACGTGAGTAGCCTTCCCTTAGAACTGCTATTTTTGTAATTTTTTATGCTGATCATTGAATATATACTCTTGCTGTTTTATTACCAACTAGGGGGAGTGACGCGTTGTGCGCGCCAAGCATTTTCGTTTTGTGTTTGTTTGCGTGGTTAGTTATGTGAAGAAGTTGTTTGAAGCACAAAATGAAATTTTAGTTATTTACTCGATGTAAAAATGAGGAAGGCAGAAGGCAGAAATATAGTAATTCATGTAGGTGAAATACGCTTTAATATATGTATATGTATATAAATGTGTTCATGTAGACATTTTTGTGTAAAATGGTTCAGGTAAATTTAATGAATTTTTAGTATCATCTGTGTTATCATCACGTAGCATGCGTGCAGTACCATGAATGGATTGTTAGGTAAATATAGATGGGATGAAAGTTTTCTAGGAATTAACAATATTTGAATGCATGATAAATCAAAAAATCTTACTGATGGCGGAAAGGAATTCTATATATGAAAAATTTGATGATGAGGGAATAGCAGTTGTCAAACTAACTGTAGGAACAAAGAACAACCTGAGTTAGAGTAGGTAAATAATTGAAAAGCCACAAGTTCCTGAGGGAAAAAAAAAGAGAAAACAGGATTAAGATGTAACATGTCACTTTGGAACAGGATATTTGATAAATTAACTGTAGCATGTGCAAACAAATATTTATCATCATATTTATTCATCTCAATTGTTGCATCAAAAAGAAGTATGTTGTTCGAAAACATCAAACTCTTAAGAAATTATTGAATGGTAAGGGGGATTAAAAATCTAAACTCACTGTGGCTATTTTTTTTCGTTTCCAAGAAGAGTTGCAACAAATTTCAACATAAATTTCTGGATCAGTGGAATAATAATAATGTTTAGTAGCAGAAAATATGTCGTACCTGAGGGGTATTGTTGTCATCGGTTCGGGGGTGGAGTTGAATGGTTTGCTATTGACAACAGGTGTAGAGGTTGCAGAAAATATTCCTGTCGTTGAGCAGAGATATAATAAGGTAGAACTGGTTGGGCTGCTGTACCTAAAGAACTTCTGGCTATCAGGGAATAGAATATCTAGGGAAAAAAAAGAGAAAATGAGAATATTTGTGTAAAATGTTATGAAGTCATGATCTGTCCAATATATTGAAGAAAAATGAAGAAAAAAACACCCTGCTACGCGGGAAATTTAGTAGCTCAGATTTCTGCATATATGAGATGCAGAAAATACAATAGCTTTGTATGTAGGAATTGCAACAAATAGATAGAAAATCGTTAAAAATAAACCAAACGAAGCAGCAGACTTTTGTGAAAACCTAACATCAGAACAAAACAGGAAATATGTAATAACAATATCTTGTAAGAACAACCTGAGGCAATTACATTGAACAAAACCCACAGGCTTTTAACTGCCGCAAACAGAATGTGTGCAGTTGCTAAACAGTATTCTGCGAAACAGGAATACCACAGTAAAAATACATCATAAACACATGATATATATATATATATATATAAACATCATTTTTTGGAGAACAATGATCAGAGGAAGAATCTCCAAATATGTATATTTAATAACAGTAAAAAATAAACAAAATGAGGCAAAATAACATATAGAAATCTTATAGAGACACAGAGAAACATAACAACAATATTCTCTAACAAGAACTTTAAATAATCACCTTTAAGAAAATTCAAGAGTTGCCAAACAAAAAAAATCATACAAACACGTGCATAGGTTCGAAAAAATACCGTTTTGTGTGCCAAACATGTGCAGTAAACCCATGAGTCTTTAATTACAGCGTTGCGAACATAAAAATTTGCTATTTTGTAACCTGCCAAATAAAGAGAACATTTAGAGAAATACAAATACCCATAATACAACAGAACAAAAATCATTCTTGTAATAAAGAACACTAATAATACATAAAATAATAGCTCGAACTTTCTTAGGGCGGGGAACCACATCTGTCTACGAAACTAAGGTTGTTGCGAGGCTCTCGGGCTCATTAAGTTCTAGTCCGTGCGGAGGGAACTGACATTTAAGAAAGAGTCTTTGAAAAATATACGTTTATCTCACTCCTAACAGAAAACGTACCCTTGCTAATTCTAAAATCTGCACAAAACCACACCTACCTAGTAACAGATAGAATAAAAGATAAATCAAATAAGAACTACCAACAACATATGTGTTTACAAACCAGAAAGCAACCTATTTTTAGACCGCGTAAAACAGAGAGAGCCTATAAATCTGCCCATCTGCAACCTGTTAAACAAAAAGAACAACGAGAAAATCAGCAAATATGAAAATAGAACACCAGGTGAGGAAAATATTGATCTCACCCTAACCCAAAAATTTACAAAATTAATATACCCAGAAATCTTCTTCGTTTTTTCAGTCACTGTTGACCTCTTAGCAAATAACAATAGAGGACATCCTGAAATAAATGCTCATGAATTCCCAGGAACGTATAGAAGCACGTGAGCTGTATTTGTCCTTGTGAGAAGCATTTTGATCGCAGGTTTTTGGGCTAATATATCTCTAAACATATGGAATCCATCTTATCCAACACAGTAACTATAAAAAGTAGCTAAACATTACAACAGGCGGGCGAAAATAGGAATTTTACAAAGAAATTCAAAAATAATGTGATCATGTATACAGGCACATCAGGCAGCAAAACAGGGCGCGAAAAAGAGCAATAAACAGACACATATATATATATATATATATATATATATATATATATATATATATATATATATATGGAAAAAACAGGAAATATGTAATAACAATATCTTGTAAGAACAACCTAAGGCAATTACGTTGAACAAAACCCACAAGCTTTTAACTGCAGCGAATAGAATGTGTGCAGTTGCTAAACAGTATTCCGCGAAACAGGAATACGACATTAAAAATACATCATAAGAACATGATAAATATATATAAACATTATTTTTTGGAGAACAATGATGTAAACCATGGGACTGATGTAAACCATACTGAAAACATGGGACTGATGTAAACCATACTGAAAACATAATCATCCAAGAGCATATTGGTATAACCGGACAGAAAACCCAAACCATAATGGAAAGGAAATAAAACTTTCTCTGAAGATGCCACCAAAAAGAGGATGAACAAGAAACCTAATAATGCAAAATAGAGTGCATAAAGATTGAAGGATGGTGCTCGAAGGAAAAAAGGGTTTCTTATATCTACAAATCCGACCCTGTGTGCAAATAGATGTTATAAGAATGGGAAACACCTATATAATAAAATCACACTTACATTCTCAACCTGACATTGGATTTCAAATATTCCTTGATTAACAGGAGTGCGTAGGTCAAGGACTCTGTAGTTCAAGCGAGTATCTTAATTCACACGAACAAGTTGTTCTCCAGCCTACATTCAAAATATGATTTTTTACAATATTTCAAACAACATATATAGAGTTGAAACAACTGTGCTTTCCTGTTATTCATGTGTGATTAATCTATTTACCTGCAAATCATTCTCAATGTCAGCCTCACTTCTAGCTGCATCTTCAATAGTGATAGGCAATGTCAGAACAGCTTTGCTGATACAATAAAATTTCCTCACTTGAATCTCAACCTATAAAACTAAACAACATCAATCGAAACACTTTACCAATGAATAGATAGAAGAGAAAATAACCTAATATATCTATTTTATTTCTAAAAGTACCAAGTAAGCAAGCAGTAGAAAGATAAATCTCGACAAATCAAACAGGTACCTGGTGAAATATAACATAATAAATAGCAAAATCATACATAGCGATTCCTAAACGAAATATAACAGAACAAAATCATATGATTTCTTAGTATGATGTTTTTCGTACTACCTCAGTTTGATATTGCAATTACTAAATCTGCCTACACAAGCATAAAATATAATTTTGACCACCACCAACCTAACCAATTGTACAACAGAACTGAAATTAAAATAATTAGTTAGTTTCGACGCAATCCGTGCAGCAATTAATTGTTTAGATGTAATCACTGACATCAATCAACGGATGAAATACATTAAAATTAACATTTGTATAAAAACTCACCAATAAGCACACAATACCTGTTTTTGAGTGGCGCCGATGAAAAGGACACGTTCTGTTAAGGAGGCAGCGCTGGAAACAGAAGAGAAAGTAGAAGTCGCTATATTGAGAATTACGATTTCGACCTAGCATGGTATTGCTGCTATAATGTAAGAGAAAGTCTTAAACACGTAGTTTTCTCGGCAATTGTTCTGCCTCAGTTTGTAATCTCCCCAATCATAGTAGCAAATGTAAAATTCTAAACTTCTGAGAGCCTGAACATGCATGTGTCATACCAGTTACTTTTTGTAGTATGCAGCATTTCAAGGAGAAAAAAAACTGGAAAATAAGAAGAAAAAAATAAAATAGGATACCTGGCTTGTAAATTGATCTGCTAATAAGAAGTCTTCTAGTGAAAACTACAATGATAAATAGCAGGAGCAAATATTAGTTCATAAGCCGACATACTAATTATAAAAATAGCCCTGAGGTTTGCCTAATTACAAAAAGACCCCCTTTTTTTTTTAGAACGGTTGAACACACACACCCTCTAAATTCTACTTCTAAATCGACATCTTATGTCCACTAAGGGACCTGAACCCACAACTATTTGGTTGGGGAGCACCTCCAATACACCTGGGTACCGCTGGGCCAAAGGCCCTTTGGTTAAAAAAAAAAAGAAAATATAAAAAAAAGGAAAAGTTATTATCTTTCTAAAATTACAAATTCCCCTTAAAATGTTATAAACATCCATGTTGAGGGTGCATTTTGTAAAAAGGAAAGATATTTAAGGGCACATAAAAGAACTGAACGAACTACTGCATCTTCAAAATGCACCTTGCTCAAGAGACTGAGTTCAGGCGACCAAATTACCACCCTATTATCATTAAACAAACCAACTGCAGCAAGCTCGCTGTAGGCTAAATTTTCTCCAATCAGGTTCAGGTTAAGATATGAAACATCATAATCAAACTTTGCATGTTTGTTTTATTCAGCTTCCCGGCACATATCTGCAGGTAAACCAAATTGCGAACACCAGCAAATAAAACCTAAAATACAGCACACCAAAATTTCACCAAACTCACTCAACATGTGAAAGAAAGAAAATGAAGAAAGGGGAAAATAGACCATAAGTATAAATATGACACTTACCTGGTTCATATTGGCTGTAGCAGCACTAATTTGGTTGTCTAATGGAAAAGAAATCTCATGTTTCAGCTTCCCAGCAGCCCAACTAACCAGCCTCACAGAATTTGATATACCTACCACAAACATTCATTTGCATACGAATGTCAAATCATTGTACAATTTTAAAGTTACCAGTACATCAGATGCACTTATCAAATCCTTAGAAAAAACAACTTCCAAATAATAACCGGGTCCTTTCAACCTGAGGGATCATTTGCAGTTTTCTACTAACTATCGGCCACCGGGTTACAAAATTTTGCATACATATTATTGCTGGAAGCTATATCGCATACTCGAATGTGCTGCCTACATGTATCAACAATTATAAGTCAATGAGTAAGAGTGCACATTGAAAAAAAATCTAAAATAACTCATTTTACATGTAAGCACCATAATCAAGAACTAACCATCTTATTCCTCATTGAAGCACCAAAAGATGACAGTGACGCGTAGCTGGAACGAATCGGACTCTCCATTACCTAAAGCCATCTGACAGGCCGCTGAGACGCTTACGATATCGGTTTCTCCAAGTACCAATAAATTCCAGCCTAGAAATCTGGAAGGTTAAAGCACCCCAGTGTAATATAATTTTGGCTGGTAATTATTTTCACCTGCTAGTTGATCAAGCTGATAAGGAATCCCTGGCATAACAAAAGGATCGAATTAATCCAGTAAATGTTTACAGTGCAAATCATTTGACCTACGAAAGGTACAAAGACAACCCCTCCCAAAAACACTTACAACTAAGAAGTTTACTGGCAGCAACAGAATCCAGTACCCACGTGTGTTTAACTACTGAAAGCCCACGGCTGAAGCTCCTATATCAACGACAAAACAAAATAAAAAAAAGGTAAGACAAAAAAGCACCAATACATCAAACTCGTAAGCAAAATTTTGCACCACATGCAGAAATGAACCGCAAAATCTTGATTTTACTATCGGGCAAATTACTGCATATGATATGACTGACGCGTTTTCTTGAAAAGTAATTTTCAAATTTTCCACCGTACCTCAACATGCAGCCTCAAAGCTCCTGCGAAACGATCATTTCAACATTTCTTGAATGCACCATGTCGCAGAAACTCAAGTACGGTTTTCCTAGCAGTGGCGTACAGACGAAGGAAAAAAATAAGCAAAGCAGTATAACAAGTTGTTTAAGGTAACCACACAACATTTTTAACAAGGACTTATCGTAAACTAAGTTGAAAAGTATTTGAAGCAATAACAGAAGCCCATAAAGAACCGGATTCAAAATAAACCTGACCTGACGGAACTGTATATCCATCAACGAAAATTGAAACCCCACTGAATATAGATTTTCCAGAAGTGGACGCAGTGTGAGACGAGCCTCAAGCAGCGGCATCGAACTGTTCATGAAGTTTCTGATTCCTCACAGCCATGTAACCGAACCAAACACCAATAAACATCAAAAAAGAGAAGCACGAATTTTTTCTATATGTTATCAACAAACCACCAAATGGGATGGAAACATGAGTGGAGCCACTAAATAGTCCCACCACACACAACATGCATATATCAAGAAGCATAATGCTAAACCAAGGACAATATATTAAATATTCAAAAAATAAAAATAATCTACATATCAACATAATGGTACTGGGTGTTCCAGGAAAAAAAATACAATATACATATGGAAGAGGGAAAAACCTGCCAAAATTGGTAAAAGGAGAACTGCGGAGGCCATGGCGAGCCGAAGCACCTCCAGCCATGCCCACAATCTTCCGAGCCGTCTTCCTCTTCCTAATCGAGCTTTTTAATGCTAAATCAAGGACAATATATTAAATGTTCAAAAAATAAATACAATCTACATATGGGAGAGGGGAAAACCTGCCAGAATCAGTAAAAGGAGAATTGCGGAAAGCATGGCGAGACGAAGAAAACAAATAAACAACTCAGCCCAAAAAAAATGAAAAGAAATACGCTCACCCTAAAGGAAGATACAAACACACAGTAAGACCGATGACAGAGAAAAGATAGAAGAAGAGAAAGTAGAAGCTAAATTGATCGAGAGGTGCTGAGAAACGAGTAAGATGCGAAGCGGCGAGAAGAAAAAATGAGAAATAGGGGTCCGGAAGGAGCACATAAAAGTTGAAGCGAACGATAGATCAAGGGGAAACAAACAATCCCCTCTAATTGACGCCCCCACACAAAACCGCAGAGATGAGGCAGACATGTTGGTGGAAGAAGGAAGGCGAGCCAACGAAGCAGAGAGGTGGAGAAGGCAGACGAGAGGAAAAGAAAACAGAGAAGCAGTTTTTAGAGTAGTAGGAAAAGAAAACAAACACGTTTTCCTTCCACAGACCCTTCACACTTTTAGAGCAGTAGGAAATCAAAATCAAAAAGTAAACATTCTAGTACAAAAAATCCAAAATTATAATTATTAAAATTAAATATCCAATATATCTTAAATTAAATATCACTCTTACTAAAATATTATAATTAATAAAAATGAGTACTAAATGTATAGAAGTGTATGTCTTATTCTAAAATATGATAATTAAAACATATTAATTAGTGTTTATAAACTCGATAACGACAATAAGATTTTTTTCATCCATAGAATTTATTTTATTTCAATTTAATATAAAATATAAATAAATTGATTATTATGTGGCAATAAAGAATGATGTGTAATAGTTGTGAGATTTAATTGGACAATAAAATATGACTTAAAAAATAGACATTTAATTTTTTGATATGTGTCAAATGGATCGCCAAAGTAGTATATGGGGGGGATTAATTGCTTCCCCATAAATTGCGAACTAATTAGCATAGTCATATAAAAATAATCCAATTGATTAGGAATTAATTCTTTCATTTGAGTCCTTTTAAAGAAAATACAACTTCTTTAGATCATCTATGTTTATTTGTTTTCTCAATTGTTTTTGTCCAAACAGCTAATAATGCAATTTACTTGAAAGTGGAGTATAATTTGAATTGTGAAAAATTAATATAAATTTCATCTACATATTAACGTTGATTTTGGAGGGTTTAAGGCTATGTTGCACAGGTGCGGGGGTGGGTGCGGGTGCGGGTAGATACGGGTGCGGGGATACGGTTTTTTGAAAATGTTAGGGTGCGATACGACAAGGATACGTATGTTTATTTTATGTTTTATTATATATAACACTTGTTAAATATAAAAAACAACAATTCAAATATCACCATAAAATCAATTCAAATACATAAAACAAGTCATACAAAAAACAATTCAAAATGGCTTTGAGCAGCGGAGCTTTCTAATGCTGTCCCTGTCCGTGAATACTGCTAAATGTAAAAATAATTACTTGTTAAATGATTTACTTTTTGTATTTTAATTTATTTGATTTACTTTTTAAAAATTAAAAAAAAAAACTAAAAAAAACAAAAAAAAGCGGACTCGCGTATCCTGTGCCGGAGATACGCGAGTCCGAATTTTTGCACGGATCGCCACGTGGCGAATCCGTGTGAATCCCACGAATCGCACCCGCACTGCACCCATGCGATGTCCGTCTGCATCGCCTAATTTTGAAGAATCCGTGCATCATAGGTTTAAGGTTTTATGATGAACAGAAACAAATAGATATTTGGAGTGTAAGTTTAGGAAAACAAAGATAGAGAGACGAAGATGATCATTTTTGATAGAAAAGTTATTCAAGAATTCGATTTTCGTTACCTTGTATCTATCTTAACAAAAGGCTAGGGAGTTAGATGGTGATATGGCTCACATAATTAAAGCGTGTTGGTTGAAGTGGAAGAGTGTCACAGAGTTGCTATGTGATACTGGCATATGCCTCAGACTATAAGATAAAATTTGTCGCATGAAATTAAGCTTGCACTGGTATATGCAACGAGTGTTGGGTGGTAAAATAATATTAATGTTAAACAGATGAATTTTGTGGAGACGTCTATACTACGGAGGGTGTAACCATATAAGAAAGAATCAGCTCACAAATAATTAGGAAGAAGGTAAGAGTGTTGGGAATAGTGCCCTAGGACATTCGATGTGCCTAGATTTGTAATTGTCACATTTAAATAAAGTTATTTGATATCATTTATTTCTCGTTGATTATTATAATGTGTGCATGTTTTAATATTATAATAATCGAATAATAGTTATTCACGAATAATAAGATTATTCAAATGTCCCTGGTAAAATCGCGTTGAGTAGAGACTCAAGTGATTAATATACTAGTATAAGTTTGATTGATAATCATCGGATGATTATGCGTATGGTACGGATCAATCTTATGGGTATTGGTTGGAGAACTAATACTGGACCGACCCGCATTGAGATCACTGCATGGAAATGTCATAAGTGAATCTCAATACAAGATGTCAATAAATCCTTGAACACGAGATTATCATAGAGTCCAACATGATAATCGCTATGCCTTGGACGTAATCCAACGTCATCTCGAAACATGGTGATCATAAAGGTTAGCGATCGGGATTAGTGGGAGTCATGTAGAGGCAATGAATAATCAAGATGGGGATTTGTCCTCTCTTAAGTGAGAGAGATATCTGTGGGCCTCGATAAGTAGGTGAAGGAAATGCATGGCCACGCTCAAATGAAGAGTCATTTGATTGATCGATCTACTTAAGATCGAAAGCATTTGAACATAAATAAGTATGATGACTCCATGACTTAGTTCAAATATGATATCGCGTGACAAAGGGATTTGACACGTTAAAAGGTTTAATGGACTATTAACTTATATTATTTGGGTAATCATAATGTCTTGCTAGAGGTAGCTTATGATTTATTATTTAATAAGGTATTAAATAATTGCCAACATAATATAAGCCTTTTAGGTCGCACATACGACAATTATAGACAAGTAGGAATAAATATCAATGGGAATAATAAATATAATATTGGATATTATATTTATAAGGAGATTAAATAATAAAGTAATATATATAATATTGGATATTATATATATTGTATTATTTAATAAGTTGAGGGCAACTAAGCAAATACTAGATTATTGAATCTAGGGTTTACTTAGTATAAATATAAGGTCTTGGACAAGGAGTTGTAACCAGAAAATAAGACCTAAAATCGGCCCTTCAAGAAGAAGAAAAATCGGCCATCTACATTATACTATAGGAGAACGAGTCGGTCGTTCCTCTTCCCTTAGTTGATCTTGATCAATAGTACAATCCTTCTAGTAAGGAATTTGTGTTGTACTATTTATCAATATTATTAAATGAGATCTAGCAATCCGGCTTGTGGAATTGTTCGTGTGTGGATCACCGAGAAGAGGAAGGAGATATTCATCCGCTTCTAGTCGGATCTAGATTTGTTCAATCGGATTAAGGTAATTCGATTAACTCTTTAATTAAACAATTAAATTCTGCATGCGATCCTAAATTGGGTTTTCACTTTTAATTGTTCATTGCGTTTTTACTCCGATTATTTTGTATTCGATACATAGAAAACCCAGCGGTGGTATCGGAGCCAACTTGCATGTAATTTAATTGTTTATGTAGAACATATTTATGTGTAAATTATGTTCTGATTATGTTTATAAAATATAGATTTTATAAAATATTTTTTTGGTTTAATTTGATTAAATCGGATCGTCAAAAATAATTTTACGATGTTTTTCGCATAAGCTGCTGTCAAGCTGCTGGAAACGATGCAGTAGTCGGGCAGGCGATTCGGTCCGGGTCGGGTCGAACTGGACCGCTGGTTGTATTAATTAGCAAAATGAATTTTCTTTGGGAAGGATTCGATCCTGCCAACTGACAGGCTGGAGCTTTTCTTACCAAGTGGTCTACCACTTTAATTTGGTAATTTTCTCAAAGATGTTTTATTAAAGGCAGGAAATCTGTTTTAATATTGCAAAATTTATTCCGCAAAACACGAGATTCGAACCCGAGTCCTTTGCCTTGAAATCCGGCGCTTTACCATCTCGGCTCGGAAGTGTTTTGGTAGTTTCAAAGTAATCTTTTTCTTATAAGCCCTTTTAACATAAAAGTAAATTTGGTAATAATAGTTGCAAAACGTTGCAACTGCAACCGCCGGGTTTCGAACCCGGGCGGACCTGTTCCCTGGGCAGAATGACAACCATCTCGGCCAAGTCCAGATTTGTTCATTTTTGACACAGTTTTGATTTATTGTCTGATTGTCAGACAAATTGATTGATTATTTAGTATATTACATGCTTTATTAATTATTTGATAATTATTTATGGTATGTGTGTGGTGTATGGCATGACCATAAATTGACCAATGTGATTGGATAATTTTAATTTCTTATGGGTTGATTTTACGGCCTGCGTGTCGTTTAATTATAATTGGTTTTACGGCCTGCGAGTCGTCTATTTAAATTGTTTATTATTTTACGGCCTGCGTGTCGTTTGTACTTCTTGTAATTTAATTTATTAGTGTAGTATTAAATTTCATTAATGTAATGAAGACAAGAAGGACGAGAAAGACGGACTCGAGGAGCAAATTGATCGCGTATGACGTTCCAAGGAGTTGGAAGATAAATGAAGACCATATTTAACCCTTTAGATGACCTTTGTGATTTTCATGTTGGCTCATGAAAATCACGTTAGGATTATGGTCATGCTATACACGGTCCTATGCTTTATTGTCATGTGATGCGATGTATGTTTAAATTTATGCATGTATGTGATGCTATGTATGTTTAGATGTATGTTAGCAAACATAGACATTAACATAGGATAAAAATCCTCGTTAAAATTTTAATGTCGTTCATTTGAAAAACACCTATCAAGACTTCGATCATCATGAGTGGGTCATGCCAAAGTGGGCACTCGGATTATCTTAGTAAGGTAGGATAGGTAATGGTGATACCTATACGTTTAATGAATTTGGAAATCAAAATAGTTTTGAACCTTAAGGCATAAGATGGGATTATAACATGCTTGGGCATACGATGCCAAATCCCATGATATAATCTAAGAGTTACATATGATGTAATCGATAAAGAGTTATCCACCTAAAGTAGTTCAATTCTAGGCGTCATGCCAAAGTGAGTTTAGGATTGTGCGAAATGGGATCTTAGCCCACTAAAATTACAAATGTTGTAAATTGAGGGTACTTTGTTTTAGTGGGAGTATTTTTCGAGAAATAAAATAATGTGACTAAATATTTTGCATATTGAATTTTGTAGAATGGCATCAAACAACACATCCACCATTTCATCGCGATCCGTCCTTGAGAAGGACAAGCTGAAAGAAAATGGCAAAGAACTATCTGGATTGGATCCGAGCACGAGAATAGTTCTCAAGCAAGAAAGAAAGTCGTATGTTCTTGAGGAAGAAATTCCCGATGAGCCGGTGACAATGCAAATAAAGCAAAAAGACAAATGGAAGAAACATTGTGATGATTCCATTGATGTCGGTTGTCTTATGTTGGCCACCATTTGTCCGAACTTGAAGAATCTGGAGGAAATGGAAGCTTATGAGCTAAATGCTCACCTCAAGGAAACTTTCTCGAAGCATGCTAGGCAAGAGAGGTATGAGACCTTTCAAGCCTTATATGCTTGCAAGATGGTTGAGGGACATCTGTCGGCGCTCACGTGCTCAAGATGAAAGGATATATTGATCATCTTGAAAGGCTTGGTTTTCCACTTTCTAAGGAGCACTCCACGGATGTGATCCTAAACTCATTGCCGAAAGTTTGGTCAGTTCATTATGAACTATAATATGAATGAGATGGAGAAGTCCATTCTTGAAATGCATGGGATGCTTAAAACGGTGACGAGAATATTAAGAAGAAACCAAACCATGTGTTGATGGTCGAAAGGGAAATCCTTTAAGAACAAAGGCAAGGGCAAGGGTAAGGCAAAAGTTGCCAAATCTAAAGACCCTACTAGGCCGGGTTTCAAGGCTAAAGCTCCCAAAGATGGAAATTGCCATCATTGCAATAAACCAGACATTGGAAAAGAAATTGCAAGATTTACTTGGAAGAGCTAAAGCGTAAGGGCGGTGAGACCGCCACGGTATATTTGTTATAGAAGTTAACTTATCTACCTCTAACTCCCGGGTATTAGATCTTGGATGTGGATCTCACATTTGTACAAATGTGCAGGGGTTGAGAAGCGAGAGAATCAAGAAAGGGAAGTAGATCTAAGAGTCGGCAATGGAGCAAGAGTTGCCGCACTAGCCGTAGGAACTTATGATCTAGTTTTGCCCAATGGGCTTTTGTTAGTTTTGAACAATTGCTATTATGTTCCCGCTATGAATAGGAATATTATTTCGCTTTCTACATTAGATTGTGAAGGTTACAGTTTTCTTATTAAGAATAAGATCATTCGTATTTTCTTTGATGACTTGCTTTATGGTACTGCAAAGTTATATACTGGCCTTTACAATATTGATCTAGATGAGTCCGACACTTTGGAAGTCTATAACATTGCATCCAAGAAACCTAAGCTCAATGATTCTAATCCGACTTACTTATGGCATTGTCGACTTGGTCACATAAACGAGAAACGCATTTCTAAACTCCATAATGATGGACTTTTAGACTCTTTTGACTATGAATCATATGGGACATGCGAATCTTGTTTATTGGGCAAGATGATGAAGAATCCTTTCACCGGTCATGGAGAAAGGGCTAGTGATCTATTAGGCCTAATACATACTGATGTGTGCAGACCTCTTAGCACTCATGCCAGAGGCGGATACCAATACTTCATTACATTCACCGATGATTTTAGCCGATATGGATATGTTTATCTTATGAAGTATAAACATGAATCTTTTGAAATGTTCAAAATATTCCAGAATGAAGTACAGAATCAACTTGGCAAGACAATTAAAGCCCTTCGATCAGATCGAGGTGGGGAATACTTGAGCCAAGAATTCGATGATCATCTTAGGAGTTGTGGAATTGTTTCGCAACTTACTCCTCCGACACACCTCAAGATAACGGAGTGTCCGAGAGGAGGAATCGAACTTTTTTAGATTTGGTTCGTTCCATTATGATTCGAACTTAGATTCAATTATCATTTTTGGGCCACGCCTTAGAAACAAGCAAAGATTCACCCTTAACCGTGTTCCATCTAAAGCGGTTGAAAAGACACCATTTGAGAAATGGGTGGTAAAAGACCAAACTTGTCTTTTCTAAAGATGCGGGGTTGCGAAGCGTTCGTAAGGCGCCAAGTGTTTGACTAACTGGCAGACTGATTTGAAAGATGTTTATTTGTTGGATATACTAAGGAAACTAAAGGATATTAGTTTTACAATCCCTCAGAGAACATAGTGTTTGTTGCTCGAAATCTTTGTATTCTTAGAAAGGGAATTTATTTCCAAAGAGACAGTGGGAGAAGAGTAATTCTCGAGGAAAATCGAGAACCACAAGAAGACATCGCTTCACCGATGGAAACCGAACAAGCTCAACAAACAGTTGAAGAGCCCATTCAAAGTACACAAGTCCCACGCAGATCGATAGGATGCGAAATGAACTGAGAGATATGGTTATCTTGTAACGGAGGATGATGATGCATCGCTCATAGATGATGAGCCTAGTACCTATCTGAAGCCGCCAGGACCAGAGTCCGAGGAATGGCTAGAAGCCATGAAGTCCGAGATACAATCCATGTATGACAATCAAGTTTGGAACTTGATAGATCCACTGAGGGTGTTAAAACCATTGGGTGCAAATGGGTCTATAAAAAGAAGAAAGACATGGATGATAATGCAAGCCTATAAAGCTAGACTAGTGGCAAAAGGTTATAGATGATTCATGGTGTTGACTATGATGAGACCTTTTCGCGGTAGTCATGCTTAAATCAATTAGAATTTTATTTGCCATAGCCTCAAACAATCATTATGAAAAATGGCAAATGGATGTCAAAACAAAGATTCCTTAATGGAAACTTACTCGAGGATGTGTATATGACACAACCTGAAGGTTTTGTTCATCCAGAAAATTCTAAAAAGGTTTGCAAGCTTCAAAGATCCATTTATGGGTTGAATCAGGCTTCTCGGAGCTGGAATCTTCGTTTTGATGAAACTGTCAAAGAGTTTGGGTTCATTCAAAATGAAGATGAACCTTGTGTGTACAAGAAGGTTAGTGGGAGAATAGTTGTTTTCTTAGTCTTATATGTAGATGACATATTACTCATTGGAAATGACATTCCCACCTTGCAGACAGTCAAGACTTGGTTGGGAAGTTGTTTCTCAATGAAAGACTTAGGAGAAGCTGCTTATATTCTTGGGATAAAGATCTATAGAGATAGATCAAAGAGATTGATTGGTATGAGTCAAAGTACATACATTAATAAAATATTGAAGAGGTTCAATATGCAAGACTCCAAGAGAGGACTCTTGCCAATGTCACATGGCATTCATTTGAGTGAGACTCAGAGTCCTAAGACTCCTGATGAGCGAGCACGTATGAGCAAGATACCATACGCATCGGCTATTGGATCGATCATGTATGCCATGATTTGTACTCGACCAGATGTATCGTTTGCTCTTAGTATGACAAGTCGATACCAATCGAATCCAGGTGAAAGTCATCGACACGGTGAAAACCATCCTAAAGTACTTGAGAAGAACCAAGGATGATTTCCTAGTTTATGGAGGGTGGGAAAGCAGTGTTTGTAAGAGGTTACGCCGATGCAAGTTTGAAACCGACAGACGATTTCAAATCGCAAAGCTGGTTATGTGTTTGTATTGAATGGAGGTCTTGTGAGTTGGAAGAGTTCCAAGCAAAGCACGGTTCTTGATCTATTCTGGAAGAGTACTGGCGGCATCGGATGCGGCTAAGGAAGCCGTATGGATCAAGAAGTTCGTTCACGAACTAGGAGTGGTGCCAACCATCCAGTCCCATAAGCCTTTATTGTGACAATAATGGTGCTATTGCACAAGCTAAAGAGCCTAGGTCCCATCATAATTCCAAACATATACTCGAAAATATCACCTAGTCGAGAGATCGTCGACGAGGAGATATTACAATATGCAAAGTAGCAACGGAAGAGAATGTTGCGGATCCACTTACCAAGCCTCTCTCACAAGGAAAGCATGTTGAGCATGCTAGAGCGATAGGACTAAAAGTCATGTATGAATGGTCCTAGTGCAAGTGGGAGATTGTTGGGAATAGTGCCTAGGACATTCGATGTGCCTAGATTTGTAATTGTCACATTTAAATAAAGTTATTTGATATCATTTATTTCTCGTTGATTATTATAATGTGTGCATGTTTTAATATTATAATAATCGAATAATAGTTATTCACGAATAATAAGATTATTCAAATGTCCAGTAAAATCGCGTTGAGTAGAGACTCAAGTGATTAATATACTAGTATAAGTTTGATTGATAATCATCGGATGATTATGCGTATGGTACGGATCAATCTTATGGGTATTGGTTGGAGAACTAATCTTGGACCGACCCGCATTGAGATCACCGCATGGAAATGTCATAAGTGAATCTCAATACGGTATGTCAATAAATCCTTGAACACGAGATTATCATAGAGTCGACATGATAATCGCTATGCCTTGGCGTAATCCAACGTCATCGAAACATGGTGATCATAAAGGTTAGCGATCGGGATTAGTGGGAGTCATGTAGAGGGCAATGAATAATCAAGATGGGGATTTGTCCCTCTCTTAAGTGAGAGAGATATCTGCTGGGCCTCGATAAGTAGGATGAAGGAAATGCGTGGCCATGCTCAAATGAAGAGTCATTTGATTGATCGATCTACTTAAGATCGAAAGCATTTGAACATAAATAAGTATGACAGACTCCATGACTTAGTTCAAATATGATATCGCGTGACAAAGGGATTTGACACGTTAAAAGGTTTAATGGACTATTAACTTATATTATTTGGGTAATCATAATGTCTTGCTAGAGCCGCTTATGATTTATTATTTAATAAGGTATGAAATAATTGCCAACATAATATAAGCCTTTTTTGTCGCACATACGACAATTATAGACAAGTAGGAATAAATATCAACTGGGACTAGTAAATATAATAGTGGATATTATATTTATAATGAGATTAAATAATAAACAAAAAAATATAATATAGGATATTATATATATTGTATTATTTAATAAGTTGAGGCAACTAAGCAAATACTAGATTATTGAATCTAGGGTTTACTTAGTATAAATATAAGGTCTTGGACAAGGAGTTGTAACCAGAAAATAAGACCTAAAATCGGCCCTTCAAGAAGAAGAAAAATCGGCCATCTACATTATACTATAGGAGAACGGAGTCGGTCGTTCCTCTTCCCTTAGTTGATCTTGATCAATAGTACAATCCTTCTAGTAAGGAATTTGTGTTGTACTATTTATCAATATTATTAGTAATGATCAAGCAATCCGGCTTGTGGAATTGTTCGTGTGTGGATCACCAGAAGAGGAAGGAGATATTCATCTGCTTCTAGTCCGGATCTAGATTTGTTCAATCGGATTAAGGTAATTCGATTAACTCTTTAATTAAACAATTAAATTACTGCATGCGATCCTAAATTGGGTTTTCACTTTTAATTGTTCCGCTGCGTTTTTACTCCGATTATTTTGTATTCGATACATAGAAAACCCAACAAAGAGTTGCATATCTATAGAAATTAAGATGATGGAATTTAAGTTAAAATGATTTGGCCATGTGAGACGGAGACCCGTTGATACCGAGGCTTGAAGATTGGGGGATAAAATTGCAGAATGTGGAGGAATACCCAAGAAAATATGGATAAATATTATTGAGAATGGTATGAGGTTCATTAGGATTGGAGAAACTTTGACGACAAAAAGGACAATCTAGAGAGAAAATATACGAGTGGATGATATATTTTGATGCTGATTTTATTTATTTATTTATTTATTCATCTATTTTATCCTTTGAGTCGACTTGATTTTCTTTACGCTTTGTATTTTCAGTATTTTTTTTTGTTGTTTATTTTGCTATTGATTAATATTTATACTGTTGATGATTTCAATTAATTTTATCTCCTTTTTGGAGGTGCGGCCGCATGCCGGCAGATTATCGATGACGCCGTGTGCGACCGCTATCGTTAGACTTTCGGGAGTCAATATATTTTTTTCTAGCAAATTATCCTTATAATTTAATTATTTTCATTTAATTATGGTATCTCCATCATACTATTAAGACACAGATTATCTATAATATATATATATATAAAATTAGAATAGAGATACGTTGGATGTAGCATTATTTAGTATGTATATAATTGTTTTCTCCTTTTTTTCTTTATTTTATTTGTAAAATTCCAATATTTGTTTCAAAAAACAAATTTCAGAATTTGCTTTGAAAATAAATATTTCCGTGTCTATATTGCCTTTTAAAATAAATTTTTCAGAATTAGTTTTCTCCATCATACTTTTGATTCTCACTAGCAAGGGACAATGTCAATTGATTATTCTTAGGACCATTAATAATTATTGTAAATGCCTATTATTACTAATACCATATTATTGTATTACAATAATATTAATGATATTAATAACAATAATAATAATAACAGTGATAATAATAGTAATCAACAACAACAACAATAATAAATATTATTATTAATAATAATAAAATAGTATTAGTCATAATAATAGTAGTAATCAACAAGAGCAATAATAATAACAATAATAATAATAATAATCAAAATTATTATTATTAATAATAATAATAATCAATAAGATGATGAAGAAGAAGAACTCGATTGAACTGAACTGAACTGAATTGAACTGAACTGATCTGATCTAAATTGAATTGAATTGAACTAAACTGAATTGAAGTGAATAGATTTTAACTGAACTAAATTGAACTTAACTGAACTAAATAAACTTGAGCTGAACTGAATAAATCTCAACGAACTGAATTGAAGAAAAATTAAAAATAAGTCCACAAGAATATGAGTAATAGATTTCAAGGGGCCAGCCCTGCATCATGCCGGCGACGCATGACAGGACACGTTTGAGGAACAGAGATATGAATGGGTCCCATAGCTCACTAATACCGTTCCAATGGGCCACCATCCCCTTGTGGGCTCGTCCGAGTAAAAAGAAAATTTATATAAAATTTATAATTAATTATATGCATAAAAAATAATGACAAAAGTGAATATATTAAATAATTATAATTAATAATTTGATTATCTAAAATAATATATTTAGATATTAATATTTATCACCGTAACTCAATTAATATATTGTATTTGAATATTTGTAAGAAATACTTTAATTATTTATGATTATTGTATTATTGAATTATTTTTAAAAAATACTCCCTCTATTAGGGCTGGGAAAAAATACCGAAACTATCGAAATACCGAAAATATCGTATCGAAAAATATCGAAAATATCGAAATTTTCGGTATACCGATTTTTCGAGATGATCTACCGCTACTGGTATTTTCAGATGAAGCGGTATGAGCTTTTGATATTCTCGATATACCGAGGTATACCGAAAATTTTTGGTATACGGAATTTTTTTCGACATATACCGAAAATTTTCGATATACCGAAAAATTATCGGTATATCGAAATTTTTCAATATACCAAACTCTGTATAGTATATTGAATTTTTTTTGATATATCTTAAAATTTTCGGTATACCACAGAAGTTTTGATATACCGAAAAATTAAAGGTATACCGACTTGATTTAGGTATACCGACATTTCGGTACAATAACGGTATGTAAATATGTCATACCGAAAATTTCGGTATACCGAAATCGGTATACCGAAATTTTCGGTATGGTAACGATATGATTTTTGTCATATCGAAAATTTCGGTACGGTATACGGTATGGATGATAATTTTCGGTATACCGTACCGAACCACCCCTACCCTCTATCCCATAAGTATAAGCAATTTTTATTATTTTCGTTCGTCTCCAAAAAATAGGCACACTCTGTTTTTGGAAAAATTACTTTACCATTTCTTTCTATCTCTCCACTCAACACTAAGGGGGGAGGGAGTGGAAGTTTCTTACCCTACTACCCTAAGGGTGCCACATCACCTCTATCCAATAAAAACCTTCCAACTCAAAACTACCCCAATACTACCCTAACACTACCCTAACTAGTGGGAGTGGAACCCTAGTACCCGAATTCAATTTTTTTTTTTAAATACATAAAATCACATACAATATTTATAATAAAAACATATCATTTCATTAAAAATAAAAAACATTACATAATACTTAAAAAAAACATAACATAATACTTAAAAATAACTAGATTAAAATAAAAAAATCCATTAATCATCGAGATGCGGCAAGTCTTCACGTGCTACGTGGTCCGTGAGATCATATCGAAGACGGTCATGGAGAAATTCATCTAGTAACTCCGCTACCACACTGTCGTCGAACAATGGCTGGACCGGCGGATCCATTATATGAACCGGTGAGATTGCCCTCCCCTCGCGTTTTATAACCATATTGTGCAAAATAACACACGCATGAACCTGATTGGCAATCTTCGCTTTGGTCATAGCTCTGAGTGGTCGATCAAGAATTTTCCATTTTCCTTTGAGAGCACCAAAAGCTCTCTCGACATCCTTTCTCGCTCCCTCTTGTAACTTCGTAAATCTCTTTTCCTTTGGGTCGTTTGGATACGGGTAGGCTTTAACAAGTGTGGACCACTTAGGATAGATTCCATCTGCCAAATAGTAGCCGCGTTTGTAAAAACGTCCATTCACGTGGAATGAACTACTCATCGCCGTTCCATTTCGAGCTGTAAAATACAAGTCAGACTGATTCAATACGTCCCACCTAATAGTATCATTTTACTTTTATAAACTCGGTATCATTCCTCCAAGTCCCTATACTCATGGGAGACGGAAGGAGTATATTATATTATAATTATGTCATAAAAACAACCATGCTCCACCAACCAATCATTGATTGTTCGTTTTTCTTTTCTCTCCGGCTTTAAAAACAAAAAAGAAAAGCACTTTTCAGACTCTTTGGCCTTTACCATAGGCACAGAATAGGGAGATGGCCACGTAATTATTTTTTAAAGTATTTTGATTTCTTGTAGCATACTGTAAATGCCTCTTTATAATAGGATTTCTGTTTTCAAACGGGTCGTTTGCTAAGTTGTATGGGATAAAGCTTGATAATATTGATTAGGATTTCTTATACAATATAAGAAATTAATATCATATTTGATACGGTGTATTAAATTCTCTGCAAAATATAGATATCATGATAGTTTATTGAATTTATTAGTTGTAGTATTGTTTAATATCACTTAATACCACCTCTTAGGGTGGTGGCAATGGCTGGCGGTATCACCAACGGCATGGCCATACCGCCGGTGAACACCGCCGCCACCTCGGCGGTATGGCCAGCGGTATGGTTTCGGAGGTATCAAATGCTTCGGAGGTATCTTGCAGGCATGGCTTTAAAATCTGAACGTTGAGAACAAAATTGAACGTTAGCACTAGAATACAAAAAAAAAAAAAATAGACGTTGGTCCTTTGTTGACCGTTTGGCAGCAAGGAAAAAAAAAATTCCCTTATAAATACTAAAGTGTTTCATCAAACACATATATGATCCGCCGATCGCGTCAGTTTATGACGATAGTGTATTACAAGAGTTACTCGACGAACAAATCCATTACCGTCTCCTATATGATCTTACGGACCACGTAGAGGCTCAAAACTTAACATTTCTCGATGACTAGTTATTTCCTTTTTTTTAAGAATAATGTAATTTTCTTTCAATTATGTTTTTTTTAAGGTATTATGCAATTTTCTTTTAGTTATTAATGAAATATTTATGTTTTTATTAAATTGTTTGATATAATTTATGAAAATAAAAAAATAAAAAAATTAAATTAGTTGGGAGGTATGAAAAATGTATGGTTGCCACTAAAAAGGGGTTGGGAGGTATGAAAAAAGTATGGATGAGGTGGAATGAGGTGGAATGATATTATTGGTGGATTTGGGAGGTATGGATGATTTCAGAAGCATGACTGCCACCATCCTTAGGTGGGATACGTAATACCAAAAACCAGTATTATTTATACGAGCCCGAATTTTATCAAGGGTCCTATACTTTATACCAAACAAGATATAAAGACGTATTAGATATATTATACACCTTAATCACACATAGCAAACAAGCCCAAAGAGTAATTTGTGTAAGACCAATCTCCAATGTTATTATAATTACTATATTAGAGGGAAAATTTGTTTTGCCTTTTATATTTATTATTATTTTTCTTATCTCAAGTTTAACAACAACTCTTTTGATATTTAAATTGTCGGAATTGACCTTTACTCGAAGACATTCGAGTCATATATTGTATTTTCGAGTAACATAATTTCGAGTCAACTTCAAAAAATATACAATATTGAGGAAGGTTGACAATCGGGTAACACGAATTAGACAAAGTATCACATATTTTCATTGGGTAACTCGAGTCGAGCCATTCGAGAATATACCGAGTAACTCGAACTGTTACTCGGGTCACATGACTTCTGTCGAGTAACTCGAATTCGGGTAACACGAATTCAAATCGGGTAACTCGAGTTCGAATTCGGGTAACACGAATTCGTATCGAGTAACACGAATTCCGTCGAGTTACTCAAATTCGGGTAACTCGAATTCATGTAACACGAATTTAAATCGGGTAACTTGAGTTCGAATTCGGGTAACAGGAATTCGTATCGGGTAACTCGACTTCGTTATGGGTAACTCGAATTTTTATCGGGTAACTCGAATTCGGGTAACTCGATGATCTAATTTGTGTTACCTGATAGACAACCTTACTCAATACTGTATATCTTTTGAAGTTGACTCGAAATTATGTTACTCAAAAATACAATATAAGACTCGAATTTATTCGAGTAAATGTCAATTCCAGTAATTTGGGTATCAAAAGAGTTGTTGCTAAACTTGCGGCACAAAAGAATAATAATATATGCAAAGGGCAAAACAAACTATTCCCACTTACTATTAGTACATTGATTCATCGATTTTCAACGTAATACAAATTTTTTATGTAATTAGGAGTTAATAGACAATAAAATTAAAATAAATTGAACATAGTAAAGGCGTATTAAATAATAATAATATAATATCTTATATGTAAATTCTCAAATCAAAACTACTGCACATAAATATTTGTCCCGTGCACAGTCAGAGATCTCTCTTTTTTAGTACCAAAGCATAAAAGTAACAAGTTATATATCTTCATTCATAAAACTATAAGTTTTTGATACCAAAATTTGTTAAAAGACTTTATTACCCTTAAAGTCTACCACTAAAAAAAAACATAAAAAATAAAAAGGAAGATTATTAAAACGAAACAACAATAAAAAAACAGTCCCACAACTCAATATTTTCCTCTGCAAAAAAACTCTCCTCCTCTCTGCAAAAAAACTCTCCCGTCGTGAAACCCTTCGCCGGCCAGAAAATGTCGACCTCCGACTACTACAGAGAATCTGAAGACGCCAGAAGTTCCGCTAGTGACACTCCATCTGAAGAGCAATTCGTCAATGAGCCGCCGGTTAGTGTATTTTCATTCACACACGATCGTGCCACGACGGTTGTTCATCTTCCCACGATCGTGCTGAAGAAGATGAGACTATCGTGTACTGATCGTTGAAATTCGCGTAGTATGGTTTTCAAATCCGATCAATTTTAAAATTTGTAAAACCTCGAAGTATTTCCAAGGTGTCGAACCCAAGGGAATTGATATGTCGAAAATAAAGGAAATAACTCTACTCAAAATTTGATTGCTATTTAGGAATCCGAAAATTTGGTTTGTTTCTAATTATCTAACTTTAAAAATCGAAAAATAAAAATTAAATAAAAGTTGAATTATCTAAATCAAGCAAATAAAGCAATTTAGCAAGATAAAATCACAAGTTGAAAACTAATTGATCCTAGGGTAGTATCATCTAATTGAGTTCACACAATCCATTCACTTGATTCCTTTTCCCCAAATTTTAATTCAATCCTAGAAATAATCACTCAGCCGATCTAGAATTCCGATCAAGGCAACCTAGAAAGATAGTTAATTTAAACCCTTTTTCCCGCCAAGGATCAAAGAATTTAAATCACTTAAAAAGCGTCAACTTATTTATCTATGATTTATCTTACTCCACTTAGGTCTTAAGATTAAATCATATTGTGCATCAAGTATTTCCACTAATTAATTAATCCTTCCGGGCAAAACTAATTAGCTAATATGCATCGATTAAGGGCCCTTTAATCTAGCATGAGATTTAACACATCTCGATCACAAGCCTAGGATGAAAGGTAAAAAGGTAATCAAAGGAACATCATGTGAACATCAATTAAAATTACTAACCCTAGAATCAATCAATGGATTTAGCCAGACATAATTGAAATTAAACAAGAAATAGATGGAGAATGCATATTATTAATATGAAAAGAGAGATTACAACCCTTCCGGATGAACTCTGAGTCTTCAATCTCCGAAAAAGTAGAAAAACAATAATAATTGCTGCTCCCCAAAAAGTTCTTGTCTCCAAGGAATTAATCTTGCCCAAAAAAATGTAAGAGTGTGCTAAAGATGATAAAAGATGATAAAAGATGATCAAAGATGAAAAAGAATGATAAACTAGGTCTAGAAGGGGGTGTATATAGCCTATGGGAGTTAAACTCCCGATTAGCCCTAATCTAGGAAACAAAATCTATCCAAAAGAGTCACAATCCGTCAAAATTCGAGAACCCGCGGAGCAGCCTATCGGACGCACCTATCGACCGATAGGCTGGCCCGATAGTCTGTCTGTCGGTCGACTTCACTTGATAGGGCTCGGAACACCTGTCGGACGCACCTATCGGCCGATAGGCTGGCCCGATAAGTGGTCTGACTTTTGCAAAAATTCGTTTCTTCCGTCCGTTTGACTCGACTCTCGGTCCTTTGTCTCGTTTTGGGTCCTTTTGGCTCTAAAACCCTGCAAACACACTAAAACCAACCCAAACGCGTAATACGGCTCGACTAATCATAAATAAGCCAAATACGAGCACATTAATCACGAAACGAGATAAAAACCTAGTATAAAATCCTAGAAAAATGTGGTAAAATTACCACTTATCAAACCCCCCCAAACTTGAGCATTGTTCGTCCCGAACAACAAAAAGAAAAGAAAAAGAATGTCGTGAATCATCGTGCAACTCATAGTGTTCAACCTAATCAATACTATCCTGTAATTCTCTCTAAATAATCCGAGTGTCGTAAAGCGAAATTTGCACTCGAGAATAATGATTCCAAAGTAGTCAAGTTCGATCTAATCATTCGTTCATGAAGAAAATCCAGCTCAAAGATTAACAAAACGTGAGTCAAATCGACCGTCAATATGAAAGGCTAAAATAAACAAGCTAGTTCGTCCCGTTACACAGTCTAGTGGCACAATTTTCACGAGTTTCATAACAAATAAACCTCAGACAGTATTCCCTTATATATATGTTCAAGAATTTGATTCGATTTGACCACTAGGTTAGGATCTCGGGATGTTTCATCGGGGTAATCCTAGGATGGAACTTCCATTCTCATGTATTAGGAAACCGTTTGACGTAAAAGACACTCATGGGGCACATGGATGCTTCTAGTTACTAAGTTCCCGTCTACAGCGGAGAAACAACTCGAATATATAATTTCCGCATGTCCGAATCAAGGTCGCCGTTTTGCGCTAGAGTAAACAGCGGGTCACGCGAATACCCCCGGTTACTAGGTTCCCTATCATTGGCACATGTGAAATATCTAAATCACTAGTCTAATCAGAGTCGTCGTTTTACGCGAGGGTAAACAACGGGTCACGCGAATGCCCTCGGTTACTAGACTTCCCTTCATAGAACAACATTATCTCGACTTTTGGGAAAAACTGACCGACTCTAAACTCAATCTAAGTGCCAACACGACTAAAGAAACAGTACGACTCACTATCCGGAAGATGTAACCAAACGTATTGACGGTGATTTTAAAACAAGTATGTATCATCTCTTATCTGCCAAGACCTCTACAATCACGAAAAATTTTGGACCTAAATGAATACTATGCAAAACAGAAATAACTGACTACAACTCGACTAAAACTCGACCGTTTCTTGGAGAAAAAGCGATGTCGTAACATCGGTATCACACAAATAGAAGCACGAAAAATTCACGAATAAAGAAAAACTAAGACAAGCAAGGCTATCTAAAAAAAATTTTTTACGCAAAGTAGACCAAAATCTAAAAAAAAACTATTTACCCAAGCAAGGCATCAAAGCAAACAACGAAAAGTAAATAAAAGCAAACACGAAAGCAAAAAACTACTACGACCTAAAAAATAGAAACTAGCAAACACACCAAACGAAAATGAACATAAAAATCTAAAAACTAAGCAACCAAAGCCAAATCCACGCAACACCAATATGAGAAGCACAAATAAAAACAACGGGCACCAACACAAGCAAATAGTGATACAAGGCATACAAGGTACTCACACGTGCCGAAATTAACAAAGCCGCACTTCTCCCCCAAACTTATTTCGCATCCCAAAGGAGGAATAAGTTTGAAAAGAGAAAGGAGTGGCTTTGTTAGCGAATTACTGATCACTGTGGCGGAAATGGCGGGTTTGTCGGCCGAGAGCTCCCTTTCCTTCTCTGTGGTTGCCTTAGACTTTCCGGCCTTACACGGCTTCGACTTCTTGCTTTGATTTCCAGCCATTTCAAAGTTCCTACAAAACAACCATCCAATCAATATCCAATAAGCGACTCATAATGCAAACATTCAACGAGTGTCGACATAATCCAATAATCCCACAATATCAACTAAGAGCCCTATAATGTCCAATAAACATCAAAATCATAGACCCGACAGCCATATACTACGATCAACAAATCACACAACCTCCCCCAAACTTCGACTCCCCCATTTCATATTCAAAGGATCAAAATCACAACCCACAATAACAAAACTACATACTATGATCATATTAGGACAAATTCTCTCCAATCCAATCTAATTCATTCAAAATTCGAATCATCATCAACAATTCAACTCATATCAATCCCAATTAACAATTCAATTCAACAAATTCGAAATTAGGGTTCTTCCAATTTGGTTTTTTTTTTTCAAAATTCGTTCAATTTCATCAATTAATCCCCCAATTCGAAGTACCCATGAACAATCAAGCATAGATAACATGTTTCCATCAAGATTCTATCAACAATCGGGCATAAAATTCACAAAACATCAAAGTCTAACAAAAGCCCCCAAAAAGTGGATCTCCAATTCGAAATTCATCAAAACTCCAAAAAGAATCCGTCAAAGTGCTTCAAAACATGTATAGAATTGAAAAACAAGAGGATTAAGTGTCGAAATTAAGTACCTTGATCGAATTTTGAAGGAAGAACAATATAGAAAATCGCCCCTTGTTTTCTTATCGGCCGATGTGTGTGTGTGTGTGAGAAAAACGGGTGGTTAAGGTGTTTAAAAGGGGTTATTAATCAACCGGGTCGAAGCGGATTCTGGACCGGGTATGTCCTATCGGCCTGGCCTATCGGCCGATAGGTGTCTGATAGATGACAGAAAGTTACGTACCTGACTATCGGGCGGGACCTATCGGTCGATAGGGTCTGCCTATCGACCACTGCTTGTAACATTTAATTTTTTTAATTTTCCTCAGCCTATCGGCCGGGCCTATCGGCCGATAGGCTCGCCCGATAGGTTGTTCGTGAAAATTTTTTCAACTTTTTCTATTTCGCATACTTGGTCCCGTTTTCGCTTGGATATGGCGATTAAAGACCTGCAAGTATCCAAAACTCGGCGTGCATGGATTAGAACTAAACAAAACTAACAAAGCTACTACGAAACTAGAAACTACAAAAATCACGCAAACGAAAAATCGAAAACAAACGAATAAAACGAATTAATATACATACGTTGGGTTACCTCCCAACAAGTGCTACGTTTAACGTCTTTAGCTAGACGATACCTCACTCATCCTGGGTCTTCGAGGTAAGTAACATACTTCTCTTCGTGGTGCAACGGCTTGAAATAGTGCTTCATCTGATGTCCGTTCACAATAAACTTGTTCCCATCTTCTTTCATCACGACACATGATCCGTTTTGATTTACTTGAAAGACGGTGTATGGACCAGTCCACTTCGACATCAACTTCCCCGGAGATAGACGAAGCCAAGAATTGAAAACGAGCACTTCGTCTCCCGGGACGAAGTCCTTCTTCCGAATGCGATCATCGTGAAACTTTTTCGCTCTTTCCTTGTAAATCCTCGCATTTTCGAAAGCCTCGATCGATCGGTCCTCAGCGACAACTCCCCCTTGAACGGGTTTGTTGACATCAAGATAGCATACGTCCCTCTCATTAGATCGAAACTCGTTCGCCTCCAACATTCGAACATACTTTGGCAAATCCTCGTAAATTTCTTCAACATCGGAATGTGAGTAAATGGATTGTGAAATGCAATGCTCCAACAAGTCGGTCGGGGGCGGCATAATAGACTCAATTTCATAACATTCCTCGGGCGCATCCTCGGGCTTCTTCATCGCGTCATAGATGGAAATTTTCAGATTTTGATCATTAACACGGAAGGTAAGATCACCCTCTTGGACGTCGATAAGTGCTCTCCCGTCGCTAGAAACGGTCTCCCAAAGATCAATGGTTGATTCTCGTCCTCGGGCATATCAAGAACTACGAAATCGTAGGGAAGACTAAGTGTTGGACTCTAACGAACACATCCTCCACAACTCCCCTCGGATAAGAGATCGACCAGGTCCGCCATGAGTAGAGAAATGGTAGTCGGCTTCATCTCCCCAATCTTCAACCTCTTAAAGATGGATAGAGGCATAAGATTGATGCTTGCCCGAGATCACACAACACATTATCTTGAACGTTTGGTCGCCAATCATGCATGTCAAAGTAAAACGTCCCGGATCCTTCTGCTTGAGCGGGAGCTTGTTTTGAATGATAGCGCTACACTCCTCTGTCAAATATATTGTTTCAAACTTCGCCAACTTCCTCTTGCTTGCCACAGCGTCTTTCAAGAATTTAACGTACCCCGGCATGTCTCTCAAAGCGTCTAGAAGTGGAATGTTGATATTCACCTTTTGAAACATGTCGATAAACCGTTGAAGCTTTTCATCATATCTCGACTTGGCCAATCGCTGTGAAAATGGAGCTTTAACCTCAAAATCCTTCACATTCGAACCTAAAGGAGCCTTTCGACCGATAGGGGGGTCGATAGGCTCAATTTCTGGTATTCTGTCTGGGTATCGGGTGGAACTATCGGCCGATAGTCTTGGCAGAAAGGCATGCTGCGTTTCATCTGCCTTCTCGTTCTCGGCTCCCGTTTCTAGTACATCCTCGTTTCCAGATTTCTCAACTTCAGCCCCATGATTACTGTACCTTGTCCCACTCCGAAGCTCGATTGCGTTGCATTGTTGCGTTTTCGGGTTGGTCTCGTCTTGCTCGGAAAAATGGCCGGTTTATGAATTGGCTTGGCGTTCGCCATTTGACCCATTTGGGTCTCCACCATCGACATCCGCTTTGTCAAGGCTATCACCGAGTTTCCAATAGATGTCACACTATGCTCGAGAGCCCGGACCTCTTATGCCTTTATAAATAAAATCTTTTTGACTCGCCTCTAACCGTTCCAACATCTCTTCCATCGGTGTCTTAGCAATCGGCTCTTGAATAACCCGTTTTCACGTTAAATCCCGGTGGTGGCTGAAGAGCATTGTTCGGGTTGGCATAGGAGAAATTAGGGTGGTTTCGATTGTTCGGATAATAGTTCCCCCAATTTCCCCCTTGCCGGAAGTTTCCTCCTTGCACGTAATTTACATCCTCCTCAATTGCAATAGGCTCGTTTAGCTCTTCAAAAACTGCATTGACTCCCAAAGTCTTCTTTCTTAGCATCTCAAGCTCTTTTTGTTGTCTATCAAATTTCGCCTTCAAATCACCGTAGGCGTCCTCGTCACCGGATGGGAGCTTTCTTCTCGTCAGCTTCCTATCGGTCACCTCCTCGTAATCATTGTTGACCGCTAGCTCGATGAGATTCTTGGCCTCTTCATAATCGTTAGCAAGAAATCCCCCTTTCGAGGAATAGTCTAACTCTCTTCTAGCCTTCCTCGTCAAACCCCGATAAAACTGAATGTAGATTTCCTCCTTGTCAATTCCATGCTGTGGGCATTTGCGAAGTAGCTTCTTAAATCGGATCCATGCCTCGTATAAGTATTCATCCTCATATTGCTCGAATTGCAAGATATTGATTTGTTTTTGCACCTTCGAGGGAGGATAGAACTGTGCTAAGAACAACCGAGTCATCTCTCTCCAAGTACCAATTTCCTTCCGATCTAGGCTCTTGTACCAATCTAGCGCATCGTCTTCTAAGGAGAACCGGAATAGGCGGAGCTTAATGACATCCGGAGGCACTCCGTTTTGCTTGATGGTGGCACATATGTCCAAAAACGACTCAAGATGAGCGTTTGGATCTTCATTAACTCCTCCTCCGTATGTTTGAGACTTCACCGTAGCGATGAGGGACGGCTTAAGCTCGAAGTTGTTGGCATCAATCTTCCCCCAACCTCCTTCTTGATAATCGTCGGCTTCGGTCGGCGGGCATTCAAAGGGATCTTCTCGGGACGAGCGAGTTCTCGTGGTGGGTCAACAATGCGGCCGCCATGGTATCAACGATAGGTCTAGAAATAGTCTCGGTTCTCGCTTCTTGCTTCTTCCTCCTCAAAGACTTCTCGATTTCCGGATCCAAAGAAAATAAGTCCTTTCCTTGGGATCTTGTGATCATGCACCGCCTACAAGGAAGAGAAAACAAGATGTGAGGAAACGAGATCGAATATTAATAATAATAGTATACAACCTAAGGTAACAATCTCTTCTTTTTCGAATTATCCCTTTAAGTTTTCTATCAATTCCCCGGCAACGGCGCCAAAAATTGATCGCTTAAATTCGCGTAGTATGGTTTTCAAATCTGATCAATTTTAAAATTTGTAAAACCTCGAAGTATTTCCAAGGTGTTGAACCCAAGGGAATTGATATGTCGAAAATAAAGGAAATAACTCTACTCAAAATTTGATTGCTATTTAGGAATCCGAAAATTTGGTTTGTTTCTAATTATCTAACTTTAAAAATCGAAAAATAAAAATTAAATAAAAGATGAATTATCTAAATCAAGCAAATAAAGCAATTTAGCAAGATAAAATCACAAGTTGAAAACTAATTGATCCTAGGGTAGTATCATCTAATTGAGTTCACACAATCCATTCACTTGATTCCTTTTCCCCAAATTTTAATTCAATCCTAGAAATAATCACTCAGCCGATCTAGAATTCTGATCAAGGCAACCTAGAAAGATAGTTAATTTAAACCCTTTTTCCCGCCAAGGCTCAAAGAATTTAAATCACTTAAAAAGCGTCAACTTATTTATCTATGATTTATCTTACTCCACTTAGGTCTTAAGATTAAATCATATTGTGCATCAAGTATTTCCACTAATTAATTAATCCTTTCGGGCAAAACTAATTAGCTAACATGCATCGATTAAGGGCCCTTTAATCTAGCATGAGATTTAACACATCTCGATCACAAGCCTAGGATGAAAGGTAAAAAGGTAATCAAAGGAACATCATGTGAACATCAATTAAAATTACTAACCCTAGAATCAATCAATGGATTTAGCCAGACATAATTGAAATTAAACAAGAAATAGATGGAGAATGCATATTATTAATATGAAAAGAGAGATTACAACCCTTCCGGATGAACTCTGAGTCTTCAATCTCCGAAAAAGTAGAAAAACAATAATAATTGCTGCTCCCCAAAAAGTTCTTGTCTCCAAGGAATTAATCTTGCCCAAAAAAATGTAAAAGTGTGCTAAAGATGATAAAAGATGATAAAAGATGATCAAAGATGAAAAAGAATGATAAACTAGGTCTAGAAGGGGGTGTATATAGCCTATGGGAGTTAAACTCCCGATTAGCCCTAATCTAGGAAACAAAATCTATCCAAAAGAGTCACAATCCGTCAAAATTCGAGAACCCGCGGAGCAGCCTATCGGACGCACCTATCGACCGATAGGCTGGCCCGATAGTCTGTCTGTCGGTCGACTTCACTTGATAGGGCTCGGAACACCTGTCGGACGCACATATCGGCCGATAGGCTGGCCCGATAGGTGGTCTGACTTTTGCAAAAATTCGTTTCTTCCGTCCGTTTGACTCGACTCTCGGTCCTTTGTCTCGTTTTGGGTCCTTTTGGCTCTAAAAACCTGCAAACACACTAAAACCAACCCAAACGCGTAATACGGCTCGACTAATCATAAATAAGCCAAATACGAGCACATTAATCACGAAACGAGATAAAAACCTAGTATAAAATCCTAGAAAAATGTGATAAAATTACCACTTATCATGTACACGATGGTCTTTCGTGGGCACGATGGGTACACACGACGGTCGTCGATCGTGTGTGCCGTCGTGTGCTAGAAGACCAAAAGCTACTGCCTTGCACACGATCGCAGGCACACGATCGTTGCCTGTCGTGTGAACCGTCGTGTGGCACACGATGGTCTTCACACGACGGGCATCGATCGTGTGCCTGCGATCGTGTGCAAGGCAGAATTTTTTTTTTCGTTCTCTTAAGCATTCTATCATATTCTTATGAGTTGTATGTCCATATTGCAGACTGGTTGCGTATGGAAGAGACCAACATTGCGTTTTGTTACACGTCAAGTGAATCTTTACATACGGGAGGCGGTATTTAAAGAGATCATTGAGACATTAAGAAGTATGGGCCGCAATTCCATTTGCCGATCGAGCTATCGAGAGCTTGACCGAGGGGGTCTGGGCGCTTGATTAAAGTTAGGAGGAATGGGAGTTCAAATACTGCCCTACATCACTTGATTGCCCGTCAATTGGAGGGTGATCAAATCCCCCCGGATGAGTCGTGGTTCCAGGTTTGCGGGAGGACCATTCGTTTTACGGCCCGTAATTTTGCCTTGATCACGGGACTCCATTTTGGAAACTCTACCTTCCATCCCCAGGACGACCATCTCCTTCCGTCTGACGGTATTTTCCACAGAATACTACATGGCAAAAATATTAAGGTTAGTGTTCTGCGGAAGAGGTTCAATGCTCGAGATTTTGGTAGAGACATAAGAGATTATGTCAAGGTTGCCAATTTGCTTATATACTACTACTTTATCCTATACCATGAAGACATGATGGTCGAGACATGGGCATGGGCATTAGTGGAGGATTTCGAGCAGTGGGATATGTTTCCTTGGGGTTCTTATGCCTTTGGGGTTTTATCTTACTACATAGGCAACGTTGCCATGAAGGAGGGACAAGAGCACAAGGACTATCACTTCTATGGTCCTGTTTGGGCTTTACAAATATGGTCGTATGAGATGATTCCTGCATTGGGAGCATTGTGTGGTATTCGAGATAAAACTGTCCAAGTCCCCCGGTGTTTGATGTGGACTACGAGGAAGATGATTTGTGATTACACTCATTTCTTAGACGATAAGGTACATAAATTTGTAAACGTATTTTCTCCTGACTTCATCTCTTAAACGTTATGTGATTGCCCATCTAATGGTATTATTTAATAACTAATTTTGCGGCCAGAGTACTTCCTCTTTCTGCATTTGGAGGAGGAAGAGGTGAGTACTACTACCCGAGCTTTGAGAATGGCTCGCCATATGACGTTAAGTTCATTAAGCTGTAAGAATAGTGTGAAGAATAAGGAGGATAAGCTGCGCCGATCCAGGAAGAAAGTTATGGATAGGTTGAAGAAGGCTGCTGGAAAATTGATTACATATGAGTCGGCACATAAAGTGTCGAAGCGACGCCGGCAGAGTACCCCACCAGTAGATGGTGCAGAGACATCGGACCGGGAGAGGCAGCCAGAGAGAGTGTGTTGTGTCCACGGACTTCCTTGTCCGGACCACACCCAGGACACGAGCAGGGATGAGTACTTCGATCGCCGTTTGAAGGCGATCTTGTACGACGATTCTGAGTCCGGATTTATTGCTCGAGTTTCTCGCCGGGTGCTTTCTGGGATCGTGGATTTCTTCGGACCTATGCATAGACGTTCTGGGAGCCCGGTACACTACTCAGCTGGGAGCCATGATAGACCTCGTCATTCTGCATCTGTTAGCAGCGCCCAGCGGAGGATTCCTGACCCTCCATGTCACTCAGTCTCTGGCGCAGCACACAGTCACCATTCTCATCGTCAGCCTAGTCATCATTCTCAGCGTCAGCCGAGTCACCATTCTCAGCGTCAGCCGAGTCACCATTCTCAGCATCCGCCTACCCACCATTCTGAGGTCCAGCACAGTCACCATTCTCAGATTCATCATTCTATTGAGCGGACTCAGCAGCCCCTTGATTACGAGCATTAGTATGAGCCATTTGAGGCGCCGTTTTAGCAGTATGGGACGATGTTCGACTGGTTTCAGGACGAGCATCATTACAGTGCGATGTTTCGAAGTGAGGGTGGTGGTCTGGCGGCAACCTCCATTTCGGATCGAGCGGCCCGTTTTTGAGATCGAGCGGCCAGCTGTCTGACTCTGATCGTTATAGTTGTGAGAGGGATGCTGAGGGTGACGAAGATGGTGAGAGTGCCGGAACGCAGCATTTGGGTGAGCGTAGTCTTCCACCGCGAGTGAGTCGACCATCTGCTGCTCTTCGGGAGCCTTTTGTGGTTGCGCCTCCAAGAGATAGCGAGGCTCTGAAGAAGTTGTACCTACAGTTAGGAGGGAGCACCACGTGATGCTATTGTCCGGTGTTTGGAGACTGGGCATGCTCTCACCCAGGCGTTATTTGACTGGATAGAGTCTAGCCGTGAAGACTTTGATGCCGAGGTGATAGACTGTTATGTGCTTGCGACTCGAGCGAGGCTTCGGAGGGGAGTCCGTAGTGTTGGTGTCGGTAGAGTTGGCACTGTACTTGCCAGCTCCCTATTTTACGTAAGTTCTATAACCTACTCACTTGTATATCATTGGTGTGATATCGATGTTTTTTAATTTTGTGGTTTGGCTTTTTGTAGTTAGTTTTGGCCAACGAGTTTGCAAGACTCCATCCGGATGATCCACTTGGTATCAAGGTGACGGGGAAGCCGGTTTACAAGGAGTGGAAAATTCCTAAATGCATCGAGGACTACATGACAGGTCTTGATACACCACATGCGGTTCCATGGTTGAATTGCAATGAAGTAAGTTTGAAATTTATATTTATAAATAATTGACGATTTGTTGCCATTTGAAATTTATATTTATAAATGATTCGCTATGTTTGATGTGATGATCTTATATGATTACATATTTTGTTTGAACAGATCATTGCCATTTGTTGCCTCGACCAAAGCCATTGGGTGACTATCAAGATTGACATCATAGCATGGACCGTGGAGTTGTACGATTCCTTGTCACACCACCACGAAGATGGTCGATACCGATTCAACCAACTGCGACCGATTATGCGTCTGATGCCTCGTGTGCTAGCTCAATCCGGGTATTGGATGAACAACCAATCGAAAACGAAGTATGACACGGAGATGAGTTTCAAAATTATGCCACGTGAGCTACAGTTCATACAAAACGACAATCAAAGTTGTGTCCCCTTCGCGTGCATGTACTTGGATCGACTCGTCTCTGCAAACCCAGGAGCAAGGCACCAAATCAAGGAACTTAATGAAAAATATATTAAGAAATATCGATATGGTTTAGCTGCTAAAATCTTTATGTTGTCTTTAGACATGTAGAATGGTTTATGGTGTGTTGTACAATATTTATGTTGTATTTAGACAGTTTTTGATGAATGTGTCAGTGTTGTTAAATCTGAATGTGTTGGCACTGTGTTACACACGATGGATGCACACTATCGTGGCCATCGTGTGTTACGATCGTGTGCAACCTACCCACGGTCATGCGTCTGATGCTGTCGTGTGCGCACGATGGCTGGCATGACTGTGTGCACACGACCGTGAGTACCATCGTGGGCACGGTCGTGCACACGATCGTGTGTTCCATCGTGCACACGGTTGGACACGACCGTGTGTACACGATCGTGTGCATATGAACTTTTGGTATTTTTGCAAATTTGAACTATTGTGTTATCTAGAATGATGTTTTGTGATTCAAACATCGCTTGTTCAAACATTAATTACTATATAGCTTCTTATACAAACTCCTATTTGTCATTTCATTGTAATTCATTAGTATATGAGGTAATTCATGCAGATGATTGAACTTATCCGTACGTACTAATACACTGAGAACAATTGGACGACACATGATATGCAATATATTATGTTAATTCAATCAATAACTTTTTAGATAAGTGTATCATTAACAAATAATTGTTAATATATAAGTAACAACACCTAAATTGACGAGTAATTTGAGAAATTGGTGAAAATTCTTGATGTTCTTGTGCACACGATCGTGTGTGCCATCGTGGACACGACCGTGTGTACACGATCGTGTGTATATGAACTTTTGGTATTTTTGCAAATTTGAACTATTGTGTTATCTAGAATGATGTTTTGTGATTCAAACATCGCTTGTTCAAACATTAATTACTATATGGCTTCTTATACAAACTCCTATTTGTCATTTCGTTGTAATTCATTAGTATATGAGGTAATTCATCCAGATGATTGAACTTATCCGTACGTACTAATACACTGAGAACAATTGGACGACACATGATATGCAATATATTATGTTAATTCAATCAATAACTTTTTAGATAAGTGTATAATTAACAAATAATTGTTAATATATAAGTAACAACACCTAAATTGACGAGTAATTTGAGAAATTGGTGAAAATTCTTGATGTTCTTGTGCACACGATCGTGTGTTCCATCGTGGACACGACCGTGTACACGATCGTGTGTATACGTGGATACAACGCTAATTTGACACCTGGTTGACAACGTGTCACACGATTGGAACACGCGATCGCGGCGATCGTGTACACGATCGTGTTTACTTCAAAGGTCAAATTATTTTATTATAAAATCCCATCGTGGGTCGGTCCTCCCCCCTTTATTATAAAATCCCATCGTGTGTGCCATCGTGGACACGACCGTGTACACGATCGTGTGCATACGTGGATACAGCGCCAATTTGACACCTGGTTGCCAACGTGTCACACTATTGGAACACGCGATCGCGGCGATCGTATACACGATCGTGTTTACTTCAAAGGTCAAATTATTTTATTATAAAATCCCATCGTGGGTCGGTCCCCCCCCTTTATTATAAAATCCCATCGTGGGTCGGTCCCCTCCCCCCCCTTTATTATAAAATCCCATCGTGAGGATAAAATCCCATCGTGGGTTGGTCCCCCCCCCCTTTATTATAAAATCCCATCGTGGGTCGGTCCCCCCCTTTATTTTAAAATCCCATCGTCGGTCGGTCTCCCCCCCTTTTTCACTTCAAACCCTAATCAATTAACATCAGTTGGCCATTCATTAAAATCAAATACGCGAAATGAGCGGCCGATTACGAGAAACCGATTTAGGAGGAAGCGAAGCACCACCACCAAAAAGAAGAAGGTGGATACCTACTCCCAACCCACCATACAGAACTAGGCCGAGAGGAAGATACTCAGTGCTCAGAGTAAGTTTTTTTATTTTGTTGTATGTGTAGTGACTGTCATTGCAAATTAATGTGTTCCATGAAACAGGGCCTATTTAAAAACACTGCGAGCACTCCAGTCATACTAGATGGTGATGATGATAATGATTTGGAGATTTCTGAGAATAAAAGCAAAAAAGTTATTTTGGAAGAGGAAGTTCATGAAGACGGTGATACAAGACTAAAGATACAGCAGCAGATTGGGGAAAAGGGATCCAATTGATTGTTTTTTTATGTTATTATTAGATATTTTTGTGTGATGGTGATGAACTTTTGTTTTGTAAAGTTATATGTTTTGGAACTGTAAACTATTGCTCTTTGAAGTGAGCTACTTTGTTATGGTTAATGTTTGGCTCCATAATCACCTTTATTTGCTTTACATAACTGAACACTTAAATTTCAATTCAAATGTAAAGAAAATAGACACAAAATTATGCATTTCAACTAATAATCAGAATACTGAATCAATACATGGTCCATCGAGGATCAAAATATCAGCACATGATTGTGGCTAGTAAGTCACAAAATATAAAAATACATAAGCAATTTAAGTTTCACGGTATGGACATCCCCTTATGTCATGGTCATCATTACGGCAAATGCTACACCTCTTTTTCTGCCGGCGCCTTTGCCTCGTTTGTTCATCGATTTCTTGAGTTTCTTCAGTGATATTCAAATCCACACCACCTATGGGAATGAATGCTATGCAAGATTTTCTATTGTGGCGGTTCCTTTACACCTACCGCACACTGAGGCCGTCCACTGTAGGCAAATTTTCAACAATGACCGTGCGCGACTCATCCTTGGTCGGCCGCTTGTCGTAGCCCCTCCGGAGGTACGCAAACGATGGATGAGATCTCGGTGGGACATTCCACTCATCAGGATGTGGGATGGGGCTAATATGCTCCTTATAAGTCTCTCTAAGGCCTTGTTGCTTGAAATAACGACTAACAAAATCATACACGGACAAACCATTGCTGGCGCGCCTGTTACAATAAGCAATTATGTCAAGGATGTTGTATAGGATAATGTATTTTTTATATTGATGAGGTGATAAATCCAGACCATCCCTGTTTTGCAAACGATGGCAAAACACGATCGCGTCGATCGTGTGTTACGATCACGGTGATCGTGGGGTTACGATCGTGCCCATTGGGTTACGATCGTGCCCATCGTGTGTTACGTTCACGGTGATCGTGGGGTTACGATCGTGCCCATTGTGTTACGATCGTGCACATCGTGTATCCCATCGTAGGTTACGATAAGGGCGATCGTGGGTTACGGTCATGGCGACCGTGGGGTTACGATCGTGCCCATCATTGGTTACGTTCGTGCCCATCGTGGGTTACGATCGTGCCCATCGTGGGTTACGATCGTGCCCATCGTGGGTTACGATCGTGCCCATCGTGGGTTACGATCGTGACCATCGTGAGTTTCGAACGTGACCATCGTGGGTAACGATCGTGCCCATCGTGGGTAACGATCGTGCACACAACAGCGTAGACATGTACCTTATAGCGGCAGCGGCATGACGACATGGAATCTGATCCAAATCAAACTCACGACAACAACATGTCCATGTTCGAAGGTCGACCTCATAAGAAACTTTGTTTTCTTCGACTTTATAAACAAGTTGGGTGGTAGCTCGAACGGTAAGAGTCAGACTGGCTTGCACAGAGTTAGAAAGCTTTTCAAAAGTGTGCATTGTCAACTCATGGTCTCTTGACGTAGCTTCTCCCCGCTTCTCATCAAACCAATTTTCTAAAATTAGGCGAAATATCTCAAGTAACGAGCAAACAGGTAAACGTCTAGCCCACAACATATGATTATTAAAGCATTCAACAACATTGGATGTCAAGAAGTTATAGCGTCGTACCGGACACTTCGACCTAGCCCACCTCTCTGGCCCAATTTCAAAAACTTCTTCTCGATGCGTGTAGGCAGCAGTTCTAAAGAGTCCTATAGCATGCGCACCATAGGAGGTCAGATTTTTTGCAAGATGGTGATAGCAAAACCCGTGGAATGCATTCGGATAGACGGCTCGAACAGCATTCTGAATGCTCTTATGTTGGTCACTCACAATCAGTAAATCTTCCGTCGGATTGTAGCATCTGCGCAGGTTATACAGAAAATAAGTCCATGACTCGTCGTTCTCTATCGGACCGAGACCAACAGCAAGAGGAAAAACTTGCTCGTTCCCGTCAAATGTGACGGCCGCAAATAGAGTTCCTTTATTCCTTCCCTTTAGGTGGGTCCCATCAACTATAATCACCGGTCGAAGGCACGTATCAAATGCCCTAATACTCTGTCCGAGTGCAACGAACATGTGGCGAAACACTCCCTCACGAGTCGTACGCAAATCATAAATTGTCCTGGATTACGCTGTTTTAACAAATACGGATAAGATGGGAGCCTCGATACGACTCATCGCCGCCATATGTATTCTCTATCGCTATATTCCTCGTCAGGAGAGCAAAAATGGATAGCATGTCTATGCCGTACTCCCTACGCATCTCTGCTATCATCTCCTTTGGACTCAATGTGACCCCTCACCAGTCGATCTTTTAGCAAAATAATGGACGGCAACCTCGAAGTGACCGATCGTGCGGCAAAGACGGTTCAAATCAGGTACAGTGTGCTCCAATGTCAACTTAGTAATTCTCCAAATAGTTGCACCCTCAATAGCACACAACCTAAAGTGACAATTTCTTCGCCCACTCTTACAGGACAAACACTATACGTTTATCGGCGGAGCGATCGGTGATACTGCTGTAGCATGTTTTCCAAATGATACATTCCTACGATTATCCTCAACTCTATCTTGAGCGAAAGGTGGACCCCACCTCTAGTGGCCGTGCTTAGGTGGAGGCCGCTCGACCCAACCCAAAGTCCGGCACTACCGGGTCAAATGGAATGATCGATTCGCATTGATTGTAGATGCTCATGCTCGCTCGTAGATTGATGGTCGGATGAGAAGTTCCACGACTCATAATCCTATCCATTTGGGCGGTTGGCGAAGCAAGAAATTCCGCAGATAGTGACTCAAGCAAGTCTTTACAACAATCTTCATCTTAGGATGTATGCAAGTCTTCATCTTGCTGTTCTTCGTCGTCTTCCTCATCTTCATCGTATTGATACTCTTTGGAAGGCATGTCATAATTTATGTTGCGGGCTCTACTCTCGATTGCTACATCCCATATTAACCTTGGGAGTGGAGGAGGCTGTTCTCAACATAGACCTCGGGATCCTCCTTGTATTCTACTAGTAATCGAAGTATCTCGGTATCGCCCGTAATAGGACTTTTACTTTGTTTCCTTTGGCCATGTGTGTCAAGTACCATAATTTGTAATCGGACTCATTTGGACCACCCAAACCCTCTCCGATAACCCCCACGAGGTTTGCACGACTAACTTTGCTCGTGTCGATATAGACAAAAAGGAGTCCCGTCTACATATGTCGATCGCTCCCAATGACCACCGTGATGTATCAAAATACCTGCTACGACATCGATTACAAAAAGATGAATAACTATTCGGAAAAATGAGCGAACAATATTACGGTGCCTTAGACACGGCCGATGCACACGGCCGTATACTACCGTGTGCGGTGATCGTGTGCAAGTTTCGTCCATGAACACGATCGCGCACGATTTTAGTCGATCGTGTTAAGCGATCGTGTACACGTTAGTGTTGCGCGCGATGTTAAGGTCGTTGCGCCGCGAGCGTTGCACCGCGATCGTTGCACCGCGGTGGTTTCCCATCGTGTGCGGCGATCGTGTCCGTAAACAGTCTGGAATTTTTTTCATCATTCAAATAATGATGCATACCTTCTTATGAACTTCGAAGCGCGACAAATGAAGTCCTATTTCAACGTCAACTTTTATTTTCGAACAATCTTGTGATTTCTATAAGATTTTTTGAGAGACCCTTTGTCAAAAATAAAATGGTTGTGTTGTTTTGATGTATATGTTTGTAGTTAAATTTTGGTTCTTGGACATTAATATCGATCGGAGGAGGAAAGTAAAAAAGAAAAAAGAGAAGAAAAGTAGTTTAAATTAAATAAATAAAAAAAGAGAAGTCAACAATACAACAAAAGAGAGGGTATTTTAGTCTTTTTAATCAAAATGGTACCAAAAACTTATAGTTTTATGAATGAGGATATAGAACTTATCAATTTTATGCTTTGGTATTAAAAAATTGATTCCCACTATTAATAATATATTATAGGCAACAAAAATAATATAATAATAATTTGATTACTTGTTTTGTTGAAGTAGATTCTAAAGTTAACGCGCGAGAATATGAGATATAGTAACTAACAACAAATTTAAATCCAAAATTATGTCGTATTTTTTTTTAATTCACATTACTCATTTAGTTATCTGGTTGGTCCATTGTAACTTATACGGCGTACCTAAATTAGTACAATTTTTTCAAATCTAATAATATCCATAATTTTGTTTGATTTTATTAAGTTATGTAGATATACGATACAAATATTGCTATTATATATGGTTTTACTGCGCAACATATTTTTATGGGTCTCCCATTTAGCATTTTTTATGATTATTCTGTGTAATATATTTTTATAGTTCTCTCGTGTGGTTTCATTGTGTAGCATCTTCTTATCATTTTCTCCATTAGTATTTTCTTATGGTTATCATGTGTAATATTTTTTTTATGATTCTCCCGTATAGCAGTTTCATTGTTGTGAGAATCAATTTTTTAATACCAAACCATAAAATTGATAAGTTATATATCCTCATTCATAAGAGTGTAAGTTATTGATAACATTTTGCTTAAAAAGACTAAAATGTCCTCCAAAAAGGTGTTGATGTTGACTTTCCTTTTTTACCTTTTAGTGATAGATTTAAGGGTATTAATGTCTTTTGGTATCAAAAACTTATACTCTTATGAATGATGATATATAACTTGTTACTTTTATGGTTTGGTATTATAAAAGATAGAACCCTTCATTGTTTATCCATGTTTGAACATTCTTATATTTCTTCTATGCAACATCTTCTTGTTGTTCTTCTGCTTCTCTCATATAACATCTTCTTATGATTCCTCCTGTTTTAACCTATTCTTGTGAAAAAGCAAAAAAGTTACTAAAAACATCCACAAAGTGACACATAAGGCAACTCATTATGGTGCATGTGCCTCCAACAAACTCACTATTAATATAATATATAAAAATATAGATAGACTAATTAATTAATAACACTATAGTAAGAAAAATCAATAAAAAATAAAAACTCCACAAAATGAAGCATAAGCCAAATAAATAAAGCTAAAAAAACTAGATTTAATATATTATATAGATATAAATTTGTATACAAATATATAAATATAGGTAGATTGGTCGATCAATAAGTCAATAGTAGGAAGATCTGAAAAATATTCAAAAATATAAAATGATATATAAGTCAAATCAATAACAAACCTATCAAATATGATTTTTAATATATTATTTAAATAATTAATTAATAAGATAATAGTAGAAAAATTTAAATAAAAAATCATTAAAAATATATAAGCGAAATCAATAACAAAGCTCAAAAAAACTTAATTTTAGCATCACTAGTGCATAATTGACCTAAGGTAACATATGTATGGTAACACTTTATGAAATTCAAGTTTATCGAATATTTAAGTAACACCTTGGTAATACTTAATCAATAGGTAACACTTGATGTATCACTTTTTTTATTAGTAACATTTTGAAGTAACACTTTTTTAATTGAGTAACACTTTGAAGTAACACTTTAAAATAGATAGCACTTTAGTAACACTTTTAGGTATCACTTAATGTTTTTTAATTAGAAGAAGTGAATTCTCATATAATATTTTGATTGCAAAAAAAAACTCTGTGAAAATTTCTCCCGCGGCCATCAATTTTTTCCACATATTGTTCTCAAAATTCCCTCGCACACAAAACATATCCCGCCACGACTCAAACCCGTTCTTCACGATTCGAGAGATTCCACGGGAAGGCTCTGTTTCTTCAGGACTACTCAAGGACCAATTCCACGACTCAAGGAGAGATTGCATGGGTAAGTCCTTCCGGCGAAAATTTTCTGGTAGCAGAGGAATATGTTTCATTGTTTAAGACCGCAGTGAGTAATTTTGTTTCCATCAAATATTTTTGGGTAATCTCTACAATTCCTGCATAATTTTTCTGCAGTCAATTTTTTTCTGTTTAGTTTTTTTTTTCAATTTCCTGAAGGGGTTTTTTCTGTTTGGGAATTTAATTGAGCACTGATAATTTCCTGAATTTGGGTTTTTTCTGCTTGATTTTATTTGCTAGGGACTGTGAGTCTGTGATTGAAGTTGGGAATGATATTTTAGTAGTCAGATTCAGGTGAGGTTTGAGCCTAAAAATTTAACCACAAAAAATGTGTATTTATTTTTTTAATGCCCATACTAAGCTGGGTAGGTTCATATGGAATCAAATTTCACCCCAACTTTCTGTTATGCCTACTGTGTATTAATCATGATAGCTTCTGGTGATTTTATGTTGGAATAAGTTTCTGATTCAGTTTTAAAGGCAACTAGATATAGTAATATACCAATATAAACACTATGCTTGAAGTTGGGAATTTAGTTTACATCATGTCACTGTAAAATTCAATTTTAGCTATTTGGATAATGGGGTTTGTTTTCTTAAGACTGAAAATTTCATCGTGTTTGATTGTGAGAACATTGCAAGTTTCATACAATACGAGTATACTATGATTTAGACATTTTAGAATACGATTATACTATGATAACAATTAAAAAATAGAACAGGAAAATAAAATACAGAACAAACAGAAGAATAGAAAGAAAAAAAATAATGAAAAGGAAGTAGAGAAAAAGAAAGAACTAGAAGAGGTCTGTTAAAAAAAAAAGAAAAAACGGAACTGGAAAACAGAAAGAAAAATGGTTAAAAAAGAAGAATATAAGAAGAAAAGAAGAGAAGAAAATGAAGAAATCAAATAGAGATGAAATTATGCAAAGAAGAAAAAAAATGAAACTAATAATACAAGGGCAGAAGACAAGAAAAGATCGTAAAACTGAAAATTTATGGTAAACACATGCTTGAATGCCTCTAATGTGGCTCACGATACTCTTTTCTTGCAAAATTGATATTCAATGACCGGACCTAGTAAAAAGAGTGTGTATCCTTGTAACACCCCAAAAAGGCGGTCATTACAGTGCCGTGGACCCCACACTAGGACCCACCAGGCGATACCTAAAATATAGATTAATTACACAATACTTGTGATACCGAACCACAATACATAGTACTTACTCCGATTAGAAGTTTACAGTAGTATGGCCAACGACCTTATTATACACAGGAACCAATATAAGTATAATCCACATGGAGATGGAATATACCTTAAATAACAATACATTTGTCCATAATTTAAATAAAGCGGAAAGATAACATTACAAGGTTCGAACAAAACCGGACAACAAAAGAATTGGGGCTCCGAACTAGTATCCCTCGAACCCTTCGCCGTCACCATGATCTTCCCGTCCCTTGCCTTTGCCTCGACCTAAAATACAATACAAGTATTTCGCCCAACACAGGGTTAGATATACATGATAAATAATTTCTCAAGATATTATACAATTCACATGTATTAGATCTCAAGGAAAATAACCCGACTAAAGAACATACCCCTCGGGCGTATAACAAATAGTCACAAAACGGCGAACACATCCAAATATATAAATGGACTATGAACGACCAAAATAGTACGGCTCAAGATGGACATCACAGTACGCTCGATCCGGAAATGTGTCAGTGCACATATCCACCCCGTATACGGAATCCAGGATATACGTGGGACAATGTACCTAATTAGCCTCACGAACTACGTCTCGTGTGCACAGTCCAATACGAAAACATCCACGCATGACTATATATGTGCCTTGCTAAAAATTCTACACAATAACCAATCGAAACGCAAATATGATTCCGGATATGTCACGATACAACATGACAACGAATTAAATAAATCACATATCCGATTAAGGATCAAGGAACTCACCGAGATGTCAATAAGGATCAATGATACCAACGGTTCAAAAATGACGAACTTGGGACTGCAATCCCACGATGAAAACGAAACATCATCAAGAATAATATCAAATCACGGATCACAAATTTATAAGTGTTTCATATACACGAAACGCATAACCATCACAAGAATCCAAACATCATTATAACCAAGCAAGATAACTTGCCTCAATGCGGAGACGAGAATAACCCTTCCTTGTCGAACGAACGAACGGTCCTCGACTTAATATCGGTTACTCGAACAATCAATCTTGTAATGGATACAATCCATTCAGTAACACATTCTCATAACTATCGATATCTAGTTCAACGAATCGATATCCTAAATTCAATTCGCTTGGTTCAACTATCTTTGTATCATAATTCCATTTCAAGGATTCATATTTGCTTCAATTTATTCTCATTATCGGTTATCATTCAAGGTGTTCTCGATTATTCGTATGGTTCAAACGGATGAGAATTTATTAAGAACAATCATCAAGGAGAACTTCGCTAAAATTGATATGCCAGTAGAATTTCTTAAAAACAACATCAATGTTTTGAAAGATATAATACAAACAACTACGTTCCATAAAACATTGATCAAAATGAAGGTTACTCAGCGATTATCATCGTTCGATCGAATCGTGAATTTGTAAAATTATTACTATGTTCATCGGCTATGAGTTCACCTAGTTAGATTAATGATATAGTCGAGTTATTCATCACAAGATCATCACGAAATCATCATTAAGGTGAATTAAACATCTCTGAAACTTTGTTGATATAATTCAAGGTTCAACCAAATTCAATGAAGAACCTAAGCTCATCTAGTTTAGAATCTTCCTAAGCATGATGGTTCGATTCAATATAATGATAACAATCCTACAAATCAACCTATCTACAATGAAACTGAGGATCATTATTGTCCTAGTGATGTTAATAGTCCAGCAAGAGGAGTGTGTTTCTACTAAACATGATTAATACTATTTAAAACATCAAGAACACATCATATCAAACCCTTAATCACCATATTCATCATTAAGTTGTTAAAAGCTTAACTACAAACATGTTTTGCTTGATTAATTCAACATTAGTTGAAGTATACTTTGTCACTAACATTATAACTACGAAATTATAGAGTAAAATCGTATAACATACCTTCAGAAATGAAGAACAATACACCAAAACCACAAGAATACACTTTAAGCTTCAAGAATGACTCTAAACTTCCAATCAACAAGCTCTAAATCAAGATGCAAAGCTCAAACACAAGTTGGAAGAAGGTAGAATTGGTCTACGGAGGCAGGGGGATGATTATAGGGGAGAAAACTCGGAGTTGGACGTGCAAAATGAAAGACACAAGTTGTCTTTTTATAACTGCACAGTTCGCTACGTATGTTATACACAAGAAGATAACGTACGTTAGTATCTTTACCTACGCTACACCAAAAGTGTTACGTACGTAAGCTAGTTCCAGAGGCTACTGGACTAAAATACGAACATCATCGTATGTTATGGCTAGGAGCATTACGTACGTAATGTAGGTCAACTAGTCTGCTACAAAAAGGTCATATATTCGAATCACGCCCGACCCCACACGTCGAAAGTTGAGATCGGATAAGACTACAAGCATTACATACGTAAACAGCACTTCCTTACGTACGTAAAACCAACACGATAGCGTATGTTATGCTAAAGGGTTAGCGTACGTTAAACACAGAATTACTATCCCAAAAATGCACTTATCTATACAACGTCGAGAAATCAATCATAGTGCAAATGATAGTTATATTCAGGTCTATTATGACATATTCCAACATCAATAAACATTAACAAATGCAACAAGACCACAACAGTATTGAATTATCCGAATAATACAACAGTAGGTAAGAATTTCCGTCGGATATTACATACTCCCCCCTTAAAAGGAGTTTCGTCCCCAAAACCTTGGGGGTAAACAATTCGGGATACCTCTCTTGCATGCTGCTCTCCGTCTCCCATGTGGCCTCCTCGACTCCGTGTCGTGACCACTGAATCTTCAATAAGGGAATCGTCTTGTTCCGCAATTGTTTGATCCTCCTCTCAAGTATCCGTACGGGGCGCTCTTCGTACGAATGATCCTCCACTATATCGATTTCATCGAACTGAAGTATATGACCCGGATCAACAACATATTTGCTTAACTGGGAGACATGGAACACGTTACGAATCCAGCTCAGAGCTGGTGGCAACTCCAGGCGATAGGCTAGATCGCCTACTCGATCCAAAACCTCAAACGGCCCGATATACCTTGGACTCAGCTTGCCTCTCTTCCCAAAACGAAAAACACCTCGAGTAGGGTACACCTTCATTAGTACGTGGTCGCCGACCTCGAAATAAAGTGGTCGTCTACGGTTGTCTGTGTAGGACTTCTGTCGGCTTTGAGCCATCAACAAACGACTCCTAATCAGAGCGATCTTCTCACGGGCTGCTAGCAACATATCGGGTTCCGTACCCAAGGATTCAGATGGATCGTCCCAACACAAAGGAGATCTACAACATAAGGTGCCATCTGAATCGAAGCATGCCAGCTATTATTATAAGTGAATTCCACCAAAGGTAGTTCGGCCTCCCAATCATCCTTCCAATCAAGAACGCACGCCCTCAACATATCCTCTAGAGTCTGGATAGTCCTCTCAGTCTGACCATCAGTCTGCAGATGAAATGCTGTGCTAAAGTTCAATTGCGTACCCATCGCACGATGAACTTCTTTCCAAAAATGTGACACAAATCGCCCGTTACGATCCGATACAATACTCTTGTGGGTACCATGTAACCTTAAAATCTCTTTGATAAACAGCTGGGTCAATCTCTCGGGTCCCCTTATGTCTTTAATCTACAAAGTGGGCTGATTTGGTCAGACGATCCACAATCACCCAAATCGTATTCATCCCTCATCGACTCATCGACAAGCTAGTGATAAAATCCATCGATATGTCCTCCTGTTTCCACTCGGGAATTGGGAGCAGTTTCAGCATTCCTGCGGGTCACTGATGCTCAATCTTAACCTGTTAACAGGTTAAACACCTCGAAACGAACTCTGCAACTTCACGTTTCATACTCCCCCACCAATAATATTGCTTCAAATCCTTATACATTTTGTTAGACCCCAGGTGAATGGAGTACGGGGTAGCATGAGCTTCTCTCAGGATAGAGTTCCTCAATTCGTCGCCTGCGGGTACACAATCTCGATTCCTGAAGCGTATCAATCCATCCTCGTGGATCACAAATCCAGGGGCTTTCCCTTGAGTTACTTCATCCCGAACTTGAGATAAGAATGGGTCCGTAACCTGCTTTGATCTAATTATATCCTCAAGGGACAATGAAATCTCAAGTGTACAGAGTTGCCCCTGAATACGCTGTAACCAGACTTCAATTTCCGGCCTCACCAACTCTAACTGCAATTCTCTCTGAACTGTCAAGCGGGCAAGCATCTGCTCCTGTACTATTTTACGACTCAAAGCATCGGCAACTACATTTGCTTTGCCCGGATGATAAAGGATCTCGATATCATAATCTTTGATGAGTTCTAGCCACATTCTCTGCCTCATGTTTAACTCCTTCTGAGTAAAAATCTACTTCAGGCTCTTGTGATCGGTAAAAATCTAACAGGTAACTCCATACAGATAGTGACGCCAAATTTTTAAAGCAAACACCACGACTGCAAGTTCCAAATCATGGGTGGGGTAGTTGACCTCGTATGGTCGTAGCTGCCTTGATCCATAGGAGATCACCTTCCTGTTCTGCATTAGTACACATCCAAGGCCCTGTTTAGACGCGTCACTATACACCACGAATCCTTCCGTTCCTTTCGGTAGAACCAAAATAGGTGCCGAAATCAACCGACTCTTAAGTTCATCAAAACTCCGCTGACATGCTTCTGACCATAAGTACTTCTTATCCTTCCTTAACAGGTTAGTCATTGGTTTCACAATCTTGGAAAAACCTTCCACGAACCGTCGGTAATAACCTGCTAGTCCCAAGAATCTGCGTACTTCCTTCACGTTCTTTGGTGGTAGCCTGTCTTGGATAGCTTCTGTGTTCTGTGGGTATACTCGCACCCCATCAGCTGATATCACATGGCCGAGAAAATAACCTCACGCATCCAGAATTCACATTTGGAAAATTTTCCATAAAGCTGCTCCCGCCTCAACGCCTCGAGAACTTGATGGAGATGATGCTCATGCTCTTCATGGTCACGAGAGTAGATCAGAATATCGTCAATAAAAACGACTACAAAGTGATCCAGATAATTAATAAAGACCCGATTCATCAACTCCATGAATACTGCCGGTGCATTAGTCAGTCCAAAAGGCATCACTATGAACTTATAATGCCCATAGCGAGTACGAAAAGCGGTCTCCGAAATGTCAGACTCACAAATCCTCAGCTAATGGCAATCGGAACTCAAGTCAATCTTAGAAAACACAGCAACCCCCTGAAGCTGATCCAATAAATCATCAATACGCGGCAATGAATATTTGTTCTTAATGGTTACCCTGTTCAGCTCACGATAATCAATACACAGATGCAGAGATCCATCTTTCTTCCGTACAAATAGCACTGGTTCTCCCCAAGGGACGCACTAGGTCGAATATAGCCCTTCTCCGTCAAATCCTCAAATTGGTAGTTTAATTCTTGCATCTCAGTCGGAGCCATACGATAAGGTGCTTTCGAAAGTGGGGACGTGCCTGGATCTAACTCAATAGTAAACTCTACATCACGGTGTGGAGGTAAGCCTGGCAAGTCATCTGGAAATACGTCTGGGAAGTCTCGGACTACCGGAATATCGGCTAATTCGACAGGTCGGTCTGCTGTTTTGGTCATGAATCACCAATATCCAATACACCCCTGATTAATCAGTTTCACTGCTTTCATAGCGCTGATGACTCTCCCGGAACGGCTGGGATTGTCACCCTGAAAAGTACACTCAAAACCATCGTCAGATGTGACGGTCATTGTTCGCTTGCGGACACTAAGTATGGCATTATGACGATCCATCCAATCGATACCCAAGATCACATCATCTTTAGGTAAATCGACCACAATTAAATTCGACAACCACTAACGGTCATTCATGCGAATCGGACAGTCCTGCACTTCACGATTCCCAACAATTCTTCTACCATCGGGTAGACCAATTATATAAAGTTCACGATTGGTAATATGATCTAATTGCAAACGACTCAAACAAGAAGCAGATAGAAAGGAGTGTGAAGCACCAGTATCAAAAAGAACACAGACAGGCCTTCTTCATCTCGTAGACTCTAGGTTTTGCAGCCCAGGTACCAGATGTACCAACTTGATTTCCACGGACCATCCCTCTGTTTGCCCTGTAGTCTGATAAGAAGCGGACGAAGGTACACGGTCCTGGACGGAAGACTGAACTGGAGCATGAGGTGCTGCTGGAGTACGTCCTGGTCGACTCCTACAATAACGAGCACGATGTCCATTCTTCCCATAAGTATGGCATGCAACGGCCGACCTAGGGCATTTAGAATTGATGTGCCCCTAGTCTCCACAGTTATAGCATACAACAGATAGGCTGGCCGCTTGAGGTTGCGATCCGGTTGGCTTCGACGCAATGGGTGTCCGTTCAGAAAGATTTGGCACTGGTTGGGGTCTCTTGAATGTTCCCCGGTTGCTGTCAGTCTGGTTCTGGTTCCTGAATTTCTTGTTGTTGGACTGCGGTTGCTTCTTGGAAATTTCTTTCGCGGTTAGTTCGTACTTCAGAGCTTTCTCGATGAACTCCGGTAGGGTCGTACGGTGGTGATTCAGCAGTTACATTCTAATTCGGGGTTTAAGCCTCTTGAGAAAATATTTGATCTTATCGGCCTTCGTTCGTACAATCGTCGAGGCAAAAGGAAGAAGTGCCTGGAATTTCTCGGCAACAAATAGTACATCATCATCTTCAGATGGGTCTGGATTCAGCAATTCTGGCAGTTTGACCTCGCGGAGAGGGTCCGGATAGTAACGGTCTAGCATGAGATTTTTAAATTCCTCCCACGTACTTACGCCATAAGCTGGTCTCACCGAAAGCCACCAGGTGTGGGCGCCCTTACCAAGGTAGTAAGCTGCTACGGAGACGCGATTCTCTGCTGGACAGTCTACCATATCGAATAATTTCTCGAAGTGTTCAATCCAATGCACGATATCAGCAGGCTCAGAGGAGCCTTCAAAATTCGGGGGGTCGCTGGCGACAGATGTCGCTGATGATTCGACTCACCGGTCCGCCATGTACAGGAGGTGGCCCTTGTTGTTGGTCGGTAGTAGCTCTCTGCATAGCTTCCATTAACTGACCCATCTGGGTCATCTGAGCCATCATGCCCTGCATCACAGCGTAAGGATCGACACGCGCATCCTCGCGTCCAGTGTGGTGCGATTGGTCCCTAGAAGGCGAATCACTGCCTGCGGAACTATGCTCTGCATTCGCACGCCTGTTGGCTCGTGGTATTGAGATTCGGCCCCTTACGCGGCCACATGTACCTCTGCCACGGCCTCTCAGATTTCTATCCATACTGAAAGAATCAATTCATAATGATAACCATAAGTACAGTTCATGATACCAATCAAAATTCATGCTAAGTTAATAGCAACAAGGAATTACATATTCAAGAAAACAGTTCATAATGAATTATTGACACTACGAGTGTCACACAGAATATCATAATGACGTTGAGTCGAACAATTTCAATCATATAATCAATCCAGGATTTACTTCGAATTATCAATTAGATAAATCCTGTCACAAATCCTCAAAATATCAAGATCAACAAAGAGATCCATTCCGATATCAATATCATGCTAGTAATTAAATCATGACTCATAAATTACGTACCACATTTGGCTCGTAGGATCAGGCGCTTGCACAAGTCACACGTGACACGAAGGTCCATTGATACTAGTTCATTTCACAATGACTCTAAAAAAAATCGACGCTCTCCAATACCATTTTCCGTAACACCCCAAAAAGGCGGCCATTACAGTTCCGTGGACCCCACATTGGGACCTACTAGGCGATACCTAAAATATAGATTAAATACACAATACTTGTGATACCGAATCACAATACATAGTACTTACTCCGATTAAGAGTTTACAGTAATATGGCCAACAGCCTTATTATACACAGGATCGAAAACATAAGTATAATCCATATGGAGATGGAATATACCTTAAATAACAATACATTTGTCCACAATTTAAATAAAGCGGAAAGATAACATTACACGGTTCGAACAAAACCGGACAACAAAAGAATTGGGCCCCCCAAACTAGTATCCTTCGAACCCTTCGCCGTCACCATGATCTTCTACAAGTATTTCGCCCAACACAGGGTCAGATATACATGATAAACAATTTCTCAAGATATTATACAATTCACATATATTAGATCTCAAGGAAAATAACCCGACTAACGAACATACCCCTCGGGCGTATGAACGAATAGTCACAAAACGCCGAACACATCCAAATATATAAATGGACTATGAACGACCAAAATAGTACGACTCAAGATGGACATTACAGTACGCCCAATCCGGAAATGTGTCAGTGCACATGTCCACCCCATATACGGAATCCAGGATATACGTGGGACAATGTACCTAATTAGCCTCACGAACTACGTCTCGTGTGCACAGTCCAATACAGAAACATCCACACATGACTATATATGTGCCTGGCTAAAAATCCTACACAATAACCAATCGGAATGCAGATATAATTCCGGATATGTCACGATACAACATGACAACGAATTCAATAAATCACATATCCGATTAAGGATCAAGGAACTCACCGAGATGTCAATAAGGATCAATGATACCAATAATTCAAAAATGACGAAATTGGGAATGGAATCCCACGATGAAAACAAAACATCATCAAGAATAATATCAAATCATGGATCACAAATTTATAAGTGTTTCATATACACGAAACGAATAACCATCACAAGAATTCAAACATCATTTTAACCAAGCAAGATAACTTGCCTCAATGCGGAGACGAGAATAACCCTTCCTTGTCAAACGAACGAACGGTCCTTGACTTAATATCGGTTACTCGAACAATCAATCTTGTAAGGGATATAATCCATTCAATAACACATTCTCATAACTATCGATATCTAGCTCAACGAATCGATATCCAAAATTCAATTCGCTTGGTTCAACTATCTTTGTATCATAATTCCATTTCAAGAATTCATACTAGATTCAATTTATTCTCATTATCGGTTATCATTCAAGGTGTTCTCGATTATTCATATGGTTCAAACGGATGAGAATTTATCAAGAACAATCATCAAGGAGAACTTTGATAAAATTGATATGCCAGTAGAATTTCTTAACAACAACATCAATGTTTTGAAAGATATAATCCAAACAACTACGTTCCATAAAACATTGATCAACATGAAGGTTACTCAGCGATTATCATCGTTCGATCGAATCGTGAATTGGTAAAATTATTACTATGTTCACCAGTTATGAGTTCACCTAGTTAGATTAACGATATAGTCGAGTTATTCATCACAAGAGATCTTCACGAAATCATCATTAAGGTGATTAAACATCTCTGAAACTTTGTTGATATAATTCAAGGTTCAACCAAATCCAATGAAGAACCTAAGTTCATCTAGTTTAGAATCTTCCTAAGCATGATGGTTCGATTCAATATAATGATAACAATCCTACAAATCAACCTATCTACAATGAAACTGAGGATCATTATTGTCCTAGTGATGTTAATAGTCCAGCAAGAAGAGTGTGTTTATGCTAAACATGATTACTACCATTTAAAACATCAAGAACACATCATATCAAACCCTTAATCACCATATTCATCATTAAGTTGTTAAAAGATTAACTACAAACATGTTTTGCTTGATTAATTCAACATTAGGTGAAGTATACTTTATCACTAACATTATAACTACGAAATTGTAGAGTGAAATCGTATAACATACCTTCAGAAATGAAGAACAATACACCAAAACCACAAGAATACACTCTAAGCTTCAAGAATGACTCTAAACTTCCAATCAACAAGCTCCAAATCAAGATGCAAAGCCCAAACACAAGTTGGAAGAAGGTGGAATTGTTCTAGGGAGGCAGGGGGATGATTATAGGGGAGAAAACTCGGAGTTGGACGTGCAAAATGAAAGACACGAGTTGTCCTTTTATAACTGCACAGTTCGATACGTACGTTATACACAAGAAGATAACGTACGTTAGTATCTTTACGTACTCTACACCAAAAGTGTTACGTACGTAATCTAGTTCCAGAGGCTACTAGCCTAAAATACAAACATCATTACGTACATTATGGCTAAGAGCATTACGTACGTAATGTAGGTCAACTAGTCTGCTACAAAAAGGTCAGATATTCGAATCACGCCTGACCCCACACGCCGAAAGTTGAGATCGGATAAGACTACAAGCATTATGTATGTAAACAGCACTTCCTTACGTACGTAAAACCATCAAGATAGCGTACGTTATGCTAAAGGGTTAGTGTACATTAAACACAGAATTACTAGCCCAAAAATGCACTTATCTATACAACGTCGAGAAGTCAATCATAGTGCGAATGATAGTTATATTCAAGTCTATTATGATATATTTCAACATCAATAAATATTAAACAAATGCAACAAGACTACAACAATATTGAATTATCCGAATAATACAACAGTAGGTAAGAATTGCCATTGGATATTACAATCCTGTTCTTTTTTTTTTTACTGTTCCATATTGTTCTTTAGTTGGGTCTTATTGTTCCTTTTTTTTAGCTCTACCCATCTCATATTAGTTACAAAGTACATACTTTTTCCATCATTTCCTTCTTATTCAATGTCATTTCCATCTACATAATTTTTCAAGCATACTTAATTTGATTTTTATATTTAAATGATTGTCACCAAATTTATATGTGAGTGTATGTTTGACTTTGCATATTGTAAAGGTGATAGAATGAGTAGTTGGACCAATTTCTTACAATCTAGCAACGAGTATGAGAAAGTATTGGAGGATTATCTGGATAAAGCATTTGCTACCCAAGCAATTGGAGATCAGATCACTTGCCTATGTAAGGTGTGATATAACCGTTTTTGGCACCGCGAGAGAAAGTGTATAATCATTTGATTGCGAATGGAATTCAACCCGGCATTGAAGGATGGAATTTTCGTGAGAAGGGTATCTCCTCAATGTTAAATGTGGAGAGTTTAGGCGAAGACAATGTCACCCAAGATGATATGGACGGTCTCATATATGATACTCATAGAGATATGTCATAAAGGTTTCCGCACAATCTTGAAGGGGTAGGAGGTGTGGCTGATGCAGAGACTAAGAAGTTTTATCGGTTGGTTGAAGATGGAAAACAATAACTATTTCCAGGGTGTAAAACATTCTCAAAACTATCATTCTTATTCGCTTGTACCTTTTAAAGTGTGTTCATGGGATGACTAATTCTGCCTTTTCAGATATCTTGGACTTGTTGCGAGAATTATTGCTGGAGGCCAAATTGCCCAAGTCTTTCAATGAGGCAAAAAAAAAATGGTGAAAGATTTGGGTCTTCATTATGAGAAAATTCATGCATGTCATAATGATTGTATGCTTTATTGGAAGGAGCATGAAGCTGCTACATCTTGCCATTATTGTCAAGCTTCAAGGTGGAAAGAAAATGAGAACCAAAGGGACACTAGTAATGAATCTACTAAGCTTGCACATAAAGTACCCGCGAAAGTAGTTTGGCATTTTCCTCTTAAACCAAGGCTACAAAGGTTATACATGTGCTCGGAAACAGCAGAGTTGATGAGGTGGCATGGGGAATGGAGGAAAAAAGATGGATTTTTAAGGCATCGTGCTGATGGAGAGGCTTGGAAGCAGTTTGATCGACAATACTGGAGATTTGCTAGTGAGTCATGTAATGTTCGTCTCGGTCTTGCGAGTGATGGATTCAATCCATTTCGGACCATGAGCACCCAGCATAACACATTTCCTATTATTTTAATTAATTATAACTTGCCACCATGGTTGTGCATGAAGTCAGAGTTCTTGATGTTGTCTTTGCTTATTCCAGGTCCCACCTCTCCTGGAAAAGACATTGACGTCTACCTGCAACCTTTAGTAGAAGATCTTAAAGAACTATGGGAGTATGGGTTGGACACGTATGATGCGTCAAAGCACCAAACATTTAAAATGCATGCAGCCTTACAGTATACCATAAGTGATTTTCGAGGATATGCTATGTTGTCTGGTTGGAGCACCAAAGGGAAGTCTGCATGCCCCTATTGCCATTATGAAACTGATCATCGACATTTGAGCAATAGTAACAAATCATGCTATTTAGCTCATCGTCGTGGTTTGGATCCCAATCATCCTTGGTTGTATGATACGAAGTCTTTTAGTGGGAAAAAGGAAGAGAGAATATATCCATATCATTTGAGTGGGGCCGAAATTCGAAGCGTGCTGGAAAATTGGGAAAATAGTTTTGGAAAGTTACAGCCAAAGAAGAGCTATAAAGACTGTACTTGCATGAAGTCCTCTATCTTTCAAACTTTGCCGTACTGGAAAGTTATCCCCATCATTTGGATGTCATGCACATAGAAAAATATATGTGTGACAATGTGCTTTCAACTTTGTTAGACGTACCAGGAAAGTCCAAAGATCATCATAAGGCTCGATTAGATTTTCAAGAAATAGGGGTTATACAAGAATTGCATCCCAAGAAACAAGATGATGAGCGGTACGTTTTGCTGCCGAAAGCATCATTTTCAATGACAAAGGAGGAGAAAAGTATATTTGTCGTGTTTTGAAGAAAGCAAAGCTACCTCAAGGGTGTGCATCAAATATTGCTCGGTGTGTGCAAGTAAAGGAGGGAAAAATATTAGGGTATAAGAGTCATGACGCTCATATCATAATGCAGCATTTACTTCCGGTTGTGATTAGAAAAGTTTTGCCAAAACATGCGGCTTTACCTCTTATTAGATTAAGTGCATTTTTTAGAGCCATATGTAGATATGACCATTGATCCGAAAGATTTAGATCGCCTTGAGACTGAGATTAATGAGACTCTTTGTGACTTCGAGAGAATATTTCCACCATCATTTTTTGACATAATGGTCCACTTGCCCGTTCATTTGGTCGATGAAATAAAACTTGGTGGACCAGTGTGTGGTTGGTGGATGTATCCTATAGAGATGTACTTGGGGAAGCTTAAATCTTATGTTAAAAATAAAAGTCGCCCAGAGGCTTCTATAGTGGAAGGTTATCTGGATGAAGAGCGTCTAATATTCTGCTCTAGATATTTGCATGATGGTGCAAAGAAGCGATGCAGAGGATTCTACCGAATTTATGAGAAAAGTGGTAAAGTTGATGAGGAATCTCCGTTGTTCCCTAAGATAGGCCATCCTCTTGGGAAGAAGAAAAAAGGGAAGAAAAATGGGACCACATACAAATTGGATTCAAATACAAGAATTCTAGATCATCGATATGCATTGTTCAATTGTGAAGACGAGCAAGTTGAGAAATATATCAAGTGAGTTGAAAATCAAATCTTGTCTTATATGTTTTAATCCTATGTTACAATATTGGTCTAATGTAATTTTATGCTACCGATTAATTTAGGGCGCATGAAGAGTTTGTAAGAAAAATTCCATAGACAAGCGGAAAACAATGTGGAGGGAGGCGCAACAACATAGTAATGAATTCATAGATTGGTTTAGAGAAAGGGTTGAGTTGGATGAAGTCACTGATCATATTAAGTGGTTGTCCTTGGGTCCTTAAACTGTTGCAAGGAGATACACCTGATATTTTTGCAATGGCTATACGTTTTACACCAGAGAGCATGATGAGAAGTGTAAAACACAAAATAGTGGAGTCTCATTGACAGCTTTAACTCCAAGATTCGCTAGTAGCAGAGATCAACCCCATTATTGGTAATGTCACCTATTATGGGAAGATAAAAGAAATAATTGAAATAGATTACTGGAGTGCATTTAGCATCGTCTTGTTCAAATGTGATTGGTTTCATGTGGAAACTGACAACTATGGCATGACTCGTGTAAACTTTAAGAGATTGTGTTCAATAGATGACCCTTTTGTCTTGGCATCACAGGTGCAACAAGTTTTCTATATAGATGATGGTATTGAGGAAGATTGGTATTATGTGCATAAAAAGTTGCCTAGAGACTTCTTTAACGAAGAGGGACAATGCGAAGACACATATTTGAGCAAAGTTCGTGAACCTCTTGAGGATTTAAATATTGGTAGAGTTGCTGATGATGATATAACATGGTGTAGAGATGGTGCATCTAACATAGTTGAAGTTCGTCAAAATACCATGACCATTGAACCTTGCGTTGACAGCCACGAAGATAATTCTGATACAGATTGGGATCGGATGAAACCCTTGAATTAACTTCATTTGGTGTATCTATTAACAAATTTCATGCGTACTTTTATTTGAAGGAAAATGATAAATACTTTTATTGTACTTTAAGGTCTGTTGTGCTTTAGCGATAACATTTTTTTTTTAATTTTGCGTTAAGGGTAAGAATGCTTATTACTTAGATATATTGGAATTTTTGCAGCTTTAAATATATTCTAATTGTCTTCTTATTTTAGTAAAAGTTCAGGTTAAAGTTGAGAATTCTAGTAGTTTGTCTTGTGGGATGAATATTAATCTTACTTATCTGATTTGCATTTTTTAAGAAAATTGGGGACGACGATAATTTGAAATCACATATCCTTATAATTAGATAGGTTTTTATACTTTAAGATCTGCTCTGATTTAGAGATAACATTTTTTTAATTTTGCGATAAGGGTAAGAATGCTTATTACTTAGATATATTGTAATTTTTGCAACTTTAAATATACTCCAGTTGTCTTCTTATTTCACTAAAAGTCCAGTTTAAAGTTGAGAATTATAGTAGTTTGTCCTGTGGGATGAATATTAATCTTATTTTTAAATATACTCCAGTTGTCTTCTTTTTTTGCAGGAAGTAAGATTAATATGGCATGTTATAAAAAGCCAGGGAAATAAGGATCGCACAAAATAAAATGAAAATGAAGTAAATGTGACTTAATACAATGGCTTATGACATAATTCAGTCAATGAAAAGTAAAAAGCAATCCAAGAAGGTGGTCGAAGGTACTGACACGGACCCACTTAGTGAAGACGAGAACCAATTGGTGACGAGAATGACATGGAGATAAGGACAAAAGCTGTAAACCTGATGTAACACCCCCGAGATATTCAAGGTATATTACAGTGTCGTGGACCCCTACATGGGACCCACCAGGCTAGACAAAACTTACCACAGTAGAAACAGACATCATCCAGTTGAAAATCAATAACACGCCCGATACAACCGGCGGAATAATCGATAATGGCAAACATAAATAACTTCAACGAATTCAAATCATAATACGAAGGGAAATGCCTAAGTACTCGCGAGTACAATATATAAGTTTCAAAAGTAGACAACAACCATATCGAATGGGACAACGGAAATAAAAGGACTCAATGCGTATGTCAACGCCCTGGCCAGCATCCTCGTACTGTCCCAGCGCTCGCTCATCGGGATGATCATAACCTGAAATCCATAACAAGAATTTCCCCACAACGGGTCCCCAGAGGGGTTAGCAATTACGCTAGTACAAGTAATCAAGGCAAACCAAACGCTTACACATTTCATAGTACATGCACCAATGTCATTTCAAAATCCAAAACCAGACATGTCTTTTCCGGAAACAAACAGTCACAATCGATTTGCCTAGGACCGGGACGAAGCCACGAATCCCACTCGAGGCCTCTAAGGACCCTCCCGAGCTGGCCACATTCATAAAACAAATCAAGCACACACGTCACCTAGGACCGGGACGAAGCCACGAATCCCACTCGAGGCCTCTAAGGACCCTCTCGAGCTGGCTAGCGAAACAAACTCATGAATCCAGGAGAAAGCCATAGATTCCCTCGAGGCCCCGTCGGACCCTCCCGAGGTGAGTAAAGCACACACAATATACATTACCATTTCACGTTAAGCATAAAGGTTTCTAAGAATTACTTGCCTTGAATAATAGACGACGCAACGAACGGAAGGAAAAACGCCGACGAATTGCTAGGGACCGACAATTACGAACCTAACAATTCGAATAACACAATCACAACCAATCCTAAACGAATACGGAATTGGAATACACCCGAAAACCCGCCTACGATTCATGTATATTCGTATGAGAACGACAACGAGGGCGGATCGCAACCAAACCCTCTTGAGTACAAAAATACCACGAAATATACCATGATTCCGTAGGAAACCAATAATACCAACGAGATTAATCATATTCATGATGAAATAATCTATCATACGGAAAGAATCGGACGGAAACGTGAAAACCCCTAATTTACCCAAAAACAAAGTTCTAGGAGTTTACCTCGGATTAAAAGCGAAGAACAAGATTAGATGACGATAAAACACTCTAAGAACTCGAGGTAAATGATGGCTCGGTGATGCAAAGCTTCAAATCGCCGGAAAGCACCAAGAAAATCGCCAACGGGTCGGATGGGGAGGATGAGAAGTGAAAATGGCCGAAAATGGTCAACTCCTGGGTTTATAAACCCAGGCCGCGTTATGTACGTTAGCCACCGGAAGCTAACGTATGTTAGCTTGTTAACGTACGTAAGCTTTCCCATGCTTACGTACGTAACGAAAAACACATAATTTCATGTACTATTTTACATAGGCCGCTATGTACGTAATCAAAAGGTGTGTTACGTACGTAACATCCTTTCCTGGGAAGTACAGGCCAAAGATAGGCAAGGAAGGTACCGACAAAAGAATCGAAATACCACGGTGAACAATTCACGATGGTACGAACGTTAAGGATTCGAGGCGACGAACTTAAGTGTTGAAAGAAAACATATTCCCGACTACCCAAAGGTTCGGAAAAACAACGACAAACGTAATTATCCCAAAACTTTGGGAAATTACGAAACGGCCCAAAACATCCGAAATGTACGATACATGGTCGAAACATCAAACAAAAGTTCACAACATGCATAATAACGTGAGATGGATCCTCGGCAACCCCGAAACGGCGGTTCCGAACGACGGTTTACGAGAATACACGAGATAACGACGAAAACAACATAAAACACCGAATCGAGTAAAGCGAGTCCGAAACAAGCTCGAACGACAAAAAGTCCAATATTAAATATTCTCGAAATGTCAATACGGTTACAAACGAGTTGCCAAAAATGAAAATACATTGCAGAAGAAAAATACCGGGAAAAGAAAAATGCGGGTATTACATTTTACCCCTTTGAAAACAAGTTTCATCCCGAAACTTAAGAAATAAACAACTCGGGGTACTTAGCACGAATGCTATTCTCGGTCTCCCAAGTTGCTTCCTCGACACCATGTCTTGACCACTGCACTTTGATCAAAGGAATGGTCTTATGCCTCAGTCGCTTCTCACGGTGCTCCAAAATCTGCAAGGGACGCTCCTCGAAGGTAATGTCCTCGGTAATATTGATCTCGCCAAAGTCGATGATATGACTAGGATCCGGGACATATTTCCTCAGTTGAGAAACATGGAAGACGTTATGAATGCGACTCAAGGCCGGAGGTAGCGCCAAACGATATGCCAAATCACCGACTCGCTCGAGAATCTCAAAGGGTCCAATAAATCTCGGACTCAACTTTCCCTTCTTCCCGAAGCGGAAAACTCCCTTCGTCGACGACACCTTTAGCAAAACATGGTCTCCCACCTCGAACTCCAAGGGTCAACGATGGACGTCGGCATACGACTTCTGTCGACTCTGAGCAGTCAACATCCGTTCTCGAATCAATTCTACCTTCCGCCTCGTCTCTAAAGCGATATCCGGTTCGGTCCCGACCAAATCGGACGCTTCGTTCCAACAAATCGGCGATCGACAATGCCGCCCATAAAGCGCCTCATACGGTGCCATCCGAATCGACGCGTGCCAACTATTGTTGTACGTGAATTCGATCAATGGCAAGTGCTCCTCCCAATCACTACTCCATTCGAGAGCACAAACACTCAATATATCCTCGAACGTTTGGATAGTGCGCTCCGACTGCCCATCAGACTGAGGGTGAAAAGAAGTAATTAGACGCAAACGAGTACCCAATGCTCTATGCACCGCCTGCCAAAAGTGCGATATAAAACGGCCATCACGATCCGAAACAATAGACTTCGGGGTGCCGTGAAGCCTCACAATCTGAGCAATAAATATACGAGCTAGCTTCTCCGGGCCCCAAGTATTCTTCATGCCTAGAAAATGTGCCGACTTGGTTAGTCGATCAACAATCACCCAAATCATGTTCATGCCCGATTTCGATCTCGGCAAACTTGTAATGAAGTCCATCGATATGTCTTCCCATTTTCATTCCAGAACGGAAAGTGACTGCAATAACCCGGCTGGTCGCTGTAACATCCCAATTCACAAATGGGACATTACACGCCGTAGAACCCCCGTGAGGTCTACCAGGCTAACTCGTGACACATGAACCACAATGATAACATGAAAGATGTACCCAAAGAGTAAATAAGGCCGTGGCCTCGGCCAAAACATTTTAACGGAGTACATGAGACATAAGTTAAATACCAAAATGTTGCCCACGCAGGGGACTTAAACCATGTTCAAAAAATAAACCAACTATCTCCAGTACTCGACAGATGCAAAGACAAAACAGAAAAATGCAGACTCGAGCCACATCATCATCATGCCAACCCATCCTTTGCATGCGCATCCCGTGCACTCCTCACTCGACCGCACCAAAATGCATAAGACGCATTTCCATTTAAGGGTTAGCATTCGAATAGCTAGTGCAAGTCCATAATTACACAACATTATATACATACACAATTCAACGCAAATAAATCATTAGGAAAATTAATTTGAAAGTCAATATTCCTGAATATCACATTAACACCAAAACAGTATATCAACAAGTTTCCCACATCACAATTATCCACGCTTGGTAACTCGCGACCGTACCCATTAGTATCGGTCCCCAGAGGTCCCGTCGGACCGTCCCCAGGTGAGAAACCACTTCCGCGGCCGTACCCATTAGTATCGGCCCCCAGAGGTCCCGTCGAACCGTCCCCAGGTGGAAGAACATCAACACATGCACCCCAGTCCATTTCCATGGCCGTACCCATTAGTATCGGCCCCCAGAGGCCACACGCCATCCCCAGGTGGAAGAGAAACAATCACATTCGTTCAATAACACCATTTACATCATTCGCATCAAATCCGTACACACATAATGAAATATAATACATGTACTTGCACGATTAATACTACGTGAAGGAAATATTGAACGGAAGGTTTCGGTCCGAACAACCTTCACAAATCCGATCCTAACACAAATAACGATGGACAACAATTCTTAAAACTACGTAAATGATGGAATACATCCTAGTTCAACCCGCTGAAACCCTTAGTCGAACAAAACTTGGGTATCGTCGACTATAAGTGACGAACAATGGAAAACTTGGAATTTAAAACCACAATTCATCGATAAACTGAAGGGTTACAAGTGCACGATCGAAGTCCAGCGATAACCCAGTAATAATTCGGACTAAAAGAGTCAAATCCCAAGAAATTCCCAAAATTCCCCCAAAATCTCAAAATAAGGGTTTTGGGAAAAGTTACCTTGATTCGGATGGTGGAAAGTGATTAGGAACTTGAAGAATTCACACAAGGAATGCACGGTGGTAGTGAATGATGATCTACAGTCAAAATCGGCCCTAATCCCCCGTCTGGATCGCTCAAAGCCGAGAAGAATAGGAAAAGAAGGAAAAATGACGAAATTGATCGCCGCCGCCCTATTTATATCTAATGACTTAGCGCACGCTACGCACAAGCATTAGCGTGCGCTAGCGGGCATGGCGTAATGCCGCTTCCGACCTCCGTTAGCGTACGCAAGCTAACATGGTTAGCGTGCGCTAGTACTGGGATTAGCGTGCGTCAACGCCGACAGATGCGTCTGTTGCCCGGTCGATCAAAGCACGAACCCATCGCCCGAAATCGCACGAAATCGATAGCGCACGCTACGAACCCGTGTTAGCGACGCTAACCACACAATGATAGCGCACGCAGTACATCCCGAGTAGCGTGGCGCTACTCAGTAAATAGCTTCGCATACCCATGCCGCTAACAAATAAGACAAGTGCCGAAAACGAAGCAAGACCGTAATCCGTAATCATAAACACGCAATAATAAAGACGACAAAGTTGAGCGTTGAAAGAGAATATAATCTCGATCACTAGAGAGTTTGAAACGAAGCAAATAAGGCGAAATTCCCCGACTTATGAAAATTACAAAAACGGCCCAAATGCCCGAAAAATCGCGATACAACGTCGGATTAACAAACCGAAAGTTCCAACACGACCAACTCAACCATACAAACTTATACGAATCGAGAAACAACGAAAACGAACAAATTTAACGAGAATCGAACGTACATGCGGTAAGATATAATTCAAAATGAAATTATGCAAAAACACCCTCGAAACTCGACTGCACGGAAAAACTCCAAGAACAAAATAGATTCGAATTCCAAAAAAAGGTTGCTAAGCGAGTTGTCAAACGAACATACACCAAAAATAGAAATTACCGAAAATAGAAAACACGGATATTACATTATCTCCCCTAAAAATAAGTTTCGTCCGAAACTTACAATGCGAACAACTCGGGGTATCTCGACCGCATACTCTCCTCCGTCTCCCATGTGGCTTCCTCGGACCCATGTCTCGACCATTGAACTTTAACCAGAGGGATGGTTTTATGACGGTTGCTTCACCCGACGCTCTAAAATCTGAATCGGCCTCTCCTCGACGGTAATGTCGGTCCCACCCGATTTCTCCAAAATCGATAATATGGCTAGGTCCGATACGTACTTCCTAAGTTGGGAAACATGAAATACGTTATGAACGTGGCTCAGGGACGGAGGCAAGCCTAACCGATAGGCAAGCTCTCCCACTCTCTCTAAAATCTCAAACGCCCAATAAACCTCGGACTAAGTTTACCCTTCCTACGAAGCGGTAAACTCCCGTGTCGGCGACACCTTAAGCAAAACATGATCTCCCACCTCAAACTCCAACGGACGGCGACGCGTGTCGGCATAAGACTTCGCCGACTACGGGCCGTTAACAATCTATCCCGAATCGAGTAATCTTCTCTCTCGTCTCAACTACCATATCGCTCAGATTAATCAGCTCGGACGCATCGTCCCAACACAACGGAGATCTACACCTCCTCCCATACGCCTCAAATGGCGCCATTTTGATCGAGGCGTGCCAACTATTGTTGTACGTGAACTCAATCAACGGCAAGTGCGACTCCCAATCATCCTTCCATTCTAGGGCACAGGCTCTCAACATATCCTCTAACGTCTGGATCGTCCGCTCGATCGTCCGTCTGGCCCGAGGGTGATAAGATGTACCGAGTCTCAACTCGGTCCCCAAAGCTCGATGAACGGCCCCGCGTAAATGTGACACGAACCGGCCATCACGATCCGAAACAATACTCTTAGGAGTCCCATGTAATCTCACGACCTCTCGCAATAAATACTGCTAGTCTCTCCGGCCCCAAGTGTCCTTAATACTCAGAAATGAGCTGATTTGGTCATCGATCGACAATAACCCAAATCATGTTCATTCCATTCCGAGTCCTAGGCATACTAGTAATGAAATCCATAAAAATATCCTCCCATTTCCACTCCGGATAGAAGTGGTCGCAAAAACCCCGCGGTCGCCGATGCTCGATCTTAACTCACGATGTGTCAAACACCTCGACACAAACTCGCTAACGTCCTGTCCTTCAAATTACTCCACCAAAGAGTTGCTCCTCACATCCTTGTACATTTTATTCGTACGGGATGTATGGAGTAAGGCGTGGTATGAGCTTCACTCAAGATCTTCTCGTCTCACTCAATATCATTCGGTACACATAGTCCGCGAAATCTCGTAACGCCATCATCACGAACCACAAATCCAGGGGCTTTCCCGCCTCACATCCTCCCTTAACTGGACCAAACACGGATCACCATATGCTTCGCCTTGATATCATCGATCAAGGACGAAGTGATCTCTAATGCACATAATCGCCCCGAACTCTACGAACCCAAACCTCAATATTCGACAAATAAGATCTCGCTGGATCCTACTCGCGGTGTAAGTACTTCTAACATACGCAACGCCATCGGCTTACGGTTCAACGCATCCGCCACCACGTTAGCCTTACCGGATGGTAAAGTATCTCGAGGTCGTAATCTTTAATTAGCTCTAACCACCTACGTTGCCTCATATTTAACTCCTTCCGATCAAGATATACTTCAAACTCTTGTGGTCGGTAAAAATCTTACACGACGACCCATAGAGATAATGACTCCAAATCTTTAATGCGAAAACGACCGCAGCTAACTCCAAATCGTGCGTGGGGTAATTCACCTCATAAGGTTTCAATCAAGGGACGCATATGCAATCACTCGTCTCTCTCGCATCAAAACACATCCTAGACCAAGGCCCGAAGCATCACCAGACACTACGAAATCCTCGTTCCCGAGGCAACGCTAACACGGGCGCGGTAGTCAATCGTCTCTTTAACTCATCAAAGCTGTCCCGCCTATCTGTAGTCCACTCGAACTTCGAGTTTTCGGAGCAACCGAGTGAGTGGTCTAGCGATCCTGGAAAATCCCTCAACGAATCTACGATAATAGCCGGCAAGACCCAGAAAACTCCTCACCTCCTTCACATTCGTAGGCGGCTCCCAAGCCAACACTGCCTCTATTTTCTGCGGATCTACCCGAACTCCCTCTGCTGAAATCACATGCCCAAGGAACGTCACTTCCTCGAGCCAAAACTCACACTTAGAGAACTTCGCGCACAACTGCTCAGCCCTCAAAGTGTCTAATACAATCCGAAGATGTAAGGCGTGCTCCTCTCGACTCCGTGAATAGATAAGAATATCGTCAATAAAAACGACTACGAATTTGTCCAGATACTCAATAAAAACTTTGTTCATCAACGCATGAACATCTGGGCATTAGTTAGCCCGAAAGGCATAACCACAAACTCGTAATGGCCATATCTCGTCCGAAAGGCGCTTTCGGAATATCGACGTTCGAATCCTCAATCGTAGTAGCCCGATCGCAAATCAATCTTGAAAAGACCGCCGCCCTGAAGCCGATCAAACAAATCGTCAATCCCGGGCAAAGGGTATTTATTTTTGATGGTTAGCTTGTTTAATTCTCGAAAGTCGATGCATAAACGAAGCGATCCATCCTTCTTCTTAACAAAAGTACAGCGCACCCCAAGGCGATGCGCTCGGTCGAATATACCCTTTATCTAACAACTCTCCCAATCGATTCTTCAACTCTAGCATCTCCGACGGTGCCATACGGTACGGTGCTCGAGAAATAGGGGCCGCATTCGGCTCAAGGTCAATAGGAAACTCCACCTCTCGATGTGGTGGTAATCCCGCAAGTCATCCGAAATACATCGGGTACTCGCTAACAACCGGGATCGACGATATGTCAACCCCACCATCTTCCGCTGCAGAGCGAAACACGATGAGCCGACACACAACCTTGGTTCAAAAGTTTCATCGCCTTCAAGGCGCTAATCACACACCCCGATCTACCCGGGCCATGTACCGACGAGAGTATGCTCGGTGCCGTCCTCGGCAACTATCGTGATGGTACGAGTCCGATAGTTCATGATAGCACCATGACGATCCAACCAATCGTCCCCGAGGATCAAATCCTCACCCTTAAGGTCTATAACAATGAGATTCGAGGGCCAATCCCGGCTCCCGATCCTCACTGGGCAATCCCTAACTTCCCGGTCCCCAACCATACGATCCCCGCTGGGCGTACCCACTACGAACGGCTCACACTCAAACAAGCGGTCAAAACCAATACGACTCACACAATCCGAAGCTATAAAGGAATGGGTCGCACCCGAATCAAAAAGTACTGAAACTGGATGAGAAAGGATGCGAGTGGTACTGACGCCACCGGAATGTCCGCCTCCTCCGTGCGCCTCATCCGATATAATCGGGGATGGATCGAGCCCGAACTCGGCGCTGCGCGGCGATTCGGTGACTCCGACCCCTACCACGACTCGAACCTGCGGAACATGAGTAGCCGGTGAGCCGTGATCCTACGATCGGCGGTGGTAGTAGTAAATCTAGCGGCCCTGGTGGCCCTCTCACAATGAATCGCTCGATGCCGGCCTGTCGCAGGTAAAGCAAGCAACTAACGGAAGTGGGCAATCCTTCACAACGTGCTCGGGCCGTGCAATTAAAACAAACTCTCCCGCCCGGTGCAACAGATCGAATCGAGCAGTTGCCACGAGATCCACCGGCCGATGAAACGGCCTCTTCCCAGTGTAGGAGCGAACGAGACCTCGAAAACCGACCACCTTTTCCGGCCGAGAACCCGCCATTAGTCTTGTTTCTTAGCTTGAAACCGACTCGATTCCGGGATGCCATCTCGACGCTGTGGCGCGATCACAGTATTCCTTCAAAGTGGCACACATGAGCGGCGCCATACTGCCTAATATGCGGCTTCATGCGCATATTGAAGTAACGGATTTTATCGCCTCCGTTCTCACTTGATCTCTCACGAAACCCAATGCCGATTGTAAGAAATGATGGCACGAGAAATAGGCACATCCCGAGGTGTAGCGGTGAAGAACTCTACAATTCTGCGCTCCTTGATCGGGCGGCGGACAATATTCTGCTTCCATAGCAGCCCCGAACTCATCCCAAGTGGCCCGACGGTCTCTCGGGCGCAACGGCCTCCACCATTCCGCAGCCTTCCTTATCCAGGAGGTGCTGGGCAATATGTACTCTCTGTCTTCGGGACAAGCTACGGCATCAAAGGTCTGGACAACCGAAAGAGCCAATTCTCCCAACCGAGGGAGTCAAGATCCGAGAAACGAGGAGGGTGAATCTTAGTCAACGTCTGAAGCAAATTACTATACTCCTCCTCCGGTGTCTGGGGCGGATTCAGCGTCCACCCCGAGCTATTCCGAGTAAGTTGGGCTACCAAGCTGCCAAGTACGGCAGAGCTCGGCCGCATTATTACCCGACGGCACCGAGTGAGAGGCCGAGTCCGCAGAGATCGGGAAAGTGAGCCCTCCTCATTATCAGCACCACGACCACGGCCTCGGCCGCGTCCCCTAGCCAGTCTACCACGACCTCTCAACATACTGAAGAAGAATAAGAAAAGAACAAGATCAGAAAGATTCACAATTCACAAAGTTGGTAACACAAGTCACGATTCTGAACAATGCAGGAAAACGAATTACAGAAATATAAGAGTTCGAGGAGACTTACAGCCACGGGTCGCACGAAAAGACGGTAGCATGATGATATTAGGCTCAACGACTGACTCTAATGATGCAACTGACAGACCCAAATTTCACCGACAGCCTAGGTATTCAAAACCTAAGCTCTGATACCATAATTGTAACATCCCAATTCACAAATGGGACATTACACGCCGTAGAACCCCCGTGAGGTCTACCAGGCTAACTCGTGACACATGAACCACAATGATAACATGAAAGATGTACCCAAAGAGTAAATAAGGCCGTGGCCTCGGCCAAAACATTTTAACGGAGTACATGAGACATAAGTTAAATACCAAAATGTTGCCCACGCAGGGGACTTAAACCATGTTCAAAAATAAACCAACTATCTCCAAGACTGGCGATGCAAAGACAAAACAGAAAATGCACTGAGCCACATCATCATCATGCCAACCCATCCTTTGCATGCGCATCCGTGCCAGCTCCTCGGCTCGACCGTACTGAAATGCATAAGACGCATTTCCCATTTAAGGGGTTAGCATTCGAATAGCTAGTGCAAGTACATAATTACACAACATTATATACATACACAATTCAACGCAAATAAATCATTAGGAAAATTATTTTGAAAGTCAATATTCCTAATATCACATTAACACCAAGCAAAGATATCAACAAGTTTCCCACATCACAATTATCCACGCTTGGTAACTCGCGACCGTACCCATTAGTATCGGTCCCAGAGGTCCGTCGGACCGTCCCAGGTGAGAAACCACTTCCGCGGCCGTACCCATTAGTATCGGCCCCCAGAGGTCCGTCGAACCGTCCCGGTGGAAGAACATCAACACACGCACCCCAGTCCATTTCCATGGCCGTACCCATTAGTATCGGCCCCCAGAGGCCACACGCCATCCCCAGGTGGAAGAGAAACAATCACATTCGTTCAATAACACCATTTACATCATTCGCATCAAATCCGTACACACATAATGAAATATAATACATGTACTTGCCTGATTAATACTACGTGAAGGAAACAGCGAACGGAAGGTTTCGGTCCGAACAACCTTCACAAATCCGATCCTAACACAAATAACGATGGACAACAATTCTTAAAACTACGTAAATGATGGAATACATCCTAGTTCAACCCGCTGAAACCCTTAGTCGAACAAAACTTGGGTATCGTCGACTATAAGTGACGAACAATGGAAAACTTGGAATTTAAAACCACAATTCATCGATAAACTGAAGGGTTACAAGTGCACGATCGAAGTCCAAATGATAACCCAGTAATAATTCGGACTAAAAGAGTCAAATCCCAAGAAATCCCCAAAATTCCCCCAAAATCTCAAAATAAGGGTTTTGGGAAAAGTTACCTTGATTCGGATGGTGGAAAGTGATTAGGAACTTGAAGAATTCACACAAGGAATGCACGGTGGTAGTGAATGATGATCTACAGTCAAAATCGGCCCTAATCCCCCGTCTGGATCGCTCAAAGCCGAGAAGAATAGGAAAAGAAGGAAAAATGACGAAATTGACTGCTGCTGTCCTATTTATATCTAACAGACTTAGCGCACGCTACGCACAAGCATTAGCGTGCGCTAGCGGGGCATGGCAGAACAGTCTGCCTTCTGACCTCCCGTTAGCGTACGCAAGCTAACATGGTTAGCGTGCGCTAGTACTGGGGATTAGCGTGCGTTAACGCTGATTAGCGTACGCTGCACAGTCGATGCAAAGTCTCGAACCCATCGCCCGAAATCGCTCAAATCGATAGCGCACGCTACGAACCCCAGGTTAGCGTACGCTAACCACACAATGATAGCGCACGCAAGTACATCCTGAGTAGCGTGCGCTACTCAGGCAGCAGTTCTGCACAGTCCACTGCTGCCAACAGCGCACAAGTGCCGAAAAACGAAGCAAGACCAGAATCCAGAATCATAAACACGTAATAATAAAGACGACAAAGTTGAGCGTTGAAAGAGAATATAATCTCGATCACTAGAGAGTTTGAAACGAAGCAAATAAGGCGAAATTCCCCAACTTATGAAAATTACAAAAACGGCCCAAATGCCCGAAAAATCGCGATACAACGTCGGATTAACAAACCGAAAGTTCCAACACGACCAACTCAACCATACAAACTTATACGAATCGAGAAACAACGAAAACGAACAAATTTAACGAGAATCGAACGTACATGCGGTAAGATATAATTCAAAATGAAATTATGCAAAAACACCCTCGAAACTCGACCAGACGGAAAAACTCCAAGAACAAAATAGATTCAGAATTCCAAAACAGTGCTAAGCGAGTTGTCTGAAACGAACATACACCAAAAAATAGAAATTACCGAAAATAGAAAACACGGATATTACAGTCGCTGATGCTCGATTTTGACCTGTTGACAAGTCAAACATCTCGCTATGAACTGTGCGACCTCCCCCTTCATGTCGCTCCACCAGAAATTCCTCTTAAGTCCTTGTACATCTTACTCGAACCAGGATGAACGGAGTAAGGCGTAGCATGGGCCTCCCGTAAAATACTCTACCTCAATGCCGAGTCATTCGGCAAACACAGTCGACTCTGGAATCTCAATACTCCATCTTCATGAATCACAAATCCGGGAGACTTTCCCTTAAGAACATTCTCTCAGATTTGAACAATCATAAGATCCTCCAGCTGCTTTAGTTTAATTTTATCGATCAGAAACGACGAAATCTCTAAAGCACAAAGTTGCCCGACAGCTCCAGGCAACAAAACCTCAACATCCAACTCGATCAAAACCCGCTGAAGCTCAGATTGAGACATAAGGATCTCAAGTGTTCGCAACGCAACCGGTTTCCGACTCAAGGCGTCGGCCACGACGTTCGCCTTGCCCGGATGATAAAGGATTTCGAGGTCATAATCCTTAATCAACTCTAACCACCTCCTCTGCCTCATATTCAACTCCCGCTGAGTGAATATGTATTTCAGACTTTTATGATCGGTAAAAATCTTACATGCAGAGCCGAAAAGATAGTGACGCCAAATCTTGAGCGCAAAAACAACTGCCGCTAACTCCAAATCGTGAGTAGGGTAGTTAAGCTCGTACGGCCTCAATTGTCTCGACGCATATGCAATGGTCTTGCCGTGCTGCATCAATATGCACCCAAGACCCTGACCCGAAGCATCGCTATAAATGGCAAAACCCTCATTACCACATGGCAATGCCAAAATCGGGGCTGAAGTCAAATGCATCTTCAGCTCCTCAAAACTCGACTGCCTCTCGTCATTCCATACGAACTTCTCGGACTTCTAGAGCAACTGTGTAAGTGGCCGAGCTAGTTTCTAGAAACCCTCGACGAACCTACGGTAGTAGCCAGCTAGACCCAAGAAACTACGGAGCTCCTTCACGTTTTTAGGCGGTGCCCAATCCAACATTGCCTCAATCTTCTGCGGGTCCACATGAACACCCTCGGCTGAAATCACGTGACCTAGAAACATCACTTCCTTCAGACAGAACTCACATTTTGAGAACTTTGCATAGAGTAGCTCGGTCCTCAAAATGTCCAACACTACTCGCAAATGATACGCGTGATCCTCCTCGTTCCTCGAATAAATAAGGATATCGTCAATGAAGACGACGACACACTTATCCAAATACTCGATAAAGACCTTGTTCATCGACTGCATGAACACGGCCGGTGCATTAGTTAGCCCGAAAGGCATAACCACAAACTCATAGTGTCCGTATCTCGTCCGAAAGGCTGTTGTCGGAACGTCGGACTCCTTCACCCGAAGCTGATAGTACCCCGATCTCAAGTCGATCTTCGAGAATACCGCAGCTCCCTGCAACTGGTCGAACAAGTCATCAATCCTTGGCAGAGGATACTTGTTCTTGATGGTCACTTTGTTTAGCTCGCGATAATCGATACACAAATGCAGCGAACCATCATTCTTCCTCACAAACAGGACCGGTGCGCCCCAAGGCGAAGCGCTCGGTCGAATATACACCGACTCAAGAAGCTCACTCAACTGCTTCTTCAACTCGGCCATCTCTGAAGGTGCCATGCGATACGGTACCTTCGAAATCGGAGCCGCACCCGGCTCTAACTCTATAGCGAACTCGACCTCACGGTCCGATGGCAACCCCGGTAACTCATCAGGAAAAACATCAGGAAATTCACTAACGACTGGAATAAAAAGCTCGACTCCACCATTCTCCGCTTTCAAGGCGTAGCACCAATAACCAGTACAACCCTTTCGCAGGAGTCTCATCGCCTTCAAGGCGTTAATAACGAACTTCTGGTTTCTTTTTCTCCCCGCGAAAGAGTGCTCGGTGCCGTCCTCGGCTAGCATGGTAATGATCCTCGTGCGGTAGTTCATGATTGCGCCATGCCGCTCGAGCCAGTCATCCCCGAGAATCAAATACTCACCCTCAATACCCACAACAATAAGATTAGAGGGCCAAAACCTCTCACAAATAAACACAGAACAGTCCCGGACCACTCAATCACCGACGATTCTATCACCGCTAGGAAGTTTAACGATGAAAGGCTCGCAAGGCGATAAACTGTCAAGACTCAAACAGCGCACACACTCCAGAGAAATGAATGAATATGTAGCACCCGAATCAAAAAGCACACTGACACGATGGGAATAGATATGAACGGTACCTGTCGCCACCGTGGCCGCTGGATCATCGGCCCTTCTCATCTCATAGATACGTGGAGGGGCGGAGCCAACACTGGAAGCTCCCCCTCTAGCGGGCTGACTCCGACCTCTCCCTCGGCTAACACTCGGCGGATACTGCGGAGCGAACGAGCCCTGGTTCACACTCGGCTCCATAGGCGCTGGGTGAGAAGAACGGGCACCGCGAATCAGTCTGATATGTTCACAAAAAGAAGCCTTGTGGCCCGACTGACCACAAGTATGACAAGTCAAAGGCGGACAAGGACACTCCCGGTTTCCATGGCCTTGCTTGCCACAGTTAAAGCAGCTGGGGTCCCGGACGGAGGCACTGGCAGTACCTCGATAGCCCCCAGAAAAATGGGCCGAACCACCACCAGGAATATTTGCAGACTGAGATCTCTGCTGACCTCCACCCTTGTGACCCGAGAAAATTCCGGCGGATTTCTGTTTCTTACTCTTCCGAACTGCAGCACTGGCCGTCACAGACATATCATAGGCAAGAGCTCGACTCTGATAATCTTCCAAAGTAGTACAGACGAGCCCAAACATGTAGTCCCGAATCGACAATTTCATCCGCCTGGAAAAATGGAAAATTTTGTCGCTCTCCTCGACAACTTGGGTCTTCACATAGCCCAACTCCTTGTTAAAATCGGCAATAGCTTGGGATACGGGAATATCCCGTGGTTGAGCATCATAGAAAACATGGACTTGAGCCTGTCTAACCGGCCACGGGCAATATTCAGTCTCCATCAATTCCTGAAAGTCAGCCCACGAAGCAACATAGCTTTTGGGCCCAATGGCCTCCCACCAATCCGTAGCATCCCCAGTGAGACAGTACTGGGCAATAGGGACCTTACGGTCCTCGGGACAGTTGGTAGCAGTGAAGAGTTTAGATATCTCCTTGATCCACCCCTCCTAGCCGATCGGGTCCGAAGCTCCCGAAAACTGAGGAGGATGCATCTTGATGAAATCCTGAAGCCAACGATCCGTTCTGCCCCAATTTGCGTGGGCCGGATCCGGGTTCTGAACCGCCTGAGCTATCACCGCCATTTGGTTTACCATTTGCTGCATAACGGCCGCAATACCAAGGTCGGCGTGCTCCTGAGAAGAAGCATGACTGTGACGGTCGCCGGTACTGCCGGCTCCCGAAGAATGCGACGTGGCCGCCCCACCGGCTGCCCCACGTCCTCGGCCGCGTCCACGACCACGGTTTCCTCCTGCATCCATACTGGTGTTAAGAGATAACAAAAGTATATTGATGATGAGTAAGGGAGGAAAAAGTAACTACAATTCAAAAAGCGGAAATACAATGCAAGAAAACAAAGGACCGAATAAGAAAACTTACGAGCACTGGAAGTACCGAGATGCTGGCAGCGGTGTGACAATATGCAAAACAAAACACAACTAGACCCAAATAACCGAATAGCCTAGGTATCCATAAACCTAGCGCTCTGATACCATTTTCTGTAACATCCCCAAGATATTCAAGGTATATTACAGTGCCGTGGACCCCTACATGGGACCCACCAGGCTAGACACAACTTACCACAGTAGAAACACACATCATCCAGTTGAAAATCAATAACACGCCCGGTACAACCGGCGGAATAATCGACAATGGCAAACATAAATAACTTCAACGAATACAAATCATAATCCGAAGGGAAATGCCTAAGTACTTGCGAGTACAATCTATAAGTTTCAAAAGTAGACAACAACCATATCGAATGGGACAACGGAAATAAAAGGACTCAATGCGTATGTCAACGACCCTGACCAGCATTCTCGTACTATCCCAGTGCTCGCTCGTCCGGATGATCATAACCTAAAATCCATAACAAGAATTTCCCCACAACGTGTCCTCAGAGGGGTTAGCAATTACGCTAGTACAAGTAATCAAGGCAAACCAAACACTTACACATTTCATAGTACATGCACCAATGTCATTTCAAAATCCAAAACCAGACATGTCTTTTCCGGAAACAAACAGTTACAATCGATTTGCCTAGGACCGGGACGAAGCCACGAATCCCACTCGAGGCCTCTAAGGACCCTCCCGAGCTGGCCACATTTATAAAACAAATCAAGCACACACGTCACCTAGGACCGGGACGAAGCCACGAATCCCACTCGAGGCCTCTAAGGACCCTCCCGAGCTGGCTAGTGAAACAAACTCATGAATCCAGGACGAAGCCATAGATTCCCTCGAGGCCCCGTCGGACCCTCCCGAGGTGAGTAAAGCACACACAATATACATTACCATTTCACGTTAAGCATAAAGGTTTCCAAGAATTACTTGCCTTCAATAATAGACGACACAACGAACGGAAGGAAAAATGCCGACAAATTGCTAGGGACCGACAATTACGAACCTAACAATTTGAAGAACACAATCACAACCAATCCTAAACGAATACGGAATTGGAATACACCTGAAAACCCGCCTACGATTCATGTATATTCGTATGAAAACGACAACGAGGGCGGACCGCAACCAAACCCTCACGAGTACAAAAATACCACGAAATATACCATGAATCCGTAGGAAACCAATAATACCAACGAGATTAATCATATTCATGATGAAATAATCTATCATACGGAAAGAATCGTACGGAAACGTGAAAACCCCCAATTTACCCAAAAACAAAGTTCTAGGAGTTTACCTCGGATTAAAAGCGAAGAACAAGATTAGATGACGATAAAACACTCCAAGAACTTGAGGTAAATGATGGCTCGGTGATGCAAATCTTCAAATCGCCGGAAAGCACCAAGAAAATCGCCAACAGGTCGGATGGGGAGGATGAGAAGTGAAAATGGCCGAAAGTGGTCAACTCCTGGGTTTATAAACCCAGGCCGCGTTACGTACGTTAGCCACCGGAAGCTAACGTACGTTAGCTTGTTAACGTACGTAAGCTTTCCCATGCTTACGTACGTAACGAAAAACGCAGAATTCCCTGTACTATTTTACATAGGCCGCTGCGTACGTAATCAAAAGGTGTGTTACGTACGTAACATCCTTTCCTAGGAAGTACAGGCCAAAGATAGGCAAGGAAGGTACCGACAAAAGAATCGAAATACCACGGTGAACAATTCACGATGGTACGAACGTTAAGGATTCGAGGCGACGAACTTAAGTGTTGAAGGAAAACATATTTCCGACTACCCAAAGGTTCGGAAAAACAACGACAAACGTAATTATCCCAAAACTTTGGAAAATTACGAAATGGCCCAAAACATCCGAAATGTACGATACATGGTCGAAACATCAAACAAAAGTTCACAACACGCATAATAACGTGAGATGGATCCTCGGCAACCCCGAAACGGCGGTTCTGAATGACGGTTTACGAGAATACACGAGATAGCGACGAAAACAACATAAAACAATGAATCGAGTAAAGCGAGTCCGAAACAAGCTCGAACGACAAAAAGTCCAATATTAAATATTCTCGAAATGTCAATACGGTTACAAATGAGTTGCCAAAAACGAAAATACACCGCAGAAGAAAAATACCGGGAAAAGAGAAATGTGGGTATTACACCTGAGGTCTCGCTCTAAGAAGGTATAATTTTCATAAGTTAAAGAAAATTCATATCTAATTAATAATGCTATTTATTAAGAAGCATGTAAAAGCAGACTCTGAAATTTTTCTGCATCGCCAAAAAGCCCAAACTAGTCTTCTTTACATCATCAGGTTGCTTATGTGTTCCGATACATCACGTAGTGGGGTCTGCATATAAATGATAGCCCAGATGCTAATATTGCTGTTGGCAGCAGCCAAAAATGGCTAAAACAACACACAACATATCAATATATTTATATAGGTTGTTTTTAAGCAGAAACTTAATTTCCATGCTTCGTACATAATATTGCTAGATAGAGCGCGAGAGCTGGATGTGGCTAATGAACATGGCAACATAAATTGATGAGCATAATTGTTAACATTACCTTTGTGGTTTTAAGTCGAAATGAGAAACTCGTACACTTAGGCTACTTTTGAAGCTTTTTTTGCCTTCTATTTTATTGTTCATGGAGAAAATTATTGTGGTCAAGAATCTGTTGAAAATCAGGTTTTTTAATGATTTGAAAAATTCGAAGGAAATGAATGTTTGATATGTTATTTTTTTTTGTTTTTTTTAGCTTTTTATGTTTTCTTTATGACCCTGCTTCATTATAATTGTGGGATTGCATTGATTCTATTCGTTGATTTAGTAAAGTGGTTGAAGTCAAAATGTTATCCTGATAGAGTTGCATTATTTAAATATTGTAATTGTCCTTTTCAAAGATTTTCTATCAATGCTGTGTTGAGGAAATTGTGATTAGGTATTCCCATGATCTCTTTCGTATTTTTAGGCCGAGTTAAAGTAAGTGATTTATGTGAATTTTATCGAACTGAAAAACTCATACACTTAGGTTTTTTGTTATTCATGGATAAAAATCTATGCATCGTTATACATAGGGCAGGTATAAGTTTATTTAAGCTTGCAATCTGTGGAAAATACTTTCTTTTGCCAATTTTCCAAAGTACATAAGTTAATACATAATTAGCTCAGAATGTGCCTTAATCATATTTATCGTTCATGTTTTTAAAGGTTTCGGCGGTTAAAGACCGTACTGGTAAGATGAAAGAGAAGACAGATGTTTCCTCGATGTCGATAGAAGCTCAAGCTAAGACGCGTTATCCAACTATAGTAGAGAATTATGACGAAAGGGTAAGCAAGTCTAGCGCACAAAAACCAGCATTCCAAAGCCAACAGGACAAAGAGGTCGAGCGTGGTCACAAAACAAAGATGGGTCAGAGCAAGACAATGGTTGCACCCCGCTCACTCAGTGATTACATTAAGATGAAAGCAATGTTAAAAGAAAAGGAAGTGAGAAAGAAATAAAATGAGGTATTCATGCAACAAACTAATACCCATCCAAATGTTTTGCAAGTTCTGAAACATCAAATTGCTGGTTCGCAAATGGAGAGATTTTGTGCAGCAAATTCGTTCCTATATGAATTAGAGGAAGAAAATCAAAATAGTATGTGCTCATATGAACTGGAATCAGTGCATGAATCTGATGATGATGCTGAAGGTGGTAATGATGATGTTCAAGGTGGTAATGATGGCGTTCAAAGTGGTACTGATAAAGGCAGTGATAATGTTTCACTATCCAAGAATTTTAAAGCTTTTAATTCCGATTATCCATAATGGTAGAATTATACATTTTTATACTTGCCTTTGTTGGTTTATATATAGCATTGTCAAAAGTGAAGCAGACCAGAGGGCCAACTACATGCAAAGATGTCCATGAATGGACATTAGATGATCGTAAGCCATTAAATTTGAATGAAAAGGGGAAGCCTATTGGTCGTGACAAGAAGACCTTAGATAAATTTTCAATGTTTCTTGGAACTTTAGCTCGTAACTCATGTCTTGCGCCATTGAAAAAAATTAATTGGCATAAGGTCTATCATTTGGGAATTTGTTAAGGTTCGAGTCTTTTAATATGCGTAGGACTATTAAATTCTCATCTCTTTGAATATCCCTCAAAATGTCTTATTATCTGTAACACCCCCAGACCCATCCAAGAATATTACAGCGTCGTGGGCTCCGAAATGGAACCCACAAGGCTGAAGGAAATTTTCGCAAACATTTACAAACGTCCAAGAGGCTAACGACGATATTATCTATTTAAAATATTCGAAGACTTTATAAAACTCGTTTATCAAAACCGTCGTAAAATCTCATTTGAAACCACAAGGCCCGAAATGCCAAAACTCAACAGTTTAAAAACATACGTTAAGCTATCACTTACACATACCGACAGAATAGATTTAGAAAATGATTGCCAAAGTAACCTAAGTTACCAGATACCAAAAGGCCATTTAAAAATACTCACACATCGGATAAAGACAAACAATTAAAATACTCTAGCAGCGGAATACAACAACAGATCAGAAACTCAATACACAAATACATGTCCTAGCCAGTATCCTCCGGGAAGCTCATCTCTTCACGACCGCTACAAGCTTGACAATCCAAGAACCTAAAAAGAAAGCCCACGATGGGGTCAGCCATAATATCCAAGAATGATAACCATCACATCACGTCAATAATTACATATCAATGGAAATACTAAGTAAGAATACGACCAATGTAATCTTACCGTCGTAACTTTACGAAAATCCACGATTTTTATCCTTAACAATACAATAAGATAATACCGAAATATCTGTACGGTATCTCAACAATACCCAAGGTTCTCAAAACATTATCATAACTCGCGATACGGAAATTATACCAACTCTGGCCAATTCAATCCATCGGATAACGTCGACAATTCCAATACGATAATCGATTGTCCATCAAAGATAAGTACCAAGGAAATACGGAACATACCTCAAGATACGAAATACCATTACAATCACGTCAATCTAATCCGAGATCAGATCAACACAACATACATACATGGTCCTAACACAAGAGCTACAAATGCATACCCATATGACAACGTCAATATGATCACAACAATAACGACAATGTATACTTATGGCAAACCCATAATATACATATGCACAACAATAATACATGGCAATCCGATGATCCAGCGTTCACTGCCTAGATCCCCCGATGATCCCGTCAGACCAACCCGAGGTGGAAAACCCATCCGATGATCCAGCGCACGCTAGCATAGATTCCCCGATGATCTCGTCGGACCAACACGAGGTTGACATATGACAACAATGCACAACTGACAAAACAACAGTACACAATACACGGCAACAACAATGCACAAATGCATGACAACAACGATACACGAATATATCACGACATGATCGACACAAATGATAAAAATGATTAGAGTACTTGCCCCGAGTCCTTCGAGAACGATCTCAATGTCTAAACCATCACGAACCATTATCCTCAATACTCGACAGTCCAAAGTATCACGAATTGTAGATAATTCATATCTTCGTCTTTATCACAATATATCCTCGATATACAAGTATACCAATAACAAAAGTAAATCGATTACATTATGATTTAGATTCCCAAAACTCGAATACGATTTATAATCCCAAATATCATGTGATTACGATTATAAACATTTCTATACGAATTATACACGAATGAAACGGAAACCATTCATTAAATATTATAAACTGAGCAAGTAATAACTTACCTCGATACCGAAACAACAACGAGGAAGCTGTTACCAAATCCATTGCCATCAACTACAAGTTCCTCAGTCCCGACCAAAGCAATTCACGAACATCCTCAAACTCGACCGCAACACCTGGTTATAATCACCGATCAATATTCTCAACCTAGTAATTCGATAAACAACAATGTCAATAACAATCAACAATCGATAAAATCAATTCACAAACCCAATGGCTCAACAATATCTTGGTTAACCACAAGTCTGATCAAACCAACTTAAACGATCACGAATTCATAACCGAAATAGAATATACTACCCTGCCTGTTGACTTAGCGCACATTAATTATCTAACGTAGCGTGCGTTAAGTTGCTCCCGTTAGCGTGCGCTAGCCAGTAGGCGTAGCGTGCGCTAATGACACGCAGTTGCATGTATTTCGGATACCGATCAACATATGGCGATTATCAAGAACACTAAGTGATCTTGAACCAAGATCAAAGCTATCAAAACAACGAAATCCGATATCCTTTAACATATAGGTAATCATCCAACTCTTAATCCAATTCATATATTCACATATCATCTTTTTCCTCAAATATCAACATCATGAACACCAAGAACCTTAACAACACTTCCCTAATCTAACATTACAGAGATTAATCATCAACAATGACATCACCATCCGCATAGGAGGAGAAGGATTAACCAAATTATCTGAAGAAAACGAACTATACAATTCAAATCACACGAATCATATTAATATCATCATACTCAGGTAATCTATCTCATAATCATGCTTATCAACTTGTTTTCATGATAATCATTAACTCAATAACATCAATCTTTTAATCCAAAATGAAATTCAAAGGTGAAGAGTGATTACCTTGACGAACCATGAAGGAGAACAATCAACTTTCAAGAATCATCAATAACTTCAAGAAATAAACTTTAATCCATGTTCCTCATCTTAATCTTGTTAAAGATCATTATCTCTCAGTATTTGGAACCTCAAACTTCTCTCCAAAAACTCTCTCTCTTGAAATAAAGGAAGGAATGGCCGAATGAACAGAATTCACATCTGCAATCATATATATACTGATTGTTATTAGCGTGCGCTACTTTTCCTTAGTAGCGTGCGCTATCGTGGTCCAGAGGCGACTGTTTTGCTTCGCACATCAGCTTACGTAGGTAATGCCCATGCAATAACGTACGTAAATTACACTGTCTAGTGCACGCAATTTCTTAGACCTTAGCGTGCGCTAATCGTAGTTGACTTGCTACAGTCCGCAACTACCCCCGTGTCCCCACATGCCGAAAGCATTGACGAGGATAAGATTCCTTTTTGTCCGATCTGCAATTAGCGTGCGCTAGTCCTTAGGTTTTAGCGTGCGTTAGTACTACATTACAACATCCGTTGACTCATCGGCACATGCGCCGAAAGTGGCCGGGTCCACACATAGATTCCCTTTGAGCTGTTCTACACTAGCGTACACTAGCATATGCCCGTAGCGTGCGCTATACATGAGTATTAGCGTGCGCTAACAAGGTTATATTTAGCCATTTTCAGCTACTCTTGTCCAACGTCTCGACATGCAGAATACGAACATACGACATACGGAATACATATACTCAACACATTATATCCTCAAATGCAATTGTCGACCAAATACGACAATTATACCAATACTGACATCTCAGTCTTTAATTTATTTTCTCCATACTGTACAGATTCCACGCTGTAAAATATAACTCGGATAAATTAATATTAAACAACAGTAGTAGAAATTCCGGATATTACATACTACACCACTTAAAATAAGTTTCGTCCTCGAAACTTGCAATCCGTCATAGAAAAACAAGCAAACCGTTCAACCAAAATATTCCGAAACCATCACAACAACAATCAATTCACAAACCCAACGGCTCAACAATATCTCAGTTAACCACAAGTCTGATCAAACCAACTTAAACAATCACGAATTCATAACCGAAACAGAATATATTACCCTGCCTGTTGACTTAGCGCACGTTAATCTCTTACCGTAGCGTGCGCTAAGTTGTTCCCGATAGCGTGCGCTAGCCAGTAGGCTTAGCGTGCGCTAATGACGTGCAGTTACATGCATTTCGGATACCGATCAATATATGGCGATTATCAAAAACTCTAAGTGATTCTGAACCATGTACATAGCTATCAAACAACGAAATCCAATATCTTTTAACATATAGGTAATCATCCGACTCTTAATTCAAGTCATATATTCATATTTCATCTTCCTTAATATCAACAACCTAAACACCAAGAACTCATAATCATGCCATGATCACCATCATATGAAGAAACCAACAACAACAACATCAAAGATCCGAATTGAAGGAAGACATTGGCCAACATATCTCTTTGAAGATAAACAACACATTCGAAACCATCCAAATCATATCAATACTCATAATCATACTTATCAACTTGTTTATATGATAATCATTAACTCAAGAACATTAATCTTCAATCCAAAACGAAATCCAAAGGTGAAGAACTATTACCTTGTATAGACGAACCATGAAGGAGAACAATCACTTCATTCCAAGAATCATCAATAACTTCAAGAACAAGACTTTAATTCATGATCCCCAGCTTAATCTTGTTAAAGATCATCATCTCTCAGTGTTTCTGTACCTCAAGTACCTCCCAGGGCTCTCTCTATCGAGTGAAAGGAAAGAAGTGGACGAAATGCTTCATAACACCCTCTTGTCCCTTTTTATAAAGTGTATTACTAGCGTGCGCTAAACCTTATGTTTAGCGTGCGCTACAGCCTTAGCGTGCGCTAACCGACTTTTGTTAGCGTGCGCTATCGCAATCCAGAGGCTACTGTCTGACTTCGTACAATGACTTACGTACGTAATGCCCATGCATTAGCGTACGTAAATGCCTATATTTAGCGTACGCAAGTGTTCTTCCATAGCGTGCGCTAATCATAGTTGACTTGATTGTCTGTATGCTCCGAAGACTGGTCCACACACCAAAAGTGCTGACGAGGATAAGATTCCTTTTCGTCCGATATATAGTTAGCGTGTGCTAATCAACATGAATTAGCGTGCGCTAACACTACATTACAACGTCCGTTGACTTATCAGAACGTGCGCCGAAAGTGGCCTGGTCCACACGTAGATTCCTTCCGACCTGACTGCATTAGCGTGCGTTATCTTATATCCGTAGCGTGCGTTAAACCTGCACGATAGCGTGCGCTACTCATGATTATTAACGTGCGCTAATAATGTTACACTTAGCCATATTTAGCTATTTTTGTCCAACGTCTCGACATATCAGATACGTATACATGACGTACTATATCCTCTAATACAATTGTCGACCAAGTACGACAATTATACCGATACTGACATCTCAATCCTTCATTTATTTTATCTATACTGTACAGATTCCATGCTGTACAATATAACTCGGATAAAATAATACTAAACAACGGTAGTAGAAATTTCGGATATTACATACTACACCACTTAAAATAAGTTTCGTCCTCGAAACTTGCAATCGGTCATAGAAAAATCAACAAACCGTTCAACCGAAATATTCCGAAACCATTGCGACAACGATCAATCATCATTAATAACGAATAATCAAAATAGTACACTTATATATGCGCCTAGTCGACGATCTCCTGAGGTACTAGCAAGTGACTTCACTGTAAAGCCTCAACACGCTTACAATAACAATTCCATAAGTCCCAACCAAATATATCATATTCGGATGAAACAATCTGCCCGAATCAAATCACATGCTTTGATTACATAATCGAGTCTCAATCGATAAAACGAATAATATCCGATGTATCTGTGAAACAACTGCTCAATACAATGGCAACGAATTCTGAAACATCGACAGACAATCTGAACGCTCAGATGATCACCAACAATGATCAACAATCAACCGAATTTATCATCGACACGATAAATTCCAATCTGACCAACCAGAGGTTAAAACACAATCGAGAATATCATCAACATGATAAACTCCAATATGACCAACGAACGATCAACTAAAATCGAGAATACCTTCACACGGTAAACTTCAACACGATCAACACAGAACCACAGAAACCGATATATGAGCAAATAAAGTTCACAAAACGACACACCAATCACACACCGACGAACATATCCAATCATACATGGAGTGGGAACGACCACTCAATATCCAAAACAACCAGCATGGGGGCAACATCCCCGAATCTACACTTAAAGAGAAACCATTCAAAAACATTATGGTAGCGCATACGTCCCTGTTTCACAAAACCCGAAGTTCCAAAATTACATCATGTGCATGAATTCTACATCACACAGTATATTCTTCTTATCCGATCAATCAACCGATCATCCCTGGATAACCAACTACCATACTGAAGCTCGAATCTTTATTCATCCTTCCATACTGACGTCTTATCCAGTTCGTGAGTCACACTCAGAACTTCACCATGATATGCATTATGCACTAAATGCGTATGTATATCGATCATATTTTCAAAACCAGTTTGAAATCATATAGTCTTGTCGAAAGACAAATTTTCGAAAATTCTTTCAAGAGTTTGAAAACTCAAAACATAATATTTCGTAAGATCACGAAATCAATTTTCGGAAAATTAACTGGCTCGCTAATGCCAAGTATTCAATAACAGTGTCCTCCGAATCCACACGATTTCGAAGTTTAAAAATGAAAACTATGCAATTGATTGACCACATATATACCCCTGTATACCAGTCCGGCTCGTCACAAATTCCACTGACATTCGGTCGGAAAACTACACGATAGAATCCAAAATCTCAACGCATAGGCTCTGATAAAAACTCCTTTTCCACATATGGCTCACAACGTCAATCATTAATCCATCCTGGATCACCTCAATTATGCTATGACAAAACATTGAAACAAATCAACATAGCGAAAGACTTCCCGAGAGGTTTCATTTGAACAAGTAAACCAAAACCTCGAAAGGTAGGAACGAAATAAATAAACGATTGATAAAGAGCTTTACAAATCTCGGGAGTTTTATGAAAACTAAAAAGTTTTTTTTTGAAACACTAGGGTCTCAGCCCACATCTCGTTCTGCATTATAAGAAGTTTAAAAGTAGAAAACCTTTTTTCGGACCCCAAGTCCTGAGTTATAAAACCATTCAAAATCGATTGGGTCTCGGCCCAAAATCATTTACGGTAAAACATCCGTAAAACATTCATTTTGAAAAGTATCATTTTCAAATGCTCAAAACAGTTCATATATCTCAAAATGAATTAACATGCTACATGTTCTTCTCAACAATCCATAGTCCTTCTCCCGAATAGACAATTCTGTTCCAAAATCTAACCAACATACTGATTCTCAAAATCATAACTCCTCAAGATCATCAATCCTGTCCCAACTCTGTCATCTCATACTGTGAAGCATAATATCTTTCTGAATCTCAAACCATATCAACTTAGAAGGGCAATAAATCTCAATGAAATTCAAAAATCCAAATACTTACAGATCGTGAAGCCGACGATTCCCCGTGATACTAGCACATGTCTCGACTCTAGAAAATACTCGACACGGATATTTTCAAAACACACATTTTGCAAACTCAGTTCAACTCGAGAAAACAACACAGCTCTATCTGAAGAAACACGTTAACACTATTTGAAAAAGTTACAACAATCCCTGTACCACACTGGTAAATCACATAACGCACAAGCCCGAAAAAACCCAGAGCTCAAACACTTGTCAACCGACAACTCGAATGACACGACAAAAGCACGACCCAACTCGACCCGACTGCCTAGGTTTTCACAACCTAAAGCTCCGATACCATATTCTGTAACACCCCGGATCCGGAATATTACAGCGCCGTGGCCCCGAGATGGAACCCACAAGGTGAAGGAAATTTTCGCAAACATTTACAAACGCCAAGAGGCTAAAGACGGTATTATCTATTAAAAACATTCGAAGATTTATAAAACTCGTTTATCAAACCGTCAGAAACTCATTTGAAACCACAAGGCCCAAAATGCCAAAACTCGTAGCTTTAAAAACATACGTTAAGCTATCGCTTACACGTACCGACAGAATAGATTTAGAAAATGATTGCCAAAGTAACCTAAGTTACCGGATACCAAAAAGGCCATTTAAAAATACTCACGCAGCGGATAAAGACAAACTATTAAAATACTCTAGCGGCGGAATACAACAACTGATCAGAAACTCAATACACAAATACATGCCCTTGCTAGTATCCTCCGGGAAGTTCATCTCTCCACGACCGCTACAAGCTTGATAATCCAAGAACCTAAAAAGAAAACCCACGACGGGGATGGGGGAGTAAGAGCAATTGTATTGTAATTATGAATATTATATTTAATAAGGCAATTATTATTTCTGCAACATTGCTTTTTTGATGTTGCTGTATATGTTTACAAAGTGTTGTCTTAGTAGCAAAGTGTTACATGCTATAACATTTTATGACACAGTGTTGCCGTAGATGTACTATTTAAAAAAAACTTCATATTTTTTTATGTAAAATTAAAATTAAATAATCTTTTACTTGAAAACTAATTAATTTTGATCGAAGTGGAGTATGAAATTTATTCAGAAGTAATACTTTTTAATCAGATTTGATATGAACAATTAAAAAACTATAATATTTATAAAATTAAAATAATAATTTAAAATAATTATCTGGATATAATAAAAGGTGTCAATAATTATGTGTAATATCCAGAAATTTTTAAATTGAAATTTTGATGGTATTAATTTTTTTACTGATTTATTTCATTTCACTAGTAGAATAAACATCAAAGAGTTCGGTACAATTTACTTCAGTTATGTATATTAGTGAAGTAAAAAACAAAAAACAACTTCACTTTTCAATTTGCTGAAGTAAAGCACCCACGTAGACTTCAGTAAATGGTATCATACTAAAACCAGAAACTAGTTGAGAATTTTAAGATACAAAGAGTTCACTAATTTGATAATTAATGAAGTTAACAGCGTGAAATTTTATTTTTTATCAAAATATTTTTACAAAAGCAAAGTGTATGTGTTTTGACCGAGAATAAATATTTTCAACTTCAGATACCGATGTGAATTTTATTTTGATTTTTCGGGTTTTACGTCGGTTTTCTTTGTAACTGATGTGAATATATTTTTTTTTTTTATACTATCTCGAAGGATTTGGTATTTTCGTCTTTCGGAAGTCGTCTCTCTGCCATCTCATCTACCTCTCTCAACTCGTCTTTCTAACACTCCTCTCTCTTTCACCCTTTCTCTCTCCCTCTTTCTTCTTCCCATCCGCCTCTCCATCCATCCGTCTTCTTTTTCTCTGCAATTCCTCTCAAAATCACACACACAAAACAAATTTGCTAGCCCCTCCCTTTCCCCTTTGATTCTCCCGAAAATACCCACACACTGACGCGGCGATTCGAAGCACTGCACAAGATTTCAATGTGGAGTTCGGAATTAGGATGGAATCGAGATTCAGAATCGGAGTTTAGGGTGATATTTCCGGCCAAACGGAGGTTAGAGAATGTTCTGGTGTCAGATTTATGGTGAGATTTGCTAATTAAAGCCGATTGAGGAGGTGGGTTTTTATCTCGATTGAATTTCAGTTTTTATCTCGATTGAATTGCAGTTGTTTAGTTCTTAGTCGTAGACGATTTTGGTTATGCTTCTTTGTGTTGGTATACTGATTTAGTTTGTGCCATTGTTCCTGTGTAACCTATGGCGGGCACGGGATGAGGTTAGCTATTATTGAGCCGAGATATTGCCATCATCTGGGTTCTGTAGAGTTCTAACGGATCTGCATAATTTTCTGTACATTGTCTTTATTATCAGGAAATGGAGGAAGAGAAGAATAAGAGGACTGCTGAGGAGATGGGAGATGCCATGAAGTCACTGGAGAATAAAACTGAGGACTCAAAGAGAGAAATGGATATCCTTGCCTCTTTGAGTGAAGTGAAATCCTTGAAGGTGATTATTCATTTTCTTGGTATACTTACTGTATTCGATTCCACAATGATTGAAGGTACTTAATTGTTTCTTTGTCATATATTAATTAGCAATCAATGTTCATTTATACACGAAATGGTATATTAACGGAATATTTTTCTATACTTTCCATATCTACAGTCAATACATGCAACTGTGAATATAGATGCAATGCTGGAAGCTGTGCAACACTCAAATGAGCAAAAGGTATTATATTCATTCTCTAGTTTGTACTTAAAATTCTCTCTTGTGATCTTATATGCCATCTTAAGTTGTGAACATAAGTAATTGGTTCCTGTTGCAATATACCTTTTTAATTGTGATTTATTAAATGAAAGGGGCTTGCGTATTTTTTGTTTGACCCTTCAATATTCAGATTGCTCGTTACTTTAATTTGGTCGTCGTTCTGTTTTAACAAACAAAGTGCTTTCATGTAGGTTATGAACTTTTTCTCTGCCTAATAGATGAAGTATGGAAGTGTGAAACATTACTAATCCGTTTGAGGACTTTTTCTTGAATACTGATATTCTGGAATTTAGACTCAGAGTTGATAAGATGACCCTGGGCGCCTCAAATATTGCTCTAACTGTTGGTATATACATGGACGTCACTTTGTTGTGCTCTAACTGTTGATATAAATTTTGTCATTCTGTGCTTAAATTGAGGATCTCATTTGGTATCTGTAGCTCACAGGTACTTTGGGACTTATTATTCAACACTGTTGCACATGTCATCACTTGCCACTTGCTGATTCTTGCATGGGTACTTGCACCTTCTACATAGGTTCTTATAAGAACATGCATCCATGAAATATATGCCTTAGGAATTAAAGAGGTATATTGCAGCATCGTAAATGGGAGAGCTGCTTCGTCTTCTTTCTTTTTATTTTTTCTTTTCTATTTCTATTAGTATTTGTCATATGCATAGTCTTTTGGTTTTGTTTGCACGAGCTCCTTATTTTTTTCTTCTTATACACCCTTTCTTTTTGTATTTACTTGAACAAGTGTCGTCAATAAGTGCACACAAACTATGGGTTAGGTAATGTGTGGAAAACTTAGTATTGTTAAAAACCATTTGATACTTGTGTAATTTAGTCTGTGCATTTTAGGTTCTGTTTCTTGTATGTTATTGCTCTAATGCTCTCCTCTTTCATTTATCTTGCCTTTTTTCCCTTTCATGTCTTTTTATTTTTGGCACAGAGAGTATTTTTTTGTTTTATGTTAATTAAAAGGTAATGAGCATAACTTGATGTTTATCATAAAATATGTTGTTATAGTTACAAGAAATATACTGGTTAGTCTGGGCAGTATCTTTCACTCAGTCTAAACAAACTAAGTTTTAAATCATACAAGTACAATTACAAAGTTGTCATTTCCACACAATCATAAATAGGGGCAGTTCTTAGTCCCAAAAATATCGTAAAAGGGGGTTGAATATGATTCTCTCAATAAACTCGATTTCTTACAGATAAAGATTTATGGTTCTAGAAACCAAAATAACAACACGGCCCAGGGAAAATATCGTTTTATAGATAAACATCGAAGGGGTGCTACACAATTAACACATTATGTTAGCTACAATGATAATCGTTATAAACAATAAATACATACACAGAGCTTTTATGATATTCTTAGCTATGCTCTTTTCTCTCGCTCTCTATAAGTATATGTATTGAATGAAAACGAAGATATAACGTTAACTGCTTTGCTTCTGCTTTTGTGTAGGCTTGAATTTCAATCCGTAATACGTGGCTTTGATGGAATCATGGTAAATAATGATGTAAGCATCCTTCTAACTATGTGTGTATGTGTAGTTTTGTGCCTATCATAAATTTAGGTTTGTTGTTTTGTGTAAATTACGATGTATACGTGTGTGTTGTGATTGTTTTAGACCTTTTATGATTTTAGGTTTGTGTAAATTAGATTATATATATTGAGTATGCATATATACTATATATATATATATATTGATCAAGATGATAATTCTGAATCTCTAAATGAAATGAACTGAAAGTCCTAACTGAATGGGGGGGGGGGGGAGAGAGAGAGAGAGAGAGAGAGAGAGAGAGAGAGAGAGTTGAATGATCATTTTAGTAACTTGAATTCTGGAAGATTATGGAATCTGCGATATTAAGTTGATGGATCTTGTATGACTTCAATTCTCGAAGATTATAGAGTGCACGATATTAAGTTGATCATTCACTGATGGAATTTGTGTCAGATTTTTTGGATTGTGACAAATCTTGTTACCCCTACGAAACACTTATTTAATAGTAAGGGATTTTTTGTAGCATTGAAAGCTTGGAGATTAGAAGTATGTACATTTATGTAGTCCTTGTTTTTAGATGTTCGCCTTTGCATGTTCTGTATAATTAATATATTCTTAGCAAGCTCATAAGTAGCTTTTAATTTTGTAAGTGTGATGTTGCAGTAGGGAGGGGGGAGGCAGTTGTCTACTTAGGTTGACAGTAAAGAGTTTAACTGTCTTCTTAATGATTCTAATTAATATAAATTGCATCATCATGTTGTGGTTTTGCTTATGCTTCTACTTGATAAATTTCACCACTGTATGTCATAATTTTCCACTAATATGGTTGTGAGGTTCTGTCTTGCGGTCAGTGACAATTGGAACAAAGTCTGTCAGGACAATATGTATGAAATTCACAACAGGTGTCATAAACTATGCATAAATGAGACCCTTCCAATTCAATTGGCAGGAACTCCAACAAGTTGTTGACGAAATGGAAGAAAAGCTGGAGAAGATGCTACAATATCAAGTGATAACGACAACGGCACTCCTATTACCGGAGGAGATGCTACATCTTTGATTTTGTGTTTTTTAAGTACTGTATTTCATGGTTTTTGGTCGTTGTATTTGAGCTGTGTAACTATTTCCATTACGTACTTTAAGACTTATAACTCTATGTGTTTGGTTAGATATTATGGTGGATGGATGGTGTGGAGGGTTTTTGTTTTGGTGGTTAGACTTATAACTATATGGTGTGGAGGGGCTTTATTTGGTTAGATATTTTGGATGGATGGATAGTATGGGTTAGTATTTTGAATGGGCGGATTAGGAATTGTAATGGATTCGTAATTAATATAAACAAATATTTCATGTCAATTTTTTTTTTGTGAAAGTGTTGCAGTAGGTGGTACATAGTGTTGCAGTTACTTACGAAAAAAGTGTTGCAGAAATTTAAGAAGTGTTGCAAAAAAGTGTTGCAACAGGCAGGTATGGGGCCCACAGTTGGGACCCACATTGGACCCCACATGTGGGGCCCACATCGGACCCATGTGAGCCCCACATCGGACCCCACATGTGGGGCTCACATGTGGGCCCCTACTTTTACAAAAAATTGACATCTGCTGCAACACTTGTTAAATGTTGCTGCAGACTATATTTAACGATGCCTTGCAGTCTTATGGTAACAAAAGGAGTGGTGTTGCAGTAGGAGACAGAAGTGTTGCTATAGGGACCTACGGCAGCGTTGAAAAGTGCAACACCAAAAAAGTGTTGCCGTTTTGATTTTCTTGTCTGCAGCAACGTTTTTTTTGCTTCTTGCAACATTTTGTAGGAGTTGCCGTAGGCCATCTATGGCGTAGTGGAAAAGTGCCTTATTACTTTGGATGATAATGCATATTTATGGCATCGTAAATTGGGGCATACATCTCTACCCATGATTTCTATTTTATAGAGACATGATCTTGTCCGTGGTTTACCCAAACTCAAATTTGATCGGAAACATTTGTGTGAATCATGCATAAAAGGGAAACATACTCGAGAATCTTTTAAACCAAAATTCGAGATTTCCACTAGCCGTATTCTTGAACTTGTGCATATGGATTTAATTGGACCATCTAGATATGTTAGTCTAAATGGTAATCTTTATACTTTGGTCATTGTTGATGATTATTCCCGTTTTACTTGGGTTAGATTTCTTGCTCATAAAGATGATACATTTTCCGAGTTTTCCAAATGGTGTCGTTTGGTGCAAAATGAGAAAAGTCTCTCTATAATTTCTATCCGCACCGATCACGGAGGTGAATTTGATTGCACTCCGTTTGAGATTTTATGTGATAAATATGGTATTAATCACAATTTTTCGGCTCCTAGAACGTCTCAACAAAATAGGGTTGTTGAAAGGAGAAATCGATCTTTGGAGGAAATGTCAAGCACTATGCTTAATGAATATTCTCTTCCACAATATTTTTGGGCCGAAGCAATTTTTATGGCATGCTATGTGATTAATCGAGTTCATGTTCGTAGAACTAATCTTAAAACTCCGTATGAATTATAGAAGGGAAAAAAGCCAAATATATCTTATTTCCATCCTTTTGGTTGCAATGTGTTTATCCTAAATAATGGTAAGGATAACTTGGGGAAATTTGATGCTAAATCCGATTCTGGAATATTTCTTGGCTATGCTACAAATAGCAAAGCATATCGTGTTTATAACATTAGAACAAATAAAGTTGAAGAATCCATTCATGTTAAATTCAACGATATGATCTCACCCCCGAGAAAGGTAGAATGTTTTGATGATGCAAGTATTTTTCCGGATTCTCATCCCTCAAACGAAATGGAGAAAATTTCGGAAATCCAAAAGAAGACAATCAAGAGTCTACCGAAAGATTGGAGGTACATCAAAGACCATCCAAAAGATCTTGTGATTGGAAACATTGAATACGGTGTTCAAACTCGAAGGAGAACCACCGAATATATGGCTCATTTTTCTTTCGTATCCGAAATAGTCCCCAAAAATATATCCGAGGCTCTTGATGATGAAAGTTGGATGATGGCAATGCAAGAGGAGCTTGTACAATTCATGCACAGTAATGTATGGAATTTAGTTCCCGCTCCTAAAGATAAAACAATTATCGGAACTAAATGGGTGCACAAAATCAAGTGTGACGAAGACGGTTACCCAATTCGAAATAAATCTCGTTTGGTCGCACAAGGGTATAATCAAGAGGAAGGTCTTGATTACGAAGAAATTTTTGCTCCCGTGGCTCGACTCGAAGCCATCCGTTTGTTATGTGCATTTGCCGCTCACAAAAAGATCAAACTATTTCAAATGGATATGAAAAGTGCATTCTTGAATGGCTATATTGAAGAAGAAGTCTATGTCAAGCAACCTTCCGGTTTTAAAGATCATCAATTTCCGGATCACGTCTACAAGCTCAACAAGGCACTCTACGGGTTGAAACAAGCACCCGAGCATGGTATGATCGTTTAAGTCAATTTTTAATTGCAAATGATTATAAAAGAGGTAAAGTCGATAATACCTTGTTTGTGAATATATTGAATAATGATATACTTATTTGCCAAATCTATATTGATGACATTGTTTTTGGAGCTACTAACGAATCATTGTGCTAAGATTTCTCTAATCTTATGAAGGGAGAGTTCGAGATGAGTATGATGGGAGAATTAACATTGTTCCTCGGGCTTCAAATCAAGCAATGCGAAGATGGAATCTTTATTCATCAAACAAAGTACTCAAACGATCTCCTGAAGAAATTCAAAATGGAGAGTAGCAAAGTGATTTCAACGCCAATGTCCTCATCATTAAAGCTTGAAAAAAGATGAAAATGGCAAATCCGTAGATCAAAAATTATATCAAGGTATGATCGGATATTTGCTATATTTGACTGCTTCTAGGCCTGACATAATATTTGCTACATGCTTATGTGCTCGATTCCAAGCTAATCCTAAGGAATCACATTTAATTGCTTGTAAATGCATTTTTCGTTACTTGAAAGGGACCATCGGACTAGGTCTATGATATCCCTCTTACTTGGACTTTAATTTGATTGCATATAGTGACGCCGATTTTGGCGTATGCAAAATTGATAAAAAGAGTACTAGTGGTATATGTCATTTCATCGGTTCATGCTTAATATCTTGGGGAAGTAAAAAGCAAACTAGTGTAGCGTTGTCTACAGCTGAGGCCGAATACATTGCTGCAGGGAGTGCCTGTGCTCAGGTATTATGGATTAAAAATCAACTCCACTACTACGGCATTTATTTTGAAAATACCCCTATATTATGTGATAATACTAGTGCTATTAATTTGAGTAAAAAATCCCGTGTTGTATAGTAGAACTAAGCATATAGATATTAGACATCATTTTTTATGCGATCATGTGCAAAAGAAAGATATATGCTTAATTTTTGTCGGGACGAAGGACCAACTTGCTGATATATTTACGAAACCTCTTCCCGAGGAATCATTTAATAATATTCGTCTGCAACTCGGTATGGGACATCTTGATAATTTTTGAAATTAGTTTTCTACTCGAGAAATCAATATCTTAGAAACATTCCATTCGCTAGCACGCGTTAGCTTCATTCTTTTAACACGCGCTAACTTTTCTCTTCGATAGCATACACTAATCCTTTATCTCTTGCGTGCACTAATTAAAATATCCTTATTTCGATATATGCTACTGGACAGTCCAGTAAGCTACCCATATATTCATAACGTACGCTAATTATACACCCTTTGCGTGCGCTAATTAAATTGGTTCAATTCCCTATATAAACCCTGTTCAGCTCAGAAACATACTCACCATTTCATAACGCACGCAAACACACCAGATCCCCTTTCAGCAAGAACCCTAGCCAAAAAAACGATTCATTCAAATCCTGATTCCTTCTTCAATCTTTCAATTCCTTTCAGATTTATCTCGATCAAGGGCCACAAAGCTATGGAGAAGACTTACAAAGACGCAAAATGCACTCGCGAGCCAGAATACGATGCATCCCGCTTCGTGTCATATACCGCGTCGAAGGTCTTTTCTGAAATTCTTCCTCAGGAACAATTGACGGACTGTTACTACTTTAATTTTCCAATCCTGGAACGGGTGAATGTTGTTATCTCTGACTTTTTTCTCCTCTATTGGAATTGCTCGCTTTGTTGAATGTAAGGAACTTATCTTTCCCGAGCTAGTTTGCGAATTTTACGCAAATCTTCATATTGCTGAAGGTGAAGGTTCCTCATCTCTAGTTTTAGGGAGTCTGGTTGGAGGAACCGTAGTGAAAGTCTCTTCGGAGATTTTGACTCAACTATTTGGTTTGTCATCCGATGGTTTTTCGTGTTCTGGGAAATCGATTACTGAGGAATCTGGAGTTTCCGAGATTGATGTCAAGGAATTTCTGAGTTTGAAAGCCGTAATCGACATCACTGATGAGGCTTTTGAGAACAACGATTTCGGAATTAATATCCGACTCCTTTTGGTTGCACTCATAAAATGCATAATGCCCAAAGTTAACACGCATCATAAGTTAGTCGGAATCGATAAACATGTTGTGTACCGAGTGCTAAATGATGACCGAGTTGATTTTGCCGCGATTGTCACAAGCTGGATGAAAGTTAAGGGCGACCTATTTCGGTCGAAGAATTACGCTTCACAGTCCCGCAAGGCTGGAATGCCGTATGGTTCCATCCTAATGGCGATCTTCAAATTTCATCACGTGAACTAGACGAAGGACAAATCCATTCCCGTTTCACTCGGCCATGAGATCTCGGATTACTCGCTCAAAGCGATGCACTATGTTCGAACGATGAACCAGGACTGGATTCTCTTTCCATACCTTCATGAAGATGACCAAGTGGAGAAAGGGACTCGTATGCCTACACCGGAAGAGCGAATCACTCGACGAGGGCCACACACCCTTCGGGAAATGCAAACCAGAGAATTCGTGAGGAAGCCCACTTCTAAGGGAAAGCGCCCAATGAGAGAGACTCTTACCGAAGAAGAGGAGAGTGACCTCATTTAATGGATGCGCAGCATCGAGACTTCACAATTGGAGATCCGTGAAAACGTTCGTTCTCTTCGCTCCGAGGTTCAAGGAGTGCACGGGCTGCTTGAGATTTCATTCGCTTCACTCATCCATCGTAATTCCCGCTTCCACCGTCCTCATCCGAGCATGCACCCTAGTTTTAGGGCATTGATTCTCGTTGTAGCGACTTTTATTTAATATGTTTTTGATGTCTCGTGCCTTGGATATTTATATGTAATGCTTGAACTATTTTCAATGAAATACGCATCTCTCTTCGTTTGGCTTTCATGTAGTTTGGCGTTTGTTAATTATGTGTTTTTGTTTTGGCAAATGGCATTTGGTTGGTATCATATTTTATACGCAACAACACAGGGGGATGTAACACCCCCAGATCCGACTGGGAATATTACAGCGTCGTGGGCCCCGAGATGGAACCCACAAGGCTGAAGGAAATTTTCGCAAACATTTACAAACGCCCAAGAGGCTAAAGACGGTATTATCTATTAAAAACATTCGAAGATTTATAAAACTCGTTTATCAAACCGTCGTAAAAACTCATTTGAAAGCACAAGGCCCAAAATGCCAAAACTCAGCAGTTTAAAAACATACGTTAAGCTATCGCTTACACGTACCGACAGAATAGATTTAGAAAATGATTGCCAAAGTAACCTAAGTTACCGGATACCAAAAAGGCCATTTAGAAATACTCACGCAGCGGATAAAGACAAACAATTAAAATACTCTAGCAGCGGAATACAACAACTGATCAGAAACTCAATACACAAATACATGCCCTTGCTAGTATCCTCCGGGAAGTTCATCTCTCCACGACCGCTACAAGCTTGATAATCCAAGAACCTAAAAAGAAAACCCACGACGGGGTCAGCCATAATATCCAACAATGATAACCATCATATCACATCAATAATTACATATCAATGGAAATACTGAGTAAGAATACGACCAATGTAATCTTACCGTCGTAACTTTACGAAAATCCACGATTCATATCCTTAACAACACAATAAGATAATACCGAAATATTTGTACGGTATCTCAACAATACCCAAGGTTCTCAAAACATTATCATAACTCGCGATACGGAAATTATACCTACTCTGGCTAATTCAATCCATCGGATAACGTCGACAATTCCAATACGATAATCGATTGTCCATCAAAGACAAGTACCAAGGAAATACGGAACATACCTCAAGATACGAAATACCATGACAATCACGTCAGTCTAATCCGAGATCAGATCAACATAACATACGGACATGGTCCTAACACAAGACCTACAAATGCATACTCATATGACAACGTCAATATGATCACAACAATAATGACAATGTATACTTATGGCAAACCCATAATATACATATGCACAATAACAACAACATATGGTAATCCAACGATCCAGCGCACATAGCTATAGATTCCCATGATGATCCCGTCGGACCAACGCATGGTGGCATTACCTGTCCAGCGATCCAGCGCACACAGCTATAGATTCCCATGATGATCCCGTCGGACCAACGCATGGTGGACATATAACAACAATGCACAACTGCACAGAACAACAGTGCACAATACACGACAACAACAATGCACAAATGCATGACAACAACGATACACGAATGTATCACGACATGATCGACACAAATGACAGAAATGATTAGAGTACTTGCCCCGAGTCCTTTGAGAACGATCTCAATGTCTAAACCATCACGAACCATTATCCTCAATACTCGACGGTCCATAGTATCACAGATTGCTGATAATTCATATCTTCGTCTTTATCACAATATATCCTCGATATACAAGTATACCAATAACAAAAGTAAATCATATACATTATGATTTAGATTCTCAAAACTCGAATACGATTTATAATCCCAAATCTCCTGTGATTACGATTATAAACATTGCTATACGAATTATAAACGAATGAAACTGAAACCATTCATTAAATATTATAAACTGAGCAAGTAATAACTAGCCTCAATACCGATACGACGATGATGAAGTCGTTACCAAATCCATTGTCATCATCTACAAGTTCCTCGGTCCCGACCAAAGCAATTCATGAACATCCTCGAACACGACCGCATCATACGGTTATAAACACCGATCAATAAACTTGACCTATTACAATAATCGATTAAACAACAATCCGATAATAATCAACAACCGTTAAAATAGCAACGTTATTTGCTGTGTCTACTCTCTGCAGTGTAACATTCCTATCCCGAACCATTTCTCTAACAAAATGATATTTTCTCGCAATATGTTTGGTGTTGTGGTGAGCCCTAGGCTCCTTAGCCTGTGCAACAGCTCCGTCATTGTCACAAAACAGTGTCACAGGTCTCTCTGCGTTAGGAACCACTTGAAGTTCCTCAGTGAACTTCTTTATCCAAAAAGCTTCTTTAGCAGCCTCCGTGGCTGCCTGATATTCGGCTTGACATGTAGAGATAGCAGTCGAACTTTTCTTGGCACTTCTCCAAGAAACTGCCCCACCATTCAGCATAAAGATATACCCTGATGTTGACATCTGAGCATCCATGTCCCCCGAAAAATCTGAGTCTGTATAACCCATCACTCTTAGTTCTCCACCGCCGTATGTAAGAACCAAGTCTTTAGTCCTCCTTAGGTACTTAAGAATGTTCTTTACAGCAGTCCAATGTTCCTGCCCTGGATTTAACTGAAACCGACTTACTACACTCACAGCATAGGCAATGTCCGGTCTAGTGCAAATCATAGCATACATGAGGCTACCTACTGCCGAAGCATAGGGCACCTTACTCATTTCCTTTCTGTCTTCCTTACTTTGAGGACACATCTCTAGGGAAAGTTTTGCACCATGTTTCATAGGAAGGAACCCTCTTTTAGAATCTTCCATCCTAAATCGCTTCAGGATTTTTTCTATATAGAGGGCTTGGGAAAGACCTAACATTCTTTTCGCTCTATCCCGGTAGAGACGAATACCCAGAATATAGGTAGCTTCTCCCAAGTCTTTCATTAAGAACTCTTTAGAAAGCCAAGCTTTCACAGAACTGAGCATTCCTACGCCGTTTCCTATAAGTAGAATGTCATCTACATATTGTATTAAGAACGCAATTTTGCTCCCACTAACCTTCTTGTAAATATAGGGCTCTTCTTCGTTTTGGACAAAATCAAACTCTTTGACTGTCTCGTTAAAATGAAGATTCCAACTCCGTGAAACTTGCTTCAGTCCATAAATGGCACGCTGAAGTTTGCATACTTTATGAATATTGGTTTGAGATATGAATCCCTTAGGCTGTTCCATGTAAATCTCCTCCTCGAGGAATCCATTTAGGTTATTACCGAATAACCAAACAGTACACTTGAAAATACGCAAAGTCGACGATCTCCTGAGATACTAGCAATCACAATTCCATGAGTCTCAAAAAAAATATATCATCTTCGGATGAAATAATCTATCTGTGTCAAAACCTGTCTGCCTGATCGCACAATTAAGTCCCAATTCTGATAAAACCGATAATACACGATACATCTGTGAAACAACTGCCCAACACAATAGCAACAAATCCCGAAATATCGACACAAAATCTGAACGCTCAGATGATCACCAGCAATGATCAACCCATAAATTAATCGAGAATATCATTGACATGATAAACTCTAATATGACCAATCCAAAGGTCAAAACGCAACCGAGAATACCATCAACATGATAAACTCCAATATGACCAACTAGAGGTCAAAACACAATCGAGAATATCACCACCATGATAAACTCCAATATTACCAACGAACGATCAACGATAATCGGGAATACCCTCACACGGTAAGCTCAAACATGATCAACATAGAACCACAGAAACCGATATACGAAAGAACAAAATTCTCAAAACATTAAACAAATCACATACAGTGAATCTCAACGAAACACAACTGACTGATGAACATTCCCCTCAGCATACGAACAACCAATCGCAAATCGATGAACATACCAATTCATACAAGGAGTGGGAACGACCACTCATTGTCCAAAACAACCAGTATGGGGTCACCATCCCCAAATCTACACTTACAAAGAAATCATTCAAAAATCACTATGGTAAAATCGCGCTAATACCGTACCAATGGAATCACATAGCACATATGTCCCGGTTTCACAAAATCCAAAGTTCCCAAATTACATCCAGTGAATGAATCTACAACACGCAGCATATTTCTCTTATCCGATAAATCTATCGATCATCCCTGGATAACCAAACTACCATACTAAAGTTCGAATATCTTTTCCTCGTACCATCGATATGATATCCAGTTTATGAGTCACACTCATAACTTCACCATGATATGCACCATGCACTAAATGCGTATGTATATCAGTCACATTTTCAAAACCAGTTTGAAATCATATAGTCTTGTCAAGAAAACAAGTTTTCGAAAGTTCTTTCCAGAATTTTAAAACTCAAAACATAAATTTTGGTAAGACCACAAAATCAATTTCCGAAAAATTAAATCGGCTCACTGGTGCCAAGTATTCGATAATAATTCTTTTCGAATACGCATGATTAAATAAAATGAAATTATGCAAATGATTGACCACATCCATACTCCTGTATACCAATTCGGCTCGTCACCAATATCCACTGATATTCCATCGGAAAACCACACGATAGAGTTCCAAAATCTCAATATATAAACTCCGACCCAAAAACTCCTTTTCCACCTATGACTCGCAATGTCAACCATTAACCCATCCTGGATTACCTCAAATATGCTATGACAAAACATTGAAACAAATCAACACAGCGAAAGACTTCCCGAGAGGTTTCATTTGAACAAGTAAATCAAAACCTCAGAAGGTAGTAATAAAATAGGTAAACAATTGGTAGAGTGTTTTACAAATCTCGAGAGTTTTTAGAAACCATGAAAAAGCCTTTTGAAACATTAGGGTCTCAGCCCGTATCTCGTTCCGCATTACAAGAAGTTTAAAAAGTAGAAAACCCTTTTTCGGACCCTAAGTCCTGAGTTATAAAACCATTTCAAAATCGATTTGGTCTCGGCCCAAAAATCATTTTCCATAAAACATCCATAAAACATTCATTTTGAAAAGTATCATTTTCAAATGCTCAAAAACAGTTCGTATATCTCAAAATGAACTAACATGACTACATGTTCTCCTGAACAATCCACAATATTTCTCCCAAATGCACAGCTCCGTTCCAAAACTTAATCGACATATTGATTTCCAAAATCATAACTTCTCAAGATCATCAATCCTATCCCAACTGTGTCACCTTATACTGTAATGTATAATATTCTGCTGAATCTCAAAGCATATCAACTTAGAACGGAAATAAATCTCGATGAAATTCAAAAATCCAAATACTTACAGATCGGGAAGCCGACGATTCCCCGCGATACTGACACATGTCTAGACTCAAGAAAATACTCGACACAGACATTTACAAAACACACATTTTGCAAACTCAGTTCAACTCGAGAACACAACACAGCTCTATCTGAAGAAACACGTTAACACCATTTGAAAAAGTTTACAACAACCCCAGTACTACACTGGTAAATCACATAACGCACAAGCCCGAGTGAACAACAAAACTCAGAGCTCAAACACTTGTCAACCGACAACTCGAATGACACGACAAAAGCATGACCCAACTCGACCCAACTGCCTAGGTTTTGACAACCTAAAGCTCTGATACCATATTCTGTAACACCCCCAGAGCCATCCAGGAATATTAGAGCACTGTGGGCCCCGAGATGGAACCCACAAGGCTGAAGGAACTTTTCGCAAACATTTGCAAACGTCCAAGAGGCTAACGATGGTATTATCTATTTAAAACATTCGAAGACTTTATAAAACTCGTTTATCAAAACCGTCGTAAAATCTCATTTGAAACCACAAGACCCGAAATGCCAAAACTTAACAGTTTAAAAACATACATTAAGCTATCGCTTACACGTACTGACATAATAGATTTAGAAAATGATTGCCAAAGTAACCTAAGTTACCAGATACCAAAAGGCCATTTAAAAATACTCACGCAGCGGGTAAAGATAAACAATTAAAATACTCTAGCAGCGGAATACAACAACTGATCAGAAACTCAATACACAAATACATGTCCTAGCCAGTATCCTCTGGGAAGCTCATCTCTTCACGACCGCTACAAGCTTGATAATCCAAGAACCTAAAAAGAAATCCCACGATGGGGTCAGCCATAATATCCAACAATGATAACCATCACATCACGTCAATAATTACATATCAATGGAAATACTAAGTAAGAATACGACCAATGTAATCTTACCGTCATAACTTTACGAAAATCCACGATTTTTATCCTTAACAACACAATAAGATAATACCGAAATATCTGTACGGTATCTCAACAATACCCAAGGTTCTCAAAACATTATCATAACTCGCAATACGGAAATTATACCAACTCTGGCCAATTCAATCCATCGGATAACGTCGACAATTCCAATACGATAATCGATTGTCCATCAAAGACAAGTACCAAGGAAATACGGAACATACCTCAAGATACGAAATACCATTATAATCACGTCAATCTAATCCGAGATCAGATCAACACAACATACAAACATGGTCGTAACACAAGACCTATAAATGCATACCCATATGATAACGTCAATATGACCACAACAATAATGACAATGTATACTTATGGCAAACCTATAATATACATATGCACAACAACAATACATGGCAATCCGATGATCCACCGTTCACTGCCTAGATCCCCCGATGATCCCGTCATACCAACCCTAGGTGGAAAACCCGTCCGATGATCCAGCGCACGCTAGCATAGATCCCCCGATGATCCCGTCGGACCAACACGAGGTGGACATATGACAACAATGCACAACTGCACAAAACAACAGTACACAATACACGACAACAACAACGCACAAATGCATGACAACAACGATACACGAATGTATCATGACATGATCGACATAAATGATAAAAATGATTAGAGTACTTACCCCGAGTCCTTCGAGAACGATCTCAATGTCTAAACCATCACGAACCATTATCCTCAATACTCGACGGTCCAAAGTATCACGGATTGTAGATAATTCATATCTTCGTCTTTATCACAAAATATCCTCGATATACAAGAATACCAATAACAAAAGTAAATCGTATAAATTATGATTTAGATTCCCAAAACTCGAATACGATTTATAATCCCAAATCTCCTGTGATTACGATTATAAATATTGCTATACGAATTATACACGAATGAAACGGAAACCATTCATTAAATACTATAAACTGAGCAAGTAATAACTTACCTCGATACCGATACAACGACGAGGAAGCTGTTACCAAATCCATTGCCTTCATCTACAAGTTCCTCGGTCCCGGCCAAAGCAATTCACGAACATCCTTGAACTCGACCACAACACACGGTTATAATCACCGATCAATATTCTCAACCTAGTAATTCGATAAACAACAAGTTCGATAACAATCAACGATCGATAATCAATTCACAAACCCAACGGCTCAACAATATCTAGGTTAACCACAAGTCTGATCAAACCAACTTAAACGATCACGAATTCATAACCGAAACAGAATATACTACCCTGCCTGTTGACTTAGCGCACGTTAATTACTTAACGTAGCGTGCGTTAAGTTGCTCCCGTTAGCGTGCGCTAGCCAGTAGGCTTAGCGTACGCTAATGACATGCAGTTGCATGTATTTAGGATACCAATCAACATATGGCTATTATCAAGAACACTAAGTTATCTTGAACCAAGTTCAAAGCTATCAAAACAACGAAATCCGATATCCTTTAACATATATGTAATCATCCAACTCTTAATCCAATTCATATATTCACATATCATATTTTTCCTCAAATATCAACATCATGAACACCAAGAACCTTAACAACACTTCCCTAATCTAACATTACAGAGATTAATCATCAACAATGACATCAACATCCGCAGAGGAGGAGAAGGATTAACCAACTTATCTCAAGAAAACGAACTATACAGTTCAAATCACACGAATCATATTAATATCATCATACTCCGGTAATCCATCTGATAATCATGCTTATCAACTTGTTTATATGATAATCATTAACTCAATAACATCAATCTTTAATCCAAAGCAAAATCCAAAGGTGAAGAGTGATTACCTTGTATAGATGAACCATGAAGGAGAACAATCAACTTCATTTCAAGAATCATCAAATAACTTCAAGAACAAGACTTTAATCCATGTTCCTCAGCTTAATCTTGTTAAAGATCATCATCTCTCAGTGTTTGGAACGTCAAACTTCTCTCTAAAAACTCTCTCTCTTGAAATAAAGGAAGGAATGGCCGAATGATAATTCACATCTGCAATCATATATATACTGATTGTTATTAGCGTGCGCTACTTTTCCTTAGTAGCGTGCGCTATCGTGGTCCAGAGGCGACTGTTTTGCTTCGCACATCAGCTTACGTACGTAATGCCCATGCAATAACGTACGTAAATTACACTGTATAGCGCACGCAATTTCTTAGACCTTAGCGTGTGCTAATGGTAGTTGACTTGCTACAGTCCGCACCTACCCCCGTGTCCCCATATGCCGAAAGCACTGACAAGGATAAGATTCTTTTTGTCCGATCTGCAATTAGCGTGAGCTAGTCCTTAGGTTTTAGCGTGCGTTAGTACTACATTACAACATCCGTTGACTCATCCGGCACATGCGCCGAAAGTGGCCGGGTCCACACGTAGATTCCCTCTGAGCTGTTCTGCACTAGTGTACACTAACATATGCCCATAGCGTGCGCTATACCTGCACGATAGCGTGCGCTATACATGAGTATTAGCGTGCGCTATACATGAGTATTAGCGTGCGCTAAAAAGGTTATATTTAGCCATTTTCAGGTACTCTGTCCAACGTCTCGACATGCAGAATACGAACATACGGCATACGGAATACATATACTCAACACATTATATCCTCAAATGCAATTGTCGACCAAATACGACAATTATACCAATACTGACATCTCAGTCTTTAATTTATTTTCTCCATAATGTACAGATTCCACGCTGTAAAATATAACTCGGATAAAATAATATTAAACAACAGTAGTAGAAATTCTGGATATTACATTATCTATGCAGACTAAATTCCTTATCCTTGAAAAAGGGAAGGACTATGTGTTGGCAGCAGTTGGAAGGCTTTGGCGCTGACATAAAATCATTGTAAAAAAGAGGCACTTTAGTGCTTACGACAATGATAATGAGAGATTGGCAAACGCTCCCGATAATATTCCAAAAGCTTATTTTGAGCAATTATTAGATTTCTGGAAGTTAGATGTCATTGAAGTAATTGTTATTCTTTTATGTTATCCAAGATATTCAGGTCAAATTTCACAAAGTGTCCTTTTCAAAGAAACTTTTTAGGTTGTGTTTATTTTATTAACAAGCTGGAAGAAAGTAAGAAGAACAGAGAAAGCAGTACCAACCAAAACGATAGGCACACTATGGGTCCCATGTGTTTTGCAAGGAAGGAATATGAATTGGTAAGTTAATTATAATGAATAATAATCCGCTTGTTTATTTTTCCGCATCGAGGGAATAGAGCAAGGGGCAGCCCTTCAGCTTTACGGTCATGCATTTTTTTTTTGAATTCTGATATCTTTTTAATATTTCCATACTAGCAACAACAAGATAATGAGAAGAAACGACCATCCAAAGCATAATTGTACAAAGAGTTTCGTAAGAGGAAAGTGGGAAAATATACAAAACATGTTACAAGCCTATTAAAGCTAATATTGTAAGTTTGATTGCCTTTACATTTATTAGGCTTCACTTTTCCCATCTCAACTTTGCTAGATTTTAATAATGCTTCCATTATTTCGTCAAGATGGATGAACTTCAAATGGAAAGGCAGATTGATGGAGATAAAGCATATCATGAAGTAATGAAGATTGATAACAGAGTTAATCAAAGGCAGCTTGGAAGGTGTTCAACTATCTAAGGAAAATAGAGTAAGAGCACTACAGCCGTGGGTGGTGTAATCATCCCAGATGAAATTTTGAAACCATATAAGGATCAAATAGTGAAAGATACAGTTGGAGAAGTCATGAAGATGTTCAAGCAACAACTACCTCCTCAAACTTTTACTAATTTGGCTCAATCGCTCGGAAATGTGTCATCTGATTTGGAAACCATGGAGCATCCTTCTAAAGATCTGAATGTTGAAGAGCTTCAGGAGGTATTTTTTAATTATTACAAGCACTTTGAGTTAAACAATAATATCACATGCCATTGTTAGTAAGACTAATTAGTTGAGGCTGGCCTTTGCAGTTGTGAATTAAAGACGACACCAAGTAGATTTATACTGTGCACATTATTTCAGAACATATTTGCTTGCTTAGCAAAAACTCACATTTTATCCTGCTACAATTTTTTGCTATAAATTACTGCCGGAAAAACAGGATAAAAAAGTACAGAATTATCGAAAGTGTTAGATTTGCCATAAATTTATTGATCCCGTTCCTCTTGTTATACATTCTGGCTTAGTTTGGTAAGTATTGTGACGTACTTGAGCTTTTTCTTCCAATTCTCTTTAAATGGTAATTATTTTCTTGTTTGATGCCTATTTATCCAAGCTTGATCATTCATTCTGCCTAGTTATTTGTTTCATAGGAATCGATGTAGAAAAACACGTCTTGAGGCTTAATACAGTAATTACAGAATGACACTTATCTTAGAAATTTTAAATAAACCCTTGAGGTTTATATTTACCTTACAAATAGCCGTCTGTTGCCATTAATCAGTTATACCAACCCAGTTTATTTATTTACAGGAGTGTAACCAGTTTATTTATTTACAGTAACCGAATAGCTGTGTAACTAGTTTATTTATTTGCAGGACTTTGGTATGAGTTTGGAACGATTTTACAGGAGTACTTTTTCCATTATTTATTTACATGTAGTTTGAGAATAGTTTGTAAATTTTTATTACCTTTCTTTGATTTCACGTTTTCGGCGTGTGAGAGTACATTTCTTAATGTGTTTCTTTCACGTATCTCTACTTAAATTTGGTGCATAATATGTTATCTGATGGAAACTCTGGAGATACTTTTATTTTATTATTTATTTATTTTATCTTATTCTTACTGCAGGATGATGAAGATGATGGATTATGGTAGCAAGGACTGATGAAGTTTCGAGAAACATGCATGGATAGGACGTTGTAATTGAAGATGAAGAAACAAATAAATGTTCTTTTAGAGATTATGTTTATTTAGGAAGAGATATATTATATGATTGGATTTTTGGGTTAATTTTTTGTGTTTTGAACACAATACACTAGTGCATAATTGACCTAAGGTAACATATGTATGGCAACACTTTCTGAAATTCAAGTTTATCGAATATTTAAGTAACACCTTGGTAACACTTAATCAATAGGTAACACTTAATGTATCACTTTTTTTATTAGTAACATTTTGAAGTAACACTTTTTTAATTGAGTAACACTTTGAAGTAACACTTTAAAATAAGTAGCACTTGTAGTAACACTTTAGGTATCACTTAATCTTTTTTAATTAGAAGAAATAAATTATTAGGTTAATAATTTTTTAAGGATTCTCCTTCATTTTAGCTGATATGTCATTACGTGGTTTTTTCAATTTTTTTTAACACAACAGTTATCAAAGTGCCCTACTTTTTATTTTTTGCTTCCCTTCTATTATTCAGACGCCTCCCCCAAACTCCTCTTCATCTCCTAACGAGCCAATTCTCAGAAAACTTCACTCTTCATCTCCAAATTGCTCGAATCTCTTCACTCGCCTTCTTGCTCCGTTCCGTTTCTATTCTTTCGCAGGTAAATATGCTGTTTTCTTTCTTCTTCATTTCACAGGTAAATCTATTTTTTCGTTCTGGTTTTCATATTTCCGTAAGTATTTTCTGTTAATTATTTGCATTAGTTCAGTTTTTCTCTGCCGCTTTCGTATAGTTGGTGTTTGTCTTTCTCACGAAAGTATAGATTTGGTTCGACAATCGGATCGGCGGAGGTAATTCTTTTTTTTGTTCTGCATCAAGTTTTTGGTTGTTTCTTTTATAAATCCGCTTTCAATATCTATGTATGCGTATAACATTTTCAGATCTTAAATCTCAGGTAATTCGTATCCTTTTTTCGTTTTGCTTGCAATGCATTTTTGTGTTGTTTCTTTAGTGCAATTCGATTTTTTGCAATGCAATTTCTGACGTTTTTTTTTCATTTAGTATATTCCATCCTCTCCTGCTTTGTTGTTTCTTTTGTATATTAACTTTCCATTTCATAAGTATGGGCATTTTGTGTTGTTCTTTCCTGCAATTTGATTTTTTTCAATGCAATTTCTGAGATTTTTTTTTTGTTTTGTTTTCATTTAGTATTTTCAGTCCCCTTGTGCTCTGTTGCTTCTTTTGTATATCTACTTTCCACCTTCAGTTCTGCTTCTTCTGTTGTAAATCTTACTGTTGTAAATCTCAAAACATAAATATTTTGTTTAACAGATGAGAACTTCATGCCAACATCAAACGAAAATAAATAGAGCAAATAAAAATAGAAATACAAAAGTGTTGAGAAGTTAATTACTCCCTCCGTCCACCAAAACTGTATCACAATTGACTTAAATACGAAGTGTTGAGAAGTTAATTACTTTTAGTCATTGAACTATGTATTATGGTATATTCAATTTCTGGTTATAATAGAGCCTACTTTGAAAACAGAAATTTGATTTGGATACAACTTAAGCTCAATTTGATGAATTTAGAACTACAGACCAGAATCATTCATTCAATGTCTACTTAAAGTTGAGCTCGTTTGGTTGGTTATGTTTCAGGTGCTCACTTGCTTACCATTTGATCTCAGAGCGTGAATCACTTTATGCAAGTTGGATTAAGTTCCTCCAACTGAGATGCATTTTGTAGCAGAATCTTTGGGGGAAAATGGGTTTAATCACATGTTCTGTTATATTGGTAAAAAAGTTGCTTGATGATTTTGGTGTATCACTACTTGCTGAATTGTTTTGTTGTGTAGACATCTAGAAACAACTACTGTTATATAGGTTAACTAAACTTGTATTTTTGTATTTATTAGGATTTGATGGGCATATGGGAGAAAATTCATTTGCATGTAGCTTGTACATTTATTAACCATTGTATATCGTTTTTGATTCCTGCTAATTCGATCACCCAATTCACCAGTAGGATAGATAATTCACTTTAGCGACGGCTAAAAATCAAATGTTGTCGTTATTGCTTTTAGAGTTGCAAGTATCTCGGTGCTAGATATTGGGGACTACAGTATGTCACCGCTTGTAGTATGACTAAAAACAAATGTTATTGCTATTGGCGTCATTCCCACTAATATTTCTTTGCCATTTGGTTGAACTGATTTGGCATTGATTAGTAGCGACGACATGTAAATCGCTAGTAGTGTGGTCGTTTTAGTAGTGTGATTTAAAGTTCGTACCTTGAAATTTTTCATTATTTATTTACATGTAGTTTGAGAATAGTTTGCAAATTTTGATTACCTTTCTTTGATTTCACGTTTTCGGCATGTGAGAGTACATTTCTTAATGTGTTTCTTTCACGTATCTCTACTTAAATTTGGTGCATAATATGTTATCTGATGGGAACTCTGGAGATACTTTTATTTTATTATTTATTTATTTTACCTTATTCTTATTGCAGGATGATGAAGATGATGTATTAGGGTAGCAAGAACTGATGAAGTTTCGAGAAACATGCATGGATAGGACGTTGAAATTGAGGATGAAGAAACAAATAAATGTTCTTTTAGAGATTATGTTTATTTAGGAAGAGATATATTATATGATTAGATTTTTGGGTTAAATTTTTTATTTTGTTTTGAACACAATATAATGTGTTTCAATTGATGAATACTACTTTGTGGCTCATTTTTTACGATGACAGTTGAATATCAATAATATCATTCTATTTTACCTTCTTTTCTTGCTTTTGTAAGTTTTAATGTTATTATCAATATATAAGACACTTATAGAAATGATACTATAAAGTTGGTTAATAAAAAAATGTGTCACCCAATATCTAATAGAGTGTTACATATGCTGACGTAAAATGATACATGATATATAATAAAGTGTTACTATAGTTCAAAAGATGAAGTAAAAAATGATACTAAAGAGTAAAAAATGATACATAAAAAATTATTAGTAGCACTATGAATATGCTACATTAGTTTGAAGAAAGTGTTACATTAGGGAATTTTTAGTAGCACTTGAAAAAGTGATACATTAGTATTGGAAAGTGCTACCTAAGAGAATAGGTAGCACGGGCAGATGTTTCACTTATAAAAGTGTTACCTATTACCTAAAGCAACACTTTTAAGCCTTTAAGTAACACTTTTGGGGTGTTACATTAGGTCAATTATGCACTAGTGATAGTGTGTTTCAATTGATGAATACTACTATGTGGCTCATTTTTTACGAAAACAGTTGAATATATATAATATCATTCTATTTTACCTTCTTTTTTTTCTTTTGTAAGTTTTAATGTTATTATCAATATATAAGACACGTATAGAACTGATACTATAAAGTTGGTTACTAAAAAAATGTCACCCAATATCTAATAGAGTGTTACATATGCTGACGTAAAATGATATATAATATATAATAAAGTGTTACTATAGTTCAAGAGATGACGTAAAAAATGATACTAAAGAGTAGTGATACATAAAAAATTATTAGTAGCACTATGAATATGCTACATTAGTTTGAAAAAAGTGTTACATTAGGGAATTTTGACTAACACTTGAAAAAGTGATACATTAGTATTGGAAAGTGCTACATAAGAGAATAGGTAGCACGTGCAGATATTTCACTTATAAAAGTGTTACCTATTACCTAAAGCAACACTTTTAAGTCTTTAAGTAACACTTTTGGGGTGTTACATTAGATCAAAAATGCACTAGTATTATATAGATATACAGACAAACAAATATAGAGATATAGATAGATCAATACCTTAATAAGTCACTAGTAGCAAGATTTAAAAAAAAAAAAAACTAAAAATGAAACATCAGCCATATCACTGATAAAGCTTAAAACACTCATTTGTAGTATATTGCACAGATAGATAAATAGATTATATAGATATATAGATGACAATATATAAATATTAAGACCTTAAACAACTATTTATAAGTGGTCAAAGGGATCTGAAACCCTAAAGAAATTAAATATATTATATATGGTCCGCCAACAAATAAGGTCGTGGCAAAATATGACATGTCCATATCCCATAGAAAATACTATTTTGCCCTGGACATCGACACAGCCGGACACACGGCCGTATCTGTCGACCGTGTCACATATGCTCAGCAGGTTCATACACGCCCGGGCATGTCACTGGTCGTGTCTGTCGGACACGATCGTGTTAGTGCCCATATCAGGCCTGCTTGGACCATCTTTCAGCCATTTTTTGCCTGCTCCTCATGTGAATGCCTCTCTTAGTGGTGTTTGGAGTTGAGACATCTTACTTGATGATCATTCTTCACCCCACAAATCCACAGCAAAAACCTCTTTATTTAACCAGGCTGAAATGATAGAAAGTTTAGAAACTAGACATACAATCATACATATGGGACCCCTTCTCCCACCAAAAAAGACAGACCCACTAATTTCTTATATTTATTTTGGGATTTCAAAGGAGTGATTATTGTTCAGATCAAATGTTTCTCTTAATTAATTGTCCTATATTAAAAAGATTTAATCATAACACTTGAACCTTCCTTATCTGGGATTTTGCGGGTTGTTTACATATATACATTATTTATAAATTGATTATACGAATACAAGACAAAGAAAATTATTACAAAACTAACATATTACATATTTAACCATAATAATTTATTTACCTGAAATATTTTGTTTGGGTATCAGTTATTCGATAATACGTCTCAGCGCCTAGTGAAATATATATTTATTGGATACTTCTAAGTAATGGTTTGGGTTCTTAATTTTTGATTCATATTCCGAATGCACATCGATACGATTCTTATTGAAATTAATAAAGATTATAAATTTGTTTTCGGAAATAGTAGAGATAGAATAATATTGTATAGTAAGTTTACATATTACTAAAATTAGAATATATATAATTTATTCGTGAATATAATATTTTAAACAATATTATTTTATGAAAAAATTTGTATGAAATTTTAACTTTCTACAAAAGTATGATGCTTCAAGTTGTTTCTCGAATTTCATTTTTTATATCGAGATTTTAAGCTTACACCTAACTAGTTATCGGATCAATAGTCGATACCCCTCAGTACTGCTATCAGTTAAATCGTGAGATGTGTATTCGGCTCCCAAGTTATTAAATATCCTCAACTAATGTGCACAAGAAGTTGTCTTACAAGTGATTGCTCCATGCTGGACCCCTTCAAATCCAACTGCATGGTCCCATCGAGATCAGGTCTCCCACACTGTCGTTTCAAGTCATCAATATTTAATTTTTCCACCAGCATACTCCAGAGGGTTAAAATATATTGTTTAATCATAAATTAAAATGTCATAAATTCTTAAAAAATTTTGTCCACACTCCACCAAAAACTCGAACTCGAATCTCCAACTTGAAATCGAAAGAACACTTTTCTTGCCATGCCATCAATTGGGATTCTTGACTTTATTCTACTGTAAGCGGAAATATTTATTTCAATGATTGTAACTTGCAATGTCGAATCTACTAACATGACTAGTGTCCAAGCCGTGAACTTCAACGGAAAATTACAATACCTAATAATTTATAAATGTAATTAGACCATATTAATATTTAATTAGAATTTAATCTCCTGAAGTCATTTACGGCGTCAAACGGTGATGAATCGAAATAATAAGGTTTGGATTCGGTCACCAAAATCCGTTTAAAGTTATATACATGTGTTCATTTCAACCCAATTAAAGAGTGACTTACTACCCGTTTGTGTTCTAAACTCATGCGGTAATACCAAAAATAATGAATATAAGGTTCAGTCACTCAAACCTAGTTAAAAATATTAATATTTTTATTTATATCTATCATGAAACACCATCGTCGAAGACCATTAATGTCTCAAAGCTATAGAGAATTGCAAAATAAAATTCGGACAACCTTTGTTATTAGTGTGTTAATGATGCTCACACCAATTTTGTTGGATTATTATCTCTTCTCTTCCACTAACGGGGGCTTTTCGGAGATCTATAAATGTTCAATTTCTTAGTTGTTGCATACTTAATAAATATATAATTTTTGCGACTCTAATCATGCAATTTGACGATTTGACACAATTGTCTACTAATTGTTGAGAATTTGGATGTATGTAATGAATTGAGGATATTATTGTATATTTTTTATGAATATATAATATATTTATCTTAATAATGTATATTTATTATTATGGTTGTTTTTAAAATTCGTTAATTGTGAATAAATGATATTAAAATCAATTGTTAATTAATTAATTAATTAACTAAGTAATCATATAAAGCATTAAAAAATACAAATTTGGTAAATTTATCTTATTTAATAATTTACTAATCAATCAAAATTAAATAGCAATCTTACTACAAAATGCATAAGCCTTCAATTAGAATTGCTATTTTGTAATTTTTATGCTGATCATTGCATATATACTCTTGCTGATTTATTACCAAAACCAAAATCCAAAAGTAAACATTCTAGTAAAAACTAAATTTATAATTATCAAAATTAAATATGCAATATATCTCAAATTAAATATCATTCTTACTAAAATATTTTAATTAATAAAACTGAGCATTAAATGTATAGAAGTGTATGTCTTATTCTAAAAATATGATAATTAAAATATATTAATTAGTATTTATAAACTCGATAACGACAATAATATTTTTCATCCATAGAATTTATTTTATTCAAATTTAATATAAAATATATAAATTGATTAATATGGGGTAAATAAGGAATGATGTGTAATAATTGTGAGATTTGATTGGACAATAAAATATGACTTAATGGACATTTAATTTTTTGATATATGTCCAATGAATTACCAAAGTAGTATACGGGGGGAGATTACTTGCTTCCCCACAAATTGCGAACTAATTAGCATAGTCATATAAAAATAATCCAATTGGTTAGGAATTAATTCTTTTATTTGAGTCGGTTTAACGAAAATACAACTTCTTTAGATCATCTATGTTTATTTGTTTTCTCAATTGTTTTTGTCCAAACAGCTAATAATGCAATTTACTTGAAAGTGGAGTATAATTTTAATTGTGAAAAAAATAATATAAATTTCATCTACATATTAATGTTGATTTTGGAGGATTTAAGGTTTTATGATGAACATAAACAAAAATAGATATTTGTAGTGCAAGTTTAGGAAAACAAAGATAGAGAGACAAGGATCATCATTTTTTTATGGAAAAGTTATTCAATAATTCGATCTTTTTTGTTACCTTGTATCTATTATTCCAAAAGGCTAGAGAGTTAGGCTGTGTTTAGCACCAGCTTATCAGTTAGCTTATAAATTTCAGGAGCTTATTTGATCATTGAATAAAAAAAACTCATGTCGTAAATGACTAGCTTCTCAAATCAGCTAGCTTATAACTAGCTGATTGATAAGCTAATTTTTCAAGCTTATGAAAAAAGAAGCTAGCTTCTCATATTTATATATTCCATATATGTCCGTGACCTCAATAAAAATATATTGTAAAGTTTGTGACGACATTGCAACTTTGATATGGGGTAGTGATGATCTAGCTTAGTTTGTTCTTTTTTAGACCACATGGAAGTTCATTAAAATTTTTGTGTTCGATTTATCTTTTATATTTTACGGAATCTTTTTGATACCTATTGTTGTTGTGAACTTGTTCGTAACTAAAACAATTATTATTATACACACAAGTCCTATTCAACGGTAATTTTAAACCATCAAATTAATACAAATTATCAATGACTTTTCAAAGTGACAGTGAAATGTGGATAATACATATGTGTAATTTAGAGATAGTATATATTAAAATAATAATAGACAAAAATATTATTTATTTTATTTTATAACAATTATTGTTATAATTTAATGAGAAAGTTTAAAAAATAATAGAAAAATAAAAATGATGCCATTTTATGTAATTTTATAAAAAAAACTAGCTAGCTTATCAGCTAATTTGCTAAATATTTACATTAAGATCACCTAGCTTATCAGCTACCTAATCAGCTACATAATCAGGTAGCTTATCAGCTACCCAATCAGCTATCAGCTAACTTATCAGCTATCAGCTACCTTATCAGCTAGTTTTGCTAAACACAGCTGTAATACCTCCGGTATTCCATGCTTGATTACTTTGTACTGTGTGAATGTTTGGTAATGTGACGTCATTTCTATTTATGTATTCCATTGAGTGCTTTATAAATCGTACGATGTGAATGAAACGGGGGTGACATGCCTTGACGCCGTGGGATGATCGTCGGTGCGAATATGACGGTGGCCAACGTCTTGTTCCCCGATAGTTGTTGACGTGTGGAAGGGATGGTCACCCCGAGATGGTTAGAATGTGGTATGAGGCTAAAGAGTTTATGTCTAACGCACGTTAAAGTTCTGTTTAACGCGCGTTATAACTCATGCCTAACGTACGCTATATTTCGATTGTTACGTACGTTAGGGTAGCTATATTACGTACGTAACGGGTGGGTCGGTCTCCCGACCAGAATCTTTCTTTTGACACGGACAGAGTTACTTTCGGCGGACTAGAGGACAAACGAGTCAACTATTCATTACGTACGTTATGTCCCAAATTTAACGTACGTAACACTTGGGCACATTTCAGGCAATGAGTTCTTTACGTACGTTGTCATCACACTATTACGTACGTAATACACCTTACGTACGTAACACTCTTATCCTTAACGTACGTTACCAAAAACAAGTTTTATAAAACGGCAATTCCCTTCTTCATTTGCACGACCCAACATCACAAACTATCACCCTTGGAGAAATTCCTAGCCCTATACCCGGTTCTTAAGCCTCTTATACACTTGAACTAACATTGAGGAGGTGGATTCTTGAGCTCCGGTGAAGATTATCCAAGTCGTTCAAGTCACTTCTCGTTCTCCCCGTAGTTCTTGTGAATCCGTCAACTATCTTCATTATCCTTCTTCCAAAAAGGTAAGCCACCAATCCCTGGAGTTATATCTTTGATGTTTTCGTATTTATACTTATTAGATTGCGGGTATTGGGTAGATTTTGCTAAACTTCGTAGACAATCTTGTCGGATGGAATTGTAGTAACCGGAATTATCGTTTCTCATATGTTTCGTTTCATGCAAATCATCTCTATCATACGGAATTTCACTTCAAATCATCGCTAAGAATGTAAAATTTGACGAATCAATTGTGGGAAAATTCGTAGTAATCCATCACCGTATGTTCCATTGTTCGTAGCCACCCTTACCTTGTGATTTTTGACACTTAGCAAGCTAAGAAAAACAATTCGATAGTATAATCAATATTGGGTATCAAACCACCAAAGTTATTGTGCAATAGAATCCGTCGATTGTAGTATTCGGAATATAGAATTGAATTAGAAGGCATGAGATTCGATTACGCCATAATAATTCGTTGTCAACCGAAGAGTGATAGGATTATCGTCTTGAGTAAATTGATATACCTAATGTTAATTATAGGATTGAATGGGATAATGGTACGCAATACGTTAAAACTTAGAAACGATACTTATATCGACAACCAAAACTACACTAGGGATCCGATTAGGAAAGGAAGACTAGTTTATTCATCATAATCCATACGAGGTGTTAATCGGACATTTCGTGGCTAGGTTAAGCTCGAGCGGGCGTGGGGACTCCTTATCACAAAGCACCTACCGTCGGATCACAGGCAAGTGAAATCTTGCTCGAGAATTTTCTAATATCAATGTTATACCGTATGTGCGTATGTGCCATTTTGATAAATGCCGACGTTTTTCTTTCTCTAAAAATGTTATAAATGGGCCGATGTGTTGGGGATAAAACCTGTATGGTACCCGTGTGGAAATGTATTAGGGGGTAAGACCCGAATTGGGCGCCTATGTTCCGGGGTATTCCCGTGTGGATACTTCCGTGACCCTTGGTTGCGACCTTGGGGCTTATGTGATAAAAGAGAGAGACAACGTCGGTCGAGTGATGGAATATTCCCTGTGATTGCTAGATACTGTGACTGTAAAGATGACGTATATCGTTGTTAGTAACTATTATTTGGTATGCATTCTCTGACCCTGATTACCTGGTATGATTCGTCATACCAGGTAAAATTGTTCATCATGTGCAGGACATTCCCGAGGGGTCCGGTCAGACTTGAGCGGTGTTGGAATTATCTCTAGTCGCTGCTTAAATTGTAATAAATTGTTTTCTTTGGAAAAACTCTTGTTATGTAATAATTGGACTTCAAATCACATTTTCCCTTAAATCTTTCGACTCACGTTATGTAAACCTTGAATTTAATGTTTTATCGTGATTTTCTTAAAATGCCTATTTTTCCAACTAGCCTTGTGGGTCCCACGTGGGATTCACGGCACTGTAGTACCTCGAGATATTTTGGGGGTGTTACAGAAAATGGTATCGGAGAGAAACTCCTGGTTTGAATAAACTTTCTCCTATTTTTTTTTAAAAAAGTCCAACACCCCAAGCGATCGAAACTCCTCATGGGAATGCAAGTAAGTGATATGTGTGTGTTTCTATTTTGTACAACATTTAATTGTAAACCGTGCGTGGAACTGGCTTTAGATTAATACCGTTAGTGATGGCACGCCGAGGAGCTAGGAGGATGGTGAATGACGCTCAGGGTTCAGCCGCGAACCACAATGAGGACGGGAACACTACCGAGACCCATCCTGCTGGGGGCCAGCCGCCACCAGTTAATCAAAACGATCAGGAGGCGGAACGCCAGAATAACAACCCGGGGGGCATGGACCCAGCTTTTGTTCAGGCCCTTGCCCAGGCTATCGCCATGGGAATTGCTCAGGTCAATCAGGCGGAGCGCATACCGGTCATCAATGTGGAAGAAAACGCAGGAAGAGATCGATGGTTGGGAGAGATGTTGAAGGCTAGGCCTCCATTATTTGACGGAACAGGAGAGAAACACGTGGACGACTGGATTTCTGAAATGGAGACTGCCTTCGAAGTAATCGGATGCCCAGAGAATGTAAAGGTGCCGCCGGAATTAATCAACTCCGTGACACTGCCGCACGTTGGTGGAGGACTTACAGGCCAGAGGACCGAGTGTTCGGGTGGACCGAATTTGCCCGACTACTACGGAGCGAGTGCATCCCAGATCAGCCCAACCGCTCGCGACGAGACTTTTCAAAGGCCGTGCCTCGTAACATGCCAAGAGAGATCATTCGGGCCTACCGAACCGAGCTTAGTTACATCTCCCGATAGTTCCATCGAAGATCAACGAATATGCCATCTTGCACGAGGTTACTGGATGATGATGTACCGCTATGCCGCCGGATTTCACCGCACGACCACGAGAGCATACGAAGACGTAGTCACGGATATGCCGCATGCTTGTTAATACCGACATCGGGCATAACTCAAGAAGCGAAGACATCGATTCAGCCTGGGAGCAACAACAAAACGAATTCGGGCCCGCATCTTCTTTTAAGTCGGCGGTTTCATACCAATGAAGGGTGTATCTCGATCGGCCTTACCGTAGGGATCGCTTCAATTGTGGTATGACCGGGCATACTAAGGATCGGTGTCAAGACGGCTACCAAATGTTTCACTTGGAAAGAGTGGACACATGTCTCGCTATCGCCGGGCGGGCCAATTCCACTCAAAGCCCGACTTCCCAACCAAGTCAACAAGGCTCGTGCAATCCCCTAGACGCCCGTCAAGCTTTCCAACTACCGAGCCCTATCCCACCAGAACCAACCACCACTACATGGTGCCGGACGAGGCCATGGGCGCGGCGGATGTACCTCGTCCTTTTCGGAGTCAGTGCCGTCTCATGTATTTGAGCTGAGGGCTACGGATGGTCAGCCTGCGCCAGCTATCTCAGGTACTCTTCTTGTTAACTCTCAGCCAGTGCATGTACTATTTGATACCGGAGCCACCCATTCGTTTATATCTGTGGAATGTGTTGAACGCTTAAATCTTGTTTGTGTACCTTGTGAACCCTTTACTGTTAAACTACCCGAGGGTAGTAGATTAAACGGCAATCAAAAGGTTCGAGACTGTCGGATCTACATCAACAATCATAGTTGGACCGGTAATCTTATGGTCTTTCCGCTCCAGAATGAAGATATCATATTAGGTATGGACTGGATGCCATTGCACAAAACGATCTTGGATACCTACCACTTGACTATTTCCATTTCGGCTCATGACGGTACCACTCATGTCATCAGCGGACGTGAACACTTTAGTAGGAAAGGGTCTCTCAGCATTATCGCAACAGAAGCCTCCTGCAGCTCTCGAAGTGAGTACTATTGGTGTTATGTTCTTCGAGAGGACACTTCACAACATGCAATCACAAACATTCCGGTGATGAATGAGTTTCCAGACATTTTTCCTGATGAACTACCAGGGCTGCCACCGCACCGAGAAGTTGACCTTTCCATTGAACTCGAGCCAGGGACGAGGCCTATTTCCAAAGCTCCTTACAGTTACAGGATGGCACCGGCCGAGATGAAGGAATTAAAGATACAGCTCGAAGATCTATTGGAGAAAGGGTTGATCCGCCCAAGCACCTCGCTGTGGGGCGCACCTGTACTTTTCGTTAAGAAGAAAGACAACTCTCTACGCTTGTGCATCGACTACAGGGAGCTGAATAAGATTACTATCAAGAATCATTATCCACTACCAAGAATTGATGACCTCTTGGATCAGTTACAAGGGGCAGTCATGTTTTCAAAGATCGATTTACGGTCCGGATATCACCAATTGAGGATTCTGGAGGAAGATATACCCAAGACTGCATTTCAGTCGAGGTATAGGCATTACGAGTATATCGTGGTATCATTCGGGTTGACTAATGCCCCAGCTGTTTTCATGGAACTGATGAATAGAGTTTTGATTGATTTCCTCGATAAATGCGTGGTGGTTTTTATCGACGACATCCTGATATATTCTCGAAGCCGTCAGGAACACGAGGAACATTTGAGGCAAGTTCTGGGCGTGTTAAGGCAACACCAACTTTATGCGAAACTGTCCAAGTGCGAATTCTGGATGCCGGAGGTAATTTTCCTCGGACATGTTGTCTCGGCAGAAGGTGTCAAGGTCGACCCACGAAAGATCGAGACAATAACGAGTTGGGAACCGCCGAAGAATGTCAAGGAGGTCAGGAGCTTCCTAGGACTGGCAGGTTACTATCGAAGATTCGTCGAGGCTTTTTCCTGTATCGCCCGACCGTTAACGAACCTACTGAGAAAGAGCACCAAATTTGTATGGACTGCAGACTTCCAGAAGAGCTTCGACGAGCTCAAGAGTAGGCTAACCATCGCCTCAAGATTAGTGTTACCACAGTGCATGTATGATTCATTATATACACGGATGCATCCAAGCATGGACTAGGTTGTGTCTTCATGCAGAATGGCAGAGTCGTTGCGTACGCATCCCGACAACTGAAGCCGTACGAATTAAATTACCCGACACATGACTTGGAGCTAGCCGCAGTGGTGCATGCCCTCAAAATTTGGAGGCACTATCTATACGGAGTTACTTGCAAAGTTTTCACGGATCATAAGAGTTTGAAATATATCTTCACGCAGAGAGAATTAAACATGAGACAGAGGCGTTGGTTGGAGCTAATCAAGGACTACGATGTGGAAATCTCCTATCATCCCGGAAAAGCCAACGTGGTAGCCGATGCTCTTAGTTGGAAAACTACACAAGAGGTAATGGTATCCAGCATAACAGTTCAGCCCAAACTGCATCAAGATATCAGGAGAAGCAACACCGAAGTATGGGTACAACGTAGGCAAGGACAATTATGCTCAATCAATATACTTTCGTCCTTACTAGATGAGATACGTCTAGCACAGATGGAAGATCCTGAATTACGTGCGATTGGTGCAAGAATCGAGAAAGGAGATGTTTCCGACTATAAGATTCAGGGTGATTTGGTGAGGTTCAAGAACATGATATGTATTCCACCGAATGACGGGCTGAAGCAAAACTATACTAAAAGAGGCGCACTCCACTCCCTATTCTATTCACCCCGGAGCAAGCAAGATGTACAAAGATTTGCGACAGAGTTTTTGGTGAAAGAATATGAAATGGGAAGTTGCTAGGTTCGTCGCCCGATGTATGACGTGCCAACAAGTGAAAATTGAACACCGCAGACCAGCCGGAATTATGCAACCCCTACCCATCCCGGAGTGGAAATGGGAGAGCATATCAATGGACTTTGTCACTAAGCTACCTACGGCAGTGGGAGGAAAGGATACAATTTGGGTCATTGTTGATCGATTGACAAAATCAGCACATTTCATTCCTATTCAAGAGACAACCGGGACAGAGCAGCTGGCCGTCATTTTCATCAGATAGATCGTAAGGCTACATGGTGTTCCCTCATCCATCATTTCGGATAGGGACACCAGATATGTGTCTCGTTTTGGAAAGCCGTCCATAAAGCTATGGGGACCCAAATACACTTTAGCATGGCTTATCATCCTCAGATAGATGGACAGACCGAGCGTACGATTCAAACCTTGGAAGATATGTTGAGGGCATGCGTGCTCGATTGGGGAAAGGATTGGGCTAGACATTTGGGGTTAGTGGAGTTCTCGTACAACAACAGCTGGCATGCAAGCATAGGCGTGACACCATTCGATGCCCTGTATGGGCGAAGATGCAAGTCACCGTTATGCTGGGATGATGCCTCCGACACTGCGGTTACCGAGTTGGATCTTATCCAGGAGTCCATTAAGAAGATCTCTATCGTTCGGAAACACATGCTAGCCGCACAGAGCCGGCAGAAATCTTATGCCGAAAACCGACAGCGACCGTTAGAATTTACGGTCGGGGATCATGTTTGGGTCAAAGTATCACCTATGCGAGGTATCCGGCGTTTCGGCCAGAAGGGCAAGTTGAGCCCGAGATTTATAGGTCCGTTTGAGATATTGGACCGAGTAGGGAAACTCGCGTATCGATTAGCTCTACCGCCGCATCTGGATGGAGTGCATAACGTTTTTCACGTCTCCCAGTTAAGGAAGTATGTCTATGACCCGAGTCACAAGCTCAACTTCGAAGAAGTGGAAATTTCCGATGACGCTACCTTTAGAGAGATACCGACCGCCATTTTGGATCGGTGTGTGAAGATGTTAAGAAATAAAGCCATACCCCTCGTGAAGATTCAGTGGTCGCACCACGGCACGGAAGAAGCGACTTGGGAAACCGAGTCGAGCATGAAGGAGAGTCATCCCGAGTTATTTTCTTAAGTTTCGTGACGAAACTATTTTTAAGAGGGGTGATATGTAATACCTCCGGTATTCCATGCTTGATTACTTTGTACTGTGTGAATGTTTGGTAATGTGACGTCATTTCTATTTATGTATTCTATTGAGTGCTATATAAATCGTACGATGTGAATGAAACGGGGGTGCCACGCCTTGACGCCGTGGGACGATCGTCGGTGCGAATATGACGGTGGCCAACGTCTTGTTCCCCGATAGTTGTTGACGTGTGGAAGGGATGGTCACCCCGAGATGGTTAGAATGTGGTATGAGGCTAAAGAGTTTATGTCTAACGCACGTTAAAGTTCTGTTTAACGCGCGCTATAACTCATGCCTAACGAACGCTATATTTCGATTGTTACGTACGTTAGGGTAGCTATATTACGTACGTAACGGGTGGGTTGGTCTCCCGACCAGAATCTTTCTTTTGACACGGACAGAGTTACTTTCGGCGGACTAGAGGACAAACGAGTCAACTATTCGTTACGTACGTTATGTCCCAAATTTAACGTACGTAACACTTGGGCACATTTCAGGCAGTGAGTTCTTTACGTACGTTGTCATCACACTATTACGTACATAATACACCTTACGTACGTAACACTCTTATCGTTAACGTACGTTACCAAAAACAAGTTTTATAAAACGGCAATTCCCTTCTTCATTTGCACGACCCAACATCACAAACTATCACCCTTTGGAGAAATTCCTAGCCCTATACCCGGTTCTTAAGCCTCTTATACACTTGAACTAACATTGAGGAGGTGGATTCTTGAGCTCCGGTGAAGATTATCCAAGTCGTTCAAGTCACTTCTCGTTCTCCCCGTAGTTCTTGTGAATCCGTCAACTATCTTCATTATCCTTCTTCCAAAAAGGTAAGCCACCAATCCCTGGAGTTATATCTTTGATGTTTTCGTATTTATACTTATTAGATTGCGGGTATTGGGTAGATTTTGCTAAACTTCGTAGACAATCTTGTCGGATGGAATTGTAGTAACCGGAATGATCGTTTCTCATATGTTTCGTTTCATGCAAATCATCTCTATCATACGGAATTTCACTTCAAATCATCGCTAAGAATGTAAAATTTGACGAATCAATTGTGGGAAAATTCGTAGTAATCCGTCACCGTATGTTCCATTGTTCGTAGCCACCCTTACCTTGTGATTTTTGACACTTAGCAAACTAAGAAAAACAATTCGATAGTATAATCAATATTGGGTATCAAACCACCAAAGTTATTGTGCAATAGAATCCGTCGATTGTAGTATTCGGAATATAGAATTGAATTAGAAGGCATGAGATTCGATTACGCCATAATAATTCGTTGTCAACCGAAGAGTGATAGGATTATCGTCTTGATTAAATCGATATACCTAATGTTAATTATAGGATTGAACGGGATAATGGTACGCAATACGTTAAAACTTAGAAACGATACTTATATCGACAACCAAAACTACACTAGGGATCCGATTAGGAAAGAAAGACTAGTTTATTCACCGTACGAGGTGTTAATCGGACATTTCGTGGCTAGGTTAAGCTCGAGCGGGCGTGGGGACTCCTTATCACAAAGCACCTACCGTCGGATCACAGGCAAGTGAAATCTTGCTCGAGAATTTTCTAATATCAATGTTATACCGTATGTGCGTATGTGCCATTTTGATAAATGCCGGCGTATGTGCCATTTTGATAAATGCCGACGTTTGTCTTTCTCTAAAAATGTTATAAATGGGCCGATGTGTTGGGGATAAAACCTGTATGGTACCCGTGTGGAAATGTGTTAGGGGGTAAGACCCGAATTGGGCGCCTATGTTCCGGGGTATTCCCGTGTGGATACTTCCGTGACCCTTGGTTGTGACCTTGGGGCTTATGTGATAAAAGAGAGAGACAACGTCGGTCGAGTGATGGAATATTCCCTGTGATTACTAGATACTGCTGTGACTGTAAAGATGACGTATATCGTTGTTAGTATCTATTATTTGGTATGCATTCTCTGACCCTGATTACCTGGTATGATTCGTCGCACCAGGTAAAATTGTTCATCATGTGCAGGACATTCCCGAGGGGTCCGGTCAGACTTGAGCGGTGTTGGAATTATCTCTAGTCGCTGCTTAAATTGGAATAAATTGTTTTTTTTTTTTGGAAAAACTCTTGTTATGTAATAATTGGACTTCAAATCACATTTTTCCTTAAATCTTTCGACTCACGTTATGTAAAACTTGAATTTAATGTTTTATCGCGATTTTCTTAAAATGCCTATTTTTCCAACTAGCCTTGTGGGTCCCACGTGGGATTCACGGCACTGTAGTACCTCGAGATATTTTGGGGGTGTTACACACAGCCTTAGATGGTGATATGACTCACATAATTAAAGCGTGTTGGTTGAAGTGGAAGAGTGTCACAGAGTTGCTATGTGATCCTGACATATGCGTGAGACTAAAAGATAAAATTTGTCGCATGAAATTAAGCTTGCACTGGTATATGCATCGAGTGTTGGGTGGTGTTATAGTATCATGTTAAACAGATGAATTTTGTGGAGACGTCTATACTACGGAGGATGTGTAACCATATAAGAAAGAATCGGCTTACAAATAAAGTGATTAGGAAGAAGGTAAGCGTTGCATATCTATAGAAATTAAGATGATGGAATTTGAGTTAAGATGGTTTGGCCATGTGAGACGGAGAGCCATTGATACCGAGGCCTGAAGATTGGTGAAGGGATAAAATTGTAGAATGTGGAGAAATACCCAAGAAAATATGGATAAATATTATTGAAAATGGTATGAGGTTCATTAGGATTGGAGAAACTATGATGACGAAGAGGGCAATCTGGAGAGAAAATATACGAGTGGATTATATTTTGATGCTGATTTTATTTATTTATTTATTTATCTATTCTTTCTTTGAGTCGATTTGATTTTCTTTACATTTTGTATTTTCATTTTTTTTGTTATTTATTTTGCTATTGATTAATTTTTTATACTATTGATGATTTCAATTAATTTTATCTCCTTTTCAGAGGTGTTGCCGATGACGCCGATTTTTTTTGTGCGACCGCTATCCTTAGACTTTCGGGAGCCAATATATTTTTTTCTAGCAAAATATCCTTATAATTTAATTATGGCATCTCCACCATACTGTTAACACACGGATTATATATGTTGGAAATTGGTTTTAGAAAAATGAGTTTTAACTCAATTAAACCAATTTAATAATGATAAAATATTTAATTCTTGAGATTAAATAATAAATTGTGAATCTACGTTTCGAGAAGATGAACGTAGGATTTTCATTTTCTCAAAATCAATTTCCGGTGAGTGATAAATAAATGATTAAAGTTGGCCATTTAATTGAAAAGGTGAAGAGTTAACCAGGGTGAAAGCCCATCTGATATTTGGGATTGAAAACCCATATGATATTTGGGGCTGAAAACCAATATGATCTGATATTTAGGCTGAGACCTATCTGATCTGATATTTGGGCTGAAAGCTGTCTGATCTGATATTTCAGATGAAAGCTGTCTGATATGATATTTGGGCTGAAAGTTGTCTGATCTGATATTGGGCTGAAAGTTGTCTGATTTGATATTTGGGCTGAAAGTTGTCTGATCTGATATTTGGGCTTAAAGCTATCTGATCTGATATTTGAGATGAAAGCTATCTGATATGATATTTGGGCTGAAAGTCATCTGATCTGATATTTGGGCTGAAAACCTATCTGATCTGATATTTGGGTGCTGAAAACTCAGCTGATATTTGGTCTCGACTGAAATGAAGCAGGATGAAAACTTAGTTTATGGAATATGACTCTTCACACTCCATAATGTAACGTCCGAATTAAATGAGACTATTTATGAAGGTAACTCTTGAGCTGAAGGATTAAAGAGAATTAATGGCACTTTAATTTGTAGTAACTCCCCACCTGATGGAGTGGAATTGGGCATTTCATTTCAGAATATATAACATACAATATACGACAGAACAAATAGAGCATACCACATATTGCAGCATATTTCTTTCTTGTTTTTCGTGCCCAGTTTCCAGCACTTAACGTTCGCCGGAGTTTTGAGTTTTGGAGAGCACCTAACTTAGAAACGTGTAGCAGTTGTATCTTGGGGACATATTGCCTGAGTCGTCTGCTCTTATACGGGGCAAAATTGTCTTACGAAAAGAGTTCTACTCGCCTCTGCTAAATTTGTATTTTTCAATTCAGCCTTTAATTTATTTAGATTGTATTAGGTTGCCTTTATTTGTAATTTTATTGTAATTACATTGTTGGAAATTCACAGAACCAACAATCGTAAGACAATATTTTACTTTTCTGTAATTTCCAATGGCAATCGATGCTGATGCTGCTGCCGCCGCTGCCGCTGCCACAACTGCTGCACCTACCATTGCAGTACATACTGAGAAACCCGAGAAGTTCTCGGGTGTTGATTTTAAGAGATGGCAGCAAAAGATGCTGTTTTATCTCACTACCTTGGGGCTTTCTGTTTACCTCAAGGAAGATCCTCCTGTGGTCAGTGAGACGGAAACTGATCGTACAAAACGTTTTGCTTACGATCAATGGTATAACAACGACTTTATGTGCCGAAATACAATATTGAATGGACTGATTCATTCTCTGTACAACGTGTACAGTCAAATCAAGACTTCTAAAGAGCTCTGGAATTCTTTGGAGAAAAAGTATAAAATCGATGATGCTGGTGCCAAGAAGTTTGTGATCGGACGCTACCTGGACTTTCAGATGACGAACTTCAAAACCGTTATCGAACAAGTCCAACAATTTCAATTGATTGTGCATGAAATCAATGCTAAAGGAATGATCCTTCCTGAACCGTTTGTTGTGGTAACGGTAATTGAGAAGTTGCCTCCTAGTTGGAAGGACTTCAAAAATTACTTGAAACACAAACGAAAGGAAATGAGCCTAGAGGACTTGGTTGTTCGACTCAGAATTGAGGAAGACAACCGAAATTCTGATTCTAAGTTCAAGAGAGGCCCTATGGAGGCTAAAGTAAATTTGCTTGAACATGGGTCCTCTAGCAAAAAGAGGAAACTGAACCATGTTCAGGACAAAGGGAAAAAACCGTTTAAGGCAAGGAAATTTACTGGAAATTGCCACAACTGTGGTAAGCCAAACCATAAGGCAAAGGATTGTCGCTTGCCAATAATTTTGAGTTGTCAGCGAAACAAAGGCAAGCAAGTTGCCAATGTGGTTGAACATGGCGATGTTGACATGCTAGATCTGGAGCAGTCAGCTATGGTTGAGGAGCTGGACGAGGAGGTCTCAGACATGGTGATTGAAACCAATATGGTGGAGAATCATCGCGCCTGGTACGTTGATACTGGGGCTACTCGTCATGTTTGTTCTGAAGAAGACATGTTCTCTTCCTACACTATTACTGATGGTAGGAAATTGCTGTTAGGCGTATTTTTATGCGCTTATTTATCATTATTTTATATCCATTTTGAGTCTAAATCTGCATAAATGAGTTTTTACTGCACTATCTTTATATGTTTTGTAGAAAATTGGAGTCCGGAAGCTCGAACGGCGAAAAACGGGCCAAAACGACAATTTTTGGCCTGGGGCCGCGGCACACGCACGGCACAGCAAGGGTCCGAACTCACTGTACCGGGGGCCGCGGCACACCAAGGCCAAGCCGCGGCCCATGAAGAAAATATTGCGCCCAGGCATGGGGCGCTGAACGTTAGGGGCCGCGGCACGCACTTACTGAGCCGCGGCCCGCGGGGCGGTAATGATGATCCAGCCCTCGTTTTTAGACTGTTCTGAAGCCTGTTGTCGACCTAATTCCCGGACGCGTTTTTTTGGCTATTGAAAAATTATAAATAGGGATAAAAGGTCAGAAGAAAACAACATCGAGGAGAAGAAGAAAACACCAAGGAGCAGAGAGCGGAAGCTAGAGAACGGAGGAATCCAAGATCTTCGACTGCGTTTGATTTCTATTATGATTTCTTTAATTCTCTGTGTATTCTTATTTTCTAGCATGTCAGGCTAGAACCCTACTCTAGGATATTGATGAAACCAATGTTTTGACGAATTAACTTTTGATTTTGCATTATTAAAATATATTTCCCTTTCTTATTGAGTTTTCCCAATTATTTTAATTACTATTAATTATGTGGCCTATGATTTGATTTGTTTTGATTACACAACTCGAATCGGGAGAGGAGAGTTGGTAGGAAAAAATTGGTGAGAATTGTTTTATCTTGTGAGATAGGAATATACTCATAGGAATTACGTGGCCTATCTGAAGATTTCGCACTTTTTGCCTATTGACGAATTAATTCACCTAGGGATAGAGTGTTTTATTCGCCTTTAGAAAATTCTATTGACCTCGGGAGAGGCAGTAGAGTATTTTAGCTATCTTCGCCTTCAATAAATTGGGAAATCATTGAATTCATATAAATCAAGAGTAATTCGGATAAATCGAGGTGGATTCACAATCCTAGATTAATTTCCTATTTGATCTTTTTTCTTCGAACAATCTATTTTCCTATTTATTCTTTTATTAATTTTCTTTAATTATTACTTGCATCTCAAATTTTGGTAGTTCAAATAAAATTAGAATACGCATAAATCGGTAATTAGTAAGTCAGTCCTCGAGGGAATGATATCTTACTTATCACTTTATTACTTGTTTACGACAACGTGCACTTGCGTTCACCAAAATTCGTAACAAGTTTTTTGGCGCCGTTGCCGTGGACTGATTGTTTTACTAATATCGATTTCAGTATTTCTAATCTTAATTTGAACATTATTTTATTTTTGTGTAATTTTTTATTTATTTTCCTTTCAGGAATTTCTGGTTAGTGCATGAGAAAATTTGGTAACGAAGGCCTATTACCTTTGGATACTGAACTCGAGCGCACTCTTCGAAAAAACAAGAAGGAAAAGCATGAGCTACCGAAAAAAGACACCATGGCCGATAACACAGAAAATCACGGAGGAGACAATCTTATGCAGCAAGCTCAACCGGCATTGGCACTCCGTGATTATGCAATGCAACAAATCAATGCAAACTTTTCGGGGATTCGGCGTCCAACCATCCAAGCGAACAACTTCGAGATTAAGCCGGCTATTATTCAGATGGTGCAAGCAAGCCAATTTTGTGGATTGGAAAACGATGATCCCAACGCACACATCGCTTCATTTCTCGAGATATGTGACACTTTCAAGAATAACAGTGTTACCGATGATGCTATTCGTCTGCGGCTTTTCCCTTTCTTTCTGAGGGACAAAGCCAAGTTTTGGTTAAATTCATTACCGCCGGGCTCTATCACCACTTGGGCGGAATTAGCACAAGCCTTTCTGGATAAGTTCTTTCCACCATCGAAGACAGCGAGACTAAGGAACGAGATAACAACTTTCGGGTAATTTGATATGGAGTCGCTTCATGAAGCTTGGGAGCGATACAAGGATTTGCTAAGGAGATGCCCACACCATGGTCTACCGGATTGGCTGCAAATTCAGACATTCTATAACGGATTGAGTGCTTCTACACGCACTCTTGTTGATGCAGCCGCTGGAGGAGCGTTAATGGGAAAGACTATGGCGGAAGCTCATTCTCTATTGGAGGCGATGGCTACAGATGCTTATCAGTGGCCTTCCGAATGAGTGAACCCAAAGCGAGTTATGGGAGTTTCCGACAACGATCCGATCTCTACACTATCAGCCCAAGTCGCAGCGTTAACTCAACAATTGCAAGCCTTTTCACATGATCCTACCACCGTTACCACAGAATCATGTAATTGGTGTAACGGGTCTCATCCTAGCGCGGAGTGCCAAGTCGGAAATCCTTTCGAGCAAACTACGATGGAACAAGCTCAGTTTGTGGGGAACGGGAATCAGCAGAACAATTCGTATTCCAGCACATACAATCAAGGGTGGCGAAATCACCCAAATTTTTCGTGGAAGAACAGGCAAGCTTTAAATAAACCTCCGCAAGCTCAATTCACACAACCCCCACAGCAGCCCCCTCAACCACCAAAGGTATCCTTGGAAGATGCTCTTGCTCAAATGGCGGCTAATACGAGCCAATTCATGACCCGCACTGAGACTACTCTACAAAATCATTCCGCCTCCATCCGAAACTTGGAAGTTCAAATGGGGCAGATCACAAATCTATTGTCCTCTCGACCTCAAGGTGTACTACCCAGCGCCACCGAAATGAACCCTAAGGAAAACGTGCAAGCAATCGAGCTACGAAGCGGAAAGGAGCTGAAAGTACAGCCTACCAATAACAAGGACAAGAGCGACCACAGTGAGAAAGAAGAGGATGAGGCGCCCAAGCCAAAGGCAGTGTCGACTACTCATCCCACTCCTCAAATTCCATTCCCACAACGTCTGCAAAAGCAAAAATTAGACAAGCAATTCTCCAAGTTTCTTGACGTCTTCAAGAAACTACATATCAACATTCCATTTGCTGATGCCTTGGAAGAAATGCCGAGCTATGTAAAGTTCATGAAAGAAATCTTATCGAACAAAAGGAAGCTCGAAGAAAATGAGACTGTGGCATTAACGGAAGAGTGCAGCGCCATCTTGTAGAAAAAGCTCCCACCAAAATTGAAGGATCCAGGAAGCTTCAATATACCGTGCACTATAGGAAATTTATCTTTTGATAGAGCGTTGTGTGATCTCGGTGCCAGTATTAATCTTATGCCCCTTTCCATTTTTAAGAAGCTAGGTATTGGGGAAGCCAAGCCGACGACAATCTCGCTGCAATTAGCTGACCGATCTATCAAGTACCCGAGGGGGGTAATAGAAGATGTTTTAGTCAAGGTCGATAAATTCATCTTTTCGGCCGATTTTATTGTGCTCGATATGGAGGAGGACCAAGGCATCCCAATTATTTTGTGAAGACCATTCTTAGCTACCAGCCGAACTCTCATTGATGTGGAAAAGGAAACTCACTATACGGCTTCAAGATGAGCAAGTCACTTTCCAAGTGTTTCAATCTTTTCCGTGTCCAAGTAGTGTCGAGAATTATTCACAAACTGAAAGCGTAGATATCTTTGCGAAAGAAGCACACCGGGAGAGTTGTCGGTCGAAGTGTTCAGAATCCGTTTCAGCTGCTCCGACGTCTAAGAAAAACGAAGAACGAATCATGTATCTTAAGCATTTGAATATGTCGTCTTCAACATCCGTTCATCCACCATCGAAAAATTCTCATGCGGTCATAAGTTCGCCCTTGGAATTGAAAAATAAGCCGGAAGTCAAACGAGTGCCAAGTCAGTTGCAAAATGGGTGTTTTGGGAAGCTACTATTGTTAAAGCCGTTTCGCAAAGAACATTGGATGTCCAAACCAAAATTCGAACGTCTGAAAACTAACGGTCAAAAATTTAAATTACGTAATAACGATTCGATGGACTGTGCGGAGTCCAAATGGTCTTTGCGAAATGCAAACTGAATTTCAATAAGTCCGGCTGAAGACTATAAACTTAGTGCTTCCCGGGAGGCAACCCGAGTTTTAGTTGTAGATTTTCATTTTTCAGTGTTTTCATGCATTTTAGGAGTCTATTTTTTTCGTCATTTTGCTTGGATATGCTTATCTCTCACGTTCTTGGTGTTTGCCTTTGAAAATTCTGTGCAGGAAAACCCCCAGGAAAAAATTCAGCAATGGGCCGCGGCACAAGGAAAGCGAGCCGCGGCACACACAAGTCAACACAAAAAGGGCTAACCATACTGTACTCTGTGCCGCGGCACGAACTTAGTGAGCCGCGGCACACACGACCCCTGAGCCGCGGCACGCCAAATGCCCCAGAAACGCCCAGGAAACTGTACTACGTGCCGCGGCACGGACCAAATGAACCGCGGCACACTTACACTACGAGCCGCAGCACCCGTATACTGAGCCGCGGCACAAGGCGATATAACAAAAAAAGCCAGGACAGGCTGTACTCTGGGCCGCGGCTCACTTAAGTTGTGCCGCGGCCCCTGTTGCGAAGTTGGAACGCCCAGGCCTCCTTCATATACTCGATCGGCCGACACCAGGTAAGTTTTCTTCCCTTCCTTCGCGCAGCACTCGGATGACCTCTATTCTCTTTTTCTTCTTCTCGCCTTCTTCCATACAAAGCAAGGTAACTCTCATTCTTAATCTTAATTGCTACATGGTTTGAAAAGTGAGGTATTGTTCTTCATTCAATGTTGAATATGTTGTTAGTTTTTTTTCAAAGTTTTATCAAAATTGAGTTGGAATATGGTGATTATTGATAGATTGTGATGGTATTTGTGATTATGTATGAATTGTTGATGTTATTTGTCGTTTTGTCATGACTATCGATTGATGTTGTTATTGTTGGGGATTGGATTAAACCATTATCATTCTTATTCTTTATTTAAACCCATGCATACTAGGTGTTCGATAAAATGCGTCAATGAAAATTTTTTAGCCAAACGTTTTCAATTTATATGCAACGAATTTGATTATCGGATTACATTGTACCCCAACCCTTGCATCATGTTTAAACTTGAAAGCTCATCCTTAATTTCCTCTTACAATGGTGCAAGCTCATTCGACTCTATATTCACATTCCGCGTATCATAAGTCGAGAGTGGTGTAGTTTTCCTTAAAGATTGTGTAATTTCCGGTGTTTATTTTTTCAGGAACCTCACCATGGCTAGAAAAAGGAAGATAAGCACGAGGGCTAGGACACAATCGTCCCCCACAAGAGGGGATACCTCACGAAACCAAGACGATTTGGAATCTCACCAATTCTCCGATCCGGAAATTCACAGAATATTCAACGAAAAAATCCGGCCTATACCAATAATCCCGGAGCGGGGATTGTAATATCCTAGAATTTCACTATGAATTTTTCGCATTATTTTATCCGGGATGTACTGTACAGAGTGGGACCAACACGATATGAGCAGATAATTTTGGAAACCGTGACAGTCGTGCCAGTATGTCATCGAGGTTATTTTGATTCTAGGATATTACATGCTTGTTGTGTTTTCGATGTCGGATATACCGTGCGAGTATTTGTTTGATTTCCGTACTTGGTCGACAGTTGTAATTGAGGATATCGTGCATCAGATGTATCGTATGGAAATGTTATCGGAACAAGTATATGTATTCGGTATGTCGCGTGTATATGTTCGGTTTATTGAGACGACAGACAGGGGCGGAAATGGCTAAGTATGGAAGCCATTACGTACGTTATGTGTTGAAGCTTACGTACGTTAAATTGGTAGAGTTACGTACGTTATGGCCGAGACATTACGTACGTAACATGGGAATCAGACGATCGAGTCGTGGTCGGCAGGTGGGACCCTGTGTCGGCAACTTTCGGCGGAGGATGTTGACAGGTGAGTCAACGTACGTGTTACGTACGTTATACAGGACGTGTTACGTACGTAACACGACCATTGTACTGTAGCAAGTCAACGTACGTATTACGTACGCAACGGAACAAGTGTTACGTACGTTACGGGGCGACTGGCCGAGTCGTGGCCGAGATGACCTGGATGGCCGAGCATGGCCGGACATGACTCGTTGGGATGGCCGAGCATGGCCGGACGTGACTCGTTGGGATGGCCGAGCATGGTCGGCAGTGACTCGCTGGGGGCTAGGACTGGCCGATTACGTACGTAGGCAGTGGCCGGTTACGGCCGTAATGGCCGATTACGTACGTAAGGGAGCTGCCGGTTACGTACGTAAGGGTGCCGAACAAACCGATGAAGGTAGGCCGCCGTTACGTACGTAAGCCACGGCCGATTACGTACGTAATCGCCGGCAGTCTCTCGCCTATAAGGCCTGACCGAGTCACCCTTATCATTTTCCATTTTTCTTCGTTCCTTCCGCGATTTCTTCAAAGAAATATGATGGTTTTGAGTAGAATCAACTTATAACAACATGTTTTGGAAGTTGGAATCATGGACTAACATCATCCTCCACCCGGATCGAAGGTAAGAACACATGAACTTTTGGTTTTTAGATGTTCTTGAGGTTTCTTGGTGTTTTGGCCGATTTGCTCCATTTTGATTCGGATTATTGATAGAACTTGATTGTATACTCGTAATCATTCAATACTCTTGAAGTTTTGTGGAACAAATTCGAGTATTTCTTCGTTAAAACGATTAAATTGGATTATGCCTTCAAAGTGTTCGATGAAATGCCTCAATGAGTAGAACTTGGGAAATTCTATACGTTTTCACATGGATGGTGATTGAATTGATATTATTGTGATTTAGGAATGAACTTTTGAAGGAAGTTGAATCGGTACCCTTCCCTTTAGTCGATTTCTTCGCACCGTGCCATTCAAAACAAGTGATTACTTGTGTATGTCACCTTCTAGAGGTATGTTGATAATCCTCTCCTTGAATTCGGATTTTGATGTTATCGTTGAAGAAGGATTCGTATGAAGATGATTATGGTTTTGTTGTTACGATTCTTGCGGTTATATGAACTATATGTTGAAGACATTGTTTGGATTATTGAACACCGAATTTCGACTTGTGTCCGTATTGTTAAGAGTTGATATGGGTTGGTTTCATATGATCGAGATATCATTGAACCATCGAGTTTGATTAGTTGGTCATTTCGGTTATTGATTGTTATTGAACGTATCGTTAATCGATTATTGCATTAGGTTGCGTTTAGTGATCGTTGAAGTTAACCGTTGTGCTGCGGAGCTTGTAGACGAAGACGGCGGGATTGATGGTGGCTTCATCGTATGGGTATCCAGGCAAGTTATGCTTGCTCAGTTCGTAATGTTAATAAATGATTTCGTTTTCATTTCATTTATGATTCATATAGCAAGGGTATTATGGAATATATGAATTGTCGGAATGGTGGTATGTAAGATAAATCATAATGTATATGATTTTAAGGATGTCTAGTGGAAATGGGAACGTGAACTATAATTTGGTCTATTTCCTGACAAGTTGGATATCAAGGTTAGTTATCGTGTCGATGTTGAACTCGGGACGGTGGTTTGGTATTAGTTATGGACTGTACATCATTTTGGATTGTCGGATAAACCGTGTATTCGTTCAGGGCGGTTGGTCGTGGAAAGGTTAGCGTCTCCAGCTTGAGGTAAACTAATATTGTTAGAATATGATAATCATCATGTTGCATTTTTGCATGTGTGTGTTGATATTTCATACGGTGAATGTGCACCATTGTTTGTTACGTTTTGTGAAGTGCTCTTTCTTGAGCCGTAATCTGTGGGGCCGATGTGTTGGGGATAAAACCTGTATGGTACCCGAATGGAAATGTGTTAGGGGATAAGACCTAAATGGCACCTATGTCCGAGTATTCCCGAGTAGATGCTTAGTGACCTCGGCCGTTGCCTTGGGAGTTTATGTGATATTGTCAGGAGTATTCTGAGTAGATGCTTAGTGACCCTTGGCCGCCTTGGGAGTTTATATGCTATTATGATATGCATTGTTGAGCATCTTGGATCGTTGTTCGACGGAATACGACATTGTGGTCGTGTCGCCTTTCATGATCGAGTTATTGTTGCCCTCTTGGAAAATCTTCCGATCCTTGTTGGAAATGCTTTCTTCGAGATCCGTTGTCATGTTGTATCGTGGCATATCCGAGTCGATACGTTATGATCGTTCATGTGTAGGATTTTCGGACGGCACGTGTAGCATGTGTTGGTTTCGACCTCATATTGAACCGTGCACACGACGACTTCGTGAGGCTGATTAGGTACGAGACCAGGCGTGTATTGATCAATACCCGTGGTTGGCTTGTACACGGACACATGTCCGGATCGAGCGTATCGTGACGTCCATCTTGAGTCTTATTGATTGGTCGTTCACAGTCCATGTATAATTGGACCTGTCTAATATTCGGATTGTCTTTGAAATCCCGTATATATGATTTGTATATGGTTGATGATTTTATTCTCTCGTGTATCCGTCACCATTGAACCTTTATTAACCTCGTTCGGAGTTACCATATCAATGGTCAACTCATTGATATCGATCCTTTATAAATCTCGTTTGGAGTTCACCCTGTCATTGGTAATCTCGTTCATTATTGATCCTTATTGATTCCAATTGGGAGTTGTCTCACCGTTGGTATTCTTGGTTATTAGTCCTTGATTGATGTTATTGGAGAGTACCGTGTCGTCGGTATTCTCAGTTGTTGATCCCTTATTATCCCTATTGGAGTATACCGTGTCGTCAGTATTCTCGATTGTCGATTTCTTATTGTTCTTGTTGGAGTATACCGTATCGTTGGTACTTAGGTCGTTGGTCCTTATTGATCTTGCTAGAGTTTACTATGTCATCAGTATTCTCGGTTGTTGACCTTTGTTGATCTTATTGGGGTTTATCGTACCGTTGGTATTTCTCGTTGTCGACTCTTTTGATCTTGTTAGAGTTTACCATGTCGTTGGTATTCTCGATTATTGATTCTTCATTGATCCTTACCGTGTCGTCGGTATTCTCGGTTGTCGACCTTTTATTGATCTTGTTGGGAATTTCCGTATTGTCGGTATTCTCGGTTATTGATTATGTCATTGATCTTGTTGGAGTTACCACATCATGGTATTCTCGTTCGTGGTTGATCCTTTGTCAATCTTGTGTGGAAATATCATGTCATTGATAATTCCGTTGTGATGCATTGATTGTTTATCATTATTGATTGTGTGAGCATTCACGCTTTGTATTGATATCCGGGACTTGCCATTGTTTCGGGACAGTTGATTTGCAGATGTATCGTGTGATTAGTTTCTATCAGTATTGGGATCTGATTGTGCGACCCAGCCGATAGAGTTAGCCTTGGCCAGATCATTCTATATTGAGATATGATAAGTTTGGGAATTTTGGTATCGTTTCTGATACAGGTGGTTACTTTTGAATTCGTTCATCACTTAAGGACACGAGGCGTGGAATATGGTAAGATTTGATTGTTATGGTTGTGACAGGTTGGTAAGGTTACTTCGGTGAGATCATATTGGAATTATTCTTACCTTGTAATTACATTGATATGTATTGTTTTTGTGATGTGATCGTTATCATTGTTGAGTATTATGGCTGACCCCGTCGTGGGCTTTATCTTCTAGGTACTCGGAGTTCGAGCGAGTAGCGGTCGTGAAGGGATGAGCTTTCCGGTGATACTGGCTATGGCGTAGGTGTTGGGATTCGAGTGATCTTACTGGTTTTTATAATTCATTTGTAAATCTAATTAATTGTGTTTTATCCGATGTGTGTGTATATTTAAAATGGCTTTCGATATTCTTGAAGCGTGTTTTTATCCATTGTGCGTGTGTGTGTACTTTCAAAGGGCTTTTTGACATTTTTAAACGTTTGCGAAAATGATTTTAGCCTTGTGGGTTCCAATATGGGGCCCACGGCGCTGTAATATTCCCGGTCGGTTTTGGGGGTGTTACAGAAGATGGTATCAGAGCTTGGGTTTCGTAAAACCCGGGCGTGTGTGTTATGTGGCTCTACCGGTGCGGTAGTAGCGTGACTTTTGAAAATGATTTTCGACTTTTGGGTCAAACCGATTTTGAGGTTTCAAAATTTTGAAATATTTTCAAATTATTGTATTTGCAATGCCGGTGTGTTGAGACTTTGTATGGGAGTCGATGTCGGTATCACGGAAGATCATCGACTTCACGGACCAGTAAGTGTGTTCTTTTAGTTATTTCAGTTTTGATGATGATTATTTGAGTATGGTGTCGTGATTTTGAGATATTTCGGGATTGAGATACTGATTGTGACAGGATTTTGAGTTTCGAGGACGAAACTTATTTAAGTGGGTAGATATGTAATATCCTAGAATTTCACTATGAATTTTTCGCATTATTTTATCTGGGATGTACTGCATGCAGTGGGACCAACACGATATGAGCAGATAATTTTGGAAACTGCGTGACAATCGTGCAAGATGTCATCGAGGTTATTTTGATTCTAGGATATTACATGCTTGTTGTGTTTTCGATGTCGGATATACCGTGCGAGTATTTGTTTGATTTCCGTACTTGGTCGACAGTTGTAATTGAGGATATCGTGCATCAGATGTATCGTATGGAAATGTTATCGGAACGAGTATATGTATTCGGTATGTCGCGTGTATATGTTCGGTTTATTGATACGACAGACAGGGGCGGAAATGGCTAAGTATGGAAGCCATTACGTACGTTATGTGTTGAACCTTACGTACGTTAAATTGGTAGAGTTACGTACGTTATGGCCGAGACATTACGTACGTAACATGGGAATCAGACGATCGAGTCGTGGTCGGCAGTGGGACCCCGTGGTCGGCAACTTTCGGCGGAGGATGTTGACAGTGAGTCAACGACGTGTTACGACGTTATACAGACGTGTTACGACGTAATACCGACCATTATATCAGTAGCAAGTCAACGTCGTATTACGACGCAGCGGAACAAGTGTTACGACGTTACGGGCGATGGCCGAGTCGTGGCCGAGATGACTGGATGGCCGAGCATGGCCGGACGTGACTCGTTGGGATGGCCGAGCATGGCCGGACGTGACTCGTTGGGATGGCCGAGCATGGTCGGCGGTGACTCGGGGGCTAGGATCGCCGACATTACGTAGGCGGTGGCGGTTACGGCCGTAATGGCCGATTACGACGTAAGGGAGCCGATTACGTACGTAAGGGTGCCGAACAAATCGATGTAAGGTAGGCCGCCGGTTACGCACGTAAGCCACGGCCGTTACGTACGTAATCGCCGGCGTGTCTCGCCTATATAAGGCCTCGACCGAGTCACCCTTATCATTTTCCATTTTTCTTCGTTCCTTAGTGATTTCTTCAAAGAAATATGATGGTTTTGAGTAGAATCAACTTATAACAACATGTTTTGGAAGTTGGAATCATGGACTAACATCATCCTCCACCCGGATCGAAGGTAAGAACACATGAACTTTTGGTTTTTAGATGTTCTTGAGGTTTCTTGGTGTTTTGGCCGATTTGCTCCATTTTGATTCGGATTATTGATAGAACTTGATTGTATACTCGTAACCATTCAATACTCTTGAAGTTTTGTGGAACAAATTCGAGTATTTCTTCGTTAAAACGATTAAATTGGATTATGCCTTCAAAGTGTTCGATGAAATGCCTCAATGAGTAGAACTTGGGAAATTCTATACGTTTTCACATGGATGGTGATTGAATTGATATTATTGTGATTTAGGAATGAACTTTTGAAGGAAGTTGAATCGGTACCCTTCCCTTTTGTCGATTTCTTCGCACCGTGCCATTCAAAACAAGTGATTACTTGTGTATGTCACCTTCTAGAGGTATGTTGATAATCCTCTCCTTGAATTCGGATTTTGATGTTATCGTTGAAGAAGGATTCGTATGAAGATGATTATGGTTTTGTTGTTACGATTCTTGCGGTTATATGAACTATATGTTGAAGACATTGTTTGGATTATTGAACACCGAATTTCGACTTGTGTCCGTATTGTTAAGAGTTGATATGGGTTGGTTTCATATGATCGAGATATCATTGAACCATAGAGTTTGATTAGTTGGTCATTTCGGTTATTGATTGTTATTGAACGTATCGTTAATCGATTATTGCATTAGGTTGCGTTTAGTGATCGTTGAAGTTAACCGTTGTGCTGCGGAGCTTGTAGACGAAGACGGCGGGATTGATGGTGGCTTCATCGTATGGGTATCCGTGCAAGTTATGCTTGCTCAGTTCGTAATGTTAATAAATGATTTCGTTTTCATTTCATTTATGATTCATATAGCAAGGGTATTATGGAATATATGAATTGTCGGAATGGTGGTATGTAAGATAAATCATAATGTATATGATTTTAAGGATGTCTAGTGGAAATGGGAACGTGAACTATAATTTGGTCTATTTCGACAAGTTGGATATCAAGGTTAGTTATCGTGTCGATGTTGAACTCGGACGGTGGTTTGGTATTAGTTATGGGTACATCATTTTGGATTGTCGGATAAACCGTGTATTCGCTCGGGCGGTTGGTCGTGGAAAGGTTAGCGTCCACTTGAGGTAAACTAATATTGTTAGAATATGATAATCATCATGTTGCATTTTTGCATGTGTGTGTTGATATTTCATACGGTGAATGTGAACCAGTGTGTGTTACGTGGTGTGAAGTGCTCGTTCTTGAGCCGTAATGTGGGGCCGATGTGTTGGGGATAAAACCCGTATGGTACCCGAATGGAAATGTGTTAGGGGATAAGACCTAAATGGCACCTATGTCGAGTATTCCCGAGTAGATGCTTAGTGACCCTCATTGCCTTGGGAGTTTATGTGATATTGTCAGGAGTATTCCCGAGTAGATGCTTCCGTGACCCTGGGCCGCCGCCTTGGGAGTTTATATGCTATTATGATATGCATTGTTGAGCATGCTGTGGACTGTTGTCTGACGGAATACGACATTGTGGTCGTGTCGGTCTTTCATGATCGAGTTATTGTTGCCCTCTAGGAAAATCTTCTGATCCTTGTTGGAAATGCATTTCTTCGAGATCTGTTGTCATGTTGTATCGTGGCATATCCGAGTCGATACGTTATGATCGTTCATGTGTAGGATTTTCGGACGGCACGTGTAGCATGTGTTGGTTTCGACCTCATATTGAACCGTGCACACGAGACGTACTTCGTGAGGCTGATTAGGTACGAGACCAGGCGTGTATTGATCAATACCCGTGGTTGGCTTGTACACGGACACATGTCCGGATCGAGCGTATCGTGACGTCCATCTTGAGTCTTATTGATTGGTCGTTCACACCCATGTATAATCGACTGTCTAATATTCGGATTGTCTTTGAAATCCCGTATATATGATTTGTATATGGTTGATGATTTTATTCTCTCGTATCCGTCACCATTGAACCTTTATTAACCTCGTCGGAGTTACCATATCAATGGTCAACTCATTGATATCGATCCTTTATAAATCTCGTTTGGAGTTCACCCCGTCATTGGTAATCTCGCTCATTATTGATCCTTATTGATTCCAATTGGGAGTTGTCTCACCGTTGGTATTCTTGGTTATTAGTCCTTGATTGATGTTATTGGAGAGTACCGTGTCGGTATTCTCGCTTGTTGATCCCTTATTATCCCTATTGGAGTATACCGTGTCGTCAGTATTCTCGATTGTCGATTTCTTATTATTCTTGTTGGAGTATACCGTATCGTTGGTACTTCCGGTCGTTGGTCCTTATTGATCTTGCTAGAGTTTACTATGTCATCAGTATTCTCGGTTGTTGACCTTTGTTGATCTTATTGGGGTTTATCGTACCGTTGGTATTTCTCGTTGTCGACTCTTTTGATCTTGTTAGAGTTTACCATGTCGTTGGTATTCTCGATTATTGATTCTTCATTGATCCTTACCGTGTCGTCGGTATTCTCGGTTGTCGACCTTTTATTGATCTTGTTGGGAATTGTCGTATTGTCGGTATTCTCGGTTATTGATTATGTCATTGATCTTGTTGGAGTTACCACATCATGGTATTCTCGTTCGTGGTTGATCCTTTGTCAATCTTGTGTGGAAATATCATGTCATTGATAATTCCGTTGTGATGCATTGATTGTTTATCATTATTGATTGTGTGAGCATTCACGCTTTGTATTGATATCCGGGACTTGCCATTGTTTCGGGACAGTTGATTTGCAGATGTATCGTGTGATTAGTTTCTATCAGTATTGGGATCTGATTGTGCGACCCAAATTGATAGAGTTAGCCTTGGCCAGATCATTCTATATTGAGATATGATAAGTTTGGGAATTTTGGTATCGTTTCTGATACAGGTGGTTACTTTTGAATTCGTTCATCACTTAAGGACACGAGGCATGGAATATGGTAAGATTTGATTGTTATGGTTGTGACAGGTTGGTAAGGTTACTTCGGTGAGATCATATTGGAATTATTCTTACCTTGTAATTACATTGATATGTATTGTTTTTGTGATGTGATCGTTATCATTGTTGAGTATTATGGCTGACCCCGTCGTGGGCTTTATCTTTTAGGTACTCGGAGTTCGAGCGAGTAGCGGTCGTGAAGGGATGAGCTTTCCGGTGATACTGGCTATGGCGTAGTTGTTGGGATTCGAGTGTTCTTTCTGGTTTTTATAATTCCGCTGTAAATGTAATTAATTGTGTTTTATCCGATGTGTGTGTATATTTAAAATGGCTTTCGATATTCTTGAAACTGTGTTTTTATCCGCTGTGCGTGTGTGTGTACTTTCAAAGGGCTTTTTGACATTTTTAAACGTTTGCGAAAATGATTTTAGCCTTGTGGGTTCCAATATGGGGCCCACGGCGCTGTAATATTCCCGGTCGGTTTTGGGGGTGTTATAGGGATTCACTCCCGCCCCCCAGGACGGTGAGCTTTTGACTATGATCGACGAGATGGGATGGGCTCGTTTCACTGCGCCACCCGAGCCGGCTGTGATCTCTATCGTCCAGGAGTTTTACGCCAGTGCTCTATTGCAACATATTCGGGCAGGGCAGATGATGGGGCAATCAGATACACGGACTCAGGTAGTCATCCGAGGCCACACTATGGATTTTTCGGTGGCCGCAATTCGGAGACTATACGAGCTACCAGTGGTGGACGAGACGGAGTATACGCGGATCATGAGTAGCCTCACGAGGGAGGCTCTGCTGGAGGCACTCACTCAGCCCGGTTCTGTTTGGGAGACGCGCGCCCCGGGTTCTCCAGCCTTCTATTTTAAGAGTTCGCACCTCAGTCGGCTCGGGCGAGCATGGCTATACTTCCTCTGTGCACGAGTCGATCCTACCTCGCAGATCCGCTCGGTTTTACTTTCTCGCGCTCGACTACTATATGCTGTCACTACCGGACTTAGATTCGATGTGGCCCCTCATCTGGTCCGGTCTATCTTTCAGTGCATTCAAGGAGGGGCCAAGACGGGGCTGAAGCACCCCTCTCTCATTTGCGCTCTATGCCTCCAGTCGGGCATGACTTGGTCAGATGATGAGCCAACGCTAGCACCCCAGGGTCCGATAGATCATCGCATTATTTCTCACTTTGACCAGTGGGGTGGAGCACCAGCACATGCTCGGGGATGAGGATTTCTTCTTGACGAGCCACATGAGCAGTCCCCCGATCCTCTTCTTCTGACGCATGAGCAAGCGGAGTCCAGCCCGCCGCCCGAGAGAGAGCACCTTCAGGCGATGTTCGACAGCCTGAGAGAGGAGATTCGGAGAGAGAGAGCGAGAGAGTCATCTAGCTGCTGTGGGAGAGAAGATGAGGAGAGTTTCAGAGAGCCATCTAGCTGCCCTGAGAGAGGAGATGCGGACAGAGGGAAAGAGCCTCCTCGCAGCTGTCCAGGAGGAGATGAGAGAACAGGCCCGTCGGGCCAATCGACGGGAGGAGAGGCGCTTGGCGGCTAGGGATGCTTACCATCAGGACTACCTTGCTGCGTGGACGAGCCATATACTGCACCCAGAAGGGCCCTTCATCCCACCAGTTAGGCCATCTACACCACCCTCCTCGCCGGACGATGCCGGCACCAGTTCCTGAGCTGCCATTAGGGGAGTAATAGACCTTTTCTTTTATTGCATATTACATTCTGTGTCCATTGAGGTCAATGTACGTCCTAAGTTTGGGGGGGTTTACTTTCAGTTGTTTTTTTTACTTATTCGTTGACATTTTTCGTTATTTTTGACGCTAGCCTTGCTTGTCTTGATTTTATTTGCATTCGTGAATTTTACGTGCTTCCTTGAGTAAAACTGATGATATGATACTGATTTCTTTTTGAAGAAACGTTTGAGTTTTGGTTGAGTTTGCAGTCTGCGATAGTTGTTTCCTCTGAGTATTCATATAAGTCTGAAAATTTTCGTTATTGTAGAAATTTTAGCATATAAGAAAGGAGACATACGTGTTTTCAAATCACTGTCTATACGTTTGGTTACACTTTTCGCGTAGCTAGTCATCCAGTAACATAAGTCTTGTTGGTACGTAAATTGAGTTTAGAGTCGGATAGTCTTTCCCAAAAAGTAGAGATATTATACATGTTCTATGATGGGAAGTCTAGTAACTGGGGGTATTCACGTGACCCGTTGTTTACTCTCGCGTAAAACGACAACCCTAAATAGACTAATGGCATTGAGTTAATGCATTTGCCTATGATGGGAAGCCTAGTAACCGGAGGTATTCACGTAACCCGTTGTTTACTCTCGCGTAAAACAGCAAACTTGAATCGGACGTGCGGGAATAGCTATTCAAGTTTTTTTTCTCCGCTGTAGAGGGAAACTTAGTAACTAGAAGCATCCATGTGCCCCATGAGTGTATTTTACGTCAAACGGTTCCCCAATACATGAGAATGGAAATCCACCCTAGGGTTATCCCGATGAAACATCCCGAGATCCGAAACCTAGTGGTTAACTCGAATCATTTTATTGACCATACATAAGGGAATGTTGTCCGAGGATTATTTTTGACGATGAGACTCTTGAATTTATGCCACTAGACTGTGGGACTTGGCGAATTGGCTTGTTTAATCTAACCCTTCATATTGACGGTCGGTTAAATTCACGCTTGTTAATCTTTGAGCTTGATTTTCTTCATGAACGATTGATTAGGACTAAAAATGATTACTTTTTGGAATCAGTGTATGTGATGTGACTCACTAATACGATACTCGTATTATTCCTTGAGATTTTCAGGGTAGTATTGATTAAGTTGAGCACTATGGATTTGCACGATCATTCACGATACTTCTTATTTGAAATTGATTTTTGCTTGAGGACAAGCAAAGGCTCAAGTTTGGGGGTATTTGTTAGGCGTATTTTTATGCGCTTATTTATCATTATTTTATATCTATTTTGAGTCTAAATCTGCATAAATGAGTTTTTAATGCACTATCTTTATATGTTTTGTAGAAAATTGGAGTCCGGAAGCTCGAACGGCGAAAAACGGGCCAAAACGACATTTTTTGGCCTGGGGCCGCGGCACACCAAGGCCAGGCCGCGGCACACGCACGGCACAGCAAGGGGCCGAACTCACTGTACCGGGGGCCGCGGCACACCAAGGCCAAGCTGCGGCCCATGAAGAAAATATTGCGCCCAGGCATGGGGCGCTGAACGTTGGGGGCCGCGGCACGCACTTACTGAGCCGCGGCCCACGGGGCGGTAATGATGATCCAGCCCTCATTTTTGGACTGTTCTGAAGCCTGTTGTCGACCTAATTCCCGGACGCGTTTTTTTTGCTATTGAAAAATTATAAATAGGGATAAAAGGTCAGAAGAAAACAGCATCGAGGAGAAGAAGAAAACACCAAGGAGCAGAGAGCGGAAGCTAGAGAACGGAGGAATCCAAGATCTTCGACTGCGTTTGATTTCTATTATGCTTTCTTTAATTCTCTGTGTATTCTTATTTTCTAGCATGTCAGGCTAGAACCCTACTCTAGGATTTTGATGAAACCAAGGTTTTGACGAATTAACTTTTGATTTTGCATTATTAAAATATATTTCCCTTTCTTATTGAGTTTTCCCATTTTTTTAATTACTATTAATTATGTGGCCTATGGTTGATTTGTTTTGATTACGCAACTCGAATCGGGAGAGGACAGTTGGTAGGAAAAAATTGGTGAGAATCGTTTTATCTTGTGAGATAGGAATATACCCATAGGAATTACGTGGCCTATCTGAAGATTTCGCACGTTTTGCCTATTGACGAATTAATTCACCTAGGGATAGAGTGTTTTATTCGCCTTAGAAAATTCTATTGACCTCGGGAGAGGCAGTAGAGTATTTTAGCAATCTTAGCCTTCAATAAATTGGGAAATCATTGAATTCATATAAATCAAGAGTAATTCGGATAAATCGAGGTGGATTCACAATCCTAGATTAATTTCCTATTTGATCTTCTTTCTTCGAACAATCAATTTTACTATTTATTCTTTTATTAATTTTCTTTAGTTATTACTTGCACCTCAAATTTCGGTAGTTCAAATAAAATTAGAATACGCATAAATCGGTAATTAGTAAGTCAGTCCTCGAGGGAACGATATCTTACTTATCACTTTATTACTTGTTTACGACAACGTGCACTTGCGTTCATCAAAATTCGTAGCAATTGCATATGGCAAACTCTGCTTCTTCTGTGATTGCAGGTGTGGGGATCGTGGTCTTAAAGCTAACCTCTGGAAAGGAGCTTCTTCTTAAGGATGTGCTGCATGTCCCAGACGTCCGAAGAAATTTAGTTTCAAGCTTTTTACTAGTTAGTCATGGGTTTAGACTCTGTAACACCCCAAACTAGGCGGCTATTACAGTGCCGTGGACCCCCAACTGGGACCCACCAGGTGAATGGAATTAGAATAATTTAAATAATATAACTGTAGTACCGAACCACAATATATTACCACTTAGGCCCTGTTCTTTTGGACTTATTTTTCGCTTTTGATTCGCCTGATTCGATTGATTCGAGTCCATTCGATTCCTTCGATTCGATTCGAGTCCATTGATTCGATTGATTCGATTCGATTTCGCTTCTTCTTCTTCTTATTCTTATTATTAATCTTAATTATTATTATTGTTATTATTACTAATAATATTACTATTATCGTTGTTGTTGTTAATTACTATTATTATTATTATTATTTACCATTATTATTATTATTTACCCTTAATATATATTTGATTCGATTCGATTCGATTGGCCCATTCGATTCGATTCGATTGGGCCGATCCATTCTGGGCCATTGATTCGATTCATTCAGTCCAAAAGAACAGAGCCTTACTCCTATGAGGAGTCTCAAGTACAATACACCCAGGAATACAGAATACCTATATATTTCATATGAAGATGAAATATACAACACCAAATGAAAGTGAAAATCCAAACGGAACTGTAGCGGAAAATACATATGAAGGAAACATGAATAACTGGGAAGACTGGAGCCCCCTACTACTATCACTGGAACTCCTCGCCGTCAGCGTTCTTTTCCCATGCCTTTGACTTGCCATGACCTGAGAACAACATCCCCAACGGGGTCCGTTACATAAAACAACAATCCTCAAGAGTTGAACAAACACAATGATTACATGACTTATTTATGAAATTAAGTTGAAGGGGGGCATCATAGTACGCCCGTAATGGGACGTGCAAGTGCACAAGTCGCCGAGTGTCCGAAAACCCGCATATACACACGCGCTTGTGCCTAATTAGTCTCACAGAGGCACGTTACCGTGTGCACGGTCCATGTATTGGATTACCCGTATAATACATGACCATCGTGTGCCCGACTAAAAATTCTACACATAACCACCCGGCCACGCAATAAGATCTCGAAAGGTCACAAGAACAAAAATGACCATAATGAATAATGATGAAATAAAATCCGACAAGGGTCAAGAATTACTCATCGAGGTGAAATAATAACGTAGTGAATGATAGCTCAATGGAATGATTGGAACCATCGTTCCTCGTGAATTGAATGATTAGTTTGATAATTAAAAGTCTCAACATGAATGAATTATATGTATGAATGAGCAACAACGAAAGGAATGATTATCCTGTTAACTGAGCAAGAATTAACTTGCCTCAAAACCGGTGATGAAATGTCCTTTCTCGAACAAACGTCCTTAATGGAATTATCGGTCCGTCGAACAACCTTGAATAATACAATTACCAACAATTCGCTTAATATACATATCCATGTATAGTCATAATCAACTCAAAAGGTCGATACAACAAACCCAAACTCATTGGGGCATTTTAACAACCACGTTGTAACCAATTTCCAATCGTTTACAACCAATCCCAACTATATCGATACCAAGCCTCCAATGAGTGATTCAACCCAACAAAACATCTTCAATACAATCAATAATCCAAATGGAATACACAATTCAAGATTTCAACAACATCAAATTGAAACCCCCAATTCCAAAATCAACATTCAAAGTGTTCTTGAAAAATCCCCCAACAATCCAAAGATAATACATAGAAACTCATAATCATATGTATATCTCTTCACATATCATGATTATAACATCCAAAACATCATACTCCATCTCAAAATCAAATTCTAAGGTTTTGAAGAAATTACATTGGATTTAGGATGAAGAACCCAAGTAGATGTTGTTAATCTACACCAAGAACTCGAGGAGGATAATATCTCTAAGATTGAAGATGCCCATCGCCCGAGAATCGCCCGAAAATCGCCCACGGAGAGGAAGAAGAAGAAAAGAGAGGAAAATGAACTCCCCTTCCAAAATCCCGCTGATAAAAGGGGGCTGCTGACTCGCGTGCCGCGGCGCGGACTGAGTGTGCCGCAGCCCGCGGCTATAATTCGCGAGCAGGTGCCCAGGTTGTGCCGCGGCATGAAATGCAGTGGTCCGCAGCGCGCGGCACAGCCCTGCTAGGCTCGAATCTTGCAAGGGGTGTGCCGCGGCGCACAATCCCTCGTGCCACGGCACACACTGTTCGTGCCCAAAAAGTTACAAAAACGACCCAGAAAGATAATAAACGTAATAGAACCCAAAACTTTGGAATTACGGAATGATCCAACACGATATTCGATCAAAACACCAATAAAAGTTCACAAACTCCATAATAACGTGAAATGGAGGTACGGGAACCCCAAAACGGCGGTTTCGAGCAATGATTACGAGAATTGGTCCAAAGTAGCACGATCCGAACAAGAAAGAGTAAATTCGAAATGATATGAACTCCAAGATCAGCATCAACTTACTGAATAATTACAACGATTATGATAATATTCTCGTCTCGATTCTCACACAGGGTTGAACGATGAACGATGCTGATACACGACTCAAAGTACGCCGAACGGTGCACACAACAAATGAACATGAATGATGAATGATTAATAAAGAGTGAAAATTACTGAGTGACAATTACTGAATGATAATAAATGAATTCTCAACCGGGTATTACATACTCCCCCTTTAAAAAGAGTTTCGTCCTCGAAACTAAGGGTCAAACAATTCGGGATAACTCTCCCGCATACTACCTCGGTTTCCCAAGTAGCCTCTTCGACTCCGTGTCTAGACCACTGAATCTTTACCAAAGGAATCGCCTTGTCCCTCAAATATTTGATTCGCCGCTCTAAGACTCGTATAGGATGCTCCTCGTATGTATGATTATATGTGATCTCGATTTCATCGAACTGAAGTATGTGACTCGGGTCGGCAACATACTTCCGCAACTGAGAGACGTGGAACATATTATGAACTCAGCTCAAAGCAGGAGGTAAAGCCAATCGATAAGCCAGACTGCCTACTCGATCCAAAATTTCAAATGGTCCAATGAATCTCGGACTCAATTTTCCCCTCTTCCCAAAACGGAAGATACCTAGACTCGTGGATACCTTGACCAAAACGTGGTCACATGTCTCGAACTTTAATGGTCGACGACGATTATCTGCATAAGATTTTTGTCGACTCTGGGCGGTCAACAAACGACTTTTGATCAAATGTACCTTCTCGCGGGCGGCTATAAGCATATCGGGCTCAGTACCGATTGATTCTGATAAGTTATCCCAACACAAGGGAGATCGAGAATGACGACCGTATAAGGCCTCGTAAGGTGCCATCTTAATCGAAGCATGCCAACTGTTATTGTACATGAACTCAATCAACGGTAGTTGGGCTTCCCAATCATCTTTCCAATCGAGGACACATGCCCTCAACATGTCCTCCAACGTCTGAATAGTTTGATTTGATTGTCCGTCGGACTGAGGGTGAAAAGTTGTGCTGAAATTTAGCTGAGTTCCCATGGCACGATGAACGGATTTCCAAAAATGTGACACGAATCGCCCTTCACGATCAGAAATGATACTCTTAGGAGTACCGTGCAATCTCACGATCTCTTTAATGAACAACTATGAACAACTGGGCAAGTCTCTCGGGACCCCACGTATCCTTGATCTCGAGAAAATGCGCTGACTTAGTTAAATGTTCCACAATTACCCAAATTGTATTCATGCCACGACGACTCGTTGGCAAACTCGTGATGAAGTCCATTGAAATATCCTCCCACTTCCACTGTGGAATAGGAAGTGGTTTCAGCATACCAGCCGGTCGCTGATGTTCTATCTTGACTTGCTGACAGGTCAAACATCTCGAAACAAATTCTGCGACTTCTCGCTTCATATTACTCCACCAATAATTTTATTTCAAGTCTCTGTACATCTTGCTAGATCCCGGGTGAATGGAATAAGGGGTAGCATGAGCCTCTCTCAAAATCGAGTTTTTCAACTCGTCATCCGCCGGTACGCAAAACTGGTTCTTAAATCGCAAAAGTCCATCCTCGTGGACTACAAATCCAGGGGCTTTCCCCTAAGTCACATCCTCTCGAATGCGCAACAAAAATGGGTCTGAACTCTGTTTTGTTCTGATCGCCTCCTCCAATGGCGATGAAATCTCTAGCATGCAAAGTTGCCCTTGCCCATGCTGTAACCATACCTCGATCTCAGGCCTTAGGGACTCTTGTTGAAGTTCCTTCTAAATAGTCAAACGAGCAAGCATTTGCTCCTGAACGGACTTACGACTTGTTGTTACCCAAAATATTATCCGGAGATGATACGCTGGAATGGATGAGTAACAAACAAAATGCGAGAGCACGTCCGTGGGAAATAAATAACACAAGATTTGTCGGGGTTGTTAGTCCCGGGCTTGAATGCTCTCGCGAGATATTATTAAAATGAATACTTGTCAGTACAAATATTAATGATAGAGTACAATTACAATGAGTGTGAAGACCCTAGTTATCTTATCTCTTGAGTGCTGAAGATTGCCGGGAGAACCAGAGTTGAAGCTTTGTGAGTTCTCGTTACAAAGATGATTAGTTCTCCGTATTGTTTGCTGTGTGTAATTGTGTTAACGTTGTCACTGTCTTTTTGCCAATGCTGGAGGCCTCCTCTTTATAGGAGAAGAGGTTGCTGGGACGTCTCTGTCTCCCGCGGGCGATCGCCGTTCCTGCATTTAAATAAGGTGGGCGATCGTCCCAGCACGTGGGACTGTCTCTTTAAAGTCCACAGCTGCTGCTGGCAGCCAGATGCGTCAACCAATGAGGAGGCGACAGGTGCCCCTTCTCGCTGCCTTGGGATGTCCCACCTAGGACCTTTCGGTGGGTCTGTCGGTAGGTGAGGTCGTCCTTATCACTGACAGCTTATGATGGGCTGGAGTAGGGCCTGTTCTTGCGGCGCCTTTTGCGGATCTGCACGTGGGCCTTCACCCGAGATTCGGTCTTCGCAGACTTTGACGGGTGTCGGATTCAGACGTGGAATGGGACGGTTATCCCCGGTCGGACATTAGAGGCGATCGCCAGATGCCAATAGACGATCGCCTTGGACGTCGACTGCTAGGCGCTTGCCCAGCATCTGTCTTCTTTGGTTGGCTTCCGACCATTATGCCGATCTCCATCGAGGCGTATAAATCGCCGCACAACAATTGCCCCCCAGCTCGCTCCGATGTTGAAGACGTGGGGTGAGGTGGCTCTGCTGGCGATCACTTGTTTTAGACGAGCGTCTCATCTACTTACGAAGTGGACGATCGTCTCCCGGATGATCGAGACCGAAACGCACAGTATTTGTAAAACTCTGGTCGTCGGGGCTGATGAGGACAATCCCTGCCCCTGCTCGCGAGCTGGTCGCCGAGCCATCTACGTATAATTTCCAGACAGGACGGCCGACCTGGGTCGGACTGGGCGGGAACGTTAATTCCACCACGAAATCCGCCAGAGCTTGGCCTTTGATCGCCATGCGAGGAGCGTACGTGACACCATATTGGGCTATCTCCAGTGACCACTTGAGGAGTCGCTCGTTGGTGTCTGGCCGGTGTAGAACTTTCCTTAGAGGGAGAGTCGTCAGAACCTCCACTTGGTGTTCGAAGAAGTAGGCCCTCAGCTTGCGAACACTCATGACTAGTACGTAGGCGAGCTTCTCCAGATGTGTGTAATGCATTTCCGCGTCATGAAGCGCTTGACTGACAAAGTAGGTCGGCAAGTGGGCTTGCCCCTCTGCTCGCACTGATACAGCGGTCAGCGCGACCTCTGAGGCTGCCAGGTAAAGGATTAGCTTTTTGCCGGGCATTGGTTTCGCCAAAATTTGGGGATTAGACAGATACTCCTTGATTTTGGCGAACGCCATTTGGCTTTCCTTCGTCCATGCAAATTTCTTATTCTTTATGGTGGTGAAGAATGGCTTGCTTTTGTCTCCGAGCCGAGATATGAAACGGTTAAGGGTTGCTAGACAACCCGTGAGGCGTTGCACCTGTTTGACATTCCATGGCTCCTGCATGTCGAGGATCACCTGGATCTTGGCGGGGTTCGCTTCGATCCCCCTTTGGCTCACGATGTGCCCCAGGAACTTTCCGGAGCTTACCCGAAGTTGCATTTCTTGGGGTTCAGTTTCATGTTGAATTTATCGAGGATGGCGAACGTCTCAGTAAGGTCTTTGAGGTGGTCTTTTTTTTGAGGCTCTTGACCACGATGTCGTCAATGTAAACCTCCATGGTCTTGCCGATCTGATCGGCGAACATCTCGTTGACTAGTCGTTGGTAGGTCGCCCCCGCATTTTTCAGACCGAACGGCATTCGGACCCAAAAGTACACGTCTTTTTCCATGTGGAATGACGTGTGTTTTACGTCTTTCTCCGCCATTGGGGTCTGATGGTACCCGGCGAAGGCGTCCATAAACGACATCATTTCGCAGCCTGCCATGCTATCGACCAAGTGGTCAATATGAGGCATTGGAAAGTGGTCTTACGGACATGCCGCATTGAGGTCGGTGAAATCGATGCATAACCTCCATGAGTTGCTTGCCTTTTTTGACGAGCACCGCGTTGGCTACCCACTGTGTCTCGTCGGTAGATACTCCGATCAGTTTGTTGTCGAGTATCTTTTTGACTTCTGCGTCGAGCGCAGCATACTTCTCAGGACTGAATTTCCTACGTTTCTGGTGAACAGGCTTCCTTGCCCGATCGATCTTTAGATAGTGACAGGCGTGTTCAGGAGTGATGCCGACCATATCTTGATGCGACCAGGCAAAGATTCCGATGTTCTTACGTAGTAGACTTATCAGACCGTCTTTTAACTCGGGACCGACGCTTGAGCCGATCTGCGCTTCCCGCTCCGGGCGAGCCGGATCGATTGCTATACTTTCCAACTCTTCAATGGGGACGGTCGCTTCTCATTTGGAATGATTGCCGGACTCGATCCTTGGATCAATGTCAAGGCTTGGCTCGAAACCGATCCTTGGCTCGATGTCGTCCGACAATTGATGCGAGATGCCGTCTTCTGAGTCGGGTTGGTATGAGGTGCTTGGCTCGTCGATCTCCATTGGTTGAGTGTCGATCGCCTCAATGTTATAAATAGTACGGGAAACGTTTAAAGGGGAAGTTACGACACAAGAGTAATTCAAACATTTCTTTGCCATTAGCTGGTCTCCTTTTACAGTACCGACCGTCCCATCTGTAGTGGGGAACTTGATACAGTAAAAGAAAGAAGAGGCGACCGCCTCAAAGGTTTCTAGAAAGGGGCAACCTAGGAATCCATTATAGATGTTGGGCCTATCTATGATTACAAAATTAAGGTTCCTAGTGATCTTAACCTTGGGATTATAACATCATATTAGCTCGACAGAGAGCTTGATCCTTCCGTAGGCTTGGACCGTGTTGTCGCCAAACCCTTGAAGCATGGTATCAAATGGCTTGATGAACTTGGTCAGGTTGTCGAGCTGGTCTAGAGCAGATTTGAATATGATGTTGCAGAAGCTCCCATTGTCAACCAGCACGCGGTTGACCATTTTCCCAAGGATACATGCAGATATTACCAATGCATCCTCTTTGGGGCACTGCACTCCCTCCCTATCCTTGTTGGAGAAGGAGATGAGCGCGTCTTTGGAGATAGTCGGCTCTGGGGGAACCACGACATGGACTCCGGCGAACGCCCTCAGCTCGGCCTTCCGTTTTCTATTTGATATGGTGGAAACCGGGGAATGACCTCTGAGGTTTCCACCTCCTGACTGAAGCATATTGATCCGGCCACCGGGGTTGATCGGAGGGATCGACTCGTCTGAGTACTCCGGCTCATTTTGCTCGATCCTGGCGACCGGATTGGGAGGGATTCCGTCGTTCTGTCGGCGATCGCGCGCCCCGGTCCTTTCTGCCCGGGGTTCTGGCTTGGTCACCAAATTGTCCAACTTGCCTTCCTCAAACAACCTCCAGAGTTGTTTGAGGAGGTCGCGGCATTGGCTGGTGTTGTGGCCGGGACTTTTGTGGTAGGCACAAAATTTACTGCGGTCCAGATGACCGTTGTCCCTCATCGGCTTCGGCTTGCTAAGCCATTCGCGCCCCTTGATGGCGTTGAAGATATAGGTTGGAGATAGATTGCGGTTGCGGAGGAGGTGAACTTCCACATCCTCGAAGGCTTTGAACTCACCGGGCGGTTTTGCGACCAGCTTTTTGGGCTTGGCGACTGCCTTCTTCGGAACGGGAGATAGCGCCTTCCCTTCTCCGGTGGATCCCTCGCCTAAGCGAAGGGTGAGCATCCTCTGCCTGGCTAGAAAGTCGGCGGCCTTGACGCTAAAGATCGCGTAGGTCGGGGGGATGTCCTTCGTGAGGTGCCTGAACATGAGTGAATGGCCATAGAATCCCCCTAGGACCGAGTAGAGGGCGAGCTCATCGCTAATGGGCTCGCCAGTGACGACTATTTCATCCACTCGGTCGATGTAGTCTTCGCCGGGCTCGTCCTTCCCCATCCTGATCTTCATCATGCGGTGGGGGCCTTCTGGCCGAGCGACTTTGGCGGCGAAATACGACTTGAAGTCATTCGCCAACTTCTCAAAACAGTTGATTGAGCGCGGTGGCAATGAGATGTACCACCTATGGGCAAGATCGCCCAATGTTAATGGGAACATTCGGCACTTCATTGCGTCCGATGCCCCACACCCGGTCATATAGATCCGGAACTTGATCAAGTGGGTCTCAGGGTCTGATCTCCCCTCATATAAAGGTGTTTGAGGAGGAGCGATCTTCGGTTGTACGGGGGCAAGCTCGATCTGGACCACGAGCGGCTCACTCGGTCCGGCGACCGATCTCTTGGCGCCTGCCCCAGTTTCTATGAGCGCCTTCATTTCGTTGAGCTGGCGCTGCATTGCGGCCATCGCCGTAGCCTGACTGCTCGCGGTTTGGATCTCGGAGCGGGAGCCGAGGCGATCATGTACCGATCTCCTGGCCCCGTGGTAGGTGACGAGGTCTCTGCCGCCGAGCTCAATTCTTGGGCGAGCGGGAGCCAGACGGCCGGCCTGTCTTCTGGGAGTTTTGGGTACGCCGAACTCCTGGTGATGGATTCGGACTCCAATATTTCACGGATGGGGCCCGAATGCCCGGGTCGCCATGAGGGATCACTCCCTAGGCGGCTGAAGACGGAATTGTCCCGCCTTACGAGCGCCTTTTCCTGCGGCTTGGGGCTTTCTGACGATTTCTCGACATATAGCCCCTTGAGCTTTCGCTTGCCCGCACGGAGGATGGCTGATGGAGTAATGGTGGGCGAGTCGCATGCTCTCCGTTGCTCCCTCAGGATGGCCATGGCCTCCTCGATCTGTTCCACGGTTTGGAACTGATCGAGTGAGAGGCTGGGGCCGTCCCTCGGGGGCGGGAGTGAGAGTATAGCGTCGCCGCGGTCGCCTTCCGCCGCAGGTTGCGACTCGGTCTGGGCCGGAATAAGGTGTCCGGCGGATCGTAGAGTGGCTCTTTTCGAGGTCATGGCAGACGTCATGATTCTGAATATTTTTCTTTGAAGAACAGTGAGTGTTTCTTCAAGTATATGCTTCGGAGAACAGTGAGTGTTCTTCGAATCGGTCGGAAAGAAAACGAAGGTTCACCCCTTCCTCTAGCGCCAATTGTTGTTCCCCAAAATATTATCCGGAGATGATACGCTGGAATGGATGAGTAACAAACAAAATGCGAGAGCACGTCCATGGGGAAATATGAATACGGGGTTGTCCATGGGGTTGTTAGTCTCGGGCTTGAATGCTCTCGCGAGATATTATTAATATGAATACTTGTGAGTACAAATATTAATGTTAGAGTGCAATTACAATGAGTGTGAAGACCCTAGTTATCTTAGCTCTTGAGTGCTGAAGATTGCCAGGAGAACCAGAGTTGAAGCTCTGTGAGTTCTTGTTACAAAGATGAGGAGTTCTCTGTATTGTTTGCTGTGTGTAATTGTGTTAACGTTGTTACTGTCTTTTTGCTAATGCTGGAGGCCTCCTCTTTATAAGAGAAGAGGTTGCTGAGATGTCTCTGTCTCCCGCGGGCGATCGCCGTTCCTGCATTTAAATAAGGTGGGTGATCCTCCCAGCACGTGGGACTGTCTCCTTAAAGTCCGCAGCTGCTGCTGGCAGCCAGATGCGTGAACCAATGAGGAGGCGACAGGTGCCCCTTCTCGCTGCCTTGGGAGGTCCCACCTAGGACCTTTCGGCGGGTCTGTCGGTAGGTGAGGCCGTCCCTATCACTGACAGCTACTGATGGGCTGAAGTAGGGCCTGTTCATGCGGCGCCTTTTGCGGATCTGCACGTGGGCATTCACCCGAGATTTGGTTTTCGCATACTTTGACGGGTGTCGGATTCACACGTGCATGGGATGGTCGTGCCCGGTCGTACATTAGAGGCGATCGCCAGATGCCAATAGACGAACACCTTGGACGTCGACCGCTAGGCGCTTGCCCAACATCTGTCTTCTTTGGTTGGCTTCCGACCATTATGCTGATCGCCATCGAGGCGTATAAATCGCCGCACAACACGACTCAAGGCGTCGGCGATGACGTTCGCCCTACCCGGGTGGTAATGTATCTCAGTATCATAATCTTTAATCAGTTCCAACCACCGTATCTATCACATGTTTAACTCCTTCTGAGTAAATATATACTTTAAACTCTTACGATCGGTGAAAATCTGACAGGTGATGCCATAAAGATAATGACGCCAAATCTTCAATGCGAATACCACGGCCGCTAGCTCCAGGTCGTGGGTCAGATAATTGACCTCATAAGGCCTCAGTTGCCGCGAAGCATAGGCAATCACTTTCCCGTTCTGCATTAATACACATCCGAGACTGTGTTTGTACGCGTCACTATAAACCATGAATCCTTCCATCCGTTGAGGTAAAGAAAGGACATGCGCTGAAGTTAAATGGCTCTTGAGTCCTCAAAACTCTGTTGACATGCGTCAGACCACATGTATTTCTTATCCTTACACAAAAGGCTCGTCATCGGTTGAGCGATTTTAGAAAACCCTTCCACAAATCGCCGGTAATAGCCTGCTAATCCGAGAAAGCTTTGGATTTCCTTAACATTCTTCGGAGGTTGCCAATCTCGGATAGCCTCCGTCTTCTGAGGGTCGACACGTACCCCATCCGATGAAATCACATGTCCGAGAAACATCACCTCGGACATCCAGAACTCGCACTTGGAAAATTTCCCATAGAGTTGCTCTTGTCTAAACACGTAGAGGACCTGATGAAGGTGAAGTTCGTGCTCCTCTCAGTCATGAGAATAAATCAAAATGTCATCAATGAAAACCACCACAAACTGATCTAAATAGTCGATGAAAACTCAGTTCATTAATTCCATGAATACTGTAGGTGCATTAGTTAATCCAAAAGGCATCACTACAAACTCGTAGTGCCATAGCATGTTCGAAACACCGTTCTTGCGATATCCGACTCTCGATTCCATAACTGATGATACCCAGATCTTAAATCGATCTTGGAAAATACTGAAGCTCCCTGGAGCTGATCTAAGAGATCATCGATGACGGTAAGGGATACTTATTCTTGATCGTCACCCTGTTCAGTTCCCGATAATCAATGCACAAGCGAAAAGAACCATTCTTCTTCTTGACAAACAACACTAGTGCTCCCCACGGGGATGCACTCGGTCGGATATAACCTTTCTCGGTCAATTCCTCCAGTTGATTCTTCAGTTCCTGCATCTCGGTCGGGGCCATACGATATAGTGCTTTCGATATTGGGGACGTACCAGGCTCCAACTCTATCGTGAATTCAACATCTCTCTGTGGAGGCAAACTAAGTAACTCGTCTGGAAATACATCGGCATATTCTCTCACTACAGGGACATCCTCCAACGTCACTGATGATTTCTCAGTCTTGGTCATATAGCACCAATAACCGACACACCCTTGATTGAGTAATTTCACTGCTTTCATCATATTAATAACTCCTCCGGAACGGCTGGGGTTACCCCCCTGTAATACACATTCAACTCCATCGTCTGAAATGATAGTGACCATACGCTTACGGACACTAAGAATGGCATCATGATGATCCATCCAATCAATACCCAAGATTACGTCGTCTCTAGGTAAGTCTACCACGATTAGGCCCTCCAACCATTCACGGCCATTAAGCTGAATCGGACAGTTCTTAACTTCATGATTTCCGATAATTCTTCTACCGTCTGGTAGACCAATGACATAAGGTTCGCAACTAGTAGCACTATCCAGGTGTAGTCTACTCAAACATGACTCGGAAATGAATGAATGTGATGCACCAGTGTCAAAAAGGGTACACACAGGTTGAGATAGAATTTCGAGTGTACCTGAGATCATTCGGGCCTCGAGATCATCTGTCCTCTTCATCTCATAAATTCGGGGCTTGTCAGTCCCTGAACCGGATGCTCCTATATGATAACTATGGGCTCCGCCTTTTTTCGCTCCCGTCGTCTTATACAATGCAGATTGAGTAGCCTGATTCTGAACATCCGACTGCTTCGGGGTCTGAGATGCCGTCGGAGCAGGTATGGAATCCCTTCGGCAGAAATGGGCCTTATGCCCGGCAATCCCACAGATGTTACATGTGATAGTCTGTCTTGGACACTTAGTGCTGTAATGACCCTGTTCTCCATAGTTGAAATAGGTGATGGCCGAGCTGGCTGCTCGGGACCGAGATTCCATAGGTTTAGGCGCCGTAGGAGGTCGCTCTGAAAAAGTAGAGCCTGTGCGAGGCTTCTTGAAAGTTGCCCGACTACCTTCGGACTGATTAAGATTCTTCGATATCTTGCCAGCAGATGAAGTTTGATGCTTAGAAATTTCCTTAGCGTTAAGCTTATAAGTAAGAGCTTTCTCGATGAATTCGGCCAGAGTGGCGCAATGATTATTAAGCAATTGCATCCGCATATGAGGTTTCAACCTCGTACGCAAGTACTTGATTTTATCCGCCTCAGAGTGGATAGTGGATGAGGCAAAGGGAAGTAGCTCCTGAAACTTCTCGGCGATGGCGAGAACATCTTCTTCCGCTGAGGGGTCGGGACTTAGTAATTCCGATAACTTGGCCTCCCTGAGTGGGGCCGGATAATATATTTCCAACATGAGGGTCTTAAATTGGTCCCAAGTGCATGATCCGTCGGTGGGTTTTAAAGATAGCCACCATGAGTGAGCGCTCTTACCCAGATAGTAAGACGGGACTGAAACTTTGTGCCATTCGGGACACTCCACCATAGCAAATAACTTCTCAAAATGCTCAAGCCAGTGAATAATGTCTGCGGCTCAGATGAGCCCTCAAAAGTAGGTGGCATCTGGCGAGAGATGTTGCCGATTATACTGCTCACACTCCTCTCTTGCCTCTGAGTTGACGGCGGATGAGCCTGTTGAGTCTGAGTGGTTGAATTCTGCATCGTCTCCATCATACGTGCCATCTGTGTCATCTGGACCATCATGCCCTGCATAAATATGAATGGGTCAACCCGAACACCTTCCTATTGAGCTGCATCTCGGGTACAACTCCGTGACAGTGAATGACTATATGCTGGTGAATGAGTAGTATCGTCAGCTGAGTTGGCAGCATCACTACCTGTTGAACTAATGACATCCCTCGCATTCGCGCGGGTATTCACACGAGCTCCCGGGTTTCGGCCCGCACCGCGGCCTCTTCCCATGCATCCTCTGACAGCTCTATCCATACTGAGGTAGGAAAGTCTCATGATAATTATATATTTCGCATGAAAGATCAACTGAGGTGACATGATTATCTGATGAAATTATTGGAATGATCATCTTGAACAAGTTAACAAGATTGATGATACGATCCACAAGATCAACAACTGAGCAATGAGACTGACTGAGTGATTAATGAGTTAACATGATCAACAAGATCATAAATGATGAATGAGAATTGTTGACTGATGAATGAATGAATTGATTCTTATTGCTAGAAATTATACCATGGCGTCAGAAATTATACCGTTCTTTTGGTCTGAGGGACTTGGCGCTTGTACAGGTCACACGTGACGCAAAGGTCCAATGATACTAGTCTGATGAATGATGATTTTGAATGAGACATGACTCGGATGAGTAGTATTCAAAACCACGCTCCGATACCAACTCTGTAAATAATGAATCACACGTGCCTTGGACCCCCAACTGGAACCCACCAGGCGAATGAATTACAATGATTTAAATAATATAACTATAGTACCGAACCACAATATATTACCACTTACTCTGATGAGGAGTCTCAAGTACAATACACCCAGGAATACAGAATACTTATATATTTCATATGAAGATGAAATATACAACACCAAATGAAAGTGAAAATCCAAACGGAACTGCAGCGGAAAATACATATGAAGGAAACATGAATAACTGGGAAGACTGGGGCCCCCTACTAGTATCACTGGAAATCCTCGCCGTCAGTTCTCTTCCCGTGCTTTTGCCTTGCCATGACCTGAGAACAACATCCCCAACGGGGTCAGTTACACAAAACAACAATCCTCAAGAGTTGAACAAACATAATGATTACATGACTTATTTATGAAATTAAGCTGAATGGGGGCATCATAGTACGCCCGTAATGGGACGTGCAAATGCACAAGTCGCCGAGTGTCCGGAAACCCACATATACACACGCACTTATGCCTAATTAGTCTCACGGAAGCACGTTACTGTGTGCACGGTCCATGTATCGGATTACCCGCATAATACATGACCATCGTGTGCCCGACTAAAAATTCCACACATAACCACCAGGCCACGCAATAAGTGTAACACCCCGATATATTGGGAATAATTACAGCGCCGTAAATCCTTTATATAAGAATTTACAAGGCTAATTTGATAAATACAAAAAATAATAATACCAAAGTACCATTAAGGTTATAATTCAAAACCAGTTCCACAATGAATCCATTATTACAAGCATTCCAAACACCAACAAAATACGCGTACTCGAGTACAGAAAAATAACTGGAAAATAAGACAACATCAAATTACATCACTGCGCTACTTCATCGTCATGTCGGTACTGTGGTTGCTTCCCCGCTCTTCGGCTACCTGAACATCCAAACACATGTCCACTCCCGAAGGGGTTAGCAAAACGATGCCAGTACAAGTATCATAATACATAAATCGGATATGCAACAACAATGCATCATAAATTATATAAAACGGACTTCCGCCACCGGAATCCAACAATGCGAATCCACGTGATTCCATTAACATAACAAAGGGTAATCCAATGATCCAGCGCCCTCAGTATAGATCCCCATGATGATCCCGTCACACCAACGCATGGTGGAAAACCCGTCCAATGATCCAGCGCCCTCATCATAGATCCCCATGATGATCCCGTCGGACCAAATAGTGGACATTCGATCCAACACCCTCAGCATAGATCACGTGATCTCACAGGATCAACACAACATACACAAACACAACTATGCATACACATATGCAAAATCGATATGTCCATCAACATGAACATAAAATCAATCAATAACGATATTACGACAATTCAACTGAAATGACCTCATGTTCAACAACATGAATAACAATATGTATGATCAAAGTCCTCAATATAAAACCAATATTCAAAAATATGACACTTGCCTCAGGAATGGCGATAATGATTTGCTACTACAAATAGGCCTCGACCCGCTCGAAGAATTCTCACTCGATCAACTCCCCAAAATCCGAACCTTCAACGAACAATAACACCGGTATAACTAACGGTTCCGGATAATCGTTTGAACTAAATCTGCCCCAATTCGTTCGGTTTAATCAAAGCTACGCTACTCGTCCAAACGGCAATCTCATCGAATACTATTCAAATTTAAACGCATCTTTCGGTCGGATACTTAAATTATGACATAAAATTCATTTTAGAAGGATTATAGTCATCTTCCATAACAAGATATCAAAACACTTCTACGAATCATCATAAGAACTAAATCACTAGGTTCCTCTTGATTATCATCTCCTTCTAGGAATTAACTCTAAGATTAATCCATTAACTTCTCCAACGAATGCTCGATCAATAATTTCTAAGGATTTGGATAATCTCTGAAGACTAGTTGTAATAGGATTCAAAATCTCAGAATGCTATATGAAGAGTCTAATCACTAATAGGTTCGATCAACATGTTTAACAACAAAGGAAAACCGAAGCATAACCGAACTTACTCTTCTAAAATCATGATGTTCGACTACTCACGAACATAGCTGACTTGATAATCTCAAAAACATGTTCAAAACATCCCTAAGAATACGTAATCAAGTTGGTGAAGAATCACCTACCTCAAAATAGTGAAGAACAAGGAGAAACTTGAAGAAACTCAACACCGAGAGCTTGAACACCAATCTCCAATGGTCTATGATCTTCAAACTCAAGCTAGGATGATGATATGAGAGGTATATGGTGTTGAACAATCTCCAAAACACGAAAATCGTCCAAAGAAAGGATGAGAAATGAAATGGGGTCAAGGTCTATAAATATAATTCTAAACCATTACGTACGTTACCCATTGCCCACTACGTATGTAACAGTATTAGCGTACGCTAGACTCGAACATTAGCATACGTTAACGTCTGGCCAGAGCTCACTGACCTGTTTCTGGTATTGGCTTACGTACGTTATCATACAGGCCTTACGTACGTAACATATAGGACCTTAGCGTACGTTAAAAATCCCCTTTAGCGTACGTTAAGTCCGTTGACTTGCTTAGCTGGAAAACTGTCCAGGTTCACGCGGAACCTGTCAGGAATCTCCCCTGGCGCCCACAAGTCGACCCTTGTCGGATCTCGAGTTGACTGAGCTTACGTACGTTAAGCTCAATAGATAATGTACGTAATATTGCATTCTTAGCGTACACTAAGATCATCTTCTAGCATACGTTATCACGTGCAGAAATTATGCATGCATGCATGAAAAAATACAAAGATGTAGGGATACGAATACGGGAAAACAATCATCGATTAGTACGTCACAAAGTCGAATCTTACAAGATCGAATATAGGATAATTATACATTAAGTATCCGGGCATTACATACTACCCCTCTAAAAAGAAGTTTCGGCCCGAAACTTAAAACGAAAACAATTCCGGGTATCTCGACCTCATACTATCTTCCGTCTCCCAAGTTGCTTCTTCGACTCCATGTCGAGACCACTGAACTTTAACCAAGGATATCGATTTATTCCTCAATTTCTTTACTCAACTCTCAAGTATCTTTATTGGCTTTTCTTCGAATGAGCCATCATTAGCCACTTCAATCTCGCCAAAATCAATGATGTGACTGGGATCCAGTACATATTTCCACAATTGGGATACGTGGAATACATTATGAACGTGACTCACTGATGGCAGTAAGGCCAACCTGTATGCCAACTCCCCTATTCTCCCGAGGATCTCAAATGGTCTGATATATCTCAGACTCAGCTTTCCTTTCCTCCCAAAATAGAAAATCCCCCGAGTAGGAGAAACCTTCAATAGTACATGGTCCCCAATATCAAACTCCAGTGGGCGACGGCGCACATCAGCATAAGACTTCTGTCGACTCTGGGCAGTAAACAGCCTTTTACGAATCAGGGCTACCTTCTCTTAAGTCTGAACTATCAATTCTGGTTCCGTCCCGATTAAGTCGGAAGAATCATCCCAACATAGGGGAGATCGGCATCTTCTCCCGTACAACGCTTCAAACGGTGCCATCTTAATAGAAGCATGCCAACTATTGTTATAGGTGAATTCAATCAATGGCAAATGAACTTCCCAATCGGTTGACCAATCTAAGGCACAAGCTCTTAGCATATCTTCTAATGTCTGTATAGTCCTTTCGGACTAACCGTCCGTCCGAGGATGATAGGTCGTGCTAAAGTTCAGCTCGGTTCCCAATGCCTTGTGAACTGCCTCCAAAAGTGCGACACGAAGCGACCATCTCGATCCGAAATAATGGTTTTCGGTATTCCATGCAATCGGACTATCTCAGAAATAAATACTCGTGCCAATTTCTCGGGTCCCCAAGTGTCTTTAATACCCAGAAAATTAGCCGACTTGGTTAGTCGATCAACTATCACCCAAATCATGTTCATTCTCGTCTTGGTCCTTGGCATATTGGTGATGAAGTCCATCGATATATCCTCCCACTTCCACTCAGGAATCGGAAGTGGCTTTAATATCCCGGCAGGCCACTGATGTTCAATCTTAACCTGCTGACAGGTTAAACATTTCGAAACATATTCTGCTACGTCCTTCTTCATATTTCCCCACCAGAAATTTTGTTTTAGGTCCTTATACATCTTACTGGTGCCCGGGTGAATAGAATAGGGCGCACTGTGAGCTTCCTTCAAGATTGTCTGTCTTAAAACATCATCATTGGGGATGCAAAATCGACTCTGAAACCGCAGAACTCCATCGTCCTGTATCACGAATACTGGGGCCTTCCCTTTGTTTACTTCGTCAGATAATCGAATAATCATAAAATCATCCAACTGCTTAGATTTGATTTCTTCGACCAACGACGAAGTTAGTTCCATCACACACAGTTGCCCTTGGACTTCTTGTGACCATATTTCAATTCCTTCACGAATCAGTTCTCATTGAATGCTGGTTTTAGACGTAAGCGCTTCTAACACTCGAATAGAAATAGGTTTGCGACTCAGTGCATCAGCTACCACATTCGCTTTGCCTGGATGATAGAGGATTTCCAGGTCGTAATCCTTGATCAATTCTAGCCACCTTCTCTGCCTCATGTTTAATTCCTTCTGACTGAAAATATACTTGAGGCTCTTATGATCTGTGAAGATCTGACAATGAGTGTCGTACAAATAATGTCGCCACATCTTCAAGACAAAGACTACAACTGCTAACTCCAAATCCTGAGTTGGGTAATTTACTTCGTATGGTTTCAACTGTCGAGAGGCATAGGCAATCACCCTATCCTTTTGCATCAACACGCATCCCAGACCCTGATTTGAAGCATCGTTGTATACCATGAATTCATCGGTTCCATCCGGTTATGCTAGTATAGGCGCTGTCGTCAGTCTTCTTTTAAGTTCATCAAAACTAGCCTGGCATTTCTCATTCCACACGAATTTCTGAGTCTTCTGCAATAGGTGAGTAAGCGGACGAGCAATTTTGGAAAACCCTTCTACAAAACGGCGATAATATCCAGCAAGTCCTAAGAAACTTCGGACTTCTTTCACGTTATTAGGAGATTCCCATTCCAAGATTGCTTCGACTTTCTTCGGGTCTACCTGAACTCTGTCAGCTGATATCACATGCCCAAGGAAGGTTACTTCCTTAATCCAGAACTCGCATTTAGAAAGTTTCGCATAAAGCCGTTCATTCCTCAAAGTACTCAAAACGATGCGCAAATGCTCTGCATGCTCCTCTGGGTCTTTCGAATAGATCAAGATATCATCAATGAAAACGACCACGAATTTATCCAAGTATTCTAAGAATACCCGATTCATCAATTGCATAAATACCGTAGGAGCATTGGTAAGTCCGAATGGCATCACCACAAATTTATAGTGCCCGTACTGGGATCTGAAAGTCGATTTCGGTATATCTGATTCCTTAATTCTCAATTGATGGTATCCTGATCTCAAGTTGATCTTCGAGAATACCCTTGCCCCCTACAGTTGGTCAAACAAGTCGTCGATCCGAGGTATTGGATACTTGTTCTTAATCGTCACGTTGTTTAGCTCCCTGTAATCGATACACAAACGGAGGGATCCATCTTTCTTCCGGACAAAGAGAACGGGTGCTCCCCAAGGAGAAACACTAGGTTGAATGTAACCCTTCTACAATAATTCCTCAAGCTGCTCCTTTAGTTCATACATCTCGGCGCCATATGGTATGGTGCTCTGGAAATAGGAGCAGCTCCAGGCTCTAATTCGATATTAAACTCTACTTCTCTCCGCGGAGGTAACCCAGGTAGTTCGTCAGGAAATACGTCTGAGAATTCGTTTACCACTGGAATAGATGCGAGCTCTACTCTTTCTTCTCTCTTCATGGCATAACACCACAATCCGTAACATCCCTGCTTTAGTAATTTCACTGCTTTCATGGCTTTGATTAATTTTCCCGAGCTTCCCGGTCTCCATCCTTTGAATACATGTTCAGATCCGTCATCAGCAATGATAGAAACAACTCTCCTTCAGTAATTCAAAATAGCCCCATAACGGTTGAGCCAATCGTCTCCGAGAATTAGATCGTCACCATGGATGTCGACCATAATAAGATTTGATGGCCAATCTCTCCCTCCTATAGACATTGGAAAATCTCTAGTTTCTAGGGTTCCCACAATTCTCTCTCTGCTCGGTAATCCCACAACATAAGGCTTACAATCATATAAACACGAGATTTTCAAACGATTAACACAGTTCAATGATATGAAAGAATGCGTAGCTCCTGAATCGTATAAGACACTAACTGGTTGTAAAAGGATCTGAATCGTACCTGATGCAACAACAGTGTTCTGGTCGCCTGACTTCCTCATCTCGTATAGGCGCGGAGGAACGGACCCAACACTGGACGCTTCTCTTTTCCCAACATTCTACTGCTGGAAACCATTTTGCTATGTCTGGTTCACACTTGTCTCTTTCGGAACCGGTGCAGGAGTGCGGGTACCAATAGATCTAGTCAAATTTACGCAAAAAGTCGCACGATGGCCTTCCTGTCCGCACTCGAAACAGGTCACAGAAGGTGCATAGCAATCACGCCGAACATGCCCTGATTTACCACATTTATAACATTTCTTCGCTGCATCTGAAACTGTTGATGTTGTTCGGAACTTCTTTCCGCCTCGGGAAGGATGTGGAGGTCTCCTAGATGAATGAAACGAAGACTGGTCCTTGCGGGCCCCACCACTCTTGTTATCCGTGAAGTTGCCAGCCACTTTCTGCTTCTTTGCTTCCGTCGATTTCTCCACCGCTGCCTCTTTCATGTCGTAGGCCAATGCTTTATCCTGATACTGTCGCAAGGTAGTGCATTCAAATACGGACATATATTGCTGAATCTCGGGTTTCATCCGCATGTCGAAATGGAAAATCTTCTGTGCCTCCGTCCTGACCAAGTATCGCACACAAGTCAGCTGGTGATTAAAAGTTTTGATTATGTCTGTCACAGATGCCTCCGAACTCTGTGGGGAGAAAAACTCTCGGACTCTAGCCTCTCTAACGGGACGAGGACAATATTGTACTTCCATCATTAATCTGAATTCCGTTCAGTCAGCATTATGTGATCCCCAGGTCGAACAGCTTCCCACCAGTCAAAAGCCTCCCCAGTCAGAAAATACTGGGCAATAGGAACCTTTCGGTCCTCGGGACAGTTGATCCCCGCAAATATATTTTCTAACTCCTTCAGCAAGTGATCCCAAGTAGTCATCTCAGTAGAACCGTCAAATTTTGGTGGGTGCAATTTGACCACCTCCGTAAGCCACTTGTCTCCCCGATTATCCTCGTTGCGCTGCTGGCCCATTGTTGTCTGTATGCGGTCAACCACCTGAGCGAACTGGGTCATCTGAGCGACCACCTGTTGAAGCACCCCCGACATGTTAGGATTTGCGTTATCATTTCCTGATCCTTGTTGTCCTCCAGAATGGGAGTCGGTTCGACTAGCCGATAATTCTGGAGTAGACACTGAGTCCTCCTGTCTCGCATTTCCACGACCGCGTCCGCATCCACGACCTCCCCTCAACATACTGTAAATACAAATACTCAATATCCAGGGCAAAACTTTCTAAAATAAAGTTCGTTAATATTCATAAAACAGAAAATAAATAAAATGGTAGTATAAGAGATTTGCAGACTTACAACCACGGTCCACATGACGACGCTGGCTGAGCAGTGATGTTAACGACCCATAAATCAAATAACGTAACCAGACCCAACTAAACCCGACTGCCAAGGTATCCATGAATCTTAGCTCCGATACAATATTCTGTAACACCTCGATATATTCGGAATAATTACAGCGCCGTAAATCCTTTATATAAGAATTTACAAGGCTAATTTGAGAAATACGTAAAATAATAATACCAAAGTACCATTAAGGTTATAATTCAAAACCAGTTCCACAATGAATTCATTATTACAAGCATTCCAAACACAACAAAATACGCGTACTCGAGTACTGAAAAATAACTGGAAAATAAGACAACATCAAATTACATCAATGCGCCACTTCATCGTCATGTCGGTACTGTGGTTGCTTCCCCGCTCCTCGGCTACATGAACATCAAAACACATGTCCACCTCCGAAGGGGTTAGCAAAACGATGCTAGTACAAGTATCATAATACATAAATCGGATATGTAACAACAATGCATAATAAATTATATAAAACGGACTTCCGCCACCAGAATCCAATAATGCGAATCCACGTGATTCCATCAACATAACAAAGGGTAATCCAACGATCCAGCGCCCTCAGTATAGATCCCATGATTATCCCGTCGGACCAACGCATGGTGGAAAACCCGTCCAACGATCCAGCGCCCTCAGCATAGATCCCCATGATGATCCAGTCGGACCAACACATAGTGGACATCCGATCCAGCGCCCTCATCATAGATCACGTGATCTCACAGGATCAACACAACATACACAAACACAACTATGCATACACATATGCAAAATCGATATGTCCATCAACATGAACATAAAATCAATCAATTACGATATTACGACAATTCAACTGAAATGACCTCATGTTCAACATGAATAACAATATGTATGATCAAAGTCCTCAATATAAAAACAATATTAAAAATATGATACTTGCCTCAGGAATGGAGATAAGGATTTGCTACTACGAATAGGCCTCGACCCGCTCGAAGAATTCTCACACGATCAACTCCCCAAAATCCGAACTTTTAATGAACAATACCGGTATAACTAACGGTTCCGGATAATCGTTTTAATCATCAAACGGATCATTAAAAGACATATTATACCCTATCATGGCAAGTGAACTAAATCTGCCCCAATTCGTTCGGTTGAATCAAAGCTACGCTACTCATCCGAACGACAATCTCATCGAATACTATTCAAATTTAAACGCATCTTTCGGTTGGATACTTCAATTATGACATGAAATTCATCTTAGAAGGATTCTAGTCATATTCTTCCATAACAAGATATCGAAACACTTCTACGAATCATCATAAGAATTAAATCACTAGGTTCATTTTGATTATCATATCCTTTTAGGAATTAACTCTAAGATTAATCCATTAACTTCTCCAACGAATGCTCGATCAATAATTTCTAAGGATTTGGATAATCTCTGAAGACTAGCTGTAATAGGATTCAAAATCTCCGAATGTTATATGAAGAGTCTAATCACTAATAGGTTCGATCAACATGTTTAACAACAAAGGAGAACCGAAGCATAACCGAACTTACTCTTCTAAAATCATGATGTTCGACTACTCACGAATATAGCTGACTTGATAATCTCAAAAACATGTTCAAAACATCCCTAAGAATACGTAATCAAGTTGGTGAAGAATCACCTACCTCAAAATAGTGAAGAACAAGGAGAAACTTGAAGAAACTCAACACCGAGAGCTTGAACACCAATCTCCAATGGTCTGTGATCTTCAAACTCGAGCTAGGATGATGATATGAGAGGTATATGGTGTTGAACAATCTCCAGAACATGAAAATCGGCCAAAGGAAGGATGAGAAATGAAATGGGATCGAGGTCTATAAATAGAATTCTAAACCATTACGTACGTTACCCATTGCCCACTACGTACGTAACAGTATTAGCGTACGCTAGACTCGAACATTAGCGTACGTTAATGTTGGGAAAAACAATAACCCTGTATCGAATCAGCCGGGATACCCGATCCCTGTATCGATTGTTATTTGTTATTGAGAAGGTTTTGACATATATGCCAAATATATAGTAAGGAAACTGTATCGAGGCTTCAAGGCTTTATCCTATATCGAAGACCTGCCTCGAATCAGCATCAGTGAAGCTCGTCAGTACAGCAAGAAGACTTGTAAAAGATCAAGTATGGAAACTGTCTCGATGCTCTAAATATAGTCATCTTCCATACAGTTCACAAAAGGACAAAAAATGAACACAAGTCAAGTCCCGTTGAACAAAGAAGTATTTAAATACTCAAGGATAAAGTATTTAAATACTGTTAGTCTTCAGATCTTCAGAATCCCGCTAAATCCGGATCATGTCATATTCCCGTTGAAGGAAATCTTATTCAAACGGACATCTCAACGGATACTTTCTTCAGAGGCTATATATATCCTTGAAGACATTGAAGATCAGTAACTAACCAACCAGACAACTGAACGAACCCAAGTAACCTAATACTCAAGCTATCAAAGTTATCATCTGAGCAAACATATCTCCAAAGCATACTGCTAGTTAGAACGAAAGAGATATATAGTGCTCAACATCAAGAACAGCTATCATCAGCTCAAGATCTTGATATTCAAAGCTGCTGTTCTTACCTGGTTACCTACCTTTTACCTCTGTGTAAAAACCGAGCTCTGTGTGAACTCAACAAGTTATTCTGACCTGTGTGGGACGAATAAGGACGAAGCTTTGGAACTGTGTGTGAAGAAGCTAGTCAAGAAGGAAGCTTTAACCAATCTGTGTGAACGGTTGAAAGCGACATTCTTTGTATCAATCTGTGTGAACGATACAAGGATAGGTTTGTTTATAATTACGTAGTTGTGTACGCAGTAATTATATAATAAACTTTTTACTCCTGTGTGGAGGACCAGTGGACGTAGAGGGGTTTACCTCGAACCACTTAAATTACTGTGTTATTTACCTTCTGCTTTTACTATTTGAAATAACTGTGATATATTAAGTATACACCTAATACGTCGTTGCTGTATCCACGGCAACTAACTGTATCCAAGACTTCCGCTACGCACTCAGATTTAGATTCCATACAGTTTGTTGTTTAAACGATTTTCCAAACTGTATCCAGTATACTTAAGTGGCCAACAAGTGGTATCAGAGCGGTTGATTCTAAAAAGAATCAGTCGTATTTCTTTTCAACCGAATCAGATTCAAATCACTTATCTTCAAAACAGTTTCTTTCATTCCTATATTATCAGTATGGATACTTCTATGATTAACAAAGTCCCTATGTTCTCTATTAACGAATTTGACGACTGGAGAATTAGAATGGAAGCTCATCTTGCAGCAATGCACGAAGAGATGATTTTTGTTATACAGGATGGTCCGATCAAGATCATGAAGGTCAATCCAGCCGCAAGGATTGAGGGCCAAGCCCATCTTTGAAATGCTCGAGAAAGAACGCGAGCAATGGACAACCGATGAAAGGAAGCGAGCCAATCTCGACAACGTGGCTAAGAACGCGTTATTTGTCACTCTTGACAAAGGCACGTTATCAAAGGTAAAGATCTGCAAAACAGCCAAAGAAATGCAGGATAAACTCAAGTTAATTTGTGAGGGAACCGAGCTCTCAAAAGAAAACAAGATTTCAAAACTTACTCGGCAATTTGAATCTTTTGAAATGAAACCAACGGAAACACTTGAGGAACTTGACCTCGATTTACCGGTATTGTTGGTGAACTTGAAGCGTTGGGCAAGATTTACACCCAAAAGGAGAAGAACTTAAAAATTTTCGAGATCTCTCGGCCCGATGGAACATTAAGACCACAACTATGCGTGTATCCTGTAATCTTAATGAAATATCCACTTTTGATCTCTTCTCGACCTTAAAGCATTTGAGTATGACATTGTGAAGAGAGAAAGCCGAAGAATCTCCTTCAAAAGTCACGGCTCTCGCTGCTGTATCGAACTGTCGACACAGCATGCCTAGCTCGTCAAGCCCGGTCACAAGAGCGCGCGGCAATGACGACATCTGTCACAAGATGAAATGGCGCTTCTAATGCATAAATTCAAAAAGTTCATCAAACGATCTGGAAAGACTCCTATAGGCCCAAACCTGTCAACAAGGTAAGTACCGAAACATCATCTGGTGATGCTAACCTGTGCTATAACTGCAGGAAACTAGGCCATTATGCAAACAAATGTCCTCATCCCAAAGTCCAAAGATTGCCTGAGGCCGAGCAACAAGAGAGAGATGAAATAAGACGTGCTTGGAAAGACAAGCTCAAGGCCCTGATTGGAGAATCAGAAGCCTCCCCCACACCATCCAAATCAGCAGAATGTCTTGGTGGTCATCGAAAGTGATTCATCTGACGATGAGTTCGATGATAAAGCATACATGTGCTTTATGGCCAAAGATGTTCCAGAAGGTGAAGACAGCGACAATGAGGTAAGCTCAACCTCAGTTATTCCACCTAATGCATCTCATACTTTCGAAAATATGATGAATGAATTCAAAAACATTCAAAAGGCCCATGAGACTTTAAAAGCGAGAATATACTGACTTCAATTAACAAATCTAGAGTGAAAGATGAAAATGACTTGCTGAAAATAAACTATGAAAATATGTCTCTTGATTGTGAAACCAGCAAGGTCGATTTTGAAAAACTCATGGAGAGCAATCATCAACTTGCTCATGAACTAAATGCAGTTAAAACCCATAATGAGAGCAAGACAAATGATTTGGCTCTACTACAAACCAAAATTACAACTCTCGAGAAGCGAAAGCGAACTTGAGACCATTCAAGTCTTTTGAAAAATCGTCCAAAAGAATGGAAGAAATTAAGCAACCGGGCAACATGCTCATGATAAAAGTGGCTTAGGATACAGCTCATGTTCGAATAAAGGTAAAACTAGTACTGTGTTTGTCAAGAGTGTGGAACACATTCCTGAATCAGAAGATACTCCTAGTCCCATAAAGGAACCTGCTGTACCGAGAAAACCGAAAGCTGCAATTCCGCCCCCTCAACTCTACTATTCGAGACAGTGGAACCATCAACCACTCAGAAGGCGTAATCTACAGCATGCTCCACAAGCATATCATCAAAGCCGACAGTCATTCAGAAAGAAGACGGTATCCAACCGCCAAAGGCCCGCACAACAGTACACTCAGTACAGTGCGCCTAGGTATTGGATACAGGAGCCCCGTTATCCCTCAAGACAGCAGATGCCAGTTCAGTATCAACAACAGCATTGGGAATCCAACTGGAGACCCAGAAGACAAGCTGTTAGGCCTAAGAAAATGGCTCCACCTCCTAGACGGCACTCGTACTGGAATAATAATAATAATAACCCTGAATTTTACATGCATAATAATTATCGTGATTATAACAACTACAGATATGCCCCCCGTAGATACCGCAATCTTGTCGAGTACATCCTGATAAACCAATTCTGTCGGGAAAATGCAGGTACCTAAAGGAACTAACATATATGGACCCAAAATCAAAGGGGACCAAAATCTACCTAATTTCTTTGTTAGAGGACATTCTAGAGGAGGATACAGTACTTCGATAGTGGATGCTCTCGTCACATGATTTGGAGACAGAGCAAGCTATCTCGATTTTGTAGAAGGTCGCGGTCCGAAAGTTCGCTTCGGTGATAAGTCTAAAGGAAGAACAAGAGGAAAGGAAACCTACTTGTCGGGAAATTCAAGGTCACCGATGTTGCATATGTTGAAGGCTTACAGTATAATCTACTTAGTATTAGCCGATTACGTGATAAACAGTTCTCGGTGAAGTTCTATATAGATCATTTGTAGAGTCAAGAACACCCAAACCAAGGAAGTTGTGCTTACAGAAGCGAGATCGAGTAATATGTACATTCTTGTTGGAAGCCTATGAGCTCCTCAATTCCATGTTTTGTTGCCAAAGGCTGCAGATCTTAGGCTGGCTATGGCACAAGAGGATGTCTCACGTCAACTTCAAGACGATCAACAAGCTTTCAAGACAGGTATGGTTAGAGGTTTGCGGATGTGTCATTCAAGAAGGACGGCGTCTGCGGACCATGCAGAAGGCAAGCAAATCAAGTCAACCACGAAAAGCAAATCCTACCTTTCAACCCAAAGAGTGTTGGAAATGCTACACATGGATCTCTACGGTCCTGTAGACCCAGTAAGTTTGGGAGGTAAGAAATATTGCATGGTTGTTGTTGATGATTATTCCAGGTATGCTTGGACGATCTTTCTTAGCAAGAAGAAGGAAACAACATCTAGGCTGCCCGAGCTCCTGAGAAAGTTGCAGAATGAAAAAGCATCGAGTATCGTGTGCATTCGTTCCGGCGATCTTGAATTTACTAACCGCTTTATAGAGCAATACTGTTCGGAGAATGGAATACAGCACGAATACTCAGCTGCCCGTACACCTCAACAAAATGGTGTTGCCGAGCGAAAGAATAGGACGTTGAAAGAAGCAACAAGGACAATGATTGCCGCAAGCAAATTGCCACAGCGTTTCTGGGGTGAAGCAACCAATACAGCGTGCTACACTCAAAACCACTGTATCGTCAACAAGCACCACAACAACACAGCTTACGAGGTATGGAATAACAAAACTCCATTAGTTTCGTATTTTCACATTTTTGGATGCAGGTGTTATGTTTTGAACAATGGGAAGGACCAACTTAGAACCTTTGATGAAAAATCAGATGAAGGAATATTCGTAGGATACTCCTCCGTCAGCAAAGCTTTCAGAATCTTTAATAAAAGGAGGCTGACGATCGAGGAATCAGTTCATGTAGTGTTCGACGAACCACACCATGACCCTACAGGAGTAGATGATATCACTCAGAACATTCACCATCTATCTATCTTAGATCCACCTACACCCATAGAACCTGTAGTTGATTTAGAAATCAACCCTGCAGCTGTAAGAATCGATGTGGATGAAGGCGATTGTACAAGTGAAGGCTGTACCCACGAAACTTTCGATCTGATGCGGGATCTGAACTAGAACCCGACCGAAGATGGTTGAGAGATCACCCGCAGAGCTGATCATTGGAAACATTAATGCCGGTGTTTCTACTCGTAGGAGAATACAGAGTACACAAGGAAATGTACTTTGTGCACAAGAAGAATCTAATGCCGAAGTCTCACGGTTTCTGAATGGAAATCTCAATCCGAACTTAGGAGACTCAATATGTGCACTATCGTTGTATTCTTAGCCCAATCCGAACTGTTTCGACCATAGACGCTCTTAACAACTCTCATTGGATAACATCTATGGAAGAAGAGCTTAACGGTTTCGAAAGAAACAATGTATGGTATCTTGTACCCAGACCGACACACCAATCGGTTATAGGAACCAAATGGGTATTTCGAAACAAAAAGGATGGAAATGGACTTATCATAAGGAACAAATCCAGACTAGTAGCACAAGGCTATTGTCAGGAAGAAGGAATCGACTATGATGAAACCTTCGCCCCTGTAGCGAGACTAGAAGCCATTAGGATATTTTTAGCCTTTGCCGCCCATAAGAGTTTTATCGTATACCAAATGGACGTCAAGAGTGCTTTCCTGAATGGAGAGCTTACAGAAGAAGTTTATGTTGAACAACCACCAGGGTTTGCCAACACAGACGGTATCGATCTAGTTTACAGGCTAAGGAAAGCGCTGTACGGACTTAAACAAGCCCCTAGAGCCTGGTACGAAACCCTGTCCCAGTATCTAACCAACAACGGATTTGAGAAAGGTGCTGTCGACAAAACCTTGTTCAAGATACAGGAAGGTGATGACCTTCTAATGGTACAAATCTATGTCGATGATATTATTTTTGGTTCAACTAACCTTGCTCTATGTCAAAGGTTCTCACATCTCATGCAAAGCAAATTTGAAATGAGTATGATGGGGGAACTTAGTTATTTCCTAGGTTTGCGAGTAAAGCGATTTGCCTACGGTATATTCATCAACCGGAGAAATACGGAAGGAGCTTCTCAACAAATTTGGAATGAACAATTCCAAATCTTCGCCAACCCCCATGAGCACTTCCGTGCAAATTAGTGCTGATGAAGCCGGAAAGCCGTTTGACCAATCACTCTACAGGAAGCTCATCGGTTCGCTCCTGTACCTAACGGCTAGCGAGCCGATATCGATTCTTTGTTGGAGTTTGTGCGAGTTACCAAGTTGCACCTTAGGATTCACACTTCTATTCTTCTAAAAGAATCCTGAAATACGTTAAAGGAACAGTCGATGCAGGACTGTGGTATCCTAAGGAAGGCGGATTCGATTTAGTTGGATACAGCGACTCAGATCTCGGAGGCTGCAAGCTAGATAGGAAGAATACAAGCGGAACTTGTCACTTTCTCGGACCTAGACTCGTATCTTGGTTCAGTAAGAAGCAATTGGCAAATTCTCTTTCCACGGCTGAATCAGAGTACTATCTTTGCTGGTAGGCTGTTGTATGCGATCCTTTGGATGCGGCAACAAGCTGTCGATTATGGAATCGATGCTAGAGAGACTCGATCATGTGTGATAGCACGAGTGCAATTGCAATCACGCACAATCGCTTTTGCACTCGCGCACTAAGCATATCAACATGAAGCATCATTTTATCGAAATCATGTCGAGAACAAGGATGTTCGCACGGAAAAGGTTCATACGAGACATCCAGTGGCCGACATTTTCACCAAGCCTCTCGACACGGCAAGATTCAACATGCTAAGAACAGACTGGGGATACTACGGCGGACTCCTGTAAGTAAATTTCTTGTTTTTACTCAACAATTGAGGGAATCTTTGTAAGACCCGTGAATACTGATATCAACATTAATTATCCGTACACTCGAAACATCAATACGATCAGTAGCGACGAAGGCATATGAATCCTACGGTGATGTGTGCAATAATTAAGGGAATCTTGTAGGACCCATGAATACGACATTAATCCAAATATTCTTGTATGGAATTCAAAACCTATTAGTACCTTTTTAAGAGGGAACATGTATCGGCGGAGAACGGCACATACTATAGGATTTCGATTGATATGTAATATAATATTATTTCCTTTTAAAATAATTTTTGTCCACGTGCCTGTTTTTATGTCAAACGTCATGTTCATTAAATGCCTTACACGACATCTGGACAATCTGAATCTCAAAAGCGCGATGTTTTTAAATTGTTTATTATTTTTAAACGCCGTTTTAGGCATTTAGGGTAATCAACCTATGTCAAGTGGGACCCATTGTATTTTAAAACCTTTTAATGGATTAGCGTGCAGTTACACTAAATCCATCTGACCGTCGATTTCAAAACCGGTTCCCATCCCTTAAAATCGACCATTCGTACTCTGCAAAACCTATTTCGCCCTAAGTATAAAAGGATCAGATTCGCCATTAGAGACTCTTTACGCTTTCGCAATTACAAGAGATCTCAAGCAAGCGACTACATATTTTCTGCATAATCACCGCAAATTTCTACTATTTTCTTCCTCCTTCGTTTTAAGAAAACATCCATGGCTAGTCAATCTTCTTCCCCATTACGAAGAAAACCTCCAACATCATTGATGGCGGATCTTCTCGAAACTGTCATCATCGAGCGTATCATCTCCGAAATCAACGACACCGAACCAATGGAGTATATTATTACTCGTCTTGAGCAACAAGGTCTTTATCGCCGGGAGCAAAACCGCCGACAAATACGACGCCCATCCGGTTGAGGAATTCTACCTCAACGCCGCCGTTCGTTTCTGTCACTAGCCTGGGGAGGACATGTTGCGACATCACCGCAATGATCCAAGGAGTGCAAATCTGCATCAATAGCGACCTACTCGAGAAAATCTACAGTGCCGCCGACGGCGACCATGGACGACTTGAGGCGTTCGGGTCTCAAGAGTGATTACCAAGTTTTATGGACTTTTACAGGGTCCAAAGTGGTTGACATGGTGACAACCACTTGTCACAAGAAAAATTTTCTTCTTTATTTCGTTTATACGCATGACTTGTTCGAGAATCATTGAAAATCAAACCGGTGCGTTCGAGATGTGCACGAATCTAAGGTTGAGAATGATGGTAGCTATTTTGACTGTGAAAAGGTCAATTGGTGCCAAATCATTTTGAAACGACTTCAAGAAGAGGTGTGCAAGCCTGCCACCCAAAAGAAATCATTTGGTTTAATGCTGAACTACATCCTGACGAAGTGCGGAGTGATGCAATCCGCCGACGCCAAGAAAAATAGCTCACGGATATATTTAGGAGGCGTCAAGCCCACTGCTTATAACCAGAGCACCATGCATGCCAACCATCCGCAAACCAGGCACATGCCTATTTCTGACAACCCCAGAGATGTAACCGTGAAGGTCCCAGAAATGGAATCCTCAAAGAAGAAGCGCATGCGTTCTCACAGCAAGAAGCACTCTGCTGGTGAGAAGTCCAAGAAGAGACTCCGGAGGCTCTCAAAAATCAAAACCAAGCACTCCGAGGATGTCTCGCCCGTGGCGCAACCCACTGAAGAACCCCAGGGCCCAACCCCTGTGGAAGAGGTGTCTCCTACTGCATCGACAGTAGATCCCGAGCCTTTGGCGGCTACGACGGATATAGAGACATCTGCCAACATTCAAGACGTTAGCACGTCGGCTGCCCATTCGTAGCCAAAAGCTACCTCTCCTCTACGGGATCCCACACCCGTGCAGGATCCAATTTCCTTGAGGGCACCATCCCTGCAAGGAGTCCATCTTCCGTGCAGGATCCCATACACTGTCTGGAATCCTCAAACAGCGTCTCAGACGTGATTCGAAGTCCCTCCCCTGACTCAATCATAAATCAAACACTTCTTTCGGTTCAAATTGAACAAGCGTACGAAAGATTCCTGCAATGGAAAGGCTATAGGCTAGCTCCGTACGACACACTGTACAATTGGAGCGAATGGAGCCACGAAGAGCGATTCGTCTCCGAAGTAACAGACTCAACTGAAATTGAGGCCCTGCTACGATGGGACAATGCCTCTTGCAAAGACCTCATTGAAAGCCACCTGCTGCACAAATATGACGCCAGAAGAAAAGGAAAGAAGAAGTCAGAGGACTCTCCCATTAATCCAAAAACTAACGACGATGCCGACTCAGACGATGAAGACGATGCTCTTCAAGCAGGTCTGAGAATGAGCCGTGAAGAGGCTGAAGCCCGAGACGCCTCTCCACCAAGAAAATACGAAGGACCTTCTAACCAAGCCAATCCACCTTCGCCACAGTCGGAGAACATTCCCGAACAGGAGGAATCAGTCCCTCCAGTCGAGGAAGATCAAGAAATTTTGGAACAGGCACCCGAGCCTGTTGCGACCGAAGAAGCCATTCCTGCAAGCCAACAGGAGGATTCAATCCCTCCTGCATCCATATCTGCCGAAGAACCTTCGCCACAGGACGCTTCTGAACCAACTGTCGCCGTACCACAAGAAGCTGCCCCCGCCCCTGCAACCTTGGAATCCGAGGACGGTAACGAACCTGAGGATGTCCAACTTACTTCACGTCCATCCGTGAATGTAAGGAGGTTGAATTGTGCTGAAGACTTCGCCCAGCCTGACTCTCCTATCTCTGCTGCACGTAAAGAGCGCCTGCGAGCTCTTGGCCTTCAGACTGTATTTATCCAAGATGCAGTTAACGCTTTATCTTCTGTTGAAAAGGCACTGAATTGGATGCACACCTCTGCCGTAGAAGAAATGACAACTCTTCAACACGAAGTATCTCGAGTTGTCGACGCATTCATCCTTCTGCCAGAAGTTTTCAAGCAAGCCTTGAAGATTATGGAAGATAAACAAGAGAAACTGCTGAAGGAGGAAGCTTCAAAGACAAGAATTGTTGAAGCCAAGACCGCTGTGCAATGATTGAGAAACTGACTCAACTGCGTGCGCACGACAAAAGCATTCAAGAAATGTCGCAGACTCTTTCCTCCCTTGTTGAAAGAATAAACAGCATCGAGACCAAACAGGACGCCGCTCTTGAAATCCTGCAAAGTCTTGATGAAGCCAAAAAGGGGGAAGAGGCACGAGAAGCTGCAAGGAGAATAAGGCGCAACAGAAAGGGAATTTGAGGTCGCTCGAGCGATATCGCTGCCGAATTGAACAAGCTAGCACCTCAATCCCAAAGCTTTAGAATTTCAGGCTCCAGACCGGAATTCCATGACCCAAATGTCCCTTGGCAAAATCTTATCCAAAGACCTTCGGAAATACGTCTGCCGACCAACCGCAACCCAACTGCCGAAGAAGTGAAGCACTGGAGGAAGAATGAACTGATGAGATATTTTGTCAGACTCATCAGGGAATCCGCCATCTTCAAAAATTTTAAAACGTTAGCGGAAGCGGCAGATAAGTTTTCAAAGATGCTAGAAGAAGGTAAGCTCCCTCTCCAAGTCGAAATGAAATCAAAACATAGAAGAGGAGATCGGGTCACCCATCCAGAAGATTGGATACTTGCCTTTGATCGTTCATATGAAGGAAGAGCGATTTACCAGGAACGAGGCAATGATTCACTTCAAAACTGGTGGCGCGGCACCGAGAATGAGCCAGGAAAGAGACCATGGAGGCATGCGGATTATAGATGAGGAGATGTAATTTATGTATATTATTTTTGTTTTTGTAATTTCTATTCGAAACAGCAAACTTTGTACTCAATCATTTTGAATATCAATAAAATAGTTTGTTTGTCTTGAAAGATTACAACTCGTAATCTACTGTGTTTATGTATGATTACTTAAAATAGTTTGATAGGAATCTCAAGTTAGACAAACTTGATTGAAAAATAAGGTACGAACTAGTCTACGAGCAGTTCATAGTTTGATTGTAAACTTAGAATACATTGTAAGATTGTGCTGCGCGCCAATCATAAGCTTAAGTTGTAATAAATCTCAAACTGTATCGAACATGGCTGCGAGCAGTTCATTATTGTAGACTAAGTCACTAAGTCAGACCTATTGACAAAAGACCAAGAAATCTGCCAGAAGTCATCGAAGAAGAATGCTTCATGAATAAGGTTTTGGCATCATCAAGAAGACTCGAAGAGTTGAAGTAAGTTAGTCTTGGCAAATTGTCAAAAAGGGGGAAATTGTTGGGAAAAACAATAACCCTGTATCGAATCAGCCGGGATACCCGATCCCTGTATCGATTGTTATTTGTTATTGAGAAGGTTTTGACATATATGCCAAATATACAGTAAGGAAACTGTATCGAGGCTTCAAGGCTTTATCCTATATCGAAGACCTGACTCGAATAAGCATCAGTGAAGCTCGTCAGTACAGCAAGAAGACTTGTAAAAAATCAAGTATGGAAACTGTCTCGATGCTCTAAATACAGTCATCTTCCATACAGTTCACAAAAGGACAAAAAAAGAACACAAGTCAAGTCCCGTTGAACAAAGAAGTATTTAAATACTCAAGGATAAAGTATTTAAATACTGTCAGTCTTCAGATCTTCAGAATCCCGCTAAATCCGGATCATGTCATATTCCCGTTGAAGGAAATCTTATTCAAACGGACATCTCAACGGATACTTTCTTCAGAGGCTATATATATCCTTGAAGACATTGAAGATCAGTAACTAACCAACCAGACAACTGAACAAACCCAAGTAACCTAATACTCAAGCTATCAAAGTTATCATCTGAGCAAACATATCTCCAAAGCATACTGCTAGTTAGAACGAAAGAGATATATAGTGCTCAACATCAAGAACAGCTATCATCAGCTCAAGATCTTGATATTCAAAGCTGCTGTTCTTACCTGGTTACCTACCTTTTACCTCTGTATAAAAACCGAGATCTGTGTGAACTCAACAAGTTATTCTGACCTGTGTGGGACGAATAAGGACGAAGCTTTGGAACTGTGTGTGAAGAAGCTAGTCAAGAAGGAAGCTTTAACCAATCTGTGTGAATGGTTGAAAGCGACATTCTTTGTATCAATCTGTGTGAACGATACAAGGATAGGTTTGTTTATAATTACGTAGTTGTGTACGCAGTAATTATATAATAAACTTTTTACTCCTGTGTGGAGGACCAGTGGACGTAGAGGGGTTTACCTCGAACCACTTAAATTACTGTGTTATTTACCTTCTGCTTTTACTATTTGAAATAACTGTGATATATTAAGTATACACCCAATACGTCGTTGCTGTATCCACGGCAACTAACTGTATCCAAGACTTCCGCTACGCACTCAGATTTAGATTCCATACAGTTTGTTGTTTAAACGATTTTCCAAACTGTATCCAGTATACTTAAGTGGCCAACAGTTAACATCTGGACAGAGCTCACTGACCTGTTTCTGGTATTGGCTTACGTACGTTATCATACAGGCCTTACGTACGTAACATATAGGACCTTAGCGTACGTTAAAAATACCCTTTAGCGTACGTTAAGTCCGTTGACTTGCTTAGCTGAAAAACTGTCCAGGTTCGCGCGGAACCTGTCAGGAATCTCCCCTGGACCCCACACGCCGACCCTTGTCGGATCTCGAGTTGACTGAGATTATGTACGTTAAGATCAACAGATAACGTACGTAATATTGCATTCATAGCGTACACGAAAATCATCTTCTAGTGTACGTTACCACGTGCAGAAATTATGCATGCATGCATGAAAAAAATACAAAGATGTAGGGATACGAATACGGGAAAACAATCATCGATTAGTACATCACAAAGTCGAATCTTACAAGATCGAATACAGGATAATTATACATTAAGTATCCGGGCATTACAATAAGATCCTGGAAGGTCACAAGAACAAAAATGACCATAATGAATAATGATGAAATAAAATCCGACAAGGGTCAAGAATGACTCACCGAGGTGAAATAATAACGTAGTGAATGATAGCTCAATGGAATGATTGGAACCGTCGTTCCTCGTGAATTGAATTATTAGTTTGATATTTACAAGTCTCAACATGAATGATATATTATGAATGAATTATATGTATGAATGAGCAACAACGAAAGGAATGATTATCCTGTTAACTGAGCAAGAATTAACTTGCCTCAAAACCGGTGATAAAATGTCCTTCCTCGAACAAACGTCCTTAATGGAATTATCGATTTCTCGAACAACCTTGAATAACACAATTACCAACAATTCGCTTAATATACATATCCATGTATAGTCATAATCAACTAAAAAGGTCGATACAACAAACCCAAACTCATTGGGGCATTTTAACAACCACGTTGTAACCAATTTCCAATCATTTACAACCAATCCCAACTATATCGATACCAAGCCTCCAATGAGTGATTCAACCTAACAAAACAACTTCAGTACAATCAATAATACAAATGGAATACACAATTCGAGATTTCAACAACATCAAATCGAAACCCTCAATTCCAAAATCAACATTCAAAGTGTTCTTGAAAAATCCTCCAACAATCCAAAGATAATACATAGAAACTCATAATCATATGTATATATCTTCACATATCATGATTATAACATCCAAAACATCATACTCCATCTCAAAATCCAATTATAAGGTTTTGAAGAAATTACCTTGGATTTAGAATGATGAACCCAAGTAGATATTGTTAATCTACACCAAGAACTCGAGGAGGATGATATCTCGAAGATTGAAGATGCCAAAAATTGTAATACCCGTACTTTTATTGACTTTTTTTCTTATTTCGTCGCTCTGTAAACTCTTGGTGATGTTGTCGATATTGTTATAGAGCTTCATATCTTGTTTGGATCACAATCGTGTTGTTTAGACCTTGCGGAAGTGTCCTGGGTCAGAGAAATAGTGCACGCTAGGCCTAGGCTAACGCACGCTAATTCTGCTAGAGTAGCGCACGCTAGCCTTGAGCCGTAGCTCGCGCTAAGGGACCAGTCAGGTCAGAACCAGTAACTCATACTGCTTTCTGGACTGGCAGTTAACGCGCACTAGGAGTTCGTTAACGCACGCTATTCGTGATCAGTAGCGCGCGCTAACATCCGTCCGTAGTGCACGCTAACGGGCTGGTTGGCAGAGGCAGTGAGGTTGTCAGGTTTTCTGGACTGTCAAGTAACATACGCTAGTCTTCGGATAGCGCATGCTATAAGAGCTGCGTAGCGCACGCTAAGCCATAGTGGTAGCGCACGCTAAGACTCGAGCAGGGCAGAGGACAGCAGGTTCTGAACTCCAGTTTCTGGACACCATTTTTGGCTAGCGCACGCTAATATAAGGCGATTAGCGCACGCTAACGGGGTCGGAAGAAGCCGCTGGACTACCCGGTGACCTCGCTAGCGCACTCTAATAAAGGAGGCGTAACGTGCGCTAGACTGGGCGGATATATATTGGACAGTTGACTTCTATTTCGTCATTTTTCATCCTTTTCATTTATTTTCGACGGGAGGAGCTCGGGAGAGGCGATTTCGGGCGATTGGAAGCGATTCTTCTTCAGACAACAACATATTGGGTTGGAGAACAAGGATTTCACAACATCTAATCCATCCTCACGTCCAAATCAAGGTAAAAATCCTTAGAACCCTATTTTTTGGGAATTTTGGGGTTTTTCCTAGATTCATCCGATTTATCCGTTTTGAAGCTTGAGAACCTTGAGATTATGATGTATCTATCCCGTATTCATGATTTTCCTACGATTTTACGGATTGGTTTGTGCCGTGTTTGGACTTGTGAGGGTTTGGGGGATTTTCCAAACTCTAGTTGTTTACCCTTGTATTTTCGTGAATCGTAGACGGGTTTCGGGAGTTTCTTCGTAAATTATGAGTATGATTATTTATTATCATATCCCTTACGAATCTTTTAGGTGCTGGAAGCGCGTTCTGGGACCTACCGAACTCATACTCTTTCCCGTTCAATTTATCGATGTCTTAAAGGCAAGTATATATTTATGATTATACGTTCTCGACTTTGAAAGTAAGATATATGAATGGCATGATTGTTTATATCCACTCTGGGGTGGGCCGACAGGTCCCCTGAGGGTTTCGTATCCTTTGGTGTGATTCCACGGATGATTTGGGTTAACCACTCTGGGGCGGGCCGACGGGTCCCCTAAGGGTTCCGTAGCCTTTGGTGCGGTTCCATGGTTGATCATGTATGCATTGTTGTGATGCTATGAGACTTAGTTATTCCGGAATACTGGTCTTGAATTGATGAATTGATGGTTACCTTTACTTTATAGTCGAGGAGTATTGTGTTTCATATTTGATATACTTGCACTAGCTATTCGACGGCTAACCCCTTTATGGGGGAAATACTTTTTATGTATTTCAGGTTCCAGGAGGGCGGATAGGAAGGTATCGGGTCGGCATGAAGATGATGGGAAAGCGTGATACTGTTTTTTATCTCCAGTTATGTCTTGTGTTCCTCCATTCAGTGTTGTTGTACTGGAATGGTGATTGAATACTCGTGTATTGTTTATTTTCAGTCTGTGTTGTCGAGGTCTTGATTTTGTACTGTGATGTATTTGGATACATTGGACATGGTTTGAATACCCTTTGTATTGTCTTTCATTTCATTGTATTTGGACCTTCTCGGTCAAGTTTTATAGTTCCGCGTATGATTAGCCTTGTGGGTCCCACGGTGGGGTTCACGGCGCTGTAATATACCCTGAATAACTTAGGGGTGTTATAGAATATGGTATCAGAGCTTAGGTCTATGGATACCTAGGCTGTCGGTCTTTTAGGTTGATTGAGTCGTCATTTGTCCATAGTATCACTACTCTGCCATCATCCCAATGTGACCGGTACTTGTAAGACCTCTTACTCTTCTGGTGGTTCCTTATTCGTTTTGCTTCCATTTTTGGTATTCTTGAGAATCGGTCACTTTGATGGCATGCGATTGAATTGTACTTACGTGCCTTGTGTGTTGCGGGGTCGAACAACCCCAGTTTATTGAACTCGATGCATCCGGACACCGAAAGTCAGCACAACCAGTCGACTAGCCAGGGGAACAGCGCGGACGTTGGAGTTGCAAATGTAATTCAACAATTGGCCAACCAGATGACCATTTTAGCCCAAACAGTTCAGCTGAATAATCCAAATCCGAACGCGGATGCCTTGTTTCAGAATGTAATCCGTATGCACCCTCCACAGTTTGGCGGTGCCACAGACCCGTTAGGTTGGGAAGATTGGCTAGCGGAGTTGGAGAAAATTTTTGAACCGGTTGATTGCCCCGAAGTGAGGAAAGTACCGATTGCCCAGTATTTCCTCACTAAGGAGGCCGCTACATGGTGGAAAGTCATCAAGCCACAGGATCGTGTTGCCACGTGGGATGAATTTAAGGAGCTTTTGGAAGCCGAGTTTTGTCCTTGGCCGGTGCGAGAGGGCCGAATCCGAGCCTTTTTCGAGGCTAAACCGCAGAATATTCCCGTCTCGCAAGCAATTGTAGAGTACAACCAACAATTGATCCACGTGAAGGATCAAGTGAGAAACGAGCGTGATAAGATCCGTTATTTTGATATGCGGATGAATATGGACTTACGGCGGTACATGGCCGGATTTGCTTGCACCACACTGAAGGAATATCAGGACAGAGCTTTAGCACATGATATGTTAAGCCCCGACAACGATACCACGGAAGAATCGAAGAAGCAGAAGGTTGCGGGAAATTTTTCTGGCTCTAAGAGTGGCAACTTCCAGAGGTCACAAACGATTAACCGTTCTACCGGATAGTCGTCACGTTCTGCTAAAGGAAAGAGGGGTTTCCGTTCTGCCCCGGGCACCACAAATCGCACGGTAACTTGCTATAATTGTGGCCGTCCAGGCCATGTTAATTTGGAGTGCAATTTTCCGCCGTTGAAGTGTCACACTTGCGGACAGATGGGACATAGAGCGGCTTATTGTTCCGAACCAAATCAGACTTTAGACACTCGGGCTTCTGCCCTAGCACCACTTGACCAAGGCGTTAATCAGCGGCAATCTTTTGGTCAATCTCAGCAGAGTTACGGCAGGGGCCGGGGACGGGTTCAGAACACTGGAGAGCGTCGGTTCGGTACAACCACGGGTCTATGAGATGCGTCGATCAGACGAACCCAATGCAGCGGTGGCTTCAGGTACCATTAATATTTTATCTCATCCAGTCCGTGTGCTTTTTGATACGGGTGCTACGCATTCTTTTATTTCCTTGGAGTGTGTACGCCGTTTGAATATAACTTGTATGACTGCTTGCGATCCCTTCATTGTGAAACTACCTAGCGGGGATAGAATTGTAGGAAACTGGGAGATTAAATATTTTCCGGTGATTATATCCGGTATGGAATGGTTATCGAATCTGATTGTAGTTGATATGGTAGGCGAGGACGTGATCCTCGGCGAGGATTGGCTTGATAGTCACCAAGCGATTATGAATTACCGTACTAAGGTTATCACCATGATGACTAAAGAAGGAACCGAGTACTCATTTTTGGGACATAAGTCGGACCAATCCAAGTTACTTATCAGCGCCATGAAGGCCGTAAAACTTTTAAATAAAGGTTGTACGGGCTATTGGTGTTATGCCTTGAAAACGGAAGGGAACGAAGTCGATTTCTCTTCGATCCCGGTTGTTAATGAGTATCTCGATGTTTTTCCGGACGATCTCCCGGGATTACCGCCAGATCGTGAGATAGAATTTTCTGTGGACTTAGAGCCAGATGCGGCTCCGATTTCTAAGGCACCTTATCGTATGACACCTTCCGAGATGCAAGAATTAAAGAATCAGTTGGGAGAACTTCTGGAAAGAGGGTACATCAGACCGAGCACTTCGCCTTGGGGCGCGCCTGTTCTTTTCGTGGAGAAGAAGGATGGTTCACTATGTTTGTGCATCGACTACCGTGAGCTGAACAAAGTAACCATCAAGAACAAATACCCTTTGCCTCGTATAGACGATTTATTTGATCAGTTACAGGGGGCTGCAGTTTTCTCGAAGATTGATTTAAGATCGGGGTATTATCAACTCAGGGTGAGAGAGTCCGACGTTCCGAAAATGGCATTTCAGACGAGATATGGGCATTACGAATTTGTAGTTATGCCTTTTGGGTTGACTAATGCACCGGCAGTATTCATGCAGTTAATGAATAAGATTTTCATCGAGTATCTCGATAGGTGTGTGGTCGTCTTTATTGACGACATTTTGATCTATTCTCGAGATAAAGAAGAACATGCCCGACACTTGCATTTGGTACTAGATATTTTGAGAACCGAGCGCCTCTATGCAAAATTCTCAAAATGTGAGTTTTGGTTGGAAGAAGTTATGTTTATCGGCCATGTGATTTCGGCCGAAGGGGTTCGTGTAGACCCGCAGAATATTGAGGCAGTGCTAGATTGGGCACCGCCTAAAAACGTTAAGAAAGTTCGTAGCTTTTTGGGCCTTGCTTGGTATTACCGTCGGTTTGTCGAGGGGTTCTCGAGACTCGCTCGGCCACTTACAAAATTACTCCATAAAACGGAAAAGTTTGTTTGGACGACGGAGAGACAACAGAGCTTCGATGAGCTGAAGAGACGCTTGACTTCAGCGCCGATTTTAGCTTTACCACATGGTAGTGAGGGATTTGCGGTTTATAGTGACGCTTCGGGTTAAGGTCTTGGCTGTGTGCTTATGCAGCATGATAATACGATAGCTTTTGCGTCACGACAATTAAAGCCGTATGAGATGAATTATCCTACTCACGATTTGGAGTTGGCCGCAATTGTCTTCGCACTCAAGGTCTGGAGGCATTACTTGTATGGTTCTCCGTGTCGGATTTATACCGATCACAAGAGCCTGAAGTATATTTTCAGTCAGAAAGAGATGAATATGAGACAGAGACGTTGGTTAGATTTGATTAAAGATTACGATTTGGAAATTCTTTACCACCCCGGAAAAGCCAATGTCGCCGCGGATGCCTTGAGCCGCAAATCGGCATCTCTTCAAATGCTCGAGGTTCTTACATCTCAGGCGAATATTCGTCAGGAATTAATCGAGCAAGTGATAGAAGTTTGGCTTCAACGAGTATAAGGACAGTTGTGTACTCTCGAAATTACTTCGTCCTTGGTGGACGACATCAAAGGGAAACAGTGGAGTGACCCGATGATCTCCCAACTGAAGGAAGATGTAATTGAAGGAAAAGCTCCTGGCTTTATGGTTCACGAGGATAGTTTTCTGAGATTTCAGGGCAGGCTTTGTGTTCCGAATGATCTAGAGTTGAGGCAGAGTATTCTCCGAGAAGCCCATGCTACGCCTTACTCAATCCACCCGGAACGAGTAAGATGTAGGAATTGAAACAAAATTTCTGGTGGAACAACATGAAGAAGGATGTCACGGAATTTGTACTATGGTGCTTGACGTTTCAACAAGTCAAGATCGAACATCAACGACCAGCGGGGTTGTTGAAGCCGCTTCTCATTCCCGAGTGGAAGTGGGAATACATCTCTATGGATTTCATCACTGGCATGCTGAGAACTAGGGTCGGAATGAATATGATTTGGGTAATCGTCGATCGGTTGACCAAGTTTGCACACTTCTTGGGTATTAAGGATACTTGGGGACCAGATAGATTGGCTCGAATTTTTATAGCTGAGATCGTAAGATTGCACGGTGCCCCCAAGACCATTGTTTCTGACCGAGATGGTCGTTTCGTATCGCATTTTTGACAGGCCGTTCATCAGGCTTTGGGTACTGAGTTGAGGTTGAGCACTTCCTTTCATCCTCAGTCAGACGGTCAGACAGAGAGGACGATTCAGACGTTGGAAGATATGTTGCGAGCTTGTGCCTTAGATTGGAGTAATGATTGGGAGCTTCACTTGCCGTTGATCGAGTTTGCCTATAATAATAGTTAGCATGCGTCGATCAAAATGGCACCATTCGAGGCACTTTATGGTAGGCGATGTAGGTCGCCATTATGTTGGGACAAGGCTTCAGAACAAATTGGAACGGAACCGGATATGTTGATGGAGACTAAGGAAAATATTTCTATAATCCGGGACCAATTGCTGACTGCCCAGAGCCGTCAGAAATCTTATGATGACACTCGTCATCGACCCTTGGAGTTCGAAGTGGGGGATCATGTCTTACTCAAAGTGTCGCCGACCGGAGGGGTTTTCTGCTTCGGGAAAAAGGGGAAACTTAGTCCGAGGTATATCGGACCTTTCGAGATCTTGGACAGGGTTGGAGATTTAGCATATCGCTTGGCGTTGCCTCCAGCTTTGAGTCACGTCCATATTGTTTTTCATGTGTCTCAGTTGAGAAAGTACGTGCCGGATCCGAGTCACGTTATTGACTATAGTGAGATTGACATAGCCGAGAATATTACTTTTCCGGAGAGACCCGTGAAGATCCTTGAGCGTCGCGAGAAACAACTTCGGCATAAGACCATTCCACTGGTTAAAGTGCAATGGTCGAGACATGGAGTCGAAGAGGCGACTTGGGAAACGGAAGAGAAGATACGGTCGAAGTACCCCGAACTTTTTATTTCTTAAGTTTCGGGACGAAACTTCTTTTTAGAGGGGGAGAATGTAATACCCGTACTTTTATTGACTGTTTGGCCTTGCCGTTTTTCTTATTTCGTCGCTCTATAAACTCTTGGTGATGTTTTCGATATTGTTATAGAGCTTCATATCTTGTTTGGATCACAATCGTGTTGTTTAGACCTTGCGGAAGTGTCCTAGGTCAGAGAAATAGCGCACGCTAGGCCTAGGCTAACGCATGCTATTTCTGCTTGAGTAGCGCACGCTAGCCTTGAGCCGTAGCGCGCACTAAGGGACCAGTCAGGTCAGAACCAGTAACTCATACTGCTTTCAGGACTGGCAGTTAACGCGCACTAGGAGTTCGTTAACGCACGCTATTCATGATCATTAGCGCGCGCTAACATCCGTCCGTAGCGCACGCTAACGGGCTGGTTGGCAGAGGCAGTGAGGTTGTCAGGTTTTCTGGACTGTCAAGTAACGTACGCTAGTCTTCGGATAGAACACGCTACAAGAGCTGCGTAGCGCACGCTAAGCCATAGTGGTAGTGCACGCTAAGACTCGAGCAGGGCAGAGGACAGTAGGTTCTGGACTCTAGTTTCTGGACACCATTTTTGGCTAGCGCACACTAAGATAAGGCGATTAGCGCACGCTAACGGGGCCGGCAAAAGCCACTGGACTACCCGGTGACCTTGCTAGCGCACTCTAATAAAGTAGGCGTAACATGCGCTAGACTGGGCGGATATATATTGGACAGTTGACTTCCATTTCGTCATTTTTCATCCTTTTCACTTATTTTCGACGGGAGGAGCTCGAGAGAGGCGATTTTGGGCGATTGGAAGCGATCCTTCTTCAGAAAACAACATATTGGGTTGGAGAACAAGGATTTCACAACATCTAATCCATCTTCACGTCCAAATCAAGGTAAAAATCCTTAGAACCCTATTTTTTGGGAATTTTGGGGGTTTTCCTAGATTCGTCCGATTATCCATTTTGAAGCTTGACAACCTTGAGATTATGATATACCTATCCTGTATTCATGCTTTTCCTATGATTTTACGGATTGGTTTGTGCCGTCTTCGGACTTGTGAGGGTTTGGGGGATTTTCCAAACTCTAGTTGTTTACCCTTGTATTTTCGTGAATTGTAGACGGGTTTCGGGAGTTTCTTCGTGAATTATGAGTATGGATTATTGATTATCATATCCCTTACGAATCGTTTAGGTGCCGGAAGCGCGTTCTGGGACCTACCGAACTCATACTCTTTCACATTCAATTTCTCGATGTCTCAAAGGCAAGTATATATTTATGATTATACGTTCTCGATTTTGAAAGTAAGATATATGAATGGCATGATTGTTTATATCCACTCTGGGACGGGCCGACAGGTCCCCTGAGGGTTTCGTAGCCTTTGGTGCGATTCCACGGATGATTTGGGTTAACCACTCTGGGGCGGGCCGACGGGTCCCCTAAGGGTTCCGTAGCCTTTGGTGCGGTTCCATGGTTGATCATGTATGCATTGTTGTGATGCTATGAGACTTAGTTATTCCGGAATACTGGTCTTGAATTGATGAATTGACGGTTACCTTTACTTTATAGTCGAGGAGTATTGTGTTTCATATTTGATATACTTGCACTAGCTATTCGACGGCTAACCCCTTTATGGGGGAAATACTTTTTATGTATTTCAAGTTCCAGGAGGGCGGATAGGCAGGTATCGGGACGGCACGAAGATGATGGGCAAGCGTGATACTGTGTTTTATCTCCAGTTATGTCTTGTGTTCCTCCATTCAGTGTTGTTGTACTGGAATGGTGATTGAATACTCGTGTATTGTTTATTTTCAGTCTCTGTTGTCGAGGTCTTGATTTTGTACTGTGGTGTATTTGGATACATTGGACATGGTTTGAATACCCTTTGTATTGTCTTTCATTTCATTGTATTTGGACCTTCTCGGTCAAGTTTTATAGTTCCGCGTATGATTAGCCTTGTGGGTCCCACGGTGGGGTTCACGGCGCTGTAATATACCCTGAATAACTTGGGGGTGTTACAAAAATCGCCCGAGAATCGCCCGAAAATCGCCCACGGAGAGGAAGAAGAAGAAAGAAAATGAACTCCTCTTCCAAAATCCCGCTGATAAAAGGGGCCTGCTGACTCGCGTGCCGCGGCGCGGATTGAGTGTGCCGTGGACCACGATTAAATTCGTGAGCAGGTACCCAGGTCGCGCCACGGCACGGAACGCAGTGGGCCGCGGCGCACGGTACAGCCGTGCCAGGCTCGAATCTTGCAAGGGGTGTGCCACGGCGCACAATCCCTCGTGTCGCGGCATACACTGTTCGTGCCCAAAAAGTGATGAAAACGACCCGGAAAGATAATAAACGTAATAGAACCCAAAACTTTGGAATATTACGGAATGATCCAATACGATATTCGATCGAAACACCAATAAAAGTTCACAAACTCCATAATAACGTGAAATGGAGTTGCGAGAACCCCAAAACGGCAGTTCCGAGCAATGATTACGAAATTGGTCCAAAGTAGCACGATCCGAACAAGAAAGAGTAAATTCGAAATGATATGAACTCCAAGATCAACATCAACTTACTGAACAATTACAACGATTATGATAATATTCTCATCTCGATTCTCACACAGGTTTGTCTTGGAATATTTTATTCCATACATTCATTAATAGAGTTTTGATAATTAAAGTTGCTAAACAAAGCAAAACAACAAAGAGGCGAAGCAAAGCATCGAAGAAGACGGAGTCGCAAAAAGCTTGAAAATACATGCTTAACATACGTAACATGTGTATCATAGCGTACGTAACTTGTGGAGCTTAACGTACGTAAGGAAAGTTGTTTAACGTACGTAATGTGATGTTTGTGAATTCAAACAAGATGAACGTTGGAGAAGACGTCATGACATAGGTCAGCGAGCAACGGATATGTTGACAAATGTTAACGTACGTAATGGACAATAGCTACGTACGTAACACATAAAATGAATGTTACTGGATTGATCTGCTATTTTCATAACGTACGTAGCAAGGGAGATTTAACGTACGTAAAAACTCTAATGTACATAAAGAAAGAGCTTTAGCGTACGTAATGAAGGCACATGGAGCTAACGGCTAGTTGGAAGAGAAATGGCTATAAATACCACATCCTTGGTATCAAACTACACAACAACTTCAAGCAATCAAGACATTGATCTGGTTTCATATACATTATATTGTTGTTGTGATATTGAGCTTATATTGTTAGTTTGAGTGTTTATACATTCAACATATACACGAGAGGTAAAAGAAAAGATACGATTGGATTCGGTGTTATTAGGATCAAGGATTCGGCATTGTTAGAATCGCAATCGATATCTTAGTGAGGTTTATCTAGTACTGATAGAAAGCTAGAGTGGTTGATTCCTTGTCCAATATAAAAGCAAAACGGTTTAACTTGGACCGACAAAAAGACAAGTAAGAGAACGATTTTTCTCAGACCGATAGAAGACGAGCTTGTAACGGTAATCCCTCGACCGATAGAAGAGAGGTGCAGAGGTCTATATCTTCTACCTATAGAAAAAGATACCGAGAGAGGACGTAGGCTCGATTATATCCGAACCTCTATAAATCCGTGTGTCATTTTATTTTTGCATTTTATATTTACGCTTCCGCACAACGGCGCAAATACCGATTTTGCACCAACAATTGGTATCGGAGCGGTACTCCAATAAACGAATTTACATTCGAGGAGAAGATCCAAATGGCATTTCAACTTGCTCCAGTCGAAGGCCTTGCTCTTAACCGACCACCAATTTTTGATGGCTCAAACTTCATGATGTGGAAGAAAAAGATGTCAATATTCATCCGAGCATATGACATCGAGCTTTGGAAAGTGATTTGCCTTGGTCCGAAAATTCCTCTCAAATCCAACGGTACGCTTAAATCCTTCGAAGAATATGATGATGCGGATTGGAAGAACGACCACCTAAATTGTAAGGCTACTCAATTTCTATTGTGTGCCTTAAATTCGGAAGAGATCAATCGTATCTCATCGTGTAAAAAGTGCTAAAGAAATATGAAAAATTCTTGGAATCACACACGAAGGGACAACTCAAGTCAAGGAGACAAATATCAATATGATTCTCCATGACTACGAGCTATTTATGATGAAGGGTGACGAGTCCATCACCAACATGCTCGACCGATTTTCGGTCATCACCAATGGACTAGCTTCGTTCGGAAAACCATTATCAAGTAGTGAGAAAGTCAAGAAAATCTTAAGATCACTACCTGTTGAATGGGACGGCACGGTTACGGCGAATATGGAATCGAAAGATCTCAATAATCTTGATTTTAGTGCCCTCGTTGGTTCACTAATAAATTATGAGATAGTCCTTAAATCTCGAAATGCTAAACCAAAGCCGAAGGAAATAACTATAGCCTTGAAGGCTAAGATGTCAAAAAGAGAAGAAATCCCGATTGATGATAGCGACGAAGAATCGGCATATTATGCCAAGAATATTAATAAGTTTCAAACCTTATTAAACCGAAGAAAGAAAGACATCTCGGGTGAATATAAGAAATTCGACAACAATTGTCGATTATGTGGTAAACCAGGCCACTTTGCAAAGAATTGCCGAGTAAAACCCAAGAAGGAGGTTCTTGTTGCAACGTGGAGCGATGAAGACGAAGATGATGATCTTATCAATCAGAATAATCTCGCTCTCATGGCACGAAGTTCATTCGACGATAGCGACGTCGAAAGTTAAGTAAATACATCCTCTCACGACGAGTTATTTGAAGCTTTTGAATTATTGCATACCGATTTTCAAAATGCTTTATCCGAGATTAAATCCCTTAAATCTAAAAATAAATCATTGGAAATTGAAAATTCCAAAATTCTTGAAAAGGGAAAATTTGTCGAGACAGATCATTCCAAATGTGTTGAAAATGAAAATATTTTAAAGAATGATCTTTTAAAAGTTCAAGATGAACTAAAAATTTTGACGAAGAAATTCTCATGCAGGAATGATAAATTTGAACAAATGCTTTGTGTTCAAAAATACACTTTAAATAAACAGGGGTTGGGATTCAAACCACGTTCTAAAAATGAATCCGTAAATTTAAAAAATACCCAATTGTGAAAAATATTTGAAAATTGGGCACCACATTTCTAGTTGCAAAAGCCTAAAACGGACGACCAAAATAAAAAAGATTTGGATTCCAAAAGGAACCGTTATTCCTAACATCGTCCATATTTCCAAACAAAAACCAACTCTCAATTGGATCTCCAAAAACTAATTTTTAACAATTGGTATTATACTCACGGGGAGTAATATTTTTTAAAAGGGAGATATTATTTTCAGGGGGACTCATACCCGTATCATGCATATTTTTATATACATTAATAGGCATTTTTATTAGTTTATATTATTTACACTTTTTTCTGATAACAAAAAGGGGGAGAAAAAATATGAATGAGATAAAAAGCGTCATGGAAGTATGACGAGAAAAATAAAATGCAAAAAGGGGGAGAAAAGAGAAAATCGAAGAAGTCGAATTATAGATTCCGTGAAGAACAAAAAGGGGAGAGAAAAGTCGAAAAATCAAAAATGACAATGAAGAAGTCGAAAAGGATAAAAGAAAAAGATGGGAGAACTAACGAAACGATCAAAGCCGAAAACTTTGATTCGTAGAAATATACATATATTTTATTTTTGCAGGTTTAATCTCATTCAAATGGTGTTGTTTTGTAATCATCAAAAAAGAGAAATTGTTGGAATATTTTATTCCATACATTCATTAATAGAGTTTTCATGATTAAAGTTGCTAAACAAAGCAAAACAACAAAGAGGCGAAGCAAAGCATCGAAGAAGACGGAGTCGCAAAAAGCTGGAAAATACATGCTTAACGTACGTAACATGTATATCATAGCGTACGTAACTTGTGGAACTTAACGTACATAAGGAAAGTTGTTTAACGTACGTAATGTGTTGTTTCTGAATTCAAACAAGATGAATGTTGGAGATGACATCATGGCATAGGTCAGCGAGCAACGGATATGTTGACAAATGTTAACGTACGTAATGGACAATGGCTAACGTACGTAACACATAAAACGAATGCTACTGGATTGATCTGCTATTTTGATAACGTACGTAGCAAGGGAGATTTAACGTACGTAAAAACTCTAACGTACGTAAAGAAAGAGCTTTAGCGTACGTAATGAAGGCATAGGGAGCTAACGGCTAGTTGGAAGAGAAATGGCTATAAATACCACATCCTTGGTATCAAACTACACAACAACTTCAAGCAATCAAGACATTGATCTGATTTCGTATACATTATATTGTTGTTGTGATATTTAGCTTATATTGGTATCGGAGCGGTACTCCAATAAACGGCTTTACATCCGAGGAGAAGATCCAAATGACATTTCAACTTGCTCCAGTCGAAGGCCTTACTCTTAACCGACCACCAATTTTTGATGACTCAAACTTCATGACGTGGAAGAAAAAGATGTCAATATTCATCCGAGCGTATGACATCGAGCTTTGGAAAGTGATTTGCCTTGGTCCGAAAATTCCTCTCAAATCCAACGGTACGCTTAAATACTTTGAAGAATATGATGATGCAGATTGGAAGAACGACCACCTAAATTGTAAGGCTACTCAATTTCTATTTTGTGCCTTAAATCCGGAAGAGATCAATCGTATCTCATCGTGTGAAAGTGCTAAAGAAATATGAAAAATTCTTGAAATCACACACGAAGGGACAACTCAAGTCAAGTAGACAAAGATGCTTCTCCATGACAACGAGCTATTCATGATGAAGGGTGACGAGTCCATCACCAACATGCTCGACCGATTTTCGGTCATCACCAATGGACTAGCTTCGTTCGGAAAACCGTTATCAAGTAGTCAGAAAGTCAAGAAAATCTTGAGATCACTACCTATTGAATGGGACGGCATGGTTACGGCGACTATGGAATCGAAAGATCTCAATAATCTTGATTTTAGTGCCCTCGTTGGTTCACTAATAAATTACGAGATAGTCCTTAAATCTTGAAACGCTAAACCAAAGCCGAAGGAAAGAACTATAGCCTTGAAGGCTAAGATGTCAAAAAGAGAAGAAATCCCGATTGATGAAAGCGACGAAGAATCGGCATATTATTCCAAGAATATTAATAAGTTTCAAACCTTATTAAACCGGAGAAAGAAAGACATTTCGGGCGAATATAAGAAATTCGACAACAATTGTCGATTATGTGGTAAACCAGGCTGTTGTTACCCAAAATATTATCCGGAGATGATATTGCTGGAATGTTCGAGTAACAAACAAATGCGAGAGCATGTCCGTGGGAAAAGTAAATAACACAAGATTTGCCGGGGTTGTTAGTTCCTGGCTTGAATGCTCTCGCGAGATATTATTAATACCAATACTTAGGAGTACAAATATTAATGTTAGAGTACAATTACAATGAGTGTAAAGACCCTAGTTATCTTAGCTAACGAGTGCTGAAGATTGCCGGAAGAACCAGAGAGGATGCTCTGTGAATTCTTGTAACAACGATGGAGTGCTGTGACGATTGTGAGAAATCAACGGTCTCTCACAGTGTGTATTAGCTGAATGTCTGAGCTCCTGGACTTGCGAATCTCTTCGAATCTGAACTATAGGGAGTTCTTGCCTCTGCCGACCATCTTTTGGTTGAGAGGTGCTGAGAGAGAAATCCTAAGATATATTCAAGAGAGAGAGTCGAGAAGACAGAGTTCTTCTGAATTTTCCTGAATGTTTTCCGGAATGTCTGAACGTTTTTCGGAACGTCTGAACCTTTCTCCAGTTGCTGGAGGTTCTCTATTTATAGGACTGGGAGTCGCTGGGCAATCGCCTCTGCTGTATTATAATAAGCGGGCAATCATCTTTAGCACATGGGTTGGTCTCCTTAAAATCCGCAGAAGTTGTTGGCTGTCAGAAGTGCGAACCAATGAGAGGCCAACACGCGTCTGTGTCGCTGTCATGGGAGGCCCTACTTAGGACCTTTCGGCGGTTTTGTCGGTAGGTGAGGCCATCCTTGTCACTGACAGCTGCTGATGGGCTGGAGTCAACGATCCATGTTCTGCGGCGCCTTTCGCGGATCTGCACATGGGTCCTTGCTTCGTGATCCAGTCTTCGTAGACTTTGACGGACGATGGCCTTGTTCGCGGCACAGGATATTCGTCCTTGGTCGGGCACCAGAGTCGATTGCTAGGTGCCAAAAGGCGATCGCCTTGGGAGTCGATCGCCAGATACTCGAAGGTGGACTTTTATCTTTGTTTTGACAAGTTCGCCGTATCTCATTTGGTCGTAAACTCGGTCGCTCGGCCCTTACACCGATCGCCGTCGATGCGTATAAATCACCGCACAACACAGGCCACTTTGCAAAGAATTGCCGAGTAAAATCCAAGAAGGAGGTTCTTGTTGCAATGTGGAGCGATGAAGACGAAGATGATGATCTTATCAATCAAAATAATCTCGCTCTCATGGCACGAAGTTCATTCGACGATAGCGACGTCGAAAGTCAAGTAAGTACATCCTCTCACGACGAGTTATTTGAAGCTTTTGAATTATTGCATACCGATTTTCAAAATGCTTTACCCGAGATTAAATCCCTTAAATCTAAAAATAAATCATTGGAAATTGAAAATTCCAAAATTCTTGAAAAGGGAAAATTTGTCGAGATAGATCATTCCAAATGTGTTGAAAATGAAAATATTTTAAAGAATGATCTTTTAAAAATTCAAGATGAACTAAAAATTTTGACGAAGAAATTCTCATGTGGGAATGATAAATTTGAACAACGCTTTGTGTTCAAAAATACACTTTAAATAAACAGGTTGGGATTCAAACCACGTTCTAAAAATGAATCCGTAAATTTAAAAATACCCCATTGTGAAAAATATTTGAAAATTGGGCACCACATTTCTAGTTGCAAAAGCCCAAGACGGACGATAAAAATCAAAAAGACTTGGATTCCAAAAGGAACCGTTATTCCTAACATCGTCCATATTTCGAAATAAAAACCAACTCTCGGTTGGATCCCCGAAAATTAATTTTTAACAATTGGTATTATACTCACGGGGAGTAATATTTTTTAAAAGGGAGATATTATTTTCAGGGGGAGTCATACCCATATCATGCATATTTTTATATACATTAATTGGCATTTTTATTAATTTATATTATTTACACTTTTTTTTATAACAAAAAGGCGGAGAAAAAAGATGAATGATATAAAAAGCGTCATGGAAGAATGACGAGAAAAATAAAATGCAAAAAGGGGGAGAAAATAAAAAGTCGAAGAAGTCGAAAATTATAGATTCCGTAAAGAACAAAAAGGGGAGAGAAAAGTCGAAAAATCAAAAATGACAATGAAGAAGTCGAAAAGGATAAAAAGAAAAAGATGGGAGAACTAACGAAACGATCAAAGCCGAAAACTTTGATTCGTAGAAATATACATATATTTTATTTTTGCAGGTTTAATCTCATTCAAAGGGTGTTGTTTTGTAATCATCAAAAAGGGGAGATTGTTGGAATATTTTATTCCATACATTCACTAATAGAGTTTTGATGATTAAAGTTGCTAAACAAATCAAAACAACAAAGAGGCGAAACAAAGCATCGAAGAAGACGGAGTCGCAAAAAGCTGGAAAATACACGCTTATTGTGCGTAACATGTATATCATAGCGTACGTAACTTGTGGAGCTTAACGTACATAAGGAAAGTTGTTTGACGTACGTAATGTGATGTTTGTGAATTCAAACAAGATGAACGTTGGAGATGACGTCATGGCATAGGTCAGTGAGCAACGGATATGTTGACAAATGTTAACGTACGTAATGGACAATGGCTAACGTACGTAACACATAAAACGAATGCTACTGGACTGATCTGCTATTTTGATAACGTACGTAGCAAGGGAGATTTAACGTACGTAAAAACTCTAATGTGCGTAAAGAAAGAGCTTTAGCGTACGTAATGAAGGCACATGGAGCTAACGGTTTGTTGGAAGACAAATGGCTATAAATACCACATCCTTGGTATCAAACTACACAACAACTTCAAGCAATCAAGACATTGATCTGATATTCATATACATTATATTGTTGTTGTGATATTGAGATTATATTGTTAGTTTGAGTGTTTATACATTCAACATATACACGAGAGGTAAAAGAAAAGATACGATTGGATTTGGTGTTATTAGGATCAAGGATACGGCATTGTTAGAATCGCAATCAATATCTTAGTGAGGTTTATCTAGTACCGATAGAAAGTTAGAGTGGTTGATTCCTTGTCCAATAGAAAAATAAAATGGTTTAACTTGGACCGACAAAAAGACAAGCAAGAGAACGGTTTTACTCGGACCGATAGAAGACGAGCTTGTAACGGTAATCCCTCGACCGATAGAAGAGAGGTGCATAGGTTTATATCTTCAACCTATAGAAAAAGATACCGAGAGAGGACGTAGGCTCGATTATAGCCGAACCTCTATAAATCCGTATGTCAGTTTATTTAGCACTTTATATTTACGCTTCCGCACAACGGCGCAAATACCGATTTTGCACCAACAATTGGTATCAGAGCGGTACTCCAATAAACGGCTTTACATCTGAGGAGAAGATCCAAATGGCATTTCAACTTGCTCCAGTCTGAAAGCCTTGCTCTTAACCGACCACCAATTTTTGATGGCTTAAACATCATGAAGTGGAAGAAAAAGATGTCAATATTCATTCGAGCGTATGACATCGAACTTTGGAAAGTGATTTGCCTTGGTCTGAAAATTCCTCTCAAATCTGACGGTACGCTTAAATCCTTCGAAGAATATGATGATGCGGATTGGAAGAACGACCACCTAAATTGTAAGGCTACTCAATTTCTATTTTGTGCCTTAAATTCGGAAGAGATCAATCGTATGTCATCGTGTAAGTGCTAAAGAAATATGAAAAATTCTTGAAATCACACACGAAGGGACAACTCAAGTCAAGGAGACAAAGATCAATATGCTTCTCCATGACTACGAGCTATTCATGATGAAGGGTGACGAGTCCATCACCAACATGCTCGACCGATTTTCGGTCATCACCAATGGACTAGCTTCGTTCGGAAAACCATTATCAAGTAGTGAGAAAGTCAAGAAAATCTTAAGATCACTACCTGTTGAATGGGACGGCACGGTTACGGCGATTCTGGAATCGAAAGATCTCAATAATCTTGATTTTAGTGCCCTCGTTGGTTCACTAATAAATTACGAGATAGTCCTTAAATCTCGAAACGCTAAACCAAAGCCGAAGGAAAGAACTATAGCCTTGAAGGCTAAGATGTCAAAAAGAGAAGAAATCCCGATTGATGAAAGCGACGAAGAATCGGCATATTATGCCAAGAATATTAATAAGTTTCAAACCTTATTAAACCGGAGAAAGAAAGACATCTCGGACAAATATAAGAAATTCAACCACAATTGTCGATTATGTGGTAAACCAGGCCACTTTGCAAATAATTGTCGAGTAAAACCCAAGAAGGAGGTTCTTGTTGCAATGTGGAGCGATGAAGACGAATATGATGATCTTATCAATCAAAATAATCTCGCTCTCATGGCACGAAGTTTATTCGACGATAACGACGTCGAAAGTCAAGTAAGTACATCCTCTCACGACGAGTTATTTGAAGCTTTTGAATTATTGCATACCGATTTTCAAAATGCTTTATCCGAGATTAAATCCCTTAAATCTAAAAATAAATCATTGGAAATTGAAACTTCCAAAATTCTTGAAAAGGGAAAATTTGTCGAGACAGATCATTCCAAATGTGTTGAAAATGAAAATATTTTAAAGAATGATCTTTTAAAAGTTCAAGATGAACTAAAAAGTTTGATGAAGAAATTCTCATGCGGGAATGATAAATTTGAACAAATGGTTTGTGTTCAAAAATACACTTTAAATAAACAGGGGTTGGGATTCAAACCACGTTCTAAAAATGAATCCGTAAATTTAAAAATACCCCATTGTGAAAAATATTTGAAAAATTGGGCACCACATTTCTAGTTGCAAAAGCCCAAGACGGACGATAAAAATAAAAAAGATTTGGATTACAAAAGGAACCATAATTCCTAATATCGTCCATATTTCGAAACAAAAGCCAACTCTCGATTGGATCCCCAAAAAATAATTTTTAATAATTGGTATTATACTCACGGGGAGTAATATTTTTTAAAAGGGAGATATTATTTTCAGGGGGAGTCATACCCATATCATGCATATTTTTATATACATTAATTGGCATTTTTATTAGTTTATATTATTTACACTTTTTTCTGATTACAGAAAGGGAGAGAAAAAAGATGAATGAGATAAAAAGCGTCATGGAAGAATGACGAGAAAAATAAAGTGCATAAAGGGGGAGAAAAGAAAAAGTCGAAGAAGTAGAAAATTATAGATTCCGTGAAGAACAAAAAGGGGAGAGAAAAGTCAAAAAATCAAAAATGACAATGAAGAAGTCGAAAAGGATAAAAAGAAAAAGATGGGAGAACTAACGAAACGATCAAAGCCGAAAACTTTGATTCGTAGAAATATACGTATATTTTATTTTTGCAGGTTTAATCTCATTCAAATGGTGTTGTTTCGTAATCATCAAAAAGGGTAGATCGTTGGAATATTTTATTCCATGCATTCACTAATAGAGTTTTGATTGTTAAAGTTGCTAAACAAAGCAAAACAACAAAGAGGCGAAGTAAAGCATCGAAGAAGACGGAGTCGCAAAAAGCTGGAAAATACATGCTTAACGTACGTAACATGTATATCATAGCGTACGTAACTTGTGGAGCTTAACGTACATAAGGAAAGTTGTTTAACGTACGTAATGTGATGTTTGTGAATTCAAACAAGATGAACGTTGGAGATGACGTCATGGCATAGGTCAGCGAGCAACGGATATGTTGACAAATGTTAACGTACGTAATGGACAATGGCTAACGTACGTAACACATAAAACGAATGCTACTGGACTGATCTGCTATTTTGATAATGTACGTAGCAAGGGAGATTTAACGTACGTAAAGAAAGAGCTTTAGCGTACGTAATGAAGGCACAGGGAGCTAACGGCTAGTTGGAAGAGAAATGGCTATTAATACCACATCCTTGGTATCAAACTACACAACAACTTCAAGCAATCAAGACATTGATATGATATTCATATACATTATATTGTTGTTGTGATATTGAGCTTATATTGTTAGTTTGAGTGTTTATACATTCAACATATACACGAGAGGTAAAAGAAAAGATACGATTGGATTTGGTGTTATTAAGATCAAGGATCCGACATTGCTAGAATCGCAATCGATATCTTAGTGAGATTTATCTAGTACCGATAGAAAGCTAGAGTGGTTGATTCCTTGTCCAATAGAAAAGGAAAACGGTTTAACTTGGACTGACAAAAACACAAGTAAGAGAACGGTTTTACTCGGATCGATAGAAGACGAGCATCTAATGGTAATCCCTCGACCGATAGAAGATAGGTGCAGAGATTTATATCTTCAACCTATAGAAAAAGATACCAAGAGAGGACGTAGGCTCGATTATAGCCGAACCTCTATAAATCCGTGTGTCATTTTATTTCCGCACTTTATATTTACGCTTCCGCGCAACGGCGCAAATACCGATTTTGCACCAACAGGTTGAACAATGAACGATACTGATACACGACTCGAAGTACGCCGAACGGTGCACACAACGAATGAACATAGATGATGAATGATTAATAAAGAGTAAAAATTACTGAGTGACAATTACTGAATGATAATAAATGAATTCGCAACTGGGTATTACAAGACTAGTTTTGACTCTGAAAAATTATTTTGAGCAAGTTTGGAATGTTTCTTGGTCGAGGTTATCTTGACAGGGGATTATTCAAAATGAATGTAATGCCTGTAAGCCGTGAAGGCAAGAATAAAATCAATAACAATAATGTTTCTTCTTCTGTTTAGTTGCTCGATTGTTCAGATTTATGGCATTCTAGATTGGGACATGTTGGTCTAAAATCAATTAAAAGACTAATTAATTTAGAATTAATTCCAAAAACCCATGTTGAACTTAATAAAAAATGCGAAGTATGTGTTGAAGCAAAAATGGCTAAATTGCCTTTTCATTCAGTGGAAAGGAATACTACTCCTCTAGAATTAATTCACACTGATGTGTGTGACTAAAAATTTGTGCAAACTAGAGGAGGTAAAAAATACTTCGTCACTTTTATAGATGATTGAACAAGATATTGCTATGTGTTTCTTTTGAGAAGCAAAAATGAAGCAATCGAGGCATTTAAGATGTATAAAAATGAAGTTGAAAATCAACTGAACTGTAAAATAAAAGCAGTCCGAAGTGATAGAGGAGGTGAGTATGTAGTACCGTTTGAACAATTATGTGCAGATTCAGGCATAATTCATCAAACAACTGCTCCTTATGCTCCTCAGTCAAATGGAGTTGCCGAAAAAAAAAAATCGAATCCTGAAAGAAATGATGAATGCTTTATTAATAAGCTCAGGGTTACCGCAGAACATGTGGGGGGAAGTTATTCTTACAGCTAACCACATTCTGAATAAAGTGCCACACAAAGGGGAAGAGAAAACTTCGTATGAGTTATGGAAAGGGCGCAAGCCTTCCTTCAAATATCTTAAAGTGTGGGGGTGTTTGGCAAAGGTTGAAGTACCTGAACCAAAACAAATAAGAATTGGACCTAAGCCAGTTGATTGCATATTCATAGGTTATGCATACAACAGTAGTGCATATCGATTTCTAATTCATAAATCTGAAATTCCTGATATGTATGAAGGAACTGTTATTGAGTCAAGAAATGCCATTTTCTTAGAAAATATTTATCTTTGTAAAGAGAGGATTGTGACAAGCTCAAATAAAAGAACTCTTGAAACTGCAAGTTCAAATCCTATAAATGAAGAGCCAAGAAAGAGTAAGAGATCTCGAAAGGCTAAGTCATTTGGTCCTGACTTTGAAACTTATGCAGTTGACAATGATCCAAAGACTATACAGAAAGCTTATGCTAGTCCTGATGCTCCTTTTTGGAAGGAAGCTATTTATACTGAAATGGATTCCATCATGCAAAATTCTACTTGGGAACTGGTTGAACTTCCACCAGGATGTAAGCCTTTAGGATGTAAATGGATCCTAAAGAGGAAATACAAAGATGACTGGTCGAGACAAGTTTAAGGACCGACTTGTTGCAAAAGGGTTTAAACAGAAAGAAGGTTATGATTTTTTCAACACATATTCACCAGTAACCAGAATAATTCCATTCGAGTGCTTATTGCTATTGTTGCATGGCACAATCTCGAAATTCATCAAATGGATGTGAAAACTGCATTCTTGAATGGTGAACTAGAAGAAGAAATTTATATGGAACAACCTGAAGGTTTCATTGCGCCTGCTCAGGAAAATAAAGTGTGTAAACTGTTGAAGTCATTATATGTACTAAACAAGCTCATAAACAATGGCATATGAAGTTTGACACAATTATGTTGGAAAATGGATTCAAGATAAATGAATGTGACATATGTGTGTATATTAAAGGCACACCAGAGTCATTTGTCATAGTCTGTCTATATGTAGACGATATGTTGATCATGGGTAGTGGCAATGAAGTAATTGTGAATACAAAAGGATGTTAAGTAGAAACTTCGACATGAAGGATTTGGGTTTAGCTGATTTAATTCTTGGAAATAAAATTATCAGAAAGTCAGGAGGTATCTTCTTATCACAATCTCATTATGTCGAGAAAGTGCTCAAGAAGTTTAACGCTTTTGACAGCCCACCTGTTAAAATACATGTTGATACCAGTATTGTTGGCCACTTAAGTATACAGAATACAGCTTGGAAAGTGTTTAAGCAACAAGCTGTACATTTTTCAAGTTAGAGTGTGTAGCGGAAGTTCTTTTAAGTGAGTTGCTGTAAATACAGCAACTAGGTTTTATCTCCTGTTTGCTTGGTGCGTACAGGGGTTTGCAGTGTATACTTACAAAAATAACAGTTTATGAAAACAGTAACAACGGAAGGTAAATAACACAGTATTTAAAGTGGTTCGAGGTAAACCCCTCTACGTCCACTGGTCCTCCACACAGGTGTAAAAACGTTTATTATAAACACTACGTACACAACTACGTGTCTATAATCAAACCTATCCTTGTATCGTTCACACAAATAGATACAAAGACTGTCGCTTTCAACCATTCACACATATTGGTTAAAGCTTCCTCTTGACTTGCTTCTTCACACATAGTTCCAAAGCTTCGTCTCTTCATTGCAGATCCATCACACACAGTTCAGGAAAAGCAAGGCTTTCTCAGTCCGGGCTGATGGGTTTGTTCAATGATAGATCGATGGTTTGAACAACAACTTGACTTTCCTGAGCTTGAGCTGATGATGTGTTGTTCAAGGTTGAGCACTTGGATATTTCTTCTCTTCGGAATATGCAGTATGCTTGAAGAAATATGTTTGCTCAGATATATTCGTGTAAGTGCTTCTAGTTACTTGTTGTTGTAGTGACTGATCTTCAAACTCTTGGGGATATATAGAGCCTTCTGAATAGATCCGTTGAGAAAGATCCGTTGAGCAAAAGTCCGTGACAACTGGATGGTTGACTTGTATAAATCAAGATCTGGATTTTGCGTGTTTGAAGATCTCTGTCGGCTTTAGTATTTAAATACTTTATCCTTTCAGTATTTAAATACTTCTTTTCAAACGGGACTTGACTTTAGCGAATAACAAAGATTCCTTTTCAAACGGTCTTCAGTCATGTTTCGATAGGTATTGACGATCTCAATACTTTATAGCTTGAATGTTGTATCCATTTGTGTTGTAGGTTATATTGGAGTAGTCGCTGTATGGAATGTTGCTGTATGAAGAGACATCTTTCATACTTGGTGTTTTTATACTCTGTTGTTGTATGATGGCAACGTGAAGGCTTGTATGAAGACACTTTATACTTTCGCTGTATGTTGGCATTATGAGAATTCTTTGATATAGGATTGACAACTTCGATCGTCTTTCGATACAGCTGCTTGTTGTATGTTGGGCATTTATCATCTTGTTGTATCCTAGCTTGCTTTATGAAGCTTGTTGTTTGGTAATTATCAAAACAACATTGTTTTTCCCAACAATTTCCCCCTTTTTGATAATTTCCAAAACTTCTTAATGATGCCAAAACTTTGATGCCGAAACCTCTTTAAAATGTCTTTAATGGGAGACTTTCTTTTTGGTCTTCTATCGAATGTTCAATTATCCTTCTGGTGTATGATTGAGGCACTTGTCATCTTGCTGTATGTTTGACAACGCAAGATACATGAAGTTTATCCAACTGTACGATCATCTTCGGGACAGCTACTTGCTGTATGATGACTTATATGAAGTCTTGATGTATGTTGGTAATTTGAGAAGACTTCGATACAGGATTTGTTTATCCCAATAGTTTCCCTCTTTTTGATAATGTCAAGACCTCTTTATGCTAAAACAATTTTCCTTTCTTTCGATAACATCTTGAGCAGACTTTTTGATCTTCTGTCGAATGATCTGGTCTTCAGCACTTAGTCTAAAAGAAATGTGAACTGCTCGCAGGCAAGTTCTAAAATGATAGCATCTAACAGGGAAGTGTATTACATCTTAAACTTATAATTGGCGCGCATGCACAATCTTACAGTGTGATCTAGTTGAGTACAACTGAACCTATGAACTTTGTTCACAGACAAGTTCTTACAGCTTGATACTTAAACTTGTTTGATTGCAGCAATAAAAGTTGAGTTGAGTTTAAATTCGCGTCGTTAGAAATAGTGAAGTCCAGATGTCATGCAAAGCGGTTAAAAAAAATGTTTGAATATTAAAAACAGGGCATGTGGACTTAAAACTGTTTGTAGTTCACAATAGAATAAAACTTATCAAGTATAATTGATGCCATGTAGTGTAAGTACTGTATCCGCGAATAATACAGCGTTCCCCCTTAAAAGGTACATACAGGATTCAATTCTTACATTAATGTTCGGATTAACACTGTATTCATGGGTCATTCTGTATTCCCCCTTAATTAATGCACACGTCAGCTATAGGAAGTTTTCATGCCTTCTCTATCCTACAGTGCTGTCTGACTGTTCTGAGTGTACAGTTAATTAATGGTGGATACTGTATTCTTGGGTCTTACAGCATTCCCCCTCAATTAATGAGAAAATCATAAAAACTTACAGGGAGTCTGGATGTAGCATTCCTAATTCTTGTCGAAGCATAGAAATCAAGTAAATTTGGGTCCTGGTGTGATAGTGCCTTTCGGTACCCAAATTTGCCGGACAGCAATTGTTTTGTTGTAGGTTACTTTTGGTCCATTTTTGCGATGTCTACGTGGGGTAAGCACGTAGCTGCAGTAATCATGATTATTATGCATGTAAAATCGAGAGTTATAGTTATTATTCCAATACGATTGTCGTCTAGGAGGTGGAGCCATTTTTATAGATCTTACAGATTGCCTCCTGGGTCTCCAGTTGAATTCCCAAAGCTGTTGTTGATACTGCGCTGCGACCTGTTTTCTTGATGGATAACGGGGCTCCTGTATCTAATATCTAGGCGCGCTGTACTGAAAGTACTGCCGTGCGGGCCTTTGATATTTGGATACCGCCTTCTTTCTGAACGGCTGTTGGCGCTGTTGATATGCTCGGGGAGCATGCTGTCGGTTACGCCTTGCAGGTCTGAGTGGCTGAGGATTACACTGTCTGTGATATGACTGTGGTGGCGGAATGGCAGCCTTTGCTGTGCGCGGTGCAATAGGTGTCTTCACAGGACTCGAGATTTCTTCCGGTACAGGAATGGGTTCCTCACTTCTGAAGAATACCGTACTAGATTTTCCTTTGTTGGAGAACAAGTTATATCCTAAGCCACGTTTATCATGAGCATGTTGCCCAGTGCTTAGGATCTCTTCCATTCTATTAGAGGATTTCTCGAAAGAATTCAAGATTATCTCTAATTCTCCTTCACGTTTCTCGAGAGATTTTACTTTGGCTTCGAGTAGAGCCAAATCATTTGTCTTGCTTTCAAGATGAGACATAGTCTCATTTAGGTCATGAGCAAGTTGATGATTGCTCTCCATGAGTTTTTCTAAATTGACTTTGCTGTTTTCGCAGTCGACAAACATATTTTCGTAATTATCCTTCAGTAAGTCATTTTCTTCCTTCGGCTCTAGGTTAGAAATTTTGAGTTGTATGTTTTCTCTTTTTAATGTCTCATGGGCCTTTTGAATATTTTTAAATTCATTCAACATGTTTTCAAAGGTATGAGATGTATTTACAGGAATAGTTGAGGTAGAGATTACCTCATCATCATCGCCGTCTTCATTTTCCTCGTTAACTTTGGCCATAGAGCACATGTAGGCTCTATCTTCTAGCTCATCATCAGATGAGTCACTGTCAGTGACCACCTGAAGACACTCAGTCTTTGTTGATGCGGGTGAATCTTTTGATTCTCCAATGAAGGCCTTGAGTTTGTTCTTCATCCTGTTTCTCCAGTCATCAAACTCGTTAATAGGAAACATTGGTACCTTGTTAATCAGTGAGGTATCCATATGTGAGGAAATAGGATAGATAAATTGTTTTCGAAGAAAATAAGTGATTTAGGATCTGATTCGGTTAAAAATACGACTGATTCTTTTTAGAATCAACCGCTCCGATGCCACTTGTTGGCCACTTAAGTATACAGAATACAGCTTGGAAAGTGTTTAAGCAACAATCTGTATGTTTTTCAAGTTAGAGTGCGTAGCGGAAGTTCTTTTAAGTGAGTTGCTGTAAATACAGCAAGTAGGTTTTATCTCCTGTTTGCTTGGTGCGTACAGGGTTTTGCAGTGTATACTTATAAAAATCACAGTTTATGAAAACAGTAACAGCGGAAGGTAAATAACACAGTATTTAAAGTGGTTCGAGGTAAACCCCTCTACGTCCGCTGGTCCTCCACACAGGAGTAAAATTATTTATTATAAACACTACGTACACAACTACGTGTCTATAATCAAACCTATCCTTGTATCGTTCACACAGATAGATACAAAGATTGTCGCTTTCAACCGTTCACATAGATTGGTTAAAGCTTCCTCTTGACTTGCTTCTTCAAATACAGTTCCGAAGCTTCGTCTCTTCAATGCAGATCCGTCACACACAGTTCAGGAAAAGCAAGGCTTTCTCAGTCCACACAGGGCTCATGGGTTTGTTCAATGATAGAACGATGGTTTAAATAACAACTTGACTTTCTTGAGCTTGAGATGATGATGTATTGTTCAAGGTTGAGCAGTTGGATATTTCTTCTCTTCAGAATATGCAGTATGCTTGAAGAAATATGTTTGCTCCGATATATTCGTGTAAGTGCTTCTGGTTACTTGTTGTTGTAGTGACTGATCTTCAAACTCTTGGGGATATATAGCCTTCTGAATAGATTCGTTGAGCAAAAGTCCGTGACAACTGGATGGTTGATTTGTATAAACCAAGATCCAGATTTTTCGATGTTTGAAGATCTCTTTCGGCTATAGTATTTAAATACTTTATCCTTTCAGTATTTAAATACTTCTTTTCAAACGGGACTTGACTTTAGCGAATAACAAAGATTCATTTTCCAACGGTTTTTAGTCCTGTTTCAATAGGTATTGACGATCTCAATACTTTACAGCTTGAATGCTGTATCCATTTGTGTTGTAGGCTATATTGGAGTAGTCGTTGTATGGAATGTTGTTGTATGAAGAGACAACTTCCATACTTGGCGCTTTTAGACTCTGTTGCTGTATGATGGCAACGTGAAGGCTTGTATGAAGATACTTTATACTTTCGATGTATGCTAGCATTATGAGAAGTCTTCGATACAGGATTGACAACTTGATACAGCTGCTTGCTGTATGCTTGGCATTTATCATCTTGTTTTATGCTAGCTTGCTGTATGAAGCTTGCTGTTTGGTAATTATCAAAACAACATTGTTTTTCTCAACAAGTATTCACTTAAGTAAGAACAGAGGTGATCCAGTGGCTCAAGTCGAATATTCAAGAGTAATCGGAAGCGTGATGTACATTACAAATTGTACACGGCCAGACTTGGCATTTGTTGTAAACAAGTTGAGCAGGTTCACGAGTAATTCGAGTAAAGAGCACTGGAATGCACTAACTAGGGTTTTAAGATACTTAAAGTACACCCTAAGTTATGGGCTATTTTATAGTAATTATCCTGCAGTTTTGGAAGGATATACTGATGCTAATTGGATTTCAGACACGAAAGACTCTCACTCTACAAGTGGGTATGTATTTATGATTGGGGGTGGAGCTATATCTTGTAAATCAAGCAAGCAAACTTATATAGCCCGATCCACCATGGAATCAGAATTTATAGCTCTAGATAAAGCTGGAGAAGAAGTTGAATGGCTTCGTAACTTTCTTGAAGATATTCCATGTTGGAAGAAGCCTGTGCCTAGTGTTATGATCCATTGCGATAGCCAAGCAGCAATTGGAAGAGCATAAAGCCTTATGTATAATGGTAAGTATCGACACATTCGTCGGAGACATAATACCGTTGGACAATTGATCAAAAATGGAGTTATATCTATTGACTATGTGAGGTCAAATGTTAGTTTGGCGGATCCACTCACAAAAGGTCTGAATAGAGATCAATTTCATAAACTGCTGGAGGGAATGGGATTAAAATCCACATCTTGAAACAACGATCATAGTGGTAATCCAACCTTGAAGACTGGAGATCCCAGAAACTTGGTTCAATGGGAAAACAAAGTTATGAAAATTCTATTGAAAAGCGCTTAAATCCATCCCTATGGTGCAGAATAAGTGCTGAGTCCTGTGATTGTGGTGAGGTCAAGTCTCTGGACTTTTAATGGTTCCTTGTCCTTGAAAAGGAAAAGTATTGCAGGGTACTTTATAAAAGGAGACCACCTATCTAAGTGTGAGGGCGGACCACCTCGAATAAACACTTAGGAAACCAAGATGTTGTCCATGGCCAAAACGGATACAACTATGAGAACGGAGTGTTGAGACATTGTTGTGTAAGTGTCGTTGACTCGGTATACACCAAGGAGGATTAGTTCAAGGCACAGTATCCACTAAGCCGCCGGTATATCCGACGGTATTTTACTAAAGAAGGTTCAAAGCCACAAACTATCTTTCCCCATGCAGCAGTGTCTTACAGAAACTGTGTATATGAATCTGCATTCATGCATGCATTTATTTCCACTCATGTGGGGGATTGTTGGAAATTGGTTTTAGAAAAATGAGTTTTAACTCAATTAAACCAATTTAATATTGATAAAATATTTAATTCTTGGGAATTAAATAATAAATTGTGAACTACATTTCGAGAAGATGAACGTAGGATTTTAATTTTCTCAAAACCGATTTCCGGTGAGTGAAAAATAAATGATTAAAGTTGGCCATTTAATTGAAAAGGTGAAGAGTTAACCAGGCTGAAAACCCATCTGATATTTGGGATTGAAAACCCATCTGACATTTAGGGCTGAAAACCTATCTGATCTGATATTTGGGCTGAAACCTATCTGGTCTGATATTTGAGCTGAAAGCTGTTTGATATTTGGGCTGAAACCTATCTGATCTGATATTTGGGCTGAAAGCTGTCTGATCTGATATTTGGGCTGAAAGCTATCTGATCTGATATTTGAGCTGAAAGCCATCTGATCTGATATTTGGGCTGAAAGCTATCTGATCTGATATTTGGGCTGAAAACCTATCTGATCTGATATTTGGGTGCTGAAAACTCAGCTGATATTTGGTCTCGACTGAAATGAAACAGGTTGAAAACTTAGCTTTGTTGGATCAAGATCGGAATATGCGCCGTGTTGCGGAAGCATAAATAAAATTGCGGAAATTAAATGACACGCGGATTTATAGAGGTTCGGCCAAACGTGCCTACGTCCTCTCTCGATGTATCTTTTTCAATAGGCTAAAGATCAAAACCTCTGCACCTCTCTTCTATCGGTCGAGGGATTACCATTACAAGCTCGTCTTCTATCGGTCCGAGTAAAACCGTTTTTCCTTTTCTATTAGATAAGGAATCAACCACTCTAGCTTTCTATTGGTACTAGATAAACCTCACTAAGATAGCGATTGTGATTCTAATAATGCCGGATCCTTGATCCTAATAACACCAAATCCAATCGTATCTTTTCTTTTTCTCACTCGTGTATGATTTTGTGTATAACACTCAATCACTCTAATTTAAGCTCAAGAACAACAGCTATAATGTTTAAAATGATATCTCAAGTATATATGAATTGCTCAATGTTGTTGTGTGGAATGATACCAACTCATTTGGTATTTATAGCCTTCTTCCACAAACTAGTCGTTACTGCCAGTTGTATTAACGTGCGCTAGGCGTCTTTCCTTAGCGTGCGCTATCGCATGTATTTAGCTTTTAGCGTACGTTATGTACTGTTACGTACGTTAACGTCTTTCCAGTTTCAGTCCAGTGGCTATTGTCTCTGGCTGTTACCGTGCGCTAACACTTCCATTGTTGCGTGCGCTAATCGTGCATCATTGCATGCGTCATATATCCGTTAATGCTTTTTGACTTGTAGCAGATTCTCCCAAACGGATTGATTGACTTGATTCAAACTGATTTAGCGTGCGCTAAATATCATCTCTTGCGTGCGCTAAGCTTACTTCAGTGCATACGTCATTCTGTGTTTGAATCTCTTCACAACGGTAACAAGTCTTCGATAGCGTGCGTTAATCATCACGTGTAGCGTGCGCTATCCTCATCAGGTGACTTCACTTCAGGTTACTTCGAACTCGTCTGATCTGCAGCCGGGACCCGTTAGCGTGCGCTAACTTATATATCTAGCGTGCGCTAGCTTTGTATTTTGTCCAGCTTTTTGCGTTTTCGATTCCTTCGTCGTTTTGCTTCGCCTTTGTTGTTTTGTTTTGTTTTGTTTAGCAACTTAATCATCAAAACATTATTTATGAATATGTGGAATAAATATTCCAACAATCTCCCTATTTTTGATGATTACAAAATAACTTTTTGAATTGGATAAACCTGTAACAAAATAAGAATATATATATATATATATGTACGTTTCAAAGTTTTCGATTTTGATCGTTTCGTTAGTTTCACCAATCCTTCTTTTTCTTCTCCTTTTCGACTTCTTCGTTTTTCATTTTTCAACTCCTTCGTTTCTCCCTCTTTTTGTATGATTTCTTCTCCTTTTCACTTTTTATTTTTCTCGTCATATCTTTCATGACGCTTTTATCCGATTCAACTGCTTCTCCCCCTTTTTGTATTCAGCAAAAAGTATAAAATATAGAGGATATCAATAAACGAAAAAAATATGCATGAAATGTACGCAATAGTATAAAAATATGTAATACTAGGGTATATAACTCCCCCTGAAATTAATATCTCCCCTTTAAAAATATTACTCCCCCTGAGTATAATACCAATTGTTAAAAATTAGTTTTTGGGGATCCAACCGAAAGTCGGTTTTTCTTTCGAGACGTAGATGATATTTGAAACAATTTTTCCTTTAGGAACCCAAATTTTCTTAACTTTAATCGTACGTCTTGGGCTTTTGCAGTTTGAAATATGGTGCCCAATTTTTAAACATTTTTCACACCGGGGTATTTTGAAATTTACGGATTCGTTTTTAGAATGCGGTTTGAATCCTAACCCCTATTTATTTAACGTATCTTTTGAACCGAGAGCATATTTTCAAATTTCTCGTTTCCGAGAGAAAATTTCTTCGTTAAGTTTTTGAGCTCGGTTTGAATTTTAACAAGATCATTCCTTAAAATATTCTTGTTTTCAACGCATTTTGAATGATCGATCTCAATAAATTTTCCCTTTTCTAGAATTTTGGAATTTTTATTTTCCAAAAATTTATATTTATTTTGAAGGGTATTAATTTCTTTTACAGCATTTTGATAATCGGTATGTAATAACTCGAATGCTTCAAAAAGTTCATCGTAAGAATTACTTACTTGGCTTTCGATGTCGCTATCGTCGAATGAACTTCGGGCCATGAGTGCGAGATTATTTTGATTCATGAAATCTTCATCAGGATCTTCGTCGCTCCATGTTGCAACTAAGACTTCTTTTTGCTTTACTCGACAGTTCTTAGCAAAGTGGCCTGGTTTACCACATAATCGACAGGTGTTGTCGAATTTCTTAGATTCGCCCACTTGAATGTCCTTCTTTCTCCGGTTTAATAAGTGTTGGAACTTATTAATATTCTTGGCATAATATGCCGATTCTTCATCGCTTTCATCCACTGGAATTTCTTCTTTCTTTCTCGACATCTTAGCCTTCATGGATATCGACTTCTCCTTCGGTTTTGGTTTGGCATTCCGAGATTTTAGAACAATCTCGTAGTTGATAAGAGAACCAACGAGAGCACTAAAATCAAGATTATTTAAATCTTTAGATTCCATTATGGTCATAACCGTACCGTCCCATTCTCGAGGTAGTGATCGGAGAATTTTCTTTACTTTTTCACTACTCGAAAGTGGTTTTCCGAAACATGCTAATCCATTTGTGATAACCGAAAATCGGTCAAGCATTATAGTGATGGATTCGTCGTCCTTCATTTGAAATAATACATACTCGTGAAGGAGCATGTTTATCTTCGTCTCCTTAACTTGAGACGTACCTTCGTGTGTTACCTCAAGCATTTTCCAAAATTCTTTGGCACTATCACACGATGATATCCGGTTGTGTTCTTCCGGATTTAAGGCACAATAAAGAAGTAAAGATGTCTTACAATTGTAGTGGTCATTTTTCCAATCGGAATCGTCATATTCTTCGAAAGTTTTAAGCGTACCGTTGGAATTCGTCGGAATTTTCGGACCAAGACAAATCACCTTCCAAAGCTCGATGTCATATGCTCAGATGAATATAAACATCTTCTTCTTCCACGTCATGAAGTTTGAGCCATCAAAAAATGGTGGTCAGTTGAGAGCAAGACCTTCGATGGGAGCAAGTTGAAACGCCACTGGATCTGTTCTCCTTGGATGTAAAGCCGCTTATATGAGTACTGCTCCGATACCAATTGTTGGATCAAGATCGGAATATGCGCCGTGTTGCGGAAGCGTAAATAAAATTGCGGAAATTAAATGACACGCGGATTTATATGTAACACCCCCAGATTTAAACGGAAATATTACAGCGTCGTGGGCCCCGAGATGGAACCCACAAGGCTAAAAGAAATTTTCGCAAACATTTACAAATGCCCAAGAGGCTAACGACAGTACTATCTTTAAAAATATTCGAAGACGTTATAAAACTCGTTTATCAAAAGCGCCGTAAATCCTCATTTTGAAAAGGGCAAGGCCCAATGGCCGGAACTCAATGGTTTAGAAAACGATTTCCAAAGTAACTCAAGTTACTAGATATCAAAAAGTCATTTAAAATACTCACGCAGCGGGAAAAGACAATGGTTAAAAGTACTCTAGCAGCAGAATACAACAACTGATCAGGAAACTCAATACAAAAACATGCCCTAGCCAGTATCCTCTGGGAAACTAATCTCTCCATGACCGCTACAAGCTCGATATTTCAAGAACCTAAAAAGAAAGCCCACGACGGGGTCAGCCATAATATCCAACAATGATAACTGTCACATCACGTTAATAATTACATACCAATGAGAATACAAAATAAGAATACGACCAATGTAATCTTATCGTAGTAACTTAACTTACTCAAATAATTCTCATCAGATCTCGTACTCGATTAACCATTAAACTCGAACATAATATCTGTATTTTACCTCAAACAATACTCAAGATTCTCAAACTATCATAACCAACTCATGATACGGAAATATACCCGTTCTGACCAATACGATCCATCGGATAGCATCATCAAATCCCAAGACGATAACCGATTGTCCATCACAAGACGAATACCAAAGGAAATATGGAACATACCTCAAGATATGAACTGCCACAACGAAACCACGTCAGCCTAATCCAAGATCAGATTAACACAACGTACGGACACGGTCCTAACACAAGACCTACAAATGCATACTCATATGACAACGTCAATATGCTCAAAACAATAACAACAGTGTATACTGTTGTTGCCCAAAAATTTATCCGAAGATTAAATACTACTGGAAATGGACAACAAACAACAATTTGCGGGAGCACTTCCGAGAGAATATGAATAAACACAAGATTTGCCGGGTTTGTTAGGCCCGGGCTTGAATGCTCTCGCGAGATGTTATTAATACAAATATTCGTGGATACAAGTATTAATGTAAGAAATCTAAATACAATGAGTGTAAAAAGACTCTGTTAATCCGGCTCTTGAGCGAAGCTCGGTGTTCTTCGTCCCTGCCGATCGTCTGCTGTATGAGAGAGGCCGAGAGAAGAAGTACCGAAAGATAGCTGTTGCCAAGAGTTGGAGAATAGCCAAGTGCTGTGAAATGCAGAGAGTGCTTGTTCAGTGAGGGAAAAATCCGAGAGAAGTTGAAGTTCTGGAGCAGAAATTCGGTTCAGTCCAGAAGAATTTCGGTCCTTGGACAAGTGCTGGCAGCCTCTTATTTATAGGAGCAGAGGAGCTTTGTTTCCTAGCGGGCGATCGTCTTCCGGCCATTATAATAATGGGGCGATCGTCCTAAAGGTCACATGGGCAGTCTGCGTAAAGTCCAAGGCTGTGGCTGGCAGCCAGCTGGGCGGTCCAATGAGGAGCCGGACGCGTCCGAGTCACTGTCACATGCGGCCCTACTGACAACTTTCGGCGGGCTTGTCGGCTGGTGGAAAGATTCTGCCAGGCTGTGGTCAACGATCCGTGATATGCGGATCTTGTCTCGGCTCTGCACGTGGTGTCTGTCCTGAGGCTCGACCTTTGCCGACTGGATGGCCATCGGCTCTGATCGGTATGAGGCGGTCGCCTCTAGCTGGTCACCGAGGTCGGCATCGGCCAGTCGCTGAGGGTCGGCATCGGTTGGTCACCAAGGGTAGGTCGGCAGGTGCCGAGAGATGATCGTCCGCTTAGTCGGTCGCCGTTGAGTCGGTCGCCAAGTACCGAGAGACGATCGTATCTGATGTCGATCGCTCGGCACCTGGACTTGTCCTGGGACCTTCGGTTGGCCGATTCATGTTGACCGCTGGGCTAAGGCTTGATCGCCTGGTCGCTGATCGGCAGTTTTGCCTTGGCTGCTCGGCAGTGGCTAGGTCGCCTGATCTCCGAGGTGATCGCCGGTCGGAGATTATAATTCTCGACACAACAATTGCCCCCCAGCTTGCTCCTATGTTGTAGACATGGGGCGAGGTGGTTCTTGCTGGTGATCGTGTAGGATGAGGACGGGCGATCTTGCTGAGCTGACTTTGGATTCGGACTTGGGCTATCACGGTCGATTGGCTAGCTAACTTTCGGTCTTGTACCTGCAAACAACATTGGTCGATCCCCCTCGGAAACTTGATGGTTTCGCTTGTTTGAGGAATCGGGCACAGTCGCGGAGTTCGATGGACCGACTCCATGACCGTGTCTTGATGCGCGAAGACATTGAGTGTCTCGTGACTCACTTTATTATGAGGGTCCTCTGTTAGGCTGCGCCTCGCCTCGTATTTAAACGAAGGGCGTGCGGTCTCGGTCTAGAGGAGTCCTTGCGCGGGGCAGCGTCGGATGAATCAACTCCACGCCCGCGGCTTGTTAGCTCTGCTTCCACCTCGGCCCGCCATGGAGATGGCCGACCTCGACGGTGTACGTTGAGACGGGGGTTGTGGCACGTGTTGCATTGTCCGGGTTCACCATGTTAGATGATGATCCTTTGAGGGCGCGCGATTGTGTCCACTGATTAATTTTGGAGGGCCCTCAGACTACACCGGCCTCGTATTTAAACGAAGGGCGGGCGATCTCGGCCGAAAGGGACCTTGCATGGCCGAAGCAGCCGGTTCCATCGACTACCAGGACCATGGCTTTATGATGTGCGGTGGAGGTGATCTTATGCCTTAGTCCGTCATGTTAGATGCTGGACTGTAGATGGCGATCGTGTCCTCCGGGTTTTGGTGATGTAGCGTGATGATCGGCGATCGGGCTGGAAGACTGGCGATCGTCGCTCGGCTGCCGATCGCTTTATTCGTATGGTGATAACGGCGATCGTGCAGGAGATCGTCGTCCGGGCACCGATCGCGCTGCTCACAGGCTAAGAAGAAACCTTTGCCTGGCCAGAAAATCTGCGGCTCTAGCCCGGAAGGCTGCGTAGGTCGTGGGTTGGCTCTTCGTGAGATGCCTGAACATAGGCGAAAAGCCCTGAAATCCTCCTAGGACTGCGTAGAGGGCGGTCTCATCGCTTACGGGCTCGCCGTTGAGGATGATCACGTCTACCCGGTCGATGTAGTCCGAGTCGGACTCTTCTTCTCCCTGCTTTATTTGCATCATGCGAAGGGGACCTTCTGGCCGGACGACCCTGGTGGCGAAGTACTCCGTGAAGACGTGCGCCAGCTGGTTAAAGGAGCCAATGGACCGAGGTGGCAACAAGGTGTACCACCTGTGGGCGAGGTCGTCCTGCGTCAGAGGGAACATTCGGCACCTGGTCGCGTCTGATGCCCCACACCCGGTCATGTAGATGTTGAACTTGTTCAGGTGCGTTTGGGGGTCCGATCGCCCCTCGTACAAGGGTGTTTGCGGAGGAGCGATCTTGTGCTGCACGAGGGCGAGCTCGATATCGATCGCGAGCGGCTCGCTTGGCTCGGCAATCGTCTTTTTTACGCCTGCCCTAGATTCCAGGAGCACTTTCATGTCGTCGAGCTGACGTTGCAATGCGGCAATCGCCGTGGCTCGGCCGCTCGCTGATCGGCTTTGGGAGCGGGAGCCGAGGCGATCGTGTACCGATCTCCGGACTCCGCTGCTGCTGACCTCGGCTATTTGGCGAGGGCGAGCCAAACGGCTGGGCTGCCTTCTGGGAGTCGGGTAAGCCGAGCTCCTGGTGACGGACTCAAACTCCATCGTCTCGTAGCTGGGGCCGGACTGCCCCGGTCGCCAAGACGGGTCACTGCCCAGGCGATCGAAGACAGAGGTGCCCCGGCTTGCGAGCGCCTCTTCTTGCGGACGAGAGTTTCCTGGCGATCGCTCGGCCAGTAACGCCTTGAGCTTCCGCTTGGACTTCCGGCGGACGGCCGAGGGGGTGATAGCGCGAGGCGCGTCGAGAGCACTCCGTCGCTCCTGTAGGACGGCCAGTGCCTCTTCGATCTGTTCCTTGGTTCGGATCCGATCGAGCGAGAGGCTTGGGCCGCCGTCCAGGGACGGGATCGAGCATCTCTGACCGCGGCGGCTACCTTCCACCATCGGCTGTGGCTCGGGTGGGGCCAGGCAGGCGTCGGCCGGCCGGCGGCGGCTTTCTTCAACGCGGAGGCGGAAGACATGATTTCTGACGGATTTCTTTGAAGCGCAGAGTGTCACTTCAAGTATCTGCCCCGAGAACAGTGAGTGTTCTTCGGGACGATAGGAATAAAAATTTGAGGGTTAGATACCCTTCCTCTAGCGCCAATTGTTGTTGCCCAAAATATTTATCCGAAGATTAAATACTGCTGGAAACGGACAACAAACAACAATTTGCGGGAGCACTTCCGAGAGAATATGAATAAACACAAGATTTGCCGGGTTTGTTAGGCCCGGGCTTGAATGCTCTCGCGAGATGTTATTAATACAAATATTCGTGGATACAAGTATTAATGTGAGAAATCTAAATACAATGAGTGTAAAAAGACTCTGTTAATCCAGCTCTTGAGCGAAGCTCGGTGTTCTTCGTCCCTGCCGATCGTCTGCTGTATGAGAGAGGCCGAGAGAAGAAGTACCGAAAGATAGCTGTTGCCAAGAGTTGGAGAATAGCCAAGTGCTGTGAAATGCAGAGAGTGCTTGTTCAGTGAGGGAAAAATCCGTGAGAAGTTGAAGTTCTGGAGCAGAAATTCGGTTCAGTCCAGAAGAATTTCGGTCCTTGGACAAGTGCTGGCAGCCTCTTATTTATAGGAGCAGAGGAGCTTTGTTTCCTAGCGGGCGATCGTCTTCCGGCCATTATAATAATGGGGCGATCGTCCTAAAGGTCACATGGGCAGTCTGCGTAAAGTCCAAGGCTGTGGCTGGCAGCCAGCTGGGCGGTCCAATGAGGAGCCAGCACGCGTCCGGAGTCACTGTCACATGCGGCCCTACTGACAACTTTCGGCGGGCTTGTCGGCTGGTGGAAAGATTCTGCCAGGCTGTGGTCAACGATCCGTGATATGCGGATCTTGTCTCGGCTCTGCACGTGGTGTCTGTCCTGAGGCTCGACCTTTGCCGACTGGATGGCCATCGGCTCTGATCGGTATGAGGCGGTCGCCTCTAGCTGGTCACCGAGGTCGGCATCGGCCAGTCGCTGAGGGTCGGCATCGGTTGGTCACCAAGGGTAGGTCGGCAGGTGCCGAGAGATGATCGTCCGCTTAGTCGGTCGCCGTTGAGTCGGTCGCCAAGTACCGAGAGACGATCGTATCTGATGTCGATCGCTCGGCACCTGGACTTGTCCTGGGACCTTCGGTTGGCCGATTCATGTTGACCGCTGGGCTAAGGCTTGATCGCACAGTCGGCGATCGGCGATTCGCCTTCTGCTTTCGGCGATGCTAGGTCGCCTGATCTCCGAGGCGATCGCCGGTCGGAGAGTATAATTCTCGACACAACATATACTCAATGGAAATTCCATGATCCAACGCCCTCAGCATAGATCCCAAGATGATCCTACAAGACCAACACGAGGTGGATAACCAACAATATACACATGCACAAAAACACGTATAAAACCAACGATATGAATCCACATGATTCCATCAACACAATACTGGGTAATCCAACGATCCCGCGCCCTCAGCATAGATCCCCATGATGATCCCGTCGGACCAACGCATGGTGGAAAACCTGTCCAGCGATCCAGCGCCCTCAGCATAGATCCCATGATAATCCCGTCGAACCAACGCATGGTGGACATCCGATCCAGCGCCCTCAGCATAGATCCTCATGATCCCATCGGATCATTTACAACATAAACAATATAATCATGCATACACATATGCAACTCAATATGTTCATCAACATGAACGACATATGAATCAAAACAAGAACGACACTATGATGACACAACTAAGACGACTTCATGTTCAGCAACATGAATGACAACCTGCATGATCAACATCATCAACACTAAACCGAATCAAACTAAGATACTTGTCCCGAGTCCTTTAGGAGAAATCTCGATGTCAAATCATCACCCGCGATTATCCTCAATGCTCGGCGATCCAAACGTACCATGGACTATAGATACTCATATCCTCGTTTTTATCGCAACATAACCTCGATACCCGAACGTACCAATAACTGAGATAAAGCATATACATTATGATTTACCTCCCAGAATCGGAAGGACGATATACAAACCATATACCCCGAGTTCACAATAATAATCATCGCTATATGCATTATAAACGAAATGAAACCGAGATCATTCATTAAATATTATAACTGAGCAAGTAATAACTTGCCTCGATACCGATACCACGAAGTTGTTACCGAACCCATTGCCTTTGTCTACGAGCTCCTCAGCCCTGATAAAAAGCAACACAACGGTCGTAATCCACGATCAATTATCGCAACCTAATGCAATAATCAAATGACAACACATCCGATAATAATCAACAACCGACAAAACCAACCAATTGAACTCAACGGTTCAACAAAAACCTCGAATAAACACAGTCTGAACAAACCAAATCAAACCATCACGAATTCATAATCACAACACAAAAATACTGCACTATCTGCCTACTTAGCGCACGTTAAACACATAACGTAGCGTGCGCTAAGTTGCTCCCGTTAGCGTGCGCTAGCCAGTAAGCTTAGTGTGCGCTAATGCTGTATAGTGGCATGCATTCCAAGCATCGTCTAACACTTCCATAATATCAATGATCAACGCATCTCGATATTAAGGATTTCATAACATATTCGATTCCAACTTTAATCTTTAAACACGAATCAACAAGATTCCTTCTTGTTCATATTTGGTAAATTCATAGAACAATTTACCGGTTATTATCATGAATAATCATATTCTAAAAGCATCCATAACCTTTCCAAATTCCAGTTCTTATTCATAAAAATCATGACATATATAATTCAATAGTTCTTCAAGAACACGAATTATCCGAATTCACGTTCATGATCCATAAAATGACATAATCCGATGTGTTCTAACATCTAAAAATCTTTATTCATCCTGTTCTTCGACATACATTTCATATAACTTCAAGAATCATAACAACAACACCATAATCATTACCATACGAAGTAACCAACGACAAAACATCAAAAATCTGAATTGAAGAAGCGAATTACCTCAACATATCTCTTGAATTCCATCCAGAACCATACGAAACATATCAATACTCATATATTGATAACAACACTAACTTAGTTCGGTAATCCAACTCGTTATCATGCTCATCAACTCGATTATATGATAATCATCAACTCAAGAACATCAATAATCAATCCAAATGAAATCCAAAGAGTGATTACCTTTTTGAAGTAATGGATTGATTTCCAAGGTTGAATCCATTTCCAAGAATTGCCAATGATTTAAAGAACAAATCTTTAATCCATGATTTCCATCTTTAATCTTGTTAAAGAGGATCATCCCTCAGTGTTTAGGAACTCCAAATGTCCTCCCAAGGTTCTCTCTATCGGTTGCAAGAAGGGAATGGACGAAATGAGGAATGACAGCCAACTACTCGTATATATACACTGTACATTATTAACGTACGCTAACCTCTTCATTTAACGTACGTTACCAGTTTAGCGTGCACTAACATCTCATGTTTAGCGTGCACTACAGCCTTAGCGTGCGCTAACTGACTTTGTTAGCGTGCGCTATCGCAGCCCAGAGGCTACTGCCTCGCTTCGTGAACCAGCTTACGTATGTAATGCCCATGCATTAACGTACGTAAAACATCATGTCTAGCGTACGCAAGTCCTTGCCTTAGCGTGCGCTATCCGAAGTTGACTTACTACAGTATTCACCTACCACTCGTGCCCCCACATGCCGAAAGCATCCGCGATTTCCGGGATTCCTCTGACCGATCTGGAATTAGTGTGCGCTAACCATACGGTTTAGCGTGCGCTAGCCCTACATGACAAACACCCGCTGCCCTTTTTTGGACACGCGTCACAAGTGGCCGGGTCCACTCGCCGAAAGCCAAGATTCCCTGTCGGATGATCTGATATTAGTGTACGCTAACCATCCTTGGTAGCGTGCGTTAAATGCCGATAAACATCAACCCAGGCCTACCTGTCGGCCGCCTTCCGAACCTTTCCCAGAATGCCTTACGTACGTTAAGGATCCTCCTTAGCGTACGTAATGCGAACCTATTAGCGTACGCTAACTGCACCACGTAGCATGTGCTACTCATACCTCGTAGCGTGCGCTAAGCATATTTCATAGTGTGCGCTAACGTGGCTGTACTTAGCCATTTTCAGCTATCCTCGTCCAACATCTCGACATACCAAATGCGAACATATGGCATACTGAATACATATACTCGACACAATATATCCTCAAGTGCAATTGTCGACTAAATACGACAATTATACCAAAACTGACATCTCAGTCCTTAATTTATTTTATCCATACTTTACAGAACCCATGCTGTAAAATATAACTCGGATAAAATAATATTAAACAACAGTAGTAGAAATTTCGGATATTACATTCTACACAACTTAAAAAAGTTTCGTCCTCGAAACTTGCAACCCGTCATAAAAACAAACAAACAAACCGTTTAACCAAAAATATCCAAAACCATCACGACAATGATCGATCATCATCATTATCGAATAACCAAAAGAGCATACTTACAAATACGCAGGTCGACGATCTCCTGAGATACTAGCAATTGACCTCACTGTACAGTCTCAATACGCTTACAATCACAGTTCCTTGAGTCTCAACAAAAATATATCATCTTCGGAAGAAAATAATCAGCCCGTGTCAAATCCTGTCTGCCTGATTACACAATCAAGTCCCAATTCCGATACAATCAATAATGCGCGATATATCTGAGAAATAACTGTCCAAAATAACGACACGAATCCCGAAACATCAACACAAAATCTGAACGCTTATACGATCATTAACAACGATCAGCCAACAATTTTACCGAGAATATCATCGACATGATAATCTTCAATATGACCAACCAGAGGTCAAAACACAATCGAGAATATCATCAACATGATAAACTCCAATATCACCAACGAACGATCAACGATAATCGAAAATACCTTCACACGGTAATCTCCAACACGATGAACACAGAACCACAGAGATAGATACACGAAAGAGCAAAATTCTCAAAACGCTAAACAAATCACATACAGTGGATCTCAACGAAACACAATCGACTGTTGAACGGACCTCTCATGCGTACGAACAACCAGTCGCAAATCGGCGAACATTCCAAATCATACATGGAGTGGGAATGACCAATCAGTACGGCTCAAAGTTCAAAAGTAGTAAAATCACGCTACCACCACATCAATAGAGCCACATAGTACACATGCTCCAGTTTCACAAAATCCAAAGTTCCAAAATTACATCATGTGCATGGATCTACAACACGCAACATATTTCTCTTATTCAATAAATCAACCGATCATTCCCGGATAACCAAACTACCATACTAGAGTTCGAATCTCTTTTCATCGTACCATACCGATGAAATATCCAATTCGAGAGTCTCGCTCAGAACTTCACCACGATATGCATTATGCACTAAATGCGTATGTGCATCAATCACATTTTCAAGACCAGTTTGCAATCATATAATCTTGTCACGAAAACAAATTTTCGAAAGTTCTTTCAAAATTTCCAAACCTCAAAACATAAGTTTTCGTAAGATCACGAAATCAATTTTTGAAAAATTAAACTGGCTCGCTAATGCCAAGTTTTCAATAATAGTGTCCTTCGAATCCACACGATTTCGAAGTTTTAAAAATGAAAACTATGCAAATGATTGACCACCTCCATACTCTTGTATACCAGTCCGACTCGTCACAAATTCCACTGATATTCTATCGGAAAACCACATGATAGAGTTCCACAATCTTAATATATACTCCGATGAAAACTCCTTTTTCTACTTGTAACTCGCAGCGTCAGTCATTAACCCGTCCTGGGTCACCTCAGTTATGATGTGACAAAACATTGAATAATCAGTAAATCAAACACATCGAAAGACTACCCGAGAAGTCTCGTTTGAACAAGTAAACCAAAACCCCGAAAGGTAGTAATCAAATAGATAAACGATTAGTAAAGTGTTTTACAAATCTCGGGAGTTTTAGAAAACAGAAAAGCCTTTTGAAACATTAGGGTCTCAGCCCGCATCTCATTCCGTATTACAAGAACTTTTTAAATAAAAAGTAGAAAAACCTTTTTCGGACCCCAAGTCCTGAGTTGTAAAACTATTTTAAAATCACTTGGGTCTCGGCCCAAAACCATTTTCCGTAAAACATTCGTGAAACGTTCATTTTGAAAAGTATCATTTTCAAATGCTCAAAAGCAGTTTCATGTATTTCAAAATGACTTAACATGACTACATGCTCTTCTCAATCATGCACAACATTTCTCCCAAATGCACAATTCCGTTCCAAACTTAACCGATATACTGATTTCCAAAATTATAACTTCTCAAGATCATCAATCCTGTCCCAACTCCGTCACCTTATACTGTAACGCATAATATTCTGCTGAATCTCAAAGCATGTCAACTTAGAATGGCAATAAATCTCAATGCAATTCAAGAATCCAAATACTTACAGATCGTGAAGCCGACGATTCCCCGTGATACTGGCACATGTCTCGACTCAAGAAAATACTCGACACATATATTTTCAAAACACACGTTTTGCAAACTCATTTCAACTTGAGAACACAACACATCTCTTTCAAGAGAATCACGCTAGCACCATTTGGAAAAGTTTACAACAAACCCAGTACCACACTGATAAATCACATAACCCATAAGCCCGAGTGAACAACAAAAACTCACGGCTCTAGTATTTGTCAATCGACAACTCGAATGACGCGACAAAAACACGACCCAACTCTGTAATACCCCGATTTTTCGGATATATTTTTCGTTTATATGTTGGATATCGTTGATGGATATTTGTGCTTGAGAACGTTCTGAACGTTTGATAATGTTATTGAATGTGTATATGTATTCATTGTGCCGTATGTTCGATTGGTATGTCGAGATATTGGTTGAGGATAGCTGAATATGGCTAGGCACAGCAACGATAGCGCACGCTATAAATGTTTCATTAGCGCACGCTACTGGGTACAGGTAGCGCACGCTACGAAGTATTGATAGCGTACGCTAAGAGGTTGATTACGCACGCTAAGGAGGACCCCTAACGTGCGTAACGACTTGCCGGGTTAGTTAGGAAGGTGGCCGTGTAGGCCTGTGTTGATTTTTATATTGATTAGCGCACGCTAACGCATGTTGGTTAGCGCACGCTAACATCGACGCCAATAATGGAATCTTAGCTTTGACGGGTGGACCCGGCCATGTTCGATGCGTGCGGATAAGGTCAACGAGTGTTTGTCGTGTAGAGCTAGCGCACGCTAAAGCTGTATGATTAGCGCACGCTAATTCCAGATCGGTCAAAGGAATCCGTGTCGCGGATGCTTTCGGCATGTGGGGGCACGAGTGGTAGGTGAACACTGTAGCAAGTCAACTTCGGATAGCGCACGCTAAGGTCAGTGACTTGCGTACGCTAAGCAGGATGTTTTACGTACGTTAATGCATGGGCATTACGTACGTAAGCTAGTTTACGAAGCAAGGCAGTAGCCTCTGGGCTTCGATAGCGCATGCTAACAAAGTCAGTTAGCGCACGCTAAGGCGGTAGCGCACGCTAAACATGAGATGTTAGCGCACGCTAATAATGTTTATTATAAAAGGTGGACAGACGGGTATTGTGAGGCATTTCGTCCATTCTTCTTCCTTTAGTCGGGAGAGAGAGAGTTGAGAGTTATTTGGGATTCCCAAACACTGTATAATGATAATCTTTAACAACATTAGATTGAGATCTTGGATTCAAGCCTTGTTATTCAAGATGTTCATGATTCTTTGGATGGAGTTCTAGTGTTCTTCTTTTTGGTTCGTCTAAACCGGGTAATCTTCGTATTCCTTTGTTAATGGTTCGTTTTTCTTGGATGATTACATGTGAGGAACATGTTGGATAATCATATAACGATGTTATATGGGATTTTATGGATTTTGATAAGAACTTCGAATGTTTCTTCATATTATTAAAGATGATGATTCGTTTAAATCGTTTTGAGATAGATTTCTGGATCATAATACGAGGTTGAATTCCAGATTGTGCATGTTATGATCCTTGTTACCGAGTTGGTCCGATTATTGACATGATTATTGTTCTAGGGTGATTAATCAATAGGTATAACCGTTGTGCTTCGTTGGAAGACCGTAGATTCGTTCGCCAAATTTGAAGAGCTCGTAGACGAGGACGATGAGTTCGGTGTTGGTTTTGTCGTGTGGGTATCCAGGCAAGTGTTTACTTGTTCGGTTGTAATGTTTTGATGAGTAATTCCATTTACATTTCATAAGTATTTTATGTTGTATTGCATATTGACGAATGTTCAGTGATGTTCTAAAAGGATTAGAATGCACAGTTGATGATTGTTGAGATACTTGGACAATCTTGGGAAGATTGTAGTATTCGGATATTGTTGATGTCATTTTGGATATTCTTGGTCTATGGTATACATTTCGGAAGGAAGTCCGGATAGAGGTATGTTTTGTGGTAATCGCATAGAAGATTGTGTACGGGAAGGTATTCGGTATTGAGGTATTATGTGGTATTATCGTGATATTGGGATTTTGATGAGAATCGTTGGATTACCGGAAGTGGTAAGGTTATCGTTGAGGTTATTATTCTCATGATGCATGGCATGTGAATATTTATGTTTATGTACTTGTGGTTATTTGTCGGGCATTATTGCTGACCCCGTTGTGGGACTTGTTTTTCAGGTATTGAGGACTTTGATGGTTGCGGTCGTGAGGCGAGGATTAGGACGATACCGCTATGGCATACTGTTGGGGAATCGTGTATTTTGTTGTGTATATCATTATTGATGTATATGTATCTTGGACTGTATTTCTATCCGCTGCGTGAGTTCTTTCAAATGGCTTTCGGCTTTATGCCAACTGAGTTTGATTTCAAAAACCGATTCCCTTAACCGAGTTTTTGGCCTTTTTTGTCTTGACGGTAGTTGGTGTTTTCAAATGATTTTGTGAGTTTTGGAAAATACTACCGTCACCGGCCTTTTTTGGCATTTTTGTAAATGGTTTTTAGCCTGGTGGGTTCCGGCGCGGGGCCCACGGCGTGTAATATTCCCGGATGGATCTGGGGGTGTTACAAATATGGTATCGGAGCCCAAGGTTTTGTGATAACCGGGCATGTGTGTTATGTGGCTCTACCGGTGTGGTAGTAGCGTGATGTTTGTGATGTTTTGGAACGGTGTGATTTTTGAGTACTGTCGTGGTGATGTGTGGGTTTGGGGATTGTTGGTGTTCCCGAGACTGATGAGGCAGGGAGTGAACGCCGGTGCCGTGGTCATGTGCAATGTGCGGCTCCAATCGGGAAGTGAACGCCGGTGCGAGGCACGTGCAATGTGCGGCTTTCGATGTGGAGTGGAACGCCGGTGATACGTGCATGTGACAAGGAGCGGCTCATGCGCTTTAGGTGAGGAGACACAGCGTCACAGATCCCACAAAACTCGACAGGGCTCTAAACTTGTTGTGGTCTTGGCGGAGACCAATCGTTTTCAAATTGTGATTATTCCTGTTTTGGCATTCTTGTTGTGTCGAGATTTTTTTTTAAATGGTGTCATATGCTAGTATCACGGGAGATCTTCGTCTTCACTGACCTGTAAGTATATTATTCGGTATTTATTTGGTTGCCTTGGTGATTTGGATTTTTTCTGTTGAGATGTTTGTACAGAGATTGCAAGTTTCGAGGACGAAACTTATTTTTAAGGGGGGTAGAGTGTAATACCCCGATTTTTCGGATATATTTTTCGTTTATATGTTGGATATCGTTGATGGATATTTGTGCTTGAGAACGTTCTGAACGTTTGATAATGTTATTGAATGTGTATATGTATTCATTGTGCCGTATGTTCGATTGGTATGGCGAGATATTGGTTGAGGATAGCTGAATATGGCTAGGCACAGCAACGATAGCGCACGCTATAAATGTTTCATTAGCGCACGCTACTGGGTACAGGGAGCGCACGCTACGAAGTATTGATAGCGTACGCTAAGAGGTTCGGTTACGTATGCTAAGGAGGACCCCTAACGTACGTAACGACTTGCTGGGTTAGTTCCGGAAGGTGGCCGACAGGTAGGCCCAGGTTGATTTTTATATTCAGTTAGCGCACGCTATCGCATGTTGGTTAGCGCACGCTAACATCAGATCGCCAATAATGGAATCTTAGCTTTCGGCGGGTGGACCCGGCCATGTTCGATGCGTGCCCAGATAAGGTCAACGAGTGTTTGTCGTGTAGAGCTAGCGCACGCTAAAACTGTATGATTAGCGCACGCTAATTCCAGATCGGTCAAAGGAATCCCGGTAATCGCGGATGCTTTCGGCATGTGGGGGCACGAGTGGTAGGTGAACACTGTAGCAAGTCAACTTCGGATAGCGCACGCTAAGGTCAGTGACTTGCGTACGCTAAGCAGGATGTTTTACGTACGTTAATGCATGGGCATTACGTACGTAAGCTAGTTTACGAAGCAAGGCAGTAGCCTCTGGGCTTCGATAGCGCACGCTAACAAAGTCAGTTAGCGCACGCTAAGGCGGTAGCGCACGCTAAACATGAGACGTTAGCGCACGCTAATAATGTTTATTATAAAAGGTGGACAGACGGGTATTGTGAGGCATTTCGTCCATTCTTCTTCCTTTAGTCGGGAGAGAGAGAGTTGAGAGTTATTTGGGATTCCCAAACACTGTATAATGATAATCTTTAACAACATTAGATTGAGAGCTTGGATTCAAGCCTTGTTCTTCAAGATGTTCATGATTCTTTGGATGGAGTTCTAGTGTTCTTCTTTTTGGTTCGTCTAAACCGGGTAATCTTCGTATTCCTTTGTTAATGGTTCGTTTTTCTTGGATGATTACATGTGAGGAACATGTTGGATAATCATATAACGATGTTATATGGGATTTTATGGATTTTGATAAGAACTTCGAATGTTTCTTCATATTATTAAAGATGATGATTCGTTTAAATCGTTTTTGTAACACCCCGAGATATTCGGAATAATTACAGCGCCGTAAACCCTTTAAATAAGGATTTACAAGGCTAATTAAAGAGGAAAGTGAAAATAAGACGTCAATACTGCGAAAATTCGAGTTTATGAAAACGTACAACTGGTTCAACGGGTAATTAATTCAACCATATCGAATTAATATCAAAGGACACACGTACTCGAGTACAGAAACCAAACCAAGACAACAAATCTCCAATAACAATAAACATCACTGAACCCCTTCGTCGTCACGTCATCGCGTGGTCGCTTTCCCCGCTCCTTGCTACCCGAACATCAAAACAAATGTCCACCCCGAAGGGGTTAGCAAAACAATGCTAGTACAAGTATCGTATTTAAACAATTCGAATATGCATCAACAAAACACAACAAGACATATCACACGGGCTTCCGCTAGGAACCCGACAATGCGAATCTACAAGATTCCATTACACAGCATGGGTATTCCAATGATCCAGCGCCAAAGATAGATCCCAAGATGATCCGTCGGACCAACACGAGGTGGAAATAACCCGTCCCAATGATCCAGCCCTCAGCCTAGATCCCAAGATGATCCCGTCGGACCAACACGAGGTGGACATCCGATCCAGCGCCCTCAGCATAGATCGTACAACGTATACAAATACAACTCATGCATACACATATGCCAAATCATTATGTTCATCAACATGAACATATAAACAATATACAACGAATTATCATGACAAATCAACGAAGTAAATATCATGTTCAACAACATGCATAATCATACGTATACTCCAAAAATACCGATATTAACATATCACACGATACTTGCCTCGAAGATGGCAAGAATGATATACTTCAATGCTCTCGACGCACTCGAAGGCCACCCCCTCCGATCAACATAACAAGCTCGAACCTTAACAAAAGGAACGATATACAAATCATCTCGAGTCGAACAATGGCCTAACAATTCGACCTACGGCCGAAAAGCTCAACTAAACAAGCTGCCTGGATTGCTTAGCGCGCGCTACGTATTATACGTAACGCGTGCGCTAAGTCGAATCTGTTAGCGCACGCTATCGTATAAGACTAGCGTGCGCTAGCCACAACCTGGCGATCTGGCTCATTGCCTCATAACGTCACGCTACGACGTTACGTGCGAAAACCGAACCTCGATAGCGCACGTTAACTCACACATGTTAGCGTGCGCTAATCTTGCATGGCGAATACTATGAACCGAAAACGGAGTTGAATGATGAAGAACTCATGAACCCTATGGTGATATTACAAGTTATCCTCGGGCATATCATGCTAATAAGGTTTCGGAAGATTTATGATTATGAAACACCAAAATACGGAAAGTTAACTTGATATCACAAATACACAACTATATACAAGAAATAAACTAAGTTCAATCGTCTTACGTTACAAAATACATGATTCCAACGTAAACAACGTATCAAGCGGGTAATATCCGATCACTTGATCATAAATCGATTTAAACATGCTTAGGAGTCCTTATAATAAGATGGTTCAAAGGTTCATTCGACATCTAGTACGAATCGTCAAAAGTATCCTTCTAACATGTGATGATCGATAAAAGCGAGATACTAGCTATCCAAACATGATTCAAACTTCCTCATGAACATTACTAATCATTGGTGAAGAATCACCTACCTCAAAGTAGTGAAGAACACGGATGAAAATGAAGCAATCCAACACCCAAGGCTTGAACACCAATCTCCAATGATATAAGATCTTCAATCTCGAACTAGGAGGTTGATATGGAGTGTTTAAGACGAATGGAGTTATGTTTCAAGTGCAAGAGTTCGGGTTATGGGGAAGAAAGGACTGAATTCACGAATAGGATCTGTCCTATTTATAATAAATAGCTATTAGCACGCGCTATACACTGTCCGTAGCGTGCGCTAACGGCTCACGATCTATCTGTACTCGGCACTTAGCGTGCGCTACGCATAGACCTCTAGCGTGCGCTAAGGCGTTGACTCGGCTTTTCCCGAAAGCCGTCCAGATACATTCGACAGGATCCGACAAGGGTCCCCGGCCGATCTCACCTACCGCGCGTCTCAATCAATTTGACCACGCGTGGCGTGCGCTAATTACACTCGGTAGCGTACGCTATGAAACCATGTTAGCGTACGCTACCCGTAACTGTAGCGTGCGCTACATGCACAGAATTTCAACCATATAAATCACATACACGAAATTATATGCTCGATGGCATCGGATTATGAAATATGGAGAATAGTACTCATACAAAAGTACAATTATTACAATATCACAAGTTCCAAATACATAACGAAATCTCGGGTATTACATCCTTCCTCCCTAAGAAGAAGTTTCGTCCGAAACTTAGGATGAAAACAACTCAGGATATTTAGCCTTCATACCGTCCTCCGTTTCCCAAGTGGCCTCTTCGACTCCATGTCGTGACCATTGTACTTTAACCAAATGTATTGGTTTATTCCTCAATTGTTTGATCCGGCTCTCAAGTATCTTGATAGGTCTCTCTTGAAGGTGCCATCATTAGCTATCTCGATCTCGTCGAAATCAATGACGTGGATCGGGGTCCGGTACATACTTCCAGATTGGGATACGTGAAACACATTGTGAACATGACTCGGCGATGGCGGTAAGGCCAACTCGTACGCTAAATCCCCAACTCTATCTAGGATCTCAAATGGTCCGATATATCTCGGACTAAGCTTGCCTCTCCTCCCAAAACGGAAAATCCCTCGTGTAGGAGACACCTTCAATAGCACATGATCCCCAACGTCGAACTCTAGAGGACGACGACGTACATCGGCATAAGACTTGTCGACTGCAGGCGATCAATAGTCTCTCTCGAATCAAAGCTATTTTCTCTTGAGTCTGAATAATCAATTCGGTTCCGTCCGATCAGATCCGAAGAATCATCCCAACACGAGGCGATCGGCATCTCCTCCGTACAAAGCTTCAAATGGTGCCATCTTGATAGAAGCGTGCCAGCTGTTATTGTAAGTGAATTCGATCAAGGGCAAGTGAACTTCCCAATCGGTTGACCAATCCAACGCACAAGCTCTAAGCATGTCTTCTACGGTTTGAATAGTCCTTTGGATGACCGTCTGTTTGGGGATGATAAGTCATGCTAAAGTTGAGCTCGATCCCCAAAGCCTTGTGAATCGCTTTCGGAAGTGCGACACGAAGCGACCATCTCGATCCGAAATAATGGTCTTCGGCGTCCCATGCAATCGACTATCTCGCAACAAACACTCGTGCGATCTCTCGGGTCCCCATGTATCCTTGATTCCTAGGAAATGAGCCGACTTGGTTAGTCGATCAACTACGACCCAAATCATGTTCATTCTGCTCTAGTCCTTGGCATACTTGTGATGAAATCCATCGAAATGTCCTCCCACTTCCATTCGGGGATCGGAAGCGGCTTTAACATCCGTGGTCGCTGATATTCAATCTTAATCTGCGACAAGTCAAACACTTGAAACGTACTCTGCTACGTCCTTCTTCATATTCCCCACCGAAGTTTTGTTTAAGATCCTTATACATCTTCTTCTGCCGGGTGAATAGAATAGGGCGTCTTATGAGCTTCTTTGAGAATAGTTCGTCTCAAATCATCATTATCGGGAACGCAAAGTCGACTTTGAAATCTCAGAACTCCATCATCCTGTATCACGAATCCTGGGGCTTTTCCTTTCTTTACTTCATCACATAATCGAAGGATCAGGGAATCGCCCAACTGCTTGGACTTGATCTTCTCGACTAGTGATGAAGTCAGTTCCATCACATAAAGTCGCCCTTGGATTCCTGGTGCCCATACTTCAATCCCTTCGCGGATCAGTTCCCGTTGAATACTGGTTTGGGATGTAAGTGCTTCCAACACTCGAAGAGAAACAGGTTTACGGCTCAATGCATAGTCTACTTCATTTGCTTTCACCGGATGATAGTGTATCTCTTAGTCGTAATCCTTGATCAATTCCAGCCACCTTCTTTGCCTCCTGTTTAATTCCTTATGAAAATGTATTTGAGGCTCTTATGATCCGTAAAGATCGACAATGAGTGCCGTCTGGATAATGTCGCCAAATTTTCAAAGCAAAAACCACAGTGCTAGCTCCAGATCATGAGTCGGATAATTAACCCGACGGTTTCAACTGCCGAGAAGCATAAGCAATCACCTTATCCTTCTGCATCAACACACAACCCAAACCCTGATTTGAAGCGTCGCTGTATACCATGAATCCATCAGTTCCTTCTGGCAGCGCTAATATAGGTGATGTCGTCAGCCTCTCTTTAAGTTCGTCAAAACCAGCCTGGCATCTCTCATTCCACGTGAACTTTTGAGTTTTCTGTAACAGCTGAGTGAGCGGACGAGCAATTTTGGAAAATCCCTCTACAAAGCGGCGATAATATCCCGCTAGTCCTAAGAAGCTTCGGACTTCCTTCACGTTCTTAGGAGCTTCCCATTCCAACATTGCTCCGACTTTCTTCGGGTCCACCTGAACTCCATCGGCGGATATCACATGCCCAAGGAAGGTTACTTCCTTAAGCCAGAACTCGCATTTAGCAAATTTTGCATATAGCTGTTCCTTTCTCAAGATGCTCAAAACCACACGTAAATGATCAGCATGCTCCTCTGCGTCCCTCGAATATATCAAAATGTCGTCAATGAAAACGACCACAAATTTATCCAAGTATTCCAAGAATACCCGATTCATCAATTGCATGAATACCGCAGGAGCATTGGTAAGTCCGAATGGCATCACCACAAATTCATAATGCCGTCGGGATCCAAAGCGATTTGGTATATCCGATTCCTTAATTCTCAATTGGTGGTATCACGATCGCAAGTCAATCTTCGAGAATACCTCGCCCCTTGCAGTTGATCAAACAAGTCGTCGATCCGAGGTATAGGATACTTATTCTTGATCGTCATCTTGTTAAGCTCCCGTAATCAAGACACGGTCGGAGGGATCCGTCTTTCTTAGGACAAAGAGAGCAGGCGCTCCCCAAGGGGAAACGCTCGGTTGAATATAGCCCTTCTGTAACAATTCCTCCAGTTGCTTCTTGAGTTCATACATCTCGGTTGGCGCCATGCGGTATGGTGCCACTGGAAATAGGGGTTGCTCCGTGCTCTAATTCGATGGTGAATTCCACTTCTCTTTGCGGGGTAACCGGGTAGCTCGTCAGAAATACATCGAGAACTCATTCACAATCGAAATAGACGAGAGCTCTATTCCTTCCTCTTTCCTCATGGCATAGCACCAAAGTCCGTGACATCCCCGCTTGATAATTTCACGCTTTCATTGCCTTGATCAATTTCCCGAGCTTCGGTCTCCATCCTCGGAATAAGTGTTCGATCCGTCATCGCAATGATGGAAATGACTCTCTCTCGGTAATTCAACACACTCCATAACGGTTGAGCCAATCATCTCCGAGAATTAAATCGTCACCGCATATGTCAACTACAATAAGATTCGATGGCCAATCTCCCTTCTATAGATCTGGGAAATCCCTAGCTTCTAGTGTTCCCACAATTTTCTCTCCGCTCGGTAATCCCACAACATAAGGTTCACAATTATACAAGCACGATATGTTCAAACGATTAACACAGTTCAAAGATATAAAAGAATGCGTAGCTCCCAATCGAACAAGACACTAGCTGGTTGCAAAAGGATCTCAATCGCACGATGCAACGGCAGTGTTCAGTCGTCGAGATCTCCTCATTTCGCATAGCGCGGAGGAACGGACCCAAGATTGGATGTCTCTCTCTTCCTGCCGCTGAAATCCACTCACGTGTCTGGTTCACACTTATCTCCTTAGGAACCGGCCGGAGTGCGGGTGCCAACAGATCTAGTAGCGGCTCCACAGAAAGCCGCACGGTGCCCTTCTTGCCCACAATCGTAACAAGTCACAGAAGATGCGGGGCAATCTCTTCGAATATGCCTGCTCGACCAAAATTGTAGCATTTCCTTGATGCGTCCGAAATCACGATCTTTGTCAGGAACTTCTTTCCGCCTTTAGAAGGATGTGGAGGTTTCCTATCCGAATAAAGGAAGACTGGCCCTTGCGGGCCCCACCACTCTTGTTTTCTGCAAAGTGCCGGTCACCTTCGCTTCTTTGCCTCTACCGATTTCTCCACCGCCGCCTCTTTCATGTCGTAGGCCGCTTTGTCTTGGTATGTCGCAACGTAGTACACTCGAATCCGACATGTCTCTTTGAATCTCCGCTTCATCCGCATATCAAAATGAAAAATCTTTTACGCCTCCGTTCGACCAAGTGTCGCACACAAGTCGGTGATGATTAAAGGTTTTAATTACATCCATCAGATGCCTCCGAACTCTGTGGTGAGAAAAACTCTCGGATCTTCGCCTCTAACCGGACGAGGACAATCGTGCTTCCATCATTTGTTTGAATTCCGTCCAATCCGCATTATGGTTCTCGGGTCGAATAGCCTCCCACCAGTCAAAGGCCTCCCGAGTCGAGAAAATACTGGGCAATGGGAACCTTAGGTCCTCGGGACGATTAAGACCCGCGAATATCTTTTCCAACTCCTTGAGCCGGTGATCCCAAGTAAGTGCCTCGGAGATCCGTCAAATTTTGGCGGGTGCAATTTAACCACCTTAGCAAGCCATCTGTCTCCCGGTTATCCTCATGGTGTCTGCTTTGTCCCATCGCCGTCTGCATGATCAACGACACAGGCGAATCGGTTTATCTGCGCCACCACTGTTGAAGCACTCGGCATGTTCGGATTTGCGTCATCATTCGCTGATCCTTGCCGCCCTCGAGAATGGGAATCGGTTCGACTAGCCGATAGTTACGGGGTAGTTGCGGAATCCTCATGTCTCATATTACCACGTCCGCGTCCACGACCGCGTCGCGTCCACGACCTCCTCTCAACATACCGTAAACGAAATTTCTCAATATACAGAACAAAATTTTTGAAATAAAGTCCGTCAATACTCACAAAGCGGTAATTAAGTAAAGCGGTAGTATAAGAGATTAAGAGACTTACAACCACGGTCCACATGACGACTTGGTTTGAGCGGTGATGTTACAAACAACCCGTAAATCAAATAACGTAAATGACTCCAAATAAAACCCATTGCCAAGATATCCATAAATCTTAGCTCCGATACCATATTCGTAACACCCCGAGATATTCGGAATAATTCTGCCGTAAACCCTTTAAATAAGGATTTACAAGGCTAATTAAAAAGGAAAGTGAAAATAAGGCGTCAATCTGCGAAAATTCGAGTTTATGAAAGCGCATAACCGGGTTCAACGGGTAATTAATACAACCATATCGAATTAATATCAAAGGACACACGTACTCGAGTACGTAAAACCAAACCAAGACAACAAATCTCCAATAACAATAAACATCATGAACCCCTTCGCCGTCACGTCGATCTTGTATTGTTTCCTGCTCCTTAGCTACGAACATCAAAACAAATGTCCACCCCCGAAGGGGTTAGCAAAACAATGCTAGTACAAGTATCGTATTTAAACAATTCGAATATGCATCAACAAAACACAACAAGACATATCACACGGGCTTCCGCTACGGGAACCCGACAATGCGAATCTACAAGATTCCATTACACAGCATGGGTATTCCAATGATCCAGCGCCCTCAGCATAGATCCCAAGATGATCCCGTCGGACCAACACGAGGTGGAAATAACCCGTCCAATGATCCAGCGCCCTCAGCCTAGATCCCAAGATGATCCCGTCGGACCAACACGAGGTGGACATCCGATCCAGCGCCCTCAGCATAGATCGTACAACGTATACAAATACAACTCATGCATACACATATGCCAAATCATTATGTTCATCAACATGAACATATAAACAATATACAACGAATTATCATGACAAATCAACGAAGTAAATATCATGTTCAACAACATGCATAATCATACGTATACTCCAAAAATACCGATATTAACATATCACACGATACTTGCCTCGAAGATGGCAAGAATGATATACTTCAATGCTCTCGACGCACTCGAAGGCCACCCCCTCCGATCAACGTAACAAGCTCGAACCTTAACAAAAGGAACGATATACAAATCATCTCGAGTCGAACAATGGCCTAACAATTCGACCTACGGCCGAAAAGCTCAACTAAACAAGCTGCCTGGATTGCTTAGAGCGCGCTACGTATTATACGTAACGTGCGCTAAGCTGAACTGTTAGCGTACGCTATCGTATAAGACTAGCGTGCGCTAGCCACAACCGGCGATCTGGCTCATTTGCCTCATAACGACGCTACGACGTTACGTGCGAAAACCGAACCTCGATAGCGCACGTTAACTCACACATATTAGCGTGCGCTAATCTTGCATGGCAGAATACTATGAACCGAAAACTGAGTTGAATGATGAAGAACTCATGAACCCTATGGTGATATTACAAGTTATCCTCGGGCATATCATGCTAATAAGGTTTCTGGAAGATTTATGATTATGAAACACCAATATACGGATAGTTAACTTGATATCACAATTCCTCTACGATCTTCAAGAAATAATCTAAGTTCCATCGTCTTACGTTCCAAAATACATGATTCCAACGTATACAACGTATCAACTGGGTAATATCCGATCACTTGATCATAAATCGATTTAAACATGCTTAGGAGTCCTTATAATAAGATGGTTCAAAGGTTCATTCGACATCTAGTACGAATCGTCAAAAGTATCCTTCTAACATGTGATGATCGATAAAAACGAGATACTAGCTATCCAAACATGATTCAAACTTCCTCATGAACATTACTAATCATTGGTGAAGAATCACCTACCTCAAAGTAGTGAAGAACACGGATGAAAATGAATCAATCCAACACCCAAGGCTTGAACACCAATCTCGATGATATAAGATCTTCAATCTCGAACTAGGAGGTTGATATGGAGTGTTTAAGGCGAATGGAGTTATGTTTCAAGTGCAAGAGTTCGGGTTATGGGGAAGAAAGGATTGAATTCACGAATAGGATCTTTGTCTATTTATAATAAATAGCTATTAGCACGCGCTATACCTTTGTCCGTAGCGTGCGCTAACGGCTCACGATCTATCTTGTACTCGGCACTTAGCGTGCGCTACGCATAGACCTCTAGCGTGCGCTAAAGGCGTTGACTCGGCTTTTCGAAAGCCGTCCGGATACATTCGACGAGGATCCGACAAGGGTCCCCGGCCGATCTCACCTACCGCGTCTCAATCAATTTGACCACGCGTAGCGTGCGCTAATTACACTCGGTAGCGTACGCTATGAAACCATGTTAGCGTACGCTACCCGTAGCCTGTAGTGTGCGCTACATGCACAGAATTTCAACCATATAAATCACATACACGAAATTATATGCTCGATGGCATCGGATTATGAAATATGGAGAATAGTACTCATACAAAAGTACAATTATTACAATATCACAAGTTCCAAATACATAACAGAAATCTCGGGTATTACAGTTTTGAGATGGATTTCTGGATCATAATACGAGGTTGAATTCCAGATTGTGCATGTTATGATCCTTGTTACCGAGTTGGTCCGATTATTGACATGATTATTGTTCTAGGGTGATTAATCAATAGGTATAACCGTTGTGCTTCGTTGGAAGACCATAGATTCGTTCCAGTCGGGGCTGAAGAGCTCGTAGACGAGGACGATGAGTTCGGTGTTGGTTTTGTCGTGTGGGTATCCAGGCAAGTGTTTACTTGTTCGGTTGTAATGTTTTGATGAGTAATTCCATTTACATTTCATAAGTATTTTATGTTGTATTGCATATTGACGAATGTTCAGTGATGTTCTAAAAGGATTAGAATGCACAGTTGATGATTGTTGAGATACTTGGACAATCTTGGGAAGATTGTAGTATTCGGATATTGTTGATGTCATTTTGGATATTCTTGGTCTATGGTATACATTTCGGAAGGAAGTCCGGATAGAGGTATGTTTTGTGGTAATCGTACATAGAAGATTGTGTACGGGAAGGTATTCGGTATTGAGGTATTATGTGGTATTATCGTGATATTGGGATTTTGATGAGAATCGTTGGATTACCGGAAGTGGTAAGGTTATCGTTGAGGTTATTATTCTCATGATGCATGGCATGTGAATATTTATGTTTATGTACTTGTGGTTATTTGTCGGGCATTATTCGACCGTTGTGGGACTTGTTTTTCGGGTATTGAGGACTTTGATGGTTGCGGTCGTGAGGCGAGGATTAGGACGATCGGCTATGGCATCTTGTTGGGAATCGTGTATTTTGTTGTGTATATCATTATTGATGTATATGTATCTTGGACTGTATTTCTATCCGCTGCGTGAGTTCTTTCAAATGGCTTTCGGCTTTATGCCAACTGAGTTTGATTTCAAAAACCGATTCCCTTAACCGAGTTTTTGGCCTTGTTTGTCTTGACGGTAGTTGGTGTTTTCAAATGATTTTGTGAGTTTTGGAAAATACTACCGTCACCGGCCTTTTTTGGCATTTTTGTAAATGGTTTTTAGCCTGGTGGGTTCCGGCGCGGGGCCCACGGCGTGTAATATTCCCGGATGGATCTGGGGGTGTTACAAACTCGACCCAAATGCCTAGGTTTTCTCAACCTAAGCTCTGATGCCATATTCTGTAACACCACCAGATTTAAACGGAAATATTACAGCGTTGTGGGCCCCGAGATGGAACCCACAAGGTTAAAAGAAATTTTCACAAACATTTACAAATGCCCAAGAGGCTAACGACAGTACTATCTTAAAAAATATTCGAAGGCGTTATAAAACTTGTTTATCAAAAGCGCCGTAAAACCTCATTTTGAAAAGGGCAAGGCCCAATGGCCGGAACTCAATGGTTTAGAAAACGATTTCCAAAGTAACTCAAGTTACTAGATATCAAAAAGTCATTTAAAATACTCACGCAGCGGGAAAAGACAATGGTTAAAAGTACTCTAGCAGCGGAATACAGCAACTGATCAGGAAATTCAATACAAAAACATGCCCTAGCCAGTATCCTCTGGGAAACTCATCTCTCCACGACCACTACAAGCTCGATATTTCAAGAACCTAAAAAGAAAGCCCATGACGGGGTCAGCCATAATATCCAACAATGATAACCATCACATCAGATTAATAATTACATACCAATGAGAATACAAAATAAGAATACGACCAATGTAATCTTATCGTAGTAACTTAACTTACTCAAATAATTCTCATCAGATCTCGTACTCGATTAACCATTAAACTCGAACATAATATCTGTATTGTACTTCAAACAATACTCAAGATTCTCAAACTATCATAACCAACTCACGATACGGAAATATACCAGTTCTGACCAATACAATCCATCGGATAGCATCATCAAATCCCAAGACGATAACTGATTGTCCATCACAAGACGAATACCAAAGGAAATATGGAACATACCTCAAGATATGAACTGCCACAACGAAACCACGTCAGCCTAATCCAAGATAAGATTAACACAACGTACGGACACGGTCCTAACACAAGACCTACAAATGCATACTCATATGACAACGTCAATATGCTCAAAACAATAACAACAGTGTATACTCAATGGAAATCCCATGATCCAGCGCCCTCAGCATAGATCCCAAGATGATACTACAAGATCAACACGAGGTGGATAACCAACAATATACACATGCACAAAAACACGTATAAAACCAACGATACGAATCCACATGATTCCATCAACACAATACTGGATAATCCAACGATCCAGCGCCCTCAGCATAGATCCTCATGATCCCATCGGATCATTTACAACATAAACAATACAATCATGCATACACATATGCAACTCAATATGTTCATCAACATGAACGACATATGAATCAAAACAAGAACGACACTATGATGACACAACTAAGACGACTTCATGTTCAGCAACATGAATGACAACCTGCATGATCAACATCATCAACACTAAACCGAATCAAACTAAGATACTTGTCCCGAGTCCTTCAGGAGAAATCTCGATGTCAAATCATCACCGGCGATTATCCTCAATGCTCGAAAATTTAAATGTACCATGGACTATAGATACTCATATCCTCGTTTTTATTGCAACGTAACCTCGATACCCGAACGTACCAATAACTGAGATAAAGCATATACATTATGATTTACCTCTCAGAATTGGAAGGACGATATACAAACCAAATACCCCGAGTTCACAATAATAATCATCGCTATATGCATTATAAACGTAATGAAATCGAAACCATTCATTAAATATTATAACTGAGCAAGTAATAACTTGCCTCGATACCGATACCACGAAGCTGTTACCGAACCCATTGCCTTTGTCTACGAGCTCCTCAGCCCCGATAAAAGCAACACAACGGTCGTAATCCACGATCAATTATCGCAACCTAATGCAATAATCAAATGACAACACATCCGATAATAATCAACAACCGACAAAACCAACCAATCGAACTCAACGGTTCAACAAAAACCTCGAATAAACGCAGTCTGAACAAACCAAATTAAACCATCACGAATTCATAATCACAACACAAAAATACTGCACTGTCTGCCTACTTAGCGCACGTTAAACGCATAACGTCGCGTTCGATAAGTTGCTCCCGTTAGCGTGCGCTAGCCAGTAAGCTTAGCGTGCGCTAATGCTGTACAGTGGCATGCATTCCAAGCATCGTCTAACACTTCCATCATATCAATGATCAACTCATCTCGATATTAAGGATTTCATAACATATTCGATTCCAACTTTAATCTTTAAACACGAATCAACAAGATTCCTTCTTGTTCATATTTGGTAAATTCATAGAACAATTTACCGGTTATTATCATGAATAATCATATTCTAAAATCATCCGTAACCTTTCCAAATTCCAGTTTTTATTCATAAAAATCATGACATATATAATTCAATAGTTCTTCAAGAACACGAATTATCCGAATTCACGTTCATGATCCATAAAATGACATAATCCGATGTGTTCTAACATATAAAAATCTTTATTCATCATGTTCTTCGACATACAATTCATATAACTTCAAGAATCACAACGAAACCACCATAATCGTTACCATACGAAGTAACCAACGACAAAACATCAAAAATCCGAATTGAAGAAGGGAATTACATCAACATATCTCTTGAATTCCATCCAGAACCATACGAAACATATCAATACTCATATATTGATAACAACACTAACTTAGTTCGGTAATCCAACTCGTTATCATGCTCATCAACTCGAATATATGATAATCATCAACTCAAGAACATTAATAATCAATCCAAATGAAATCCAAAGAGTGATTACCTTTTTGAAGGAATGGATTGATTTCCAAGGTTGAATCCATTTCCAAGAATCGCCAATGATTTAAAGAACAAAGCTTTAATCCATGATTTCCATCTTTAATCTTGTTAAAGAGGATCATCCCTCAGTGTTTAGGAACTCCAAATGTCCTCCCAAGGTTCTCTCTATCGGTTGCAAGAAGGATATGGACGAAATGAGGAATGACAGCCAACTACTCATATATATACACAGTACATTATTAACGTACGCTAACCTCTTCATTTAACGTATGTTACCAATTTAGCGTGCGCTAACATCTCATGTTTAGCGTGCGCTACAGCCTTAGCGTACGCTAACTGACTTTGTTAGCGTGCGCTATCGCAACCCAGAGGCTACTGCCTCGCTTCGTAAACCAGCTTACGTACGTAATGCCCATGCATTAACGTACGTAAAATATCATGTCTAGCGTACGCAAGTCCTTGCCCTTAGCATGCGCTATCCGAAGTTGACTTACTACAGTATTCACCTACCACTCGTGCCCCCACATGCCGAAAGCATCCGCGATTTCCTGGATTCCTCTGACCGATCTGGAATTAGCGTGCGCTAACCATACGGTTTAGCGTGCGCTAGCCCTACATGACAAACACCCGCTGACCTTATCTGGACATGCGTCACAAGTGGCCGGGTCCACTCGCCGAAAGCGAAGATTCCCTGTCGGACGATCTGATATTAGCGTACGCTAACCATCCTTGGTAGCATGCGCTAAATGCCGATAAACATCAACCCGGGCCTACCTATCGGCCGCCTTCCAAACCTTTCCCAGAATGCCTTACGTACGTTAAGGATCCTCCTTAGCGTACGTAATGCGAACCTATTAGCGTACGCTAACTGCACCACGTAGCGTGCGCTACTCATACCTCGTAGCGTGCGCTAAGCATATTTCATAGCGTGCGCTAACGTGACTGTACTTAGCCATTTTCAGCTATCCTCGTCCAACATCACGACATACCAAATGCGAACATACGGCATACTGAATACATATACTCGACACATTATATCCTCAAGTGCAGTTATCGACCAAATACAACAATTATACCAAAACTGACATCTCAGTCCTTAATTTATTTTATCCATACTTTACAGAAACCACGCTGTAAAATATAACTCGGATAAAATAATATTAAACAACAATAGTAGAAATTCCGGATATTACATTATAGAGGTTCGGCCAAACGTGCCTACGTCCTCTCTCGATGTATCTTTTTCAATAGGCTAAAGATCAAAACCTCTGCACCTCTCTTCTATCGGTCGAGGGATTACCATTACAAGCTCGTCTTCTATCGGTCCGAGTAAAACCGTTTTTCCTTTTCTATTGAATAAGGAATCAACCACTCTAGCTTTCTATTGGTACTAGATAACTAAGATAGCGATTGTGATTCTAACAATGTCGGATCCTTGATCCTAATAACACCGAATCCAATCGTATCTTTTCTTTTTCTCACTCGTGTATGATTTTGTGTATAACACTCAATCACTCTAATTTAAGCTCAAGAACAACAACTATAATGTTTACAATGATATCTCAAGTATATATGAATTGCTCAATGTTGTTGTGTGGAATGATACCAACTCATTTGGTATTTATAGCCTTCTTCCACAAACTAGCCGTTACTGCCAGTTGTTATTAGCGTGCGCTAGGTGTCTTTCCTTAGCGTGTGCTATCACATGTATTTAGCCTTTAGCGTACGTTATGTACTGTTACGTACGTTAACGTCTTTCCAGTTTCAGTCCAGTGGCTACTGTCTCTGGCTGTTAGCGTGCGCTAACACTTCCATTGTTGCGTGCGCTAATCGTGCATCATTGTATGCGTCATATATCCGTTAATGCTTTTTGACTTGTAGCAGATTCTCCCAAACGGATTGATTGACTTGATTCAAACTGATATTTAGCGTGCACTAAATATCATCTCTTGCGTGCGCTAAATATCATCTCTTGCGTGCGCTAAGCTTACTTCAGTGCATACGTCATTCTGTGTTTGAATCTCTTCACAACGGTAACAAGTCTTCGATAGCGTGCGTTAATCATCACGTGTAGCGTGAGCTATCCTCATCAGGTGACTTCACTTCAGGTTACTCCGAACTCGTCTGATCTGCAGCCGGGACCCGTTAGCGTGCGCGAACTTATATATCTAGCGTTCGCTAGCTTTGTATTTTATCCAGCTTTTTGCGTTTTCGATTCCTTCGTCGGTTTGCTTCGCCTTTGTTGTTTTGTTTTGTTTAGCAACTTAATCATCAAAACATTATTTATGAATATGTGGAATAAATATTCCGACAAGCTTCTGGAATATGACTCTTCACACTCCATAATGTAACGTCCGAATTAAATGAGACTATTTATGGAGGTAACTCTTGAGCTGAAGGATTAAAGAGAATTAATGACACTTTAATTTGTAGTAACTTCCCACCTGATGGAGTGGAATTGGACCCTATAAAAGGGGGCCTTATTCATTTCATTTCATAATATAGAACATACAACATACAACAGAACAAATAGAGCATACCGCATATTGCAGCATATTTCTTTCTTGTTTTTCATTCCCAGTTTCCAGCACTTAACGTTCGCCGGAGTTCTGAGTTTTAGAGAGCACCTAACTCAGAAACGTGTAGCAGTTGTATCTTGGGGACATATTTCCTGAGCCGTCTGCTCTTATACGGGGCAAAATTATCTTACGGAAAGAGTTTTACTCGCCTCTGCTAAAGTTGTGTTTTTCAGTTCAGCTTTTAATTTATTTAGATTGTATTAGGTTGCCTTTATTGTAATTTTTATTGTAATTACATTGTTGGAAATTCAAGAACCAACAATATATATATATATATATATATATATATGTGTGTGTGTGTGTGTGTGTGTGTGTGTTTGTGTTGGTGATTTACATCTGACTACCTTTTTAGATAGTCTAATTACAGTTTAGTCCCTATTGTTTCAGATATTACAATGAAGGACAAACTTTGCACTGTCCAGAAACTATATTTACAACTAAGGACAAAAGTCAAACTTTCAGATGATGTCACTGGAGAGAGTACTGATATTTCGGATTTGCCCTTTTGTTTTTCCTTTTCTTTTTTACCCATTTATTTTTCGCCTCACGTGGGTGGCACATGCTGGACCTCATTGTAATATATATAACACTTTTGGACTTCAGTGTAATAAATTTCAAACTTTCTAGAAAAAAATATTTTTTCCAAAAAAGAAAGTATTTTCTAGAAAAAAATAAAGAAAAAAATTATTTTCTGGGAAAAAAATTATCTTTTCGAAAAAATATTATATTATGGAATTTTTTATTTTCTTCGAAAAAATAAAAAATATTTTCTGGAGAAAGAATTATTTGTTGGCAAAATAATATTTTTTTGAAATAAAATTATTTTCTGGAAAAAATAATTATTTTTCCGAAAAAATAAAATTATTTGCTGGAAAAAAATAAAAAAAATATTTTTGCGAAAAAATAAAATTAATATATTTTCTGGAAAAAAATATTATTTTTTCGAAAAAATAATTTCTGTAAAAAAAATATTTTTGCGAAAAAATAAAAAAATATATTTTCTGGAAAAAAAATTATATTTCGAAAAAAAATTATTTTTTGAAAAACGAATATTTTTTAAAAGAAATGTATTAGCCAAACACTTTAATAACTTATAAGCTATTTGTTTCATATGAAATGTATTTTAAAAGAAATGTTTTATCAAGTAAATAGAGGGGCATTTTCGTCTTTTTAATGGAAGTCAACACCAAATCAGATTTTTATCCTTCGCTGTAATTTATGAAATAATAGGGACTAAAGTGTAAAGAGACCATCTAATAGGGTAGTTGGCTGTAATTTCCTCATATATATATAAATTCGATAGAGACAAATGACAAGGTAGAAGTCTACGTTGGATGTAGCAATATTTAGTAGAGGTAATACAACCATATAGCCACTTTGATTAGGTGGAATACAATATTTGTCAAGAAACTTTATATTGTCAAATTCTAGCCATTTTCAGGTCTTTGGGACAATTTTACCCTTACTTTTCCTTTTTTTTTCTCTTTTCCTTTTCAACTTCTCTCTTTTCTCTTCTTTTTTTTCCATTTTTTCTTCTTCATTTCTATTCTCTTCTCTTTTCTCTTTTTTCTCTCTCCCTTTCTCTCTCTTTCCCTCTTTCCTTCTCGTTTCTTCATTTTTTTCTCTTCTCTCTCTCTCTTTTCTTTTGTTTTCCTCACCTCTCTCTCTCTCTTCTATTTTTCTCTCTCTATTTCTCTCTCTCTATCTCGCTTTTCCTGTTCATCTTTCTCCTCTTTTTTTTTTCATTCTTTTCTCATATATTCTTCTTCCTCCGATTTCGCCGGCGTTCTCCTCTCGCCGCCGTTCTTTGATTTCTCATCTCTTCTTTATCCTCTGATTTCGCCGGCGATCTCCTCTCTCTTGCTCCGATTTTGCGACTTGACTTGAATTCGATTTTGAGGTATTATTTAGTATTTTGTCGGTATTATTTCCGTTGTCGTCGTTGTTTTGGATTGGTTGCTGTGGTTGTTGTTGTGTTTTTGTATTGGGCTATGTTTATCGATTTTGTACTGTTTTTGCATGATTTTACGATTTTATTTTTTTGTTACGATTTATTTTTTTCATAATTATTTTATTATTATTTGTGGATTTCGTAACGAAACGATTGGTTATGCTTTTGTTTTGGTGTTACGACTTGTTAAGATTTTATTAATTTCATTACGAATTTATATTTTCGTATAATTTAGTGTGTTGCGATTCCCTTTATTTCGTACCAAAATGAGTGTTTACGGGTTTGTTTATATGTTACGATTTGTTGATTTCGGAACAAAATATTTTTGTTACGATTTTGTTTTTGTGTTACGATTTCTGGATTTCGTAATGAAATGATTTGTGACGATTTTTTTATCGTGTTATGATTTGTTGATTTCATAACACAACGAATTGTTACAGCGTGATCATGTTATGTTACGATTTGTTGATTTTGTAACTGTGTGATCATGTAGGACAGTGGGATCAAAACGGGTTTTTACGGGTTTGTTTATATGTTACGATTTGTTGATTTCGTAACAAAACATTTTTGTTACGATTTTGTTTTTGTGTTACGATTTCTGGATTTCGTAACGAAAAGATTTGTGACGATTTTGTTATCGTGTTACGATTTGTTGATTTCATAACACAACGAATTGTTACTGCATGATCATGTTGTGTTACGATTTGTTGATTTCGTAACTGTGTGATCATGTAGGACAGTGGGACCAAAACGAGTTTTTACGGGTTTGTTTATATGTTACGATTTGTTGACTTCGTAACAAAACATTTTTGTTACGATTTTGTTTTTGTGTTACGATTTGGATTTCGTGAAAAGATTTGTGATGCTTTGTTATCGTGTTACGATTTGTTGATTTCATAACACAACGAATTGTTCTGCGTGATCATGTTGAGGGTACATTGCCAATTGGGGTCGAACATAAAGCAATGGATCGATTGCGAAAAGGTAAAACTAAAACTATTGCATTTTTTTCGTATCAACATTCTGTTTATCTGTTACGATTGTATGAATTCGTATCACTTTGTCATGATACTATGTTACGAATTTATGATTTCGTATCACGTTGTCATAATTTCATGTTATGATTTTGTGAATTCTTATCAGTTTGTTATGATTTGATGTTACGAATTTATTTTCGTCTCACTATGCCTTGTAGGTGGTAGCCATCTGCAACTACAAAGAACACTGGGGCACGCTCCTAATGGATCTCAAAAGGCAAAAATTGGTGTTGTACGATTCATTTCAGTGGATATTCGAGGATCATCACATCACAAACCCATTGCAAGGCTACTCCCTCAGATATTGAAGGAAATCGGATACTTCCAGCATCATCGCATAAAAAAACCGATTCAACACAGTGGGAGTTGACTTTACCACCAAAGACAAAGAATCCTTTCAAACAACAAGGTAATGTAAAATGTGGGCTCTATGCATTGAAGTATGTGAAGCAGATCCTGTCGAGTACCCCACTGCCCAAAAACTTGAAAAAAGAACAGGACACCCATAATTATCGTGACCACATTGCGAGAACTATATTTGCTCACAGCACCGAGGAACCCATTCCCATGGTATTAGAAAGTAATTTTTGAAACAATATTTCTATGGCCTGTTTTGTAAGAGTTACGCATTATTAGATGTTACTCTGTTACGAAATTCATATTTCGTATCCTGTTTTGTAAGAGTTTCATATTATTAGATGTTACTCTCTTACGAAATTCATATTTCGTATCCTGGTTTGTAAGAGTTATAATTTTGTAACAAATAATTTTCAAGCCACGTCTGAGTCGAGTAATAACGATGCACATATGACACTGGAGATTGTCAGGCGAAACTGCACAAACATACCAGAAAGTAATAAGATAACTATAAACACAATAAATTTTAGTTACGAAATGTTAAATTCGTAACTAGTAACACCAGTCAATATGGTAACCCAGTTACGAAATGATATGTTCGTAACATCGAAGAATAATGTTAAGAATATCACAGATTCGTAACATATCATATAAAAAAATCATAACCATTAAAAAAACATGTTACGAATAACACAATTTCGTAACAAGGTAACAAATTATTTCGTTACGTAACGCAAATCGTAACACAAAAAGAAATCGTAAGAAATTATTTCATTATGAAATCCACAAATCGTAACACAAAAACAAAATCGTTCAAAATGTTTTGTAACGAAATCATCAAATCTTAACATAAAAACAAAATCGCTAAAAATCATTTTGGTTCGAAATAGACAAATTAACACACTAAATTGTACGTAAAGATAAATTCGTAATGAAATTAATAAAATCTTAACAAGACGTAATACCAAAACAAAATCTATTCGGGTCTTCACAACAAAAAACTATCAACCAAATCTATTCGGGTCTTGAGAACCGTAGAACTCTCCCTTTGACCTGGAACCACAAGGCTGTTTCATCAACCTCCGGATGTGGTGTCACTTGGCCAGATATCATGTAATGTAGAGCCCTGCCGGATCTCGAGACAATGTCGGGGAGCTTCATGAATGCCCCAATTGCTGATTGCCTCAATTCTTTGATTGATTTTTTGCTGAATGAATCGAGGACACACCGTATATCCTTCACTGTGCTCTCACCACCGGTTACCATGATCCGGTGGTGCTCGTCTGCCAGATTCTTTCGTTTGAAAACCCATTTGTTCTACAAAAAACAAACACTTTAACCAAATCAATAATTCAGAAAATGTATCCCATGTTACGAAATTGCAAACAACATTACGAAATGATAATTTTGTAACACCAGCTATTCGTAACAGCAGATTTTACACTCTTACTAAATCGCACAAAGAAACAAAACAAGCATCACATGATGTTACGAACTGTGAAAATTCGTAACATGTAAACCAAAAGTCCAATACAAAAAATTTCAAATCGGTACAGATGTGTTACAAAGATATAAAATCGTAACAGAATATGCAATACGAAATTCTATTTTCGTAACATGGGTAACAGATCTGAATGCTAGAATAAAATTGAAATTATCTTCATTTGATTTTCATCGTAACTCCTTTTAAATACAAATGGGCCAGATTCTGTCGTTTGCAAACCCATTTGTTCTGCAAAAAAACAAACAATTTAACCAAATCAATAATTCAGAAAATGTAACCCATGTTACGAAATTACAAACAACATTACGAAATGATAATTTCGTAACAGGTGTCATAACACATATAAAAGGTACATGTTACGAAATTATAAACCGTAACATCAGAATTTACAATGTAACTAAATCTCACAAAGAAACACAACAAGCATCACATGATGATACAAAGTTCATGATACTTCGTAACATGTATAGGAAACATTCAATACGAGATTATCAAAACGGCACAAAAGTGTTACGAAATTCAAATTTCGTAACTTAACATAAACTTCTCACATTGCAGAGTCAGTTACGTATTGATAAATTCGTAACACCAGCTATTTGTAACAGCAGATTTTACACTCTTACTAAATCGTACTAAGAAACAAAACAACATCACATGACGTTACGAACTGTGAAAATTCGTAACATGTAAACCAAAAGTCCAATACAAAAAATTTCAAATAGGTACAGATGTGTTACAAAGATATAAAATCGTAACAGAATATGCAATACGAAATTCTATTTTCGTAACATGGGTAACAGATCTGAATGCTAGAATAAAATTGAAATTATCTTCATTTGATTTTCATTGTAACTCCTTTTAAATACAAATGGGCCAGATTCTGTCGTTTGCAAACCCATTTGTTCTACAAAAAACAAACAATTTAACCAAATCAATAATTCAGAAAATGTAACCCATGTTACGAAATTACAGACAACATTACGAAATGATAATTTCGTAACAGGTGTCATAACACATATAAAAGGTACATGTTACGAAATTATAAACCGTAACATCAGAATTTACAATGTAACTAAATCTCACAAAGAAACCCAACAAGCATCACATGATGATACAAAGTTCATGATACTTCGTAACATGTATAGGAAACATTCAATACGAGATTATCAAAACGGCACAAAAGTGTTACAAAATTCAAATTTCGTAACTTAACATAAACTTCTCACATTGCAGAGTCAGTTACGTATTGATAAATTCGTAACACCAGCTATTTGTAACAGCAGATTTTACACTCTTACTAAATCGTACTAAGAAACAAAACAACATCACATGACGTTACGAACTGTGAAAATTCGTAACATTTAAACAAAACTCCAATACAAAAAAATTCAAATCGGAACAGATGTGTTACAAAGATATAAAATCGTAACAGAATATGCAATACGAAATTCTATTTTCGTAACACGCAATGTATCTGAGAAAAACTTAGGTTCAAGAAATTAGCGGATTAAGTCAAGAAATTCGTCTCAAGCCCGGGATATGAAAAATTCGAAATTTTTACCAAGCGTTTCTCGTATGGGAGGGGCCGACGAGGTTGTTCTTCTTCTTCTTCTTCGTTGTCTTCTCCGTCGTCTGTTGCTTCACTATCTCCACTCGTTTCACTTTTTTCCTCCTCAACTATCTTCTTCCCTTTTTTCTTGTCTTCTTTTTTCTTCTTCTTTGCGGGATCGGATTCCACTATTTTCCTCTTCTGCTTTCGTTGTCTGGTGGCATCGGCACTTGAATCCGACTCGGCGCCTGCAGCGGCGACGGCGGCAGCGGCTTCAGAGGCGGCGGCGGCAGCGGCTTTGTGTTGTTGGTCGCCGGAATCAGTGGGGCTTGGTTCGGCTTCTCCGTGGCGTTGCTCCTCATGGACGCTCCCGGAAGCCATGGAACAGAGTAGATGGAGATAGGATTTTTGGAACAGGGAGGAGAAGATGAGAGAATTTTGAGAGAGGAGATTTCTGACGAGAGGAGAAGGTGAGAGAATTTTGAGAGAGAGAGAGAGAGAAAGTGACAACTAATAAATGAAAAAAAAACCTTGATTCCTGCGTAAGAAGCCATAAGGTTTTTTTTGACAAAAAAAAAATCCACTCTTTAGTAAGGGCAAAGTTGTCCACAATTCATGAAATTGGCTAAAATTTGACAATATAAAGTTGCATGACAAAATTTGTAGTTTAAAGGGTCCATATGGCTAGGTTCCTACTCCACTCTATTTAGTATGTATATAATTGTTTTGGTCAAAAAAAGTATGTATATAATTGTTTTCTCCTTTTTTCTTTAATTTATTTGTAAAATTCCAGTATTTGTTTCAATAAACAAATTTCAGAATTTGCTTTGAAGATAAGTATTTCCCGTATGATCGTGTTTGTTGAAGGTCGTTGAAGTCTAAACTGAAAAACACAATGACTTTAAGAGAAGTTAATTAAGTTAGCAATTTTGTGCATCGAAGAAGAGATGTAAAAATTCGTACGATGGCATAATTGACGACCTTGCTAGAACAAAATATAAACAATGTGTTTTTATTGATTAAATTACTTCAAACATGTTTAATCTCATCGTATTCTTAATGTGATAGGATTTTTAGCTTCTTGGTTTCTTTTTCAATCTTCGCAGTATTGAGTCCATTACAACTAGGTACAGAGTAGGAGCAAGTATTACAACTAGATATAATCTTTCTTGAGGCATTACTACTAGATACAAAGTTGTATTTGATAAGACGATTTTACCCTTCTGCGCCTTTTTTGTTATGTTCATTTGAAAATTGAAATTTGAATTTATTCATTTGAAATTTGAATCTTACATATCTATAATAAAAAAAGTTACAAATTTAAAATTGACAAAAAACTTTCTTTGTTCTCCAACTTCATCTTCCATCTTCTTCGTTGTCCTTCATCTTCATCTTCAAATTTGAATTTTAAAAATCTGTTGCAGACCTTCATCTTCTTCGTTGCAGACTTTTATCTTTTTCGTCTTCTATCTTCCGATATACACCAGTGCATGCACATGTTCTGAAAAATATACACCCGTGCATGCACCTGTGCACCAATACATGAACCGGTGCACTAATTCAAGGGCTCCCAATCCCCAAATGAAGCAAAAAATGAAAAACGAAAATAAAACCTGGTTAAATCCAGAAGAGGGAAACCAAAATCCAATAAAAAGGTATATGTATTCTTCTCCATTCACCATATGTTCAGACAACCAGAGAGTTAACTTGCCTTGTCCCTCGATTTTGTTGCATTTAAATGCAAAAAATATGACCATTAATCTCCAGATCTACACATTCAAATCTAGAACCTCGATCAATCGAAATAAAAATTCTAGTACATTTATATTAAAAAAAAAACGACGGAGAAGATGAACAGCAGCGGCGATTCACTATCGCCGCCGCATCGCCGCAAACCCGCGGACAACCACATAAATATAAGAACTAGCTCAAACCTAATTCTCATAAATTTTAACTGAACTCTAGCCCCAAATAGAACAAATCAAAAACCAAAATCCTAAATCAAATCTCACCCACAGCCGACCCAGACACCACGAATCCACCTCTGTGGTTTCCGCCGCCACTATCGCCGCCGAAGACCAGGGCCAAGGCCCTTTTTTCGATCCGTTTTGAATTTGGTTGGGCAGCCTTCAGGATGTGTGTGTTTGTGTGTGTGCTTGCCGATGTGGGTGGGTGTGTGGGTTAGTTTCTGATCGGTTTCAGGAAGAGAGAAATAGGTTGATGAGAGAGAGATTATATATTGAAATGGGTCTCTACCGACATTTGAAATGGGTCTCTACCGACATCTCATGGGCGAAATGGATTTACATTTTCTGCCACCCACTATTTAGTACATGTTAACTAAATTGAGTTGGAGGGTGTTTTAGGTATTTTGTATCATGTTTTGTACCTAGTAGTAATGCAAAAAAAAAATTGTATCTAGTTGCAATTGTGTTTCAAAAATTGTATCTAGTAGTAATTATTTCCACACTGTTTAGTTATTTTAAAGGCTTTCTTAGACTTACAGTGTTTTTATAATATTTTAATTTTTATCATTTTGAAATTTATTTTTTAGAGAATTATTATTTTTATTCTACTAGTGTAGAACTCGTGAATAAGTTCATGGTATAAGATATAATTTTTAACAATAATATTTATTTTTATATATGTGAATTATATATTCGACTCTTAAATTTTTTATCTCATCTAATTTTCATATACTGTGTATTTTCAAATGTATATTTATTAATTACATGTTTCCAACAAATATTTTATAAATTTTCTTATTTAGATCTAATTCAATTAATTAACCTTCTTTACTTAAATTTAGTCAATATAAATACGTTTTCAATAATAATTTATTTGAAAAAATAAATAAGTTGTGAACATATCATATGAGCAAAAGAATTTGTGTTAACGAGGCATTTAGAACCCGTGCTACGCATAGGCTTTGTAGCTAATTGTTAATCGCGCATTGTTTCTGTGTATTGGCGAGTGCATGCGTATTTATAGTTTAGTATGTTGTATGAAACGTTTTTACTTTGTTGTTTAAAAATTTAAAAATGTGTGATGTTGTTTTGGTTTTGTGGTCTTTATATTTTCTAAATTGGCTTGTGGTTATTAAATTGCGATGGCTTTATGCAATAAAAAAATTGGCTGGGTTTCTTTTGGCCTATTACTTAACCCACCAATAATTGTCCATTAGACGGTTTTTGCATGGTAATACGAAGCACATGGGCTCTATCTAATTGGTCATAGTGTAATGTGCGTTAAATATTTTCATTATTAGGTTTGTAAGTTGTGATGGTATCACATCTTTTGTAAGTACGGCATTAGTTGTTTGGTGATTTTTATATTTAATCATTTTATAACATATCAGTCTTATTTATAAAGTTTATGATACAAAACTAAAGCCAAGTTATAACTTTTTTATGATCTTTAGCATGATAATAGTATGCATTTTGTAAGTGATTGGTTTTTTTTATTTAAAAGGTAAAGTTTGAGGATTAATTCATTTTTGTGTTATAAATGGCTCTTTATTTTCTTTAAACGTTTTTTTTATTATATATACCTTACATATCCCATTAGGGCATTAGTATTATTTTATATCTAATAGGGTTTCTTCACCTAATTTCTCATCGATGGCTTCATCATCCAACAACACTGAATCCAACAACAGTGAACCTAACATCAGTGAACTCAAGGAAGCATGTGGATCAGACGACTTAGCAACTCGTTTCAAGTTTTTATTTAACAGTGAGATAACTGAAAATCAAGGTTTTCTGATGAGGATGGGGGAGGATCGCAATCAACTCCGCAGCAAGGTTGAGAAGTTTGAGGAAACCATCAAGGAGGCTCGTAATCGTGGTCCATTCAATGAGGAAGCTGTGGATGCTCTGCGTTGTTTTCTTGACACCCATCACAGGGAGCTTGATAGGGTTCAGGCGTTGACAAACCTACTTGCTGAAACTCGTGATGGCATTGTGGAGAAGGGACGCCATGTGAAACTCATGGAGTTTGATGAAGGTTTATCTGATGTTGAATGTAAGATGATAATTATGATGTCTTTTGTGGTTTTCTTTTGGTAGTCTTTTGGTTTTTTAGTTTATGATCAGTTGGTTAACAATGATGATGTAATGAAGTTTATTATGAATGAATGAAAATGATATGTTTTATGCTTATGTTTAAATATTTTATATATATATATATATATATGGATTGACTATGGTGGAAACACCCTTAATGGTGAAATCTAGAATCCAATTGCATTATTAAGTAATTTCATTGCATATTTGTTATTATTTGTTGCATCAAGTTAGTCGCTAGTATATGCAACAAATAATGCAATAAAAAAATACATAAATACATATAATTCTACTCATCTACAGCCGTTAGATCACTAATATCAATGGCCTACAAAAGTTTCTAGATTTTACAAGGTAATTTGTTTTCATATGATCTATTTCCTATATATATATATATATATATATATTTCCTGTTTTACTTTTTATCAAAAAGTGTTCGGCATTTCTCTCTCACACACACATGAGTCAACACACACAGACTCATTAGTTATGGCGATTATAAATTAGAGTTTTTTTTAAAAATTAGGCTTATTCAATTTCACAATATTTTAATTAAATTAAAACAAATTATCAGTTTGATTAAGGAGTGTGGAATCAATTGTGATTAAATGATAATCTAGGGATGATAATTGGATTGGCGATCTTATGTACATGTTTGTATCGTAATTTGAATAGTTTATGTTGGTCTTTTTGTGTTATTGTTGATATGATAAATCGTTTATTTATTTGTTGATTGTGCAAGGGCTGTAAGATGTTCATTTGATGAAAGATGGCTGGAATTCGGAGCAGGATATAGTTGGAGTCGAAACCGAGAGAGCATACGGTTATTCAGGTTAAAGATTGTTTATTGTTCATAATGTAGGTTTCGAAACATTATCAATTGTTTGACTTTGTAAATATGTTGTGTATAGTGTATTGTTTGTGTTATTAGATTATTAATGAATTGCAGACCTTATGAGATAGTATATTTGTGAATTAGTATAGGTAGTTAGTTAACTATTTTCATAAGTCTTAGCTTGTTTAGGCCTTAATGTACTCTTAATTGCATTTTCAGTTCATATATGGGTGTTTGGATTTGCATTTTATAAATGGCTAAAAACTGTTTTCACCTATTTTGGCTCTCAACTCAAATTTGTTCATCTTTTATTTAGTTTATTTAGTAGTATTTTAGTAGTTTAAAGCAGTTTCAACAAATTTAAATAGCTTTTAGCAAATTTTCTAAGTTTAGAATTCCAAATCTCATTTCATCAGCTTATTTTCAAAGGTTTCTAAAAAAGCCTTTTTAATTGAAGTTTTTTGCTCCAAGTCAATACTATGTGCATGTATTTAAGTTGTAGTCAAGTATCAAGTGGTTTAGATCTCACTCATCTTGAATGCAAGTTATTTTTTACCAAATCAGAAAGAACCAAAAAACAGTCTAAAATAGGCATTTCAAATAGGCTAAACTTGTTCTGTTTGAGCTTATTAGAGGTTAGGAATGCTATGCTACTTTATGAGATAGCATTTTTGTGTAGAAGCTAAAAGTTCCATTAGAGGTTAGGAATGTTATGCTACTTTGTGAGATAGCATTTTTGTGTAGAAGCTAAAAGTTCCATTGCATGTTGAAATTGGAGATCTGATTGTATGCCATGATGTTGTCTGTACATGGTTAGTATGCTACTTCTTTGTTTATGGCTTATGATTGTGCTCCAGTAAATGTATATGAATGAGACTCATGTAAAATATTTCAAACGGAAATACAATTATTAAGATAAGTTGTTGAAAGTTTCTCTGTAAACAATATTACGGGTTCGAATCTTTAATTCACCTTCTTCATCTCCCACCATTAGTATCTTTAGTCCATGAGGGCTTGTCACCTAGACGCTGCCACATAAAGTTGCCCGTGACTGAACACGGGATTTGGCAGATAGACACCTACGTATGTAAGTGACTGTCCTTGACTTTTGTTAATGGTCATTGCGTAACATGGTTTCACTGGAAACTGCTTGCGCTTCATTACGAATGGCCATTGTGTTTGTGTAGATGTTAGTGTAATTCTTGGTATTAATACGGTGTCCCCAATCTTTGACCCAGTTAGAATTTTGGCACGTAGGACAAACTGGCCTAGATCAGTGGTGATTAGCCGAGTTCCATTACACAACCCATGTGCTGGATTAACATTCCGCAATAGCATAATTGGTAGTTCCTTTTTTAAATTCAGCTCGTGGGTTGGTATCCCTTGGAAATTTAGTGAATTTAAAAACTCAGTGGGGTACAAATTTTGTTGATCCAAATTATCAGTTGATGCTTTACACATCTCATCTGCACTCTTGTAGGTTATAGTTTTGCCTTTTAACTCTTCAAACATGTAGGCGTTAATTGCATCAGCGTCATCATTTCTCGGTGTTAGTATTGCTCTTTCTTTGAGATATGCATCTTCAGTTTGCCTAGTAGTAAAGTTAGGAAACGTTTCTTTAACTATCTGCGCGATAGGAGAATTGCATGTTTTGATAATGAAATCCTCGGGAATCTCAATCCAAATAGGCTCATCTTCATCGTCTTTGCTTATTGCTAGCAAGTTTCCATCGCCCAAGTTCAAAACCCATTTGTTGAATTCCTGCTTGCGCGAATCAATTGAACCATCCGGTGAAATTTAATTTACTCTCATGCTGCGTGTGAGTGTGAAAACTTTGCAAGACTTCCACAATTGGGAATGGTTTATGCAGGCCTGCACGACTTCTTGCCTTTTGCCTTTTGGAATGACCTGTGAGGCCACCAAATGTTTTTTCTCTTTTTGCTGTGTTTTCGTAGCCTAATATATCCCTTAATGTTCTGTCCAGCGCTTCAAAAGCATACCTCTGAGTCATAGGTGCTTCATCCCATATAATTAGTTCAACCTGCTGTAACAGCTCTACTAAGTGCGAATTTTGTTTAATCCCACACGTGCTATTTCCCATTAGCTCAAGTGGTATAACAAATATGCTGTGAGCGGTTCTACCTCCAGGAAGTAGTAACGACGCTATTCCTAGTTAAATAATTTCAATTAGTTATAAGTGTAATAATGTAAGTGTTAAATATTGAATCAAGCGTTTAGGATTTGTAAAAAGGTATACCTGAAGATGCAACGGCTAACACAATCTTCTTTTCTGATCTTAACCTTAAAATTATGGTTTTATATAAGAATGTCTTTCCTGTACCTCCAGGTTCGTAAACAAAGTAAAACTCACCTTCTTTTGGATGGACAGATTCAATTACCTGCTCGTATATTAATCTTTGCTCGAGGTTTAACAACGAATGCAGTTGGTTGTGTTCAATCTTACTTTGTTTGGAATCAAAGTCGAGTGCTTCTCTAATCAAACGATTATCCAAATTTGTTAGGAGGCTTGGATTAGGTTGTGAAAGATGTAATACCCGAGATTTTAGTTCTGGATTCGTTGAGTTTTCGGGGTTTTATCGGATTGTTATTGTCCTTATCGTTGGAATTTTGTGCCATGTTTGGGTGTGCCTTGTTGGGACATGTGTTTGGAGGCGTTTCGGATAACTATGTGAGTTTCTGGGTTTTTGTGGTGTAGCGCATGCTAATGCTTGTGGCATAGCGCACGCTACGGCGTTGTGGTTAGCGCACGCTACTGAATGTGTAGCGCACGCTAACTGGCAGTCCAGAGGCAGTCCAGGAGCTACTGGACTGGGACTGGGGTTTTGTTAGCGCACGCTAAGGTCGATAGCTAGCGCACGCTATCGACTGCTTAGCGCACGCTCTTTCTTCTTTCTAGCGCACGCTACCCGGTACGTGCAGTTCTATCCAGGGGCCACTGGACTGGTTTCGTGACCCGTTAGCGCGCGCTACGCTCATGGGTCTAGCGCACGCTAACAATGTTATTCGGTAAATTCTGGACGTTGACCTCGTTAGCGCGCGCTAATGCTGTCTGGTTAGCGCACGCTAATGACTGTCCAGTATAAATACCGGACAGCAGGCTTCAATTCGTCATTTCTCACTTTTCTGCATCCCTTCCGACGGGAGTGAGCTCCAGAGGCGATTTTGAGCGACCTTCTTCTTTTAGATTCATCTTCGAGCGGATTTGTAGGTGTTTAACATCATCTAATAGTCTTCTTGGTCCAAATCAAGGTAATCTCTTCTTAGAACCCTAGTTTCTTGAATTTGGGGTTTTTTTCCTTGGATTTGTGATTCTTACCCGAGCTCATCCGATCAGTTGTGTATTCTTGCTTGTCTTGACCATAATCTTCAAATTTTGTTAACCGTTCATCGATTTTTATCGCCCGGATCAATGATTCTTGATTTCTTTGAGAACACTTAGATCCTTGTTGTTTTTAGGATCGTTTCGAATTTCGATTAGTGTTATTGATTCGTGGTGATGTTATTTTCGTAGTATTCATGGGATTGTCGAATCCTTGGTCGTTTTTGGAAACTCGAGAACTATTCGACCATGTCCGTTCGTTGTTCAGTTGCTCGTGGTATCGAGGCAAGTATCTTGCCCATACGTTTCATGTTTCATAAGCATAATTGTTGATAAATGATTTAATACGAAATCCAAATGTTTAATGAACTGTGTTGTGTCAAGATTTAACACCTTCCGACCGGCGATCGCCTCCGAGGCCGAGCGACCGAGTCACTGCCGAGCGGCCAAGTCAGTTATGCCGATCAGCAACCTGGCGACCCTGCCTTAGCCCAGCGGACAAGCTACATCGACCGACCGAAGGCCCCAGGACCAGTCCCGATGCCGAGCGATCGACCTCAAGGCGATCGCCTCTCAGTACTCGGCGATCGACCCATGGCGACCTACGAACGGACGATCTCCTCTCTGCATCTTGCCGACCTGCCCTTGGTGACCGACCATTGGCGACCTCCATCCACTGGCCGATGACGGCCTCGGATGATCAGCCAGGGACGACCGCTCATGTCGATCACCACCGATGGACATCCAGTCGGCAAAGGCCGAGCACCAGGACTGGCACCATGTGCAAAGGCCGGGACAAGATCCGCGAATCCCGGGCCATTGACCACAATCTGACAGATTCCCTCCACCAGCCGACAGGCCGCCGAAAGCTTGTCAGTAGGGCCACATGTTGACTGACTCCGGACACGTGATGGCTCCTTATTGGACCGCCCAAGCTGTGCCAGCCTCTTCCTTGGACTTTAGCCCGACAGCCAGCATCTTCCTTGGACTTTAGCCTGACAGCCCAGGGGATCGCCCCATTAAAGTATTGGCCGGCAGGCGATCGGCAGAATATTAAAATGGCCGGCAGGCGATCGGCCACTACAGGACAGGACCCGGCTGCCCCTATATATACGAAGCCCCCTGCATTTGTAAACGGGCTGGGACATTCTTGCAATACATACGCAATACAGAAGCAAACATTAAGCACTTGGCTAACCTCCAACTCTTGGCAACAGCTTTCTTTCGGTCTTACTTCTCCCGGCCTTTTCTCCTCGAGCAGATTACCGGCGGGACGAAGAACGCCAAGCTTCGCTCAAGAGCCGGATCAACAGAGTCTTTTTACACTCATTGTATTTAGATTTCTCTCATTAATACTTGTATCCACGAATATTTGTATTAATAACATCTCGCGAGAGCATTCAAGCCCGGGCCTAACAAACCCGGCAAATCTTGTATTATTTATCTTCTCTCGGAAGTGCTCCCGCAATTGTTGTTTGTTGTCCGTCTTCCAGCAGTATTAATCTTCGGATAAATATTTTGGGCAACAACAAACTGGTAATGCCAGGAGATGTTTTAACTGTAATATGGCAGGACATGTTCGTGCACATTGTCCTTCTCCGCCAGTAACGTGTTATAGGTGCGGACTCGAGGGACACCGGGTTCAATTTTGCGAGTTCGGCACTGAGCCTTCCGAGGCACGGACTTGAGCGCTGATATCACGATCGACTCCGAGTAGTCCCAGAGGGGCGTGGTCTATCAGTTGTATGTTGAGTTATTTCCCTTACTTTGTTATTTCGAATTTCGGAGATTAACTTCTTTTATTTGAAGTGGATCGGATTTTGAACTCTGTACTTTCGACTCTGTCGACTCGTTTATGTTCGTTAACATTTTCTGAACTTGTCCTGTCTTGTGCTTTTGTTGATCGAACGAGTTGTGGTATTGTTTCAGAATAACTCATTTTTCGTTATGACTTTCCAATTGCTATTCCATTTCCTGTGGATCTTAAATGAATGCACATCCTGTTGTCTTCACCGGATCGTATATTGTCTCGAGTCGAGATGTGAACTTTGGGGTTGTTGTTCGAGTATTATTGTTCGTTGTGATTCGAGTATGATCGTTCGACCGATGTGTCTCGATTGCTTGTTGTCCAGTCTTGTTGGTCTTGTATCGTAATTTTTGAACGTTTAGATTTCTTCGTAATTTCCTTGAGCTCGGTAGATTAACTTCGTTTTCGATCTTCCAATCCTTGTGTGTAGAATTTCGTATTTGTTCAGCGATTAGATCGCATTTTGATTGACGTACTGTTCGGGCTGGTCAACCATATTGATTTTTGTTCGTTGCGTTCTGTTATCTTTCTGACGTAGCGACATGCATGGTAGCAGCCACGTGCTGCATGTGATTCGTTACAGGCTGTCGGCAACGGATAGCTTATGTCATCTGGAATTGTTTTGCGTTGATCGTCCTATGTTTTAAGTTTCGGGGACGAAACTTCTTTTAAGAGGGTAGAATGTAATACCCGAGATTTTTGTTCCGGATTCGTTGAGTTTTCGGGGTTTTATCGGATTGTTATTGTCCTTATCATTGGAATTTTATGCCATGTTTGGATGTGACTTGTTGGGACATATGTTTGGAGGCGTTTCGGATAACTATGTGAGTTTCTGGGTTTTTGTGCTACGGCGTTGTGGTTAGCGCACGCTACTGAATGTGTAGCGCACGCTAACTGGCAGTCCAGAGGCAGTCCAGGAGCTACTGGACTGGGAGTGGGGCTTTGTTAGCGCACGCTAAGGTCGATAGCTAGCACACGATATCGACTGCTTAGCGCACGCTCTTTCTTCTTTCTAGCGCACGCTACCCGGTAGGTACAGTTCTGTCCAGGGGCCACTGGACTGGTTTCGTGACCCGTTAGCGCACGCTACGCTCATGGGTCTAGCGCACGCTAACAGTGTTATTCGATAAATTCTGGGCGTTGACCTCGTTAGCGCGCGCTAATGCTGTCTGGTTAGCGCACGCTAATGACTGTCCAGTATAAATACCGGACAGCAGGCTTTACTTTGTCATTTCTCACTTTTCTTCATCCCTTCCGATGGGAGTGAGCTCCAAAGGCGATTTTGAGCGACCTTCTTCTTTTAGCTTCATCTTCGAGCGGATTTGTAGGTGTTTAACAACATCTAATCGTCTTCTTGGTCCAAATCAAGGCAATCTCTTCCTAGAACCCTAGTTTCTTGAATTTGTTTTTTTTTCCTTGGATTTGTGATTCTTACCCGATCTCATCCGATCGGTTGTGTATTCTTGTTTGTCTTGACCGTAATCTTCAGATTTTGTTAACCGTTCATCGATTTTTATCGGCCGGATCAATGATTCTTGATTTATTTGAGAACACTTAGATCCTTGTTGTTTTTACGATCGTTTCAGATTTCGATTAGTGTTATTGATTCGTGGTGATGTTATTTTCGTAGTATTCGTGGGATTGCCGAATCCTTGGTCGTTTTTGGAAGCTCGAGAACTATCCGACCCTGTCCGTTCGTTGTTCGGTTGCTCGTGGTATCGAGGCAAGTATCTTGCCCATACGTTTCATGTTTCATAAGCATAATTGTTGATAAATGATTTAATACGAAATCCAAATGTTTAATGAACGTTAAAAAGGATCGGTATGTTCTCGATAAATATTGTCTTTCAACGATTATTCGTATACTTCGTGAATGGATGTGTTCTCGGATTATGTGTGTTAGTTTCGTATGTTGAAAGATGTTGTGATCACATTTAGTTAATGTATTAAACCGTAATCATTTACCGCGGGTTACGTGTTGTTATGTGTGCTTGTTCGGCGAATACGTGATGGGTGATATTGGTTGTTACTCCTTTGGAAGGAGGTTGTGATGCTTAATGTTGTTTGGCTTGATAAGTGATTGTTGTTGTGTGCATGTTGTATGTGCTGTGCCTCCGGGTAGGATTGTTGAATCTCCGGGATCCATACTTGCTAGTATGGGTCGGGCGTGACCGTAGGGTTATCCACCGGGTATGTCTTGCGGGGACTCCGAGGTTCGTGGCTTGTTAGCCCGATGCCGGGATAACTGATGGGGTTATCATCGGGTATGTCTTGCGGGGACTCCGAGGTTCGTAGCTTGTTAGTGCGATGCCGGGATAACTTATGGTTGTGGTTTGGTTATGTACGTATCTGTGCTTGTAGTCACGTGACTGCGGTTACGGTGACATGTGATTTGATATAGTTTCCCTGTGGGTTATTCACTCGGGTTTGTTCTACGGAAGCATCTGACGTCCGTGGCTTGCTAGCACGGGACGCGAATAATCTGTGGAAACAGGTTGTTATGGTATGATCGGGTCGTGGACCCCATGTGTTGTTATCGAAATTTTGTTTTGGGAAAATGACTTTTGGGCTGTGTCCCTAAATGTTTTCGAAAGGCTTGAGAATTCTTAAATCCCAAATGTTTGCAAACTCCCGAGATCATAAAATATTTTGTATGAGATATATGGTTCTATTCCTACCTATTTTAAATCAAACTATTTTGGTTAAGTGAATTATCTCGGGAAATATATTCAAGATTATTATATTCTTAAGCACGTTGTGTATGGCTTTTACTGCTGTTTTATACTTGCACTAGCAAAACAGTGGAGATTTGCTAACCCCCGAGTATTCGGGGGGTGGATGTCTGTATTGCATTCAGGTACTTGCAGGTTGCTGGGGAACGAACCACAGGATCGGTATGAAGGGTGATGGAATACGACGATACTAATCACATGAAGACCAATCGTAGAGTATGTTGGATAGTCTTGTTGATTACTTCTCCGATGTATTGTTACCCCGATTTATGGGAGCGTTATTGTATTCCAGCCCCTGCGCGGGTATGAGTTTTGGGAAAGAATCTTGTATGTAATCTTGTGTGTGTTGTGATGAAAGACCAAATTGGTCTAATGGTCCTTTACGTAGCCATGTCGGCATGTGAAGTGACGCATTGTTTTGTATTTAGCCTGGTAGATCCTCGCAGATAGGGTCTGCGGCGCTGTAATATTCCCGAGTGGTTTGGGGGTGTTACAGAAGATCAGGAAAATCTTTTAAAGATCTCCTGTTTCTATTTAACAACTACTGAATTTCTACCAAGCAGTAGTTTTTAATTTGTTCCTCCGTTAACTCCAACTCAGGGTACTTGAAAACTTCCCGCTTGTGGTGTAAGATATCTTCTGACAAAACCACCCAGTTTTCTTCCCACAGTTGTAATGGCTTACTAACATCACAGAACAACAAAATTGTGACGAATAGGTCACGTAGCTGAGGGCCCAATGCCCAAAAGCTTGCCTCGGTTATAGCTTGTGTCCATTCTTTGTCGTCATTGAGAAGGCCGTACGCGAAACACGCTTCTTTAAAAGATGCATAGACCTTTTTGTTAACTGTCATCAACTTTTTAAAAGATGTAGGCCCTCTCACGACATTTAGCAACATTCTGAGATAGTAGCGCTCCCCGGAAGCTGGGCTTGAGTAAAAATCTGACCAATACTTTTTTTCTATTTTCGTAGTTTCCATACCTTCTGTTGTTCATGCCAGACATAGTATTTGGGTAATTCAGCATAGGTCAGCTTTCTGGCTTCTGTATCCCGCTTATTTAGCTCAAACCGCTCCGTAAACATCGTTCTCTTGATATCTTCCCTTTGAAGTAGTGCTGGCAAACTCTGTGAATCATGTAATGTGATTGAGTTTTGATTTAGTAAGTGGAATTTTTGTTTCATGACTAATGGATAGGAGTAGTGGATATCTAAAGAGAAGAGGCGCCACACTGCCTCACATGGTGCTAAGTAGCGACAATTTAAATAGTTTGTGATCTCATCAACTTCAGCGATTCTTTGACCTACCCCATCGTTGTTTGTCACCACATTTTCTTGCACAACAACAGTTGCTCTATCTGGACCTTTGTTTAAGTACTTGAATAAGTACTTTATTGCTTTAGATCTGTTACACCACTCAACATTGATGTGGGCCTGATATTTTAATAATAGATATCGAGTGTAAGAAACTACATTTCTGTTATCATAAGTAAATTTGCCTTTCAAAGCAAATACTTTTGTGTCTCTTCGTCGATAAACAGGGTACCCATCCTCATCCACCATTGTTTCTGCATAGAATGATTTCGGATAACGTTTTGTACATTTTCCTTCAATTGTGCATGGAGCATATTTGGCGTCTTTACCACATGGACCATGCAACATGTACTCGGTGACGATCATTTGTTGGACATGGCATCTCTGCATATATCATATCATCCAACTGGCTTGCAGTTTTGCATTTACAATGGTCTTCTAGCCACAAGAGTATATGCGCGTGCGGGAGGCCTCGCTTTTGAAATTCGATCACATACACGACTGCAAGTATATATTTTAATAAAATTTAGGGTTCATGGCAGATTTACTATGAGACTGCAAATAATTATTGTATAATATGTGATTAGCTACCTGCACGGCTTGGACCAAAAATATGGTTCTTTGTAAGATCATCCAATAGCTGAGTTAGCTTCATTTTGAAAACACGTCTCCCTACTTCCGGCCGATTATGTGCTTTCTGGCCCGGAATAAATGCTAAGATTTCATCAATTTCCGGCCATTTCGGATTGTAGGTGAATGTGATAAACAGATCTGGATTCCCATAAGTACGACACAGAGCCATTGCATCTTGGTAGTTTTCCATCATATAACGTGGTCCGCCAGTAAAACTTGAGGGTAAGACTATCCTTTTCCCAAGGCCCGCTGCATCTGTTTCACCCCTTGTAACTGCATCCTGCAAATTATGATACAGATCTACACGTAGAGTGTCTTGGTTATGCATGTTCCATTTTAGTCTTTGTTCCTCAACTGATGCGTATGCGTCAACCAAAAATTGCTGGAATAGCCGACCTCCTTTCACCAAAGTGTTGCCTTGGTTATTTCGGTTGTGGATCAAATAAACGTAATATTCCCTCATGGAAACATATCCATGTTGAGTTTTTCTGGCACCTTTATTGTTATGATATGGTATCTTATCATGATATCCATCTTCTCCATACGGTAACAACAAAGGATATTGCAATGCCATGTAGGATGGATGCAATTCTGATATTCGATTTGGACCCGTTTCTTTGCAATTAACAATGATATCCTTTGTAGAAATACCATCTCCAAAATCATTTGTTATCAAAGCTGCTACTTCTGATACAGTTGGCTGCCTCGATGTTCTTCTCTCACTAAGTAGTGGCAATTCAAAGTTTTCAGAGCTATGGGAATGGCACCAATCTCTTGCCATTCTAAATGCCTTGGCAACTGCACTCGATTCATCCAATATGGCAATCAAACTTGCGACAATGGATTTATCCACTTGATCACCTATTTCGTTATCTATGAAGGCAGTCATACGATTCCGAGCTTTATTCTGAGTGTCAAAGAAATATAGCTGAGCATACCTGGGTTGAACCCCTTGTACAGGTAGGAGTGACCCTATTAGATGATAATTTTGCCCATTTATTCTAAAGGTATACACCCCCCCTCCCGCTATTTATCGAATGATCTATTCTTGCTCCAAATGATGTGGAGGTGAACATTCTGTTGTACACTCTAATTTGTTCTCTAAATCTTGTTGTTGTAGGATTGGAAAAATCAAGTAGAGTCTTTAATGGCAATGGTGCTTCCTTGAATTTCGATAGCAAAAGTTTACCTTCCTGGCAACATAGGGAAAATGATGCATTCACAGCTCTTTTAGCTTTATTAACTCTCTCTTCATACCACATGTTTGCGTCACAGCTAGAACATTGATACGACGGTGGACCAAGCTTAGAGTAAGAAACAGGAACACCTATGAAAGAAACGATTAGTAGTTGTAAATTTTTAAATAAGTTGGTTACTTTATAGATCCCCATAAGGTAAAATTCATGTTTTCATTTTGTTTTTTAGAATTACCTGATGATGTGAGTGCTGCGTGTTTTGGTATTTTCCTTGATTGACGTAACCGTCGTCGACCTGAAAAACCACAGGTGTTGAAAATTGTTTGCATATAAATTAAAACCTTGAATGAATGCATAATATTTTAATACAGATAATTTAGGGACAATTTTATAAACTTAATACATGCAGATCTCATTGTTGATGTGCTAGGTTGATTGTTAGAAGTAGAATAACGTGCTTCTTGCCTGTCAGATGTCTGTGTAATAACTGGGTGGGATGGCTCGCCTGAGGTAACATATTTGAGTCTTATAGTAAAAAACTAAATAAATTATGCAACAAAGGATTTGTGTGTTTACCTATCTCTGGAATGTTTATCAACTTCAGCCCACAGTAACTCTGCAATCTCCCATCTTTATTAATAGTTGTATGTGATTGTATGATGACATGATTGTTGAGGATGTTGGAGAGAAATAGAACATTGTTAGCATTATTAAGTTCACCTTTATTCATACCTAATTCAGAGTCTAATTAATTTTTTTGCATTTGAGGTTAGAGTTGAGTAGATGATGTGAGAAGGCATATGTTCAATATATTGATGATTCAGGCACTTGGTATTCCATAACTGCATCACTATCTTTAACATGGTAATAATTTAGGTATCATTAATTATGTATATTAGTGATGTTTCAGTTTGCAGTTATATTAGTCATTGTTATTTTAATATATGTATTTTTTTCAAAGCAAATATAAACCGGTTTAACTTGAGCTTCACAAATCCTTTTGTGTTGCAACTCCTTGGAGGGTGGTTTGCACTCTTTTTTGTGGTAAATGTAGGATAGTTTGTATACTTGAAACTGCAGCAATTAGAGGTCAAAAGCATTACAGCTCATTGGTATAACTTTGATTTTAAGATACTTTTTGTTACAATTATGTATACATGCTTTCGTGGATATATTGGAATAGCCCATTATTAATGCTTATTTGGTTATTCATTTTTCATATATTTATGATAATTTGATATTGAAATAAAATGTTTGAGTTGAATTAAATAAGTAGTTTTAATAAGCACCCCTAAGTGTAGTAGATTCGGTGATTTTTATTCTGCAGATAAATTGTTTATGGATGTTAACTGATATCTTAATCTTTTTAAGCATGTCTTTGTTATTTAGGTAACAATGGTTACTTTCATTAAACACATTTGCATATTAAAAAATGTTGTAGAATGCACTTATGTCATACTGAATAACAAATTTAGAAAAGGTAAGTGGAATTTAGCTGCTAAATGTGAATGTCCTATTTTCGTTACAACTTTTATCACTGGATCACATAGTATGGGGTTTCGCTTGTCGAAGTTAATGTATAAGTAAATAGGGTCATTTGGGAGCTCTCTATTTTTGAAGCCTGAATTTCAAGCATAAGGAGTATTTTATAACTTCATCACCAAATAACAGTAATATCAAATATTCAATGGGTTTAAAACACCAAAATTATTTTTTGAAAAACAGAGGACAAACAAACTTGTTTTTCTAAATGACAAACACCCACAAACAGTTGTGGCCATGTGCTCTTTATTTTCCTAAATAATTGACCACTAAGAAGTGGCTTCGTCATTGCTTGCATTTTCTTTCAGAGGTTCTACTTTTGGTGAGATGCCTTCCTCTTCTGACTCAGAGTCAGTCACAATGTACCTGAAATAGTAAGATGTGCACAGAACGTTTTTTAATATTTGGGTTATATATTAGTTCACTTTGTATCCATTTACTACATCATTACCGTCTTCATTTTTTTATTCTCAGAAGCAGATCCATCTCCGCTCCCAGCTTGTTCTCCATGTGGTAACTCCGTGTCTGAATCTTCATATTCCACACTACAATAATGACACAGTAAATAATGTATTAGTGGTAACACATTTTCATCTCTTGGTTCCATAGTATGGAAACTGTGTGATATCATTTCTGTTTTTTCCCCTCCACAGATTTGAATGGAGTAGACACACTTGGGTCCCTGGACAAAGTTTTGTTTGACAATCTTTTCATAAGAGGGCTGGCAGACCCGGTTTCACTTGGAGGAGTACTTGAACATGTTAGTTCTCCGTATGCACGGGTAATTTTCCAGCAGGTGAAGCTCTCAAAAGTACCATGTTCAAAATACGTGTGTGACTTGAGTTCAAAAGTGTGAGATGTCCCTATTAGAGCTGATATGGCCCGGGGTAAGTTTAAGCTTCCATCTTGTGCCTGTAGTTGGAGGTTAGCAAAAACCCATAATGCATTTCAAATTTAAATTATAATTATACCTCAATGTAACTCTCCAACAGGGATTCTGGTGAGCACCTCAATAAATCCCGCACGGTTTCATCAAACAACACGACGACAGTTTGTGCGGTATGGTCTGACACATCAACATCAATCCTGAATCTGTTGAAATCGTGGAGCACACATAAGGTAAAGAACATTGTGCAATCTAATTTAACTCATGGGATGGGCAAGGCTAAAATGTCTTTACCTTAAAATTGGGTACTCAATGTGTTTTTCACACGCATCACACCAAAATCTACCACCCTTTCGGGTGGCACCTTTTTTGCACTTGTTGTCACCACATGATGGGTAGTTCCATCCTTTTCTAGTTCTAACATTGTCGATCATTACTTTACAGTTGTAGATCATGGGCTACAAACATGATACATAGTGAATAAAATACCATTGACCAACATAAGAACATAAGCAAGTGGTAAATATAGCAACTTACGTTGTTTTTCTTGTTGCGGCCCCAAATTAGCAAATTCTCAAGCGTCCCATCTTTGGGCTCCGAGCAATCAACAGGCACTATTGCTTTACTCAACTCCACGGAACTACAATCAATATCCTTGGTTAACATTAGTAAATAGTAATTGGGTCAAAATACATAGAAACTATTTAGTATGGCTGACCTCATCTCAACTTTTAGATCTATCAATGCAGGGATGTCATCATTGTCACAAATCAAGGTCGAGGAGCTGCTCGAGAGGTAGAGCTTATCTGCAAGGTGAGAAATTGTAACGCAACTTGGCAATGAGGTAACGTGGGCTACAAAACCATGTTCTATAGATACTCATTGTTATAGTGTTTGGCATTAACAGAAGTTATAACAACCGGACACAGGCCAACATGCTTTGTTTTCTTTTCTATCAGGATGTCGCCCAATCCACCCCAAAGCGTCACTCTTATTGATTGCCCCTTTTTTTAGGAAATCAAAAAAATCGGTTGTTTTTTTAATTCTGGTACTCATTAATGAATGGAAACTTAATTTTCAGGTTTGTAAGGACAACAAAATCTGGGAAACAAGACACCTCTTGTTAGCCAAATAGAAATCCAGAGTCCGCGACCCACTTTTCTGAATTATTGTCCTCCCAACATTTGTAACATAGCCTGCGACATCTGTTAGTATCCAATAAGGTATGAAAAGAGTTAAATTACAACCTGCCACAAAAAAGCGTGCCACAAAAAAGTGTATAAACAAAAAGCCTAACCTATCAGATACTTATTGTTTGTAGGTTGAATGTCATCAAAATCGGCAAGCTCAAAAGGATATCTGACAAATCCGTTAGAGTTAACAAAAACTTTTCTAGTGGTTGTGGAACCATCAAATTCAAGAATGAATGGATCCTGCCTTATGATGCGATAGTCATCCTTGTTTGGATGCACAATAAAATTCTTGATAGAGTAAACACCACCTTCTTTTAAACCTACAAAATTGTGCGCTATATTGCTCCTTGCATAGCAATGCATCGCCTTACCCTGCAAAACATTGCATTAGCATTTAAGATTCCCATACTCTATGCATGATTGTAAATGTAATTTTAACTTACCCCGGCATCACTAACAACAAAGTGTGTGCTCAAATACCGCCCACTTACTGCATCCACATCCCAGATACAAATCATAGCAACAATTGTGCCACTAACACCCGCATCGAGCTTTTCCAAAAATAAATCACCATTATGGTCGGCAACATGGATGGACTTACTACCTGAAGCCTTGCTGGACATATTAACTTTTGTTTCAATTATGTTTTGGAAGACAAAGGATTTGGTGATTATGGTGATAGATAAATGCGACATACTGTATTTATAGTGATTTAGATTAGGAAATAACTGTTGTAACTGAAAGAAGAAACAATTGAAACCATCATTAAGAAAGAACAATTGAAAGCATACGGCTGTTCATATGCAGGCAATTACCCTCCATTAAGAAGGAAGCATTGTAACCACAGGACTCTTGATATGCAAGTAATTACAACCTCTGTCTTCATTACTCCATATTCAATTAGAGGGACTCTTGATATGCAGGTAATTACTCTGTAGGAACAATAAAGGACTGAAAACTCATTTTTAATTCAGGAACCTCTGTCTTCATTACTCCACATTCAATTAGAGGACTGAATCTTATAGTATTATAGATATGTACTCTCTCTCTTCTTAAAAGATGGTCAACTTTTGACTTTTTGATTGTTGTACCTTTTAAACTTAGACCTTAAATATTTTTGTCTGTATTGTATAGCACTTGATGAAAACTATATCAATGAAACTACATTGCAGATATTATCAACTGATATATTTCCGTCAAATATTACATTACACAAATAAATATATTTGAAGTCATTCTTCAAAAGGAACAACTATTAAAAAATTAAAAATTGATAATCGACTCAAAATGGAGGGAGTAAGTGTAACACCACCAAGACGTTCAGGGCATATTACAGAGCCGTGGACCCCACTCCTTGGAATCCACCAGGCTAACATACAAACTCGACATGACAACAGTGATAGACATCATCAACATACGAATAATTTCTCAATCCAAGACATACAAAAAGTAGACCGGACTCAACAGTCCAATACAACATCAACCAAAACCCAAATCGGGTACACAACATTCACAATATTCCAAAAGAAAGAAGTACTCGAGTACTGAAGCAAACGACATGATTAATAAAATTTAAAAGACATGACATCAACGAACGACCATTGAACAGATTCACTCTTGCCCATCATCCTCGTACTGCCCGCATGCTCGTTCTCCTCCAAGACCTGTACTTGAAATACAAAAGTATTTCCCCCATTTAAGGGGTTAGCGACAACTGCTAGTGCAAGTACAATCCATTTGAACTACCATTTTAATCGGATGAAATATGCGCCAAAAATCATTTTAGAAAATATTTATATTCCGGAATATTACGGTGCACGAGCACAAAACACATTTCTCCAACAAAACATTTCAAAGGTTAACCGTTGGTACGAGACTCACGGACACCGCACCCCGCAGAGGACCCGTCGGACCATCCCTGGGTGGTTAACCCCAGTTCGCGATAGGCATACACATGGCACTACGTATCCCCAGCGGCCCCATCGGACCGTCCCTGGGTGAACATACACATACACATCCACAAGATGCACCAAATACTAGAATTTGCAAACAAATGTAAAGTACTTGCCTTTGAGATATATTCGACGAAACGGGAACGAACAACGGCGAGGAATGACCCAGAGGGAACACGATCATTCCTAAACGAAGGATTAACACAAATCAGTCCTACACGATAACAATAATCAAATGGAATACGCCCACAACCCCGACTAATAATCAGAAACATACACGGACGACGAATACGGGCGAGGGTTTTCACAAAACCTCCCCAAATCAACAATCCACGAATTAAACACGACGGAAACAGATTGGGAATCACCCAACAACAATAATGGATAAGAAATATCACCAACATAAATGAACAATTCGAGTTAAATCTCGACAAATCCCGAAAACCCCCCAAAATGGATAAAGGTAGTGTTCTAAGCCAAATACCTTGGATTCGGATGGAGAAAAGGGATTAAGATGATGATAAACTTCACTTGGAACACAACAATCGATCTCTCAAGGAACTTCACGGACAAAACTTGAAGAATCGCTCAAATCTCTTCTTGGAACGCAGCTCTCGGACGAGGAAAGAAGAAAGAAGAAAATGTCGCGATGCAGGGTCAACTCAGGTTTAGAAAACCTAACCACTTATTACGTACATTAACATGTTGATGTTAACATACGCTACGCCTCTTACGTACGTAACACTCATGTGTTAGCGTACGTAATGGCTCGACAGAACAATCTGTCCAATTTGCTGAGGCCGATAGCGTACGCTACACTTAGACAGTTAGCGTACGCTATAAGGTGCTTACGTACGTAACACCCGCGAGTTAACGTACGTAAGGGCTTGGCAAAAATTGGGCAGAACCCACTGTCCAAAATGCTAAGGGACATAACGTACGTTAACACTAAGTTATAACATCCGTTATGCAGGTATCGATAGCGCACGCAAGAGAGCATGCATAACGTACGTTATGCATGCAGCAGTTCAACATTGCTGAATACAGTTTGCTGCACAAGACGGTACGAAGTCGGGACGCAACACAAGGACAGAACCCAAAAGCGTAAACACGAAATACTCACGACGACGAAGCTAAGTGCTGAAAGAAAATACAATTCCGACTACCGGGGAATTCGAAATACGACAAAGAAGATAAAATTCCCTAAACTTATAGGAAATTACAAAACGGACCAAACGTCCGAAAATCACGATACAACGTCGGATTATCAACCCGAAACTCATAACATGAATAACTAAACCATACGAACTCATGGAAACAAATAAACAATGAAATCGAATGAGTTTTACGAGAATCGAACATACATGCGGCAAAACATAACATAAAGTGAGATTACGTAAAAACACCTCCAAAACTCGTCCAAATGGAAAAACTCCAAGAACAAAATAGATTCAGAACGTCGAAACGGTTACAAGCGAGTCGATAAAAATAGACATGCGCCAAAATGGAAACTGCTAAAAAATGGAAAGGTACGGATATTACATTCTCCCCCTCTAAAAAGATGTTTCGTCCCGAAACTTAAGAATCAAAAAGCTCGGGGTGTCTCGCACGCATATCCTCCTCCAATTCCCATGTTGCTTCCTCCACTCCATGCCTCGACTATTGCACCTTAACCAAAGGAATGGTTTTGTGTCTTAACTGTTTATCTCGACGTTCCAAAATCTTCACTGGCCTCTCCTCAAACGTAACGTTCTTCTCGATCTCCACATCTCCGAAGTCAATAACATGAGTCGGGTCTGGAACATACTTCCTCAACTGAGAAATGTGAAATACACTATGCATATGACTCAACGACGGAGGCAATTCCAACCGGTAAGCTAACTCGCCAACTCTCTCCAATACCTCGAAAGTTCCAATATACCTTGGACTAAGCTTCCCCTTTCTCCCAAAACGAAAAACTCCCTTCAACGGAGACACTCTCAACAAGACATGATCCCCTACCTCAAACTCCAAGGGCCGATGCCTAACATCCACATAAGACTTTTGTCGACTCTGAGCCACCAACATCCTCTCTCGAATCAAATCGACTTTCTTCCTCGTCTCCAACACAAGATCCGGCTCGGTGCCAACTAAATCGGATGGCTCATCCCAACATATCGGTGATCGACACCGTCGGTCAAAAAATGCCTCATACAGTTCCATCTTAATCGATGCATGCCAGCTATTATTATAAGTAAACTCGATCAGAGCCAGATGTTCCTCCCAATCACTACTCCGGTCTAGCGTACACGCGCGCAACATATCCTCGAACGTCTGAATGGTATGCTCGGATTGTCCATCGGTCTGAGGATGGAAAGATGTACTCAAACGCAAACGTGCCCCCAATGCCTTATGTACCGCCTGCCACAAATGCGATACAGACCGACCATCTCTGTTCGAAATAATAGACTTCGGCGTACCATGAAGTCTCACGATCTGTGCGATAAAAATACGAACCAATTTTTCTGGACCCCAAGTGTCCTTGATACCCAGAAAATGTGCCGACTTAGTCAGTCGATCCAAGATCACCCACACCATGTTCATTCTGGTCTTCGTCCTTGGCAAATTTGTGACAAAATCCATAGAGACGTCCTCCCACTTCCATTCCGGGACGGGGAGTGGTTTCAACAACCCGGCTGGCCGCTGATGCTCGATTTTGACTTGCTGACAAGTCAAACACTTAGCCACAAACTGTACTACCTCATTCTTCATGTCATTCCACCAGAAATTCTTCCTCAAATCCTTATACATTTTACTCGAGCTCGGATGGACTGAGTAAGGTGACGCATGAGCCTCTCGCATAATACCGTGCCTCAATTCCAAGTCGTTCGGAACACACAGCCGACCTTGAAATATCAACACACCATTCTCATGAATCATGAATCCCGGGGACTTTCCCTTCACCATACTCTCACGAAGTTGAATAAACATCAGATCTTCTAAGTGTCCGATTTAATGTCGTCGACCAGAGACGAAGAGATCTCAAGAGTGCGCAACTGCCCGGCACTCCCTGGCAGTACAACCTCAATGCTCAACCCTATCAACTCTCGTTGGAGCCCTGGTTGGGCCGTGAGTAACTCAAGTGCCCGAAACGATACCGATTTCCGACTCAAGGCATCTGCCACCACATTTGCCTTGCCCGGATGATAAAGGATCTAGAGATTGTAATCCTTAATTAACTCTAGACACCTTCTTTGTCTCATATTCAGTTTTTTTGTGTGAAAATATACTTCAGGCTCTTGTGATCGGTGAAAATCTGACACGACGAGCCATACAAGTAATGACGCCAAATCTTCAACGCAAACACAACTGCGGCCAACTCAAGATCGTGGGTTCAACTCGTATGGTTTCAACTGACGGGAAGCATAGGAAATCGTCTTCTTGTGCTGCATGAGTACACATCTAAGTCCTTGGCCCGAAGCATCACTATAAACTGAAAAACCCTCATTACTGCTTGGTAAAGCCAAGACGGGAGCGGTGGTCAACCGCTTCTTCAACTCCTCGAAACACTTCTGCCTCTCGTCAGTCCACAAAAACTTCTCTGACTTCTGCAACAACTGAGTAAGCGGTCGAGCGAGTTTAGAGAACCCCTTGACAAACCTACGATAATACCCGGCCAAACCCAGAAAACTACGGACCTCCTTCACGTTCTTGGGCGGCGCCCAATCCAACACCGCCTCTATCTTGTGTGGGTCCACACGAACACCCTCGGCCGAGATCACGTGGCCGAGAAACATAACCTCCTGCAACCAAAACTCACACTTTGAGAACTTCGCATAAAAGCACTGAGTTCTCAAGATTCCCAACACGATATGAAAATGACGTGCATGCTCCTCCTTGCTCCTCGAGTAAATCAGGATATCATCGATAAAGACGACTACACACTTATCGATATATTCGATAAAGGCTTTGTTCATTAGCTGCATGAACACGACTGGGGTGTTGGTTAGCCCAAAAGGCATAACCATACACTCGTAGTGGCCATATCTCGTCCGAAAGACCGTCTTCGGAATGTCGGAATCCTTCATTCGGAGTTGGTAATATCCCGATTTCAAATCAATCTTAGAAAACACGGTTGCTCCTTGCAATTGGTCAAACAAGTCGTCGATCCTCGGGAGCGGATACTTGTTTTTGATGGTCACCTTGTTCAGCTCTCGATAGTCGATACATAGACGAAGTGACACATCCTTCTTCTTCACAAACAAGACTGGTGCGACCCAAGGCGAAGCGCTCGGTCGAATATAACCCATGTCTAGCAACTCTACCAACTGTTTCTTCAACTCAAGCATCTCGGCAGGCTCCATGCGGTACGGCGTCTTCGAAATTGGAGCCGCACCCGGCTCTATATCAACAGTGAACTCAACCTCACGGTCTGGTGGCAAACTCAGCAACTCGTCTGGAAAGATGTCAGGATACTCACTCACTACCGGAATAGATGAGAGCTCGACTCCCCCTTATTCCGATCTCAAAGCATAACACCAGTAACCAGTGCAACCTCCTCGAAGCAGTCTCGCTGCTTTCATAGCGCTGATCAGAAATCTCTGAATACTCCGCTTACGACCCACAAAAGAATGCTCGGTACCGTCAGAGGCTGACATCAAAATGGTTCTCGCTCTATAATTCATGATCGCCCCATGTCGATCTAGCCAATCTTCACCAAGAATCAAATCCTCATCCTTAATGTCTACCGCAATTAGATTAGAAGACCAATCTCTCCCCGCGATACTCACCGGAAAATCTCTAATCTCATGATCCCCCACAATACTATCTCCACTAAGCAGTTTAACAACAAACGGTTCACATGCAACTAGACAATCAACATGCAGACGACGCACACAATCCAAAGAGATGAAAGAATGCATAGCACCATAATCGAATAACACATAAATAGAATGGTCAAGGATGTGAACGGTACATGTATCCACCGTCGCATCAGGATCTCCAGCTCATCTCATCTCATACACATGGGGTAGAACAGACCTCGCACTAGAAGCTCCCCCTCTAGAAGGCTGCCCACGTCCTCGACTTCTGCCAAAACTCTGCTGAGGCTGACTAGCTGTCGGCGCCTGATTCACACTTGGTTCTCTCGTAGCCGGGGCTGACACCTGAGTAACTAGTGCCCGACTCGCATCTCCACAATACTTAGCACGATGCCCCATCCGACCGCAAGTAAGACATTGTAGAGGTGGCCTGTCACACTCACTCAACATGTGTCCGGGACGACCACAGTTAAAACAGGTAAGGCCACGAACAGGAACAGTCGGGGCAGACTTCGAACCTAGGTGTAGTAGTGATACTGTTCAAAAATGACACTCAACTAGACCCAAATAACCGACAACCTAGGTGTCCATAAATGTAAGCTCTGATACCATATTTTGTAACACCCCCAAGACGTTCATGGCATATTACAGCGCCGTGGACCCCACTCCTTAGAATCCACCAGGCTAACACACATACTCGACATGACAACAGTGATAGACATCATCAACATACGAACAATTTCTCAATCCAAGACATAAAAAAGTAGACCGGACTCAACAGTGCAATACAACATCAACCAAAACCCAAATCGGATACACAACATTCACATTGTTCCAAAAGAAAGAGGTACTCGAGTACTGAAGCAAACGACATGATTATAAAATTTAAAAGACATGACATCAACGAACGACCATTGAACAGATTCACTCTTGCCCATCATCCTCGTACTACCCGCATGCTCGTTCACCTCCAAGACCTGTACCTGAAATACAAAAGTATTTCCCCCATTTAAGTGGTTAGCGACAACTGCTAGTGCAAGTACAATCCATTTGAACTACCATTCTAGTCAGATGAAATATGCGCCAAAAATCATTTTAGAAAACATTTATATTCCGGAATATTATGGTGCACGAGCACAAAACAAATTTCTCCAACGAAACATTTCAAAGGTTAACCGTTGGTACGAGACTCACGGCCACCGCACCCCGCAGAGGCCCCGTCGGACCATCCCTGGGTGGTTAACCCCAGTTCGCGATACGCATACACACGGCACTACGTATCCCCAGAGGCCCCGTCGGACCGTCCCTGGGTGAACATACACATACACATCCACAACATGCATGGGAAGTAGGGGTGTTCAAAACTACCCGGCCCGGTTGACCCGGCCCAATTACCCGACTACCCGGGAACTTTTTATCGGGTAATTTTTTTAATTACCCTGATTTAGCAGGCCGGGTACCCGACCCGCTAATTATGTGAGTTACCGAGCCGAGTAATGGACCGGCCAAATAAAATTACCGGTACCCGGCGACCCGGTAACTTTTTTATTTTTTTTATTTTCTTATTTTCTCACTACATATTTTATTTTAACCATTTTAAAAATTATGTATAGAATTAGTATGTATTTACTTACATTTTAATAATATTAACATTATAATACCTATGTAAAATTTGGTCTATAATAAGTTTATGCTCTAATTTTTTTTCCTTTTCATGAATCATATTTTTTTACAATGTAAATCTCATTAACTATTTTAATTATGATATCAAAATTACAAAACTGAGTATGTATCAATATATATAGTAGTCTAATTTCAAAGTGAATAGATTAAATATTTCATATAATATCTTAATATGTTAGAACCAATGATAATAAAATGAATATTATAATTATTTTAAACAATTTTCTTACTTTTAATTTAATTTTTTCTATAGAATCAATCGAGCAAATAAATTAAATTAAAGTTAAATTTCTTAATATTTGATTTAATCATAACGCATGACTTCAAATTTAGAATCAATTCTTTCTAATTTAAAACTAAATATTTTTGTTGAACTAAAAGTTGAAAAATATAGCAAAAAAATCATATATATATATATATATATAATTATAATAATAATAATATATATATATATATGATTAAAAAAACTCGGGTACTCGGGTGACCCGACCCGGAAAGTCGGGTACCCGAAAAAGCGGGTACCCGAATTTTATGGGCCGGGCCATGGGCCGCCTAAATAGGTACCCGAAGTTCCGGGTATCCGAAAAGGCGGGTACTCGAAAAACCGGGTACCCGCTTATGAACACCCCTAATTGGAAGCCATAATCCAAATACTAGAATTTGCAAACAAATATAAAGTACTTGCCTTTGAGACATCTTCGACGAAACGGGAACGAACAACGACTAGGAATGACCCGGAGGGAACACGACCGTTCCTAAATGAAGGATTAACACAACTCAGTCCTACACGATAACAATAATCGAATGGAATACGCCCACAACCCCGACTAATAATCATAAATATACACGGACGACAAATACGGGCGAGGGTTTTCACATAACCTCCCCAAATCAACAATCCACGGATTAAACATGACAGAAACGGATTGGGAATCACCCAACAATAATAATCGATAAGAAATATCACAACATAAACGAACAATTCGAGTTAAATCTCGACAAATCCCGAAAAAAAAAACCAAAATGGATAAAGGTAGGGTTCTAAGCCAAATACCTTGGATTCGGACGGAGAAAGAGGATTAAGATGATGATAAACTTCACTTGGAACACAACAATCGATCTCTCAAGGAACTCCACGGACAAAACTTGAAGAATCACTCAAATCTCTTCTTGGAACGCAGCTCTCGGACGAGGAAAGAAGAAAGAAGAAAATGACGCGATGCAGGGTCAACTCAGGTTTAGAAAACCTGACCACTCATTACGTACGTTAACATGCTGACGTTAACGTACGCTATGCCTCTTACGTACGTAACACTCAGGTGTTAGCGTACATAATGGCCCGACATAACAATCTGCCCAATTTGCTGAGGCCGATAGCGTATGCTACACTTAGACAGTTAGCGTACGCTATAAGGTGCTTACGTACGTAACACCCGCGAGTTAACGTACGTAAGGGCTTGGTAAAAACTGGGCAGAACCCACTGTCCAAAACGCTGAGGGCCATAACGTACGTTATGCAGGTATCGATAGCGCACGCAAGAGAGCATACATAACGTGCGTTATGCATGCAGCAGTTCAACACTACTGAATACAGTTTGCTGCACAGGACGGTACGAAGTCGGGACGCAACACAAGGACAGAACCCATAAGCGTAAACACGAAATACTCACGAGGATGAAGCTAAGTGCTGAAAGAAAATACAATTCCGACTACCGGGGAATCCAAAATACGACAAAGAAGATAAAATTCCCTAAACTTATAGAAAATTACAAAATGGCCCAAACGTCCGAAAATCACGATACAACGTCGGATTATCAACCCGAAACTCACAACATGAGTAACTCAACCATACGAACTCATGGAAACAAATAAACAATGAAATCGAACGAGTTTTACGAGAATCGAACATACATGCGACAAAACATAACATACAATTAGATTACGTAAAAACACCTCCGAAACTCGTCCAAATGGAAAAACTCCAAGAACAAAATAGATTCAGAACGTCGAAATAGTTACAAGTAAGTCGATAAAAATAGACATGCGCCAAAATGAAAACAGCTAAAAAATGGAAAGGTACGGATATTACAGTAAGACTCTGTTCTTTTGGACTGAATGAATCGAATCGAATCAATTGAATGGATTCGAATCGAAGGCTGATGAATCGAATGGATTCGAATCGAATCAACCGAACCGAACTGAATTGAACTGAAATGTACATTAAGAGTAAATAATAATAATAATAATAATAAATAACACTAATAATGATAATATAATAAATATTAACAATAATAAATATAATAAAAGTAATAAATAATAGAAATAATAATATAATTAATTACAATCATAATAATAATAATAATATTAATAAACATGCCTCAAATGTCCCAAATATCACCAAAGTATCAAATGTCACAAGTAATAATAATAATAATAATAATAATAATAATAATAATAATAATAATAATAAAGAAAAGGTGGAAGGTGCTAAAAATATGCCCCAAGTGTCACATAAGTATCAAATATCAATTATTGTTCCAGTTTCACACTACATAATTTCATAAGAATGCACACACTTGGGATACCAATTATACAACATGATGCAAATGGTCAAGGAAGAGCAGATCCACTTATGTTCGAAGAAGATCGTAAAGAAGCCATGTTCAAGGTCCGAAATGCTTTAGCAGGACAAATTTGGCGAGCAAATCGAAGGAGAGTGAGCATGAAGACGACGACGAAGATGGTGTGGAAAAAATGATGAGGGTTTTTAATAGTGATCAGAACTGATGTTCTTTTGAGGGTTTTTATTTTTTCAACATTTTATAATGTAATCTTTGATGTAATGATATACTCTTGAGCATTCTCATGACTATTGATGACTTTTGATTCGCACTAGCAATGGACAATGTCAACTGATTATTCTTAGGACCACTGGTGATTCTTGTAAATGCCTTTTTTTTTAAATGCCTATTATTACTAATACCATATTATTGTATTACAGTAATATTAATGATTATAATAATAATAATAATAATAATAATAATAATAATAATAATAATAATAATAATAATAACAATAACAATGATAATAATAATAAATAATAATAATAGTAATCAACAGCAACAACAATAAATATTATTATTAATAATAGTAAATATTATTAGTAATAATAGTAATCAACATGAGCAAGAATAATAATAATAATAACAATGATAATAATATTAATAATCAATAAGAAGAAGAAGAAGAACTAAACTGAACTGAATGAATCTGAACTGAACTGAATGAATTGAACTGAATGAACCTAGATTGAACTGAAATAAGGGGGAGGGAGTGCTTCACTCACCCCTGCTCCCTCCACTCACTCCCAACCAATCCTCTTACGCCACATCATTCTTCACTTTTTCCTTCACTCACTCATATTTTTACAGGCGCCACTCCACTCACCCTTCACTCACTTCTTTTTTTTTCTTTTTTCTTTTTTAAATTCCATTAAAATTTATTAAAAACTAAAAATTTCATTAAAATTAAATAAACATTACATAATATTATTAAAAAACATTAAATAACATTACATAATACTAAAATACTAAAATTCATAATACTAAAAAACTAAACTTCATCGTCTTCATCGGCTTCATCGTCCACCTCAAGATATGGTAATTGTTGAGCGTCAATATGCTCCATAAGATCAAATCGGAGACGAAAATGTGTGTCCTCATTTCGTATCTCGACTAAGGCTGCTTCGTCAAACACCGGTTGGATCGGAGGATCCCAAATATGAACTGGGGAGATTGCACATTTTTGTATGGCTTGTGAAACTTTTTTTGTATCTAGCATCATAACCTTCTTGAAAATACTCGAATCTAGACTCAATAGCACGTGTGATTTTTAAAATTAATGTTTAGGCATACGATACCTATCTTCAAACACTTGATCGTTGTATCTTGGTTCTTCACAAAAATAATCACGATGCAATCTTTTTTCAGCTGTGATCCGATCGCGTGGTACTGATCTTCGTGTGGACCTTGCCGTATCTTCCTCCTCATCTGCGTCAATCGCGTTAGCAAAAAACTCGAGACTACTATCGTTAGACCACTCAAACGGCTCGTCTAACAATACAGTCGAACCTATTCTTTTATGCTCCATATAGTTGATTTTTTTTTTTTTTGGTTTGAATCGGATGTTTTTTTTTGCTCTCTATGTATGTTTTTTTTTTGTGCTTTCCACCCTCACAACAAACACTCTTATATACAAAAAAAAAAAAAGTAACCGTTATACTCCTCCAATGGTCCTTTTTCCACTTCAACGTTCCTTTTTTCTGTTCTTCCCCGTGCGTGAGCTCCTCACGCAAAACCTTCTCCCCGTGCGTGAGCCACCTACCGGCGGCGGTTTTCCCGCTCGTGAGTCTCCCCGCACCGCATCACCCCGCACCCACTCCCGGTCCTTTAAATTGGACTGAATTGAAAAATTAAAAATTAAATAAAAAAAAATAGGTACTAATATATTTTAAGGCCTTCATCATGTCGGCGACGCATGACAGGACACGTTTGAGGAACAGAGAGAATAAAGATGAGTGCCATTTGAGTGGAGTTGTTTTGTTGTGTGCTTGAAGGGGACAGATGTATGAATGGGTCCCATAGCTCACTAATACCCGTTTTCAATGGGCCACCATCCCCTTGTGGGCTCCCCCGAGTAAAAAGAAAGAGTTCTTTATATATTTATATAAAATTTATAATTAATTATATGCATAAAAAATAATGACAAAGTGAATATATTAAATAATTATAATTAATTATTTAATTATCTGAAATAATATATTTAGATATTAATATTTATCACCGAATGACTCAATTAATATATTGTATTTGAATATTTATAAACAATATTTTAATTATTTATGATTATTGTATTATTTTTAGAAAATACTCCCTCCGTCCCATAAGTATAGGCATTTTTTACTATTTTCGTCCGTCTCCAAAGAATAGGCACACTTCATTTTTGGAAAAATTATTTTACCCTTTGTTTCTATAATCTTTCCACTCAACACTACTATCATTTCACTTTTATTAAAACTCGTGTCACCTCCAAGTCACATACTTATGGGACTGAGGGAGTATATTATACTATAATTCCTCCACCAACCAATCATTGATTGTTCTTTTTTCTTTTCTCTCCGGCTTTAGAAAAAAAAGCACTTTTCAGACACTTTGGCCTTTACCATAGGCACAGAATAGGGAGATGGCCACGTAATTATTTTTTAAAATATTTTGATTTCTTTGTAGCAAAATATTTTGATTTCTAAGAGGACTGGAAGTGGGTACGGAGAGCTGCGGGGCGGGATCCCTCACGCACGGGAATACCGTCGCCGCCCCCTTGTTACCGCACGGGAAGACCATGGTGAGTGAAATACTCACGCCCGAGGAGAAAATTTTTTTAGAACGTTGGAGATGGAATCTAACTGTTGGAGGGAGTAACGTTTCTTTTTTTTTTATTGTATATAAATGATTGTTTGTTGAGGGTGGAAAGCACAAAACCAAAGAAAAAACATACATAGAGAGCAAAAAAAAAACATCCAATCCAAACCAAAAAAAAATAATCAACTATATGGAGCATAAAAGAATAGGTTTGACTATTTGTTAGACGAGCCGTTTGAGTGGTCTAACGATAGTAGTCTCGAGTTTTTTGCTAACGCGATTGACGCATATGAGGAGGAAGATACGGCAAGGTCGACACGAACATCAGTAAAACGCGATCGGATCAAAGCTGAAAAAAGATTGCATCGTGATTATTTTTGTGAAGAACCAAGATACAACGATCAAGTGTTTGAAGATAGGTATCGTATGCCTAAACATTTATTTTTAAAAATCACACGTGCTATTGAGTCTAGATTCGAGTATTTTCAAGAAGGTTATGATGCTAGAGCGAAAAAAAGTTTCACAGCCATACAAAAATGTTCGTCTGCTGTTAAACAACTCGCAACCGGTAATCTACCGGATGAGTTTGACGAATATTTACATATGGCTCAAAGAACGTCACGTGAATGCCTTCAATTTTTCTGTGATGCTATTATTCAGATATACGGTCGAGATTACATACGTAGGCCAACAAGCCATGATATTGCATGTTTGTACGAAGCACACGAAGCTCGACATCACATTCCGGGTATGATCGGTAGCCTAGATTGCACACATTTGGATTGGAGGAATTGTCCAATCGAATTGAGGGGTCAATATAAAAGGGGTGATCATCAATACCCCCACGATTATGATGGAGGCAGTGGCGTCTCAAGATTTGTGGATATGGCACGTCTTCTTTGGACCGCCGGGTTCAAACAATGATGTGAATGTTGTAATGCAATCTCCGCTATTCCTCACCGAGCGTAATGGTACGGCACCTAATTGCCCATTTGTTGTGAACGGCCATACGTACAAGCGTGGCTACTATCTAACCGATGGCATATATCCTACATGGTCTATTTTTGTTAAAGCGTTCAAATTTCCAACCGACCCGAAAGAGAAAAAGTTCAAGAAAGTACAAGAGTTGGCGCGAAAAGATGTTGAACGGGTATTTGGTGTTCTCAAGGGTAGATGGGGTATACTGAGACGACCCTTACAGTAGTATACGAGCGAAATTAGTAAACTGGTTTATGTGTGTGTGATATTGCACAACATGATTCTACATGACTCCGGTACCGCAATCTCCCCAGTTCATATTCGGGATCCTCCGATCCAACCGGTGTTTGACGAAGCAGCCTTAGTCGAGATACGAAATGAGGACACACATTTTCGTCTCCGATTTGATCTTATGGAGCATATTGACGCTCAACAATTACCATACCTCGAGGTGGACGATGAAGTCGATGAAGACGATGAAGTTTAGTTTTTTAGTATTATGAATTTTAGTATTATGTAATGTTATTTTAAGTTTTTTAATAATATTATGTAATGTTTATTTAATTTTAATGAAATTTTAGTTTTTAATAAATTTTAATGGAATTTAAAAAAGATAAAAGGAAAAAAAAATGAGTGAAGAGTGACTGAAGTGGCGCCTCTAAAAATATGAGTGAGTGATGGAAAAAGTGGGGAATGATGTGGCGTAAAGGGATTGGTTGAGAGTGAGTGAAGAGAGAGAGGGTGAGTGAACCAGTCCCTCCCACTAAATGTAATTGCCTCTTTATAATAAGATTTCTGTTTTCGAAGAGTAATTTGTGTAGGACCAATCTCCGATGTTATTATAATTACTATTAGTACATTGATCCATCGATTTTCAACCTAATACAAATTTTTTATGTAATTAGGAGTTAATAGACAATAAAATTAAAATAAATTGGACATAGTATAGGCGTATTAAATAATAATAATATAATATCTTATATGTAAATTCTCAAATCAAAACTAATGCACATAAATATTTGTCCGGTGCATCAGAGATATTTAATAATATATTATAAGCAACAAAAATAATATAATAATAATTTAGTTACTTAAATCCTTTGTTGAAGTAGATTCTAAAGTTAAATGAGATATAGTAACTAACAATAAATTTAAATCAAAAAATATGTCGAAATTTTTTGTAATTCACATTACTCATTTAGTTATCTGGTTGGTCCATTATAACGTATATGACCTACCTAAATCAGTACAATTTTTCCAAATTTAATGATATCCATAATTTGTTAGATTTTATCAAGTTATATAGATATATGATACAAATATTACTATTATATATGGTTCTACTGCGCAACATATTTTTATGGGTCTCCCATTTAGCATTTTGTATGATTATTTTGTGTAACATATTTTTATAGTTCTCTCGTGTGATTTCATTGTGTAGCATCTTCTTATCAGTTTCTCCATTAGTATTTTCTTATGGTTATCATGTGTAATATTTTTTTTATGATTCTCCCGGATAGTATAGCTTCATTGTTTATCCATATTTGAACATTTATACTTCTTCTATGCAACATCGTCTCGTTGTTCTTTTGCTTCTCCCATATATCATCTTCTTATGATCCTCTGCTTAACCTATTCTTGTGAAAAAACAAAAAAGTTACTAAAAACATCCACAAAGTGACACATAAGGCAACTCATTATGGTGCATGTGCCTCCAACAAACTCACTATTAATATAATATATAAAAATATAGATAGACTAATTAATTACTAAGACTATAGTAAGAAAATATCAATAAAACTTAAAAACTCCACAAAATGAAGCATAAGCCAAATAAATAAAGCTAAAAAAAACTAGATTTAATATATTATATAGATATAAATAGGTAGATAAATATATAAATATAGGTAGATTGGTCGATCAATAAGTCAATAGTAGGAAGATCTAAAAAATATTCAAAAAAGTTAAAATGATATATATAAGTCAAATCAATGACAAACCTATACAATATAATTTTTAATATATTATTTAGATAATTAATTAATAAGATAATAGTAGAAAATATTTAAATAAAAAATCATTAAAAATATATAAGCAAAATCAATGACAAAGCTCAAAAAAACTTAATTTTAGCATACTGTATAGATAGATATATTATATAGATATATAGGTCAAAAAAACTTAATTTTAGCATACTATATATATATATATATATATATATATATATATATTAATAAGTCAATAGTAGAAAGATCTAAAAAAAACCTGCAAAATGAAACATCAGCCAAATAACTGATAAAGCTTAAAACACTCATTTGTAGTATATTGTACAGATAGATAAATAGATTATATAGATATAGTGATGACAATATATAAATATTAAGACCTTAAACAACTATTTATAAGTGGTCAAAGTGATCCGAAACCTAAAGAAATTTATATCTGATCCGCCAACAGATAAGGTCGTGGCAAAATATGACATGTCCATGTTCCATAGAAAATGCTATTTTGCCCTAGACATCGACACACTCGGACACACAGCCGTGTCTGGCGACCGTGTCGCATATGCTCAGCAGGTTCTTACACGCCCGGGCGTGTCACTGGTCGTGTCTGTCGGACATGATCGTGTTCGTGCCCATGTCAGGCCTGCTTGGACCATCTTTCAGCCATTTTTTTGCCCGCTCCTCATGTTCATGCCTCGTCTTCGTAGTGTTTGGAGTTGAGACATCTTACTTGGTGACTTTGGCTTAAAATGCCTCAATATAATAATGAAATCACATAAAAATACCAAAGCGTAATAGAGCCCAACTAAATCGAAAACTAATGAATAACGGTACAATCCTCGCACATTTGTATATAGTTAAGTTCAAAAGATACAAAAGATCATTTGTTTGGTTGTAATTTAGGCTCTTTGGTAAGGGCAGGATAAATATGGACAAAGTGACTCGACTTTGAGCAATTTAAAACTAAAACACACAATAATCGCTTCACCTCCCATTAAGCACTCTAGAGGCTCAAAGTTGGAAAATACTTCTTTCAACTCTCCTCAAACCAATGTAATTGCAAGAGCACTTTCAGAATTTAATCAGCAACCACAAGTTCCTTCTTATTGTCCATTTTTTACAAAATCGATATTCAAAGTTACCATTTTACGTGAATATAAATTACGAGCCTCGTAAATACATTTGATTACTAGGTTCCAATAATAGGAGCAAGCAATTTTTGTAACTCCTTCAAGCAAATTTTTTAGCGAATGAAAGTATAAGAAAGAGGATATAAATGAATCAAAATCACATTACTTGACTAACAAGAAAATAGTGAATAAGCTCAACGAGACTTTTAAGAGATTAAATATTATTAGGTAGGTAAAAAGATTTGAAGGACTATATCCAGGAACGCCTAAGATCACGTTCATTATTTTTACATATTTGTGGTTTTGAGCAAAATATCAAGGCAAGTTCTACATTCTTACAACACGTTGCTTATAGAATAATGCAACAAAGGCTTAAAAGTAGGGGTGGGATTTTTAACCGAAGAACCGATTTTTTTTAAAAACCGAACCGAAAAAACCGGTTCCGGTTCCGGGTTTTATAACAAAAAGCGGATCCGGTTCTTAATTCGGGTTTATTTAAATAAATCGGTTCCGGGTTTTGGGTCTTCAATTTCAGAACACACATTACCCGGTTAAGAACCGGATTTTAAATATATATAATATAATTATATTTACTAATATAAATAATAAAGGATTATAGTTTAAACAAAATACAAGTAACCCTGATTTAAGTAAAGCGCCGCTTTCACTCACTTTCACCCTGGAAAGAAAACTCAAGGCGACAAGAAAGAGAACCGACCACAGGGAGGGTTTCTTCTACGTTTCTTCTTCACCGATACCCTCAGAAAGAGGAAACGACATTCTTACTGATGAAGTGAACGACAAAATTAAGGATCTCTATCAGAAGTAAGTTCTCCCTAAACTGTGTAAATGTTTATCTGAATAGGTCCTTTAGGCCATTAGAAGAACGAATCTACTGCTCTAGTTTGAACTTCAACACTTAGTACTTTGCTTGTTTTTATTTTGCCTCCCCCTTTTTAGGCTTCTATAATGCGATAGATGAATTTTTTATCTAACAAAGTGGAATAAACTCGGATAGCGACAATTTGGAATCACAGATCTTCTAATTTCTTACCGATCTTCTACGTTTTTTCTTGAATATAGATAATTTGGAATCACAGATGGAATAGGATAGGAGTTTCGAACCATCCCATCACTGATATATTATACTATGATTGTTGGGTTGGGTTGGATTTTCTTTCAATTTAAGGGCATGCTTAAACATATGTTTTAAGCAAATTGTTGAATATATTTTCGGTTCTAGTTGCTTATTCGGTTATTATTGAGAATTCGGGTTTTAGCGAGTCGGGTTTTAGCACTGCAGGTTTTAGCGAGTCGGTTGCAAAACCGAAATACCCGAACCGAAAAACCGGTTCGGGTCTTAAACCGGTTCCCCAAAAAATTACACAAAACCCGATCCGGTTTTTGTATATTAAAATCGATTTAGGGTACTTAAAATATTAGTAATAACCGAACCGGTCCCAGCCCTACTTAAAAGTTCATATGTTGAATTTGTTCTAGATCCCCATGATACAAATCCACTTATTCAATCACACAACTATCAATTACTTAAAATTATTACCTCGGTAGATGCGCCCTAAAATTATACATCAAAACAAACACAAAAATCCCACATAATTAAGAAAGCAATAAACATGTTAAAGCAATAAACCTACCATGCAACTATATGAATGCAAGATAAAAGTATTTAGTCATGAATTATAAAAAAAAATTATATCTCCTCCAAAACTTAATTGAAATGATATGGTTCACAAAGGTAAGAAATAGAGGTCTCGATAAAATAGAGTAAGAAATAACTCACAAAAGGTCGTCGAGGAGAAAATCAAATCTATAAAGACAATTGTATAAGTGCAGCTCGATCATAATCATCAAAATTTCCTCGAACATTCATTCTGCAAGTATAGATAAAAATAAACAACCATAAACAAAGTAATAAAACTAACCTACTAAACATAAAACAAACAAAAAAAGAAACAAATAATATGTTGCCTCCCAACAAGCGTTAAGTTTACATCTTCTGCCAGACACATGTTTCATTTATTCCAGATTGATCGAAGAACTTTCGCTAGCCAGTCTCTTTCGAACAACATCGGGTGGTTCACCATTAGTAAATCCATGAGTACGAGGAAGATAGAAAACAACATATGTGCCTCCACTCTGTCGGCATCTTAGAACCTCTGAGGAGGATGTTGAACAGCTCTGCTAGCCACTGAATTCCGACTTCCCCCAGACAAAGCCACACCTCAATAGGGATCTGATCCGGACCTACAACCTTAGCTCTACCCATTTTCATTAGGGCACCTTTTACTTTCTCCTTGCTGATGCTCTCACAGGAACTAAACGAACGAGCAGAAGATAGACTAACTCCTTGCACCACCGAGTCACTACCTCTAGCCTCATTGAAAAGTTCAAAAAAAATACCTATTCCACCGCTCCTTAATAGCCACATCGTTTACTAACACTTGGCCCAAATCATCCTTAATAAACTTAACGGGACCCAAGTCGCGCCGCCCTCTTTCCCTAGCTTTCGCTAGTTTAAAAATAGCATTTGCTCCTTCTTTGGTGTCTAGGCGCTTGTACATCTCCTCGAAAGCCTCACATTTAGCCTTAGCCATTGCCTTCTTAGCCTCTCTTTTCGCCACCTTGTACGCTACAATCTTCAAGATTCTCTCCTCCCCAGCACTAACCGACAAGAGCTCCTTAAATAACGCTTGTTTTGCCTTAACCTTGTTTTGTACCTCCTCATTCCACCACCATGCCTCCCTAGGTCCACTACACCTGCCCGAAGAAACCCCTACAACCTTCTCGCCCACTCTCCTAATAGCATTGGCCATGCTGGTCCACATAAGGTTAACATCGCCCCCACGCAAAAAACCTCCTTCGCGGGTCAGAGACTCCTTGAATAGTGTCGCCTTCTCACCCTTCAGATCCTTCCAGAGAATCCTAGGTCTAGCTTTTTTAGACCTGCTAACAACGCGACCTCCCATGGATAAATCCATAGCCAGCAGCCGGTGTTGAGAAGCACATGCCTCGCTCCGGAATACCTTGCAGTCTACGCACGCCCTAGCATCACGATTGCGCAAGAGAAGATAGTCAATTTGCGTGTTGTGCCCCCCACTACTGAAGGTGATGAGGTGCTCAGCTCTCTTCTGAAAAACAGAGTTAGCAATTACCAACTCATGCGCAGTGGCAAACTCCAACAGTGCGGAACCTCCTGCATTTCTAACTCCGAAGCCGAAACCCCCATGCGTACTATGATAACCATCCACCCCCTCACCAATGTGCCCATTGAAATCGCCCCCCCAAAATAATAAATTGATCGTCCGGAATACACCCGATCAACTCATCTAAACAGACCCAAAAAGCTTCCTTATCAAGCACACCCAAACCAATGTGTGGGGCATACGCACATACCATGTTAACCACCTTCTCCCCAACCACCACTCTCACGGACATAATCCTATCATTACACCTCTTCACTTCCATGATGTTGTCCTTAAGCTCCTTAGACAAAAGAATGCCCACACCATTGCTCGAGTTAGCAAGGCCTGAATACCACAATTTATAACCGTTCACCTCCCTGGACTGCGCCCCCTTCCACCTAGTCTCCTGAATACAAGCCACATCAACCCTTCTCTTACCCAAAACATCCACAAGCTCTAAAAGCTTACCCGATAAGGTACCCAAATTCTAACTACCAACCCGCAAATAGCGCGACATCGACCAACACAGAACACAACCACACTACGAAAAATAAAATGAGGTAATGAAGGCAAAAATGAAAATATGATGAGAATGAGAAAGACAATTTAAAAGCAAGCAAACCACATACAAATCACAATAGGTAGTAGATATATAGCTAACGAAAATGAAATTTAACATAAAAGTACAATGATACCAGACTTCGGCACGCCTTGGAGGAGGAGAATCCGCGGGAGCTGGAAACCGAGCGACTCCTAAACACCACCCAGTCTTCGAGACGACATGAAAAAGAGGAAACTTTGGAGAGAATTCCGTGCAGCTTGAAAAACCGGCAAAGGAACCTGCAAAACAGACAACTATATGCTATATGCTATACTAATATTAGATTGAAGGGGAGGGAATGAATGTAACGTTGAATGATTATTATTCCGGCGGTACGCCGGCCAAAAAATGACCAACAACGACGCTAAAGCAGTTAATACACTTACAACAAGAAGATTTAATTCAGATTAGAAATTAAATACCCCACAAGGCTCTCACATGACTTTAACTAATGATATTGGAAGCTTCTCTCATACTCTAACCAAAACTTCTCCCAAAATATTTTGTCAAGAACCCCAAAATTCTCTCAATTATCTATGTCACCTCTCACAACCATCGATCCATACAAAGAAGTTACAACCTCCAACTTCCTGCCATGCCCCAACCATAACAACCAAATTTCATTGAGTTGCTACCAAACTCACCCACCCGAAAAAATAAAAAAAATTCGACAGGGTGTTCAATGAAACTCACCCGAAATTTTTCACATGCAATGTACCTTCTCCCTGGATTTAAGTCTGTCCATGATGTCTTTCGAATTGCTCGCTTACCACATTGACATATTTCATCCATGGGATTGAGTTTTTTTTTAATTTGTGGCTAGGGTTTATAGAAATGGAGGAAAGAGATGAAAATGAGGCTTATATGGTGGGAAATTAGGATAAAATTGGAGGGAATCAATAAATTTTGTTCTTTTTACCCTTTTACCCCTAAAAAAATCTTTCATAAAATAAAAATTATGAAGATTTTGACTTTATATATTGATAATTTTCAAGTTTGACTATAAATTAATCACAAACTATAATGATAAAATATGTAACAAAATTATATTATGAAACTTTAGATGGTGAAGTTTCATAATATAATTTTTTTTAAATATTTTACCATTATATTTTGAGATTAATTTACCAAACTTAAATTATCAATATATAAAGTCAAAACGCTAATGCAATTTTTAATTTTATGAAAGATATGATATAGTGTTTTTCGGTGGGTTTTAGTTAATCCGGCAGCCTAAAAATATCAACACAAAATTGAGGTAGTGACCTGTATTGTGTTTAGATAGGAATTTGAGACAATTTGAAAATCGGGTAGGATATTGCAAAAAGGTCCAAAAATCAGGTAGGAAATTGCAATTATCCCTAACTAAAAACACATTAACATGAATGCTCATATTAAATATAATTCATATTATGTGAAAGATAAAGTTTCATATATTTACAAACTAAATAGTTAAATTTATAAAAAAGATAACTTTTAAAAAATTATTGGGTTTTCGGGCACCTGAAATAAGCAACAAATCGGCCCATGACCGGCTCGATTATATGACTTTTTTTCGGATCGGGTATCCGGCCCAATTTTTTTTAAAAAAATATTCAGAATTTTTAGTTCAGGTCATCGGGTAGTTGGCCCGAGTAGTTCGGATCGGATATTTTTAAACACTCCTAATTATTGGTGATTATAATAATTATTGACAGTTTTTATTGTTATGTTTGTTATTGCTGGTTTATATTGTTGTTTATTGTAATATACATATAGAAAACGCAATTATAGGAGGATTTCAAACTGATTTTTACCAAAGGGAGTGTCGACGACTTCTGCACACTTCGTCGGCTAAACAATTAATCTTTTTTAAGTACGATTTAGCCGACGACCCATGGTCGACTAAAATGAACCGGTTTAAGCCGAAAATCAGGCGACCGACGGCTAAAGTCAGGAGTATAGCCGACGAGTGGTCATAAATATCATCGGCTAAACCTTGGACGGCAAACATCGACAGACAGACTTAACCGCCGGCTATCGATTTTAGCTGACGACTTTATGGTTTAGCCGACCACTTGTAATCACCGGCTAAATCTGCTGGCCGACAATTAGAAATGAAAACTTTATACTCAAACCAAATCAAATTTGCTAATATGAAGTGTTGACGACTGATTTAGTCAACGTAACGTGTGCTGATCTGGACAAATGAATCGAAGCCACGTAGAAAACAATAAAAAATATGGAATAAGTTGGATTACTAAATTTTATTAATGATCGTAATTTGGGATAGAGCCGGGCTGAAGATTGTAAACCGGCCTATATTTTTTGCTTGTTTATCACAAGTCTTATTCTTTTCTCTCTTTCTCTCTTTTTTTCTCTCTTTTTCTATCTTTCGCCCTTTTCCCAAAAATCCTTCTTTTTGTAAAGAAAAGGGGCACATGGCTGGATTCGGTTCGCCGATGCATCCAAGCGCCCTGGATTTTCGGGACGATTCAGTGTGAATGGCGTGTCACATGCCAAGCATTTAATGTCTTCTTTCCCCTAAAAATAAAGGGTTTCTCCCTTCTTCATCTTCCTTCACCATTCCCGTAAGTTTTTTGCAGAAAAAATTTGGTGAGTTTCTTCTTGATTTCACTTTCTTTTCTTTTTTGTCAAATATAAGTTTTTATCGATGGTGAATCTGGGGGATGAGAAGGCGGAGTTGATCGTGTCACCTGACCGTATGGGGGTAGCGGATTTATCTCTAGGCGGGACCCCCGTCAACTGGAGCGACGAGGAGGAAGGCGGCGAGGTCGCGAAGTCGCCGGGATCTGAGGAAGTGGAGGTGGTGGCGCCGTTAATGGCGGTCGGCAAGGCTTCGGGTGGAGAAGGGGAGGCTGAGCCTGAGACGGCCTGGATTCGGCCTCGTTCGGCTCTTTACGTGGAGGCGGAGCGGGACTCGGCCTCGATCCGTAGTACCGTCACGGAGGAGCAACTGGTAGCCTGGCGGCGGAGATTTAATATCCCGGCGGCGGTGCGATTGATCGTCCCGTATCCTGAGGAGAGGCCTCACCTTCCGCCTGTCGGTTGCGCGGCGGTATACTAACGCTCCTTGTTGGCGGGGTTGAGGTTCCCGCTCCCCTTGGCTTTCTCGCGGTGGCTGAGGCAGTGGGCCCTTCATATTTCCCAAATTTATCCCAACTCCTGGTCTCGGGAGGTGGGTCTTTTCATCCTCTTCAACCAGCACAGTTGTCCCGAGCCCAGTTTTGAGTAGTTCAACAGTCTTTTCCTGTGGAGATCGGTCGGAAGATCCAACTCGGGCTGGTTTTATTTAACAGCTCGGCATGTCATGCACAAGGAGGTGTGGATGTACCGGAGACCATACATAGCTGGAAGGAGCAGTGGTTTTATGTCGGGGGATCTTGGAGGAGCTCGGTGGATGAGTTCGAGCCCGGCGTCGTGGACGCGGAGCTTCGGATCCCTGAGCACTTCATCGTAAAAATGCATAAGTGTTGCGTTTTATGTTCTATTCCTTTTTGTGTCTAACACTCATCATTCGCTTTCTGTGCAGAACGCATCCCGACGCAGGAAACATCCTCCGAGTTTGACAACCGGATTGAAAAGCTTCTGGATCTTCCCTCCGAGCAGAGGAAGTCGTATCTTTTAGTTACTGAAGAAAAGCTCTAGGCGGCCAGCCTTCAATCCACCGATCCGAGCATCATGTCTTCCTCAGGTGACTTTTTTTTTAACCTTTCTTCCTTTTCCAGTCCCCAAAGTCAAAGTTTCGTCTGGGAGGAAGGAAACGCCTGCGTAGCACGTGGCGAGATTAGCCTGTAACACCCCCAATCCGCTCAGGGATATTACACGCCGTAGAACCTTTCCTCAAGGATCTACCAGGCTAGTAACAACATGAAACATCTCGACAATGCCTTTAAGGCTAAAATGACTCAGTAGACCGATTTGGCCTTTCAATAAAAACATAAGATTCACATACTCGTTCATGAATCACACCAATCACAAAACACACACGATTTTGAAAGAGGGCCTTCAACAAGGCTAACCAAGTCTTTTGAAAACTCATTTCAAACAAACAAACAAACACACCAAGACGATCACCAATCATCATATCCACAAAACAAGAATAGTATGGACAAGGTACTTGCCTCGAATAAGAACAACGCGGAGAATCGACCGAAGTAGGTTGACACGAACCGACTACGAACCCGCCGACTCCACCGATCGCCAACTCGCGGTCATAAACTATGAAGGACAATAACAACAATGAAATGAATTCCATAACACGACTCAAAGCCGTTGAATTCAAAGAAAAAATGACGAAAGTTCAAGTGTTTTCCCCAAAACGGCCAAGAACATGATTCGTCCCGACAAAACACGAAAACGGAATTCCAAGTCAAAATATGGATATACAATCCATAGAATATGTTTAACAACATCATTTAATCACAATCTATCCAACAAAAACGGATGGAAAACGAGATCGAGAACAAATCCCCCAAAAAGTCGATTCAAAGGAAATCAAGAAATATACTTCGATTCGACGAAGAACAATGGATTAAATGATGTTAAACACAAGAATACTACTAAGATTAATCATACCCATCATGAATTAATCAACAACACGGAACGAATCGGACAAAAATGAAAAAACCCCCAAATTCACGAAATTAGAGTCCTAAGGTGAGATTACCTTGATTCGCTGGATCAAAGGATGATAACGGATGATTGATCAATGATATAACCTCAAGAACTTCATGGATTTGTTGTTAAACAACATGGATTCGCCACCTTCGAATCGCCAGCCGCGGACGGAAAAGGAAGGAAATGAAAAACGAGAGGAAATGTGACTGCTCTGTCACATTTATACTGGGCCGGACTAGCGTGCGCTAGGTTGCCGAGCTAGCGTGCGCTATCGGCCCAGGCCGCAGTCCAGAGCCCCCACTGCCCTACTGACTCAGCCAGGTAGCGTGCGCAGCCGTCCGGCCGTAGCGCGCGCTACTCACGCCAGAAGCGCGCAATGCCCGACGATGGCGTGCGCTACCCGCCGATCGTCCCCGAGTCCAAGACTCCAAGAACCCTCCGCCCGGCCAGATGGCGTATCGGGGCCGATAGCGTGCGCTACACCTGTCGGTTAGCGCGCGCAGCCTTCCGGCCGTAGCGTGCGCTACGCCGGTTCCTGTCGTGCTTGCCCGGCCAGTGCCCAGCACTTCCGACCGTGCCGGCCGCACCTGTCCGGCCAGTGCTCAGGCGTCATGACCCGACGACTCGATTTCCGAAAATGTACGGAACGAACACGACGAAAAGCTCGCGGACAACATCATCAACCCGAAATAAAAACATAATGCAATAATTAATCATACGCAACCAAGAAAAGGGTCGAGACAATAATTACAGATACGGATACCCGTAACTTTGGGTAAATTACAAAAATGGCCCAAAATGTCCGAAAATCACGATACGTGATCGAATAACCAAACCGAAGTTCACAACACGTCTAATGAAGTTAAACGGACTTACGGGAAACTCGAAACAGCAGTTTCGAACGATATTCGCAAGAATCGAACTCAAGTGCGGAAAAGTCGCTAAAAAGCACGGAACTCAACAAAACGACACCGGAACGAACTCGGATGTCAAAAAGTGTAGAATTAATCATTCTCAGAATGATGAAACGATCATGAGCGAGTCATCAAAACGGACTTCTTCCGAAAAAAAAAAAAATTACCGGAAATCGAAATTACGGGTATTACATTCTACCCTCCTTAAAAGAAGTTTCGTCCCGAAACTTAAAATAAGTAGGGAGAAGCAATATCCCCTGTCAGGAAAACTCGACGAGATACACAAAAACTGAGAACTCGCACCCAGCGACGAAACGCTACAAGAAACGCAACGAGACATACGACGTGAAAATACGCTCCACGACGACTAACACAACGCCACCGATAGAGACATAATAAAATCAACAAGTGACAAGCGTCATCAAACAGACAATACAATCGAGTCGATTATCCGAACAATCACAAAACACAACGAACGAAAATCAATACGATTGACCAACCCAACGGTTCATCAATCAAAACGCGAGCCAAACGCTGAACAAATACGGAATTCCACCGCCCAAGGGTTGGAAGATTGAAACGAGACTAATTTTCCCGAAGGAGTCTGAACGCTTAACAATCACGAGATGAGATCAACAAAAACCGAACAATCAAACGATCGAACCACAACGGTCGAGACAACAAAAAGCGAACAATCATGTTTGAATCACGAAGAACAATAAAATTCAAACAACAACTCCAAGGTTCACAAGAATCGAACCGAACTCGAAAAAGTCACAGCGATAACCAGACCGACTCAAAACAAGATCACAGCTCATCCGAACGACGAAACCGAAATACAGAACAAGTTCAGAAAGTATCGATGAACACGAGTGAGTCGATAGAATTGAGAAAGAGAAAATGCTGAAGCCAAAAATAATACGGGTATTATATTCGACCTCTTCTAAAAGAAGTGTCGTCCCCAAAACTCACACCAATGAAATCAAGGAGACGACACAACAAGCAACCGATAGAAACATCCTTCGAAGGCCTCTCAAAGTCGATTCTGATAACTATGCTGAAGCGCGAACTCCGAAAGTCTTGGTAGCCAATTCGCAAAACTGAATTCGGTGTCCCTCGAGTCCACACTTGAAATGTGTTACCGACGAGAAGGACAATTTACACATGCATGCCCCGGCACATCACGGTAGAAACGTCTCGGCTCGGCATACCGAAAATACAAATGCTAGATACAATGGGGCATAACGTCGCAAAACAACATAGCGGAGATGCCAACTCAGCACAACAAAGAATTATAACACATATCATATACAACGATTACCATCATAAAGTAATACACACACAAACAATACAGCAACGACGGTATCGTTCGGCGACCTTAACGGCCCGAACAATAACCAGCACATAATTACAAACATCATGAAACAATCACACATGTACACAAACGTACAAACCCAAGCTTTAACAGCTCACACAGGTGCGATAACACGCAAGTCACCATGAAATGACAACATTAAAGATCGTCATCACACCTCCCACAAAGGGCTAACAAAACATATGTGTGGCGAACGACTCAACGTTCACACCAACAATTCAATCACAATTCGGAGGGCTAACACCCTAACAGCAATACCAACATCGTACGCACCTTCTCCGACCACAAGCAGGAAATGATGGGTTTAAAAAAAACGAAAACCACCTTTTGAAAACAGTTTGGAAACACCAGTTGATCTTGAGTATCATTTTACAAAAAGTTGAACAAACATCATTTTCGAGACTTTGAAAGTCATCTTGCGTTTGAACAAAAATGAGGACACCTTTCTTTTAGTGAAAAACTTTCAGAATATCTGACCCTCGGGTCTAAGTATAAGTGTTTCTAAACATCGAAAATATCTCAAAATATTTTGGTCCTCGAGATAGAAGAATTTTTGAGACATGTTGTGGCACCTTGGATGTACCACGAGAAAATAATTCATTTTAAAAGTACGTTCCGAAATTTATTTTCTAAGATACTCAAGGTTTTCAAGGATAATTCAATGGGCTAGAATGCCCAAAAATTTCAGGCAATTACACAAAACTTTATAGCGCCGTGGGTCCCGCGTCGGAACCCACCAGGCTAAAAACCATTTACAAAAATGCCAAAAAAGCCGATGACGATAATATTTCAAAAACTCACAAAAGCCATTTACAAAATACTAAATACCATCATCAGAATTTCGCCAAAACGATCAAGGCCATAATGCCAAAAACTCGGTTAAGGGAATCGGTTTTTGAAATAAAACTCAGTCGGTAAACTACCGAAAGCCATTTCAAAAGAACTCACGCAGCGGATAAAAGAAATAAAGTCAAACATGCACAATCCAGCAACGCTACTCATATGAACGAAATATGAGGGTCAAATAACCGCATATCAAGAAATCAAAATCCATAAGAGGATTCCGTCACTGAACAAATAATCATAAAAATAGCTCGTGTCACACGAGGCACAACACAAAGAAGGGAGACTTACAGCCACAGGTCGCACGAAGATGATGATCGCCCCACGATACTAATCACGACCAACAAACTCAGATGACGCGTCGCGACACGACTCAGTCAGATAAAATCCGACGAAACAAAACTCAAACAACACGACTGACCCGACAGCCTAGGTTTCCACAACCTAAGCTCCGATACCATTTATGTAACACCCCCAATCCGCTCAGGGATATTACACGCCATAGAACCTTTCCTCAAGGATCTACCAGGCTAGTAACAACATGAAACATATCGACAATTCCTTTAAGGCTAAAATGACTCAGTAGACCGATTTGGCCTTTCAATAAAAACATACAACTCGATTACAACTCATGCCCACGCAGGGGTCAAAACACAACCACACCCGTACAACGGGAAAAAATATAGCAGCGGAAAATAAAGTACAACTGAACCAATACACGACGTACGATTCCTCATGTGATTAGTATCGATCATCTTTCATCATCCTTCGTGCCGACCCTGTGCTATGCTCCAAAACCTGAATGCAAAAATAGACATCCACCCCTCAAATACTCGGGGTTTAGCAAAACTCCACTGTTTTGCTAGTGCAAGACAAAGTGCAAATACGAGCCATACAATTCACATTCCACGAATAACAATAACCAGGAATCCTCAAAAATCCAAACGTAACAAAAAGTGCTTCCCGAGGCAAGAATTTGGTACAATATTCTAAAACCGAAAGGTCGCAATTCAAGGGAAAACAATTTATAAAACGGTTTATAATTCCATCGAGAGTTTTAATAGAAAACAATTTCGGATTACTGAATCCTTATCTTTCCAAAATCAATAGGGGTCACAGCCCAAAGGTTTTGTTTTCACAAATAAAACCAACCATAATACACAAGGTTAAAACCCACGTCATGCATCCTCGACGGACATAAAATACACACACACCCGTGAAGTTTCACTCGTGAATCCAGGTCGAATCCATTGGAATTCCCTCCGTGGTCCCGTCGAACCCTCCCGAGGTGAGCAAACACATTCACAAAACATAAGCAACCGCACTCGTGAATCCAGGGCTATACCATTGGACTCCCTCCGTGATCCCATCGGACCCTCCCGAGGTGAGCGAAAAACAATCACAAAATATATACACGTAGCGGTGAAGTTTCACTCGTGAACCCAGGTCGAAGCCATTGGAATTCCCTCCGTGGTCCCGTATAAGCCTCCCGAGGTGAGCAAACACATTCGCAAAACACGTACTCGCATCGCCTAGGACTAGGACGAAGCCACAAATCCCACTTGAGGCGTCGTCGGACCCTCCCGAGCTGGCTAGCAAAATACTCAAGCACCACACGTCACCTAGGACCGGGACGAAGCCACGAATCCCACTCGAGGCCCCATCAGGCCCTCCCGAGCTGGCCGTGAAATAATCAAGCACAAGTAACATATCGCACCAAGGATATCCAAACAATTCACCCAGAGGCATCAAACACTTAGCAAAACAACACGTCAAACCACAATGCACCGAAATGAAACAATATACGTCCACACGCAAATACCAAGTGCATCATCAACACCAACCATATCGATAAGATTCACATACTCGTTCGCGAATCACACCAATCACAAAACACACACGATTTTGAAAGAGGGCCTTCAACAAGGCTAACCAAATCTTTTGAAAACTCATTTCAAACAAACAAACAAACACACCAAGACGATCACCAATCATCATATCCACAAAACAAGAATAGTATGGACAAGGTACTTGCCTCGAATAAGAACAACGCGGAGAATCGACTGAAGTAGGTTGACACGAACCGACTACGAACCCGCCGACTCCACCGATCGCCAAATCGCGGTCATAAACTACAAAGGACAATAACAACAATGAAATGAATTCCATAACACGACTCAAAGCCGTTGAATTCAAAGAACGAATGACGAAAGTTCAAGTGTTTTCTCCAAAACGGACAAGAACACGATTCGTCCCGACAAAATACGAAAACGAAATTCCAAGTCGAAATATAGATATACAATCCATAGAATATGTTTAACAACATCATTTAACCACAATCAATCCAACAAAAACGGATGGAAAACGAGATCGAGAACAAATCCCCCAAAAAGTCGAATCGAATGAAATCAAGAAATATACTTCGATTCGACGAAGAACAATGGATTAAATGATGTTAAACACAAGAATACTACCAAGATTAATCATACCCATCATGAATTAATCAACAACACGGAACGAATCGGACAAAAATGCAAAAAACCCCAAATTCACGAAATTAGGGTTCTAAGGTAAGATTACCTTGATTCGCTGGATCAAAGGATGATAACGGATGATTGATCAATGATATAACCTCAAGAACTTCATGGATTTGTTGTTAAACAACATGGCTTCGCCACCTCCGAATCGCCAGCCGCGGACGGAAAAGGAAGGAAATGAAAAACGAGAGGAAATGTGATCGCCTGTCACATTTATCTGGGTCGGACTAGCGTGCGCTAGCCGCCGAGCTAGCGTCTTCTCGGCCTGTGCCGCGATCCGAGCCCCCATCGCCCTATCGGCTCGGCCAGAAGGGCGTGCGCTGCCCGGCCATAGCGCGCGCTACTCACGGTCAGAAGGCACAATGCCCGGCAAGAGCGTGCGCTACCCGCCGATCGTCCCGAGTCCAAGACTCCACTAACCCTCTCGCCACCCCGATAGCAGCGTCTGGCTGCCGATAGCGTGAGCTATACCTGCCTGTTAGCGCGCGCAGCCTTTAGGCCGTAGTGTGCGCTACGCAGGTTCCTGCCGTGCTTGACCGGCCAGTGCCCAGCACTTTCGACCGTGCCGGCCGCACCTGTCCGGCCAGTGCTCAGGCATCATGACCCGACGACTCGATTTCGAAAACGCATTTTAACGAACACGCATTTAAAAGCTCGCGGACAACATCATCGACCCGAAATGAAAACATAATGCAATAATTAATCATACGCAACCAAGAAAAGGGTCGAGACAACAATTACAGATACGGATACCCGTAACTTTGGGTAAATTACAAAAATGGCCCAAAACGCCCGAAAATCACGATATGTGATCGAATAACCAAACCGAAGTTCACAACACGTCTAACAAAGTTAAACGGACTTACGGGAAAACTCAAAACAGCAGTTTCAGACGATATTCACAAGAATCGAACTCACGTGCGGAAAAGTCGCTAAAAGCGCGGAACTCAACAAAACGACACCGAAACGAACTCGGATGTCAAAAAGTGTATAATTAATCATTCTCAGAATGATGAAACGGTTATGAGCGAGTCATCAAAACAGACTTCTGCTGAAAAAAAAAAAAAGAAATTACCAGAAATCGAAATTACGGGTATTACATAGCCGCCGAGTCTGTCGAGCGGAGGGCGCGCGCGGGCAATCGAAAAAGGGGCGAGACCGAGTCTGAGGGCAGTTTGAACAATGCGGAGGCTCAGCCCGCTCCTGAAGTCCCCATATCCATGCCGAGTCCTATCCGGATGGGCCGTGCGACTGGCAAGGAGGCCTTAGTCGATTTGGAGGGGCATTACCTTCCGGTTAATAAGGACTGGGAGGACCCCTGTGCTCAGATGAAGGGGCGGCGGCCGTTCTGGTTCCTCGATTGTGTCTGGGCGGCTACCCCAACCGCCGAGATGCTCGACCGGGTCCCTCCAGCGGTGGCAGAGTCCAGTCACATCCCTATTCGGGGCTGTACACCCAAGCTGGAGCTGGTGACTAATGACATGGATCCGGCTGAGCAAATCCTATTTGGATATGCTCTGCTCGGCCGTGTATTGGGCACTTATGTGAAGGCCACCGGGGAGTTTAAGTCCCTGGTTGAGAAGTACAAGAAGGTGGCGGCCGAGCTTCAAACCCTCCGGGAGGAGCACTATCTCTGTCCTTCCATGATCAAGTCCTTGGAGGAGGAGATAGCCTCTATGAAGGGTGACATGGAGATTTTGGAGAGTCGGGCCATTGAGGCCGATATGTGGAAGGTGCGAGCCAGGAAGATGATCGCGGCGGCCGAGTTGGCGCATAAGCGATATCTGGAGACCAGGGCAGAGCACGAGGCTTATCTGAAAGAAACCACTGCCCAAATTGAACGTATGACCGAGCGGGTTGGTGTCGGCGAAGCCGAAGGCTATGCCAAGGGTCTGGCTGATGAGGCGGATACCTTTAAGAAGACTCCCGAGTTCGAGGAGCTGATCAACCTAAACTATGTCTCCACCTGCTATGAGATATTAGATCTCATGAAGGAAGGGAAGACAATTGAGGAGGTCCGGGCCTATATAGAGTCTTGGGATGCCGACCTGCAGGTTGAGTCTTTTGAAGCTGATGAGCCGGAGGCCATCGAGGTTGGTGGAGGTCCAGGGTTGGCTCCCCCTGGTGAAGGTGAAGGACAGTCCTTCCAAGCAGCTGGCCGGGATGGCGGAGCCGAGTAGTTTTTTGATTTTGTTTCATGTATGGCCTGCGTGCCAGTCTTTCTTTTCCTTTGTTTTTTCGCATGTACCTTGTAAAAACGTCTTCTTGAATAAAATCTTCTTTATAACACCTGTTTAGCTGCCTTTTTCTGGACGTTCGGGCCGGGTTGGTTCGGCCTTCGCCTTTTTTCCCTTTTCTTTTTTTTTTGTTCATCTCCTGTTGGTTGTGCCGAGGTGAGCTCGGACTTTCATAGTGCCGAGTCAGGCTCGGTCTTGTAGTGCCGGAGAAGCCGGTCATTCAAGGTGCCGAGTCCGGCTCGGTCTTATAGTGCCGGGGCAGCTGGTCATTCGAGGTTCCGAGTCAGGCTCGGTCTTATAGTGCTGGAGGAGCTGGTCATTCATAGTGCCGAGGCGAGCTCGGTCTTATAATGCCGGAGGAGCCGGTCATTCATAGTGCCGAGGCAAGCTCGGTCTTATAGTGCCGGAGGAGCCGGTCAGTCATAGTGCCAAGGCGAGCTCGGTCTTATAGTGCCGGAGGAGCCGGTCATTCATAGTGCTGAGGCGAGCTCGGTCTTGTAGTGCCGGAGGAGCCGGTCATTCATAGTGCCGGGGCGAGATCGGTCTTATAGTGCCGGAGGATCCGGCCATTCATAGTGCCGAGGCGAGCTCGGTCTTATAGTGCCGGAGGAGCCCGTCATTCATAGTGCCGAGGCGAGCTCGATCTTATAGTGCCGGAGGAACGAGTCATTCATAGTGCCGAGGCGAGCTCGGTCTTATAGTGCCGGAGGAGCCGGTCATTCATAGTGCCGAGGCGAGCTCGGTCTTATAGTGCCGGAGGAGCTGGTCATTCATAGTGCCGGGGCTTAAGAAAATGAATAACGCCAAATTTTATTGATAATACCTTTTTAAATACATGACATTCCATGGATAAGTAAATCTCTGGCCGTTCAGATATTCTAGTCAGTAGGCCCCATTAGGAACGACTTCGCTAATCTTGTATGGTCCTTCCCATTTTGGCTTAAGTGTCTCAGGATCTGGTTCCAATACTCGTTTAAGAACGAGGTCCCCGACCTGAGAATTTCTTTGGTGAACTTTGGAGTAATAATAGTGTTCGCATATTCTTTTGTAGGTGGCATTTCGCATTTCCAGGTTTACTTTGAGGGCCAAGTTGTTATCTCGCTCAGAATGGGCTACTCGGTAGGTAGGTGCCCTATTTTCGACCGGAAGGACGGCTTCAGTGCCGAAAGCCAAGGAGAAAGGAGTTTCTCCAGTGTCGGACCGATGTGTTGTTCTATAAGCCCATAATACTCCAGGGAGCTCTTCTGGCCATGAACTTTTGAGTTCTTCGAGGCGGGTCTTTGAGGTGCAACTTTATAATTTTGTCGACCGAGGGGTCCCAAACCGGCAGACGAGGGACTTCTAAACAAAATCGACTATTTTTAGTTCGGTCATTCGGGCCATGGGTTCGGCCTCCGCCCACTTTTGTAAAATAACTAACTGCGATGATGGCGTATTGTACTCCTCCGCGCCCTTTAGGTAAAGGGCCAATTAGATGAATCCCCCACTTGGCGAATGGCCACGGGCAATAAACGGAAGTGAGTGTTTCTGGTGGGGATAGGACCTGAGGAGCGAAGATTTGGCATCGGACGCCCTTCTGTATGAGCGTGGTGGCATCTTTTTTAAGATTCGGCCAGTGATATCCTTGCCGCATCAACTTGTAGGCTAGTGCCTGGCCACTGGAGTGGTTGCCGCATATACCCTCGTGCACTTCTCTGAGGGCAAACTCGAACTGGCATTTCAACAATGGAACTGAATACCCTCTCTTGCATAAAGGTCCCTCTACAATGGTGAACCAGGCGGACTGAGTTCGAAGCGATCGTGCCTGGGCTTGGCCCGCGGGTAAAATGCTGCTGTGAAGATATTGAATTGTAGGCTGCATCCATCCATGCAGCTCGAACTGTTCGGCTGCTTGGACTTAGGACATCTCTAGGGCCGATGACGCATGGTACCCCATGCCGACCTCGTCCATATGCTCGGATCCAGAGCTGGATGCGAGTTTTGCTAAGGAGTCGGCTTGGATGTTCTAGGTTCTAGGAATGCATTGTATAGTTCCATGAAAATCATGCAACTGGATTCGTTCTAGGCGGAGATATTTGACCAGTTTGGGCTCCTTAGCCTCGTATTGCCCCCTAATTTGGTTCACTACCAATTAAGAATTGCTCAAGACAGTGAGGCGAGCGAGACCGAAGGAGGTCGCCATTTCCAGTCCGGTCATGAGGGCTTCATATTCTGCCTCAGTATTAGTGGCTGGAAAACCCCGACGAATGGCCGAGCAGAATAATCGTTGATCCGGACCAACAAGGACTATGCCAGCGCCTGCCCGGTCGGCAGTTGACTGTAATATCCGCAATTTTTGATTTTCGGTAAATTTAGTTTTTTTGCAGGAATCCATTTTAACGGCTCGCCTGTGACCGTTTCATCATTCTGAGAATGATTCATTCTACAATTTTTGACATCCGAGTTCGTTTTGGTGTCGTTTTGCTGAGTTCCGTGCTTTTTGGCAACTTTTCCGCATTTGATTTTGATTCTTGTGAATCTCGTTCGAAACTATTGTTTCGTGTTCCTCGTAAGTCCGTTTAACTTTGTTAGACGTGTTGTGAACTTTGGTTTGGTTATTCGATCACGTATTGTGATCTTCGGACATTTTGGGACATTTTATAATTTCCCAAAGTTGTCGGTATCCGCATTCATATTTGTTGTCTTGACCCTTTTTATGGTCGTGTGTGATTAATTGTTGCATAGTATTTCATTTCGGATCAATGATATTATCCGCGAGCATTTCATCGTGTTCGTTCCGTACGTTTTCGGAGATCGAATTGTCAGGTCATGGCGGTTGGCATCGCCCAGGACAAGTGCGCGCAGCATCGGAAGTGTTAGGCATCGCCGAAAAGTGCGCAGCAGTAATCGCTGGCGGCCGGGCAATGACCGGGCAGGCGCGACAGGAACGGCATAGCGCACGCTACTACCGGAAGGTTGCGCACGCTAGCTCGGCAGGAATAGCGCACGCTATTCGGCCGACCAGTGCACGCTATCGGGCTGGGCAGAGAGGTTTCTGGGGTTCTGGACTCGGGGAGGATCGGCAGGTAGCACACGCTACTATCGATCGTGGCGCGCGCTAATCGGCATGTGTAGCGCACGCTGTCGACCGACTGGCGCACGTTACCTGGCCGAGCAGTTTAGTCCAGAGTTACGGGCAGTCGGCTAGCGCCAGCGCACGCTATCGCTTGATCGGGCGGCAGAGTTCGGTTGGCGAGTTGGGTCGGCGATTCGGGTTATGCGGGCCCCGGCTGAGGGTTCTGGGCCGATACTGGCCGATAGCGCACGCTAGTCCAGAAGGCTAGCGCACACTAGGCCGCGCGAGTATAAATATGACTGAGCAGTCATATTTTCACCCATTTTTCATTTCTATCTTTTCCTCTCCGCGGCTGGAGGCTTGGAGATCAAGGAGACATGTTGTCAAGCAATTAATCCACGAAGTTTGGGATTTCATATCATCGATTAATCCCTCCATAACCTCCTTTGATCCAGCGAATCAAGGTTAGATTTCCTAGAACCATATTTTTTGGGAAATTTTGGGGTTTTGGGTTTTTGTCCGATTCGTTCCGTATTGTTGATTAATCCATGATGGGTATGATTAATCTTAGTAGTATTCATGTGTTTAACATCATTTAATCCTTTGTTCTTCGCCGGATCAAGGTATTTTCTTGATTTTTCTTCAAGTTGACTTTTTGGGGGTTTTGTTCTTGATTTCGTTTTCCACCCGATTTTGATAAATAGATTGTTGTTAAATGTTGTTGTTAAACATATCCTATGGATTGTATATCCGTATTCCGGTTTGGAGTTCCGTTTCATGTTTTGTCGGGTCGATTCGTGTTCTTGGCCATTTTGGGGGAAACCCTTGAACTTTTGTTGTTCATTTCTTCAATTCAACGGCTTCGGGTCGTGCTATGGAATTCATTTTCATTGTTGTTATTGTCCTTCATAGTTTATTGTCGTGAATTGGCGTTTGGCGGAGTCAGCGGGTTCGTAGTCAGTTCGTGCCATCCTACCTCGGTCGATTCTCCGCATTTGTTTGAGGCAAGTATTTTCTTATACGACTTGTGCCCTCCAAATAGAGTTTACATGTTGGAACTACGATGGTTGTTTTACCCTCGTGAATATGATTTGTGTGAGTTGATTGCGATTTGATTATTTTGAGAGTTGAAGGTTTTTATGATACCCTCGCTTGTTTAATGTTGTGGAATCGTGTATTCCGTGTTTAATCGTGTTGTTGTATTGTGATGAGTATGATAACGGTGTCGGGTAGTGGCCATCTCTAGTAAGTATTCTTAATGAACTTACATTCTTAGCATATTAGTATTGTATGAGTAATGTGTGTGTGTATGCTCACTATGGGTTAGATCCGACAAGGTCTCGGTAGGGGTCCACGGAGGGGTGGATCCACGAGCTTGCTTTTAACTACTATGGGTTAGATCCGACGGGGTCTCGGTAGGGGTCCACGGAGGGGTGGATCCGAGGTTAATGGTGGTGCATTTTATAAATGTGTTTCGATATTGGTGTTTCCGAAAACGAGTGGTTTTGAACGGTTTTCATGATTGCATGCATTGACTAAGTATGTAAGAGGTAAGTTGTTCGTTTGACTTACTTGGCTAGGATGGCACTAGAGTATTTGTCGTCTGTGTTTAAACCTTTGGTTTTGGGTTTTGATGTTGGAAAACGGACCTTGATATTGTTCTCGAGTACTGTGATTTGATGAGATTTGGGATGAGATCCCAACGGTTTTGTAAAGGTCGTTTTACGGAAAGTGATTTTAGGCCGAGACTCATTCATCTTGAAATGGTTATTTTTCAACCAAGGACTTGAGGTCCAACAAGGTTTCTACTTTTAAAATCCCCTAGATGAGGAATTTATTTTCAAATACTTCGTCGATTGTTTTTCTAATTAATAAAACCTCTCGGGAAGGCTTTGGTGGTTAATTGTCGTACCCGGTTCGTAATTTCTAATTGTTTGTTACATTTCGTATGGTTATGTACTTGCATTAGCAAAATAGTGGGATTTTGCTAACCCTTGATAAATCGGGGGTGGATGTCTGTATTGCATTCAGGTTTTGGGGAGCATAACACAGGGTCGGCATGAAGGATGATGAAAGATGAACGATACTAATCACATGAGGACCCATATGTAGTCGTAATGGTTCAGTTGTATTTTATTTCCACTGCAGTATTCTTTCCCCGTTGTACGAGAGTGTGTTGTATTCGAACCATGTGTGGGTATGTATTGAGATTGAGATGTATGTATTTATTGAAAGACCAAATCGGTCTACTTAGTCATTTTAGCCTTAAAGGCATTATTGAGATGTTCGATTTCGTTACCAGCTTGGTAGATCCTTGAGGAAAGTTTCTATGACGTGTAATATCCCTAAGCAGATTAGGGGTGTCACATTGACGACCCGTCTACGTAGAGTGACCACTCCTCTGATCAATCATTCTCTCGTGTGATCGCTGGTGTGAACTCCGCTATGAAATCTGCCAAGACCGGACCTTTTATCGGTTAGAAGTCCTGGTGATAGGTCGGGATATTTGAGGTAGAGGTGCACTGTAACTAGTTAATCTAGCACCGCATCCCCAAGATATTAAAGACGCTGGTATCCTCCTGGAATTTCGGGACGTATATAAGAACCTTGAGTTAGAGCCTCTACCAGTAGAGAAACATCTTGGAATCGGTAGTTGAGACGAGACTACAGATATTTTGTGTTTACGTGCAACTCGGGATTCAGACACATGCTTCTCGTATACGGCAAACTGACCAACTCAACTTTGATGCCAAGCCATGCGATAAAACTCAGTGCGGCTGTTTCACCTCCGGTACTAAGAAAAGCGCCGATCAATGCTTCAGTCACGTCGGCCACTGTTTTTCTTTTTATTTTTCTACTCTGGCCCACATAAACTTCTTTTAGATGAAAATAGCTCTTCCTTTAATACGTGACTAGCGCAATCGGTGCCAGGTATTATCCATTTTTTAATATCCAGTGGTTCGTTACGGATAAAGCTCGTGATTTTGCGGTTGCACCCAAATTGGCACAGTGTAGCATTGCATATTATTTTCTCTCTTCTAATACTGAGAAGTCCCTCGTGCCGGTTTTGATATGATTTGAATAGTTGTTGACTAACGGCATACTTGAGAAATGAGTCCCCGAGAGTCTCTAAAAATTCCCGATGAATTTTTTCTTGGCATTTCTTCGTTGTGATAGCCTCTAAAACCGTGAGGGTTAGAATGACATTTCGCATGCAGTGATCCAAAGTTATACTCTTCAAGTTGGTAGCTATGAGCAGTGATTCACCCCGATGCATAACGGATGGAAGATAAGAAAAAGAATAAATTGTACAAATGGAAATAGGTGACATCACAATTGAGCACAGCTCCCGTGGTAACTCACATGAGCTATTGCTTGGTTCTTTTTTACGTGCATTTCTACATCTCTATAGGTAGTTATGCATAGTAAAAACTCGTTTTGCTTTAAGAAGAGATTCTCGCTCATATTCCAAGTCAATCCCATGCTTCTCTTTAAAATATTTCTTGCAAAGTATATGATTTTCCATCTCTAACCACAAGTGACGAATTACCATCAAGCCCATCCATGCATGATAGAGAAGTCCTTAGCGTGTGCACCTCATGATGGTGTCCTCCATTGTATAACGGGAACCACAAGTTCAATTCGCCTAAGTTTTCCGCCTCATCTTCGCCAAGGCGGGAGACGGTTCTGTTCTGGTTACGCCTCGGGGCGGTCGTACGAGTCGATCGAGATTGGGCCTCGTTCGGTTCCTCAGGCCTTGGGGGATTTCCACTCTGGGTAACCCGTGCCATAAGGGCAGTCATCCCTTGGATGAACTCAGGGTGTTTAAGGCACTCCGCCACCTTGAGCAGGTTTTCATCTTCTGTGGGGGGCTGATGGTGTTTAGGACTTCCTTGAGACATAGTTGCAATAGAACAATTCGTTCAGGACCCCGGTTAGAACGTATGTAGCTGTGGGCAGCATGACCCCACTTCCTCTAGTGCCAATCTGTTGACTACTGATTTGGTCAACGTAACGTGTGCTGATCTGGACAAATGAATCGAAGCCACATAGAAAACAATAAAAAAGACGGAATAAGTTGGATCACTAAATTTTATTAATGATCGTAATTTGGGATAGAGCCGAGCTGAAGATTGTAAATCGTCCTACATTTTTTGCTTGTTTATTACAAGTCTTATTCTTTTTCTCTCTTTCTCTCTTTTTCTATCTTTCACCCTCTTCCCAAAAATCCATCTTTTTGTACATTTTTTCTACGTATATAGAGAATCTGGGCCAATCATCGGGCGACAGCTGGAGGATGTAGGGAAATGGGTCTAAACACTTGTCATAGGGAGAGTGTCCCCTAGACACGTGGCAGCCTTTGGGGACTGCTTTGCGAAGAGGGAGGACAGTAAGCATTAACCGTCTTGTGTGCCTGTTTTGGCGATACTTATCCGTTGTGGCCGACTCTGGGGTCGGCCCTCCGGTCTCCCGTTTCTCTGATCGGTCGTGCCATTGTTGGAATATTTTATTACATACATTCATTAATAGAATTTTGATGATTAAAGTTGCTAAACAAAGCAAAACAACAAAGAGGCGAAGCAAAGCATCGAAGAAGACGAAGTCGCAAAAAGCTGGAAATGTTCATGATTAACGTACATAATATGGCATGTATACCATACGTAAAATTTCAAGCTTAATGTACGTAAGAGAGTATGATTAACGTACGTAATGGTGTGTTTGCGAATTCAAACAAGAAGAACGTTGCAGATGACGTCATGGCGTAGGTCAGCATGCAACAGACATATTGACTATGATAACGTACGCATGTAAGATTGGCTAACATACGTAATGATCAAGACAGAAGCCATTGGACTGATTTGCATGAAGCGTAGCGTACATAACCTATAGAGGTTAACATACGTAAGAAGGCTAGCATACGTAATGGAGGAGTGATAACGTACGTAATGAAGGCACAAGAGGCTAACGGCTAGTTGGAAGAGAAATGGCTATAAATACCACTTCAAATGGTATTAATCCGACAACAACTTCAACCAAACGATTCAGTAATCATATATTGTTATACACATTATTGTTGTTGTGATATTGAGCTTATATTGTTAGTTTGAGTGTTTATACATTCAACACATACACGAGAGGTAAAAGAAAAGATATGATTGGATTCGGTGTTATTAGGATCAAGGATCCGGCATTGTTAGAATCGCAATCGCTATCTTAGTGAGGTTTATCTAGTACCGATAGAAAGTTAGAGTGGTTGATTCCTTGTCCAATAGAAAAGGAAAACGGTTTAACTTGGACCGACAAAAAGACAAGAGAACGGTTTACTCGGACCGATAGAAGACGAGCTTGTAATGGTAATCCCTCGACCGATAGAAGAGAGATGCAGAGGTTTATATCTTAAGCCTATAGAAAAAGATAACGAGAGAGTACGTAGGCACGTTTGGCTGAACTTCTATAAATCCGTGTATCATTTATTTTCTGCACTTTACTTAAATCGCTTCCGCAACGCGTAAGAGTTTTTCAACTATATCTCCAAACGGCGATACCGACCAATCTTGCTCCAACAATTGGTATCGGAGCAGTACCTCCAATAAGCGGCTTAACATCCGAGGAGTCGATCCAAATGGCGTTTCAACTTGCCCCGATCGAAGGTCTTGCTCTTAACCGACCACCATTCTTTAATGGCTCGAACTTTATGACGTGGAAGAAAAAGATGTCTCGTTTCTGCCAATCGTGAGTGAGAGAGGTTTTGAGAGAGAGTCCAGAGATATATGAGAGAAGCCAAAAGTCCCCTTCCAAATGCTGGAAGTCCTCTATTTATAGGAGATGAGGTAGTTGGGATGTCTTGATTCCCGAGCGGGCGATCGCCTTTCTTGTATTATAATAAGTGGGCGATCGTCTCAGCACGTGGGTAAGTTCCCTTAAAATCCACGGCTGCTACTGGCAGCCAGCTGTGCGAACCAATGAGAAGATGACAAGTGTCTCATGTCGCTGTCTTGGGAGGTCCACCTTGGACCTTTCGATGGGTCTGTCGGTAGGTGAGGTTGTCCTTGTCGTCTACAGCTGGTGATGGGCTGGAGTCAAAGATCCTTTTCCTACGGCGCCTTTTCCGGATCTGCACGTGGGCCTCTATCCCGAGATTCGGTCTTTACAGACTTTGACGGATGTTTGGCTTTACACGTGGCGTAAGACGATCGTCCTTGGTCGGGCACTAGGGACGATCGCTATGTGCCAAGAGAGGATCGCCCTGGATGTTGATCGCTCGGCACTTGACCTCGATCTGAAACCCTTGTTTGACAAGTCTGTCTTGGTTCATCCGACGCTGGCTTGGTCGCTGGGCCCTTGGGACGATCGTCGTTGAGGCGTTTTAATTAACGCACAATAGTTGGTTAATTAGGTTTAAAAATTAATTGATTAAAGAGATAAGGGAATTAGTATAAAAATGATAAAAAAATGAGGGATTTTCTTAATAGAAGAGAGAGAAGGTGAAAAGATGGCATTTTGGTATTAAATCTGAAAAGGGTGGCATTTGAGAAAATAATCTCTCAAAGAGTGGCACATGGGTGAATTAACCGTCAAGTTACTCTGCATTTGACTTTATCCGAGCGTATGACTTCGATCTTTGGAAGGTGATATGTCTTGGTCCCAAAATTCCTCTCAAATCCGATGGTACGCTAAATCTTTCGAAGAATATGACGACTCGGATTGAGAAACGAGTACTATAATTGCAAAGCTACGCAATTATTGTATTGTGCTTTAAATCCGAAGGAACACAACCGGATATCGTCTTGTGATAGTGCCAAAGAGATTTGAAAGATGTTAGAAGGCACAAATCAAGTCAAGGAGACGAAGATTAATATGTTTCTCCATGACTATGAATTATTCATGATGAAGGGTGACGAGTCCATCACCAACATGCTCGACCGATTTTCGGTCATCACAAATGGACTAGCTTCATTCGGAAAACCATTATCTAGTAGTGGAAAAGTCAAGAAAATTTTACGATCACTATCTAGCGAATGGGACGGCACCGTGACTGCGATCATGAAATCTAAAGATCTCAATACACTTGATTTTAGTGCCCTCGTTGGTTCACTAATTAATTATGAGATAGTTTTAAAATCACGAAGTGTCAAGCTAAAGCCGAATGAACGATCAATAGCCATGAAGGCTAAGATGTCAAAGAGAGAAGAAATTACGGTGGATGATAGCGACGAAGAATCGGCATATTATGCCAAGAATATTAATAAGTTCCAACACTTATTAAACCGGAGAAATAAAGACATCCAAGCGGGCGAATCTAATAAATTCGATAATTCTTGTCGATTTATGTGGAAAACCAGGCCACTTTGCAAAGAATTGCCGAGGTAAATCCAAGAAGGAGGTTCTCGTTGCAACATGAAGCGATGAAGATGAAGATGATTTTATCAATCAAAATAATCTCGCTCATGGCACGAAGCTCATTCGACGATAGTGACGTCGAAAGTCAAGTAAGTATATCCTCTCACGATGAATTATTTGAAGCATTTGAATTACTACATACCGATTTTTAAAATGCTTTATCCAAAATTAAATCCCTTAAATCTAAAAATAAATCATTGAAAATTGAAAATTCCAAAATTCTTGAAATGGGAAAATTTATCGAGACCGATCATTCCAAATGTGTTGAAAATGAATATAGTTTAAAGAATGATATTTTAAAAGTTCAAGATGAACTTAAAGCTTCAACGAAGAAATTTTCGTGCGGAAATGATAAATTTGAACAAATGCTCTGTGTTCAAAAATAAACCTTAAATAAATAGGGGTTAGAATTCAAACCACATTCTAAAAATGAATCCGTAAATTTCAAAATACCCCATTGTGAAAAATATTTGAAAATTGGGCACCATATTTCGAATTGTAAAAGCCCACGCCGGACGATTAAAATAAAAAAGATTTGGATTCCAAAAGGAACCGTTATTCCTAACATCGTCTACATTTCAAAACAAAAACCAATTCTCTGTTGGATCCCCAAGAATTGATTTTTATCAAATTGGTATTATACTCAGGGGGAGTATTTTTTATATACGGATATTTGTAATACCCGTGATTTCGATTTCCGGTAATTTCTTTTTTTTTCGGCGGAAGTCCGTTTTGACGACTCGCTCATGACCGTTTCGTCATTCCGAGAATGATTAATTCTGCACTTTTTGTCATCCGAGCTCGTTTCGGTGTCGTTTTGTTGAGTTCCGTACTTTTTAGCGGTTTTTCCCCACTTGAGTTCGATTCTTGCGAATCTCGTCCGAAACTGTTGTTTCGACTTTCTTGTAAGTTCATTTAATGTTATTATTCATGTTGCGAGCTTTGGATTGGTGTTTCGATCACGTATCGTGATTTTCGGGCGTTTTGGGCCATTTTCGTAATTTCCCAAAGTTTGGGGTAATTACTTTCCGTTGTCGAGTTTCGAGCCTTCGGGTAGTCGGAATCGTATGTTCTATTAGTGCTCGGATTCATCTTTTCGAGTACTTCGTAACCTTATCTTCGATTCGTACTCAGGTTCGGGTTTCGGGGTCGTTCGGGCCGTCGGAGTTGGTCCCGGCCGAGTCATGGCCGGGCATGATCGGGCCAGCTACTCGCCGAGTAACGTGCGGTAATGATCGGCCATTACGCACGTAAGGCCGGTTACGCACGTAAGGCCTGGCCGTAACGCACGTAACGTTCCGCATTTTCCAGCAGAGTTCGCCATGGCGATTACGCACGTAAGCCATGGCGATTACGTACGTAACGGCCGGCAGTCGGCCTATTTAAGGCCTGGGAGCGTTTTTCTTCAGCCATTTCTCACTTCTCTTCTTCTCTTCCGAGGCTTATGTTGTGCTAATCATGTAGAGATGTTGTTGGACAATAAATCCATGAAGTGTGGAGGTTCATATCATCAATCATCCGTCCTATAACATCCTCCAATCTACCGAATCAGGTCAGATTTCCTAGAAATCTAGTTTTGGGGAATTTGGGTATTTTGGTTGTTTTCGTCCGATTAATCCGATTTAACTTAGGATTATGATGTATTGATGATTATTTAGATGTATTATATCATTTCCCTTGTTATTACATGGTTGGATCGTATCGATTCGTTATTTGGGTCGAGTTCTTGACCGACGCCTTGAAGGTGTCCGGTAAAATGTCTTAGAGGGGTTTTCGGGCGTTCTACGTTTATTCTTCCTCGTATGATCGATGATTTATTGATTATATATTGTTAGGGTCGAGTTTCTTGCGAAGAAACCGAGTTGAACCCTTCCGTTCGTTGTCGTCTTTCTTTTCGATTGCATCGGGCGTTTCGAAGCTTCCCGGTTGAGCCGTATCCGTTCGTGGTTCCGTGCTCGTGGTATCGAGGCAAGTATCTTGCCCATACATTTCATATTTCTTAGGCATAATTATTGATAAATGATTTTATGCGAAATCCAATGTTTAATGAACGTAAAAAGGGATCGGTATGTTCTCGATAAATGTTGTTTTTCAACGATAATTCGTATACTTCGTGAATATGTGTTCCCGGAATATGTGTGTTGGTTTTGTATGTTGAAAGATAATATGATCATTTCGAGTGAGTTTGATAGACCGTAATCCTTTGTCGGGGATTACGTATTGTTATTATGTACTTGTTCGGTAAAAACGTAATGTGTGTGATATTAGTCGTTACTCCTTTGAAAGGAGGTTGTGATGCTTAGTGTTGCTTGTCTTGATAATCGGTTATTGTTGTGTGCTTGTTGTATGTGATGTGCCTCCGGGTAGGATTGTTGAATCTCGGGATCCATACTTGCTAGTATGGGTCGGGCGAAACCGTAGGGTTATCCAATACGGGTATGTCTTGGGACTCCGAGGTTCGGGGCTTGCTAGCCCGATGCCGAGATAACTTGTGGGGTTATCATCGGGTATGTCTTGCGGGGACTCCGAGGTTCGTGGCTTGTTAGCACGATGCCGGGATAACTTATGGTTGTGGTTTGATTATGTAAGTATATGTGTTTTTAGTCACGTGATCATGGTTACGGTGACATGTGATTTGATATAGTTTCCTGTGGGTTATTCACTCGGGTTTGTTCTACGGAGCATCCGAGGTCCGTGGCTTGCTAGACAGACGCGAATAATCTGTGGAAACAGTTGTTATGGTATGATCGGGTCGTGGACCCCACTTGTTGTTATCGAACTTATGTTTTGGGAAAATGACTTTTGGCCGTGTGTCCCTAAATGTTTTCGAAAGGCCTCAAGATTTTTAAATCCTAATGTATTCAAAACTCCCGAGGTCGTAAAATGTTTTTCACAAGATGTTTATCGGGTTTACCTATCTTTCGATTTAATCGTTTGATTAAGTGAATCACCTCGGGAAGTATGTTTATGATTAACATGTTTCGTGGAGTATGATATGTATGGCTCGTTTCGTATTTTATACTTGCACTAGCAAAACAAAGGTGGAGTTTTGCTAACCCCGAGTATTCGGGGTGGATGTCTATTTTGCATTCGGGTTTTGGAGCATAACACGTGGTCGGCACGAAGGATGATGAAAGATGAACGATACTAATCACACGAGGATCCGTTGATGTCGTATTGGTCTAGTTGTATTTTCTTTTCCGCCGCAGATCTTTTCCCGTTGTACGGAGTTTATTGTATTTTGACCCTGCGTGGGTATGTGTTTGTAATCGAGTTGTATATTTTATTGAAAGACCAAATCGGTCTACTGAGTCATTTTAGCCTTGAAGGCATTGTCGAGATGTTAAATGTTGTTACCAGCCTGGTAGATCCTCGAGGAGAGGGTCTACGGCGTGTAATATCCCTGAGTGGATTGGGGGTGTTACATAAATGGTATCGGAGCTTAGGTTGTGGAAACCTAGGCTGTCGGGTCAAGTCGTGTTGTTTGAGTCTTGTTTCGTCGGATTTTATCTGACTGAGTTGTGTCGCGACGCGTCGTTTGAGTTTGTTGGTCGTGATTAGTATCGTGGGCGATCATCATCTTCGTGCGACCTGTGGATGTAAGTCTCCCTTATTTGTGTTGAGCCTCGGGTGACACGAGCTATTTTTATGATTATTTGTTAAGTGACGGGATCCTCTTATGGATTTTGATTTCTTGATACGTGACTATTTGACTCTCATATTTCGTTCGTATGATGAGTATTGTTCTTTGGACTGCATGTCGAATCGTATTTCTTTTATCCATTGCGTGAGTTCTTTTGTAATGGATTTCGGTATTTTACCGATCGAGTTTTATTTCAAAACCGATTCCTTAACCGAAGTTTTTGGCATTACGGCCTTGATCATTTTGGCGAAATTCTTATGACGGTATTTATTATTTTCTAAATGGCTTCGTGAGTTTTGAAATATTACCGTCATCGCCTTTTGGCGTTTTTGTAAATGGTTTTTAGCTCATTGGTTCCTAGCGGACACACGGCGCTATAATGTTTCGTGTAAGTACCTAAACTTTTTGGGCATTCTAGCCCATTGAATTATTTTTGAAAACCTTGAGTATCTTAGAAAATTAAAATTCGACGTACTTTTAAAATGAATTATTTTCTCGTGGTACGTCCAAGGTGCCACAATATATTTCAAAATTCTTCTAACTCGAGGACCAAAATGGATTGAGATATTTACAAACTTTTATAAACACTTTTACTTAGACCCGAGGGTCGGATATTACGAAAGTCTTTCACTAAGAGAAGGTGTCCTCATTTTTGTTCAAACGCAAGACGATTTTCAAAGTCTCGATAACAATGTTTGCACTACTTTTTGTAAAGTGATACTCAAGATCAACCGGTGTTTCCAAACTATTTTCAAAAGGTGGTTTTCGCTTTTAAAACCTATCATTCCCGCTTGCGGACCGGAAATGCGTGTATGGTTTTCGAACTTTCGTTACGGTGTTAACCCCGAATTATGATTGAATTGGTGGCGTGAGCGTCGAGTCGTTCGCCACGCATATATTTTGTTAGCCCTTGTGGGAGGTGTGATGACGATCCTTAATGTTGTCATTTCGTGGTGGCTTGCGTGTTAACGCACCTGTGTGAGCTGTTAAAGCTTGGGTTTGTACGTTTGTGTACATATGTGATTGTTTCATAATGTTTGTAATTATGTGCTGGTTATTGTTCGGGCCGTTGAGGTCGCCGAACGATACCGTCGTTGCTGTAGTGTTTGTGTGTATTATTTTACGATGATAATCGTTGTATATGGTATGTGTTATGATTCTTTGTTGTGCTGAGTTGGCATCTCCGCTATGTTGTTTTGCGACGTTATGCCTCATTGTATCTAGCATTTGTATTTTCGGTATGCCGAGCCGAGGCGTTTCAACCGTGATGTGCCGGGGCATGCACGTGTAAATTTGTCCTTCTCGTCGGTAACACAATTCAAGTGTGGACTCGAGGAACACCGAATTCAGTTTTGCGAATTGGCTACCGAGACTTTCGGAGTTCGCGCTTCAGCACAGTCATCGGAATCGGCTTTGAGAGGCCTTTGAAAGATGTTTCTGTCAGTTGCTTGTTGTGTTGTCACCTTGATTTCGTGTTGTGAGTTTCGGGAACGACACTTCTTTTAGAAGGGGTCCAATATAATACCCGTATTATTTTTGAACTCCTGCTTTTCCTCTTTCTCAGGTCTATCGGCTCGCTCGTGTTCGTTGATACTTACTGAACTTGTTCTGTATTTCGGTTTCATTGATCGGACGAGGTGTGATCTTGTTTTGGGTCAATCTGGTTTTCGCTGTGGCTTTTCCGAGTTCGGTTCGATTCTTGTGAATCTTGTTCGGAAGTAACACCTTTTGGTTCAACTAGTTCTTTTATTCGAAGTGGATTGGTTTTTAAACTTCTGTATTTTCGACTCTGTCGACTCGTTTATGTTCATTGACATTTTCTGAGCTTGTCCTGCCCCTTGCTTTTGTTGATCGAACGAGGGTGGTATTATTTCGGAATTACTCGTTTGTCGTTGTGACTTTTCAATTGCTATTCCCTTTCCTATGGATCTTATGTGAATCACATCTTGTTGCTTTTACCGGATCATATATTGTCTCGAGCCGAGACGTGAGCCTGAGAGTTGTCATTTGAATTTTATTATTCTTCGTGATTCGAACATGATTGTTCGATTGTTGTTGTCTCGACCGTTGTAGTTCGATCGTTTGATTGTTCGGTTTTTGTTGATCTCGTTTCGTGATTGTTGAGCGTTCAGACTCCTTCCTAATTTCCTTATATTCGGGAAATTTGTCTCGTTTTTGATCTTCCAACCCTTGAGCGGTGGAATTCTGTATTTCTTCAGCGATTGGCTCACGTTTTGATTGATGTACCGTTGGGGTGGTCAATCATATTGATTTTCGTTCGTTGTGTTTTGCGATTGTTCGGATAATCGACTTGGATGTATTACCTGTTTGATGACGCTTGTCACTTGTTGGTTTTATTATTTCTCTATCGGTGGCGTTGTGTTGGTCGTCGTGGAGCGTGTTTTCACGCCGTATGTTCCGTTGCATTTCTTGCAACGTTTCGCCGTTGGGCGCGAGTTTTAGGTTTTCGGGTATCTCGTCGAGTTTTCCTGACAGTGGATATTGCTTCTCCCTACTTATTTTAAGTTTCGGGACGAAACTTCTTTTAAGGAGGGTAGAATGTAATACCCGTGATTTCGATTTCCGGTAATTTCTTTTTTTTTCGGCGGAAGTCCGTTTTGACGACTCGCTCATGACCGTTTCGTCATTCCGAGAATGATTAATTCTGCACTTTTTGTCATCCGAGCTCGTTTCGGTGTCGTTTTGTTGAGTTCCGTACTTTTTAGCGGTTTTTCCCCACTTGAGTTCGATTCTTGCGAATCTCGTCCGAAACTGTTGTTTCGACTTTCTTGTAAGTTCATTTAATGTTATTATTCATGTTGCGAGCTTTGGCTTGGTGTTTCGATCACGTATCGTGATTTTCGGGCGTTTTGGGCCATTTTCGTAATTTCCCAAAGTTTGGGGTAATTACTTTCCGTTGTCGAGTTTCGAGCCTTCGGGTAGTCGGAATCGTATGTTCTATTAGTGCTCGGATTCGTCTTTTCGAGTACTTCGTAACCTTATCTTCGATTCGTACTCAGGTTCGGGTTTCGGGGTCGTTCGGGCCGTCGGAGTTGGTCGGCGAGTCATGGCCGGGCATGATCGGGCGAGGCCACAGCCGAGTAACGTCGGTAATGATCGGCCATTACGTCGTAAGGCGGTTACGTCGTAAGGCCACGGCCGTAACGTGCGTAACGTTCGGCATTTTCGAGCAGAGTTCGGCCATGGCGATTCGTCGTAAGCCATGGCGGATTCACGTCGTAACGGCCGGCGATCGGCTATTTAAGGCACAGCGGCGTTTTCTTGACCATTTCTCACTTCTCTTCTTCTCTTAGGCTTATGTTGTGCTAATCATGTAGAGATGTTGTAGGACAATAAATCCATGAAGTGTGGAGGTACATATCATAAATCATCAGTACAATAACATCCTCCATCTCTAGACCAGTCAGATTTCCTAGAAATCTAGTTTTGGGGAATTTGGGTATTTTGGTTGTTTTCGTCCGATTAATCCGATTTAACTTAGGATTATGATGGATTGATGATTATTTAGATGTATTATATCATTTCCCTTGTTATTACATGGTTGGATCGTATCGATTCGTTATTTGGGTCGAGTTCTTGACCGACGCCTTGAAGGTGTCCGGTAAAATGTCTTAGAGGGGTTTTCGGGCGTTCTACGTTTATTCTTCCTCGTATGATCGATGATTTATTGATTATATATTGTTAGGGTCGAGTTTCTTGCGAAGAAACCGAGTTGAACCCTTCCGTTCGTTGTCGTCTTTCTTTTCGATTGCATCGGGCGTTTCGAAGCTTCCCGGTTGAGCCGTATCCGTTCGTGGTTCCGTGCTCGTGGTATCGAGGCAAGTATCTTGCCCATACATTTCATATTTCTTAGGCATAATTATTGATAAATGATTTTATGCGAAATCCAATGTTTAATGAACGTAAAAAGGGATCGGTATGTTCTCGATAAATGTTGTCTTTCAACGATAATTCGTATACTTCGTGAATATGTGTTCCCGGAATATGTGTGTTGGTTTTGTATGTTGAAAGATAATATGATCATTTCGAGTGAGTTTGATAGACCGTAATCCTTTGTCGGGGATTACGTATTGTTATTATGTACTTGTTCGGTAAAAACGTAATGTGTGTGATATTAGTCGTTACTCCTTTGAAAGGAGGTTGTGATGCTTAGTGTTGCTTGTCTTGATAATCGGTTATTGTTGTGTGCTTGTTGTATGTGATGTGCCTCCGGGTAGGATTGTTGAATCTCCGGGATCCATACTTGCTAGTATGGGTCGGGCGAAACCGTAGGGTTATCCAATACGGGTATGTCTTGCGGGGACTCCGAGGTTCGGGGCTTGCTAGCCCGATGCCGAGATAACTTGTGGGGTTATCATCGGGTATGTCTTGCGGGGACTCCGAGGTTCGTGGCTTGTTAGCACGATGCCGGGATAACTTATGGTTGTGGTTTGATTATGTAAGTATATGTGCTTTTAGTCACGTGACTGCGGTTACGGTGACATGTGATTTGATATAGTTTCCCTGTGGGTTATTCACTCGGGTTTGTTCTACGGGAGCATCTGAGGTCCGTGGCTTGCTAGCACGGGACGCGAATAATCTGTGGAAACAGGTTGTTATGGTATGATCGGGTCGTGGACCCCACTTGTTGTTATCGAACTTATGTTTTGGGAAAATGACTTTGGGCTGTGTCCCTAAATGTTTTCGAAAGGCCTGAAGATTTTTAAATCCCAATGTATTCAAAACTCCCGAGGTCGTAAAATGTTTTTCACAAGATGTTTATCGGGTTTACCCTATCTTTCGATTTAATCGTTTGATTAAGTGAATCACCTCGGGAAGTATGTTTATGATTAACATGTTTCGTGGAGTATGATATGTATGGCTCGTTTTCGTATTTTATACTTGCACTAGCAAAACAGTGGAGTTTTGCTAACCCCAGTATTCGGGGGTGGATGTCTATTTTTGCATTCGGGTTTTGGAGCATAACACAGGGTCGGCACGAAGGATGATGAAAGATGAACGATACTAATCACACGAGGATCCGTTGATGTCGTATTGGTCTAGTTGTATTTTCTTTTCCGCTGCAGTATCTTTTCCCCGTTGTACGGGAGTTTATTGTATTTTGACCCCTGCGTGGGTATGTGTTTGTAATCGAGTTGTATATTTTATTGAAAGACCAAATCGGTCTACTGAGTCATTTTAGCCTTGAAGGCATTGTCGAGATGTTAAATGTTGTTACCAGCCTGGTAGATCCTCGAGGAGAGGGTCTACGGCGTGTAATATCCCTGAGTGGATTGGGGGTGTTACAATATTTTTGTCAGGGGGAGTCATACCCTTTCATGCATTTTTTATACATCAATTGATATTTATTATTCGTATTGTTTACACTTTTTGCTGAATACAAAAAGAGAGAGAAAGGAGTTGAATGAGATAAAAAGCGTCATGGAGGAATGACGAGAAAAATAAAATACAAAAGGGGGAGAAATGAAAAAGACGACAAAGTCGAAAAATCAAAAATGACAACGAAGAAGTCGAAAAGAATAAAAAAGAAAAGATGAGAGAATTAACGAAACTATCAAAGCCGAAAACTTTGATTCGTAAAAATATACATATACTTTATTTTTGCAGGTTTAATCCCATTCAAAGGGTCTTGTTTTGTAATCATCAAAAAGGGGGGGAGATTGTTGGAATATTTTATTCCATACATTCTGTTGCTACCCAAAATATTATCCGGAGATAGATATTGCTGGAATGGATGGGATAGCAAACAAATGCAAGAGCACTTCCGTGAGAAAGATAAATAACACAAGATTTGCCAGGGTTGTTAGTCCCGGGCTTGAATGCTCTCGCGAGATATTATTAATACTAATATTCGGGGATACAAGTACTAATGTAAGAATACAATTACAATGAGTGTAAAGATTCTTGTTATCTTAGCTAGTGAGCGTGTAGATTGCCGGAAGAACCAGATTTGATGCTCTGTGAGTTCTTGTAACAAAGGAGATGAACAGTCGCGGCGGTGAGAGATCGACCGTCTCTCACGGCGAGTATTTAGCTGGATGCTTGGGCTCCTGGGCTTATGAATCCCTTGGAATCATCTAGTGGAGACTTCATCGCCGATCGTCTTTTGGACGAGAGATTTGGAGAGAGAAGTCCTGAGATGGATTCCGGTGAGGTAGCCTGGAGCTTGATGATATGTATGTTCTTCAGTATTTCCGTGAATGACTTCGGAATATGAGAGAATGAGTTCTAAACGTAAGTCAAATGAATTCGGAACCTTTTTCCAGTAGGAGGAGGTTCTCTATTTATAGGACATGGATGTGCCGGGCGATCGCCTTTTCTGCGTTATAATAATCGGGCGATCGTCTTTTAGCACATGGGCATGTCCCCTCAAAGTCTGCAGGAGTTGCTGGCAGTCAACTGTACGGTCCAATGGGGAGCTTACACGCGTCCTGAGTTTCTGTCACGGGCGGTCCCACTGACAACTTTCGGCGCGCCTGCCGGTAGGTGAGGTAGGTGACAGGCTGTGGTCAAAGGTCTTGTCCACCAGCAGAAGATCTTGTCTGTCAGCGAAGATCTCGTATGCCAGCGCCTTTTGTGGATCTGCACGTGGGTGCTTTTCTGAGATTCAGTCCTTGATGACTTTGACGGGCGATCGTCTCTGCTCGGGGCGTAGGTCGATTGCCCTTAGCCGGTCACTAGAGTAGATCGCCAGCTGCCAAAGGGCGATCGCCTTTGGAGTCGATCGCTAGGTACCTGATGGTGGTCTGATTTCTTCGATTTGGCGAGCTATCCATAGTTTGACTGATGTTGACTTGGTCGCTCGGCCTTATAGTCGATCGCCTGTCGGGATGAATAAATCGTGACACAACAATTGCCCCCCAGCTCGCTCATACGTTGAAAACGTGGGGTGAGGTGGCTCTCTTGGCGATCGCTGAACTTTTGACGAGCGACTTCGTGTTTAACTGAACTAGCGATCGTCTTTGAGCTGATATACTCTGGGTTCGGACGACCTGGTTGGCCGCTAAACTGCGCGGGAAAAAACTATGGGTGTTGAAAAGTCTCCGCGCACGCGTCGGGTTTCTATTAGAGGATGCCAACGGTCATTAATGACTCCTCGGCTGACGCGTCCTTGAAAAGACGCGTACACGGGTCTCGAGGGGGTCAATTTAATGCGTCGTTTGAGATCCGACCCCTGAGGTTTCCCTTATTGCAAACGAGTCCCTGCCTTCTCCTATAAAAGGGCGCGGTGCTGCAGTTCCATACTCACGCGTACTTATTGGAGAAAGAAGGACTTGCTGCCGAATTTTCTGAAGATCTTAGTGCCGATCGTCGTTTGATTTCACTTTCGGGTAAGAAAAATCCTTTTCCCCTTATCTGTCTCTGAGAATGTCCGGAACCTCATCATCATTTGGAGCGGGTACCAGTTCTGCCGCCGGGACATCGACTGTCCGGGGAGAAACTTCTTCCGTCTTCCACCTGGAGACGGCGGCTGAAGCTATTCGGGCCGGAATCGACCCTGCTGAAGTCGAGGCTTTATTCAATGAGGCCGATGTTGCTAAGAAGTCGGCTGCTGAAGAGAGACGATCGCAGATCGAGAGAGATCTGGCGATTAGGGCTTACTGGGAGCAACATAACGCTTTCGGTCGGGCCTATAAGGCCTTTGCTGAAATAATGGATAAGTTGGCCGGTCCTACTCCGAGATTCGATTTCTGGGGATACTCGGTCACCTATCCCTATGTGCTTCCCAAACGGTCGCAGTACCGTGTTGCGCAGCGATCGTTGTGGTCGCTTGGCCAGATACGGAGTTCGACGACCAGGAAAGATCTGGCCGTCTGGAGGACAAGATTCCATGTTCCTTCAGATGTGGACATGTTCGCGCCGGTGGAGAATGAACGAGCCGACCAGCCTCCGATGGGTATGGTCGCCGTGAATGAGGCGATTATGGAGGCCGGGCTGCGCTTCCCTCTATCCTTTGCTGTCTCCCATCTGTTGGCCGCTTGGAATGTGGCGCCACTTTAGCTGACGCCGAATGCCTGGCTCCAAATTAACTGCACTCTCACCCTTTTCGGCGGTCACCGCCTGTACCGCCTCCCATCGCCGTTGGAGATGAACCATTTGTTTAAACTGACGGCTCATAAAGGGTTGGTCGGCGGTTACCATATTCAAGGCCGATCTGGTCGGGTGATTCATGGAGTCCCGAATAAGATGCGGGGCGATCAGACGAAGTGGTTCTGGGTCGCCGGCAAGTGGAGAGCTTCGGCGAGCGACAATCCTACGGGCGAGCTAGAGATCCCCACTGAATTTAGGGAGAGGAATCCCGGTAAGGGTTTAGACTCTCCCTTCGTTTGGATGCGTTTTGGACTGATCTAATTTGATTTCGGTTTTGCAGGTTTTCACATTCCGTGATCGAGGAGCCCTTTTGACTTTCTCGTTGTGCGGGAGCGGATAAGGAGCTTGTCGGACGACGACCTTGACGCCACTCGGATCAATAAGGAGAGTCGTTGGTTGTCGGCTCGACTATTCCGTTTCCCGAGACATCTCTCGGTGCCAGGTATGAGTTTCTGCAACCTTCACTTTCTAGGCGATCGCCTTACTTGAGGACGATTCGATTGTTGATCGATTGTCTTAACTGCAGAGGTTCGCTTTCCTCGCTTTTTGGAGCCTCCGACGGAGATCGCCATGTCGAACCCAGGAGTTCTAGGCCGTCTTCGCCATAAGAGGTCGACTCGGGCCCCTACCGTCGCGTTGCCTATAGTTCCGGAGGCGGAGCCTCGCGTGGAGCCGGTCGTGGTTGAGGAGGAAGTTCTGGAGGAGGGGCTTCGAGCGAATCGCAAGAGGCCGAGGCCGGAAGAAACTTCGGTTCCTGCCTCGGGCGATGAAGTGCCGATCGCCGCGCCTCCGATCACCATCCTTGCTCCGCAGAGTGAGCCGCCCTCTGCGGCTTTTATGCGGGAGATGGCGATCGCGGATGCCGAGACCCCTCGAGGAAAACCGTATTTCGGTCGGGACCCCGAGAAGGCTGAGAGGTAGATTGCATTTTTGTGTTGAAAACTGCAACTGCGTAGGAGTTGTATTAACTTAGTTGTTTTGATGCAGGATCCGTCGCGCAGATCCGTCTTGCCCGCCGATGGTCGTGGATTTCCTAGCGAGCCGATCTCCTCGCCATTCCTGCGACATTCCTCCATACGTTAGCAAGGCTGCTTCTGCTCTGCCGAAGGCATGGACGACCGATCTGGATGCGATCGCTCGTCAGCGATCGGGGAGTTCGATGCACGCTATTCTCGCCCTTTCTCTTCAGACGGCGACCATGGTCATCTGTGCCGCCAGAGTTTGAGGGGCGGCCCTCCACTATTCGCCTGCAGGCGGATCTCGAGGCGGCTCGGAAAGAGAACGCCGAGTTTGCTGACAAGATCGCGGCGATGGAGAAGGACTCTCTGGAGGCGGCCAAGCGGGCGAGTCATGAGCTTGAACCGAGAAGAAGGAAATCGAGCAATATCGTCGCGGTTGACCGATTTCGACCAGATGCGAGAATGCCGTCAGCGCGAAGGTTGCTGAAGAGGAGGCCGATCGCCAGAAGGTGACGATCGCTCGGCTGACCAGCGAGCTGACGGAGGCGAGGGAAAAAGTTGCTGCGAGGGAGGCCGAGCTCCAGGGGTCGCAACAGGCGATGGCCGAGCTGAAAGGAGAGGTAGAGGCGACCAGGGCCGATCCCTTTCAAAACTTGGAGTTTGTCAGCGAGTTCGCCTATTATTTGGCGTTCACTGACTCGATCCGAGCAGCTAAGAAAGGAGGTTTGGAGGTCGGGCCTCTAGCTGAGAACTTCAAGTCATACGCGTTGGAGCATCCTCTCCATCCAGCTTTCTCCTTGCCGATCTTGGATCTTGCGGACATCGGCGTGGATTTGAGCTGGTATCCGTCTCCGGCCAATCTTGCTCATCCCGATGCTCCGGAAGATGAGGAGACCGCGCCGAATGCTGATGGCGAAGGCCAGGCGGGGGCCTGAGGCGCTTCATTTTTGACGTTTTTAGCTTACTTCCTTGTAATTTGTAGCTTTCTTTTGTAGTATTTAGGCCTTCGGGCGACCGTGTACTCTGATTTTTCAAGTAATGAAATGAACGTTTGGATTTCTGACTTATCACTTGAATGAATGGTTATTTTTGAGTCTTTGTTTGACTTTGTACAAATGTGTGAGGAGAGATCGTTGCGAGGGTAGTTCTAAATGAATTGATAAACTCATAAAGACAACTTTTTACAACAAATTCGATCGCTGCACTACATCTGAAAAAATGACGATCTCCGTATGTGGTTGAATAGCGACGATCGTCGTGTAGGTAGTCCGCACTCTTATTGCCCCTTGTTTTTATTCACTTAGCGGAAGTAAGGGGATGAAAATAATTCGTTGAGTGAGCGGTCTTCAACTTTGTCGAATCCTTGGGGACGGTCGTCCGTCTTGAGGAACCGTGCACGATCGCGGAGTTCGATGGACCGACTCCTTGATCATGTCTTGATGCGCGAAGACATTGAGTGTCTCGTGACTCACTTTATTATGAGGGTCCTCTGTTAGGCTGCGCCTCGCCTCGTATTTAAACGAAGGGCGTGCGGTCTCGGTCTAGAGGAGTCCTTGCGCGGGGCAGCGTCGGATGATTCAACTCCACGCCCGCGGCTTGTTTAGCTCTGCTTCCACCTCGGCCCACCATGAAGATGGTGAACCTCGACGGTGTACGTTGAGATGGGGGTTGTGGCACGTCGCATTGTCCGGGTTCACCATGTTAGATGATGAACCTTTGAGGGCGAGCGATCGTGTCCACTGATTAATTTTGGAGGGCCCTCAGACTACGCCGGCCTCGTATTTAAACGAAGGGCGGGCGATCTTGGCCTAAAGGGACCTTGCATAGCCTAAGCAGTCTGTTCCATCGACCACCAGGACCATGGCTGCACTCTTCCACCTTGGATCGTCATGCGGATGCCGAACTTCGACGGTGTACGTTGTGCGGGGGAGGCGATCTCGTGCCTTAGTCCATCATGTTAGATGGTGAACTGTAGATGGCGATCGAGTCCTCCAGTTTCTTAAATAAGGAGGGAGATCGGGGAGACTTCCGTGGTCTTCTTTTCTTGATTAAAGCATGTAGAGATGGTCGCCGAGGTTGATCCAGGGATCGGCTCGTATGAGCTCTCCAGCCTGTTTTGTGTTCGACTCGGACGATCGTGTATAGAGATTGGTAAGGGCTTTGTCTAGGTCAATAAGCTGTCCAACTTGCCTTCCTCGAACAATCTCTAGAGCTGTTTGAGGAGGTCGCGGCATTGGTTGGTGCTGTAGCCGGGACTCTTATGGTAGGCACAATATTGATTGTTGTCCAGGTGACCGTGGTCCCTTATCGCCTTTGGCTTTTTGAGCTCTTCGTGCCCCTTGATGGCATAGAAAATATGTGCCGGAGTTCGGTTGAACGTATGGAGGAGATGGGGTTCCATGTCCTCGAAAGCCTTGAGATCTCCGGGTGGCTTGGCGATCGCCTTCTTTGCTTTGGCGATCGCTATCTTCTGGACAGGAGGTGGCGTTTCCTCGCCTAGGTGGAGGGTGAGTAGCCTTTGCCTGGCCAGAAAGTTGGCAGCTTTAGCGCGGAAGATCGCGTAAGTTGGGGGAATATCCTTGGAGAGATGTCTAAACATGGGAGAGTGTCCGTGGAATCCCCCATGACCGAATAGAGAGCGAGCTCGTCACTGACGGGTTCGCCGGTGAGGATGATTTCGTCTACCCGGTCGATGTAATCTGCGTCTGACTCGTCCTTCCCCTGCTTGATTCTCATCACGCGGTGGGGACCTTCTGGTCTGGCGACCTTGCTGGCGAAGAATGACGTGAAGTCATTCGCCAGTTTCTTAAAGGAGGTGATTGATCGTGGTGGTAGTGAGACGTACCACCTATGGGTCAGCTCGCCCAATGTTAACGGGAAGATCCGGCACTTGGTTGCATCAGATGCCCCACACCCAGTCATGTAGATTCGGAATTTACTCAGGTGGGTTTCGGGGTCCGATCTCCCCTTATACAGAGGTGTTTTGGGAGGAGCGATCGTTGGTTGTATGGGGGCAAGCTCGATGTGGACCGCGAGTGGCTCGGTCGGCCCGACGATCTTTTTGCTGGTGCTTGCCCCAGTGTCTAAGAGTGCTTTCATCTCATCGAGCTGGCATTGTATGGCGGCCATCGCCGTGGCCTGACTGCTAGCGGCTCGGCGCTCGGAGCGGGAGCCGAGGCGATTGAGCACTGATCCCCTGGCGATCGGGGCGGGAGTCAGATGGCTGACCTGCGTTCGGCTGTGAGGTGGGTAGGCCGAACTCCTGGTGACGGATTCGGATTCCGTCTTTTCAAGGTTGGAAACAGAATGCCCCGGTCGCCAGGATGGGTCGCGCCCCAAGCGATCGAATATGGATCGGTCCGGTCGTGCGAGAGCCTTTCCTCGCGAATTGGGGCTTTCTGACGATCGCTCGTTCAGTAGCCCGCTGAATTTCCGTTTTCCCATGCGGCGGATGATCGAGGGAGTTATTGCAGGCGACGCACATGCTCTCCGTCGCTCCTCCAAGATGGCCATAACCTCCTCGATCTGTTCCTCGGTTTGGAACTGATCGAGTGAGAGGTTGGAGCCATCTCTCGGATGCGGGATCGAGAGTCTCGCGTTGCTGCGGCTTCCCCCTGTCGTTGGCTGGGGTTCGGATTGAGCCGGGATATGGTGTCCGGCGGTTCGGAGAGCGGCTTTCTTCGATGTACCGGCGGATGTCATGATTCTGAAGGTTTTCTTTGAAGTGCAGTGAGTGTCACTTCAAGTATATGCCCCGAGAACAGTGAGTGTTCTTCGGGACGGTAGAAATAAAAGTTTGAGGGTTAGATCCCCTTCTTCTAGCGCCAATTGTTGCTACCCAAAATATTATCCGGAGATAGATATTGCTGGAATGGATGGGATAGCAAACAAATGCAAGAGCACTTCCGTGAGAAAGATAAATAACACAAGATTTGCCGGGGTTGTTAGTCCCGGGCTTGAATGCTCTCGCGAGATATTATTAATACTAATATTCGGGGATACAAGTACTAATGTAAGAATACAATTATAATGAGTGTAAAGATTCTTGTTATCTTAGCTAGTGAGCGTGTAGATTGCCGGAAGAACCAAATTTGATGCTCTGTGAGTTCTTGTAACAAAGGAGATGAACAGTCGCGGCGGTGAGAGATCGACCGTCTCTCACGGCGAGTATTTAGCTGGATGCTTGGGCTCCTGGGCTTATGAATCCCTTGGAATCTGTCTAGTGGAGACTTACTGCTTCTGCCGATCGTCTTCTGGACGAGAGATTTGGAGAGAGAAGTCCTGAGATGGATTCCGATGAGGTAGCCGGGAGCTTGATGATATGTATGTTCTTCAGTATTTCCGTGAATGACTTCGGAATATGAGAGAATGAGTTCTGAACGTAAGTTAAATGAATTCGGAACCTTTTTCCAATAGGAGGAGGTTCTCTATTTATAGGACATGGATGTGCCGGGCGATCGCCTTTTCTGCATTATAATAATTGGGCGATCGTCTTTTAGCACATGGGCCTGTCCCCTCAAAGTCTGCGGGGAGTTCTTTGGCGGTCAATATGCGGTCCAATGGGGAGCTTACACGCGTCTGAGTTCTTTGTCACGGGCGATGCGACAACTTTCGCGCGCTGCCCGGTAGGTGAGGTAGGTGACAGGCTGTGGTCAAAGGTCTTGTCCACCAGCAGAAGATCTTGTCTGTCAGTGAAGATCTCGTATGCCAGCGCCTTTTGTGGATCTGCACGTGGGTGCTTTTCTGAGATTCAGTCCTTGATGACTTTGACGGGCGATCGTCTCTGCTCGGGGCGTAGGTCGATTGCCCTTAGCCGGTCACTAGAGTAGATCGCCAGCTGCCAAAGGGAGATCGCCTTTGGAGTCGATCGCTAGGTACCTGATGGTGGTCTGATTTCTTCGATTTGGCGAGCTAGCCATAGTTTGACTGATGTTGACTTGGTCGCTCGGCCTTATAGTCGATCGCCTGTCGGGATGAATAAATCGTGACACAACACATTCATTAATAGAATTTTGATGATTAAAGTTGCTAAACAAAGCAAAACAACAAAGAGGCGAAGCAAAGCATCGAAGAAGTCGAAGTCGCGAAAAGCTGGAAATGTTCATGATTAACGTACGTAATATGGCATATATAACGTACGTAAGACTTCAAGCTTAACGTACGTAAGAGAGTATGATTAACGTACGTAATGGTGTGTTTGCGAATTCAAACAAGAAGAACGTTGGAGATGTAACACCCCCCGAGATATTCGGAGAATATCACAGCGCCGTAAATCCCGACCTGGAATTTACTAGGCTTATCTCACTCACAACGTATTGAATTTAATAAAATCCACTTGGGAAACAATAAACTCGATACAACCAAGAAAGTTCAACCACGGACAAACAATACCATGAAGAAATACAAGAAGTTGTACGACAATGGAAAAGGACTTTCCTAAGGTACTCGAGTACCACTTATTATTACAAGGATAAAATGGACCGAAGAGAACAACGACCAAACAAAATAGAACACAACTAGCCACAGTATCACGCCTCGCCATCCTCATCGTATCGTCCCGGCGCTCGCTCGTAAAGTTCCTTAGGACCTGAAAAACACAAAAGTAATTTTCCCCAAACGAGAGGGGTTAGGGCAAGTATTACAAGTGAAATGTCAAGTCTTATACATAAAAGCATATGCACCAATTCAAAGCCATGATAATGATTTTCCGGAAAATACAATTATCCAAACATATTTGGAAATGATGATATCTCTTGATTAACCGTGGACTCGACAATGCGCGAATCCCTCCTCGACCCCGTCGGATCATCTCGGAGTGGCTAACCCAAACGTTCACGGAACCGACATAAGCGGAACCCTCCTCGACCCCGTCGGGTCCTCTCGGAGTGAACGAAAGCAACTCTCACAATCACATGCATTACTTTTCACATTTAAGAACATAACTTTCACAAGAATCACTTGCCTGGAAACGAGAGGAAAAGGGTACGAACGACAAGGTACCAAGATTGAAGGATTCGACAACTCCGAACCTAGACAAGTTCGTAATTCAATTATCAAAACTCCATCGGTATGAAAATAAGTTGGAATCACTCGAAATTACTACCCCGATACATGGGTTCTGGAAATAATTCTCTTAGATAGTGAATCGCAAGTCAAATATCCCAAATACTCAAGAACTCCGGAAATATACCAATAAATTCGTAGGAAAACATGTATCCAAGGTAGATGACTCGTAATCGATATATTCTAACATAACAACAAGCTGGATCGAAGAGATCGGATGGAAAATCCCCAAATCCCGAAAATCTAGGGTTGTGAGAATTTTACCTTGATTTGGAGCGGTGGAGAGGATTAAACGTTGATAAATCCGAACTAGAAACTCAAAGATGTTGCTAGATAATTGCAGCTCGAAGAACTCCTCACAAATCGCCCGGAATCGCCTAGAATCGCCCAAGGAGGTGAAGGTAGGTAGAAATGACGATTTGGGAACGGAAATGTCCTATTTATACTAAATAGGGACTAGCGTGCGCTAGCCACGAAAAATAGCGCGCGCTATCGGACTCACCGAGCAATCCGGTAACCCTGCCGATTCGTTAGCGTACGCTAACACTGCTCATAGCGTGCGCTAGTGACTTCAATTAGCGTGCGCTAATTATTTCTAATAGCGTGCGCTACAGTAGTCGGTGTCGATCGAGAACCTCTTGTCCCGGCTCCACTCTCTTTAGCGCACGTTACTCTAGCAACGTAGCGTGCGCTACCACCAAAATCTAGCGTACGCTACCAGTCACACCTAGCGTACGCTAGGAATTCCCTTTTCCAGTCCAGTAGCTACTGGACTGTCCGCCTCCAATACACTAGTAGCGTGCGCTAATTATAACGGATAGCGTGCGCTACCCTCACTAAATTAGCGTGCCCTACAAGGTGTGCGTAGCGTGCGCTACCCATTACACGAAGGTAGTATAATCGCATCAAGGATCCGAAAACAGCGACGATCCGAACAAGAAAAAGGGTAAATCCAATTGATAAGAGTTTCAAGATCCATATAAGCTTACCAAACACTTATACGAGCGTAAAAATTACAAAGTACAAGAGTATAAGATTTACAAAAAGTACGGGTATTACATCCTCCCCCTCTAAAATGAAGTTTCGTCCCGAAACTTAAGAAATGAATAACTCGGGGTATCTAGTGCGCATGCTCTCTTCGGTTTCCCACGTCGCTTCCTCAACTCCGTGTCGTGACCATGAACTTTAACCAACGGTATGGTTTTGTGCGGAGTTGTTTTACTGTTGCTCTAATACTTTCATGGCTTCTCTTCAAATGTGACATCCTCCGCGATCTCGATGTCCCCGTAATCAATGATATGACTCGGGTCGTGGGCGTACCTCCTCGGTTGGGAAACATGGAACAAGCTGTGAACATGGCTAAGGGTGGAGGTAAAGCCAATCGATAGGCAGTTCCCCAATTCTGTCGAGAATCTCAAAAGGTCCAATATATCTCGGACTAAGTTTGCCCCTTTTTCCGAACCTGAAGACTCCTCTCATCGGTGATACTTTGAGTAGGACATGATCACCCACATCAAATTCCAAGGGCCGACGACGATTGTCAGCGTAGGATTTTGTCGACTACGGCGGTTAACGATCGGTCTCGGATGATGGAAATCTTCTCTTTGGTTTCCATCAACATATCGGGTTCCGTCCCGACTAAATCTGAAGCTTCATCCCAACAAAGTGGAGATCTACACCGCCTACCATACAATGCCTCAAAAGGTGCCATCTTGATCGATGCATGCCAGCTATTATTGTAAGTGAACTCGATCAACGGTAGGTGTATTTCCCAATCGGTACTCCAATCTAGGGCACACGCCCTCAGCATATCTTCCAATGTCTGGATCGTCCGCTCAGTCTGACCGTCAGACTGAGGGTGGAAGGAAGTACTCAACCTCAATTCGGTGCCCAAGGCTTGATGGACCGCCTTCCAAAAATGCGACACGAAACGGCCATCAGGATCGGAAACAATAGACTTTGGCGTACCGTGTAATCTTACAATCTCCGATATAAAAATCCGGGACAATCGCTCCAGTCCCCACGTGTCCTTAATGCCAAGAAAATGTGCCGACTTAGTCATTCGGTCAACAACAACCCATATCATATTCATCCCCGACTTAGTCCTCGGCATCCCGGTGATGAAATCCATGGTAATATCCTCCCATTTCCATTCGGGAATAGGGAGAGGTTTCAACAGCCCGGCCGGCCGTTGATGCTCAATTTTGACCTGTTGACATGTCAAACACCTTGCCACGAACTCGGTGACATCTCTCTTCATATTATTCCACCAAAAACTCCTTTTAAGATCCTTGTACATCTTACTCGTCCCAGGATGGATCGAGTAAGGTGTAGCATGAGCTTCTCGGAGTATTCTCTGTCTCAGCTCTGAGTCATTCGGAACACAAATCCTACCTTGAAATTTCAAAATGCCATCCTCATGTATCATAAAACCAGGCTTTCCCTTTTCCACGTCCGCCTTGATTGAACAAGCATTGGATCATTCTCCTGTTTTCCCGACTTCGTCAATCAAGGACGGAATAGCCTCAAGAGTACACATCGACCACGAACCCGTTGGATCGGACTTGACTCCTGCTCAATTAACTCCCGTCGATCTTAACTTGAGGCGTAAGGGCCTCAAGCATATGAAGAGATATCGACTTAGGCTCAACGCATCGGCTACAACGTTAGCCTTTCCGGGATGGTAAAGGATTTCCAGATCATAATCCTTTATCGGCTCTAACCAACGTCGTTGTCTCATATTCAGCTCCTTCGGCTAAAAATATACTTTAGGCTCTTGTGGTCGGTATAAATTCGACATGAAGAACCGTACAAATAGTGACGCGGATCTTCAGTGCAAACACTACAAAGCCTAATTCCAAATCATGGGTAGGATAATTCGGCTCATACGGTTTAAGTTGCCGCGAAGCATAGGCAATTGTCTTATCATCTTGCAAGAGTACACACCCAAGTCCTTGTCTGATGCATCACAATAAACCGAATACCCACCGACTCCCCGAGGTAGGGCTAAAACCGCGGTAGTCGGGCGCCTTTTCGATTCTTGAAACTCCGATGCCTCTCTTCATTCCATTCGAACCTTTCGGACTTACGGTAATTGAGTAAGTGGTCGAGCAAGTTTGGAGAACCCCTCGACGAACCTCCGGTAGTATCCGGCCAGACCCAAAAAGCTACGAACCTCCTTCACGTTCCTGGGTGGAGCCCAATCTAACACTGCCTCAATTTTCTGGGGATCTACCCGAACCCCTTCCGCTGAAATCACATGTCCGAGAAACATGACTTCCTTCAGCCAAAATTCACACTTAGAAAACTTTGCATGGAGGTGCTGAGTCCTCAAAACCTCCAACACCAATCGCAAATGCCGAGCGTGTTCCTCTTCATCTCGAGAGTAAACCAAAATATCGTCGATAAAAACGACTACACAATTGTCAAGATGCTCAATAAATATTTTATTCATCAATTGCATAAATATCGCCGGTGCGTTGGTTAACCCAAAAGGCATAACCACAAACTCATAGTGTCCATACCTCGTACGGAAAGCAGTTTTAGGAACGTCGGATTCCTTAATGCGAAGTTGATAGTAACCGGACCTCAAATCAATTTTCGAGAACACCGCGGCTCCCTGCAATTGATCAAACAAATCATCGATACGCGGCAAAGGGTATTTATTCTTAATGGTCACTTTGTTCGGTTCAGATAATCAATACACAAACGTAGTGAACCATCTTTCTTTCTTACGAACAAGACCGGTGCACCCCATGGCGAGGCACTGGGTCTAATATACCCTTTATCCAACAATTCTCCCAGTTGTTTCTTCAACTCTTGCATTTCTGAAGGTGCCATACGGTACGGTGCCTTAGAAATCGGGGTTGCTCCTGACTCCAAATCTATTGTAAATTCAACTTCCCGCCCCGGTGGTAGTCCCGGTAATTCGTCTGGAAAAACATCCGGAAAATCGCTTACAATAGGAATCGAGGGAAGTTCAGCTTTCCCATCTTCGACTTTCATGGCATAACACCAATACCCAACACCGCCCTTTCTAATAAGTTTTGTCACCTTCAAGGCACTAATCAAAAATTTCTGACATCCCCTCTTGTACCCCGCGAAATGGTGTTCGGTACCGTCTTTGGCTAACATCGATATGATCTTCGTGCGATAATTCATTACTGCACCGTGTCTATCGAGCCAATCGTCACCGAGGATTAGATCTTCATCAACAATGTCTACGACTATCAAATTCGAAAACCACACTCTCTCAGCGATAAACACCGGACAATCTCTAACTTCCTTGTCTCCCACGATTCTATCGCCACTGGGCAACTTAACCACAAAGGACTCACAAGGAGACAAGCCCTCAATATTCAATCGACGCACACAATCCAAAGAGATGAACGAATGAGAAGCACCAGAATCAAAAAGCACTCTAACTGGATGAGACAAAAGAGAAATGATACTGTCGCCACGGTAGCCTCCGGATCTCCGGCTTTCCTCATCTCATAGACACGAGGTTGCACCGAACCAAAGACCGGGAGCTCCCCTCTAACAGATGACCACGGCCTCCGCCTCGACCGTAACTGCGGGATGGTTGACCCGTAGATGACTTGATTAACACTCGGTTCTCCAGGCGTAGGGGCATTGCACGAGCTCCAAGTGGGGTTTCTTATACATGGCTCTGTGGCCTTCTGGCCGCAATTAAAACACCTCAATGGGGGTAGACCACAATCACGATTAATATGGCCTGCGCCACAATTAAAACATGTCACAACCCGGTTGGACGCATTAGCACCAGCTACGAAATTCCGTTTACCTCCGATGCACGGGAAGACCCTTTGGTTGTATAGCTTGCCGATTGCGATCCCCGCGGGTTGCCACCTCTACCGCTAGAAAACCTTCCGGTGGTCTTACGCTTCTTACTCTCACTTGTCGTTTGGTAGGTGTGAAGGACATATCATAGGCTAGTGCCCTATCTTGATACTCCTTCAATGTGGCGCAAGCGAAGCCCGACATATAGTGTCGAACTTTTGGCTTCATTCGCATGTCAAAGTGACGAATTCTATCTCTCTCTTCCCTCACTTGATTTTTCACATGGTTGAGTTGACGGTTGTATTCAATGATTGCACGAGATACAGTGGACATCCCGGGGTTTAGCTTCATAAAAGGCTCGAATCTGGCCTCCCGAACAGGCCACGGCGTAACTCGGCCTCCATCAATTCCTTAAACTCGTCCCATGAAACCTCACGACTGAGGTGCAACAGCCTTGCCACCACCGCCGCATCCCTTGATAGGAAGTATCTTGGGCAACCGGCACCTTACGTGCCTCCGACAATTCACGACCATGAAAACTTTATTCATCTCATTAATCCAATCTTCCCACCGATCGGATCATTTGCACCAATAAATTGGGGAGGGCGCACGAATAACATCTTGTAACCACTTCTCACCGGTGTCGAATGTGAGGTGGTTGGTTGTTGCATCACCCGGGTTAAAAGAGCCATTTGGTTCGCCACTTGCTGCGATATGGTGGCAACACCCACATCCGGTTGGCTCCTGTAGAAGTTCCCAGACTGGTGACGGTTCTGATGACTACCGGTGCTAGGTTGAATAGAGTCCGACAAGCTAGGCGTAGCTGAGCCTTCTACCGAGCTGAGGGACATGGCCGCTCCACCGGCTGCGCCACGCCCTCGGCCACGACCACGACCACGACCGCGTCCACGTCCTCTACCAGTTGACATTCTAAAGAAAAATGTAAGTAAAATCATAAGAATAGCTCAAAGCAATGCCATCTAGAATATGAACTTCTCATGTCCCATAATCGAATGATAGTGAGTGAATGAAGAGGGTAAATAAGATAGGGAACTTACGAGTACCGGTCGTACGAGATGACGGCAGCGCGATGATACTGTGTCCTTGGAATAGTACATTTAGACCCAGCAATCCGACAGCCTAGGTATCCATAAACCTAAGCTCCGATACCAAATTCTGTAACACCCCCCGAGATATTCGGAGAATATCACAGCGCCGTAAATCCCGACCTGGAATTTACTAGGCTTATCTCACTCACAACGTATTGAATTTAATAAAATCCACTTGGGAAACAATAAACTCGATACAACCAAGGAAGTTCAACCACGGACAAACAATACCATGAAGAAATACAAGAAGTTGTACGACAATGGAAAAGGACTTTCCTAAGGTACTCGAGTACCACTTATTATTACAAGGATAAAATGGACCGAAGAGAACAACGACCAAACAAAATAGAACACAACTAGCCACAGTATCACGCCTCGCCATCCTCATCGTATCGTCCCGGCGCTCGCTCGTAAAGTTCCTTAGGACTGAAAAACAAAAGTAATTTTCCCAAACGAGAGGGGTTAGGGCAAGTATTACAAGTGAAATGTCAAGTCTTATACATAAAAGCATATGCACCAATTCAAAGCCATGATAATGATTTTCCGGAAAATACAATTATCCAAACATATTTGGAAATGATGATATCTCTTGATTAACCGTGGACTCGACAATGCGCGAATCCCTCCTCGACCCCGTCGGATCATCTCGAGTGGCTAACCCAAACGTTCACGGAACCGACATAAGCGGAACCCTCCTCGACCCCGTCGGGTCCTCTCGTAGTGAACGAAAGCAAATCTCGAAATCACATGCATTAATTTTCACATTTAAGAACATAACTTTCACAAGAATCACTTGCATGGAATAGATAGGAAATGTTTACTAACGACAAGGTACCAATATTGAAGGATTCGACAACTCCTAAACTAGAAAATTTCGTAATTCAATTATCAAAACTCCATCGGTATGAAAATAAGTTGGAATCACTCAAATTACTACCCGATACATGGGTTACGGAAATAATTCTCTTAGATAGTGAATCGCAAGTCAAATATCCCAAATACTCAAGAACTCAGGAAATATACCAATAAATTCGTAGGAAAACATGTATCCAAGGTAGATGACTCGTAATCGATATATTCTAACATAACAACAAGGTGGATCGAAGAGATCGGATGGAAAATCCCCAAATCCGAAAATCTAGGGTTGTGAGAATTTTACCTTGATTTGGAGCGGTGGAGAGGATTAAACGTTGATAAATCCGAACTAGAAACTCAAAGATGTTGCTAGATAATTGCGGCTCGAAGAACTCCTCACAAATCGCCGGAATCGCCTAGAATCGCCAAGGAGGTGAAGGTAGGTAGAAATGACGATTTGGGAGCGGAAATGTCCTATTTATACTAAATAGGGACTAGCGTGCGCTAGCCCGAAAAATAGCGCGCTATCGGACTCACCGTGCAATCCAAGAACTCCCGATTCGGGCCTGCTAGCACGCTAACACCTGCTCATAGCGTGCGCTAGTGACTTCAATTAGCGTGCGCTAATTATTTCTAATAGCGTGCGCTACGGTAGTCGGTGTCCGATCCGAACCTCGTCCCGGCTCCACTCTCTTTAGCGCACGTTACTCTAGCAACGTAGCGTGCGCTACCACCAAAATCTAGCGTACGCTACGGTCACACCTAGCGACGCTAGAATTCCCTTTTCCACCCGTAGCTACCGGGTGTCCGCCTCCAATACACTAGTAGCGTGCGCTAATTATAACGGATAGCGTGCGCTACCCTCACTAAATTAGCGTGCGCTACAAGGTGTGCGTAGCGTGCGCTACCCATTACACGAAGGTAGTATAATCGCATCAAGGATCCGAAAACAGCGACGATCCGAACAAGAAAAAGGGTAAATCCAATTGATAAGAGTTTCAAGATCCATATAAGCTTACCAAACACTTATACGAGCGTAAAAATTACAAAGTACAAGAGTAGAAGATTTACAAAAAGTACGGGTATTACAGGAGATGACGTCATGGCATAGGTCAGCATGCAACAGACATATTGACTATGATAACATACGTAATGTAAGATTGGATAATGTACGTAATGATCAAGACAGAAGCCACTGGACTGATTTGCATGAAGCGTAACGTACGTAACCTATAGAGGTTAACGTACGTAAGAAGGCTAGCGTACGTAATGGAGGAGTGATAGCGTACGTAATGAAAGCACAGGAGGCTAACGGCTAGTTGGAAGAGAAATGGTTATAAATACCACTTCAAATGGTATTCATCCGACAACAACTTCAAGCAAACGATTCAGGAATCATATATTGTTATACACATTATTGTTGTTGTGATATTGAGCTTATATTGTTAGTTTGAGTGTTTATACATTCAACACATACACGAGAGGTAAAAGAAAAGATACGATTGAATTCGGTATTATTAGGATCAAGGACCCGGCATTGTTAGAATCGCAATCGCTATCTTAGTGAGGTTTATCTAGTACCGATAGAAAGTTAAAGTGGTTGATTCCTTATCCAATAGAAAAGGAAAACGGTTTAACTTGGACCAACAAAAAGACAAGTAAGAGAACGGTTTACTCGGACCGATAGAAGACGAGCTTGTAACGGTAATCCCTCGACCGATAGAAGAGAGGTGCAGAGGTTTATATTTCAAGCCTATAGAAAAAGATAACGAGAGAGGACGTAGGCACGTTTGGCCGAACCTCTATAAATCCCTGTGTCATTTATTTTCTGCACTTTACTTAAATCGCTTCCGCAATGCATAAGAGTTTTCCAACTCTATCTCCAAAAGGCGATACCGACCAATCTTGCTCCAACATCCATGATGGTAATTCGGAGAATATCTATCTTATATCTGGTCGGCCCTTCCGGTCTGGTCATCGAGTCGGCCCCGATATTTCTGTCCAGTCCGGTCTTTAATGAACCTGGGAGTAAATTCGGTTTGTTTTGCCTTTTGGTTTTCTCAATTAGGACGATTAAATTGGGGGGAGCATTTACGTAAATGCTAAGTCGAATGGACTATCATCATGAAATTTGTATTATTACAGAATAGATCTCTAATTACAGTGTTCGCTTTAGTTCGGAGTTTTCGACGATAAGATTTGGCGTCAATTTAAACTCTGCATAGGTTTGGACCGTTTGGTCCTTTCAAGTCCTTGTTGATACAATTTTGTCCTATACATCATGTTCTCGTCCGATTTTGATCTTCTAGTTCACTTATTCCTAAAATGCCCCGTGCAAGTCATATTTTTCAAAAAATGCCCATAACCATTGGTATTTAGAGCCAGAGGCGGGAGAAGGGGGTGGAGGGCAGGGGCTGTGGCCCCCACCCAAAAAATAATTATATTAGAAGTCATTTTTGGTATGTAAATAAATATATTTTTGTAAGTTCTATTAGTATGATTTTACATATTAATATGGATTCGTTTAGTTAATGTGATTTTTGTTGTTAATAATTCATCTAAAAAAATTTAATATTGTTGCGTCGAATTTTTTTTAATATCACCCCGTACTAAGAAATCTTGACTCCGCCACGTAGAGCTTTAATCTCCTTATTGGAAGAATTTGCTTATTATAGATCAATTGTAGAATTATGAGCTACAAGTTCTACACGAATCATCCCCAAATATTAAAATGGGTTAGGATCCTCTGCAGCACAGCACCGTGCTGTGCTGCATCCCAACCGTCCGATCACACACACCCGCACGGGTATGTGTGTGCGTGTTCCATCCGACGCACAACAGTTCACAACAGGTGCTGTGCACTGCAGGAGACCCTCACCCTATTAAAATACAATAACAAGTACAAATTTGGGACTCAAAAATCAAATACAGTAAAACCTCTGTCAATAATATCTTTGGGACCGAGAAAAAATATTACTATAGGGAGGTTATTCCCTAACAGAAGTTTACATATAAATTTTTTTAAAAATAATTTAAATAGATATATAAATATATATTATATTTTTAATACATAAATTAGAAGATATATCATAAAATTTTAAAGAAAATATTACTGGAAATCTATTGGATACAACAAGAAGGTGATCATGTTGATGAGTTACTATGGACGCGCAAGTTAAAGGAAGTAGTGTCAACCCAAACAATCAAATCTTTATCACAAACAACATTGGACAAATATTTTAAGACATGTTGAATTTTTACATATGTAACATGATTATGTATTGTTGGATATATATATATATATATATATAAAGCAAAGTTATTCTTATATAGATGGGATTTTGTAAAACATGGACTTATAAAAAGTATAGAATATTACAATATAGAGGTTATTCTTAATTATAACTAGTTCCGAGTTGGGACTGCAATTTTTTATTACAATAAAGAGGTTATTTCCATATAGAGTATTACTACCCTTTCTTTTATAACTGCAACATCTGGACTTTTACGCTTGCCAATGCACAACTTTTATTATTAATATCTTCAATTCTTTATTTTTGAAAATTATAAGACGTTGATATTTTGAAAGTATATTTCGAGATGAATCTAACAAGATCTCACATGATTATATTTTTTCATATGTATAAATCACAAAAGATGGTCAAAAAAAATGTGAACAATGTAATAGTCAACACGTTGCAATAATAAAGTAACGGGGAAAATACTATATAGAGGTTTTACAGTTTTACTATAAAACTAGAGGTGAAGGATATGACTAAAAAGCTATGGACTAAAATTAAGGACACAAGTGTCACACGACTTAAATTTTTTTTTTTTTTTTGATGACCCAGGTTTAATCCTTGGGGTTGTAGGTCCGATCCCTCATTTCTACCCCGGTTAAATCGCAGGTTATGCCTCAGCAACTCGGTTTTGAGGATGCTTCAACTGAATAAACACACAAGATCCAAATCCCTGAAAAGAACGGATGCTCCCACGAAGATTCGAACCCACGCTTCGTGCCACCAACGCGACTTAAATTGTTATTTCAACTAAAGGATGCATAGTCTGTCAGCGACCAAAATTGAAATATTAAGAAGTTAAAGGACTAATTAGATATTCCAATAATTACATGAATAAATTAGCAATTTTCCAAATTTGTGTCTCTAGTTGTATAGTTCTTTCAAGTTACATCTACTATATTGTTGTTGCCCAAAATATTTATCCGAAGATTAATACTGCTGGAAGACGGACAACAAACAAATGCGGGAGCACTTCCGAGAGAAGATAAATAAAACAAGATTTGCCGGGTTTGTTAGGCCCGGGCTTGAATGCTCTCGCGAGATATTATTAACACAAATATTCGTGGATACAAGTATTAATGAGAGAAATCTAAATACAATGAGTGTAAGAAGACTCTGTTGATCCGGCTCTTGAGCGAAGCTAGGTGTTCTTCGTCCCGCCGATAATCTGCTCGAGGAGAAAAGGCCGGGAGAAGTAAGACCGAAAGAAAGCTGTTGCCAAGAGTTGGATGTTAGCCAAGTGCTGTATATTGTTTCTGTATTGAGTGCTTGAATCGTGAGGTTCCCGAGAGAAAATACAAGTGCAGGCTGCCTTGTATATATAGAGGCTGAGATGGCCCTGTCCCCTAGTGTGCGATCGCCTTTCAGCATTTAATGTAATGGGGCGATCGTCCTAAAGGGCACGTGGGCTGCCTGCCAAAAGTCCAAAGCTACAGCTGGTGGCCAGCCGTGCGGTCCAATGAGGGTCCAGCACGCGTCCGGAAGCACTGCCATAGGAGGTCCCACTTAGCTGCTTTCGGCGGACTTTGTCAGTAGGTGACAGGCTGTAGTCACATGTCTTGTCCGCCAACTCCTTTCGCAGGTCTGGGCCATGCTGGTAGGTGAGGTAGGAGACAGGTTTGTCAGCGCCTTTTGCGGATCTGCACGTGGGGCCAGTTTGAGACTTGGTCTTTGCCGACTGGATGGTCATCGGTGGAGATTGTCATGATGCGGTCGATCGGCAGATGCCCAGAGAGGTCGGTCACCAAAGGTCGATCGGCAGATGCCCAGGGAGGATCGTCCGCTAGTCGATCGCCAGGAGTCGGTCGCCGAGTGCCGAGTGATGATCGTATCTGAGGTCGATCGCTCGGTACCGGGACTTGTCCTGGGACCTTCCTTTGGCCGATTTATGGTCCATTGGGTTGAGGTTTGGTCGCACAGTCGCCGCTCGGCAGATCGACTGGGCCGCTCGGCAGCAAGTCGGTCGCTCGGCCTCGGAGGCGATCGCCGGTCGGAAGGTGTTAATTCTTGACACAACAATTGCCCCACTTGCTCCTATGTTGAAGACATGGGGCGAGGTGGCTCTTCTTTGGTGATCGCGTCGGATGAGGACGGGCGACCTTCTTGGTGACTTAGGACTCGGACTTGGGCTAACATAGTCGATTGGCTTAGCTATCTTTCGGTCTTGTACTGCAAAAACAACATTGGCCGATCCCCATGGAAACTTGGTGGTTTCGCTTTGTTTGAGGAATCGTGCACGATCGCGGAGATCGATGGACCGACCCCATGACCGTGTCTTGGTGCGCGAAGACAATGAGTGTCTCGTGACTCACTTTATTATGAGGGTCCTCTGTTAGTGCGCCTCGCCTTGTTTTTAAACGAAAGGCGTGCGGTCTCGGCCTAGAGGAGTCCTTGCGCGCGGCGTCGGATGAATCAACTCCACGCCCGCGGCTTGTTAGCTCTGCTTCCACCTCGGCCAGCCATGGAGATGGCCGACCTCGACGGTGTACGTTGAGACGGGGTTGTGGAATGAGTCCACTGATTAATGTTGGAGGGCCCTCCGACTACGCCGGCCTCGTATTTAAACGAAGGCGGGCGATCTCGGCCGAAAGGGACCTTGCATGGCCGAAGCAGCCGGTTCCATCGACTGCCAGGGCCATGGCTTTATGATGTGCGGTGGAGGCGATCTTATGCCTTAGTCCGTCATGTTATATGCTGGACTGTAGATGGCGATCGTGTCCTCCGGACTGCGGATGATGTAGCGTGATGATCGGCGATCGGGCCGGAAGACTGGTGATCGTCGCTCGGCTACCGATCGCTTATTCGTAGGTCGATATTGGCGATCGGGCGGGAGATCGTCGTCCGGGTGCCGATCGCGCTGCTCACAGGCTAAGAAGAAACCTTTGCCTGGCCAGAAAATCTGCGGCTCTTGCCCGGAAGGCTGCGTAGGTCGTAGGTTGGGTCTTCGTAAGATGCCTGAACATAGGCGAAAAACCCTGAAAACCTCCTAGGACCGCGTAGAGGGCGGTCTCATCGCTTATGGGCTCGCCATTGAGGATGATTACGTCTACCCGGTCGATGTAGTCCGAGTCGGACTCTTCTTCTCCCTGCTTGATTTGCATCATGCGAAGGGGACCTTCGGGCCGACGACCACAGTGGCGAAGTACTCGGTGGCCGTGCGCCGGCTCGTTAAAGGAGCGATGGACCGAGGTGGCAATGAAGTATACCACCGGTGGCGAGGTCGTCCGGCGTCGGAGGGAACATTCGGCATCCGGTCGCGTCCGATGCCCCACACGATCATGTAGATGTTAAACTTCCTCGGGTGCACTTGGGGTCCGATCGCCCCACGTACACGGGTGCTTGCGGGAGCGATCTGTGCCGCACGGGGCGAGCTCGATGTCGATCGCGAGCGGCTCGCTTGGCCGGCGATCGTCTTCTTGGCGCCGCCACAGATTCAGGAGCGCCTTCATGTCGTTGAGTTGACGTGCATCGCAGCCCATCGCCGTGGCTTGGTCGCTTGCCGATCGGCTTTGGGAGCAGGAGCCTGGCGATCGTGTACCGATCTCGGGCTCCGCTACCGCCGACCTTGGCAATTTGGCGAGGGGAGCCAGACGGCCAGCCGCTTCCGGGAGTCGGGTAGGCCGAGCTCCCGGTGACGGACTCAAACTCCGTCGTCTCGTAGCCGGAGGCCGGGCGCCCGTGCTGAGTCGGGTCACCGCCTGTGCGATCGAAGACAGAGGTGCCTGGGGCGAGCGCCTCTTCTGCGGACGGAGCGTCTGGCGATTGCTCGGCCAAGAGTGCCTTGAGCTTCCGCTGATCTCCGGCGAGAGACCGGGGCGGTAGCCGGAGGCGCGTCGAGAGCACTCCGTCGCTCCCGTAGGACGGCCAGGGCCCCTTCGATCTGTTCCTTGGTTCGAACCGTCGAGCGAGAGGCTTGGGCCGCCGTCCAGGACGGATCGAGCGTCTCGATCGCGGCGGCTACCTTCCACCATCGGGCGTGGCTCGGATCGGGGCCAGGCGAGGTTTGGCCGGTGGCTTTCTTCGACGCGGAGGCGGAAGACATGATTTACGAAGGATTTCTTTTGAAGTGCGGTGAGTGTCACTTCAGTATACGCCCAAAACAGTGAGTGTTCTTGGGACGGTAGGTATAAAAATTGAGGGTTGGATGCCCTTCCTCTAGCGCCAATTGTTGTTGCCCAAAATATTTATCCGAAGATTATCTACTGGAAGACGGACAACAAACAAATGCGGGAGCACTTCGAGAGAAGATAAATAAAACAAGATTTGCCGGTGTTGTTAGGCACTGGCTTGAATGCTCTCGCGAGATATTCTTAACACAAAGATTCGTGGATACTAGTATTAATGAGAGAACTCTACATACAATGAGTGTTAGAAGACTCTGTTGATCCTGCTCTTGAGCGAAGCTAGGTGTTCTTCGTCCCGCCGATAATCTGCTCGAGGAGAAAAGGCCGGAGAAGTAAGACCGAAAGAAAGCTGTTGCCAAGAGTTGGATGTTAGCCAAGTGTCGTATATTGTTTCGTATTGAGTGCTTGAATCGTGAGGTTCCCGAGAGAAAATACAAGTGCAGTGCCTTGTATATATAGAGGCCGAGATGGCCTGTCCCTAGTGTGCGATCGCCTTTGGCATTTAATGTAACGGGCGATCGTCACAAAGGGCACGTGGGTGCCGCCAAAAGTCCAGCTACGGTGGTGGCGGTAGTGCGGTCAATGAGGGTCCAAAGACGCGTCCTAAGCACCGCCATAGGAGGTCCCACTTAGCCGCTGGCGGACTTTGTCAGTAGGTGACAGGCTGTAGTCACATGTCTTGTCCGCCAACTCCTTTCGCAGGTCTGGGCCATGCTGGTAGGTGAGGTAGGAGACAGGTTTGTCAGCGCCTTTTGCGGATCTGCACGTGGGGCCAGTTTGAGACTTGGTCTTTGCCGACTGGATGGTCATCGGTGGAGATTGTCATGATGCGGTCGATCGGCAGATGCCCAGAGAGGTCGGTCACCAAAGGTCGATCGGCAGATGCCCAGGGAGGATCGTCCGCTAGTCGATCGCCAGGAGTCGGTCGCCGAGTGCCGAGTGATGATCGTATCTGAGGTCGATCGCTCGGTACCGGGACTTGTCCTGGGACCTTCCTTTGGCCGATTTAGCTGGTCCGCTGGGTTGAGGTTTGGTCGCCTGGTCGCTGCTCGGCAGATCTGACTTGGCCGCTCGGCAGTAAGTCGGTCGCTCGGCCTCGGAGGCGATCGCCGGTCGGAAGGTGTTAATTCTTGACACAACATATATCAAGTAAATTTACCACACATCTCGCTCAAATCTTTATTGTTTACTTCTTTTTTTGTCCATTTAGGCCTTGTTTTTTAGACTTAATTTCAGCACATTTCAATTCAGTTCAGTTTAGTAAATTTCAATTCAGTTCAGTTCAACACAACTCAATTCAATTCAGTTCCACTCATTTCAGTTCAACTTTAGAATCAATATTATTAATTGCTATTATTATTTATATTATCAATAATATTATATAATAATTATTATAGATGTCTTTATTTTATTATTATTATTATAATATTGTTTCGTTATTGTAATATACAATTATTATGTTCTGTATATTGTAATCTAATTTTATTATTAATTACTATTATTATTACTACCAATATTATCATAGTATTATATATAATTTGTATTATTATTAATAATTTTATTATTGTATTATTATTATTGATATCAATATAATCAATCGTATTATATATAATGCGTAGTATTTGTTGTGTCAAGAATTAACACCTTCCGACTGGCGATCGCCTAGGAGGTCGGGCGACAAGCCGCTGAAGGCGTCCGAGGAAGAGCGCCGACCGACTCAGCGACCTAGCCTTAGCCCTACAGACAAGCATGAATCGCCCGGTCAAGGTCCCGTGACAAGTCCGGTGCCGAGCGATCGACCTGAGATACGTTCATCTCTCGGTACTCGACCGACTGGCGACCGACTTATGGACGGTCATCTCTCCGCTTTGCCGACCGACCCTTGGTGACCGACCATTGCCGACCTTCCCGATGGCCGAGAACGATCCTCGGTGTCCGGCTAGAGACGACCGCATCATGACGATCCGGGCCGATGGCCATCCAATGCCAAGGCCGAGCAAACAGATAAAGACCCACGTGCAGATCCACAAAAGGCGCCGACAAACTCGTCACCTACCTCACCTACCAACAGGCCTGTGCTGCGAAAGGAGCCGACGGACAAGACCGGTGACCACGGCTGTCACCTACCCCCGCCATCGACAAAGTCCGCCGAAAGTAACAAAGTGGGACCTCCTGTGACAAGATTCGGACGCGTGCCGGCTCCTCATTGGGCCACTCACCGGGCCGCCACTGGATCTCTCGACTTTGGCAAAACCCATGTGACCTTTAGACGATCGCCCCATTACATTAATGGCCGAAAGGCGATCGCCCACTAGGGGACAAGGCACCTCAACCCCTATATAAAGAGGGCACTGCACTGATTCTCACTGGCATTCCCGCACTTCACACCATACGAAGCAAAATACTTACACTTGGCTAACATCCAACTCTTGGCAATTATCTTTCGGTCTTACTTATCCCTACTATCTCATCCAGATTATCGGCGGGGACGAAGAACACCGAGCTTCGCTCAAGAGCCGGATTAACAGAGCCTTTTTACACTCATTGTATTTAGATTTCTCTCATTAATACTTGTATCCACGAATATTCGTATTAATAACATCTCGCGAGAGCATTCAAGCTCGGGCCTAACAAACCCGGCAAATCTTGTATTATTTATCTACTCTCGGAAGTGCTCCCGCAATTGTTGTTTGTTGTCCGTCTTCCAGCAGTATTAATCTTCGGATAAATATTTTGGGCAACAACAATTGGCGCTAGAAGAAGGGGCATCCAACCCTCGATTTTTTATACCTACCGTCCCGAAGAACACTCACTGTTCTCGGGGCAGATACTTGAAGTGACACTTACTGCACTTCAAAGAAATCCTTCAGAAATCATGTCTTCCGCCTCCGCGTCGAAGAAAGACGTGACCCGGCTGCACTCTGCCTGGCCCCCCCGAGCCACACCCGATGGTGGAAGGTAGCCGCCGCGATCGAGACGCTCGATCCTGCCCCTCGGACGGCGGCCCAAGCCTCTCGCTCGATCGGTTCGAACCAAGGAACAGATCGAAGGCCCCGGCCGCCCTACAGAGCGACGGAGTGCTCTCAACGCGCCTCTGCTATCGCCCCCTCGGCCGTCCGCCGAAGTCCAAGCGGAAGCTCAAGGCGCCATCGCCGAGCGACGCGTGAGGCTCCGTCGCAGAAGAGGCGCTCGCCGGCCAGGCACCTCTGTCTTCGATCGCTGGGCGGTGACCCGACAGCTCACGGGCGTCCGGCCCGGCCTACGAGACGACGGAGTTTGAGTCCGTCACCGGGAGCTCGGCCTACCCGACTCCCGGAAGGCCTCAGCTGGCTCCCCCTCGCCGAATTGCCGAGGCCGGGCGGCAGCAGAGCCCGGAGATCGGTACACGATCGCCTCGGCCTCGCTCCCAAAGCCGATTCGCAAGCGATCAAGCCACGGCGATGGCCGCGATGCAACGTCAACTCAACGACATGAAGGCGCCTCGGAATCAGGCAGGCGCCAAGAAGACGATCGCCGGCCAAGCGAGCCGCTCGCGATCGACATCGAGCTCGCCCCGTGCGACAAGATCGCTCCCCCGCAAACACCCGTGTACGAGGGGCGATCGGACCCCCAAGTGCACCTGAGGAAGTTCAACATCTACATGACCGGGTGTGGGGCATCTGACGCGACCAGATGCCGAATGTTCCCTCTGACGCTGGACGACCTCGCCCACCGGTGGTACACTTCATTGCCACCTCGGTCCATTAGCTCCTTTAACGAGTTGGCGCACGTCTTCACGGAGTACTTCGCCACCAGGGTCGTCCGGCCCGAAGGTCCCCTCCGCATGATGCAAATCAAGCAGGGAGAAGAAGAGTCCGACTCGGACTACATCGACCGGGTGGACGTAATCATCCTCAATGGCGAGCCCATAAGCGATGAGACCGCCCTCTACGCGGTCCTAGGAGGATTTCAGGGTTTTTCGCCTATGTTCAGGCATCTCACGAAGACCCAACCTACGACCTACGCAGCCTTCCGGGCTAGAGCCGCAGATTTTCTGGCCAGGCAAAGGTTTCTTCTTAGCCTGTGAGCAGCGCGATCGGCACCCGGACGACGATCTCCCGCCCGATCGCCAATATCGACCTACGAATAAAGCGATCGGCAGCCGAGCGACGATCGCCAGTCTTCCGGCCCGATCGCCGATCATCACGCTACATCATCCGCAACCCGGAGGACGCGATCTCCAACTCCAGTCCAGCATATAACATGACGGACTAAGGCATAAGATCGCCTCCACCGCGCATCATAAAGCCATGGTCCTGGCAGTCGATGGAACCGGCTGTTTCGGCCTTGCAAGGTCCCTTTCGGCCAAGATCGCCCGCCCTTCGTTTAAATACGAGGCCGGTGTAGTCTGAGGGCTCTCCAACATTAATCAGTGGACACATGCCACAACCCCCGTCTCAACGTACACCGTCGAGGTCGGCCATCTCCATGGCTGGCCGAGGTGGAAGCAGAGCTAACAAGCCGCGGGCGTGGAGTTGATTCATCCGACGCTGCCCCGCGCAAGGACTCCTCTAGACCAAGACCGCACGCCCTTCGTTTAAATACGAGGCGAGGCGCAGCCTAACAGAGGACCCTCATAATAAAGTGAGTCACGAGACACTCAATATCTTCGCGCACCAAGACACGGTCATGGGGTCGGTCCATCGATCTCCGCGACTGTGCACGTTTCCTCAAACAAAGCGAAACCACCAAGTTTCCATGGGGGATCGGCCAATGTTGTTTTTGCAGGTACAAGACCGAAAGATAGCTAAGCCAATCGACCATAATAGCCCAAGTCCGAAATCATAAGTCAGCTCAGCAAGATCGCCCGCCAGCAAGAACCACCTCGCCCCATGTCTTCAAACATAGGAGCGAGCTGGGGGGCAATTGTTGTGTCAAGAATTAACACCTTCCGACTGGCGATCGCCTAGGAGGTCGGGCGACCAAGTCGCTGCCGAGCGTCCGAGGAAGAGCTGCCGACCAGCGACCAGGCGACCTAGCCTTAGCCCGGCAGACAAGCATGAATCGCCACCAAGGTCCTGTGACAAGTCCGGTGCCGAGCGATCGACCTCAGATACGATCGCCTCTCGGTACTCGGCGACCGACTTCTGGCGACCGACTTATGGACGGTCATCTCTCAGCGCTTTGCCGACCGACCCTTGGTGACCGACCATTGCCGACCTTCAGTGGCTGGCCGAGAACGATCCTCGGTGTCCAGCTAGAGACGACCGCATCATGACGATCTGGGCCGATGGCCATCCAGTCGGCCAAGGCCGAGCAAACAGGACAGCACCCACGTGCAGATCCACAAAAGGCGCTGACAAACCTGTCACCTACCTCACCTACCAACAGGGCCCAGCTGCGAAAGGAGATGACGGACAAGACCGGTGACCACACTGTCACCTACCCCGCCATCGACAAAGTCCGCCGAAAGTAACAAAGTGGGACCTCTGTGACAAGATTTCCTGGACGCGTGCGCCTCCTCATTGGGCCACTCACCGGCCGCCTGGATCTCTGGACTTTTGGCAGCACCCATGTGACCTTTAGGATGATCGCCCATTACATTAATGGCCGAAAGGCGATCGCCCACTAGGGACAAGGCACCTCAACCCCTATATAAAGAGGGCACGCACTGATTCTCACTCTGGCATTCCCGCACTTCACACCATACAGAAGCAAAATACTTACACTTGGCTAACATCCAACTCTTGGCAACAGTTATCTTTCGGTCTTACTTCTCCCGGCCTATCTCATCCAGCAGATTATCGGCGGGGACGAAAAACACCGAGCTTCGCTCAAGAGCCGGATTAACAGAGCCTTTTTACACTCATTGTATTTAGATTTCTCTCATTAATACTTGTATCCACGAATATTCGTATTAATAACATCTCGCGAGAGCATTCAAGCCCGGGCCTAACAAACCCGGCAAATCTTGTATTATTTATCTACTCTCGGAAGTGCTCCCGCAATTGTTGTTTGTTGTCCGTCTTCCAGCAGTATTAATCTTCGGATAAATATTTTGGGCAACAACAGTATTATGAATAAAACTATTATTATTATTATTTATTACTAATGTAATATAAGTAATCTATTGTCATTGTATCTATTCTTATGTGATACTATTATTTATATTAATATTATCAATGATATTATATATTATTATTATTATTGTTATTGTTGTTGATGCCGTTATATTAATATTTAGAAATAATTATTATTATTATTATTATTATTATTCTGTAACTCTAGTTCAGTTAGTTCAGTTGAGAAAAATTTAATTCAATTCAACAAAATTCAACTCGAAAGAACATAGCCTTAGAAGCTTTACGTTTATAACTTCCACACGAATCTGGCTCTACTTCTTAGAACAAAGGCCTAAGAAGCATCCTTAGCACCATATCAACCACACGATCTGTTTCAAACATGATCGACGGTTAGTATTTAAGTTTGATTAAAAAGGAGAGATTAGTAAATGATCTTCCTAATTATTTGTTTTCTCAATTTCTATTATTTGGATATTCTGTTTTTTATATAATTTTTAAGCTTCCGGATTTCTAGCCCATGATTTTCGAAATTATTAAGGTTGCGGTTCGATTTTGTTTCCTCTTTTTTTTTTTTGTTTTTTTGCTTCTTTATTTGAATTTTGAATTGAAGATCAACAATCATTTCTCCAAACTAATATTTAGTAGGCGAATTCAAAATAAGAATTAAGCAATCTCCTAATTTTCAAACCGTTTCTGAATTTTAAATTCATACAGATCCTGCAACACAAAAAAGACAACTTGGATATGAGAATGAAATACTAGCATAACGGGCTTATAGTAATAAGCAATTCTCCATCGCTGACTATCTCGAGTAGTCCAATCATCTATTCAGGTTTGAATTCTCATTTTTTTTGTTAGCATTTTTTGTATTTTATAAATTATATTGTTTCCACATATTTTGATTCTAGTGATAATAATTTATGTTATTTGTTATCTGACTTCCTGTCTATATTGGCTACATATTTAATTTGATTATTTTTGATAAATAGGTTTAATTTTTTATCTCTTGTAGCATATTTATTTCCACATTTGAGCATAGAGATGGTGATATTTTTGAACAAGGGTTTTCCTACTTCCGTTTGAATGTGGTGATCCATTCCATTTTTAGATTTATTTAATTGCATTATATTTATTTTCACATGTTATCCCATAAATGGTAATATTTAGAGTTATTTGTCATCAGAGTGTTAGTATACAACGGTGACAATAGTTTCTCGTATTTTCCTCATGTTAGTGTTTCCACACATATGCATTGTTCTAGTGATATATTGTTCAAAAAATTTCATTATTATATTTGCATGTGGTAATATTTTGTGCAATGCTTATTATTTTGAATTTATTCAATTATAGTATGTTTGCTTCCACATGTTATCCCTTGGATGATAAAATTTAGAGTTGTCCGCCACCAAATTATTCTTATATAATGATGACAATTGTAAGTCTCATTTAGGTATGAAAGTGTTTCCACAAGTATATATTGGGTTGATGACATTTTCTGCAATTCGAACTTTATTGCAGAAGTTATTGTCATAATTCAAATTGATTTTGTTTAACTTTGTGGACGAGTTTGAGAATAATTCAAATTTCGTGACGAGAAAGGGATGAAAACATGAACAAATGAACGGAAAAAGGAATTAATATAGAATGGCAACTATTTTTACACAACTTATTCATCTATCAAATTTATTTATTTATCTAAACGATACTAAAATTACACCATTTGTCCAGTTTTAACAGAAGAATTACCCAACACCCTATAATCTTTTAAGCAGAACATAATAATAATAGATAGATGGATGGATGGATCGAAAAATTTATAATACTTATTTATTTTTGATATCTTTATTGGTTATGTGAATTTCCAACAATGTAATTACAATAAAAAAATTACAAAGAAAGGCAACCTATTACAATTCTAGTAAATTTAAAACTGAATAAAAATTACAATTAGCAGAGGCGGGTAGAACTCTTTGCGTAAGACAATTTTGCCCCCGTATAAGAGCAGATGACTCAGGCAATATTTTCCCAAGATACCTGCTACGTTTCTGAGTTAGGTGCTCTCCAAAACTTAGATCTCCGGTGAATATTCAAGTGTTAGAAATTGGGCACGAAAAGCAAGAATGAAATATGCTGCAATATGTGTTATGCTTGTATTTCGTTCCATGCTATTGTATATGAAATCAAATGCATACGACCCCCTTTTATAGGGTCCAATTCCACTCCATCGGGTGGGGAGTTACTACATATTAAAGTGCCATTAATTCTCTTTAATCCTTCAGCTGAAGAGTTACCTCCATAAATAGTCTCATTTAATTTGGACGTTATATTATGGAGTGTGAAGAGACATTTCCAGAAGTTGAGTTCACAACCTGCCTCATTTCAGCCGGGACCAAATATCACCTGGCTTTTCAGTCTCCAAAATCCAGCTGGGTTTCCAACAACCAAAAGTCAGCGAGGTATGAAAGTATCAGCTGAGTTTCCAACTTCCAAAAATCAGCTGGTTTTTTCAACCTCCAAAAAAATCAGCTGAGTTTTCAACCACCAAAAGTCAGCTGAGTTTTCAACCTTGGATGATTGCAGCTGAGTTTTCAACCTTGACTGATTGCAGTTGGGTTTCCAAACTTGGCTGATTGTAGCTGGTGACATTGGACTTGACTGCAAAAAATTAATATAGTTACAACCCAAGATCCCAATGCCCAAGTCGCCCAAGTCGCCCAAGTCTAAAGTCCAATTCCCGAGAACCAAGCCCGAGCCCGAGCCCGAGCTCGAGCCGACGGGCGGGCGGCGGCGGCGCACTTGTGGTCTTTTCTTCGTTAGCCCACTAGTGTATATTACTAGCTTGTTGAACTACCCATGCACCTTCTTACTAATAAACTAGTCAAGAAGACTTTATTTTTCCAATGTGAGATAACTTTTCATACTCACTTTAACTCTTCACCATTTCAATTAAATGAACAACTTTAATTATTTATTTCTCACTCACCGGAAATCGGTTTAGAGAAAAATATAATCCTACGTTTATTTTCTCAAAACGTAAATTCACAATTTAATATTTAATTCTCAAGAATTAAATATTGTATCATTATTAAATTAGTTTAAATTGAGACAAGCTTCATTTTTCTAAAACCAATTTACAACGATATTCATCTCGAGTCCAAAGTGAATTACTCTCCCCGTCCCACAAAACTGTGCTTATTTTGATTTTGACCGGTCTCTCCATATACACCTTTGACCAGTAATAATTTCAATTATATATGAATAAAAATTATAAAAAAATAATATTTGAAAAATACACATTAAGAAAAATCAAATAAGCACTTACATTACTATACATTTTTTATATATTGGTTTTTATTCATGATCAAGGTTTATGAATGTTGACCAATAAAAATTAGGGAAAACAATGATTTTTGTCCCTGTAATTTGCACGATTTTTGCTTTTAGTCCCTACGAAAATTAAAATGTTATTTTCATCCCTGTAATTAGGGGTGTTTTCGGTTTCGGTCGGGGTAAAATTTTCGAAACCCAAACTCTCCCCAAACTTTAAAATTCGGTTTCGGTTTCGGTCAGTTTCGGTTTTCAAAACTCAAAACCCAAACCCTCCCCAAATGTTTCGGTTTCGGATTAGTTCGGTCAAATTCGGTTTTGACCCAAATATATTTAATTTATATATATTTATTTAATAAAGTGACAAAAAAATTAATTATATTAATAAAACTTGTTCTAAAATAATAGATAGATCTTTAATTGATATATTTAATCATTGTTTTTATCAAAACTATAATATATGTGTAGACATATAATTTTATAAGTTTAAAAATTTTAGTCATATAAATAAAATTTTATATAATATAAATAATTCGGGTTAGTTCGGTCCAATTCGGGGTAATTCGGTTCGGTTCGGTTCTAAGTTATCTAAACCCGAATTAATTCGGTTTCGGTTTCGGTTTGTAAGTTTCAAGTTCGGGGTTGCTTTCGGTCGGGGATTTTCGGTTCGGTACGGATTGGTTCGGATTGGTTGGTCGGTTTTCGGATTTCTATTAACACCCCTACCTGTAATTTCTAAAACGTTCTTTTTTAGTCCCTGCCGTTAACTTCCGTTTATTTTTAAAGGAAAAACAATGCTTTTCGTCCTTGTAATTTGCGTGATTTTTGCTTTTAGTCCCTACGAAAATTGAAATGTTATTTTGATCCCTGTAATTTCTAAAACGTTCTTTTTTAGTCCCTGTCATTAATTGTATATTCCAAATAGCATAATAGTGCAGTAACAAATTAGACCCGACAGTTTTCCACACGACACGAAAACGACACGAAAACGAAGGGGGCGTTCTATTTGTATTTTGTTTTGTACTTTCATTTTGCAAAACGTTTTATGTTTTCTGTTTTTATTTTTGTTTTCAAAGTTGTTGAAAACGCGTTGTTAAATTTATTTTGCAAAATAATTTTTTTGGAATATTAATATTAAATTCATAAATCTTTATTTTAGACTTAGTTACAAATTAGGATATTCCAAAAAAAAAAAAAAACTCAAAATGTATTTTGAGCATTTTGAAGATTTTTTGTTGAAATACACACAAAACGCTCAAAACGAGGTTTTGGGCATTTTGCGTTTTGTGTACAAATAATTTTTTTGTTTTCCAAAATGCATTTTCGAAAGTGATAAAAAGAACACATTTTTAGTGTTTTCGAAAATAAAAACAGAAAATGACATCAAAACAGCAAAGAGAACAGAACCTGTTTGTGTTTGCATTTTGAGTACACGACACGAAAATACACGAACACGAAAGTACACGACCGAGATTTAGTGTCGGTTTTGTGTTTACCCTTTGGGTACACGACACGACACGAGGCACACGAAATAAATAAATAAATAAATAAATAAATATAATATAATATTTTATATTTAATTTAATAAAAATATATATTTAATGAATTAACTCTGCCTGTGGGTGTCTTCTTGACATTCATTGCCGGTCCCAAACCCGGATAAAAGAGGAGGGTTGCGGTAGGTTAGTAGCAGCCAGCGTAAAACTCGTGTCGTTTCGTTTCGTGTTTTCGTGTCAGACACATAATATAAAATAAATATTAAAATATTATAAAAAATAATAATTTTAATATTATAATATTATTTTTATAGGTTTTAGTAGACGAAATGAAACGAATGGCAACGAAAACACGAATGTTTACATGAAATTTATGAAAATTCACATTATATTTTCAAATTTTAAAGTTTAGTATAAACAGAATTCATTAAATATATATTTTTATTAAATAAAATATAAAATATTATATTTATTTATTTATTTATTTATTTCGTGTACCTCGTGTCGTGTCGTGTACCCAAAGGGTAAACACAAAACCGACACTAAATCTCGGTCGTGTACTTTCGTGTTTGTGTATTTTCATGTCGTGTCCTCAAAATGCAAACCCAAACACTAAATTTTCGTGTCGTTTTCATGTCGTGTTTTCGTGTCGTGTAGTAAATTGCAGGGTCTAATTTGTTACTGCACTATTATGCTATTTGGAATATACAATTAATGACAGGGACTAAAAAAGAACGTTTTAGAAATTACATGGATCAAAATTATATTTCAATTTTCGTAGGGACTAAAAGCAAAAATCACGCAAATTACAAGGACGAAAATCATTGTTTTTCCTTTAAAAAATAAACGGAGGTTAACGGCAGGGACTAAAAAAGAACGTTTTAAAAATTACAGGGATGAAAATAATATTTTAATTTTCGTAGGGACTAAAAGCAAAAATCGTGCAAATTAGAGGAACAAAAATCATTATTTTCTCTAAAAAATAAAATGAACACAGTTTTGTAGAACGGATAAACTATAAAACTCGAATATATAAAACTCGAATACATGATACAGGTGGCCAACTTTAACTTCATCTTCTACCAACACTCTAAGAAAAAAAAAGAAGTAAACGTGAAGGGAAAATAAAGGAGCAGATTATTCAGAGAGAGAAAGAGAGAGAGAGGGTGGCAATGAAATTGTGGGAACTTGAAATCACTTTCTTGGATCCTGCAACAAACATTAACCCTTATTGTATCCTATTTATCAAATTGCTGCTGGGCCAAAGATAAAAGGAAACAAGGAATGCTGAAAAAGTAAGGAGTGGAAAAACAAAAGAAAAGGGGGGAAATAAATCCAAGATAAATTACTATAAAGTAAGTATTGGTAGTATGGAGAAAAACCTAAAAGAAGGAAAGAATACTTATTATTACCACCCACGACTTTCTGTAGTCACTCATTATGTTATCTTGATCGGTCCTTTAATTATGTATTATTGAGTTAAATATTTTTATTAGAATTTATTGATCGTAACTAATTACATAATTTAAAATAACATGACATACAAAGACAATAATCATTTTTTTCACATGTTCAAATTTAAAATTTGTGGCTCTATAAGGTGTTGTCCAATAGCAATGCACAAAAGCATCACCCTAATAATTTCACTAATGGTCCAACTACAATATACATAAAATAATTTGTATGCAGTATTGGATCAGCTTCTGTAATTAATTAAGTATAATTTCTGAATTTATATTAAAGATCAATAATTTAATAACATTATTAAAAGGTGACTGTTTGTCCGTCAAATTTAAATAAAAGATCAATAATTTAGTAATATAATTAAAAGGTGACTGTTGTCGGTCAGGATATCACTGAGCATGAAAAACCTCGTTTAGCTAGTAGTGGTCTAAGTTTGTATGAAGTTTGAGATAAAAAAAATATATGAATAATTTACAAATATTTACAAGGTTCGGACTAACCGCAAAACCACCTCAATTATCTTTGAGAATTAAGCCTCGATGTTTATATTTTCTAAACAAATGCCTCCTATTTGGTAATAACTGTAAAATAGACAATCACGTTGAGAGGTATTTGCATTGTTATAAGATAGTTGGGTTTTTTTTCTTCTAGAAATGAATTACACTAAACCTTGAGGGTGTATTTTATGATTAACCTAAAATAATGACTAGTTTTTGTTTCATTCATTTCCCTCCCTCTTTTTTTCCGGTCTATTTCTCTCTGTATCTCTCTCTCTCTCTCTCTCTCTCTCTCTCTCTCTCTCTCTCTCTCTCTCTCTCTCCTCATGCCAAAAACACATCCCACTGAGAGAAAGCTAATCATCATCATCATGAAAAACGCTCTGCATCATGCACTCCGAAAAAGCAAAACCAACCATCAAAACCATCCCCACCTTAAATTTCCTCCTCCCAACAACGCAACACATTTCTCAGTCATTTCTCGCCGCATCAAAGCCCCTAAACCATGAACCTTTTTTCCTTCTTCCTCCTCCATTTACCATTCTCTGTGATATACTTGACATCACTGGTCCTATGCAAAAGCAAAACCGCCGTCGCCGGCGCCGCCCCATCTCCGCCTCTCCAGCTCTTATCTCTTCTCGCAATAAAATCCTCCCTTACGGACCCTCTAAACTCATTCCACGACTGGGATCCCGCAACCGCGGTTGCCGGGACCGGGACCCAGCCCGTCTGGTGTTTCTGGTCCGGCGTCGGATGCGATCGCAGTACGGACCAGGTTACAACCCTGGACCTATCGGGCCGCAATCTCTCTGGCAATATACCCACAGATATAAAACATTTGTCCCATTTGCAGACTTTGAATTTGAGCTGGAATTCATTCGCCGGCCCGTTACCGTCCGCCATTTTTGAACTGCCAAGTCTCAGAACGCTCGACATCAATGACAACCTTTTCAACTCAAGTTTTCCACCAGATATTTCAAAACTCAAATCCCTCGCGCATCTCAACGCCTTCAGCAACAGCTTCACGGGCCCGTTACCGGAGGAGCTCATCTACCTCAAGAATCTCGAGTATCTCAATCTCGGCGGCAGTTATTTCGAAGGCGAGATCCCTTCAAGCTACGGAAAAATTTCAAAGCTGAAATCTCTGTATCTGAACGGGAATTTGCTGACGGGCCGAATTCCAGCTGAGTTGGGCTTCTTGAACCAGCTCGAACACCTGGAATTGGGCTACAATTCGTATCTCGGTGAACTTCCTGTTCATTTCTCAAATTTATCAAATTTAGTATATCTCGATATATCGTCGGCGAGTCTGTCTGGTAATCTTCCGGATGGGTTTGGCAGACTGGGGAAGGTGGAGATGTTGCTGCTTTTCAGTAATAACATATCAGGTCCAATTCCGATGAGTTGGGCTCAAATGGCATCATTACAGGTTCTTGATTTGTCGAATAATAACCTGTCGGGTAAAATTCCGGTTGGATTCTCCGGTTTAAAAATGCTTAACGTACTGTCCTTGATGAACAATAAGCTGACAGGCGGAATTCCAGAAGGAATAGGTGAGCTCCCAAATTTGAAAATATTGTCTCTATGGAACAACTCACTTTCTGGAATGTTGCCACAAAAATTAGGCTCAAATGCTAAGTTACAAAAACTCGACGTCTCTTCGAATTGGCTCTCGGGCCCGATCCCTCCAAATCTCTGCCTTAGCAAGAATTTGGTGAAACTCGTGCTCTTTTCGAACCAATTTGTTGGCCAAATTCCACCGTCGATAGCAAATTGCACGGCCTTGTACCGTGTAAGGATTCAAAATAACAACCTCAATGGGTCGATACCCCACGGCTTTGGATCCTTGCCTAACCTCACTTACTTTGAGCTCAGCAAGAACAGATTATCGGGGCCGATCCCAAAAGATCTTGGAAATGCAGTGAGGTTGGAGTTCTTAAATATGTCGGAAAATTCATTCGATTCTGAGCTGCCGAAGAGCATATGGAGTGCGCCGAGTCTACAGATTTTCTCGGCAAGTTTCGCTAATCTTAATGGCAAAATCCCTGATTTTATTGGGTGTCGGAATTTTTACAAGATTGAGCTAGATGGAAACAATCTGAGCGGTAGCATTCCGTGGGATATCGGACATTGCGAGAAGTTGATTACTTTAAATCTACGTAGAAATTCTTTGACGGGTATCATCCCATGGGAAATATCTACACTTCCTTCTATCACAGACGTTGATTTATCCCATAATTTTCTCACGGGGACCATCCCTTCGAATTTCAACAACTGCACCACTTTGGAGAATTTTAACGTGTCGTATAATCAGCTGATAGGACCCGTACCCTCGTCTGGCTTAGTGTTTTCGAGTCTCCATCCATCTTCATTCGCAGGAAATGAAGGCCTCTGCGGTGGGGTCCTCAAGAAACCTTGTCGGACGGACGAGTCCGCGGCTGAGGCAATGGACGTCCGTCGGCAGCCTAAGAAAACTGCTGGAGCCATCGTCTGGATCATGGCGGCAGCTTTTGGGGTTGGATTGTTTATTCTTATTGCAGGCACTCGCTGTTTCCAAGCAAAATATAGTCGCAAATTTCCGAGTAATCATGAAGTTGGGCCTTGGAAGGTGACGGCTTTTCAGAGACTAAGTTTCACAGCAGACGATGTTCTGGAGTGCCTAAATACGACCGATAAGATCATTGGGATGGGTTCGACTGGGACAGTGTACAAGGCCGAGATGCCGGGTGGAGAGATCGTAGCTGTGAAAAAGCTATGGGGGAAGAATAAAGAGAATATCAGTATAAGAAGGGGGGTTTTGGCCGAGGTCGATGTTTTGGGCAACGTTAGACATCGTAACATTGTGAGATTGTTGGGTTGTTGTAGTAACAATCAATGTACAATGTTGCTCTACGAGTACATGCCTAATGGGAGCCTTGACGATTTATTGCACGGGAAGAACAAGGTGGACAATTTGGTGGCCGATTGGGTGACCAGATACAAGATTGCGCTAGGGGTAGCACAAGGGATATGTTATCTTCATCACGATTGTGATCCGGTGATTGTGCATCGTGATCTGAAGCCAGGTAACATACTTTTGGACGCTGAGATGGAGGCTCGGGTGGCCGATTTTGGGGTTGCGAAATTGATTCAGAGCGACGAGTCGATGATGTCCGTAATTGCAGGATCTTATGGCTACATTGCCCCGGGTATGGTTTCTTTATTTCTTTATTTACATCATTTTTCGTCTATCTTGAGTTTTAGAATTGTGGATTGTCATTTGATTTTACTTGAGATTATCGAGATTATATGGTCATTTGGTAATGTCAAGGTATTCTTCAAGTTATCAATATTTGCCATTGCATTCTACAATGACTTCATTGGAATATAAAAATGAAAAAGGAAATTGGAACAAGAAATATGAAAACTTTTAATTATTCTTTGATTTATATGTATTTTACTTTTGGTTTATTGGTGGGAGGTGGGTGGGTGGGGTGGGGTAGGGGGTTAATTTGGTGATGCATGCTTTTCTTCTTGGGTCATTGCGAAATCGTTGGGTACGTATGTATGTTGGTTTTAGTTCCTTGTGTAGGGTGACGAAATATGTGCTCTCTGCGTGAATAATGTGATTATGCTATTGCTTTATTTTGCAGTTGATCAGCAATGCATAGTGGGTTTGTACCTTGTAGCAATGTTTGAAATAAATCAAATGTGGTTTATCATTAGTCTATTAGATTATTTACTTTTTTACGACCGACAAATTCAATGGTCGGGTATATGAGCAATTGTGTCTCGCATTCCAGAGTAGTGGTGGAACTAAAATATTTACTCGAGAGGTCGTCCGGATCTATAGAAATTGCTGAGGTCGAACATTCATAAATATACTTTAATAGGGCAATTTCAATGTGCCAGAAGGACTTGGACCCTCTTGGACCCCCCCTCCCTCCGCATTGCTATATAAATATATTTATTTTAAATTCAAAATATTTCATACATTTCTCACTCTCCCACATCATAGGAGAGTACTTTGCTAGGTGTTTCTAAACAGTGGCGAAGCTAGAAAATTTTCAGTGGGGGATCGGGATCTAAATTTTTTTTTTTCTAACGCTATTTTTCGGGTAATACCGAAATTTTGGGGGGTCAAAACCGAATATACCGAAATTTTTCTACACGAAAACTATATATCCCCTACATCGCAAAAAAAAATTCGGGGGGTCGGACGCCCCCCGCCCCTATGTAGCTGCGCCCCTGTTTCTAAAGATTCGGAATACAATTTGCATTCCATAAGCATGACGTGTTTTGTACCCCGTCGCCTTGTACATACTCTTGATCTGTATAAATATATCATTTTTTTCATACGAATTCGTAGGTGCTCCTCAAAATGCGGAGTATACGTGTTGGGTGGTGGAGCACAAAAACCCATCTCCTTCTTTTCCTTTTCCTCTTTGTCGCCGTGATTTACTACTACTGACAGTGTACTGTACTGAGTGCATTGTCCACTACTGCGCGTGACTTGGGTCTTTCTATTCTCCCCTTTAAGTTTCATATACTTGGGACCCACCAAGATTTTGTCAATTAGGCTCCATTAACTAAAGATTAAATCTGACGAATCCTATTTCTAATAACTACCACAGTCATTGACTTTGGAACTCAATTTCTAACTTTTGGCTTTTTCTTGTTTTTTTTTTTTTTCTTTTCAGAGTACGCTTACACATTACAAGTTGACGAGAAGAGTGACATTTACAGCTACGGGGTGGTGCTGATGGAACTTCTGACGGGAAAGAGGTCGGTCGACTCCGAGTTCGGAGACGGGAACAGTATAGTGGATTGGGTGAAATCTACGATCAAGTCGAAGAGTAATTTGATTGATGTTTTGGATAAGAATGCCGGGGCATCGTGTGCTTCGGTGAGGGAAGAAATGATGCTACTCCTTAGGGTTGCATTGTTATGTACGAGTCGTAACCCGGCCGATAGGCCCTCAATGAGAGATGTTGTGTCAATGTTGCACGCGGCTAAGCCGAAGCGGAAATTCGCAGGAAGTGGAGCAGATAGTGATGGTGTGGTTAAGAAAACAACTATGGAGTGTTAATATATGTGAGATTTGGGTTTATATTTTTTTAATTTTCTTTTTTTTTTTTTGGGTGGGGTGGGATTTCTTTTGATTTAAGATTTGTAGGCATTGGTATAGAGGTTCTTTTGTGTCTCTTTTCTCATTTATGAGCTGTTAAGTGTTTTCATGTCACTAATTACATTGAATATATGTTGACGGAATACTAAGTAATTTGTTTTTCGTGCTCAAAAATCATCCATGCAGAAAAAATATATATATATATATATATATAGCGTTCTATACAGTACCAATATTAGATGCAGTATTTTACAGTACTAATTTATGCATGAGTTTTGTACTAATTATGCATGAAATATATGCATTTCGTGCATCAAAACTTCAATGCATTAATTCTCACAAATATTTGATGCATATAATCTAATATTTTAATGCATCGATATTTTGATGTATATATTGCATATTTTAATGCATTGAAATTTTGATGCACGAAATGCATATATTTCATGCATAATTAGTACAAAACTCATGCATAAATTAATCTTGTAAATCGCATCTAATATTGATCTGCGTAACGCGCCTATATATATATATATATATATATATATAATATATATATATATGACTAAAAGAATCAATATACAAGTTCTAATTTTAATTTTATGATGCAGAAATCAACATTTTGAGGCTGTTTTTGATCCAACTTGTCAGACTAAACTGCTTTGATCTGGAAAGTTATAGAAGCGGTATGATATAGCATTGGAAATGTATTGGAGTCTAGTTTCTATCAAAATTTACGGCTCGTAAATATACATTTTCTACAAGAAGTTATCCCATTTTTTGTAAGAGGTGGTCAAGCTGTCCAGAGTGGAACATTTTCTAAGTAAAGCATTGTTAAATTTGAATTAAGTTATTTTCTTTTGTTCTTATCATTTCCGATATTAGTTCATTGTAATAGAAAGTCCCTAAGAATGGTATTGAGTATATTTATCTTCCCCAAGTCTAGAAAATAAAAGACTAGCATTTATTTCAAGTACATTGCATCTACCTATGGCGGAAGGGATGTTTCTGGCCAAGTCTCTATATAAAGACTATCTCACTTATGTAAAATATAACTTGAAGTTGGAATATAAATCAAATATTTCTTTAGACTATCTCACTTATGTAAAATATAACTTGAAGTTGGAATACAAATCAAATATTTCTTTGTGTTAAAAGAATATTGTTCTTCATTATCCCTTAGGTTGGGTTCCTTTGATTGGCGAGATTGCTCTTATCTCTAGGTGGATTCCTTAGAGTGGCTAGTATTTAACCCGATTCTACGTTTATCCATTGCTTCCGGTGTCAACTGGTATCGGAGATATGCCTCCACGTCGAAGAAATGTGCGTGACGTTGAGTTAGAGGAGTTGAGAAGACAAGTGGAGAAACAACAAAAGACAAAGGGGCGCAGCAATCAGTTCTCAAATCAAGCTTCTCGTTCAACTCAAGTGTTTCAAGAAAATCTCCTCCTACTGATAAGGGATCAGCTCCTAAACCATCAATAAAGAATGATAACGCCGCTGGTATTAGTCTAGAGAGTGTCCCAAAAGGCTCAATAAAATGCTTTAAATGCCAAGGTTTTGGACACATCGCCTCTGATTGTCCAAACCGTAAAGTCGCCACAATTTTTTGAGGAAGAAATAGAAGGAGAGACTACATGGGATGCTGAAGGAAGTGAACAAGAGGAGGAGGAGATTACTTATGAAGGTCAGGGGAAATCTTTGGTTATTCGAAGAAGTTTAAATAGTATGCAATCTCAAGAAGATTCTTGGCCTCGTAGCAACATATTTCGCACAAAATGCACTTCACAAGGAAAGTGTGTAATGTCATCATAGATGGAGGAAGCTGTGAGAATGTGGTGTCCAACGAGATGGTTCAAAAATTAAAGTTGAAGACGGAGAAGCATCCATGTCCTGATAGAAAGACTCAACATGATGGTTTTAAAAATACTTATACTTTTGTTAAAGATGGCGTTAAAGTTATTTTTGGCCCTTAGAAAATGGACAGCACTCCTAAACCATGTAAAGGGGAAGGAGATAATTTACTCTCAAGGGCAGAAATTTGCAGGGTTGTTCATGACAGAGTCCATGGAAACTTATGATTTGGTTGTCCTATAAGAAAATAAAGAGGTTTTTGACATTCCAGCACTAGTACAGCCTCTACTCCATGAATTTTCAGATGTAGTACCTGAAGAAGTACCTCCTGGATGCCTCTAATGAGAGACATACAACATTGCATTGATCTTGTTCCAGAAGCTTCATTGCCTAACAAAGCAACCTATAGAATGAGTCCACAACAGCAAGAAGAATTGCGGCGACAAGTTGATGAGCTTATGAATTAATGAGTGGTAAAAGAAAGTAAGAGTCCTTGTGCAGTCCCTGCACTCCTTGTACCAAAGAAAGACGGTTCGTGGAGAATGTGTATTGATAGTAGACCAGTCAATAAAATTACTATCAAGTACCGCCTTCCTATTCCGCGTTTTGATGACTGAATTGACCAACTTTCGGGGTCTAAGGTACATACCAAAATCGATCTACGCAACGGCTACCACCAAATTCGTATAAGGCCAGGAGATGAATGGAAGACGGCTTTCAAGACAAGAGATGGGTTGTATGAATGGATGGTTATGCCTTTTGGAATGTCTAATGCTCCATCTACATTCATGAGGCTTATGAATGATATATTTAAACCATTCATCGGAAAAATTATGGTAGTTTATTTTGACGACATTCTCGTCTATGGTTGTGATGAAAAACAACATTTAGAGCATCTTCATACAATTGTTCAGGTGCTAAGGGAGCAAAAACTGTATGCAAATCTGAAGAAGCGACACATTTTTGCAAATAGCCTTATTTTCCTTGGATTTGTCGTATCAGCCAATGGATTGAAAATGGATAATAATAAGGTTGAAGCAATAACTAGTTCGCTTGCACCAGCCTCTCTTCATGATATCCAAAGCTTTCATGGTCTAGCATTATTTATCGATGAATCATAAGGAATTTCAGCACTATTATTGCACCTACCACTGAATGTTTGAAAGGTGGGAGCTTTACATGGACTAAAGAAAGGTAGAGAAAGTCGAGAAAAATGATGAGAGAAGGAGAATACGAGTCATGGAAGAATGACGAGAAAAATAAAAACAATACCCGATCATGAAAGGGGGAGAAAAGACGAAGGAGAAGAAAATCGAGAGAACGAAGAAGAAAGTTGAAAAAGAAAATAATATGAAGAAGTCGAAAAGAAGAAAAGAAAAATGGGGAGATGAAAACTAACGAAACAGACAAAGCCGAAAACTTTGATCTGTAATTGTTTTAATTTTGCATGTATAAATAAAAGGTTGTTGTTTTGTCATCATCAAAAAGAGGGAGATTGTTGGAATATTCTATTCAATATAATCATAAATTGGTTTTGTTGATGATTTGATAATGAAATAATGATGAGTTGATGATGTTATCGATCAAAGAAAACAACAATAGATCAAAGAAAAACAACAAAGAAGTCAAAGACGCTCGAACGGGACTGAAAAGCAAACAAGTGATGTTTAACAAAGCTAACGTACGTAATATACATAGTATAACGTACGTAATGGAAAGTTACCTGAAGACAGGCGAGTGCAGACAACATGACTTAACGTACGCAACACTTGGAGAATAACGTATGCTAAACATAGCAGCTAACGTGACGTACGTAATGAAGGTGTTACGAATTCAAACAAATGATCCGTTGAAAATTCAAACCATTGTGATGTCACGGCATACACAATCATATCAACGGCTATCTGAGAAGTATTTAACGTACGTAATACGTATGAGCTAATGTACGTAATCGAAGAGACAGAATGCTACTGGACTACTTCATTTGAAGCGTAACGTACGTAACAAGAGGAGGATAACGTACGTAACATCTATAACGTACACTATAGTTAAAGGCTAACGTACGTAATGCAGGCAATAGGAGCTAACGGCTAGTTGAGAGAATTTGCCTATAAGTACCAAGTCATTTGGAATCATTCTACACAACAACTCTAAGCAAAGTCTATACACTTCATATATTGTTATATTCATCTTTGTTGTTGTAATTGTGCTTAATTGATAAGTGTTTGAGTGTTCATACACTAAACCATACACGAGAGGAAAGATACGGATTGTAGATTGATTTGGTGTTATTAGGATCGTTGATCTGGCATTGTTAGAATCATATCTAAATCCAAGTGAGGTTTGTCTAGTACCCATAGAAAGCTAGATAGGTTGCTTCCTTGTGTGATAGAAAAGGAAAACAGTTTATCTTGGACCGACATAAAGACAAGAGTGTAACGGTTTATTTCGGACCGATAGAAGACGAGATTGTAACGGTATCCCTCAGACCGATAGAAGACGAGGTGCAGAGGTTGATCTTGAGCCTATAGAAAAAGATACGGAGAGTGGACGTTTGCATGATTGGCCGAACCTCTATAAATCTTGTGTCGTTTACTTTCCGCAAGTTAATTACGCTTCTGCAACGCAAAAGAGTTTGAAAACTCTACTCCACAATTTTATCCATCATTCTAAGTGGGGTGCCAATTTATCAACAATTGGTATCAGAGCGAAGTTTCTCTTGAAAGCGGCTTAACATCCGAGGAGAAGAAGATCCTATGGCGTTTCAACTTGCCCCAGTCGAAGGTATTGCCTTAAATCGACCCCCATTCTTTGATGGATCCAACTTCATGACATGGAAGAATAAAATGTCTATTTTCATCCGAGCCTATGACATCGAGCTTTGGAAAGTTATTTGCCTAGGTCCGCAAATTCCTACAAGACCGGACGGCTCTCTAAAAAGTTTCGAAGATTATAATGATGAGGAATGGAAAAATGACCACTATAATTGCAAAGCAACGCAATTAAAATGTGGTTTAAATCCGGAAGAACACAATCGGATATCATTATGTGATAGTGCCAAAGAGACTTGGAAGATATTTGAGGTAACTCATGAAGGAACATCACAAGTCAAGGAGACAAAGATAAATATGCTCCTTCACGAATACGGGCTATTTATGATGAAGAACGAAGAGTCCATAACAAACATGCTCGACCAATTTTCGATCACTAATGGACTGGCTTGTTTAGGAAAACCATTGACAAGTAGTGAAAAGGTTGAGAAAATCCTACGATCACTACCTGTTGAATGGGACGAGACGGTTACGGCTATAATGGAATCAAAGGATCTCAATAATCTTGATTTTAGTGCCCTCGTTGGTTCGCTATAAACTATGAGATAGTTTTAAAATCTCGAAATGCCAAACCAAAACCGAAAGAAAGAACGATAGCTTTGAAAGCTAAGATGTAAAAAACGGAAGAAATCCCAATGGACGAAGATGATGGAGAATCGGCATATTATGCTAAGAATATAAATAAGTTCCAAAACTTATTGAACCGTAGAAGGAAAGACATCAAGACGAGCGAATCAAAGAAATTCGACAATAACTGTCGAAATTGGGGTAATCCAGGCCACTTCGTGAAAAATTGTCGAGGCTCGACTTCCAAGAAGGAAGTACTCATAGCAACATGGAGTGACGAAGAGGATGATGAATATATTTAAAATAACCTCGCACTCATGGCACGAAGCTCATTCGATGATAGCGATGTGGAAAGCCAGGTTAGTACCTCGTCTCACGACGAATTATTTGAAGCATTTGAACTTTTACATACCGATTTTAAAATACTTTACTCGATAATAAATCCCTCAAATCTAAAATTAAAATGTTGGAAATCGAAATTTCCAAATTAAATGAAAAAGGAAAATTTATTGAAACAGATCATTCTAAATGTCTTGAAAATGAAAATAAATTAAAGGATGATCTTTTGAAAGTTCAAAACGAACTTAAGATTTTAACGAACAAATTTTCTTGCGGAAATGACAAATTTGAACAAATGCTTTTCGTTCAAAATTTTCATATTAAATAAACAGGGGTTAGGATTCAAACCAAATAATAAAACCGAATCCTTAAATTTTAAAATACCTCGATGTGAGAAATGTTTAAAACTTGGGCATCATATTTTGAATTGTAAAAGCCCACGACGGACGATAAAAATTAAGAAAATTTGGATTCCTAAAGGTATTGGGAATAGTGCCCTAGGACATTCGATGTGCCTAGATTTGTAATTGTCACATTTAAATAAAGTTATTTGATATCATTTATTTCTCGTTGATTATTATAATGTGTGCATGTTTTAATATTATAATAATCGAATAATAGTTATTCACGAATAATAAGATTATTCAAATGTCCCTGGTAAAATCGCGTTGAGTAGAGACTCAAGTGATTAATATACTAGTATAAGTTTGATTGATAATCATCGGATGATTATGCGTATGGTACGGATCAATCTTATGGGTATTGGTTGGAGAACTAATACTGGACCGACCCGCATTGAGATCACTGCATGGAAATGTCATAAGTGAATCTCAATACGATGTCAATAAATCCTTGAACACGAGATTATCATAGAGTCCAACATGATAATCGCTATGCCTTGACGTAATCCAACGTCATCTCAAACATGGTGATCATAAAGGTTAGCGATCGGGATTAGTGGGAGTCATGTAGAGGCAATGAATAATCAAGATGGGGATTTGTCCCTCTCTTAAGTGAGAGAGATATCTGGGCCCCTCGATAAGTAGGATGAAGGAAATGCATGGCCATGCTCAAATGAAGAGTCATTTGATTCAATCCTACTTAAGATCGAGAAAGCATTTGAACATAAATAAGTATGACAGACTCCATGACTTAGTTCAAATATGATATCGCGTGACAAAGGGATTTGACACGTTAAAAGGTTTAATGGACTATTAACTTATATTATTTGGGTAATCATAATGTCTTGCTAGAGGCCGCTTATGATTTATTATTTAATAAGGTATTAAATAATTGCCAACATAATATAAGCCTTTTGGGTCACACATACGACAATTATAGACAAGTAGGAATAAATATCAACTGGGAATAATAAATATAATATTGGATATTATATTTATAAGGAGATTAAATAATAAGTAATATATATAATATTGGATATTATATATATTGTATTATTTAATAAGTTGAGGGGCAACTAAGCAAATACTAGATTATTGAATCTAGGGTTTACTTAGTATATATATATATAAGGTCTTGGACAAGGAGTTGTTATGAGAAAATAAGACCTAAAATCGGCCCTTCAAGAAGAAGAAAAATCGGCCATCTACATTATACTGTAGGAGAACGGAGTCGGTCGTTCCTCTTCCCTTAGTTGATCTTGATCAATAGTACAATCCTTCTAGTAAGGAATTTGTGTTGTACTATTTATCAATATTATTCGTAAGGATCTAGCAATCCGGCTTGTGGAATTGTTCGTGTGTGGATCACCGAAGAGGAAGGAGATATTCATCCGCTTCTAGTCGGATCTAGATTTGTTCAATCGGATTAAGGTAATTCGATTAACTCTTTAATTAAACAATTAAATTACGCATGTGATCCTAAATTGGGTTTTCACTTTTATTGTTCCGCTGCTTTTACTCCGATTATTTTGTATTCGATACATAGAAAACCCAACGGTGGTATCGGAGCCAACTTGCATGTAATTTAATTGTTTATGTAGAACATATTTATGTGTAAATTATGTTCCCGATTATGTTTATAAAATATAGATTTTATAAAATATTTTTAAGTTTAATTTGATTAAATCGGATCGTCAAAAATAATTTTACGGATCATTTTCGCAAAAGCCCGTAATCGAAGCTCGAACACGATGCAGTGTGTCGGCGATTCGGGTCAGTGTCCGGGTCGGGTCGGGCCTGACCCATGGTTGTGTTAATTAGCAAAAATGTTTTTTTGGGAAGGGATTCGATCCTTTGCTAATCTAACAGGTTGGAGCTTTTCTTACCAAGTGGTCTAACACTTTAATTTGGTAACTTTGTCACGGATGTTTTTATTAAAGGCAGGAAATCTGTTTTAATATTGCAAAAATTTATTCCGCAAGACAAGGGATTCGAACCCGAGTCTTTTGCCATGAAATCAGCGCTTTACCATCTCATTGGAAACTGTTTTGGTAGTTTCAAAGTAATCCTTTTCTTATAAGCCCTTTTAACATAAAAGTAAATTTGGAAATAATAGTTGCAAAATGTTGCAATTGCAACCGCCGGGTTTCGAACACGGGCAAACCCGTGCCCAGATCGCTGGCGACCATCTCGGCGAGTCGATTTTGTTCATGTGATGACTCAAATTTTAATTATTGTCTGATTGTCAGATAAATTGTTTATTTAGTATATTACATGCTTTATTAATTATTTGATAATTATTTATGGTATGTGTGTGGTGTATGGCATGACCATAAATTGACCAATGTGATTGGATAATTTAATTTCTTATGGGTTGGTTTTTACGGCATGCGTGTCGTTTAATTATAATTGGTTTTACGGCCTGCGAGTCGTCTATTTAAATTGTTTATTATTTTACGGCCTGCGTGTCGTTTGTACTTCTTGTAATTTAATTTATTAGTGTAGTATTAAATTTCATTAATGTAATGAAGACAAGAAGGACGAGATAGATGGACTCGAGGAGCAAATTGATCGCGTATGACGTTCCAAGGAGTTGGAAGATCAATGAAGACCATATTTAACCCTTTAGATGACCTTTGTGATTTTCATGTTGGCTCATGAAAATCACGTTAGGATTATGGTCATGCTATACACGGTCCTATGCTTTATTGTCATGTGATGCGATGTATGTTTAAATTTATGCATGTATGTGATGCTATGTATGTTTAGATGTATGTTAGCAAACATAGACATTAACATAGGATAAAAATCCCTCGTTAAAATTTTAATGCCGTTCATTTGAAAAACACCTATCAAGACTTCGATCATCATGAGTGGGTCATGCCAAAGTGGGCACTCGGATTATCTTAGTAAGGTAGGATAGGTAATGGTGATACCTATACGTTTAATGAATTTGGAAATCAAAATAGTTTTGAACCTTAAGGCATAAGATGGGATTATAACATGCTTGGGCATACGATGCCAAATCCCATGACATAATCTAAGAGTTACATATGATGTAATCGATAAAGAGTTATCCACCTAAAGTAGTTCAATTCTAGGCGTCATGCCAAAGCCGAGTTTAGATTGTGCGAAATGGGATCTTAGCCCACTAAAATTACAAATGTTGTAAATTGAGGGTACTTTGTTTTAGTGGGAGTATTTTTGAGAAATAAAATAATGTGACTAAATATTTTGCATATTGAATTTTGTAGAATGGCATCAAACAACACATCCACCATTTCATCGCGATCCGTCCTTGAGAAGGACAAGTGAAAGAAAATGGCACAACTATCTGGATTGGATCCGAGCACGAGAATAGTTCTCAAGCAAGAAAGAAAGCGTATGTTCTTGAGGAAGAAATTCCCGATGAGCGGTGACAATGCAAATAAAGCAACAAAAGACAAATGGAAGAAACATTGTGATGATTCCATTGATGTCGGTTGTCTTATGTTAGCCACCATTTGTCCGTAACTTGAAGAATGGAGGAAATGGAAGCTTATGAGCTAAATGCTCACCTCAAGGAAACTTTCTCGAAGCATGCTAGGCAAGAGAGGTATGAGACCTTTCAAGCCTTGTATGCTTGCAAGATGGTTGAGGGACATCTGTCGGTGCTCACGTGCTCAAGATGAAAGGATATATTGATCATCTTGAAAGGCTTGGTTTTCCACTTTCTAAGGAGCACTCCACGGATGTGATCCTAAACTCATTGCCCGAAAGTTTGGTCAGTTCATTATGAACTATAATATGAATGAGATGGAGAAGTCCATTCCGATTTGCATGGGATGCTTAAAACGGCCGAAAGAATATTAAGAAGAAACCAAACCATGTGTTGATGGTCAGCAAAGGGAAATCCTTTAAGAACAAAGGCAAGGGCAAGGGTAAGGCAAAAGTTGCCAAATCTAAAGACCCTACTAGGCCGGGTTTCAAGGCTAAAACTCCCAAAGATGGAAATTGCCATCATTGCAATAAACCAGGACATTGGAAAAGAAATTGCAAGATTTACTTGGAAGAGCTAAAGCGTACCAAGGCGGTGAGGCCGCCAGGTATATTTGTTATAGAAGTTAACTTATCTACCTCTAACTCACAGGTATTAGATCTGGATGTGGATCTCACATTTGTACAAATGTGCAGGGGTTGAGAAGCGATAGAGAATGAAGAAAGGGGAAGTAGATCTAAGAGTCGGCAATGGAGCAAGAGTTGCCGCACTAGCCGTAGGAACTTATGATCTAGTTTTGCCCAATGGCCTTTTGTTAGTTTTGAACAATTGCTATTATGTTCTGCTATGAATAGGAATATTATTTCGCTTTCTACATTAGATTGTGAAGGTTACGATTTTCTTATTAAGAATAAGATCATTCGTATTTTCTTTGATGACTTGCTTTATGGTACCGCAAAGTTATATCTTGGCCTTTACAATATTGATCTAGATGAGTCCGACACTTTGGAAGTCTATAACATTGCATCCAAGAAACCTAAGCTCAATGATTCTAATCCGACTTACTTATGGCATTGTCGACTTGGTCACATAAACGAGAACGCATTTCTAAACTCCATAATGATGGACTTTTAGACTCTTTTGACTATGAATCATATGGGACATGCGAATCTTGTTTATTGGGCAAGATGACGAAGAATCCTTTCACCGGTCATGGAGAAAGGGCTAGTGATCTATTAGGCCTAATACATGCGATGTGTGCGGACCTCTTAGCACTCATGCCGAGGCGGATACCAATACTTCATTACATTCACCGATGATTTTAGCCGATATGGATATGTTTATCTTATGAAGTATAAACATGAATCTTTTGAAATGTTCAAAATATTCCGAATGAAGTCTGAGAATCAACTTGGCAAGACAATTAAAGCCCTTGATCGGATCGAGGTGGGGAATACTTGAGCCAAGAATTCGATGATCATCTTAGGAGTTGTGGAATTATTTCGCAACTTACTCCTCCCGACACCTCAAAGATAACGGAGTGTCCGAGAGGAGGAATCGAACTTTATTAGATATGGTTCGATCCATGATGAGTCAAATAGAGCTTCCATTATCATTTTGGGGCCACGCCTTAGAAACAGCAACATTCACCCTTAACCGTGTTCCATCTAAAGCTTGAAAAGACACCATTTGAGAAATGGGTGGTAAAAGACCAAACTTGTCTTTTCTAAAGATGCAGGGTTGCGAGCGTTCGTAAGGCGCCAAGTGTTTGACAAGCGGCGGCCAGATTCGAAAGATGTTTATTTGTGGGATATCCTAAGGAAACTAAAGGATATTACTTTTACAAGCCCGCAGAGAACAAAGTGTTTGTTGCTCGAAATGTTGTATTCTTAGAAAGGGAATTTATTTCCAAAAGAGACAGTGGAGAAGAGTAATTCTCGAGGAAAATCGAGAACCACAAGAAGACATCGCTTCACCGATGGAAACCGAACAAGCTCAACAAACAGTTGAAGAGCCCATTCAAAGTACACAAGTCCCACGCAGATCGATAGGATGCGACATGAACTGAGAGATATGGTTATCTCGTAACGGAGGATGATGATGCATCGCTCATAGATGATGAGCCTAGTACCTATACAGAAGCTGCTTCAGGACTAGAGTCCGAGGAATGGCTAGAAGCCATGAAGTCAGAGATGCAGTCCATGTATGACAATCAAGTTTGGAACTTGATAGATCCACCTGAGGGTGTTAAAACCATTGGGTGCAAATGGGTCTATAAAAAGAAGAAAGACATGGATGATAATCTGCAAGCCTATAAAGCTAGACTAGTGGCAAAAGGTTATGTATGCATTCATGGTGTTGACTATGATGAGACCTTTTCGCGATAGTCATGCTTAAATCAATTAGAATTTTATTTGCCATTGCCGCATACTATGATTATGAAATATGGCAAATGGATGTCAAAACAGCATTCCTTAATGGAAACTTACTCGAGGATGTGTATATGACACAACACGAAGGTTTTGTTCATCCGAGAAAATTCTAAAAGGTTTGCAAGCTTCAAAGATCCATTTATGGGTTGAAGCGAGCTTCTGAGCCGGAATCTTCGTTTTGATGAAATCACAAAGAGTTTGGGTTCATTCAAATGAAGATGAACCTTGTGTGTACAAGAAGGTTAGTGGGAGAATAGTTGTTTTCTTAGTCTTATATGTAGATGACATATTACTCATTGGAAATGACATTCCCACCTTGCGCATACCAAGACTTGGTTGGGAAGTTGTTTCTCAATGAAAGACTTAGGAGAAGCTTACATTCTTGGGATAAAGATCTATAGAGATAGATCAAAGAGATTGATTGGTCCGAGTCAAAGTACATACATTAATAAAATATTGAAGAGGTTCAATATGCAAGACTCCAAGAGAGGACTCTTGCCAATGTCACATGGCATTCATCGAGTGAGACTCGAGTCCTAAGACTCGATGAGCGAGCCCGTATGAGCAAGATACCATACGCTTGCTATTGGATCGATCATGTATGCCATGATTTGTACTCGACCAGATGTATCGTTTGCTCTTAGTATGACAAGTCGATACCAATCGAATCCAGGTGAAAGTCATCGACGGCGGTGAAAACCATCCTAAAGTACTTGAGAAGAACTAAGGATGATTTCCTAGTTTATGGAGGGTGGGAAACGAGCCGGGCCGTAAGAGGTTACGCCGATGCAAGTTTCAAACCGACAGAGATGATTTCAAATCGCAAGCTGGTTATGTGTTTGTATTGAATGGAGGTGCTGTGAGTTGGAAGAGTTCCAAGCAAAGCACGATTGCTGATTCTCACATGAGCCGAGTACTGGCAACATCGGATGCGGCTAAGGAAGCCAGATGGATCAAGAAGTTCGTTACGAACTAGGAGTGGTGCCAACCATCCAGTGGTCCCATAAGCCTTTATTGTGACAATAATGGTGCTATTGCACAAGCTAAAGAGCCTAGGTCCCATCATAATTCCAAACATATACTCGAGAAAATATCACCTAGTCGAGAGATCGTCGGACGAGGAGATATTACAATATGCAAAGTAGCAAGAAGAGAATGTTGCGAGATCCACTTACCAAGCCTCTCTCACAAGGAAAGCATGTTGAGCATGCTAGAGCGATAGGACTAAAAGTCATGTATGAATGGTCCTAGTGCAAGTGGGAGATTGTTGGGAATAGTGCCCTAGGACATTCGATGTGCCTAGATTTGTAATTGTCACATTTAAATAAAGTTATTTGATATCATTTATTTCTCGTTGATTATTATAATGTGTGCATGTTTTAATATTATAATAATCGAATAATAGTTATTCACGAATAATAAGATTATTCAAATGTCCCTGGTAAAATCGCGTTGAGTAGAGACTCAAGTGATTAATATACTAGTATAAGTTTGATTGATAATCATCGGATGATTATGCGTATGGTACGGATCAATCTTATGGGTATTGGTTGGAGAACTAATCTGGACCGACCCGCATTGAGATCACCGCATGGAAATGTCATAAGTGAATCTCAATACGATGTCAATAAATCCTTGAACACGAGATTATCATAGAGTCCAACATGATAATCGCTATGCCTTGACGTAATCCAGCGTCATACGAAACATGGTGATCATAAAGGTTAGCGATCGGGATTAGTGGGAGTCATGTAGAGGGCAATGAATAATCAAGATGGGGATTTGTCCCTCTCTTAAGTGAGAGAGATATCTGCTGGGCCCTCGATAAGTAGGATGAAGGAAATGCATGGCCATGCTCAAATGAAGAGTCATTTGATTCAATCGATCTACTTAAGATCGAGAAAGCATTTGAACATAAATAAGTATGACAGACTCCATGACTTAGTTCAAATATGATATCGCGTGACAAAGGGATTTGACACGTTAAAAGGTTTAATGGACTATTAACTTATATTATTTGGGTAATCATAATGTCTTGCTAGAGGCCGCTTATGATTTATTATTTAATAAGGTATTAAATAATTGCCAACATAATATAAGCCTTTTCGGGTCACACATACGACAATTATAGACAAGTAGGAATAAATATCAACTGGGAATAATAAATATAATATTGGATATTATATTTATAAGGAGATTAAATAATAAGTAATATATATAATATTGGATATTATATATATTGTATTATTTAATAAGTTGAGGGGCAACTAAGCAAATACTAGATTATTGAATCTAGGGTTTACTTAGTATATATATATAAGGTCTTGGACAAGGAGTTGTTATGAGAAAATAAGACCTAAAATCGGCCCTTCAAGAAGAAGAAAAATCGGCCATCTACATTATACTGTAGGAGAACGGAGTCGGTCGTTCCTCTTCCCTTAGTTGATCTTGATCAATAGTACAATCCTTCTAGTAAGGAATTTGTGTTGTACTATTTATCAATATTATTCGTAAGGATCTAGCAATCCGGCTTGTGGAATTGTTCGTGTGTGGATCACCAGAAGAGGAAGGAGATATTCATCTGCTTCTAGTCCGGATCTAGATTTGTTCAATCGGATTAAGGTAATTCGATTAACTCTTTAATTAAACAATTAATTTACTGCATGTGATCCTAAATTGGGTTTTCACTTTTATTGTTCCGCTGCGTTTTTACTCCGATTATTTTGTATTCGATACATAGAAAACCCAACAAAAGGAACCACTATACCGAATATCGTCTATATTTCAAAAGAAAAACCAACTATCGGTTGGATCCCCAAAAATCAAAATTAATATATTTCCATCAGTTGGTATTTTGATAATTTAACAAATTATATTTAACTAAGGGGGTGTTACTTTTTTAAAAATGGGAAATCTATTTTTCAAGGGGAGTTTTTTTTACCTGTTTAGTGTCATACTTAATCGTATTTCTATATTTATTATTGCACTTTTTGATTATGACAAAAAGGGGGAGAGAGTATGAGAAGGAGAGAAAGTCGAGAAAAATGATGAGAGAAGGAGAATACGAGTTATGGAAGAATGACGAGAAAAATAAAAACAATACCCGATCATGAAAGGGGGAGAAAAGAAGAAGGAGAATGTTGGCCACTAAGTATACTGGATACAGTTTGGGAAATAGTTTAAATGACAAACTGTACGGATTTTAAATCTGAGTGCGTAGCGGAAGTCTTGGATACAGTAGGTTGCTGTGGATACAGCAACTAAATGTATAGTGTATACTTAATTAATCACAGTAATTAAAAACAGTAAAAGCTGAATGTAAATGACACAGTAATTAAAGTGGTTCGAGGTAAACCCCTCTACGTCCACTGGTCCTCCACACAGGAGTAAAAAGTTTATTATAATTACTACGTACACAACTACGTAATTATAACAACACACACAATCAATATATCGTTCACACAGATTGATATAAGGATCTTAGCTTCAACCGTTCACACAGATTGGTTTTGAGCTAATGCTTCGACTTGCTTCTTCACACACACTTCTGAAGCTTCGTCTTCTTCAATGCAAATCCTTCACACACAGTTCCGGAAAAGCACAGATTGTTCAGTCCACACAGGGCTGATCTTGAGTTTGTTCAAGTAGAACAGATGGAGAACATCAACTTTGACTTTAAGAGCTTTCAGCTGATGAAGTGTTGTTCAGAATGATGAGCACTGTATATCTCTTTTGTTCTTAGTTGCAGTAAGCTTTGGAGATATGTTTTGCTCTGATGATAACTTTTGATAGCTTGAGAGTTAGGTAACTTGTAACTAATCTTCAATGCCTTCATAAGATATATATAGTCTCTGAAATATATATCCGTTGAGATGTATCCGTTTGAATGAGATTCCGTTCCAACGGGTTTATAGCACGATCCGGATTTAGCGGGATTTTGAAGATCTGTTGACTGACAGTATTTAAATACTTTATCCTTGAGCATTTAAATACTTCTTTATTCAACGGGACTTGACTTCTGGATATTCCTTCTTTGTCCTGTTGTGAGCTGTATGGAAGATAACTGTATTTGAGTTTCGAGACAGTTTCCATACTTGGTCTATTATGAGACTTCTTGCTGTACTGAAGGGCTTCACTATATGCTGATTCGAGGTAGGTCTTAGATACAGGATAAAATCTCAAGGCTTCGATACAGTTTCCTTTACTGTATTCGGATTGGCATATATGTCAAAACCTCTTTATCAAATACCATTCGATACAGGGATCGGATATCCCGGCTGTTTCGATACAGGATTATTGTTTTCCCAACAATTTCCCCCTTTTTGACAATTTGCCAAGACTTACTTTCTTAACTTTTCAAGTCTTCTTGATGATGCTAAAACCTTCTTCATGAAGCGATCTTCTTTGAGGTCTTCTGGCAGATTTCTCGGTCTTTCGTCAAAAGGTCTGACTTTCAGTAAATAATGAACTGCCCGCAGGCAAGTTCGATACAGTTTAAGGATTATTACAACTTAAGCTTATGATTGGCGCGCAGGCACAATCTTACAATGTATTCTAAGCTTACAACTGAAATCATGAACTGTTCGTATACTAGTTCGTACAGCTTTATTTTTCAATCAAGTTTTGTAAACTTTAAATATATAAAGTAATCATACATCAATCACAGTAGATTACGAGTTGTAATCTTTCAAGACAAACAAACACTTTTATTGATGTTTTCAAAATAAATTGAGTACAGAGTTTGCTGTTTCGAAGATAAATTACAAAACAACAAAAAAAAATACAGAGATTTCAGCTCCTATCTATAGTCCGCATGCCTCCATGGCTTTTTCCCTGGGTCATTCTCGGTACCACGCCACCAGTTCTGAAGGGAATCATTGCCTCGATCCTGGTATATAGCTCTTCCTTCATAGGATCGATCAAAGGCAAGAATCCAGTCTTCTGGATGTGTGATCCGATCTCCTCTTCTGTGTTTGGATTTCATCTCGATTTGGAGAGGGAGTTTTCCGTCTTCTAACATCTTCGTAAATTTGTCTGCGGCCTCCGCTAACGTTTTATAATTTTTGAAGATGGCGGATTCCCTGATGAGTTTGACAAAGTATCTCATCAGTTCGTTCTTCCTCCATTGCTTCACTTCGTCGGTAGTGGGATGGCGGTTGGTCGGCAGACGAATCTCAGAAGGTCTTTGAATTAGGCTTTGCCACGGAACATTTGGGTCATGAAATTCCGGTCGGGAGCCTGAAATCTTAAAACTTTGGGAGGGAGGTGCTAGTTTGTTCAACTCGGCAGTGATGCTGTTCTGAGCAGCCTCGAATTCCCTTTCTTGCTGTAGCCTGATTCTCCTAGCAGCTTCTCTTGCCTCTTCTCCCTTTTTGGCATCATCAAGACCTTTTAGGATTTCCAGTGCAGCATCCTGTTTTGTCTCGATGTTAGCCATTCTCTCTACAAGGGAGGAAAGCGTCTGCTACATATCCTCAATGCATTTGTCGTGAGCGCACAGTTGAGAGCTGTTTTCAATCATAGCACAAGCGGTCTTGGCTTCGGCTATCCTCGTTTTTGTTGCTTCTTCCTTCAGCAGTTGCTCCTGCTTATCTTCCATGATTTTCAAAGCTTTTTTGAAAACTTCTGGCAGAATAGTGAATGCTTCGACAACACGAGATACTTCATGTTGAAGAGTGGTCATTTCTTCCACGGCAGAAGTGTGCATCCAATTTAATGCCTTTTCAACGGAAGATAGAGCATTTAATGCATCCTGGATGAATACAGTTTGAAGACCAAGTGCACGCAGGCGCTCTTTCCGTGCGGCAGAAATCGGAGAATCTGGTTGGGCAAGGTCTGCAGAGCTGTTTAACCTTCTTACATTCACGGATGGGCGTGAAGTAAGTTGGACATCCTCAGGTTCTATACCGTCCTCGGATTCCACGGTTGCAGGGGCGGGAGCAGCTGGTTCTGGTTCGGCGGCAGAGGGTTTAGTGGCTTCCTGTTGCGAATAATCTTCAGTAGACATGGATACAGGAGGGACTGATTCCTCCTGTTGTCTTTCAGATACGACTTCTTCGGTCGCAGCAGGCTCAGGTGCCTGTTCCAAAACAACTTCAACTTCCTCGACTGGAGGGACTGATTCCTCTTCGTCGGGAATGTTCTCATGTTGTGGCGAGGGGGGATTGCTTTGAGTATAAGGCCATTCATCGCCTTTGGGTGGAGAAGCGTCTCTAGCTTCAGCCTCTTCACGACTCATCCTTAGACCTGCTTGAAAAGCATCATCGTCGTCGTCGTCTGAGTCATGATCTTCGTCGTCTTTTGGATTAGTGGGAGAGTCCTCTGACTTGTTCTTTCCTTTCCTCCGAGCGTCAGATTTGTGCAGAAGATGGCTTTCAATTAGTTCCTTGCAGGAGGGATTGTCCCATCGGATCAGGGCCTCAATTTCTGTTGAGTCCGTCACTTCTGAGACGTATCTTTCCTCTTGGCTCCAATCGCTCCAGTTGTACAATGTTTCGTACGGAGCTAGCCTGTAGCCTTTCCATTGCAAAAATCTTTCATAGGCGTGTTCAATTTGGACAGAGAGAAGGGTCTGATTAATAATCGAGTCAGGGGAGGGACTTCGTACAACATCTGTAGACGCTGTAGCGAGGGATTCCTGTACAGGTATGGGATCCTGTATGGAAGTGGGATTCCTTACAGGGGATGGTGCCCTGAAGGAAGATGGATCCTGTACGGGTGTGGGATCCCGCAGAGGAGAAGTAGCTTTTGGCTCCAAATGGGCAGCCGACTCGCTAAAGTCTTGTTCGTTGGCAGACGTCTCATTATCCGTCCTAGCCGCCAAAGGCTCGGGATCTACTGTCGATACAGTAGGAGACACCTCTTCCACAGGAGTTGGGCCCTGGGGTTCTTCGTCAGTGGGTTGAGCCACGGGGGAGACTTCTTCAGAGGGCTTGGCAGATTTGATTTTCGAAAGCCTCCTAAGTCTCTTCTTGGGCTTCTCACCAGCAGAGGGTTTCTTGCTGTGAGATCTCTTTCTCTTCTTTGAAGATTCCACTTCTTGGATCTTCAAGGATTCATCCCTTGGATTATCAAAAATTGGCATGTGTCTGGTTCTCGGGTGGTTGCTAGTCAAGGTGCTCTGGTTATACGCAGTAGGCTTGACGCCTCCTAAGTATATCCTTGAGCTATTCTTCTTCGCATCGGCGGATTGCGTCAGTCCGCATTTCGTCAGGATATGGTTCAACATTAAACCAAAAGATTTCTTCTGGGTGGCAGGTTTGCACACCTCCTCTTGTAGGCGCTTCAGGATTATCTGGCACCAATTAACCTTTTCACAGGTCAGAATAGCCACCATCATCCTGAACCTCAAGTTGGTACACATTTCGAACGCACCGGTTCGATTTTCAATTATCCTGCAGCAAAAATCATGAAGATACACATAAGGAAGACAGAAGTTTTTCTTGTGACATGTAGTCTGAACCATGTCAACCACTTTGGAGCCAGTGAAAAGTCCATAAAATTTCGTGATTCAGCTCTTGAGACCCGAATGTCTCAAGTTGATCCATAGTTAGGCCATCAGCGGGTAGCCTGTAGATGTTCTGGAGTAGATCGTAATCAATGCAGATCTGAACTCCCTGGATTGTAGCAGTGATGTCGGCGACATGACCTCCTTGGGCCAATGAGAGAAAGCGTACGACTGCGTTGAGGTAGAATTCCTCAACCAGATGAGCGTTGTACTTATCAGCAGTTTTGCTTCCAAGGCGATAGAGGCCTTGTTGTTGAAGACGAGTTATGATATACTCCATGGGTTCTGAGTCGTTTGTTTCTGACAGGACACGTTCGATGACAACAGGTTTTGAAAAGATCCGGCCATCAATGATGTTAGAAGTTTTCTTCAGAGCAGGAGAAGAAGATTGTCCAGCCATTTTGATGATTTCTTAATAAAAAGGTGCAGGAAAATAATCGAAATATGCAGTAAAATGTTGAAAAGTATGTAGGCTGTTTTTGCTTGAGAACTCTTGAATTTGCAGAAAGCGTAAAGAGTCTCTAATGGCAGATTCAGTCCTTTTATAGTTGGGCGGCGAAATAGGGTTTTGCAGAGTACGAATGGTCAGATTTTAAGGGATGGAAACCGGTTTTGAAATCAACGGTCAAGATGAATTGAGTGTAACTAGTACGCTAATCCATTAAAATGTTTTAAAAAATGAGCGGGTCCCACTTCTGACATTTGTGTCACCCTAAATGCCTAAAACGGCGGTTTTAAAACAATAAACAATTTAAAACATCGCGGCTTTTGAGATTCAGTTGTCCAGATGTCGTGTAAGGCATTTAATGAACGTGACGTTTGACATAAACAGGGCACGTGGACAAAAATTATTTGAAAGGAAATAATATTATATTATAAATATACTGAATCAAAATCCTATAGCATGTCTTTGTTTAGCGTCGTCTGACGTTCCCCCTTAAAAAGGTGCTGATAGGTTTTAAATTCCATACAGCAATATTTGGATTAATGCTATATTCATGGGTCCTACTGTATTCCCCCTTAATTATTGCACACGTCAGATGTAGGATTCTTAGTTCTTTGTTCACTACAGTGCTGTATTGACGGTTCTGAGTGTACAGCTAATTAACAGTGGATACTGTATTCTTGGGTCTTACAGCATTCCCCCTCAATTGTTGAGTAAAAACAGTAAATTACTTACAGGGAGTCTGGCTGTAGCATTCCTAATTCTTGTCTGAGCATGTTGAATCTTGCTGTGTCGAGAGGCTTGGTAAAGATGTCGGCTAGCTGAACGTCTGTATGAACTTTTTCCAGTCGAACATCTTTGTTCTCGACGTGATTCCTTATGAAGTGATGCTTCATGTTGATATGCTTAGTGCGCGAGTGCAATACAGGATTGTGCGTGATTGCAATTGCACTCGTGCTATCACACATGATTGGAGTCTCTCTGGCATCGATTCCATAGTCTGACAACTGTTGCTGCATCCAAAGGATCTGCATACATCAGCTACCAGCAGCATAGTACTCTGATTCAGCCGTGGAAAGAGAATTAGCCAATTGCTTCTTACTGAACCAAGAAACGAGTCGAGGTCCAAGAAAGTGACAAGTTCCACTTGTACTCTTCCTATCTAGCTTGCAGCCTCCGAGATCCGAGTCGCTGTATCCAACTAAATCGAATCCGCCTTCCTTAGGATACCATAGTCCTACATCGATTGTTCCTTTGATGTATTTCAGGATTCGTTTAGCTGTATTGAAGTGTGATTCCTTAGGTGCAACTTGATATCTTGCACACACTCCAACAGCAAACTGGATATCGGGCCTGCTAGCCGTTAGGTACAGGAGCGAACCAATGAGCTTCCTGTAGAGTGATTGGTCAAACGGCTTTCCGGCTTCATTAGCACTAATTTGCACGGAAGTGCTCATGGGGGTTGGCGAGGATTTGGAAGTGTTCATTCCAAATTTGTTGAGAAGCTCCTTGCTGTATTTCTCCTGGTTGATAAATATACCTGTAGGCAACTGCTTTACCTGCAAACCTAGGAAATAACTAAGTTCCCCCATCATACTCATTTCAAATTTACTTTGCATGAGATGAGAGAATCTTTGACATAGAGCAAGGTTAGTTGAACCAAAAATAATATCATCCACATAGATTTGTACCATAAGAAGGTCATCACCTTCCTGTATCTTGAACAAGGTTTTGTCCACAGCACCTTTCTCAAATCCGTTGTTGGTTAGATACTGGGACAGGGTTTCGTACCAGGCTCTAGGGGCTTGTTTAAGTCCATACAACACTTTCCTTAGCCTGTAAACTAGATCGATACCGTCTGTGTTGGCAAACCCTGGTGGTTGTTCAACATAAACTTCTTCTGCAAGATCTCCATTCAGGAAAGCACTTTTGACGTCCATTTGGTATACGATAAAGCTCTTATGGGCGGCAAAGGCTAAAAATATCCTAATGGCTTCTAGTCTCGCTACAGGGGCGAAGGTTTCATCATAGTCTATTCCTTCTTCCTGACTATAGCCTTGTGCTACTAGTCTGGATTTATTCCTTATGATAAGTCCATTTCGATCCTTTTTGTTTCGAAATACCCATTTGGTTCCTATAACCGATTGATGTGTTGGTCGGGGTACAAGATACCATACATTGTTTCTTTCGAAACCGTTAAGCTCTTCTTCCATAGATGTTATCCAATGAGAGTTATTAAGAGCGTCTATGGTCGAAACAGGTTCGGACTGGGCTAAGAATACAGCAATAGTACACATATTGAGTCTTCTAAGCTCGGATTGAGATTTCCATTCAGGAAACTGTGATATTTCAGCATTAGATTCTTCTTGTGCACAAAGTACATTTCCTTGTATACTCTGTATTCTTCTACGAGTAGAAACACCAGCATTTATGTTTCCAATGATCAACTCTTGCGGGTGATCTCTCAACCATCTTCGGTCGGGTTCTAATTCAGGATCCGTCTTGTATCGAAAGATTACGTGGATCTGACTTGACTTATGCAGTCGGCCGTCACTTCGATTCTTACAGTGCGGGGTTGATTTCTAAATCAACGGCAGGTTCTATGGGAGTTGGAGGATCCAAGATAGATAGATGGTGAATGTTCCGAGTGATATCATCTACTCTGTAGGGTCATGGTGTGGTTCGTCGAACACTACATGAACCGATTCCTCGATCGTCGACTTCCTTTTATTAAAGATTAAGAAGGCTTTCGACGGATGAGTATCCTACGAATATTCCTTCATCGATTTCTCATCAAAGGTTCTAAGTTGGTCTTTCCCATTATTCAATACATAACACTGCATCCAAAATGTGGAAATACGAAACTAACGGAGTTTTGTTATTCCATACCTCATATCTTTGTTTTGTTGTGGTGCTTGTTGACGATACAACGGTTTTGAGTGTAGCATCTTTGTATTGGTTGCTTCACCCCGTAAGCTGTGGCAACTTGCTTGCGGCAATCATTGTCCTTGTTGCTTCTTTCAACGTCCTATTCTTTCGCTCGGCAACACCATTTTGTTGAGGTGTGCAGGCGGTGAGTATTCGTCTTTGTATTCCATTCTCCGAACAGTATTGCTCTATAAAGCGGTTAGTAAATTCTGTACCTCTGTCGGAACGAATGCACACGATACTCGACGCCTTTTCATTTTGCAACTTTCTCAGGAGCTCGGGCAGCTTTGATGTTGTTTCCTTCTTCTTGCTAAGAAAGATCGTCCAAGCATACCTGGAGTAATCATCAACAACAACCATGCAGTATTTCTTACCTCCCAAACTTATTGGGTCTACAGGACCGTAGAGATCCATGTGTAGCATTTCCAACGCTCTTTGGGTTGAAAGGTAGGATTTGCTCTTCAGGGTTGACTTGATTTGCTTGCCTTTCTGACACGGTCCGCAGACGCTGTCCTTCTTGAATGACACATTTGGCAAACCTCTAACCATTCCCTGTCTTGAGAGCTTGTTGATCGTCTTGAAGTTGACGTGAGACATCCTCTTGTGCCATAACCAGCTAAGATCTGCGGTGCCTTTGGCAACAAAGCATGGAATTGAGGAGCTCATAGGCTTCCAGTCAGCAATATACATATTACCTGATCTGCTTCCTGTAAGCACAACTTCCTTGGTTTGGATGTTCTTGACTCTACAGCGGTCTATATAGAACTTCACCGAGAACTGTTTATCACAGAACTGGCTAATACTAAGTAGATTATACTGTAAGCCTTCAACATATGCAACATCGGTGACTTTGAATTTCCCGACAAGTAGGTTTCCTTTCCCTCTTGTTCTTCCTTTAGACTTATCACCGAAACGAACTTTTGGACCGCGACCTTCTACAAAATCAAATAGCTTGCTCCTATCTCCGGTCATGTGTCGAGAGCATCCACTATCAAAGTACCAGGTATCCTCCTCTAGAATGTCCTGTAACAACGAAATTAAGTAGATTTAGGTCCCTTTTGATTTTTGGGTCCATGATTGTTAGTTCCTCTTGGTACCCAAGTTTTCCTGGCAGCAATTGGTTTACTGTAGGACATACTCGGTACAGTGTTGCGATATCTACGAGGGGCATATCCGTAGTCGTTATAATCATGATAATTATTATGCATGTAAAATTCAGGGTTATTATTATTATTCCAGTACGGGTGCCGTCTTGGAGGTGGAGCCATTTTCTTAGGCCTAACAGCTTGCCTTCTGGGTCTCCAGTTGGATTCCCAATCTTTGTTGTTGATCTTTGAGCGGCATCTCTTGTCTCGAGGGATAACGGGGCTCCTGTATCCAATACCTAGGCGTCTTTGTCTTGATAAATCTTGCCGTGCGGGCCTTTGGTGGTTGGATCTGACCTTCCTTCTGAGCAGTGCTGTGGCGATGATATGCTCAGGAGCATCTTTGTTGAGTGCGCCTCACGAGTTGGAATGGCTTATGATTCATTTATGCGGAATAGGATTGCGGGGGCGGAATAGTAGCCTTTGGTTTTTTCGGTACAGCAGGTTCCTTCACGGGACTCGAGATTTCTTCCGATTCTGGAATGTGTTCCACACTCTTGACGAACACTGTACTAGTTTTCCCTTTGTTTGAACATGAGCTGTATCCTAAGCCACTTTTATCATGAGCATGTTGCCCAGTGCTCATAATTTCTTCCATTCTTTTGGACGATTTCTCGAACGATTTCAGAGTGGTCTCAAGTTCAGTTTCTCGCTTTTCGAGAGTTGTGATTTTGGCTTGTAGTAGAACCAAATCATTTGTCTTGCTCTCGTTGTGAGTTTTAGCCTCACTTAGTTCATGAGCAAGTTGATGATTGCTCTCCATGAGTTTTTCAAAATCGACTTTCTTTGGTTTCACGATCAAGAGACATATTTTCATAATTTATTTTGACAAATCGTTTTCATCTTTGGCTCTAAATTAGTTAATTGAAGTGTATGTTTTCGATTTCGAGTCTCATGGGCCTTTTGAATGTTTTTAAATTCATTCATCATGTTTTTGAAAGTATGAGATGCATTTGTGGAATAGCTAAGGTTGAACTTACCTCATCGTCATTGTCTTCACCTTCGGAACATCTTTGGCCATAAAGCACATATATGCTTTATCATCGAACTCATCGTCGGATGAATCACTTTCGATGACCACGAAGACATTCTGCTGATTTGGATGGTGTGGGGGAGGCTTCTGATTCTCCAATCAGGGCCTTGAGCTTGTCTTTCCAAGCACGTCTTCTTTCATCTCTCTCTTGTTGCTCGGCCTCAGGCAACTTTTGGACTTTGGGATGAGGACATTTATTTGCATAATGCCCTGGTTTTCTGCAATTATAGCACAGGTTAGCATCACCAAATGAAGTTTCGGTACTTACCTTATGGGCAGGTTTGGGCCTGTAGGGAGTCTTTCCAGACTGTTTGATGAACTTTTTGAATTTGTGCATGAGAAGCGCCATTTCATCTTGAGACAGGATGTCGTCGTCACTGTCAGCATTCTTGTGACTAGGCTTCGACGAACTGGGCATGCTGTGTCGACGGTTCGATACAGCGGCTAGAGCTGTGACCTTTGAAGGAGATTCTTCAGCTTTCTCTCTTCTGTCAATATCATACTCAAAAGCTTTGAGGTCAGAGAAGAGATCAAAAGTGGATATTTCATTAAGATTGCATGATACACGCATAGCTGTGGTCTTAATGTCCCATCGGGCTGGGAGAGATCTGAAAATTTTTAAGTTCTTCTCCTTTTGGGTATAAATTTTGCCCAACGCTTCAAGTTCACCAACAATACCAGTGAATCTGAGGTCAAGTTCCTCAAGCGTCTCAGTTGGTTTCATTTCGAAAGATTCAAATTGCTGAGTTAGTTTTGAAATCTTGTTTTCTTTTGAGAGCTCAGTTCCCTCACAAATCAACTTGAGTTTATCCCAGATTTCTTTGGCTGTTTTGCAGCTCTTTACCTTCGAGAACGTGCCTTTGTCAAGAGTGACAAATAACGCGTTCTTAGCCACAATGTCGAGGTTGGCTCGCTTTCTTTCATCTGTGGTCCATTGCTCGCGTTCCTTCTCGAGCATCTCAGCATGGGCTTGGCCTTCAATCCTTGCGTCCGTGTTCACCTTCATGATCTTGATAGAACCATCCTGTATAACAAAAATCATCTCTTCGTGCATTGCTGCAAGATGAGCCTCCATTCTAATTCTCCAGTCGTCAAATTCGTTAATAGAGAACATAGGGACTTTGTTAATCATAGAAGTATCCATACTGATAATACAGGAATGAAAGAGACTGTTTTGAAAATAAGTGATTTGGATCTGATTCGGTTAAAAATACGACTGATTCTTTTTAGAATCAACCGCTCCGATACCACTTGTTGGCCACTAAGTATCTTGGATACGATTTGGGAAATAGTTTAAATGACAAAGCATGCAGTTTTAAATACGAGTGCGTAGCGGAAGTCTTGAATCTGATGGGTTCTTTGTGGATCTGACAACTAAATGTATAGTGTATACTTAATTAATCACGGTAATTAAAAGCATTAAAAAAGTGAATGTAAATGACACAGTAATTAAAGTGGTTTGAGGTAAACCCCTCTACGTCCACTGGTCCTCCACACAGGAGTAAAAAGTTTATTATAATTACTACGTACACAACTACGTAATTATAACAACACACACAATCAATATATCGTTCACACAGATTGATATAAGGATCTTAGCTTCAACCGTTCACACAGATTGGTTTTGAGCTAATGCTTCGACTTGCTTCTTCACACACAGTTCTGAAGCTTCGTCTTCTTCAATGCAAATCCTTCACACACAGTTCCGGAAAAGCACAGATTGTTCAGTCCACACAGGGCTGATCTTGAGTTTGTTCAAGTAGAACAGATGGAGAACATCAACTTTGACTTTAAGAGCTTTCAGCTGATGAAGTGTTGTTCAGAATGATGAGCACTGTATATCTCTTTTGTTCTTAGTTGCAGTAAGCTTTGGAGATATGTTTTGCTCTGATGATAACTTTTGATAGCTTGAGAGTTAGGTAACTTGTAACTAATCTTCAATGCCTTCATAAGATATATATAGTCTCTGAAATATATATCCGTTGAGATGTATCCGTTTGAATGAGATTCCGTTCCAACGGGTTTATAACACGATCCGGATTTAGCGGGATTTTGAAGATCTGTTGACTGACAGTATTTAAATACTTTATCCTTGAGTATTTAAATACTTCTTTATTCAACGGGACTTGACTTCTGGATATTCCCTCTTTGTCCTGTTGTGAGCTGTATGGAAGATAACTGTATTTGAGTTTCGAGACAGTTTCCATACTTGGTCTATTATGAGACTTCTTGCTGTACTGAAGGGCTTCACTATATGCTGATTCGAGGTAGGTCTTAGATAGAGGATAAAATCTCAAGGCTTCGATACAGTTTCCTTTACTGTATTCGGATTGGCATATATGTCAAAACCTCTTTATCAAATACCATTCGATACAGGGATCGGATATCCCGGCTGTTTCGATACAGGATTATTGTTTTCCCAACAGAGAAGAAAATCGAGAAAATGAAGAAGAAAGTTGAAAAAGAAAATAATATGAAGAAGTCGAAAAGAAGAAAAGAATAATGGGGAGATGAAAACTAAGGAAACGGACAAAGCCGAAAACTTTGATTTGTAATTGTTTTAATTTTGCAGGTATAAAATCCCAATTAAATCTTGTTGTTTTGTCATCATCAAAAAGGGGGAAATTGTTAGAATATTCTATTCAATATAATCATAAATTGGTTTTGATGATGAGTTGATGATGAAATAATGATGAGTTGATGATGTTATCGATCAAAGAAAACAACAATGGATCAAAGCAAAACAACAAAGAAGTCGAAGACGCTCGAACGGGACTGAAAAACAAACAAGTGATATTTAACAAAGCTAACGTACGTAATATACATAGTATAACGTACGTAATGGAAAGTTACCTGAAGGCAGGCGTGTGCAGACAACATGACTTAACGTACGCAACACTTGGAGAATCACATATGCTAAACATAGCAGCTAACGTAACGTACGTAATGAAGGTGTTACGAATTCAAACAAATGATCCGTTGGAAGAATTCAAACCATTGTGACATCACGACATACGCAATCATATCAATGGCTATTTGAGAAGTATTTAATGTATGTAATACGTATGAGCTAACGTACGTAATCGAAGAGACAGAATGCTACTGGACTACTTCGTATGAAGCCTAACGTACGTAACAGGAGGAGGATAACATACGTAACATCTATAACGTACGCTATAGTTGAAGGCTAACGTACGTAATACAGGCAGCAGGAGCTAACGGCTAGTTGAGAGAATTTGCCTATAAGTACCAAGTCATTTGGAATCATTCTACACAACAACTCCAAGCAAAGTCTATACACTTCATATATTGTTATATTCATCTTTTTGTTGTAATTGTGCTTAACTGATAAGTGTCTGAGTGTTCATACACTAAACCATACACGAGAGGAAATATATGGATTGTAGATTGATTCGGTGTTATTAGGATCGTTGATCCGCATTGTTAGAATCATATCTAAATCCAAGTGAGGTTTGTCTAGTACCCATCGAAAGCTAGATAGGTTGCTTCCTTGTCCAATAGAAAAGAAAAACGGTTTATCTTAGATCTATAATACCCGTATTTTTTATTTTTATATTTTTCGATTCTAGTGACTCGATTATGTTCATTGACACATTTTGGACATGTTTGTTCAGCATTTTTTTGTCATACAAGTGAGTTTTGACATTTCTTTGGATTAAACAGCATACTATTTTGACCTTTCCACATTTAGGTTCGACTTTGTACATTCACCATAAATTCCAGAAAAATCCAAAAATTCTAAAATTTTACAGCATTGTGTAAAATTGAGTTAGCTTTCCAATGGTTCAAAGGGTGAGTCAATCGGATTTTGAATGAAGGATTTATGGTCAAAATAGCGGACTATACTTTCAGCCTGGTATAGTGACACAGGCCGTGTCGTACTATTTTAGAAAGCAAAAACTTTCTGGACAGGTGACACGACCCATGACCCGACCGTGTCATCTGACACGACCGGAAAGTGCTGGAATGCTAAAAATTCGTCCGGATGAGTATAAATAGCCCTCTATCTCATTTCTGAAGTGTTCTAGGGCATTCCTTCGAGTTTTTTTCATCCTCCACCTAAAATCCTCCATCTTGAACTCCAAAATCAAGCCATAAACATGTTCCTAACATTATAGAATCAAGATATCAAGGTTGTTCTTGAAGAATCATCTATTTCTTGGTTGAATCAAGGTATGTGGTTTGAAGTTCTTCAAGTTCTTTCAAAATATTCTTATTAGTTCTTGTTCCTAGGATGATTCTTAGGTGTTCTTGGGTTCTTAGATGTTCTTGAGTGGTTTTCATGGATTCTAGAGGGGTAGAGATCAAATTCTTCAACTATATCATTTCTTATACTCAAAATACCCGCTAGGTGCTCGATAAAAATCCCCTTAGAGTATGGATTCAAATTCTACGTGTTATTGTGATTTGAATCAGTGGCCCTGATACAAGTCTTGTTATATTGATCACTTTGGGTTCGGAAATTGGGGATTGATAGCTCATGTCTGAGTTTTACCAACCTCATTTAATCGTCGAAATACTGAAGGCAAGTATCTTGCCCATACATTTCATGTTTCGTAGACGTAACGGTTGATAATTAATTATATGTGTGCAATCCGAACGTTTTAATGAACTTTCAAAAGGATCGGTATATTCTCGATAAATGTTGTTTTTCAAAAGATAACTCGAGCGTTTGGGAATAAATGTGCTTTCCTGTATATGTGTATTAGTGTTGTGTGATTGTGATTGTATTAGGTGATTATAGTGGACCTTTTTCCATGGGTTGATGATTGTGTATTGATGCGTATATTCATTTGGTGAATATGTGGCGTGGTGTGATATTAGTTGTTACTCCTTTGTAAGGAGATTGTGGTGCTTAGTGTTGTTTGGTAATGATATTTGTTGTTGTTGTATGATCCTTGTAAGTGATGTGCCACCGGGTAAGATTTGTTGAATCTCCGGGATCCGTCCTTGCTAGTACGGGTCGGGCGTGACCGTAGGGTTATCCAATCGGGTATGTCTTGCGGGGACCCCAAGGTTCGTGGCTTGCTAGCCCGATGCCGGGATAACTTGTGGGGTTATCCAATCCGGGTATGTCTTCCCGAGGTTCGTAGCTTGTTAGTGTGATGCCGGGATAACTTATGGTTGTGGTTTGGTTGTGTGATGTACGTGTCATGGGTTGACCAATCGGGTATGTCTCGCGGAGGCTCCGAGGTTCGTAGCTTGCTAATGCGATGCCAGGATAACTATGAATGTATGTATGGTTATGGTTATGTGACTGTTGTCACGGTGACATGTGATTTGGTATGGTTTCCCATTAGGTTATTCACTCGGGTATGTTTTGCGGGAGCATCTGAGGTTCGTGGCTTGTTATCATGGGACGCGAATAATTCTTGGGAATATGTTGTTATGGATGATTGGGTCGTGGACCCTGTGGTTTGTAATCGGAATGGTATAATTGGGTCATGGACCCCGTATTTTGTTATTAGAATTGTACTTTTGGAAAATGACCTTTGGGCGGTGTCCCTAAGTGGTTTCGAAAGGCTGAGAATTATTAAATCCTAAATGTTTTCAAAACTACCGAGATCTTAAAATGTTTTCTCAAATTGTATATCGAACTACAGTTCCATTTTTCATTGTTTCGAACGGTTTTATTCAAATAAATTATCTCAGGAAGTCTGTTGTTATTTATGTCTGGATAATTATTCCCGATATTATATTCTTGGAGTATGTTGTGTATGACCTATATTTGTATTTTATACTTGCACTAGCAAAACAATGGAGTTTTGCTAACCCCCGAGTAATCGGGGGTGGATGTCTGTATTGCGTCCAGGTACTTGCAGGTTGCTGGGGAGCGAATCACAGGATCGGTACGAAGGATGATGGAAGACGACGATATTAATCACATGAAGACTAGTTGTTGAGTATTTTGGTAGAGTCTTGTTGTTTGTCTCCCCGTTGTGTTGTTCTCCCATTTTATGGGAATGTTGATGTATTCCAACCCCTGTGTGGGTATGAATTGTGAGAAAGAATAATGTATGTTTGATGTGTGTGTTGTGGTAAAAGACCAAATCGGTCTAGTGGTTCGTTATTAGCCATATTGGCATGTACTGTGTTGTTGTGTTTTCTATATTTAGCCTGGTAGATCCTCACGGAGAGGGTCTACGGCGCTGTAATATTCCCGAGAGGTTTGGGAGTGTTACAGAACTGACATAAAGACAAGAGTGCAACGGTTTATCTCGGATCGATAGAAGACGAGATTATAACTGTGATACCCCAAAGCAAATAAACCGGGTGATTTTATATTTTGTGAACCATCTCATAAATTCGGTTATCGTTTCGGAGTTTAGAACTATAACACCCCGTGTTGTTTAGAATAACAAACTTGAATCTTTGTAATTTCATAATGTTACTATATATTTTATATATATTGTTTTGTACGTTACCGCCGTGTCAACATTCATCGGGACAAGATAGAAATAATTGTCTGAATCGTTATAATGATATATGTATTTATCCGCTGCCTTACCTTGCGGATAAATATATCTATGCCTGCCTTGCAGTGTAAGCGTGCTAATCACCAAAAAAAAAAAAAGAAAAGGGATAAGTCTGAGAAGGGAGAGAGAAAGAGAAACAGAGAAAGAAAAGAAGAAAGAAGGAAAGGAGAAGAGAGAGATAGAGTCGAGAAGCCCAGGAGAGTTCCTCCGCCACAGAGAATTTTTCGGTAAAATCTCGCAATCTATATATCGTTTTGATCGTCTCATCGAGTAGGTTACAAATATCCATCGAGTTTTACAAACTGAGACCGGAATAGCTGGAACTGGGGCGAAATTGCCGCTCGGCGTCGGGCCCCCGTATGGTCATTCGGGTTGCCGGAACTTGAATCTTTTTATACCGTTAGGAAGCCCTCTTGACGAGCTACATCCTTCTAGTTTTAGTTTCTGGATTCGGTTGAGTATTATGGCGTGCGTGTAGTGTATGTGTGTATGTGTGTGCTGGGTATGTGTTGTGTGTGTGTAGTGTGTGCGTGTGCGCTGGTGTGTGATGTGTGTGGGTGTGAGCCGTGAGTGTGTGAGTGATTAAAATGGGTGTGGTTACGGACCTTGCCGATGTGTGTTTTTACGTGTAATAATGGCGTTAGTCGATGTTAAAGAAGCTTCCGGTGAGATTACGATAGACAGGGGACGTGAAAACAACTATTAGATAGTCATATAAAGTTTTAGGGTGGAAACGTAAATTTTGAAAACCCAGGGCTATGCCATTTGAGAATTAGAAATAAAGTTGGACTTGATTGAAGTTTTCTAAATCTTCAATTTGACCCTAAACTTTAATATTTTCTTGGAAAAGTGTATAACCTTCTTGGTTTCAATCCAAAATAGGTCAAACAAATTTTAAATGGATCCTAATTCGAAACACAACATTCTTACACCCCAATAACACGCAGAGTGTGTCCGTAACTATGTCTCACCCAGACTCGGCTAAATTAAAATGTAGAGTTCTAATGGTTATATAAATCTTAACCCGTTAATCCTATAATATGATCCGTTTTAGGTTGAAGGTCTCGCTAATCGCTCAGTCTATTTTCCTTGTCAATCGAACCTTTTCCATTAGCTGGAATGCCAGGCAAGTACTTTGATTACGTTTGATGTACTTCATGTGAATGAATATGTGAAAAATGTGTTTTCTGTGAAATGTGGGAATATCAGAAAATGTGATTTCAGAAAGTGGTGATTGATTTATGTGGTTTGCGACATGTGTAATCAGCGGATATGTGAAGTTGCGAATATTCAGTATCATTGCGCATTGACATGAAATAATATGTCAAAACATGCATTGCGGAGCGGAAAATAATGAATATGTGAAAAATATGGTTGCTGTGAAAAGTGGTAATTCTGTGGTTTGTGACATGTGTGATCAGCGGAAATGTGAATTTGCGAATACGCAGTATCATGCACATTGACATGTAATAATATGTCATAAACATGCATTGATGAAAGCGGAAAAATCCAAGTAAGCGACTTGGGTTGGCCAAAAGAGCCGAGCGGAATGGGCCCGTGTGCGTGAGTCATGGAATGCATGGGAATTGCATTGCATTGCACATACAATAATGATGATTGTGGTGTTGTATTCCAGAATATATGTGATGGAACTGTGATGTGGTTGTTATTTTCACTTGTGGTACATATTCATGAATCGTTGTACTTGCACCGGCTGTTTGCTGACCCCTTCTGGGGTGAATATACTTGTTGGGTATTCAGGTGCAGGTCTTAGTGGCGAACCGGCGCAGGAAGGACAAGAAGATGGCGAGCAACACTGATATCATGTACTATTTTGATTATGTGGTCGTCCTGTTGTGAACCGAGTCGTGTTTTGCCTTGTGCTCGTGCGAGTACTGTCGGGTAATATGGTCTTATTGTGTCAGTTGGAGTCCCACCGGACAGTGTATTTTTGAGTGCTGTAATGTATATGGTTTAAAGATTGAGTGTTGTAATGTATGTGTGGATTTATGTTGATTCCAGCCTGGTAGGTTCTCCAAAAAGAATCTACAGCACTGTAATATCTCTATAAATCACGGGGGCATTACAGATTTTGGTATTAGAGCGTAGGTTTATGGATACATAGGCTGTTGGTGTTTTGGGTCGGTCAAAGTTGAGTCGGTTGTCGGTTTATGATATCACTGGGTTGCTGCTACCTCGTGTGACCTGCGCTGTAAGTCTCTCTGATCCCCAATTTTTTTAATTGTTTTAGTCCTGAACATATGGATTTGAAGTCCTTCTTATGAGCCGTATTCCATTGGGGCTGTGTTCATTGACTTCTGATCTTATCAGAAACCTGCAGGGAACCAGAGTAATCTATTTGTATTTCTTCGAATTGTGTCCATTAATTTTCTTTCATGTATATATTTGTGTAACTTGAGCCTACGAGCATATGGAGATGGTAAGTCTCTCGATTATAAGTCCCTCTTAGTTGTGCGGTGATTGTGTGGTGCTGATTCGATCAACCCTGGTCGAGGGGCTAGAACTTGTTGGCGGTATTAGGGTTTTGAGATGTACATTGCGTATACGGTCCGGGTGAAAATAGTTATACAGTGTATTTTGGAAAATTAGGAATATTATCGATTCCTATATTCTTTTAAGAATGAGATTTTTAAGTATCAATTTTAACCGCTGCGGGAGTATGATTAAAGTGGTTTATGAAACTATTTCAAATGGTGAAAACCTACGATTTAATATCGTTATATCAAACGAGTATGTATTCGGTGGGAAAATCTTTTCTTTTCGATTAAACAAGTAGAAGAGGAAGGATCTTCATTTTATCTAAGTTCCAAGTAATTTTTGAAACATTTCGGACTATAGACGTCTTCGAAAATGTTAAAAATATAAATTGTGTGTGCATTATTTAAAAATGATTTCAAAATCGACGTGTAAAATAAAGCCTCCTCTTCCAATAAGAGTAAAGTAACTACGAGTTTTGGCGAAACATAGCTCGCCCTCTTATTTTGTTGGTACCACAGTCGTAAGTTGTGGGATCGTGTGTCATGTTTGGACACGCGTTTGATTGCGATTCAGATCGTTGCGTGTTTGTTGTCTCAGTGGGGGTATGGTTGTGATGGTGAATTTTGGTTGGTATAGGTATGGCGCGCACTATTGTGCAGAATTGGCGCACGCTACCTTGTGAATAGCGCACGCTAATCTATCCGGCATATAAACCTGACAGCAATCGTGATTTATCACTTCCGCTCTTTTTCTTTTCTCCGCGGGTGACACCACGGTGTCAATAAGGCGACTGGGGTTCGTGATCTTGGCCGATTTTGTTCCGTTTAAAGGTGTTTTGGGGTATAACATTATCTAATCTATTGCTCCTCGTCGGATTGAGGCAATTCCTTGATCTTTCTTGAGCTAACCATTTTGAAAATTTTGTTCTTAATCTCATTTTCAACACCGATTCTGATGAATCAATTGATGTTAAATATTGTTGTTGGTCATGTCATATGAATTGTATATCCACAACTCCGACTTGTTCAACTCGATTGACGATTCTAAGGATTCTGAGGAACCGTGAACAATTAACGTTCGATCAAATGTCCATGAAATATAGGTGGACAAAGCAAACGATCAAGGGTGTCCCGTACCCCAGATGATGGCATGTGATGCTTTCATAATACATCGGAATTGTTGATGCTTCCGACAATTGTGGCTTTGATTCTCTATATCTTCTTGCTTTCCATCTCTAACTTGGTAGTTCTATGTTTCGAGGACAAAACTCCCATTGAGGGGGGGGGGGGGGAGGAGAGTATAATGATCGGGATTCTTGCGCTTGTACAATGTAGGGCCTTGGACCCTTATGGTTGACTCTGTTGTTGCACTGCAGAACTTGCGAGTTCGGTGGTACTGCGATGATTGGCTTGATGTCTGAGCCTATTGTAATTGTGGTTTCCGTCATGTACTGGTTTCAAGATCTCATTGTATAACCCCATTGGCGTTGAATGTTGAACCATATTTCCTTGTAACTTATGATCCCACCCGAGCAAACTATATCTAATTGTGTTGTGCTTTATTTTGATTTCAACTTGTGCTGTTAACTGAATCGCATCACTACTGAGAAATTCTCGTGATGTTAGTGGTCATTCCCCATTCATCAGAATGCTTAGAGATTTGGTCATTCGACCTTATGAAGTTGCTTGTTGTATTATTACCTTATTTTCATTGTCCTAAATTTCGGGGACAAACTTTTTCATTTAAAGTGGATCGTAATACTCGAATTTTTGACTTCTGTATGTTTCCATCCTATCGACTCACTTATGTTCGTCGATACCTGCTGAATGTGTTTGTTCTTCGGTCTTTGCCGTTCGAACGAGTTGTGGCATTGTTTCAGATTATTCCGTTTACAGTGTGACTATTCCCAAGTTCGGTTCAACCCTTGTGAGTCCTATGCAAAGTGAATATCTTGTAATTCTTACCAGCCCACTTAATGTCTTGAGTTGAGACGTGAACTTCGGGGTTGTTTGATTATCATCGTCCAATCGTTGTTGTTCGATCAATGTTGTTGGATCGTTGTGGTTCAACTGTTGTTGCTCGATCTCGCATCGTAATTATCGAGCGTCTGATTTCCTTAAGATTCGGGTACTCATCCCAACAAGTTATCTCCCAAACCTTTGAGGTTGTCGGAATTATATGATCGTTTAGTGTTAAGTTCACATTGTGATTATCGCATTATTTGGATTATTAACCGTAGTGATTCATGATCATTGCACTTCGTAACCATTTTGCGTATTGAATTGGACCGCAGCGGCTCTGTAGGACATGGAGTTTGTGTCCGTTATTGGCAACAGATAACGTGTGTCATCTAAAGTTTGCCTTGCCTTGATTGTCTCATGTCCTAGGTTTTGGGACGAAACTTATTTCAAAAGGAGTGGGACATGAAAATTCTATTTTCCCGTTCACTCTCCTTTCGTTTGATCTATTTTCGCTCCTTTCAGTTCGATGATCAACATCTGACAGATGGTCACCATGTCTTTGTAACACCCCAAACTAGGCGGATATTACAGTGCCGTGGACCCCTGACTGGGACCCACCAGGCGAATGAAAATTAATGAATTAAATAATATAATTGTAGTAACAAACCACATTATATCATCAATTACTCCAATGAGGAGTTTCATTATAACACACCCAAGATAATACCGAATACATGTATATTTTATATGAAGATAAAATAAACAACACTGAATGAAACGGAGTATCCAAATGGAAATCTGCAGCGGAAAATAAATGACGACAACATGAATGACTGAAAGGATTGGGCCCCTCTACTAGTATCACTGGGACTCCTCGCCGTCAACGTTCTATTCCCGTGCTTTTGCCTTGCCATGACCTGAAAACAAAATCCCCCAACAGGGTCAGTTACACAGAACAACAATCCTCAAGGGTTGAATATACACAATCATGATATAGCTCAATTATGAAATATCCATAGTTATGAATTTAAGCTGAAGAGGAGCATCATAGTACGCCCGTAATGTTCTGTGCAAGTGTACAAGACGAGTGCCCGGACACACCAGTCCTTGTACCTAATTAGTCTCACGGAGGTAAACGTTACCGTGTGCACAGTCCAATGTATCGGTGACCCAATACATGACCATCGTGTGCTCGACTAAAAATTCCACACATCCACACCCGGCCACGCAATATGAACCCAGAAGGTCATATGAACGAGAATGACCATAATGAATATCAATGAATAATAATCCGACAAAGTCAATGATGACTCACCGAGATGAAAATAATAGTGAAGTGAATGATAGCTCAATGAAATGATTGGAACCGTCGTTCCTCGTGAATGAAGTTGATTATTCGACAATTACAAGTCTCAATACGGTTAATACAATTATGAATGAGTTATGATTATGAATGAACAACAACAAAAGGAATGAATACCCTTTTAACCGAGTAAGAATTAACTTACACAACACCGGTGACAAATGTCCTTCCACGAACAAACGTCCTAAATGAGATGTCGGTCGCTCGAACAACCTTGAATAACACAATCATCAACAATCCGTTCAACATACGAATCAAACACGAATATAACGAACTCAAAACGTCGATACGTCTAAACCAAGTTCATTGGGGAATTATATCGAACACGTTGTAGCCAATCTTCGATTGTTTACAATCAAACCTCAATTATACCAATATCAAATCCCCAAGGAGTATTTCAAACCGACAAAACATCTTCAATACAATCAATAATCCAATATGAATATCCAAATTCGTGATTACAACAACAATTAATCGAAAACCCCCAATTCCAACTCAATATTCAAAGTGTTCTTGAATAACCCTTCAATAATCCAATGAATAATCATACACACCCATAATCATGTGTACATCTCTTCATACAACATGATTATAACGTCCAAAACATCATATCTCAACACAAAATCGAAATCCAAGATGTTGAAGAATATTACCTTTGAAGATCCAAGCACTTTGATCCGATGAACACGCGTTAGATCGACTATCCGAGCTTCACAATCGAATGAAGATGATGAAAACCGAACACCCAAGTGATAGATGATGAAAAATCTCTCCCTCAAGCTCTCTTTCGGATATAAGTTGAAGAAATGAGAAAATGAGTAAAAAGTCCCGTCCAAGCCCTTATAAATCGCCAAGTTACCAGAATCGCTACTACTTACGACCGTAACATCCCAGGTCAACGGCCTTACGGCCGTAGCCAGCCATCTCGTACGGCCGTAACTCGGCTTCGTCCAGAAACTGCCGATAGCCATACGACCATACCCGCACCCGTCTTACGGGCGTAACTCGCCCTCGTCCAAAACACCTGCCGACAGCCATACGGCCGTACCCGCACACCATACGGGCGTAACTCGACTGATACGGCCATACCCGGCCAAACTTACGGGCGTACGACCCCTTCGTCGAAACTGACCAGACACCCTGCCTGCAACGTACGGCCATATCCGGCCGTACCTGCCTCGTCTTACGGCCGTATTCCGCAACCCTTACGGCCGTAAGTCCTTCTCATCCGACAAAACCTGAAAATCACGAACACCCCTTACGGCCGTAGCCTGCCCACCTTACGGCCGTATCTCTCCTTCGGACAAAACAACCTTGATCCGACGAAAGCATGTTACGGCCGTAATATATGATTAGTTACGGCCGTAACTCGTTGCTGGACATGAAGAAAATCCGACAACTCCGATTTCTCGCTACGATTGATGAATGATCCGACACTCCATACGTATGTGAAAGTAAACAATTCCAACACATGCCAAAGATGATACTTCCAACATAAGACTACCAATCTCGATGATAATGATAATACTCTCGCCTCGACACTCAAACGGAGATGAATGACGATTGGTAACTGATACCCGATTACAATATGCCAACAATGAACACAAATGAATGAATCATGAATGATGAGTGATTATTAATGAGTGAAAATTACTGAGTGACAAATACTGACTGATAATTACTGAATGATAATGAATGAATTACAACCGGGTATTACATACTCCCCCCCTTAAAAAGAGTTTCGTCCTCGAAACTAAGGGTCAAACAACTCGGGATAACTCTCCCGCATACTATGCTCGATTTCCCAAGTAGCCCCCTTCGATTCCGTGTCTAGACCATTGAATCTTGACCAAAGGAATCATCTTGTTCCTCAACTGTTTGATTCGCCGCTCTAAAATTCGTATAGGACGCTCCTCATACGAACGATCATCCGCGATCTCGATTTCGTCGAATTGAAGTATGTGACTCGGGTCAGAAACATACTTCCGCAAATGAGAGGCGTGAAACACATTATGAATTTGGCTCAACGCCGGAGGTAAAGCCAATCGATAAGACAGACTGCCTACTCGATCCAAAATCTCAAACGGTCCGATGAATCTCGGACTCAACTTCCCCCGTTTTCCGAATCGGAAAATACCTCGACTCGGGGATATCTTGACCAACACGTGGTCACCTGTCTCGAACTCTAGTGGTCGACGACGATTATCTGCATATGATTTCTATCGACTCTGAGTGGTCAACAAACGACTCCTGATCAAAGCTACCTTCTCACGGGCGGCTATAAGCATATCGAGCTCGGTGTCGACTGATTCTGGCAAGTCATCCCAACACAAAGGAGATCGACAACGACGACCGCACAAGGCCTCGTAAAGTGCCATCTTAATCGAAGCATTCCAACTATTATTATACGTGAACTCAATCAACGGTAGTTGGGCTTCTCAATTATCTTTCCAATCGAGGACGCATGCCCTCAACATGTCCTCCAATGTCTGAATAGTCCTATCTGATTATCCGTCGGACTGAGGATGAAAAGCTGTGCTGAGATTAAGCTAAGTTCCCATAGCACGATGAACTGATTTCAAAAAAAATGAGACACGAACCGTCCGTCACGATCGGAAACGATACTTTTAGGAGTACCATGCAATCTCACTATCTCTTTGATGAATAACTGGGCAAGTCTCTCGGGACCCCACGTATCCTTAATCTCAAGGAAATGAGCTGACTTAGTTAAACGGTCCACAACTACCCAAATTGCATTCATGCCACAATGACTCGTCGGCAAACTCGTGATGAAGTCCAAAGAAATATCTTCCCACTTCCACTCTGGAATAGGGAGCGGTTTCAGCATACCTGCCGGTCGCTGATGTTCTATCTTGACTTGTTGACTGGTTAAAAAAAATCTCGAAACAAATTATGTGACTTCTCGCTTCATATTACTCCACCAGTAATTTTGTTTCAAGTTCTTGTACATCTTGTTGGACCCCGGATAAATGGAATAAGGGGTAGCATGAGCTTCTCTCAAAATTGAGTTTTTCAACTCGACATCCACCGGTGCGCATAACCGATTCTTAAATCGCAAAAGTCCATCCTCGTGGACCACAAATCCAGGGGCTTTCCCCTGAACCACATCCTCTCGGATGCGTAACAATGATGTGTCTGAACCCTGATTCACTCTGATTGCCTCCTCAAGTGGCGATGAAATCTCTAACATGCAAGGTTGCCCTTGCACTCGCTGAAGACAGACCTCGATCTCGGGTCTAAGAAATTCTTGTTGAAGCTCCTCCTGAACTGTTAAACGAGCAAGCATTTGCTCCTGAACGGACTTACGACTTGTTGTGCGGCGATTTATACGCCTCGATGGCGATCGGCGTAATGGTCAAGAGCCAACCATAGAAGACAGATGCTGGGCAAACGCCTAGCAGTCGGCACCCAAGGCGATCGTCTATTGGTATCTGGCGATCGCCTATGATGTCCGACCTAGACGATCGTCCCATGCCACGTATGAAACCAACACCCGTCAAAGTCTTCGAAGACCGAATCTCGGACGTAGACCCACGTGCAGATCCGCAAAAGGCGCCACAAGATAAGGCTTTTTGACCCCAGCCTGTCACCACCTTCACACCTACCGACAGGCCCGCCGAAAGGTAAAAAGTAGGTCCTCCCCTGACAACGACTCAGGACGCGTGCGGACTCCTCATTGGCCCGCACATTTGGCTGCCAGCTGCAGCCTCGGACTTTAAGGAAACAGTCCCACGTGATGGGACGATCGCCCACATTATTCTAATATAGAATACGGCGGTCGCCTGCGATCGCCGGGGAGGACCTAGCAACCTCTTCTACTATAAGTAGTAGGCCTCCAACAGTGGCCTAGAGGAGAGATATACATTCTGAAAACAGTGGACTTACTGGGCAAACTCATACACATACAGAACACCCAAAAGCAAGAACTCACAGAGCATCATATCTGGTTCTTCCGGCAATCTTCACGCTCTACAGCTAAGATAACTAGAGTCTTTACACTCATTGTAATAGATTCTAACATTAATATTTGTACACCAAAGTATTCATATTAATAACATCTCGCGAGAGCATTCAAGCCCGGGACTAACAACCCCGACAAATCTTGTGTTATTTACTTTCCCACGGAAGTGTTCTCGCATTTGTTTATTACTCGACCATTCCAGCAATATCATCTCCGGATATTATTTTGGGTAACAACAATTGGCGCTAGAAGAAGGGCATCTTAACCTTCATTTTTATTCCGACCGTCTCGAAGAACACTCACTGTTCTCTGGGGCATATACTTGAAGAAACACTCACTGTTCTTCAAAGAAAAACTTTCAGAAACATGACATCTGCCACGACCTCTAAAAGAGCCACCCTGCGATCTGCTGGACATCTCATTCCGGCCCAGACCGAATCGCAGCCTACGACGGAAGGCGACCGCGGTGACGCTAGACTCTCACTCCCGCCCCCGAGAGACGGTCCCAGCCTCTCACTCGATCAGTTCCAGACCGCAGAACAGATCGAGGAGGCTATAGCCATCCTCAGGGAGTGACGGAGGGCATGCGACTCGCCCACCATTACTCCGTCAGCGATCTGCCGAGCAGGCAAGCGGAAGCTTAAGGGGCTATACGTCGAAAAATCGTCGGAAAGCCCCGAGCCGTAGGAAAAACCTCTCGTAAGGTGGGATGATTCCGTCTTCAGCCGCCTAGGGAGCGATCCCTCATGGCGACCCGGGCATTCAGGCCCCAGCCGGGAGACATCGGAGTCTGAATCTGTCACCAGGAGTTCGGCATATCCGACTCCCAGAAGACAAGCCGGCCAACGGGACCTCACTCGCCCAAGAATTGAGCCCGGGTGGCGGAGAACTCGTCACCGACCATGGGGCAAGGAGATCAGTACATGATCGTCTTGGCTCCCGTTCCGAGAGTCAATCAGCGAACAGTCAGGCTACAACGATGGCCGCCATGCAGCGCCAGCTCGACGAAATGAAGGCGCTCCTAGAGACTGGGGCAGGAGCCAAGAAATCGATCGTTGGACCGACTTGTGGCCCAGATCAAGCTCGCCCCAGTTCAACTGAAGATCGCTCCCCCTCAAACGCCTCTATACGAGGGGAGATCGGATCCTGAGACCTATTTGAGCAAATTCCGGATTTACATGACCGGATGTGGAGCATCGGACGCGACGAAGTGCCGAATGTTCCCATTGACATTAGGCGATCTCGCCCATAGGTGGTACATCTCACTGCCACCGCGCTCGATCAATTGTTTTGAGAAGATGGCGAACGACTTCACGTCGTATTTTGCCGCCAAAGTTGCCCGGCCAGAAGGCCCCCACCGCATGATGAAAATCAGGCAGGGGAAGAACGAGCCCGATGAAGATTACATCGACCGGGTGGACGAAATAGTCCTCACCGGCGAGCCTATTAGCGACGAGATCGCTCTCTACTCGGTCCTAGGGGGATTCTATGGCCACTCGCCCATGTTCAGGCACCTTACAAAGGACATCCCCCGACCTACGCGATCTTCCGCGTCAGGGCCTCTGATTTCGTGGCTAGGCAGAGGATGCTCACCCTCCGCTTAGGTGAGGGATCTACCGGGGAAGGGAAGGCACCATCTTCCATCCCGAAAAAGGCGGTCGCCAAGCCCAGAAAGGCGATCGCGAAGCCGCCCGGCAAATTCAAAGCTTTCGAGGATGTGGAGGTTCACCTCCTCCGCAACCTCAACCTATCTCCGACCCACATCTTTAATGCCATCAAGGGGCGCGAATGGCTTAGCAAACCAAAGCCGGTGAGGGACCATGGTCATTTAGACCGCAGTAAATTTTGTGCCTACCACAAGAGTCCCGGCCACAACACCAGTCAGTGCCACGACCTCCTCAGACAACTCTGGAGACTGTTTGAGGAAGGAAAATTGGATAACTTGGTAACCAAGCCAGAGCCCCGAGTAGAGAGGACCGGAGGGCGCGAACACCGACAGAACGATGGAATCCCTCCCAATCCGGTCGCCAGGATCGAGCAGAACAAGCCGGAGTACTCTGATGAATCTATCCCTCCGATCAACCCTGGCGGCCGGATCAACTTCAGGCGGGAGGTGGAAACCTCGGAGGCCTTTCCCCGGTTTCCACTCTGTCAAACAGAAAGTGGAAGGCCGAACTGAGGGCGTTCGCCGGGGTCCATGTCGTGGTACCCCCAGAGCCGACCATCTCCAAAGACGCGCTCATCACTTTCTCCAACAAGGATAGGGAGGGAGTGCAGTGCCCCAAAGAGGATGTATTGGTAATCTCTGCATGTATCCTTGGGAAAATGGTCGATCGCGTGCTGGTTGACAATGGGAGCTTTTGCAATATCATATTCAAATCTGCTCTTGACCAGCTCGGCAACCTGACCAAGTTCATCAAGCCGTTTGACACCGTACTTCAAGGGTTCAGCGACAGCACTGTCCAAGCCTATGGAAGGATCAAGCTCTCTATCGATCTAACACGTTACTACGATCCCAAGGTTAGGATTACTAGGAACCTAAACTTTGTAATCATAGATAGACCCAGCATCTATAATGGGTTCCTAGGTCGCCCATTTCTAGAAACCTTCGAGGCGGTCGCCTCTTCTTTATTTTATTGTATCAAATTCCCCACTGCCGATTGGACGGTCGGTACTGTAAAAGGAGACCAACTAATGGCTAAGAAATGTTTGAATTACTTCTGTGTCGTAACTTCTTTCAACACTTCCCGTACCATTTATAACATTGAGACGATCGACAATGAACTAATGGAGATCGACGCGCCGAGCACCTCGTACCAGCCCGACTCAGAAGACGGCATCTCACATCGATTAACGGACGACATCGAGCCAAGGATCGGTTTCGAGCCAAGCCTCGACATCGATCCAAGGATCGAGTCCGGAAATCGTTCCAAACGAGAAGCGACCGTCCCCATTGAAGAGTTGGAAAGTATAACAATAGATCCGGCTCGCCCGGAGCGGGAAGTACAGATCGGCACGAGCGTCGACCTCGAATTAAAGGATGATCTAATCAGCTTACTACGTAAGAACATCAGAGTCTTTGCCTGGTCGCATCAAGATATGGTCGGCATAAGTCCTGAACATGCTTGCCACTATCTAAAGATCGACCCGGCAAGGAAACCTGTTCACCAGAAACGTAGGAAATTCGGTCCTGAGAAGTACGCAGCGCTCGACATAGAAGTCAAGAAGCTACTCGACAATAAACTAATCGGAGTAGCTACCGACGAGCCACAGTGGGTAGCCAACGCAGTGCTCGTCAAAAAGCCGAGCAACTCCTGGAGGTTATGCATCGACTTCACCGACCTCAATGCGGCATTCCCAAAAGATCACTTTCCGATGCCTCATATCGACCACTTGGTCGATAGTACAGCAGGTTGCGAAATGATGTCGTTCATGGATGCCTTCGCTGGATACCATCAGATCCCGATGGCGGAGAAGGACATAAAGCACACATCATTCCACACGGAAAAAGACATATACTTTTGGGTCCGAATGCCGTTCGGCCTAAAGAATGCGGGGGCGACCTACCAACGGCTAGTCAACGGGATGTTTGCCAACCAGATCGGCAAAACCATGGAGGTCTACATTGACGACATCGTGGTCAAAAGCCTCAAAAAGGAAGATCACCTCAATGACCTTGCCGAGACGTTCGCCATCCTCAAGAGGTTCAATATGAAGCTGAACCCCAAGAAATGCAACTTCGGGGTGAGCTCTGAAAATTCCTGGGGCACATCGTGAGTCAGAGGGAGATCGAGGCGAACCCCACCAAGATCCAGGCGATCCTCGACATGCAGGAGCCACGGAATATCAAACAGGTGCAACGCCTCACTGGTTGTCTAGCTGCCCTCAACCGTTTCATATCTCGGCTCGGGGATAAAAGCAAGCCATTCTTCGCGACCATAAAGAACAAGAAGTTCGCATGGAAAGGAGAGTCAAATAGCATTCGCCAAAATTAAGGAGTACCTGTCTAACCCCCAGATCTTGGCAAAGCCGATCCCCGGCGAAAAGCTATTCCTTTACCTGGCGGCCTCGGAGGTCGCGCTGAGTGCTGTTTTAGTGCGAGCAGAGGGGCAAGTCCACTTGACGATCTACTTCGTTAGCCAAGCGCTCCATGACGCAGAAACGCGATACACGCCTCTGGAGAAGATCGCCTATGCTCTAGTCATGAGTGTTCGCAAGCTAAGGGCCTACTTCTTCGAACATCAAGTGGAGGTTCTGACGACTCTCCCCTTAAGGCAAGTCCTGCACCGGCCATACACTAACGGGCGACTCCTCAAGTGGTCACTGGAGATCGCCCAATACGGTATCACGTACGCTCCTCGCACGGCGATCAAAGGCCAAGCTCTGGCGGACTTTGTGGTGGAATTAACATTCCCACCCTGTCCGACCCAGATCGGTCGCCCCGCTTGGAAGTTGTACGTGGATGGCTCGGCAACCAACTCGCGAGCAGGGGCAGGGATTGTCCTCATCAGCCCCGACGGCCAAAGTTTCACAAATGCTGTACGTTTCGGGTTTCGCGCGACCAACAATGAGGCCGAGTACGAAGCCTTGGTAGGCGGGCTCGATCTAGCCCTCGCCCTGGATGTTCGCTGTGTCCACATCTTCATGGACTCCCTCTTAGTCGTGAACCAAGTCAAGGGAGAATATGAGGCGCGCGGCGAACAAATGATAATACCAAGAACTGGTCGCCAAAATGTGCACGAAGTTTGAGGAAGTTCTGATCGAACAAGTCCCGAGAGAGCACAACTCCCAGGCCGATGCCCTATCCAAACTAGCATCATCAGATGGGGCAGCAGATTTCTCTAACATCCAAATCACAAAATCAGCAAAGCCGGCGATCGACAGAAGCCTGATTACCACAGTTGTCATCGACGAGGAGTACTGGATGACTCCGTTTATTAAATACTTGAAGGATGGAACGGTTCCCGCCGACCGTATCAAAGCTCGTCAGCTTCAGCTCCGTGCGACCAGATAGACCCTATTGGACGACCAGCTTTACAAGCAAGCTTTCATCCTTCCTCTCCTTAAGTGCATCACGCCGGAAGAAGGCCGGCTCGTTTTAGTCGAGATCCATGATGGGATCTGTGGAAACCATGCTGGCGGGCGAGCTCTCATCCACAAAACGACCAGGCAAGGTTTTTTCTGGCCTACACTACAAAAAGACGCGATCGCCTACGCCCGATCGTGTCACAGATGTCAAGTGATGGGCCCAAATATCAAGCTCTCCCACGAAGAGCTCACTTATATGTACAGCTCATGGCCGTTCGCCCAATGGGGCATCGACCTCATCGGTCCCTTGCCGACGTCGCCAGGGGGTTGTAAATTCGCCATCATGGGGGTCGATTATTTTACGAAATGGGCTGAGGCCAAACCACTCAACAAGATCGGCCAAGAACAAGTAATCAAGTTCATCTGGAAGAACATCATATGCCGTTTCGGTCTACCCCAGGCAATCATCTCCGGCAACGGAAAGCAGTTCGACGGCTTGGAAGTCATGCAATTCTGCGAGAAGTGGGGAATCAAAAAGTTGTTCTCGGCCCCTTACCACCCTCAGACGAACGAGCAGGTATAGGCTGTAAACAAGATCCTCAAACACACGATCAAAGCGAGACTTGAATCCAAACAAGGACGATGGGCGAGCGAGATCCCAGATGTTTTGTGGTCCTACCGAACGACGACCCGAAACTCGACTGGCGAAACCCCGTTTGCCCTCGCCTTCGGAACAGAAGCGGTGATCCCTTCGGAGATCGCCGTCCTCAGCCACCGAACTGAACAAGAGATGACGACGGACAATGACGTGGCCCGGCGGATCGACTTGGACATGCTCGAAGAACGGAGACTGACCTCGGAAGTGAAGAACAGAATCTACAAAAGGAGATCCGAGAAGTTCTTCAATTCGAAGGTCAAGAAAAAACGGTTCCAAATGGGCGACCTAGTCCTCAAAAAAGTCCAGACTCACACTGGAGTCTTTGGCCCGAATTGGGAAGGCCCCTTCAGGATATATAAGTGGCTAACTAGGGGAGCCTACGAACTTGAACACCCTGACGGCACTCCGGACCAATATCCCTGGAACGCCGTACATTTGAAGAAATACTACCAGTGAAAACTCTGTATTAAGTTTCAGTTACCCAATGTACAAAGAGTATAATGAGATTTTCCTATCCCATCTGTATGATTCGCCGTGACGAAAACGAACAACTAAAAAGAGGACGGCTCGCTCGCCCTACAAGAGGTCATCGTATAAACCTGACAGACCTATGCAATCTATCTCCCCTCCAAGCACAACGTATACCGTCGAGGGTCGTCATCTAACATGGCGATCCGAGGTAGAAAAGTGCAGCCGTGGTCCTGAAGGTCGATGGAACTGACAGCTTCGTCCATGCAAGGTTCCTTTGGGATGCGATCGCTCGCCCTTCGTTTAAATACGGGGCGAGCGTAGCCAAAGGACCCTCCAATTAAATCCGAGGACACGCTCACGCGCCCTCAAAAGTACATCATCTAACATGATGTACCCGGACAAGGCGACGCGTCCCTACCCCATCACAACGTATACCGTCGAGGGTCGCCATCTAACATGCCGACCCGAGGTAGAAAAGTGCTAACAAGCCGAGGACGTGGAGTCGAATAAACCGACGACGCCCTGTGCAAGGACTCCTCCAGACCAAGACCGCTCGCCTTTCGTTTAAATACAAGGCGGGCGCAGCCTAACGGAGGACCCTAACAATAAAGTGAGTCGCGGGACAGACCTACGGATGGAATGTCCCTCGCACATAAAGACACGATTATGGAGGTCGGTCCATCGAACTCAGCGACCGTGCACACAGTCGTCCTCCCTAAAAGAATCGGCAAAACTCAAGATAGCTCATCAAACACACTATTTTCGTTCCCTTACTTACACTAAGTAAACAAAAACAAGGGGCAAAGTGGAGCTATTCCTAAAATGCGACCGGGAAGAAGGAACCATACACGATCGGCTTCGTTCAAATACACACATGACGATCGGTTTTGTTCAAGAAGTTTACAAGTAAGATTTTTCAAGTGTACCAATACATAAAGTCGAAGCGATGCGGAACATTCAGACAGTCGATCGTACAAACATGACATCAGGTGCAATTGTATTAACACTTGTATAAATTCATAAGCAAACATTCGTAAGAGACGATCGTACATATAAAGAATCAGATGCGAAGAAGAAGTAGTTTATTCCATTCAAAACGATCGTACATACAAGCCCGAAGGCATTACAAGAGAAAACTGGAAATTACAACGCAAAGGAAAACAAAACAAACTCCAGCCTCACTCAGGCCACCCCCGACTGGCTTTCGCCTCCAGCAGGCGGATCGGCGCGCGCTTCCTCACCGGCTTCAGGATAAATAAGTTTATCCCGAAACGGATACCAGCTCAGATCAATCCCTAAGTCGGTGAGATCGAGGATCGGCAGGGAGAAGTCCGGATGCAGGGGATGCTCGAGTACGTAGGCCTTGAAGGTTTCCATCATAGGGCCGTCCTCGATCCCTACCTTCTTGGCGGCACGGATAGAGTCGGCGTAGGCCATATAATAGGCGAACTCACCGACGTATCCCACATTAAGATAGGGATCGGTCTCGATCGCCTTTAACTACTCCTTCAACCCCGCAGTCGTCTTGTCAGCATCCACAAGCTCGGATACCTTGGCGTCCAGTTCTCCCTTCGCCTTCTCCAGCTCGCCGTTGAGCCGATCCACTGTCGCCCTCAGCCCAGCCACCTCCTCTTGCGAGGCAGCGTGCAACCGACGAGCATCCGTCATCTGGTCGCGGAACCGATTGGCTACCTCCCTGGACCGGCCAAGCTCTTCCTTCATCCGGTCAAGGTCCTGTTTGGCTCGCTTGGCCGTCTCCAGGTACTCCTTCTCCATGGCCATTATCCGATTAGCGAAATCGGCATTCTGGTTCCGAGCGGCCTCGAGATCTTGATGGAGGCGAGCAGTAGAGGGTCGCCCCTCATAATCCTTAACGGCTTGGGCGGCCATCGTTGCCGCCTGGAGAGTCAGGGCGAGTGTCGCCTGCATGGCATCTCCAGACCGGCGATGAGCAATCGCGTCGAGATCGGTCGTCCAAGCCTTAGGAAGAGAGTTGATGGCCCGGGAGATATAAGAAGGAACGTCGAGGGACTGGCATGGAGACTTGCTCGCCACGAAATCCAGCACCATCGGCGAGACGTCCGGATCGGCAAGACGGACCCTGCAACACAAACAAAAAGAAACAAAGGAGTTAGTATACATCCTACACAAATAGCCTAACTCAGGAAGATCAAACCGGTCTTACCTGGTGACCAACTTGGGGTCGCGGCCAAAAAAGGGCTTGCCCCAAGGAGTTTCGGCTTCGGCAATCGCCGCAGTTTTCAGGAAGGCAGCAGAGGGCCTGGACCCCTCCGCCATCGGAACAACAGAGATAGGTGGCGCGACAACCGGCGGTTCCAAAATAGATACCTCCGCCTCAGCAGTCGGCATGGGCTCCTCCGGCCTCCGCCTCTTGCGGTTGCGCTGGAGCTGCTCCTCCTCTCGAGCTTCTGGCTCGACGACCGGCGCTATAGTAGGTCTCACCTCGGGGACGGGACGGGACGTCGTTGCAGGGGCACGACCCGTCTTCTTTCCCTGGTGGAGACGACCCAAAAGACCAGGGTTCGACATTGAGATCTCTCTCGGTGGCTCGGAATAACGGGGAAAATGGACCTCTGTCAAAGAAGAAATTCAGACAAGTTAGACATCTCTTTCAAACAGACGATCATCAAGCAGGAAAGAGGAAATGAAAACTTATACCTGGAACCTTCAGATGGCGAGGGAAGCGAAACAATCGGGCACCCAACCAATGATGTTCGTTGTTGACTGTGCGAACGTCGAGGTAGGAGTCCGGCAGACCGCGAATTCGCTCCCAGACGATCAAGAAATTAAAGGAGAGATCGCCGATCGCTGGAACAAGGGAGCCTGCAAAAAGGAAACCAAATTAGATCAGTTCAAGATGTATCCAAACAATGGGAGAGTTTAAACCCTTACTTGGATTCCTCTCCCGAAAACTGGTGGGGATATCCAACTCTTCCTCCGGCCTATCGCTCGATGCCGACCTCTACGCTCCGCCAACCCAGCACCATTTTGTCAGGTCGCTCCGAACCTTGTTCGGCACCCCAAGGACCACCCGATCCATGCGACCCTAAATATGGTAGCCGCCGACCGATCCCTTCTGCACAGTCAACTTGAAGAGATAGTTCATTTCCAGCGCGGTAGGTAGACGGAACAACCGATGACCGCCAAAAAGTGCCAGGATGCTAATAATCTGCAGTCAGGCGTTCGGCGTCAACTGGAGCGGCGCCACATTTCAGGCGATCAGCAAATATGACACGGAAAACGGCAATGGGAACCGCAAGCCGGCCTCCAGGATTGTTTCGTTGACAGCAACCAAACCCTCGGGAGGTTGATCGGCACGTTCATTCTCCGAGGGCACATACAACGAGACATCAGAAGGGATGTGGAATTTCGCCCTCCAGCAGCTCAAGTCTTTCCTGGTCGCCGAACTCCGAATCTGACCGAGGGTCCACAGGGAGTGGTCCGCGGCCCGAAACGCCGTCCGCTTCATGAGCTCATAGGGGTGGGCGGTAGAGTACGCTCCGAAGTCGAACTGGGGACGTGGTCCGGCAATCCTCTCCATGAGCTTAGCGAACTCCAAAAAGGCCGGGCCGAACGTGCTGTTCTGCTCCCAGTACAGCCTCACCGCTTCATCCTCATCCACCGGCGGGCCTTTCTGCCTCGCCGCCGCCGCCGATCTTGCCACATCGGCCTCGTTGAAGAGCTCTTCAACCTCCGCGGGTGTGATTCCCGCACGGATGGCCTCGACGGCCGTCTCCATGTGAAGAATCGCGGAGGTCTCTTCCAGGGCAGGCGATGTCGCGGCGGCAAAAGAGCTTCCGGCCTCATAAACTTTGGATCCTCCTCCAGACATGTTTCGAAGAGTAAAGAGAGAGAGAAAATGTTTGTTCTTACCTAGAAGGGAATTCGGTCGGCACAAGAAGCTTCAAAGAAATTTGGCAAAGTCTCGTGTGAAAAGCAAGGGTGCATAAAGGGTTGAACTGAAGTGGCCCTAGCCCTTTTATAGGCGAGGGCAGGGACCTCTGTGAAAATAGGCAGAATCCCGAGGGCTGAAGTGCAACCGTCGGGAGGGGGAGACATTAAATGCAGCCCTCGAAACCCGCGTATGCGTTGTTTCGAGGGCACGCCAGACGACAAGTCTGACAAAACCGTCGGACTCCCCCAATGATAGCGCGACGCATGTCCCTGCAACGTTTCAAGAGCCCGCCTCCATTTCCCGCTATTTCTAGCGCATAAGGAGATCGTCCGGATTCGAAATCAGATCGCCCAGGCGACGATCGTCCTTGTCATAAGCAAACGAGCCAATCGTCTAAAACAGGCGATCGCCAACAGTGCCACCTCACCCCATGTTTTCAACAACGGAACGAGCTGGGGCGCAATTGTTGTGCGGCGATTTATACGCCTCGATGGCGATCAGCGTAATGGTCAAGAGCCAACCATAGAAGATAGATGTTGGGCAAATGCCTAGCAGTCGGCACCCAAGGCGATCGTCTATTGGTATCTGGTGATCGCCTATGATGTCCGACCATAGACGATCGTCCCATGCCACGTATGAAACCAACACCCGTCAAAGTCTTCGAAGACCGAATCTCGGACGTAGACCCACGTGCAGATCCGCAAAAGGCGCCACAAGATAAGGCTTTTTGACCCCAGCCTGTCACCACCTTCACACCTACCGACAGGCCCTCCGAAAGGTAAAAAGTGGGTCCTCCCCTGACAACGACTCAGGACGCGTGCGGACTCCTCATTGGCCCGCACATCTGGCTGCCAGCTGCAGCCTCAGACTTTAAGGAAACAGTCCCACGTGATGGGACGATCGCCCACATTATTCTAATATAGAATACGGCGGTCGCCCGCGATCGCCGGGGATGACCTAGCAACCTCTTCTACTATAAGTAGTAGGCCTCCAACAGTGGCCTAGAGGAGAGATATACATTCTGAAAACAATGGACTTACTGGACAAACTCATACACATATACAGAACACCCAAAAGCAAGAACTCACAGAGCATCATATCTGGTTCTTCTGGCAATATTCACGCTCTACAGCTAAGATAACTAGAGTCTTTACACTCATTGTAATAGATTCTAACATTAATATTTGTACACCAAAGTATTCATATTAATAACATCTCGCAAGAGCATTCAAGCCCGGGACTAACAACCCCGGCAAATCTTGTGTTATTTACTTTCCCACGGAAGTGTTCTCGCATTTGTTTGTTACTCGACCATTCCAGCAATATCATCTCCGGATAATATTTTGGGTAACAACACGACTCAAGGCATCGGCGACAACGTTCGTCTTGCCCGGGTGGTATAGGATCTCAATATCATAATTTTTGATTAGTTCCAACCACCACCTCTGTCGCATATTTATCTCCTTCTGAGTAAATATATACTTCAACTCTTATGATCAGTGAATATCTAACAGGTGATGCCATAAAGGTAATGACGCCAAATCTTCAAGCGAAAACCACGGCTGCTAGCTCCAGGTTGTGGGTCGGATAATTAACCTCGTAGGTTTCAATTGTCGTGAAGCATAGGCAATAACCTTCCCATTCTGCATTAATACACATCCAAGACCGTGTCCGGACGCGTCACCATAAACCACGAATCCTTCCATCCCTTGTGGCAAGGAAAGGACAGGTGCTGAAATTAACCGGCTCTTGAGTTCCTCAAAACTCCGCTGACACACGTTGGACCACGTGTATTTCTTATCCTTTCGCAAAAGGTTCGTCATTGATTGAGCGATTTTAGAAAATCCTTCCAAAAATCGCCGATAATGGGGACATACCAGGCTCCAACTCTATCGTGAATTCTACATCCCTCGGTGGAGGTAAAACAGGTAGCTCGTCTGGGAGTACATCGTCAATTGATAACAATGATACCACGAATGGTTGAACACCTCGATTGCCTTAGAACGGTCAATCGATGTCAATGATACAATGAATGATTAAACACCTCGATTGCCTTAGAACGGCCAATCGATGACACTGATACAATGAATGATTGAACACCTCGATTGCCTTAGAATGGCCAATCGATGACAATGATACAATGAATGATTGAACACCTTGATTGCCTTAGAACGGCCAATCGATGACAATGATACAATGAATGATTGAACATCTCTGATTGAGAAATTTCACTGCTTTCATCATATTAATGATTCTTCTGGAACAACGGGGATTACCTCCCTGAAATACACACTCGGCTCCAACGACTGAAATGATAGATACCATACGCTTACAAACACTGAGGATGGTATCATGACGATCCATCCAACTAATACCCAATATTACATCGTCCTTGGGTAAATCCACCACGATTAGGTCCACCAACCAATCGCGGTCATTAAGCTTAATTCGGTCAGTTCTTAACCTCATGATTTTCGAAAATTCTTCTACCGTCAGGTAGACCAATGATATAAGGCCCACAATTAATAGGACTATCCAAGTTAAGTCTATTCAAACATGATTCGGAAATGAATGAATGCGGTGCACCAGTATCAAAAAGGGTACACACAGGTTGAGATAAAATTACGAGTGTACCTGAGATCATTCGGGCCTCCGGATCATCGGTCCTCTTCATCGCGTGAATCCGGGACTTGCCGGCCCCCGAACCGGATGCTCCCGTCTGATAAATATGAGCTCCGCCTTTATTCGCTTCCGTCATCTTAAACGAAGCTGATAGAGCAGTCTGATTCTGAATCGCTGATTTCTTCGGGGCCCGCTGGAGCCGGCTTGGAGTCCTTTCGACAAAAACGGGCCTTATGCCCAATAATCCCACAGTTATGGCACGTGATAGACGGTTTCAGACACTTAATGCTGTAATGACCCGGCGCTCCACAGTTGAAACAGGTGATGGCCGAACTGGCCGCTCGGGACTGAGATCCCACAGGATTAGGCGCCGTAGGAGGTCACTCAGAAAAAATAGAGCCCACTCGAGACTTCTTGAAGGTTGACTGACCGCCTTTGCACTGATTACGCTTCGTTGATTTCTTGCTGACAGATTAAGGTTGTTGCTCAGCAATTTCCTTAGCAGCAGGCTCATACGGGAGAGTTCTCTCGATTAATTCGGCCAGAGTGGCGCAATGATGATTGAGCAATTGCATATGGGTCATCATGACCTGCATAAAAGTGAGTGGATCAACCCGAACATCTTCCGATCGAGCAGAGTCCTGGGTACGATTTCCCGACAGTGAGTGATTATTCCCCGGGTTTCGGACCGCACCGCGGCCTCTCCCCGTGCGTCCCTTGACAGCTCTCTCCATACTGAAGTAGGAAGGTCGCATGATAATCATATATCTCGTATGAGTACCGCATTATGATTTACGTCATGAAATGATGAAAATGAGCATACGCGCTCTAACACAGTGATTACCTGAATGATTAACTGAGGTGACATGATTATCTGATGATATTCTTGAAATGATTATCTTGAACAAGTTAACAAGATTAATGATATGATCCTCAAGATCAACAACTGAGTGATGAAATGAATTGAGTGATTAATGAGTTAACATGATCAACACGATTAAAATGAAAATGATGTTTGAGGATTGTTAACTGATGACTTATGAATGAATGATTCTCATTGCCGGAAATTATACCATGGCGTTAGAAGTCTTACAGTTCTTTCGGTCTGATGGGCTCGGCATTTGCACAGGTCACACGTGACGCGAAAGTCCAATGATACTAGTCCGATGACGATGATTCCAAATGAGACACGACTCGGAAGGTAGTATTCAAAACCACGCTCCGATACCAACTCTGTACCACCCCAAACTAGGCGGATATTACAGTGCCGTGGACCCCTGACTGGGACCCACCAGGCGAATGAAAATTAATAAATTAAATAATAATTGTAGTACCGAACCACATTATATCATCAATTAATCCGATGAGGAGTTTCATTATAACACACCCAAGATAATACCGAATACATGTATATTTTATATGAAGATAAAATACACAACACTAAATGAAACACAGTATCCAAATGGAAATATGCAGCGGAAAATAAATGACGACAACATGAATGACTGAAAGGATTGCTCCCTACTAGTATCACTGGGACTCCTCGCCGTCAACGTTCTATTCCCGTGCTTTTGCCTTGCCATGACCTGAAAACAAAATCCCCCAATAGGGTCAGTTACACAGAACAACAATCCTCAAGGGTTGAATATACACAATCATGATATAGCTGAATTATGAAATATCCTTAGTTATGAATTTAAGCTGAAGAGGAGCATCATAGTACGCCCGTAATGTTCTGTGAAAGTGTACAAGATGAGTTCCCGGACACACCAGTCCTTGTACCTAATTAGTCTCACGGAGGTAAACGTTACCGTGTGCACAGTCCAATGTATCGGTGACCCAATACATGACCATCGTGCGCTCGACTAAAAATTCCACACATCCGCACCCGGCCACGCAATATGAACCCAGAAGGTCATATGAACGAGAATGACCATAATGAATATCAATGAATAATAATCCGACAAAGTCAAGGATGACTCACCGAGATGAAAATAATAGTGAAGTGAATGATAGCTCAATGAAATGATTGGAACCGTCGTTCCTCGTGAATCAAGTTGATTATTCGATAATTACAAGTCTCAATACGGTTAATACAATTATGAATGAGTTATGATTATGAATGAACAACAACAAAAGAAATGAATATCCTTTTAACCGAGTAAGAATTAACTTACACAACACCGGTGACAAATGTCCTTCCACGAACAAACATCCTAAATGAGATGTCGGTCGCTCGAACAACCTTGAATAACACAATCATCAACAATCCGTTCAACATACGAATCAAACACGAATATAACGAACTCAAAACATCGATACGTCTAAACCAAGTTCATTGGGGCATTATATCGAACACGTTGTAGCCAATCTTCGATTGTTTACAATCAAACCTCAATTATACCAATATCAAATCCCCAAGGAGTGTTTCAAACCGACAAAACATCTTCAATACAATCAATAATCCAATATGAATATCCAAATTCGTGATTACAACAACAATTAATCGAAAACCCCCAATTCCAATTCAATATTCAAAGTGTTCTTGAATAGCCCTTCAATAATCCAATGAATAATCATACACACCCATAATCATGTGTACATCTCTTCACACAACATGATTATAACGTCCAAAACATCATATCTCAACACACAATCGAAATCCAAGATGTTGAAGAATATTACCTTTGAAGATCCAAGCACTTTGATCCGATGAACACGCGTTAGATCGACTATCCGAGCTTCACAATCGAATGAAGATGATGAAAACTGAACACCCAAGTGATAGATAATGAAAAATCTCTCCCTCAAGCTCTCTCTCTCGGATATAAGTTGAATAAATGAGAAAATGAGTAAAAAGTCCCGTCCAAGCCCTTATAAACTGCCGAAAGTTACGGCCGTAACTCAGCCTACTTACGGCCGTAACATCCCAGGTCAACGGCCTTACGACCGTAACCAGCCATCTCGTACGGCCGTAACTCGGCTTCGTCCAGAAACTGCCAACAGCCATACGGCCGTACCCGCACCCGTATTACGGGCGTAACTCACCCTCGTCCAAAACACCTGCCGACAGCCATACGGCCGTACCCGCACACCATACGGGCGTAACTCGACCGATACGGCCGTACCCGTCCAAACTTACGGGCGTACGACGCCTTCTTCGAAACTGACCAGACACCCTGCCTGCAATGTACGACCGTATCCGTCCAAGCCTTATGGCCATACCTGCCTCGTCTTACGGCCGTATTCCGCAACCCTTACGGCCGTAAGTCCTTCTCGTCCGACAAAACCTGAAAATCACGAACACCCCTTACGGCCGTAGCCTGCCCACCTTACGGCCGTATCTCTCCTTCGGCCTAAACAACCTTGATCCGACGAAAGCATGTTACGGCCGTAATATATGATTAGTTACGGCTGTAACTCGTTGCTGGACATGAAGAAAATCTGACAACTCCGATTTCTCGTTACGATTGATGAATGATCCGACACACCATACGTATGTGAAAGTAAACAATTCCAACACATGCCAAAGATGATACTTCCAACATAAGACTACCAATCCCGATACTCAAACGGAGATGAATGACGATCGATAATGTAATACCCGCAAATTCGATTTCCGGTAATTTTCATTTTCCGGCGGAGGTCCGTTTCGACAACTCGCTTGACACTGTTTTGGAATTCTGAACCTATTTTGTTCTTGGAGTTTCTCCGCTTAGACGGGTCTCGATGATGTTTTTACGTAATTTCATCTTGTGTTATATTTTGTCTCATGTGCATTTGATTCTCGTTAAACTCGTTCGATTTCGTCATTTTCTTACTTCCATGAGTTCGTATGATTGAGTAGAACATGTTGTGAGTTTCGGATTGTTAATCCGACGTTGTATCGTGATTTTCGGATGTTTGGGCCGTTTTTGTAACTTCCTAGAAATTTAGGGAATTTGTTCCTTGTTCGACCTTGGTTGTGTACCTCAGATCGTTTTGGGGTTCCGTACTTCCATTTCGTGTTATTGTTGCCCAAATATCGATTCCTATTGCTTTTATTCTCTTTAGGATCATTTTTCATCATTTTGGGACCCGAGGGGGTGTGAGCCGCAAGACAAGGATTGTGCGCCGCGGCACACATACTACCCGATTGTTGGCCGAGCAGCCGCACTGTGTGCCGCGGCACAAGGATTGTGCGCCGCGGCACACACAGCCGAGTCAAGCCGCGGCACACTTGTCCGGCCGCGGCACACCCGTGTGGCACTGCCGGCTAAAACCTCTGTACCGCATGCCCGGCCCGGCAAAGTGCCGCGGCACATGCCGAGTCCGAGCCGCGGCACACTCCGAATGAGCCGCGGCACAGCGGTCCACCACCACCGGGCGCATTTTGGCCCCGTGCCGCGGCATGCATTAGCCGAGCCGCGGCACACAATGCGGTCAGCGCTATAACTGGGTGTTTTCAGCGAGTTTCGCTCAATTCCTCCTTTTCTTCCACCGTGCGCGAGAGAGAGAGGGTTGAGAGGGGGATTTCTTCTCCATCCACCCTTTTGATTGTGTGTTTTTCTTCATCTTCCTTCGATCGTGTAGCTCGGATTGTGGATCTAGCACGTGTTCTTCGGATTATAGGGTTTGTATCTTGAAGAGGTAAGATCTCTTATACCCTAGTATAATTTTTGGGGAGGGTTTGGTGGTGATCTTGTGTTTTAATCCGAATTAACCGATGTTGTTGTTAGATTTTGATAGTACTCTCGTGACCCTTGGTTTTCTTGTTTTTGGTTGGGATGAAATCCCGTTAGTTCACCGTTAACCGATTTCACCCCTACGCACTCTTGGTGTTCGATAAATTGTCCCAACGGTAGAACTAGGAGGGATTTCTTCGTATTCATGATGTGAGATTGATTGTATATCATTATTGTGTTAGGGTCGGATTTGAGAGGATTGTTCGGACCGAACCTATTCCTTCGCTGCCGCTTCGCGTCGTATTACCAAGGCAAGTACCTCGATATACGAATTGTAACTGCGTGAAATCATTGTTGTCGAAGTGTATGAGTTTATATGGAGATATATATATGTATGTATATATATATATGTGTGTTTATATATATAGTTACATGTTAAATATATGTATGTATATACGTATATTAATATATATGTTTATGTCGGTGATCGACGAGTGTTGAATTCTACCATTAGTTGACGTACTCAACTTGGATTGATGGGCGAACTATAGTTATTCTTATAATATAGTGAGGTTATATATTTATATATATATATATATATATATATCTATATCTATATATATAAATGTGTATATATTCGGTTGAGTCGCAACATAGAGATATATGTGCGGTGTTGATTGAGTTTGATTGATAACGTGCGTGTTATTGTTTATTTGTGTGGATATGGACTGGCGGAGAAATTGTGTGACTTGATGTACCGAGTTGAAAATTGTTGTGACAATTGTCCGTGTGCTTGATGTTTGAACAATGTGGATACTTGTTGTGAGAAACGTCATATCCGGAACCTCTCGAGGGCGGGCGGTGTACTCCGCCCGGTGTACGCCGCAATGTGCGGCTCCATATGGGTGGTGAACGCCGTGTCACCTAATGCGCGTGCAAGGGGCGGCTCTTGCGGGAGTGACGCGGTGCGGTGACATGTTCAAGGAGCGGCCGACATAGTGGAGTGAACGCCGGTGCACAGTGTGCGGTGGAGGCGCTAGCGAGCTTATTGGTTACGGTATTTGAGTGATAGCTAAGACCCCTATCGAACGATGTTCGTATCTCAAATTCTTTCAACACACATTTAATTTTAGTCTTGATACATACCGCAATCCGTGTTTTTGAAAGATTGTTTAAAAATGTTTTTAAAGCGTTGGTATCGGGGTTAGTTAACCACGGAGGTTTGTGAAATCTCAGGGTTAATTAATCGGGGTCTTGAGCAGGATATGTCGAATGAGAGTTTTGTACCTTTGATTGTATTGTGGTGCTATTCTGTGTTTTGGGTCGAGGACCCTGTGGAATGTTGAGATGATTGGTTTCGTGATGATGTTATTTGGAATGGGTTGAGAACCCTGTGAGATGTTGTAATGATTTCGTTTGTGACGGTGTTCTATAAATTGGGTCGAGAACCCCAAATAAGTTGACTTGGTTTTTGTGTAATCGTTTTCCATACGTTGGGTCAAGGACCCGAGAGTTTTTGAAATTATTTCCAAAAGTATTCCCATTCGATTTTTAAAACCCCTAAACGGCCCGAGTCAATAATAATGATTGCAAACTATCTTATCAAAATACTTTTCCTTTTACAAAAGGGATCTTCCTGACTCCTTGGGCTCGTTTTAAGTTTCATGAATGTTATTTTCCGTAAGGAGAATATGACTATGTGATTACCTTTCACCTCGTGTATGCGAGTGTTATTCTGTGATTACTGTGGGAATGTATGGTTTGTGTTAAGGCTTCACGGCGGTTGAATTTTGTGTTGTTACTGTTCGTATATCTTGTATATTATGTACTTGCACTAGCAAAATTCCAGTTTGCTAACCCCCGAGTTTTTGGGGGGTGGGTGCCTGTTATGCGCTCAAGTTTTGGCAGCTCGGGAGCAGTCACGGGATTGGCTTGGAAGGAGATGGAAGACGACGATGCTAATCACACCAGAGTCAGAGTCTTTTCTTTTGTATCATTTTGGTCGGTATTTCTTTGTCGTTCGAGTATTCACCCTTGCATGGGTGTAGTTATCATTTATTAAATTGAGTTGTCATTCTTTTCTATGTTCAAGTTTATTGTGGTCATTGTAATATGAATGTCGTTAGTATCTGAATTGGTTTATGACCTTGTCGGTCTGTTTTCTATTTAATTTTGACCACGGTCGGTCAATCATCGAGTAGTCTTTTGGAGTTGCTTTGGTAGATCCTTGCGATAAGGGTCTACGGCGTGTGACATTCCCGGTCATATTCTGGGGGTGTTACATTTATGGTATCGGAGCTTAGGTTTGCGAAAAACCTAGGCCGTTGGGTCAAGTCCATGTCTTGTGTAAGTCGCGCGCATCAGAGTCGTGATTAGTATCGTGGTTCCGACATCATCTTCCGGCAATCCGTGATGGTAAGCCTCCCGATTGTAAGTCCCCTTATATACGTATTTGATTACATTGTGCTAATATGCTTAATGTGAACTAGGGATTGGAACTTGTTGGTGATATTATCGTTTTAGGATATAACATGCGCATGCGGTCCAAGCATAAATAGTTACGTAGTATGCTTCGGAAGTCGAGCATGTTTATCTGTTTCGGTACTTTATTAGAATGAATTTACGAATGATAATGTTATCCACCGCATGAGTATTTTAAGATGGTTTTTGTTATCTTGCAAACCGAGTTTTGATATTTTGGTCTTGCATATTTTGATAGTATTCTTATGACGGTATTTGATATTTCATAAATGACTTTTGTGAGTATTTGAGAATGTTACCGACTTCGGCCTTTTTGGCATTTAGATCATTTTTTTTAAGGAATTTTTGCCTGGTGGGTTCCGGTACGGGGCCCACGGCGCTGTAGTATCTCGAATATTTTAAAGCAATGCTTTGAAATTTTCTAACATTGTGTAAAGCCATGATTTAATACCGTCATGTTAAATGGCCACATATCTCGGTGGAGAATTCTTTCGAATAAACATTTTTGAAGAAGAGGAAAGATTTTCAAAATTTTGATATTTGGGACTCAACATTTTCGAAATATTTCAAATTAGTTACGAATTAATTTTCGATTTCCTTTTTTTTCTTTTATTCATCACTCGAAAATAATTTTTAGAGTCATTATGTAAACTTCCTCTTCCGAAATAAAAGACAGTGTTTACAAGTCTTGGGCGCAACGTGACTAGCCCTCTTTTTCAAAAATTTGTTTTCATTAAGTGCATACATATAATGACCGTCCTCATCGAGGAACTCGAAATTGACTTCATAAAACTTTATGCTTTACGATAGTACCGTTATTCTAAGGATGCTAACTAAAACTCGGGTTGATAATTGTGGTATATTGTACGACTGATAAACTAATACTGTTGATCGGTGTTATCCGTATTAGTATGTCAAGCCTCGGCGGACGTGGACGTGATGATGGAAATGGAAGCGGCAAGGTGGTTCGACGACCACGATCCATGCTACGGTGAAGGAGTATCTAGATCAATCGATATCCTATGAAATCTCCTCGGTGGTCGAGCCCACGAGCGAAGCCAAGAGACCGAGGATATCCGGGAAGTTTTGGGCGGTGAAGAGCCTAAGGCTCCCAAACCCCAACGTCGTTCGAACGCGTCGTCTTCGCGATCGGGAGTGAGCGCTTGGAATCCCAAGCCAAGACGGTGACTCTCGGTAAGAAGGAGGGTGCTTCAACCGCAATCGTCGGGGACATGTTCGTGCAAATTGTCCCTTTCCACTCTTGACTTGTTCTGGTGCGGGTGTGAAGGTCATCGGGAGAAGCATTGTGAGATAATTTCCGAATCGGCAAAGAATGCTACCTGTTGGCGAACAGAGCAAGTGACTGGAGAATGTCCCAAACCCTATGTCTCCTTCGAAGAACCTAACATGGGAGGATGAATATTTTGTAATATGCCCTAATTGTTCTTGTTTTGGACAATCGTGACTTTGATCGTTCTTCATTTCATTGCTCTATGTTACCAACTCTTGTTTGTTCTAAGTTCGGGATCGAAATGTTTTCTTAGTATGGGAAAATGTACTACCCGTACTCTTCATAGTATTTTCGGTGTTGGGTGACTTCCATTCCGGTACTTCATCTATGACCCTCTCGATAATTTTTTTTTAAACTACCTGTTGTACTTAGCCTACCGTTCTCCGAACGAATTTCGTAACCGTGTTGTTAGACTCGTGAATTATTGTGGTCTTTCCACATCTCGAGCTTGATTCTTGCGAAATTTTGTTCGAAGCTAATATTCCTCGCACGATTAACATTTCCGAATGTATTATGAACTTGGATGCCGTTGGTTGAGCTCGAAACATGATTTTCGGGACGTCTGAACTATTTTGTGATTTTCTTCCCTCCGGGAGTTTTGGTATCCAAATTCATACTCCTCCACCTCAACTTATCGTGTTCCCATACATTTTTATCGCCTCGACTCATGTACCGGATGCTCGCTAGGTCGGTTCATCGTATTTACGGAACCTTGCATTCGCGCTTTGCTCGTGATGAGTTGAAATTTGAGCAAGTAGTTATTTCCTTGATTGTTCCGCCGCTCTCTATTTTAAGTTTCGGGACGAAACTTCTTTTAAGGAGGGTAGAATGTAATACCCGCAAATTTGATTTCCGGTAATTTTCATTTTCCGGCGGAGGTCCGTTTCGACAACTCGCTTGACACTGTTTTGGAATTCTGAACCTATTTTGTTCTTGGAGTTTCTCCGCTTAGACGGGTCTCGATGATGTTTTTACGTAATTTCATCTTGTGTTATATTTTGTCTCATGTGCATTTGATTCTCGTTAAACTCGTCGATTTCGTCATTTTCTTACTTCCATGAGTTCGTATGATTGAGTAGAACATGTTGTGAGTTTCGGATTGTTAATCCGACGTTGTATCGTGATTTTCGGATGTTTGGGCCGTTTTGTAACTTCCTAGAAATTTAGGGAATTTGTTCCTTGTTCGACCTTGGTTGTGTACCTCGATCGTTTTGGGGTTCCGTACTTCCATTTCGTGTTATTGTTGCCCAAATATCGATTCCTATTGCTTTTATTCTCTTTAGGATCTTTTTCATCATTTTGGGACCCGAGGGGGTGTGAGCCGCGCACACATACTACCCGATTGTTGGCCGAGCAGGTGCACTGTGCCGCGGCACAAGGATTGTGCGCCGCGGCACACAGCCGAGTCGGCCGCGGCACACTTGTCCGGCCGCGGCACACCCGTGTGGCACTCCGGCTAAAACCTCTGTACCGCGTGCCCAAGATCCCGGCAAAGGCCGCGGCACATGCCGAGTCTGAGCCGCGGCACACTCCGAATGAGCCGCGGCACAGCGAGCGGTCAGCCGACCACTGGGCGCAATTTTTGGCCCTGTGCCGCGGCACAGATTAGCTGAGCCGCGGCACACAATGCGGTCAGCGCTATAACTGGGTGTTTTCAGCGAGTTTCGCTCAATTCCTCCTTTTCTTCCACCGTGCGCGAGAGAGAGAGGGTTGAGAGGGGGATTTCTTCTCCATCCACCCTTTTGATTGTGTGTTTTTCTTCATCTTCCTTCGATCGTGTAGCTCGGATTGTGGATCTAGCACGTGTTCTTCGGATTATAGGGTTTGTATCTTGAAGAGGTAAGATCTCTTATACCCTAGTATAATTTTTGGGGAGGGTTTGGTGGTGATCTTGTGTTTTAATCCGAATTAACCGATGTTGTTGTTAGATTTTGATAGTACTCTCGTGACCCTTGGTTTTCTTGTTTTTGGTTGGGATGAAATCCCGTTAGTTCACCGTTAACCGATTTCAATTCCCTACGCACTCTTGGTGTTCGATAAATTGTCCCAACGGGTAGAACTAGGAGGGATTTCTTCGTATTCATGATGTGAGATTGATTGTATATCATTATTGTGTTAGGGTCGGATTTGAGAGGATTGTTCGGACCGGAACCTATTCCTTCGTCGTCGCCTTCGCGTCGTATTACCAAGGCAAGTACCTCGATATACGAATTGTAACTGCGTGAAATCATTGTTGTCGAAGTGTATGAGTTTATATGGAGATATATATATGTATGTATATATATATATGTGTGTTTATATATATAGTTACATGTTAAATATATGTATGTATATACGTATATTAATATATATGTTTATGTCGGTGATCGACGAGTGTTGAATTCTACCATTAGTTGACGTACTCAACTTGGATTGATGGGCGAACTATAGTTATTCTTATAATATAGTGAGGTTATATATATATATATATCTATATATATAAATGTGTATATATTCGGTTGAGTCGCAACATAGAGATATATGTGCGGTGTTGATTGAGTTTGATTGATAACGTGCGTGTTATTGTTTATTTGTGTGGATATGGACTGGCGGAGAAATTGTGTGACTTGATGTACCGAGTTGAAAATTGTTGTGACAATTGTCCGTGTGCTTGATGTTTGAACAATGTGGATACTTGTTGTGAGAAACGTCATATCCGGAACCTCGAGGCGGGGCGGTGTACTCGGCACGGTGTACGCTGCAATGTGCGGCTCCATATGGGTGGTGAACGCCGGTGTCACCTAATGCGCGTGCAAGGGGCGGCTCTTGCGGGAGTGACGCCGGTGCGGTGACATGTTCAAGGAGCGGCCGACATAGTGGAGTGAACGCCGGTGCACAGGTGTGCAGTGGAGGCGCCAGCGTGCTTATTGGTTACGGTATTTGAGTGATAGCTAAGACCCCATACGAACGATGTTCGTATCTCAAATTCTTTCAACTCACTTTTAATGTTTGTCTTGATACAGACCGCAATCCGTGTTTTTGAAAGCTTGTTTCAAATTGTTTTTAAAGCGTTGGTATCAGGGTTAGTTAACCACGGAGGTTTGACGAAATCTCCGAGGGTTAATTAATCGGGGGTCTTGAGCAGGATATGTCGAATGAGAGTTTTGTACCTTTGATTGTATTGTGGTGCTATTCTGTGTTTTGGGTCGAGGACCCTGTGGAATGTTGAGATGATTGGTTTCGTGATGATGTTATTTGGAATGGGTTGAGAACCCTGTGAGATGTTGTAATGATTTCGTTTGTGACGGTGTTCTATAAATTGGGTCGAGAACCCCAAATAAGTTGACTTGGTTTTTGTGTAATCGTTTTCCATACGTTGGGTCAAGGACCCGAGAGTTTTGAAATTATTTCCAAAAGTATTCCCATTCGATTTTAAAACCCCTAAACGGCCGAGTCAATAATAATGATTGCAAACTATCTTATCAAAATACTTTTCCTTTTACAAAAGGGATCTTCCGACTCCTTGGGCTCGTTTTAAGTTTCATGAATGTTATTTTCCGTAAGGAGAATATGACTATGTGATTACCTTTCACCTCGTGTATGCGAGTGTTATTCTGTCTTGTTGTGGGAATGTATGGTTTGTGTTAAGGCTTCACGGCGGTTGAATTTTGTGTTATTCTTGTTCGTATATCTTGTATATTATGTACTTGCACTAGCAAAATTCCGGTTTGCTAACCCCGAGTTTTCGGGGTGGGTGCTGTTATGCGCTCAGTTTTGGCGGCTCGGGAGCGATCACGGGATTGGCTTGGAAGGAGATGGAAGACGACGATGCTAATCACACCAGAGTCAGAGTCTTTTCTTTTGTATCATTTTGGTCGGTATTTCTTTGTCGTTCGAGTATTCACCCTTGCATGGGTGTAGTTATCATTTATTAAATTGAGTTGTCATTCTTTTCTATGTTCAAGTTTATTGTGGTCATTGTAATATGAATGTCGTTAGTTTCTGAATTGGTTTATGACCTTGTCGGTCTGTTTTCTATTTAATTTTGACCCCGGTCGGTCAATCATCGAGTAGTCTTTTGGAGTTTAGCCTGGTAGATCCTTGCGATAAGGGTCTACGGCGTGTGACATTCCCGGTCATATTCTGGGGGTGTTACAGGTAACTGATACCCGGTTACAATATGCCAACAATGAACACAAATGAATGAATCATGAATGATGAGTGATTATTAATGAGTGAAAATTACTGAGTGACAAATACTGACTGATAATTACTGAATGATAATGAATGAATTACAATCGGGTATTACAGTCTTGACATCAAGTGGGAGTACCGAGAGTATGTGTTAGCATTTTTGTTAGCATGACCAATATTTTGGTCGCATTTGTACCATTGATTGACTTGATCCCTATCAGGTACCCTTGCAAGTCTATCGCTAAGATTTTATTATTAATATTATCATTGTTATGGCGGCAAGAGATAATTAATACTGGATGACGGCGCCGCCATAATAGAGGCTACTAGAAACAACTGTAGCACCGCTAGGGCTGCCGACTTAAGATCGGTTTAATGTGCATATAAGGCCCTGAGAGGTATTCCCATAGTAGACTTAAGAGGTAAACCGAGAAGAAATAGTTGGGTAATCGGCAAGTATGGATCCTACTAAGCATACCTGTTGTTTAGAGCATATCAACTATCTAGAGGCCGTAACACAATTTCATGCTGTGCAGCTAGAAACTCAATTGGCTGCAGTACGATACACTCTTCGAGATAGGGAGGCACAGTACACCCAGGCGAGAGAGGCCCTCCAGGACCAAGTCCGGTAAGAGAGGTCAATGATACGGGCCAACACTGAGGAAATCCTTGCTATCCTCCCAGCGGCCCTAATTCCGGTCACAGAGGCCGAAGAGGATCCCGAGGAATATCCCGAAGAGGACCCGGAAGAAGAGATTGAAGACAACTTTGCCATCGTTAACCCATGAGCTATGCTTAATTAGACATGCTGTGTACCGATGTTTTCTTATAAATATGTACTGGTGTAATGTTTGGGATTTTAGGAATAAAATTTTGTATGGATATGATTGGTGACTCGGACATATATTTCAACGACCCTCTTCCGTTTCAAGTTTCGAGGACGAAACTTCTTGTTAGGGGGGAAGGGTGTGATACCCCGTAGCAAATAAACCGGGTGATTTTATATTTTATGAACCGTCTCATAAGTTCGGTTATCGTGTCGGAGTTGAGAACTATATCACCCCGTGTTGTTTAGAATAACAAACTTGAATCTTTGTAATTTCATAATATTACTATATATTTTATATATATTGTTTTGTACGTTACCGCCGTGTCAACATTCATCGGGACAAGATAGAAATAATTGTCTGAATCGTTATAATGATATATGTATTTATCCGCCGCCTTACCTTGGGGATAAATATATACGCACGCACGCACACGGCTGTAAGCCGTGCTAATCACCAAAAAAAAAGGGATAAATCTCAGAAGGGAGAGAGAAAGAGAAACAGAGAAAGAAAAGAAGAAAGAAGGAAAGGAGAAGAGAGAGAGAGAGCCGAGAAGCCAGGAGAGTTCCGCCGCCATGGAGAATTTTTCGGTAAAATCTCACAATCTATATCTCGTTTTGATCGTCTGAGCGAGTAGGTTACAAATATCCGTCGAGTTTTACAAACCGAGACCGAAATAGCTGGAACGGGGGTGAAATTTCTGCTCGGCGTCAGGCCCCATACGGTCTTTCGGGCTGCCGGAACTTGAAACCTTTTATACCGTTAGGAAGCCCTCTTGACGAGCTACATCCTTCTAGGTTTAGTTTCTGGATTCGGTTGAGTATTATGGCGTGCGTGTATTGTATGTGTGTATGTGTGTGCTGGGTATGTGTTGCGTGTGTGTAGTGTGTGCGTGTGTTTGTGTGTGCTGGTGTGTGTGTGTTTGTGTGATACTGTGTGTGCGTTGGGTGCGGGTGTGTGTGTGTGCTGGTGTGTGATGTGTGTGGGTGTGAGCCGTGAGTGTGTGTGATGAAAATGGGTGTGGTTACGGACCTTGCCGATTCGGGGCATCACTGTGTTTTTACGTGTAATAATGGCGTTAGTCGATGTTAAAGAAGCTTCCGATGAGATTACGATAGACGGGGGACGTGAAAACAACTATTAGATAGTCATATAAAGTTTTGGGGTGGAAAACATAAATTTTGAAAACCCAGGGCTATGTCATTTGAGAATTAGAAATAAAGTTGGACTTGATTGAAGTTTTCTAAATCTTCAATTTGACCCTAAACTTTAATATTTTCTTGGAAAAGTGTATAACCTTCTTGGTTTCAATCCAAAATGGGTTAAACGAATTTCAAATGGCTTCTAATTCGAAACATAACATTCTTACACCCCAATAACGCGCAGAGTGTGTCCGTAACTATGTCTCACCCAAACTCGGCTAAATTAAAATGTAGAGATCTAATGGTTATATAAATCTTAACCCGTTAATCATATAATATGATCCATTTTAGGTTGAAGGTCTGGCTAATCGCTCAGTCTATTTTCCTTGTCAATCGAACCTTTTCCATTAGCTGGAATGCCAGGCAAGTACTTTGATTACGTTTGATGTAGTTCATGTGAATGAATATATGAAAAATATGTTTTCTGTGAAATGTGGGAATATTAGAAAATGTGATTTCAGAAAGTGGTGATTGATTTCTGTGGTTTGCGACATGTGTAATCAGCGGATGTGTGAAGTTGCGAATATTCAGTATAATTGCGCATTGACATGAAATAATATGTCATAACATGCATTGCGGAGAGGAAAATAATGAATATGTGAAAAATATGGTTGCTGTGAAAAGTGGTAATTTCTGTGGTTTGTGACATGTGTGACCAGCGGAAATGTGAATTTGCGAATACGCAGTATCATTGCGCATTAACATGAAATAATATGTCATAAACATGCATTGCTGAAAGCGGAAAAATCCAAGAAGCGACTTGGGTTGGCCAAAAGATCCGAGCGGAATGGGCCCGTGTGCGTGAGTCATGACATGCATGGGAATTTCATTGCATTGCACATACAATAATGATGATTGTGGTGTTGTATTCCAGAATATATGTGATGGCACTGTGATGTGGTTGTTATTTTGAATTGTGGTACATATTCATGAATCGTTGTATTTGTACCGGATGTTTGCTGACCCCTTATTGGGTGAATATACTTGTTGTGTATTCAGGTGCAGGTCTTAGTGGCGAACCGGCACAGGAAGGACACGAAGATGGCGAGCAACACTGATATCATGTACTATTTTGATTATGTGGTCATCCTGTTGTGAACCGAGTCGTGTTTTGCCTTGTGCTCGCACGAGTACTGTCGGGTAATATGGTGTTATTGTGTCAGTTGGAGTCCCACCGGACAGTGTATTGTTGAGTGCTGTAATGTATATGGTTTAAATATTGAGTTTTGTAATGTATGTGTGGATTTATGTTGATTCCAGCCTCGTAGGTTCTCCAAAAAAAATCTACGGCACTGTAATATCTCTGTAAATCACGGGGGCATTACAGTAATGGTATCACTTGGACCGATAGAATACGAGGTGCAGAGGTTGATCTTGAGCCTACAGAAAAAGATACGAAGAGAGGACGTAGACACGATTGGCCGAACCACTATAAATCTTGTGTCGTTTACTTTCCGCAAGTTAATTATGCTTCCGCAATGCAAAAGCGTTTGAAAACTCTATTCCGTAATTTTATCCACCATTCTAAGTGGGGTGCCAATTTATCAACACAAGAAGGACAACCAATTGCTTATTTCAGTGAAAAATTAAATGATAGTAGTAAAACTTATTCGACTTATGACAAAAAATTCTACGCTATTGTTTAAGCATTGGACCATTGGCAATATTATCTTTTGCATAAAGAGTTCATTCTCTTTTCTGATCATGAGGCACTGAAGTATATCAACTCCCAACAGAAGCTAAGTGCCCGACATGATAAATGGGTTGAATTTCTTTAATCATTTACCTTTTCTATCAAGCATAAATATGGTGTTCGAAACAAGGTAGCTGATGCTTTAAGTCGAAGGCAATCATTGATGTCCACAATGCAAGTGAAAGTGCTGGGATTTGATGTTCTAAATGAATTATACAAAGATGATCCTTGTTTTGGATAGATTTGGAAAAATTCTGCTAGTAGCCCAACACGTGATTTTTTTATTCAAGATGGTTTTCTTTTCAAAAATAACTGTATTTGCATTCCCGTTTGTTCTTTAAGGGAAGCTATCATTTTGGAAGCTCATAGAGGAGGATTTGCTGGGCATTTTGGTAGAGACAAAACTCTTTCCCTTGTAGAAGATAATTTTTATTGGCCAAGAATGGAACGAGACGTGAGACGACATGTAGAACGATGTCGAACTTGCCACATTGCAAAAAGTCATTCTCAAAATACAGTATTATACACTCCACTTCCTGTTCCAGTTTCACCTTGGGAAGACGTGAGTTTAGATTTTGTGGTGGGGTTACCAAGAACTCAACGAAGCAAAGATTTAATTATGGTTGCGGTTGATCGATATTCAAAAATGGCTCATTTTGTGCCATGTTCTAAAACATTAGATGCTTCTTATGTGGCTGATTTATACTTCAGAGAGGTTTTGAAACTTCATGGTGTTCCAAAGACAATAACTTCAGATCGTGATACAAAGTTTACGGGTCACCTTTGGCATGCATTATGGAAGAAATTTGGAACTCATCTACAATTCAGCTCGTCCCATCATCCGCAAATAGACGGACAAACTGAAGTTGTTAATAGAAGTCCGGGAAATTTGTTTGAGAACCTTAGTTGGCAACAATCCTCACCAATGGGATCTGACCTTAACTCAAGTTGAGTTTGCTTACAATCGATCAACAAGTCAAACAACTGGAAGAGGTCCTTTTGATGTTGTATATGGTGAGAATCCTTTTAGTCCAGTAGACTTGGCTCCACTACGTGCTAGTCATCATTTAATGTGTCTCCTCTCTCACCTTGCATAGACGATGACAACAATAAGGACTCGAGGACGAGTTCTTTCCAACCCGAGGAGAATGACACAAAAAATCAACATTCTGAGACTATTTTTGATCCAACTTGGCAGAATAAACTACTTGATCTGGAAAGGTATTGGAGTCTGTTTTCTATCAAAATTTACGGCTCGTAAATATACATTTTATACAAGAAGTTATCCCATTTTTGGTCAGAGGTGGTCCAGTTGTCCAGAATGGAATATTTTCTAAGTAAAGCATTGTCAAATTTGAATTAAGGTTATTTTCGTTTGTTCTTATGATTTCCAATACTAGTTCATTGTATTAAAAAGTCCCTAAGAATGGTACCAAGCATATTTATCAGTTTCCTAAGTCTAGAAAGTAAAAGACTAGCATTTATTTCAAGTACATTGCATCTACCTATGGTAGAAGGGATGTTTCTAGCCAAGTCTCTATATAAAGACTATCTCACTTATGTAAAATATAACCTAAAGTTGGAATACAAATCAAATATTTCTTCGTGTTAAAAGAATATTGTTCTTCATACTTTTATCCCTTCGGTTGGGTTTCTTTGGGTGGCGATATTGCTCTTATCTCTAGGGTGGATTCCTTAGAGTGACGAGTATTTAACCCGATTCTACGTTTATCCATTGCTTCCGGTGTCATTTTAGTAATATGAAAAGTGCTTAAAAGTAATTGATAAAATGATATTCACAAATAGCGCTCCATTGTTTGGATAGAGACCGGACTTTATATGCCATACTCTGCAATTGTATGACACCTTAGGAGCTTTTACGATGAAGTTGCAGTCGTCGCCCAACCGAGTGGAACGATTCCACACCGAGTCGAGTTCACAAGCCATAGCGGTTTATCATGACCGTTCTTATAGACATAAATGTCATGTATCATATTAAAATTGTACCACTTTTCTAATACCACAAAAGTAAAATTATATATATATATATATATATATTATTTATGAGAAATATTTTTAAAATACAAAAGAAGTCAACTAAATAACAAAAAAATAAATTACTATAATTCACTTTTGAAGTGATATAGCATAAAACATCCACAATCTTGTAGCAATCCACTTTTTGAAATTATGAAAGTCTATAGGTAGTTAAGGAAATATATGACATAAAGTTACTTACGAAGTGACATTGGCCTTACGTACTTTAAATAGTAATTAGAGTCATATAAAGTTACTTTTTGATATAATGTCAAACATAACGATTTTCTATATAGTATGTGTAAATGAAGAAAAGACTTGATGTTCTTATTGATATGAGGAGTATAAATACAACTACAATTAAGGAGTAATTACAGCAAAAGAAAAGGCAATAAATAAACATATATGATTTGTTTCCTAACCTAAGAGATATGCACAGCTAGCTATAAACATGTTACATATATGGTTAGCATAAATTCTGATTTTGATTGACAGTTGGATCTTTATCCTTAACATGCCCCCGCAAGACGGACAATTCGGGAACAAGTCCGATCTTGGACAACATGGTATGGAATGGTGACTTAAGTAACGGTTTGGTGAGGACATCCGAAAGTTGATCATCAGCTGATATATGAGTGACCTGAAGTGTGCCTTTGTTGACTTGCTCTCTGACGAAGTGAAAATCAAGCGCCAGTGCTTCATACTAGAGTGGAACACTGGGTTGGCGGAATAGTGAGTGGCGCCCAAATTATCACAATAGATTGCAGGAGTTTGTGTTGATGAGAAACCAAGCTCGGATAGTAGGGATTTTAACCATAGCATTTCTGCAGTAGTGCCCGCAGCTGCTCGAAATTCCACTTCCGTGGTGGAGGGTGCTATGGATCTTTGTTTCTTAGAACTCCAAGAGATTTGATTGCGACCGAACTCGAAAATGTAACCTGTTGTCGAAAGAAAATTATATTTGTCTCTGTTGATAGCCCATCCGACTTGGCATCCACGTATGTGGTCCCCGCCAGCTCAACCATCCCGGTTGAGAGGCCTAAAAGGAAAAAGAACCGATTTCAGATAAAACGGCCGAGTAGAGCAACGAAGAGGACCGACCGAGTACGTATCAAATTTACTCCCGGGTCCGCTAAAGACCGGACCGGGCAGAACCGTCGGGGCCGACCCGATGACCAGGCCGAAAGGGCCGACCAGATACGAGATAAATATGCTACAAAATACAGTCATGACATGACCGACCAGAGCAGCGGGAGACCCGAGGGCCGACCCCAGTATCGGTCACAACGGATAAACATCGCCAAAAGCATGCGGAACAGACACACAAGACATGCGGGACAGGCACACAGGACAGCTAATGCAATCTGTCCTCCCTCTTCCCAAAGCAGTCCCCAAAGCCCGCCACGTGTAAAAGGCTCACTCTCCCTCTAACAAGTGTTTGGACGCATTTCCAGACATCCTCCAGCTGTCGCCCGCTGATTGGCCAAGACTTTCTATATATAGAGGGAATGTACAAAAATAAAGGACTTTTGGAAATTTGAGAGAAATAGATAAAAAGAGAGAGAGAGAAAACAAAAGAAGACATGTAAAAGAACAAGCAATTAATATAGACGAGCTAAAAGATCAGCTCGGCTGTATACTGGAATAATAAAATCTATTAAATCCAGCTATTTTATTCATTTATCTTTTTTATTGTTTTCTACGTATCTTCCACCACCTAGTCCAGGTCAGCACACGCCACGTTGATCAAATCAGTTATCAAAAAATTGGCGCTAGAAGAAGGGGCCCCCTCGCTGCCCATAGCTACATACGTTCTCACCGAAACCTTGACAAGATTGTTCCGATAGAGATGTCTCACGAAAGTTCCACGCACCACCAACCCGCTACGGAGGAAGAAAACCTCCTTAAGGTGGCAGAGTACTTTAAACACCCCGCGTTCATCCAGGGAATGAACGCCCTCATGGCGCGAGTCACTGAAGGCGGAATAATTCAGAAGCCCGAGGACCTGACGGAGGCCCAATCTCCGTCAGCCCGGCCAGCCACCCCTAGGCGGGATAAAAAAAGAACCGTCTCTCGAATTTTCGAAGAAGAGGCGGAAAGCCATGGTAAAAGCGCTCACCCTTCTCGGAAAAGTAGGCTTTCTCATCCCATATCGGTATTTGATCGACTGGGGACAGGGGGAGAACTGAAAAAATGACTCCGGCCCGGACCACTCAGAGTCGGGGCTGCAAAGAAGCAGAGCCTCCCCATCAATCACGAGTCCTGATGCAAACACTACCACAAGCTCCAGGCGACAACTCGAGCGAAATCGAGTTCCTAAAAAAACGCATTAGGGAGCTTGAGAATAAACAACGCCAGCCATCTCAAAATTCTGAATGGCTCAACAGCCAGGAGAGCCCCCTTGCCCCCTGTGTTTTGGCGGAGCCTCTCCCCGAGAAGTTTAAGGTCCCCCAAATTCCCCCATATAACGGGGAGACCGACCCCGATGCCCATCTTGGACACTACAACTCATGGACGGACCTACACGGGTCCTAGAATGCGTTCCGTTGCCGGATGTTTTCCCTGACTTTGGGGAAAATGGCTCAAAGGTGGTATCGCTCGTTACCCCACCACTCTATCTAGAAATGGGCTCAGCTCACTGCGGTATTTCGATCTCATTTTATGGGATCTCTAGTGTGCGCCGCCCCGCGGTCCTCCATCGCCTCCGTCATGTAGGGGCCAAATGAATCCCTCAAGGATTATATATCTCGTTTTAATAAGCGGATATTGGAAACGGAACCTATGTCTGATGACGCGTTGGCCATAATTGCTCAGGCCGGCCTCCTGAAAAATTCTTTTTTCCGTTGGATGGTGTGCCAGAACACCCCCCGCACGTACCAGGAATTCCTGGAGCGCGCCAGCTCCCACATCGCGGCCGTGGAAGCTATGCCGGCTCTAGTCTTAGTCATGCCCGCAAATCCGCCAGGATCGAACGAAAAGAAAGGAGACAGGCACGAATCCAGGGAAGCCCGCCAAGAACCCCAATGGGAGAATAAGGCGGCGGACTCCTCTATGCCACCCCAACAACCGGAAATTCCAAGGGGCAAAGGACCGAGCTCATAGCTAACTACGCCGAAATATATTCGGTAGGGGCCACGGCCGTATTCGACCAAATTAAAGACAAGGATTTGCTCCCAGCCCCCCGGCCGATCTATAAGGATCTGAAGGAAATGGATTAGACCCGCTTCTGTAAATATCATCAATCAACGGGTCACAAAACAGAGTAATGTCGAGACCTCGTCGCAGCCGTAATTATGGTGTGCGACGATACCGGGCTGAGGCAATTTATCCGGAACCCGCTCCGAACTCGTTAGGACCGATCTCCCCAGGAAATACTAACTGCAATGGGAACGGGGGCACTACGAAATGAAATGAATGACCGACTCCTCCGGCACTATAAGACCGAGCCTGACTCAGCACTATGAATGACCGACTCCTCCGGTACTATAAGACCGAGCCTGACTTGGCACTATGAATTATCGGCTCCTCCGGCACTATAAGACCGAGCATGACTCGGCACTATGAATGACCAGCTCCTACGGCACTATGAGACCGAGCCTGACTTGGCACTATGAATGACCGGCTCCTCCGGCACTATAAGACCGAGCCTGACTCGGCACTATGAATGACCGGCTCCTCCAGCACTATAAGACCGAGCCTGACTCGGCACTATGAATGACCGGCTCCTCCAGCACTATAAGACCGAGCCTGACTCGGCACTATGAATGACCGGATCCTCCGACACTATAAGACCGAGCCTGACTCGGCACTATGAATGACTGGATCCTCCGACACTACAAGACCAAGCCTGACTCGGCACTATGAATGACCGGCTCTTCCGGCACTATAAGACCAAGCCTGACTCGGCACTATGAATGACCGGCTCTTCCGGCACTATAAGACCGAGCCTGACTCGGCACTATGAATGACCGGCTCCTCCAGCACTATAAGACCGAGCCTGACTCGGCACTATGAATGACCGGATCCTCCGACACTATAAGACCGAGCCTGACTCGGCACTATGAATGACGGGCTCCTCCGGCACTACAAGACCGAGCCTGACTCGGCACTATGAATGACCGGCTCTTCCGGCACTATAAGACCGAGCCTGACTCGTCACTATGAATGACCGGATCCTCCGACACTATAAGACCAAGCCTGACTAGGCACTATGAATGACAAAGCAAAACAAGTAAACAGGTACTAAAAATAAAAGTTTATTCATTCGAAGAGTATTTTTACAAAGAACATCCAGAAAAAACTAAGGACAAGAAAAGACTGAGGCACGCAGGCCATACATAAGACAAATGCCTAAACACTCTCGGCTCCGCCACTCCATCCAGCCGCCTGGAAGGACTGCCCTTCGCCTTCACCGGGAGGGGCCGAGCCCAGACCTCCAGCAGCCTTGTCGGCCTCCGGCTCGTCAGCTTCCAGTGGCTCAACATGCAGGTCGGCCGCCCGAGATTCTATGTAGTCAAGGACCTCTTCAACTGTCTTCCCTTCCTTCATGAGATCCAATATCTCATAGCAGGTGGAGACATAGTTCAGGTTAATCAGCTCCTCGAACTCGGGCGTCTTCTTGAAAGCAGCTGCCCCTTCGGCAAGACCCTTGGCATAGCCCAAAGCCTCACATGTATCAACCTTTTCGGTCAGATGCTCGAGACGGGCCTTAGTCTCCTTTAAATAAGCATCATGCTCGTCCCGGATCGCCTCGCACTGCTTGTGCACCGCCTCGGCTGCCTCAGTCATTTCACGAGCCTTGCCCCTCCAGATATTGGCCTCGCAAGCCCGACTCTCCGTTGGAAGTAAAAACGCAGCGAAAGCGAAGTTTGGTAAAGTTGACAATCGCGTTTTACGCATTCACGAGCATAAGATCTATTTAGGTATGCTAATTAATTAATTACTAAGACTAATAAGCAATTTAAATATTATTTATTATTTATTAAATAAATATGTTGGTTATTAAAATATCCTAACCTTGATCTAAAGATCATAGGATATTACATTTGAAGAGAATTGGTTGCTTTCGTCTTGATCACCTTGTATTTCTACCTTTAGACCTTCAAGAGTATGATCCACCTTAACCCGGACGTTGTGTGGGCAACGAGCTACCGGATGTTGCTTGGACACTAATGGGATCGGCCAAAATATCTCTTGTATGTGGTCAACCAATTTTGTTTTTCTCTAGTATTTTATGAACACTCTTAGCAAATTAATGTGTTATCTAAATTGTAGAATTAAAGACGCAAGTCTAGATCTACAATTAAACACAAGAGGAAAAATTTGATCTCACAACCTCACCAAGACATGTAAAAATCGGCCTACCCCCATAAGTCCTATATATACGCTCTTGGACTACTACTAGGGATCTTAAGGAGGATTATGAAAGGACTCCCAATAAATTCATTTTACCTTATTAGGACTCTTCCTAATATAATGAATATATTAATATCAACTTAGTCCACTAAAAGGTTGATATTGCACTTACTACCAAAATCCCAAATTACGAAATTGGGCTCCTTATTAAATATATTATTTCCCGTATTTAAAATATCGGATGTCCATTAATTAATTATAAGCTACTGATAGCTTTACTTAATTAATATCTTATCCAAGAGATGTACCACTCGAACCTTATTATTATATCGGAATTAAATCCACCTGCATGGTTTAATATAATAATCATTATCGAGCTCCTCAAGGGGACATCATCAACCCGCACGAGTCGGGACATGATTTCTAGTAATAATAGTAATTGTCGTATAAATAATATTATTGCCCAAGATACGAGGCTTATTGAGTCGATCATTTTGACTATCACCCATGGTAAATCAAAGCAATAAGTATTATAAATACACAATTAAATATTATATACTTAGAATTAAGAAATAATAATTATCCGAGATTTACGTTCTTCTTACAGTCAGTACATAAGACACTATCTCACTCGATCCAGTTCAACATATGCAAATACGCTAATGTATGCTAATAGTCAAGACCAACTAATCTCAGGCATACATGATAAGTGTCAGTTTTATACACTTATCTGTGATTAGTATTGATATATTTCACCAATAATTATGAGCTAGTCTACTCGTTTTTGCTTTGAATTAATTAGTTTTTAATAATTTTATTTTTATCGGATGAAGATGTAAATTTAGTCTTAATCGGATTGAATTACTGATTTACTCAAGAAATAACATGTTTATAAAATATTCTGTTTATTGAATTTTTATGTATTCATGTTTTAGGGATTTCCGAGACGAGTTCGGCAGTCTTTCCGGATTCAAAATCAGAGTTATATATCAAAAGTTATCATCCGAATAAGATTTGGGGTGAAAACGCAAAGTCTAAGAAATTCTGGGCTGAAAATGAAGTCTGAAACTCCATAAGGGCGTAACATCATAAAGTTACGGGCGTAACTCACACAGCAACTAATGTGCAAAAGTCGTAGCCATGTTATGGCCGTAACTCCTCAATGTTACGACCGTAAGTCCTCATAGTTATGGCCGTAACTCCTCAAAGTTACGGCCGTTACTCTTGACAGATTTTTGATCATTTTTTAATCTTTTATACTTTTGGTCTATTATTGAGGGGATGGCTGGCCTTGATCCGATCTAATGTAATAATGCTGGAGTTTTGGAGCTATTAGATGACTTTAGGTGTATAAATAGACCCCTTAGATCCATCATTCATCATCATTCATCTTATTATTTTCTCATTTTGTAATACTTTTCCTTTGTATGAAGAACACACTTGTGTTCTTCAGAGTATATGTGGTTTAGCTTATGTTATTGAGGGAGTTTATTGCTTTTTTCTCCTTTATCTACTAAGGGAGTTAGGATCAATTCTTTCCCTTTTTCAACTATTAATGACCACTCAAGCTTGTAATATGTTGAATAAACCCTTCATGGGCTAAGTTATCCTTAGTTGGGATTATAAACAAGGTTTGTCATGTTATTTAAGCTTGTAAAAAGATCTATTATGGATTACTTATTATTGTGTGTGATTTTCATTGTTTTACCAATCTTTATTTATTTGGCCAATATATGATGATATTTATGGTCTTCATATGTTTCGAAAGAAAATATGTTTGATTAGATCAAATGATCTTCACTCTAAGTTGTTCTAGGGGATAGAAATATATCTCTAGACCTTATATGATTCTTTGAGTTATTTTCATAAAACCTAATGCTATGTATTGAAGGCAATCAACATAGAAATATAGTGGATTGATTCAATATATAAGGGGCGTTTTGACATTCGAAAGAGGAACCGTCTTTTTAAGGAAAATCGAATCTACACAATAAAATAAGTAAATTCATCTTATGATCTCCTATACATCTTCTATAACTAATGATGAACTAAGTTTGTAATCCCAACTATTTCATTTTACCCTTTTATTAATCTATTATTAGTGCAATCTTTCGTTTCCTTTAATTTTAGAACTATTATTACATTTTCCTTGCAATTGTTAAACCAAACTCTTAAATTGTGTGTTTCACTCATCTTAATCCCTATAACAAATAGATAAAGTGTATAATTCAATATATAACCTAACTTCCTTGTGGGATCGATAAACCGGACTCAAAAAGTCCACTTACTACTTGATACGATATCGTGCACTTGCGATAGTTACACAAAAGACGTGTCAATACACTACAACCTTTTATATAATTTGTCTAATAATTATATAGGTTGTGAACTATTATATTATTTTGTAAGGCACCGATAATGAGATCCTCCGTGTGACACCAACACACCACATTATCTACAATATAAAATAATTAGACATTTCATTTGCATAACCATAACGTGAATAAATATGCAAAACATGTGATTAAATGTAATTAATATTCTCATAGGTGGTTTTAGGGAAATTAGGTAATACAAGCATAAAGTATGTTTTGCAGTATACAATCATAGCAATCTCCCACTTATACTCAAAGCATGCTTTTAAGTATACTACTCTATTACATAGTCTCTCATTTCTCCCACTTATACTCAAAGCAATGCTGCCATACACCGTAATCCCATTTCTTCCACATGCCTTTCAAAACCTTTTGAGGGTAGGCCTTTCGTGAAAGGATCATCAAGATTATCTTCTGATGCAACCCTGGCTACAACTACATCTCCTTCCTTTGCATAGTGTCGTATGATGTGGAACTTGCAGTTGATATGTTTACTTGCCTTGTGGGCTCGTGGTTCCCTCGAATTTGCGACTGCACCAGTATTATCACAATAAAGTGTAATTCCCTTTGGCAAATCTGGAATCACATCCAAGTCCTGCAGGAAGTACTTGATCCACACCACCTCCTCGGCTGCCTCAAAGGCTGCCACGTACTCGGCTTCCATGATAGAGTACGAGATGCATTTCTGCTTAACCCGAAGTAGACTTGGACTTTTCTTTGTCCGGTTAAAAATTTGAGTCAGTGTAACTGTAATTCCCGAGATTTCTGATGTGTATTTGAACCTTGTGATATGTATTTGTTGCATTTTAATCTGAGTATTATTCTCCGTATTTCATGATCCCGTGTTGTTGAGCGTATGATTTCATGAATGTGTTCAAATTGTGATTTTTGCACTTGTAGCGCACGCTATCGACTAGGCGTAGCGTACGCTAATTTGGGTTTCGTACCGCACGCTATGTATGAACCTTAGCGCGTGCTATACGTAGTCAACTTGATTAAGATAGGGTGGTAGGTGAGATCAGCCGCAGATCTTGGTCGGGACATGTCGGGATGAACCTGGACGGATTTTGGAAAAAGCCGAGTCAACGCTGTTTAGCGCACGCTACTGGTATGAGGATAGCGCACGCTAAATGTTGAGTACAGCGAGGTCAGTTAGCTTCGTATGGCCATTAGCGCATGCTATATAAGTGGTAGCGTACACTAATTTATGAACTTAGCGCACGTAGAGGGGTGTTAGTGTACGCTAAGTCGAGACCAGGCAGAAACAGTAGAATGCAGGCCCGTTAGCGCACGCTATGGATATGGACTAGCGCGCGCTAATAACCATTTTCTATATATAGGACAACACCCTTTTTCATTTTTCAGATTTCATCACTTCCCAAACTCGATTTGAAACTTAGAGAGTTACTTTCTCTATCCTAAACCTCTCATATCATCATCCTAGCTCGAGTTTGAAGATTGTAGATCATTGGAGACTGGTGTTCAAGCTCTCGGTGTTGGATTTCTTCAAATTCCTCTTTGTTCTTCACTATTTTGAGGTAGGTGATTCTTCACCAACTGGAGTAGTATTCTTAAGGATGTTTTGGAACATGTTTTGAGATTATCTAGTCAGTTAAATTCATACGTAGTCGAACATCATGTTGTTAGAAGGATATTTTCGATGAAGAAAAATGAGTGAGGCGGTGCAAGATGCGACAATGGTTGACGTTGGTCAGAGATCACAACCCCCAGGGGATCCGCCGGATCCGGGGTCGCTGTGGGTGCAGAAGGTGACCGGGACAGGAGCTGGTGGGAGAGTAAGGCCGGAGGTTGCGATGGATGACGCCTTTGTGGCATCGAGGATGCGATTGGAGTTCCCCGACGGGGCAGAGGGGGAGCCGGTCGTTACTATTGAGCAGGAGGTACTAGAGGTGATGAATGGCTTATGGAAGAGTTGTATGATTGTGAAAGTTCTTGGTCGGAGTGTTTCTATTGCGGTACTATCTAAGAAGCTGAAAGAGATGTGGAAACCTAAAGGTGCGATGCACGTTATCGACCTACCACGACACCTTTTCATGGTGAGATTTGAAATTGAGGAAGAGTATATGGCGGCAGTAACAGGGGGACCATGGAGGGTGTTCGGAAGCTGTCTTCTGGTTCAAGCGTGGTCTCCGGATTTTGATCCTTTAACGGATGAGATTGTCACTACTCCGGTATGGGTGCGTTTGTCGAACATACCGGTGAACTTCTATCATAGGGCCATATTGATGGGGATCGCTGAAGGACTGGGAAACCCATTGAGAGTGGACATGACAACGTTAAACTTTGAAAGGGGTCGATTTGCTCGTGTTTGCGTGGCCGTAAATCTGAAGAATCCTTTAAAGGGGACGATTCAAGTGAATGGAGAAAGATACTTTGTGACGTATGAAGGTTTGACTAACATATGTCCAGTATGTGGAATATTTGGTCATACTGCAAGTACTTGTTCTCGCAAGAGGAAGGAGACACAAGGTTCAGAGAAAGTATCAGAAATGGTGGGGGTAGAAGACGAGGGGCGACAAGGGAGGAAAGAGTCAGAATCGACAATAATGAACGCCAGTGTGAACCCTCAGCTGGATCAGGGGTTCACGGTGGTCGGAAACCCTAATCGGAGATCCGTGCAACAGAAACAACGAGTAGTTTTTGCGGCGGGGGTTTCGCAAGGCAGTTCGAGAAAGAATCATGGGAGAAGTTTGCAAAAGAAAGAGATGGGGAATATTACGCTATCTAACCAATTTGGTAGTTTGGAGGAAGATATTACCATCCCGGTTGTTAGTGAAGATTCAAGTTTGGCCTTGGCAGATAAGGAAGATTTGAACATTGCGAAAGATAAGGAAAATTTGCACATTTCGAAAGATACTAAGATGGGAGAGACTGGAGGTCACACAAGGCCTGGGGTGGGGAGTGGGCATCGAGTGGAGGAGAGGGGAGTGTTTGTAACAGGACCAGATGGGAAGAAAATGGGCCTGTCAAGGAGAGGTGAATTTTCTGGACCAAAAATTAGAGCTAAGGGGAATAAGCCCATGAAAGGGCTGATTTTCGGTCCAACGCGAGAAGAGACTCATCGATCGGAATCAGGGAAACGCCTGAGAATTGAAATCGGTGCCTCAGGTCGTGACGGTGGAGTCTTTCAAATCGTAAACGGCAGAGATATATTGGCTACCTCCGTGGCACAAGAAGGCGTGGGGGTAACGGAGAATAGCGGCATAGATATGAATGGCGACAAAGCTACGGATGAGGTGGCGATGTCTGAGGATCCACCAAAAGAAGTGGTGGATGTCAGGGGTGCATAATATTTCGCCCCGGTAGTTCGATTTTACTGTCATAGTGTAATAATGAATTTCATTCTATGGAATTGCCGGGGGGCGAATAAACCTAATTTTCGGAGATCCATCCGTTATATCTTGAAGAAGTTTACTACGGATGTTCTTGCAGTATTTTAAACTCATGCCGGTGGTGACAGGGCAGGTCGTATCTGCCAAAGTTTGGGGTTTGACAAGTCATTTAGAGTCGATGCTGCTGGACACAGTGGAGGTCTATGGTTGTTGTGGCGTTCGGATGTTGGTGAAGTAGAAATTGTGAAATCTTCGGGTCAGTTTATATATGCAAGATTAGTAAAGGACCAGGAAGTTTTGAATCTAGTTGTTGTATATGCGGCTCCCTCTGTTAGCCGGAGAAATGGTTTATGGGCTCAACTTAGTGAGGTGATGTATGGTGTGTCGGGGCCGTTAGTTATTGGCGGGGACTTCAATACCATCGTGAGATTAGATGAGAGGACAGGAGGTAATGGTAGTCTTTCTCCTGATTCTTTAGCTTTTGGCGATTGGATTAACAACCACTTGCTGATTGATATGGGATTTAGTGGAAACAAATACACTTGGAAAAAGGGCAGAGTGCAGACCTCTTTTGTGGCGAAACGATTGGACAGGGTGTTAATTTGTACTCAAGCCCGCTTGAAATGGCAGGAAGCTATGGTTCGACATCTTCCGTTTCTTTCTTCAGATCATGCACCGCTGTATATTCAACTATCGCCGGAAAGTAGAAGCAACCCGCAGCGCCGCCCATTCCGTTTTGAAGCGGCTTGGCTGAGTCACAATGGCTTTAAAGAGATGTTAAGATCGTCTTGGCAGAGAGATATAACAACTCCAGAGGCTTTGTTACGATTACAGAGAACATTGAAGAGATGGAATAAGCAGGTGTTTGGCGATGTGCAGATCCGGAAAGAGAAACTAATGAATGATATTAAAATCATACAAGATTTCCTTGAGCATGGCCAAACTGATGTTTTGTTACGAAAGGAGGAAGAGCTAATCAAAGAATTTGATGTGGTTTTGGAACAAGAGGAGATGTTGTGGTTCCAAAAGTCTAGAGAGAAATGGATAGCCTTGGGAGAAAGAAACACTTCCTTCTTTCACACATCTACTGTTATCCGAAGGCGAAGAAACAGGATTGATATGCTAAAGAAGGATGATGGGAGCTGGGTGACCGAGAAAGAAGAGTTGGAAAAACTGGCGACAGATTACTATCAGAGACTTTACTCCTTGGAGGATGTTGAACCAGTCGTAGAGAGCCTACCAAGAGAAGGTTTTATACGGCTGCAAGAGGAGGACACTCGTATGCTCAATAAGCCTTTTTTGAGATCAGAGATAGGTACGGCGGTAAGGCATATGGGTAAGTATAAGGCTCCGGGACCCGATGGTTTTCAGCCTGTCTTCTACCAAGAATGCTGGGAGGTGGTTGGTGACTCGGTGTTGAAATTTGCATTGGAGTTTTTTGAGTCAGGCACTCTCCCACCAACCACGAATGATGCTCTTATTGTTTTGATAGCGAAGGTGGCGAAACCGGAACGTATCACACAATTTCGACCAATTAGCTTGTGTAACGTTTTATTCAAGATTATTACCAAGACTTTGGTTGGGTGTCTGAAGGAGTAATGACCAAGCTTGTGGGGCCAGCTCAGTCAAGTTTTATTCCGGGTCGATTAAGCATGGATAACATTGTGGTGGTGCAGGAAGCAGTGCATTCCATGCGGCGTAAGAAAGGGCGGAAAGGTTGGATGCTTCTAAAACTTGATCTCGAGAAAGCATATGACAGGATTCGGTGGGACTTTCTAGAGGATACACTTCGAGAAGCTGGTTTGGGAGAGGCTTGGACGAGGTGGATAATGCAATGTGTGACAGGTCCTTCAATGAGCTTGTTGTGGAATGGGGAAAGAACAGAAGCATTTCAGCCAAAGAGGGGGCTGAGACAAGGAGACCCATTATCTCCATATCTCTTTGTCTTGTGCATGGAAAGGTTATGTCATATGATAGACAGGTCAATAATGGAGAAGCAGTGGAAACCGATTAGTCTTTCCCGGGGGGACCTAAACTATCATATATTTGTTTTGCCGATGATCTCATACTCTTCGCGGAAGCATCTGTGTCGCAAATTGGAATTATACGGAATATCTTGGAACGGTTTTGTAATGCCTCTGGTCAGAAGGTGAGTTTGGAGAAGTCGAAAATCTTCTTCTCTGAAAATGTGTCACGTGAGGCTGCTAGAGTGATTAGTGATGCTAGTGGCATTAAAGCCACTCGGGAACTAGGCAAATACCTTGGGATGCCAGTTCTTCAAAAGAGAGTAAACAAAGATACATTTGGAGAGATTTTGGAAAGAATGTCATCAAGATTGGCGGGATGGAAAGGAAGAGTGTTGAGTCTTGCAGGTCGGGTGACTCTCACTAAGGCGGTTCTTACATCCATTCCGGTGCACACTATGAGCTCGATCTGTTTGCCTAAATCAACACTAGATAAAATGGATCAAGTGGCGAGAACTTTCTTATGGGGAGATAAGATTCACACAGTGGCTTGGGATCGCATTACATTGCCAAAATCGGAAGGGGGCCTTGGAATTAGACGGGCACAGGAGATGAATCAAGCCCTAATAGCAAAGATGGGATGGAGATTACTTCATAATCAAGACAGTTTATGGGCACGCTTGCTAAGAAAGAAGTACAGGGTTGGGGATTCTCATGATCAGGCATGGCTTGTAGTAAAGAGTGGTTGTTCATCGACTTGGAGAGGTATTCTGACAGGATTTCGGGAATTATTTGTCGTGGGAGAAGTTGGGTGCTTGGTGATGGAAGTCAGATCCGGTTTTGGTCGGACAAGTGGCTGTTTAATAATCGCATAGCTGATGAAGTGGTAGGCGAGTTACCTGTGGGATATGACACATTGTTAGCTCGTGATTTATGGAGAGAGGGTGTAGGATGGGACATGAGCCGGATTGAGCCCTTTGTTTCTGAGAAAACGAGACTTGAACTCTTGTCCACGGTACTTGACAACGTCACGGGTGCTCGGGACCGACTTTCTTGGGCTGAGAGTGCTGATGGGGATTTTTCAGTCAAGACGGCATATGCGATGTTAACAAAGGACAATTCGCCAAAACCGGATATGGCAAAGTTTTATGGTAGAGTTTGGAAAGTAGTGGTGCCCGAAAGAATCAGAATCTTCATTTGGATGGTTGGGAATCAAGTGCTTCTAACAAACGCAGAATGACACCGTCGACATCTCGGTTCCACGGACCTTTGCCAAGTCTGCAAAAGTGGCGCTGAAACAACCATGCATATACTTAGAGATTGCCAAGCAATGGCTGGTGTTTGGAATCGGATGGTTCCTCCCAGGAAGAGACACTTGTTCTTTACTCAATCTCTCTTCGAATGGCTTTATAGTAATTTATGTGACGAGACATGGCTATTTGAGAGTTGTTGGTCAACGGTTTTTTCAGTGGCAATTTGGTGGGGTTGGAAATGGAGGTGTTATAATGTGTTTGGGAATAATCGGAAGTGCCGCGATCGAATACGATTTATTAAGGAGTTGGCTAAAGAAGTCACGGTGGCACATGTGAACTATGCCGCGAACCTGTCCAGTGGGCCGCGAATCGAGCGATTGATAGGGTGGAATAAACCACCAACCAGATGGTTTAAATTGAACACGGATGGAGCGTCTTGGAGACGGCGGGGGGTGTGTTAAGGGATGAACATGGTGATTGGTGTGGCGGGTTCTCTCTTAACATTGGCAGATGCACGGCTCTATTAGCGGAATTATGGGGGGTGTATTATGGTCTATTTATCGCTTGGGAGAACCGAGTTACTCGGTTGGATTTAGAGGTGGACTCGCAATTGGTTGTTGGTTTTCTTAAGACAGGGATTGTAACACCCCCAGATTTAACCGGAAATATTACAGCGCCGTGGGCCCCGATATGGAACCCACAAGGCTAAAAGAAATTTTCACAAATATTTACAAATGCCCAAGAGGCCAACGACGGTACTATCTGTAAAAATTCACAAAGACTTATAAAAATCCATTTATCAAAAACCGTCGGAAAAACTCATTTGAAATCACAAGGCCAAACGGCCGAAACTCAAAAGTTTAGAAAATGGTTTCCAAAGTAACCTCAGTTACCAGATACCAAAAGAGCGTTTCAAAATACTCACGCAGCGGAAAAAGACCAACCAAAAAGATACTCTAGCAGCGGAATACAAGAACCAATCAAGAAACTCAATGCACAAGACATGTCCTAGCCAGTATGCTCCGGGAAGCTCATCTCTTCACGACCGCTACAAGCTCGATACTCCAAGAACCTAAAAAGAAATCCCACGACGGGGTCAGCCATAATATCCAACAATGATAACTGTCACATTACATTAATAATTACATACCAATGAGAATACAACATAAGAATACGACCAACGTAATCTTACCGCCATAACTTTGCTTACTCAACTAATTCCCATCAGAATAACCATTATCACATTTCACATCCTGTACTCGATTAACCAATAAACTCGAACATAATATCTGTATTGTACCTCAAAGATAAGTATCAAGGAAATACGGAACAATACTCAAGATTCTTAAACTGTCATAACCAACTCACGATATGGAAATATATCAGTTCTGACCAATACGATCCCTCAAATAACATCATCAAATCCCAAGGCGATAACCGATTGTCCATCAAATACAAATACCAAAAGAAATATAGAACATACCTCGAGATGCGAAATACCATTACCATCACGTCAGTCTAATCCGAGATCAGATCAAAACAACATACGGACATGGTCCTAACACAAGACCTACAAATGCATACTCATATGACAACGTCAATATGATCACAACAATAACGACAATGTATACTTATGGCAAACCCATAACATACATATGCACAATAACAACAACATATGGTAATCCAACGATCCAGCGCACACAGCTATAGATTCCCATGATGATCCCGTCGGACCAACGCATGGTGGCATTACCTGTCCAGCGATCCAGCGCACACAGCTATAGATTCCCATGATGATCCCGTCGGACCAACGCATGGTGGACATATGACAACAATGCACAACTGCACAGAACAACAGTGCACAATACACGACAACAACAATGCACAAATGCATGACAACAACGATACACGAATGTATCACGACATGATCGACACAAATGACAGAAATGATTAAAATACTTGCTCCGAGTCCTTCGAGAGCAATCTCGATATCTAAACCATCACCAACCATTATTCTGAATATTCACCGATCCAAAACATCACGGACGGTAGATAATTCACGCTTTGTCAATACCATGATGTATCCTCGATAACAAGTATACCAACGACAATTGTAAATCATATACATTATGATTTAAATTCCCAAAACTCGAATACAACCTATAATTCCAAATCTCCTGTGATTACGATTATAAACATTGCTATACGAATTATAAACGAATGAAACTGAAACCATTCATTAATTATTATAAACTGAGCAAGTAATAACTTGCCTCGATACCGATACGATGATGATGAAGCCGCTACCAGTCACAATGCCTTCATCTATGGGCTCCTCGGTCCCGACCAAAGCAATTCACGAACATACTCGAACATGACCGCAACATACGATTATACTCACCGATCAATAATCTCAACCTATTGAAATAATCGATTAACATACAATCCGATAACAATCAATAACCGACATAGCCAACCAATCAAACTCAACGGCTCAACAATACCTCGATCATACACAAAACCAAACAATACAACTCAAACCAATCAAACACGAATTCAAGACAACACTATGATTCCACATTCAATCTTAAATACTTACAAGTTTCCTCCTTGTATATTCGCAATAAAACCAATTACCGATTATCATCATCAATCCGTACAATCCAATTAATTATAGATAATCATATTCCAAGAGTTCCACAACTTATTCCGAAATCACATTCAAAGTCCCCAAACGGCATAATCCGATGTGTTCTAACATCTAAACAATCCTTATTCACAATTCAAGGTGTATGCAATCATGTTCTTCAACATATACACTTCTCATAACATCATGGATTACAACAAACTATCAAGAACATCGAGATTACTACGATTCCATAATCATAACGACACAATCAAGGTATTTGATCATCAATTCATTATCTTCCCTTAACAAAATTCCCATAATGACCAAGAATAATCACAACACTATCAATTCCATCACCATTCATACGAAAACATGTAGAATTTCCCAAGTTCTACTCATTGAGGCATTTCATCGAACACTTTGAAGGCATAATCCAAATCAATCATTTTAACGAAGAAATACTCGAATTTGTTCCACAAAACTTCAAGGATAATGTATAATCTCAAGAATACAACAAGGTTCCATCAATAATCGAGTTAAAAGCGAATCCATTCGGCCAAATCATCAAGAAACTCCAAAACTATCCAAAACCAAGTGTTTAGGTGTTCTTACCTTCGATCCGGATGGAAGATGATGTTAATCCATGATTCCAACTTCCAAAACATGTTGCTACATGATGTTATTACTCAAATCCATCAACTTTGCTGAAGAAATCGCGAGAGGAACGAAGAAAAATGAAAAATGACAAGGGTGACTCGGTCCAGGCCTTTTATAGGCCGAGACCTGCCGGCCAGTTACGTACGTAACCGGCGGGTCCTTACGTACGTAGCCGGACGCGCCTAACCTTCATCCATTTCGCTCGGCGGCCTTACGTACGTAATCGGAAGGCGCTACGTGTAACACCCCAAGTTATTCGGGGTATATTACGGTAGCCGTGAGCCCCGCCGTGGGACCCACAAGGCTAAACATACGCGGAACTATAAACTTGACCGATAAGGTCTACATACAATAGAAAGAAAGACGATACAAATGGTATTCAAACCATAAACAATGAAACCATATACATCCGCACAAATCAATACCTCGGCAACACAGTAGGAACATCAAGAAGCGAAATACAATACTCGAGTATTTAAAAATCCATTCCATTACAACAACACCGAATGGAGGAAACCAAAAGAGATAACCGAGACAAGACACGGTATCACACTTGCCCATCATCTTCATGCCGACCCGGTACCGTCATCCGCTCTCCTGGAACACGAAATACATGAAACGTATTTCCCCCATAAAGGGGTTAGCCGTCGAATAGCTAGTGCAAGTATAACAATATGAAACATAATACTTCTCGACAATAAAGTAAATGTAATCCGTCAATTCATCAATATCCGTCAATTCATCAATTTAAGACTAGTATTCAGGAATAACTAAATCTCATAGCATCTCATCAATACATATATGAATACCGTGGAACCGCACCAGAGGCTACGGAACCCTCAGAGGACCCGTCGGTCCGTCCCGGAGTGGTTAATTCATATTATCCATGGAATCGCACCAGAGGCTACGAAACCCTCAGAGGACCCGTCGGTCCGTCCCGGAGTGGATATAAATAAGCATGCCAACATTATTTCATATGAATGCCGTAGAAACGGTTCGTTCATATCAACCATGGAATCGCACCAGAGGCTACGAAACCCTCAGAGGACCATAGGCCGGAGTGGCTAGAAATAATCATATCATCAATATTTCATACTTTCAAAGTCGAGAACGTACAATCATAAATGTATACTTGCCTTAATAAACGTTATCGAAGATCCCGAAGAACACGGTTCGACCGGGAAGTTTGAACCACGAGGAAGACAACGAACGGAAGGGTTTCAACTCGAGTTCTTCACAAGAATTCGACCCTAACAACATAAATTCAATAAATCATCGATCATACGAGGAAGAATAATCGTAGAACGCCCGAAAACCCCTCTATGACATTTTACCGGACACCTTCAAGGCGTCGGTCAAGAACTCGACCAAAACAACGAATCGATACGATCCAACCATGGGATAACAAGGGAAATGATACAATACATCTAAATAATCATCAATCCTTCACAATCCTAAGTTAAATCGGATTAAACGGACGAAATCGAACAAAATACCCAAAATCCCCAAAATTAGATTTCTAGAAAATCGACTGATTCGCTCGATCAAAGGATGTTATCGGACGAATGATTGATGATATAACCCAAGGAACTCCATGGATATGTTGCTAAACAACATGGCTTCAAGCTTAGAATACGCCTACTACGGAAGAGGAGAAGAAGAAGGTGAAAAATGGCAAGAAAAGCGTCTGCGGGGGCCTTTTATAGGGGGTTATGCTGCCGGACACGGCCCGTGCCGACCGGCACGCGGTCGTGTCGCCTGGCAACCGGCGAGGACTCGACCGTGTCCGGCTTGACACGGTCGCGGCGCGGAGGGCCTTCCGATGCTGACCCGTCCGACGGCGACTTCGGCATGACTCGGCCGTGCGGGCGACACGGTCGGGCGTGCTCGGCAGACGTTCGGGTTTATCCGGAAGAGTATGCAGCGCGGGCCGTGTCGGATGACACGGCCGAGTCTGGTCGGCGAAACTCCGGCATTTCCGGACGAGTACGGCACGGGCCGTGTCGGACGACACGGCCGAGTTCGCCAGCGTGATCGCCAATAACGGCGGGTGAGTTAAAACGACCATAACTCTCTCGTCCGGACTCCGATTGACTCACCGTTTGAACCATTGGAAAGCTAACTCGATGCTCTATAATATTGCAAAGATTCAGAATTTTTGGAGTTACCAAAAATTAATGGTGATCTAACAAAGTCGAACTCCCACGTGAAAAAGTCGATTAAGGACACGGAATTCAACAGAACGATACCGAAACGAACTCGGATGACAAAAAGTGTAGAATCAATCATTCTCAGGATGACGAAACGGTCCCAAGCAAGTCGTCAAAATAGACTTCCGCCAAAAATAGAAAATTTCCGGGGATAAAAATAACGGGTATTACATTACGTACGTAACGGGCACTTACGGCCGTAACCGGACACAGCTTTACGTACGTTATCAGCCAGTCCTTACGCCCAGCGAGTCACTGCCGACTGTGATCGGCCACCCCTGCGAGTCACTGCCGACCATGCTCGGCCATTCCAACGAATCACGACCGGTCATGCTCGGCCATCCAGGTCATCTCGGCCACGACTCGGCCAGCCGCCCCGTAACGTACGTAACACTTATTCCGTTGCGTACGTAATACGTACGTTGACTTGCTACAGTATTATACTCGTATTACGTACGTAATACACCCTGTATAACGTACGTAACTCCATCCGTTGACTCACCTGTCCACATCTGCGCCGAAAGCCACCGACACCGGGCCCCAACTGTCCGATTCTTCTTGTTACGTACGTAATGTCTCGGCCATAACGTACGTAACTCTTGTGATTTAGCGTACGTAAGTCTTCAACATTAGCGTACGCTAAGTATTCTATACTTAGCCAATTTCAATCTATTCTGCTTTGTCTCGACATACCGAAAACACATATACACTTCGAATACATATCTTGAATCGATAACATCCTTATACGATATACTCTATATCGAAAGTACGATAACCTGATACACAATATCCTCAAATGCAACTGTCGACCAGATACGACAATTATACCGATAGTGACATCTCAGTCCTTTATTTATTTATTTTATCCATAGTGTACAGATTCCACGTATGCAATATAACTCGGATAAAATAATATCAAACAACAATGATATAAATTAGGATATTACATACTACACCACTTAAAATAAGTTTCGTCCTCGAAACTTGAAATCCGTCATAAAAGAAACAAACTGTTCAACTAAAATATCCCAAAACCCTCACGACAACGATCAATCATTACCATTACTGAATAATCAAAAGAGTACACTTACAAATACGCAGGTCGACGATCTCTGAGATACTAGCAAGCGATCTCACCGCGGTCCCAATACGCTTACAATCACAATTCCTTGAGTCTCAACAAAATTTTATCATCGTCAGATGAAATAATCTATCCGTGACAAATCCTGTTTGCCTGATCGCATGATCAAGTTCCAATTCCGATAAGACGAATAATATCCGATATATCTGCTAAACAACTGTCCAAAATAATGGCAACCAATCTCGAAACATCGACACAAAATTCGAACACTTATACGATCATCAACAATGATCAACCAACAAATTAACTGAGAATACCATCGACATGATCAACTCCAATATGACCAACCAGAGCTCAAAGCACAATCGAGTATATCATCAACATGATAAACTCTAATATGACCAACGAAGGAGCAATAATAATCAGGAATACCCTCACACGGTAAATTCCAACACGATACACACAGAACCATAGAGACATATATACGGACGAATAAAGCTCTCAAAACGACACACCAATCACATACCGTGGATCTCAATAAACATACTCGACTGGTGAGCATACTCCTCGGCATACGAACAACCAATCAAGTCGACGAAAATAACCAATCATACCTGGAGTGGAAACGACCGCTCGACATCTAAAACAACCAACATGGGGTCACCATCCCCAAATCTACAAAAGAAATCATTCAAAATCATTATGGTAAAGTCACAATATTACCATACCAATGGAATCACATAGCACATATGCCCCAGTTTCACAAAATCCAAAGTTCCAAAATTATATTATATGCATGATTCTACAAGACACGACATATTTCCTTTATCCGATAAATCAATTGATCATCCTTGCATAACCAAACGACCATACCAAAGTTCGGATCCCTATTCATCGCACCATAGGAATGTCATAACCAGTTCGTGAGTCACACTCACAACTTCACCATGATATGGAATATACACTAAATGCGTATGGTTATCAATCACATTTTCAAAACTAGTTTGAAATCATATAGTCTTGTCAAAAGACAAATTTTCGAAAATTCTTTCAAAATTTTGAAAACTCAAAACATAAATTTTCGTAAGACCACAAAATCAATTTTCGAACCAACCGGCTCGCTCGTGTCAAGTTCTCGATGAAAATTCTTTTCAAATACACACGATTAAATAAAATGGGATTTTTGCAAATGCTTGACCATATCCATACTCCTATATACCAATCCAGCTCGTCACCAAATTCACTGATATTCCATCGGAAAACCACACGATGAAATTCCAAAATCTCAATATATAGTCTCTGATAAAAAGTCCTCCTCCACCTACTACTCGCAACGTCAATCTTTAATCCATCCTGGGTCACCTCAAATATGATATGACAAAACGTTGAAACAATTCAACAAATCAAACACAGCGAAAGACTTCCCGAGAATTTCCATTTGAACCAATAAATCAAAACCCCAAAAGGTAGTGATAAGGAAGATAAACAATTGATAACGTGTTTTACAAATCTCGGGAGTTTTAGAAAACAGGAAAGTCTTTTGAAACATTAGGGTCTCAGCCCGTATCTCATTCCACATTACAAGAAGTTTAAAAAAAAAGAAAACTCATTTCGGACCCCAAGTCCTGAGTTATAAAACCATTTCAAAATCGATTGGGTCTCGGCCCAAAATCATTTTCCGTAAAACATCAGTGAGACATTCATTTTGAAAAGTATCATTTTCAAATGCTCAAAAGCAGTTTCATGTATCACAAAATGATCAATCATGACTACATGTTTTTCTCAACCATCCACAACCTTCTCCCAAATGCACAATTCTGTTCCAAAATCTACTCATCATACTGATTTCCAAAATCATAGTTTCTCAAGATCATCAATCCTGTCCCAAATCTGTCATCTCATCAGTATTCTGATAACGCATGATATCCGTGAATCTCAAAACATATCAACTTAGAACGGCAATAAATCTCAATTAAATTCAAAAATCCAAATACTTACAGATCGTGAAGCCGACGATTCCCCGTGATACTGGCACATGTCTCGACTCTAGAAAATACTCGACATGGATATTTTCAAAACACACGTTTGCCAAATCAGTTCGACTCAAGAACACAATACATCTCATTCCAGAGAATCTCGTTAATACCATTTGGAAACGTTATAACAAGCCCAGTACGATACTGGCAAATCCGATAACGCACAAGCCTGAGTGAACAACAAAGACTCACGGCTCTAATATTTGTCAATCGACAACTCGAATGACGCAACAAAAACACGACCCAACTCGACCCAAATGCCTAGGTTTTCTCAACCTAAGCTCTGATACCATATTCTGTAACACCCCCAGATTTAACCGGAAATATTACAGCGCCATGGGCCCCGATATGGAACCCACAAGGCTAAAAGAAATTTTCACAAATATTTACAAATGCCCAAGAGGCCAACGACGGTACTATCTGTAAAAATTCACAAAGACTTATAAAAATCTATTTATCAAAAACCGTCGGAAAAACTCATTTGAAATCACAAGGCCAAACGGCCGAAACTCAAAAGTTTAGAAAATGGTTTCCAAAGTAACCTCAGTTACCAGATACCAAAAGAGCGTTTCAAAATACTCACGCAGCGTAAAAAGACCAAACAAAAATATACACTATCAGCGCAATACAAGAAACAATCAAGAAACTCAATGCACAAGACATGTCCTAGCCAGTATGCTCCGGGAAGCTCATCTCTTCACGACCGCTACAAGCTTGATACTCCAAGAACCTAAAAAGAAATCCCACGACGGGGTCAGCCATAATATCCAACAATGATAACCGTCACATTACATTAATAATTACATACCAATGAGAATACAACATAAGAATACGACCAACGTAATCTTACCGCCATAACTTTGCTTACTCAACTAATTCCCATCAGAATAACCATTATCACATTTCACATCCTGTACTCGATTAACCAATAAACTCGAACATAATATTTGTATTGTACCTCAAAGATAAGTATCAAGGAAATACGGAACAATACTCAAGATTCTTAAACTGTCATAACCAACTCACGATATGGAAATATATCAGTTCTGACCAATACGATCCCTCAAATAACATCATCAAAACCCAAGGCGATAACCGATTGTCCATCAAAGACAAATACCAAAAGAAATATAGAACATACCTCGAGATGCGAAATACCATTACCATCACGTCAGTCTAATCCGAGATCAGATCAACACAACATACGGACATGGTCCTAACACAAGACCTACAAATGCATACTCATATGACAACGTCAATATGATCACAACAATAACGACAATGTATACTTATGGCAAACCCATAACATACATATGCACAATAACAACAACATATGGTAATCCAACGATCCAGCGCACACAGCTATAGATTCCCATGATGATCCCGTCGGACCAACGCATGGTGGCATTACCTGTCCAGCGATCCAGCGCACACAGCTATAGATTCCCATGATGATCCCGTCGGACCAACGCATGGTGGACATATGACAACAATGCACAACTGCACAGAACAACAGTGCACAATACACGACAACAACAATGCACAAATGCATGACAACAACGATACACGAATGTATCACGACATGATCGACACAAATGACAGAAATGATTAAAATACTTGCTCCGAGTCCTTCGAGAGCAATCTCGATATCTAAACCATCACCAACCATTATTCTGAATATTCACCGATCCAAAACATCACGGACGGTAGATAATTCACGCTTTGTCAATACCATGATGTATCCTCGATAACAAGTATACCAACGACAATTTTAAATCATATACATTATGATTTAAATTCCCAAAACTCGCATACAACCTATAATTCCAAATCTCCTGTGATTACGATTATAAACATTGCTATACGAATTATAAACGAATGAAACTGAAACCATTCATTAATTATTATAAACTGAGCAAGTAATAACTTGCCTCGATACCGATACGATGATGATGAAGCCGCTACCAGTCACAATGCCTTCATCTACGGGCTCCTCGGTCCCGACCAAAGCAATTCACGAACATACTCGAACATGACCGCAACATACGATTATACTCACCGATCAATAATCTCAACCTATTGAAATAATCGATTAACATACAATCCGATAACAATCAATAACCGACATAGCCAACCAATCAAACTCAACGGCTCAACAATACCTCGATCATACACAAAACCAAACAATACAACTCAAACCAATCAAACACGAATTCAAGACAACACTATGATTCCACATTCAATCTTAAATACTTACAAGTTTCCTCCTTGTATATTCGCAATAAAACCAATTACCGATTATCATAATCAATCCGTACAATCCAATTAATTATAGATAATCATATTCCAAGAGTTCCACAACTTATTCCGAAATCACATTCAAAGTCCCCAAACGGCATAATCCGATGTGTTCTAACATCTAAACAATCCTTATTCACAATTCAAGGTGTATGCAATCATGTTCTTCAACATATACACTTCTCATAACATCATGGATTACAACAAACTATCAAGAACATCGAGATTACTACGATTCCATAATCATAACGACACAATCAAGGTATTTGATCATCAATTCATTATCTTCCCTTAACAAAATTCCCATAATGACCAAGAATAATCACAACACTATCAATTCCATCACCATTCATACGAAAACATGTAGAATTTCCCAAGTTCTACTCATTGAGGCATTTCATCGAACACTTTGAAGGCATAATCCAAATCAATCATTTTAACGAAGAAATACTCGAATTTGTTCCACAAAACTTCAAGGATAATGTATAATCTCAAGAATACAACAAGGTTCCATCAATAATCTGAGTTAAAACGAATCCATTCGGCCAAATCATCAAGAAACTCCAAAAATATCCAAAACCAAGTGTTTAGGTGTTCTTACCTTCGATCCGGATGGAAGATGATGTTAATCCATGATTCCAACTTTCAAAACATGTTGCTACATGATGTTATTACTCAAATCCATCAACTTTGCTGAAGAAATCGCGAGAGGAACGAAGAAAAATGAAAAATGACAAGGGTGACTCGGTCCAGGCCTTTTATAGGCCGAGACCTGCCGGCCAGTTACGTACGTAACCGGCGGGTCCTTACGTACGTAGCCGGACGCGGCCTAACCTTGTCCCATTTCGCTCGGCGGCCTTACGCACGTAATCGGAAGCCGCTACGTACGTAACGGGCACTTATGGCGTAACGGACCTGACTTTACGTACGTTATCAGCCAGTCCTTACGCCCAGCGAGTCACTGCCGACTGTGATCGGCCACCCCTGCGAGTCACTGCCGACCATGCTCGGCCATTCCAACGAATCACGACCGGTCATGCTCGGCCATCCAGGTCATCTCGGCCACGACTCGGCCAGCCGCCCCGTAACGTACGTAACACTTATTCCGTTGCGTACGTAATACGTACGTTGACTTGCTACAGTATTATACTCGTATTACGTCGTAATACACCTGTATAACGTCGTAACTCCATCCGTTGACTCACTGTCCACATCTGCGCCGAAAGCCGCCGACAGGGCCCCAAATCGTCCGATTCCTCTTGTTACGTACGTAATGTCTCGCCATAACGTACGTAACTCTTGTGATTTAGCGTCGTAAGTCTTCAACATTAGCGTCGCTAAGTATTCTATACTTAGCCAATTTCAATCATTCACTTTGTCTCGACATACCGAAAACACATATACACTTACTGAATACATATACTGAATCCAATAACATCCTTATACGATATACTCTATATCGAAAGTACGATAACCTGATACACAATATCCTCAAATGCAACTGTCGACCAGATACGACAATTATACCGATAGTGACATCTCAGTCCTTTATTTATTTATTTTATCCATAGTGTACAGATTCCACGCTGTACAATATAACTCGGATAAAATAATATCAAACAACAGCAGTAGAAATTCCGGATATTACAGGGATCAATGATACGCATCCGCTGTCCTTCCTGGTACGTTTGTGCCATGGCTTCATTTCGAGGGACTAGATAGTCCGGATATCTCACGTGTATAGGGAGGCTAACCGTCTAGCTGATGGGTTAGCGAACTATGCGTTTACCTTACCGCTTGGTTTTCATTCTTTTAATGTTGTTCCGCTTGTTGTTGATTCGCTTTTAAGCGATGATGTTATTGGGTCTGCGCGCCCAAGACTTATTCGTGTGTAAGTTTTTATTTCTTTTAATAAATGGGAGACAAGTCTCCCGTCTTCTACCAAAAAAAAAGAAGGATATTTTCGATGTTTCAGTACTTTTTCATCGTATAAACCATTAAACCTTTTAGTGTTTGAACTCCTAAGCACATTCATGTAGCTACAAAACCGATTATGGCCAGTTTATGGAGATTATCAAGTTCTTATGTATTTCATAATGGAATTACACGTATTGGGGCATTGAATGGATTGAACTTAGGATATTTTCTTGAAGATGAAGATGATGTATCAAGTGAATTTAGTAAACAAGTTCTTGCGGTGTTCTACGGAGTAATTTTGATATGTTGTTGGTTCGGATAAGTGAAGAACATGACTAGAATCATTGTAAGAAGAACTATCCTGTGATGTATTGAAGAATCCGACCGTAGGATACTTTGATCTTAGGTAGGATAATACGTGTTTTTGTCGGGTTAGTATCCTAATGTTGATTCAAATCCATATTGATATAGGGCAGCGTAGTAATCTCATATGTTTGAGTATGGCAAGCTCTTTTTGATGTTCTTGATGATATAACCGATTATCCGGAACCGTTAGTTATACCGGTATTATTATTCATTGAAGGTTCGGGGTTTGGTGGATTGATCGAATGAGAGTTCTTCGAGCTGGTTGAAGATTTCTTCTTCGTAGTAACAACCCTTACCGCCATTCTAAGGCAAGTATCGTATTTAAAACTTGTTGATAATGCATTGTTGATCTTGTGTACGATTTATTCGTGTTGTTGAACATGAGATTAATTTCTTTGAGTTGTCATGATATTTGTTATTGGTTCCTTGATTGTTCACATCGATGAACGTGTTGATTTGCATATGTGTATGCATAATTGTAATGTTTATGTTGTAAATGATCTGAGGGGATCATGAGGATCTATGGTGAGGGCGCTGAATCGGATGTCCACCATGCGTTGGTCCGACGGGATCATCATGGGGATCTATGCTGAGGGCGCTGGATCGTTGGACGGGTTTTCTACCATGCGTTGGTCCGACGGGATCATCATGGGGATCTATACCGAGGGCGCTGGATCGTTGGATTACCCTGTATTGTGTTGATGGAATCGTGAGGATTCACATCGTTGGATTCCGATGACGGAAGTCCGTTTTGTATGTTTTATGATGCACTGATGATTTATGTATTATGATACTTGTACTAGCATTGTTTTGCTAACCCCTTCAGGGGTAGACATTTGTTTTGATGTTCAGGTAGCCGAGGAGTGGGGAAGCAGCCACAGTACCGACATGGCGATGAAGTGGCTCAGTGATGTGGATTATGTTGTCTTATTTTCCGGTTATTTTCAGTACTCGAGTACGTTTATGTTGTTGATGTTTTGGGGACATTTTGTAATAATGAACTTATTTGAATTGTCGAACGGGTTTGAATTTCCTTTTATTAATGACATTTTAGTATCTTTTCCATATTTCTCATATTAGCCTTGTAAATTCTTATACAAAGGATTTACGGCGCTGTAATTATCTCGAACATATCGGGGTGTTACAGAATATGGTATCGGATCTAAGATTCATGGATATCTTGGCAGTCGGGTTTTAGTTGGGTCTGTTTACGTTATTTGATTTACGGGTCGTTCGTAACATCACTGTTCAGCCAGCATCGTCATGTGGACCGTGGTTGTAAGTCTCCTAATCTCTTATACTACCGTTTTACTTAATTTCTGTTTCGTGAATATTGACAGACTTTCTTTTAGAAAAGTTTGCCCTGGATATTGAGTATTTGTGTTTACAGTATGTTGAGGGGAGGTCGTGGACACGGACGTGGTCGTGGACGCGGACGTGGTAATGCGAGACATGAGGATTCGGCGTCTACCCCAGAATTATCGGCTAGTCGAACCGATTCCCATTCTGGAGGACAGCATGGATCAGCAAATAATAACGCAAATCCTAATATGCCGGGAGTGCTTCAACATGTGGTTGCTCAGATAAACCAGTTTGCTCAGGTAGTTGACCGCATGCAGACGGTGATGGGACAGCAACACAACGAGGATAATCGAGGAGACAAATGGCTTACTGAGGTGGTCAAATTGCACCCTCCAAAATTTGACGGTTCTGCTGAGACACTTGCTTGGGATCACTGGCTGAAGGAGTTAGAGAAGATCTTTACAGGGATTAACTGTCCCGATGACAGAAAGGTTCCGATCGCCCAGTATCTCCTGACTGGGGAGGCTTTCGACTGGTGGGAGGCCATTCGACCTGAGGATCATAATGCTGACTGGACGGAATTCAAATTAATGATGGAAGCGCAATATTGTCCTCGCCCAGTTAGAGAGGCCCGAGTCCGGGAGTTTTTCTCACCACAAAATTTAGAGGCATCCGTGACGGACGTGATTAAGACTTTTAATCACCAGCTGACTTATGTGCGCCACTTGGTCAGGACCGAGGCGAAGAGGATTTTTCATTTTGACATGCGGATGAAGCCGGAGATTCAGCAATATATGTCCGGATTTGAGTGTACCACTTTGCGACAGTATCAAGATAAAGCACTGGCCTACGATATGAAAGAGGCGGCAGTAGAAAAATCAACGGAAGCAAAGAAGCAGAAGGTGTCTGGCAACTTCACAGAGAACAAGAGTGGTGGGCCCTGCAAGGGCCAGTCCTTATTTCATTCATCCAGGAGGCCTCCGCATCCTTCTCGAGGTGGAAAGAAGTTCCGGGCAGCCCCAACCATTTCAGACGCAGGGAGGAAATGTTATAACTGTGGCAAAACAGGGCATGTTCGACGTGATTGTTACGCACCTGCTGTGACCTGCTTCGAGTGTGGACAGGAAGGACATCGCACAACGTTTTGTGGAAATGCGACTCGATCTTTTGGTACTCGCACTCCTGCACCGGTTCCGAAGGATGCAAGTGTGAACCAGACACAGCAGAGTGGTTTCCAACAGCAGAATGTTTGGAAAAGAGAGGCGTCCAGCGCTGGGTCCGTTCCTCCGCGCATTTACGAGATGAGGAAGTCAGACGATGAGAACACGGCTGTTGCATCAGGTATGATTCAGATCCTTTTGCAACCAGTTAGTGTCTTATTCGATTCAGGAGCTATGCATTCTTTCATATCTTTGAATTGTGTTAATCGTTTGAAAATCTCGTGCTTGTATGATTGTGAACCTTATGTTGTGGGATTACCGAGCGGAGAGAAACTTGTGGGAAACCTAGAAACTAGAGATTTTCCGGTGTCTATAGGAGGGAGAGATTGGCCATCAAATCTTATTGTAGTCGACATCCATGGTGACGATTTAATTCTCGGAGACGATTGGCTCAACCGTTATGGAGCTATTTTGAATTACCGAAAGAGAGTCATTTCTATCATTGCTGATGACGGATCTGAACATTTATTCAAAGGATGGAGACCGGGAAGCTCAGGAAAACTGATCAAAGCCATGAAAGCAGTGAAATTGCTAAAGCAGGGTTGTCACGGATTTTGGTGTTATGCCATGAAGAAAGAAGAAGGAGTCGAGCTCGCCTCTATTCCAGTGGTAAACGAATTCTCAGACGTATTCCCTGACGAACTACCCGGTTTACCTCCGCGGAGAGAAGTAGAATTTAATATCGAATTGGAACCTGGAGCTGCACCTATTTCTAGAGCACCATACCGTATGGAGCCAACCGAGATGTATGAACTAAAGAAACATCTTGAGGAATTATTGCAGAAGGGTTACATTCAACCTAGCGTCTATCCTTGGGGAGCACCCGTTCTCTTTGTCCGGAAGAAATATGGATCCCTTCGATTATGTATTGATTACAAGGAGCTAAACAAGGTGACGATCAAGAACAAGTATCCTATACCTCGGATCGACGATTTGTTTGATTAACTGCAAGGGGCAAGGGTATTCTCAAAGATTGACTTGCGATCAGGATACCATCAATTGAGAATTAATGAATCAGACATACCCAAATCTGCTTTTAGATCCCGGTACGGGCATTATGAATTCGTGGTGATGCCATTTGGACTTACCAATGCTCCTACAGTATTTATGCAATTGATGAATCGGGTATTCTTAGAATACTTAGATAAATTTGTGGTAGTCTTCATCGATGACATCTTGATCTATTCAAAAGACACAGAGGAGCATGCTGAGCATTTGCATATTGTTTTGAGCACCTTGAGGAATGAACATCTTTATGCGAAACTTTCTAAATGCGAGTTCTGGCTTAGGGAAGTAACCTTTCTTGGGCATGTGGTATCAGCAGACGGAGTTCAGGTGCACTCGATGAAAGTCGAAGCAATCTTGGAATGGGAATCTCCTAATAAGGTGAAAGAAGTCTGAAGCTTCTTAGGACTTGCTGGATATTATCGCCGTTTTGTAGAGGGATTTTCCAAAATTGCTCATCCGCTCACTCAGCTGTTGCAGAAAACTCAGATATTCGTGTGGAATGAGAAATGCCAGGATAGCTTTGATGAACTTAAGAGGAGACTGACGACAGCACCTATATTAGCGTTACCAGATGGAACTGATGGATTCATGGTATACAGCGATGCTTCAAATCAGGGTCTGGGATGTGTGTTGATGCAAAAGGATAAGGTGATTGACTATGCCTCTCGACAGCTGAAATCGTACGAAGTTAATTACCCGACTCATGATCTGGAGTTAGCAGCTGTGGTCTTTGCCTTGAAAATTTGGCGACATTATTTATACAGCACTCATTGTAAGATCTTTACAGATCATAAGAGACTCAAGTATATTTTCAGTCAGAAGAAATTAAACATGAGGCAGATAAGTTTTCTGGAATTGATCAAGGATTACGACCTGGAAATCCTCTATCATCCGGGCAAAGCAAATGTAGTAGCTGATGCACTGAGCCGTAAACCTGTTTCTCTTCGAGTGTTGGAAGCACTTACGTCCCAAACCAGCATTCAACGAGAACTGATCCGCGAAGGGATTGAAGTATGGTCACCAGGAATCTAAGGGCAACTATATGTGATGGAACTAACTTTGTCTCTAGTCGAGGAAATCAAATCTAAGCAGTTGAATGATTCTCTGATTCTTCGGTTATATGACGAAGTAAAGAAAGGAAAGGCCCCAGGATTCGTGATACAAGATGATGGAGTTCTGAGATTTCAGAGTCGACTTTGTGTTCCCGATGATGATGTTTTGAGACAGACAATTCTGAAGGAAGCTCACAGCGCGCCCTATTCTATTCACCCGGCGTGATAAGATGTATAAGGATCTAAAACAAAACTTCTGGTGGGGAAATATGAAGAAGGACGTAGCAGAATACGTTTCGAAGTGTTTGACTTGTCAGCAGGTTAATTGAACATCAGCGACCTGCCGGAATGTTGTAGCCACTTCCAATCCCTGAGTGGAAGTGGGAGGACATATCGATAGACTTCCTCACCAGTATGCCAAGAACCAAGACGGGAATGAACATGATTTGGGTTATAGTTGATCGACTAACCAAGTCAGCTCATTTCCTCGGTATTAAAGACACGTGGGGACCCGAGAAATTGGCACGAGTATTTATTTCAGAGATAGTCCGATTGCATGGAACGCCAAAGACCATTATTTCGGATCGAGATGGTCGTTTTGTGTCGCACTTTTGGAAGGCAGTTCACAGGGCTTTGGGAACCGAGCTGAACTTTAGCACGGCTTATCATCCTCAGACGGACGGCCAGTCCGAAAGAACTATACAGACAGTAGAGGACATGCTTAGAGCTTGTGCCTTAGACTGGTCAACCGACTGGGAGGTTCATTTGCCCTTGATTGAATTCACCTACAACAATAGTTGGCATGCTTCTATTAATATAGCACCGTTTGAAGTGTTGTACGGAAGAATATGTAGATCGCCCCTGTGTTGGGATGATTCCTCCGACTTGATTGGGACGGAACCAGAATTGATAGTTCAGACTCAAGAGAAGATAGCTATGATTCGTGAAAGGCTGTTGACTGCCCAGAGTCGACAGAAGTCGTATGCTGATGGGCGCCATCGCCCGTTGGAGTTTGAGATTGGGGATCACGTGCTGTTGAAGGTTTCCCCTACACGGGGAATTTTCCGATTTGGGAGGAAAGGAAAACCGAGTCTGAGGAATATCAGGCCATTCGAGATCCTTGACAGGGTAGGGGATTTAGCATATAGGTTTGCCTTACCGCCATCGCTGAGTCACGTTCACAATGTGTTTCACGTATCCCAATTACAAAAGTATGTACCAGATCCCAGTTATATCATTGATTACGGCGAGATCGAGATAGCTAATGACGGCACCTTCGAAGAGAGACCAATCAAGATACTTGAGAGTCGGATCAAACAATTGAGGAATAAACCAATACCCTTGGTTAAAGTACAATGGTCATGACACGGAGTTGAAGAGGCCACTTTGGGAAACGGAGAACAATATGAAGACTAGGTATCCAGAGTTGTTTTCATCTTAAGTTTCGGGTCGAAACTTCTTTTTAGGGAGAGGGGATGTAATACCCGAGATTTCTGATGTGTATTTGAACCTTGTGATATGTGTTGGTTGCATTTTGATCTGAGTATTATTCTCCGTATTTCATGATCCCGTGTTGTTGAGCGTATGATTTCATGAATGTGTTCAAATTGTGATTTTTGTACTTGTAGCACACGCTATCGACTAGGGGTAGCGTACGCTAATTTGGGTATCGTAGCGCACGCTATGTATGAATCTTAGCGCGCACTATACGTAGTCAACTTGATTAAGACAGGGTGGTAGGTGAGATCAGCCGCAGATCTTGGTCGGGACATGTTGGGATGAACCTGGACGGCTTTTGGAAAAAGCCGAGTCAACGCTGTTTAGCGCACGCTACTGGTATGAGGATAGCGCATGCTAAATGTTGAGTACAGTGAGGTCAGTAAGCTGCGTATGGCCGTTAGCGCACGCTATATAAGTGGTAGCGTACGCAAATTTATGAACTTAGTGCACGTAGAGGGGTGTTAGCGTACGTTAAGTCGAGACCAGGCAGAAACAGTAGAATGCGCCCCGTTAGCGCACGCTATGGATATGGACTAGCGCGTGCTAATAACCATTTTCTATATATAGGACAACACCCTTTTTCATTTTTCAGATTTCATCACTTCCCAAACTCGATTTCTGAAAATTAGAGAGTTACTTCCTCCATCCTAAACCTCTCATATCATCATCCTAGCTCGAGTTTGAAGATTGTAGATCATTGGAGACTGGTGTTCAAGCTCTCGGTGTTGGATTTCTTCAAATTCCTCTTTGTTCTTCACTATTTTGAGGTAGGTGATTCTTCACCAACTGGAGTAGTATTCTTAAGGATGTTTTGGAACATGTTTTGAGATTATATAGTCAGTTAAATTCATACGTAGTCGAACATCATATTGTTAGAAGGATATTTTCGATGTTTCGGTACTTTTTCATCGTATAAACCATTGAACCTTTTAGTGTTTGAACTCCTAAGCACATTCATGTAGCTACAAAACCGATTATGTCCAGTTTATGGAGATTATCAAGTTCTTATGTATTTCATAATGGAATTACACGTATTGGGGCATTGAATGGATTGAACTTAGGATATTTTCTTGAAGATGAAGATGATGTATCAAGTGAATTTAGTAAACAAGTTCTTGCGGTGTTCTACGGAGTAATTTCGATATGTTGTTGGTTCGGATAAGTGAAGAACATGACTAGAATCATTGTAAGAAGAACTATCATGTGAACTAAACACGTCCGCCGTCAAGATTCTCTCTCTCTTCCGTCTCCGGCCACTTCTCTCTTCATCCTCACCGCTGTCCGGCAACCGTCTCCGACCTTCTCACCCACCAGCCGATCTTCCTTTCACCGCCCGATCCTTCGTCTGCAACTCTTAGCCTGATCCGGTTCCATACCAACCGCAACCAGATCTGTCATCGCCGTTTCCATGTCCGTCGCTATAGCTCACGACGACTGAAGCTTCGTCACCATGCCGAAGAAAAAAAGAAAGTCGCGCTCGCCCGCCAAATCTAATGTCATCCCTCCTGCATCATCCTCAGGTTCGCCGCCTCGAATCCGGCTCCATCTTCCTCGCCACTCTCGTCGCCATGTCGGTCGCTGGTGGTGCCGTCGCTTGAAACGACCGCAGATATTATTCCTACGCCTCTCCAAAGCTCCGGCGACGCCGTCCAGTTTTCTCACCACCTGCCATTTGCGCCGTCGCTCTCAACCCTAGCGGCGGTTGGTGTTCCTGCTGCAAGCAAGTCGATGGACGGAGGAGAGCCGTCCATCTTAGGGCCTTTTCCATCTGACGGTCGGAATTCGTCGGGCCTCCAATTAATTGATGAAGCCCAGCCCTCGATAATGGAGGTTAGCCCAACTGCCTTTTTACCTAATCACACTGGGCCTGCTCTTCTTTGGCCCAGTTCTTATATGGATTCTGGCCCAATCGCTCTATCTCCTTTAAGCCCAGAGAATACTACTTCTAGCCCACTCAATCTAATATCTAAATCCACTGAACCCATCCCACTTAATCTTAACCAACCATACAATTTATCAGCCCAATCAAATTATTCCAAAATTCTTCAGCCCAAAACTTCATTTTCTAAACCCAATACCCTTTTAAATTATTTCAGGCCCAAATCTCAGGTCGGCCCACCCGCATTAAAACAGGCCCAGACCACTGCCCATTCTGCGGCCCAGCCTTCTAAGGCTTCTCAACCCATCCCCCCCCAGCCCACAAATCCCACCGGGCCTCAATCTCTCCTCAACCCATCCCCCCCCAGCCCTCAAACTCCACCGGCCCACTCAACCCCCTGCCCACAGCCGGCTGCCTCCCACCCCAGCCCAACCCCCATAACCCCCAGCCCAGCCTTCCCCCACAGCCGGCTGCCTTTATCCCCAATCCACCAGTTCAGCCTACCCCCTCAAACCCACCCCAGCGCCCTCCCTCTCCATTCAACCTTTTCCATCAACCACCAGCCGTAAACAATGCTGACCCAGGCGCAACCGAGCAGCCAAGGTTGAAGCCGTCCTACGCTCAAATGGTCAACAACCAAAATGGCTCGACGCAGCCCGGTTTCACCCAACTACCCGGTTCGACGATAAAATCATTTAATTTCGACGGAGCTAAGGTTAGTCCTTTTGGTACTCTCTCCTCCGTAAATGAGAAAAAGCGTGTAACCTTCTCTTCTTCTGATATGATTACTCTTGCTGCTTCATGGGAACGCACTTTAATTCTTAAATTTTCGCATGCTATTCCCACCCCTCGAGATGTGTCTGCGGGTTTGACTGATATGAAATTGAGGGGTAAATTTAGTTGGAGTTGGATGAATTATTGTCATGTCGCGGTTAGATTTGATAGTGACGAGGATTTTAGACGTATTTGGTTAGGTTCTACCTGGAATTTTTCTGGATGTCCTGCACGAGTATTTAAGTGGTCACCTAGTTTCTCGATTAGGACAGAGACGTCTGTTTGTCCGGTCTGGATTAGACTTCCGGGCCTACCTCTTCATTTATTCCATCCACGTGCATTATTCACGATTGCCAAGGCTGTTGGCAACCCCATTTTAGTTGATGGCCCGACGGCCACACACTCACGACTATCCGTCGCCCGTGTGTGCGTCGAGATTGACCTTCTCGCACCCAGAGTGCCTGAGATTGAGGTTGAGTTTGGCGATCAGGTTATTACACAGCGCATTATTTACGAGAGAGTGCCACTTTATTGCTCTCTCTGTTCTCACGTGGGGCACGAGCCGTCCAGCTGCTACATAGTTGGCAACAAAGAACGGCCTCCACCGCCCCAGCGTAAGAAACCTCAGACTGCCCCTTCTCGTCAGCAGAAGACGCATCTTGTCCCTTCTAAAGCCACTACGGTTAGTACTTCTCAGGCAGTCCCTAAGGGCAAGGAGCCTGCCGCATGGCAAGTAGTTACCAAAAAAGGGCCCAAGGAGACGGGATTGATTCCCAAGGGCACAGCTGCTACTGGCCAGCACTCTTACTTTGCATATTTAGACTCCTCTGCTAGAGAGGAGGAGGATTTAGTTGGCACTGATGATATCATTAGTATGGGTGATAAAAATAGTGTGTCGGGTAGCGATCGCAGTGCTCACGAGATTCATGACGATCTCGTTTTAGAGGATGACACAGAGTCCTCTACCGTCCCTCACTCTTTTAGACTCTTTGAGTCTACCTCCCCCCGTGATGACGGTCACAGCTGCATCGACGACCAGATCGTTGTTCAGCCCGAGTCCTTGGCCATCGTGGTTTACGAGCCTCGCCCTCCTCCCTCTTCCTTTTTTCCCTCCCTCTCTCAGACTGAGTGCGGTCTTAAACGCACTCAATTTGAGATCTCTGAGTCTAGTCTCTCTTCCTCGGCAATGGTGCCTCTGATGTCGGCACCAAAGCCCCCGGTTAAGAGACGGTTGATGTCTACTTCTACTGCCCCTGGCGTCACGACTAGGGGCAAAGCTTCTTCTGATTCCACGGTTTCCACACGAGGTAGAACATCTACTCGCGGACAGTATTCCTCCTCTAAGGGGCGATCTTCATCGCCCCTGAAAGAGGGAACATCTGCCCGGCAGGATACTTCTCGGAGACGGGGCCGCTCCAGCCAGCGTCCTAGGTCTCCGCCTGAGTTGGTTGTTTAGTTTATGTCGATACCCATTCTTACATGGAACGCCCGTGGTCTGGCTAACACCGAAGCACAGAAGCGCATTCGACACCTCAACCGTGTGTATAGGTTTGCTTTTATTGGCATTTTAGAACCCATGGGTTCCAATGCTAATTTTGATTTTTATATTCGTTCTTTGGGTTTTGCGTCGGGACTTTATAATCGTTCTAACAAAATTTGGTTTTTTTCTTCCCTCCACTTTCAGCATCAAGTTTTGTTGGATACTGATCAAGTCCTTCATCTTTCTATCTCTCCTTCCCTTCTTCCTCATATGATTTACGTCACCTTTGTCTATGCCAGCACTAACCGTGCTGGTCGTTACGCCCTTTGGGACACCCTCCGTGAGATTGCTTTGGAAGTAGAGGGGTTGCCGTGGCTAGTCAGCGGTGACTTCAACATCTTCTTGCATTCACATGAGCGCGAGGGTAGTACCACTGACCGTTCTCCAGAGATTCTGGACTTCGCACAGGCTATTGCTGACTGTGAGTTGATTGATGCGGGCTGCGAGGGTGATATTTTCACTTGGGAGCGTAATGGTCTGAGGGAAAGGCTAGATCGTGCTTTATTTAATGAAGCATGGTCGAACGTGTTTGCGGTCTCTACCATCACTCACCTTCCTCGACTTCGGTCTGACCACGCGCCCCTTCTTATCCAGTGTCGCTTCTCCGCGACTCGTCATAAGTCGTCATTCCGTTTCCAGAGTATGTGGGTCCGGCATCACACATTCCTGGACACTATTAGGGAGGTCTGGCTGACACCGACTGGATTATCTGGCATGTGTAACCTACAGGCCAAACTCCTTAGGGTTAAGCGTAGACTGAAACAGTGGAACTGGTCTGTTTTTGGTAATCTTCATACGAAGTTGGATGAGGCCTTGAGGGCTGCTGACGAGGCCGAGCGGCGATATGATTCGGATCCTACTCCGGAGAATAGAACCGCTATGCACCGTTTTCGTGCTGAGTACCATCTTCGTCTCTCTATGGAGGAAGATTTCTGGAAACAAAAGGCCGCAGTTCGTTGGGTTACTGAGGGCGAGCGCAACACCCGATACTTTCAGGGTTTTGCGAAGCAGAAACGTTGTCAGTCGCATATTCACAGCATTGAGGATGGTGGTACGACGATCGCCGTAGAGTCGGACATCGATCATCCACGTGGATTTCTTTAGGACTCTGCTTACATCCGATGGTGATGTTCTCGTCCCCCCGGATGACACTTGTTTTCCCTCTATCCCCTCTTCTTTTGATTCTGATAGTTTGTGTGCCCCACCCTCTCCCCTTGAGATTCGTGCTGCGGTTTTTGATATTGATCCTCACAGCACTTCTGGGCCTGACGGGTTCTCTTCTTTGTTTTTTCAGCATTGTTGGGAGATTGTATCTCCCGACGTGGAGGGGGCTGTGCTCGAGTTTTTTGAGGGTCATCCTATGCCTCCGGCTTTCACGGCGACTACGGTCCTCTTGATCCCGAAGAAGCCTGTTCCGAGCGGTTGGTCAGATTACCGTCCTATTAGTCTGTGTAATGTGACCAATAAGATTATCACGAAAATCCTTAACGCTCGGCTTGCCCCTCTCCTCCCTCTTATTATCTCTCCGAACCAGAGTGGATTTGTTCATGGGCGGGTTATTACTGATAATATACTTTTGGCCCAAGAACTTATTCACGACCTCCACGTCGCGGACAATCAGGGTGTCCCGAACCTTGCGCTAAAGCTTGATATGGCTAAGGCGTATGATAGGGTTCACTGGCATTTTTTACGTGAGGTCCTGGTGAGGATGGGCTTTCCGGCTAGATGGATTTTGTTCATCCGTCATTGCGTCGAGAATTGCTCGTTCTCCATTCTGGTGAACGGCAGTCCCGCCGGCTATTTTGCTTCTAGCCGGGGTTTGCGTCAGGGCGACCCTATTTCTCCGTCGCTCTTCGTGTTTGCCGCTGATTATTTATCGCACTGCTTGGATCGATTCATTCGAGACCGTCCTTTGATGAGGTATAGGACGGCTGGACGGCCTTTCCCCGTCTCGCACTTATCCTACGCCGATGACATCATTATATTCACACGGGCTGTGGATGATGGTCTTGTTGATCTTATGCGTCTCCTGGATCACTACTCTATGGCTTCGGGCCAGATGATTAGTATCCAGAAGAGCACTTTTATTCTCGCTCCCAAGCATGCGCCTCGTTGGCATCAGAGAGTTTACGACCTTACTGGTTTTCGCCAGGGCGATCTCCCCATCACCTATCTAGGTGTGCCCCTTTACAAAGGTTTTAAGAGACGTGAGCTCTTTGCTGGGGTGAAGCAACGGATGTTGGATAGGATCTCTAGTTGGTCCCATCGCCACCTTGCTTTTGGGGGCCGTTTGGCTCTTATTAAGAGCACTCTCTGCACGCTCCCTCTTCACCTGCTTCAGGTTTTGGACCCCCCACAGTACATTATCCAGGAACTCGAGCAGATCATTGCGAGATATTTCTGGGGTGCTGTTGGTCCAAAGAGGAAGACGCATTGGGTCAGTTGGCGGCAGATTTGTCGTCCGGTCTCTGAGGGAGGCCTCGGGATTCGGAGCCTTTCGGATATGGCGAGAGCTTTTAGTTATAAGCTCTGGTGGCGCCTTCGCGCGGGCACGTCTCTCTGGGCGCAATTTATGCTCCGCAGAAACTGCTCTGCTGGCCTTTATACGCCTATGCGTACTGCTCTTAAAGCTCGTGCCAGCCACCCTTGGCGCCGTCTCCTCCGCGTCGGTATTGAGGCCCAGGAGTTCATTCGTTGGACTCTTGGTCTTGGTTGTGGGGAGGTCAGCTTTTGGGACGATACTTGGATTGGGGATAGGCCGATATCTTCTTATTGTCAGGTTTCTGGTAGACCCCATCTTAGAATTAATGAGTTATGGGTTGATGGGTCGTGGGACATGGGTAGGTTGGAGACTATTGTTGGAGAGGAGCTAGGATTTACCCCTCAGTTCATCCAGGAGATCTCCGCGATTCCCATCGCTGAGGAGGATTCGGATAATATGTGCTGGACTCTTACCTCTTCGGGTGCGTTCTCATTATCGTCGGCTTGCTCTCACATCAGGGTGAGGGGTCAGGCTAATCTTATTTATGGGGCCATATGGACTGCCTTACTCACACCGACCATTTCGGTGTTTATTTGGCGACTTCTCATGCGTCGGATCCCGACTGATGACATCCTACAGAGGAGGGGCGTTTCATTGGCTTCTAGATGTTTGTGCTGCTCATATACCCTTACCCAGACCTGCCATACCGAGACCATTGCACACCTTTTCCTGGAGAGTGATGTGGCCCGTGACGTGTGGGAGTATTTTGGCGCTTGGACTCATTTATCCCTACCCCATTCTCAGAATATTTTTGAGCTCCTGAGTTTCTTCGCACACGACACTCACTTTAAGCACGCGACTTTCATTATTCCTTGTCTGATCCTATGGTTCATCTGGACAGAAAGGAATAGTGCAAAGCATAGGGCGGTTACTTTTGTTTCCTCTCATGTTATTGTGCAGGTGGAGCGCCATGTTGCTTTATTAGCTGCTGCGGGGCTTATTTGCTCTGAGTTCTGGGCGGGCTGCTCGCCTCCTGATCGCTTCCAGCGAGCTTCATCTTCCCCCGCTCAGACTTCTCGCCCCGTCCCGGTGGTTTGGCTTCGACTCGAGTCCCCTTGGATCAAGCTGAACACGGATGGTTCGTTCGTTCGAGACACACAGATTGCGGGTGCGGGAGGTCTGATTAGAGATCATCACGGAGAGCTCCTTCTTGCTTTCCACTCCTCTTTTCAGGCCTCTTCGAGTTTTGATGCTGAGGTCCAGGCGTTGGCTATCGGATTGATTCTTGCCTCCGAGAGATCGAGACATGTTTGGATTGAGCTTGATGCTGCTGCGGTAGTGACCCTGCTATCATCTGGCCATCGGGGCTCTTGGCAGGTTCGTCACACTCTTATGCGTATCCAACACATTCTCAGAGATATTCAGTTCAGAGTCACTCATATTTTCCGGGAGGGCAACAGGCCGGCCGACTATCTTTCTGAGCTCGGCGTGTCGTCCCTCGGCATTCGGACTTATACTTACGATACTGCTCCTCCGTATCTCCTCTCCCTTGTACGGATGGATCAGCTTGGTTATCCGTGCTTCAGATTTAGATAGGTTTTACTTTTATCGATTGATTGGTTGCCTATGGGTCCGCACATTAGCCCACGGTTTTAGTGGTGCACCTTGTACTGTTCTAGCGGACCGTAGGCACTTTAGTTTTTTTGCCCCGGATTATGGCCCATTTTTGGTCATAATTCGGTGTTGAGTTATTTGGTCTATGGGTCCGCACATTAGCCCACGATTTGTGGTGCACTTTGTATTTCTTTAGCGGGCCGTGGATTTATCCGATGTTTGGACCCGAATTATGACCCATTTTTGGTCATAACTCGGGGCTGATAAAAAAAAAAAAAATCTATACCACCAAAAAAAAAAAAAGTTTAATTATCCTAAAATATTGTTGAAAAAAAAAAAAGAAAAAAAAAAAAAGAACTATCCTGTGATGTATTGAAGAATCCGACCGTAGGATACTTTGATCTTAGGTAGGATAATACGTGTTTTTGTCGGGTTAGTATCCGAATGTTGATTCAAATCCATATTGATATAGGGCAGCGTAGTAAGCTCATATGTTTGAGTATGGCAAGCTCTTTTTGATGTTCTTGATGATTAAACCGATTATCCGGAACCGTTAGTTATACCGGTATTATTATTCGTTGAAGGTTCGGGTTTTGGTGGATTGATCGAGTGAGAGTTCTTCCAGCTGGTTGAAGATTTCTTCTTCGTAGTAACAACCCTTACCGCCATTCTAAGGCAAGTATAGTATTTTAAACTTGTTGATAATGCATTGTTGATCATGTGTACGATTTATTCGTGTTGTTGAACATGAGATTAATTTCTTTGAGTTGTCATGATATTTGTTATTGGTTCCTTGATTGTTCACGTCGATGAACGTGTTGATTTGCATATGTGTATGCATAATTGTAATGTTTATGTTGTAAATGATCCGAGGGGATCATGAGGATCTATGCTGAGGGCGCTGGATCGGATGTCCACCATGCGTTGGTCCGACGGGATCATCATGGGGATCTATGCTGAGAGTGCTGGATCATTGGACGGGTTTTCCACCATGCGTTGGTCCGACGGGATCATCATGGGGATCTATACCGAGGGCGCTGGATCGTTGGATTACCCTGTATTGTGTTGATGGAATCGTGAATATTCACATCGTTGGATTCCGATGACGGAAGTCCGTTTTGTATGTTTTATGATGCACTGATGATTTATGTATTATGATACTTGTACTAGCATTGTTTTGCTAACCCCTTCGGGGGTGGACATTTGTTTTGATGTTCAGGTAGCCGAGGAGCGGGGAAGCAGCCACAGTACCGACATGGCGATGAAGTGGTTCAGTGATGTGGATTATGTTGTCTTATTTTCCGGTTATTTTCAGTACTCGAGTACGTTTATGTTGTTGATGTTTTGGGGACATTTTGTAATAATGAACTTATTTGAATTGTCGAACGGGTTTGAATTTCCTTTTATTAATGACATTTTAGTATCTTTTCCATATTTCTCAAATTAGCCTTGTAAATTCTTATACAAAGGATTTACGGCGCTGTAATTATCTCGAACATATCTGGGTGTTATAGAAACCCACCGGACACAGGTCATCTGACTGATATACAAGCATTTACTCCCCAGTCCTTCTCAGGTACTTGAGTATATGTTTGACAGCAATCCAGTGTCCTGGTCCTGGGTTTGACTGATATCTAGCAGCCATGCCTACGGCATGACATATATCTGGTCTAGTGTAAAGCATAGCATACATGAGGCTTCCCACAGCTGACACATAAGGGACCGTCTTCATGTCATCTATCTCTTTTTGTGTCTTGGGACACATATCCTTAGATAGTTGAATTCCATGTCTGTAAGGTAGAAAACCTTTCTTGGAATTCTCCATGCTAAACCGCTTTAGCACTGTATCGATATAGGATGCCTGGGATAAGCACAACATCCTTTTCTTCCGATCACGAAAGATCCTGATTCCAAGGATGTGTCATGCTTCCCCCAGATCCTTCATATCGAACTGCTCAGATAGCCATACCCGTACATCCGACAATTCCTTCACGTTGTTTCCAGTGAGAAGGATATCGTCTACATACAGTACAAGAAATACCAAAACGTTTCCATCGCATTTCTTATACACACAACTCTCACTCGGACATTAGACGAATCCATATGACTGGACAACTTCGTCAAAACGAGTGTTCCAAGATCTAGATGCTTGCTTAAGTCTATCAATGGATCTCTTAAGCTTGCACACCAAGTGCTCTTCTCCTTCAGCAATGAATCCCTCTGGTGTAATATCCGCAATTTCGGATTTCGGTGATTTTCTTTTTTTTTTCGGCGGGAGCCCATTTTGAAGACTTGCTCATGATCGTTTCGTCATTCCGAGAGTATTTAATTGTGCACTTTTTGTCATCCGAGTTCATTTCGGTATCGTTTTGTTGAGTTCCGTGTTCTTAAGCGGTTTTTCCGCACTTGAGTTCGATTCTTGCGAATCTCATCCGAAACTGTTGTTTCGAGTTTCTCGTAAGTTTATTTAATGTTATTATTCATGTTGCGAGCTTTGGCTTGGTGTTTCGATCGTGTATCGTGTATTTCGGACGTTTTGGGCTATTTTCGTAATTTTCCAAAGTTTGGGGTAATTATTTTCTGTTGTCGAATTTCGAGCTTTCGGATGGTCGGAATCGTGTGTTCTCTTAGTGCTCGAATTCGTCTTTGCGAGTACTTCGTAACCGTATCTTCGATTCGTATTTAAGTTCGGGTTTTGGGGTCGTCCGGGCCGTCGGAGTGGGCCCCGGCCGAGTCATGGCCGGGCATTTTGGGGCCAGGCCACCCGTGGCCGAGTTACGGCCGTAAGGGCCCGGCAGTTACGGCCGTAAGGCCGGTTACGTGCATAAGCCTTGGCCGGTTACGAACGTAACGCTGCCGGCATTTTTGGGCAGTAGGCTCGGCCATGGCCGGTTACGGCCGTAAGCCATGGCCGATTACGTAAGTAAGGCGTCCGGCAGGCTGTGTATTTAAGACCCAGCAGACAGTTTTTTCATCATTTTTCTCACTCGTTTCATCTTCTTCCGCGGCTGGAGCTTTGATGATCATGGAGGGATGTTGTCAGGTGTTAAAGCCACGAAGTCTTGGAGTTTATATCATCATTTATCCATCCTATAACATCATTTGATCGAGCGAATCAGGTCAGATTTTCTAGAAACATAGTTTTGGGGAATTTGGGTATTTTGGTTGTTTTCATCCGTTTAATCTGATTTAACTTAGTATTGTGATGTATTGATGATTATTTAGATGTATTATATCATTTCCCTTGTTATTCCACGGTTGGATCGTATCGATTCGTTGTTTTGGTCGAGTTCTTGATCGACGCCTTGAAGGTGTCCGGTAGAATGTCATAGAGGGGTTTTTGGACGTTCTACGATTATTCTTCCTCGTATGATCGTTGATTTATTAATTATATGATGTTAGGGTCGAGTTTATTGTGAAGAAACCGTGTTGAACCCTTCCGTTCGTTGTCATCTTCCTTTTCGATAGCATCGGGTGTTCCGAAGCTTCTCGCTTGAGCCGTGTTCGTCGGAATACTTGCGTGCCGATTTCGAGGCAAGTACCTTGTCCATCCATATAATTCTTGTTTTGTGGATATGATAATTGGTGATCGTCTAAATGTGTTTGTTTGGTTGTTTGAAAATTATCTTCAAAAGATTCGGTTAGCCTTGTTAAAGGCTCTCTTTCATAACCGCGTGTGTTTTGTGATTGGTGTGTTTCGTAATCGAGTATGTGAATCTTATGGATATGGTTGGTGTTGATGTTGCGATTGATAATGGGTGTGTGCGTATATTGCTTCATTTCGGTGCGTTGTGGTTTGACGTGATGTTTTGCTAAGTGTTTGATGCCTCTGGGTGAATTGTTTGAATATATGTGTTGTATTGTGCTTTGTGTGAATGTATGGATGTGGGCGGGGCCTACGGTGGAACATGGCTTGCGATCATGTGGCCAGGATGCAACAAGTGATTGATCCAACCGTGAGAGCCTAATAAAAACTATGGTGACACATGGCATGCGATCATGTGGTCAGGATGCAACAAGTGATTGATCCAACCGTGAGCGCCAAAGATAATCTACGGTGACACATGGCTTGTGATCATGTGGTCAGGATGCAACAAGTGATTGATCCAACCGTGAGATGTTGTGACTTGTGTTTCGCTAGCCAGCTCGGGAGGGTCCTTAGAGGCCTCGAGTGGGATTTGTGGCTTCGTCCCGGTCCTAGGCGATGCCTGTGTGTGATTTGTTTCGCTAGCCAGCTCGGGAGGGTCCTTAGAGGCCTCGAGTGGGATTTGTGGCTTCGTCCCGGTCCTAGGCAATGCCTATGTGTGATTTGTTTCGCTTGCCAGCTCGGGAGGGTCCTTAGAGGCCTCGAGTGGGATTTGTGTCTTCCTCCCGGTCCTAGGCGATGCCTGTATGTGATTATGTTGTGTTGATTTTATGTCCGTCGAGGACACGTGATGTGGGTTCTGACTCTGTGAATTGTTAGTGGTTTTCTACTTGCGAAAACAAAACTGTTGGGCTGTGACCCCTGTTGATTTTGGAAAGAGTAGGATTCGATAATCCTAAATGGTTTACGTTCAAAACTCCTGAGGGCATTTTTAAAAGGTTTTATAAATTATCCTCTCGATTTGTGATCTTTCGGTTTTGGAATATTTTACCCAAACTCTTGCCTCGGGAAGTACTTTTCGTTATGTTTGGATCTTTGAGGATTCCTGGTTATTGTTATTCTTGGAACTTGAATTATATGGCTCGTATTTGCACTTTGTACTTGCACTAGCAAAACAGTGGAGTTTTTCTAACCCCCGAGTATTCGGGGGGTGGATGTCTGTATTGCATTCAGGTTTCAGGGAGCGTGGCACAGGGTCGGCATGAAGGATGATGAAAGATGATCGATACTAATCACATGTGGAACCGTACGTTGTGTATTGGTTCAGTTGTACTTTATTTTCCGCTGCAATATTTTTTCCCCGTTGTACGGGAGTTGTTGTATTTTGACCCATGCGTGGGCATGGATTGTAATTGAGTTGTATGTTGTTATTGAAAGACCAAATCGGTATACTGAGTCATTTTAGCCTTGAAGGCATTGTTGAGTTGTTCGATGTTGTTACCAGCCTGGTAGATCCTTGATGAAAGGTTCTACGGCGTGTAATATCCCTGAGCGGATTGGGGGTGTTACATAAATGGTATCGGATATTAGGTTGTGGAAACCTAGGCTGTCGGGTTTAGTGGTGTCTGTTGAGTTTTGTCTCGTCGGATTTTGTCTGACTGAGTCGTGTCGCGACTCGTCGACTGAGTTGGTTGGTCGTGATTAGTATCGTGGGGCGATCATCATCTTCGTGCGACCTGTGGATGTAAGTCTCCCTTCTTTGTTATTGTGCCTCGTCTGATGCGTGTTACTTGTATGATTATTCGTTATGTGATGGAATCCATCTGTAGATTTTGATTTCGTGATATGTGGGTATTCGACTCTCATATTTTATTTATATAAGGAGCGGTGTCGCTGCTAATGTATTTTCGAACGGTATTTTATCCGCTGCGTGAGTTCTTTCGAAATGACTTTCTGTATTTTGCAAACTGAGTTTTATTTCGTAAAACCGATTCTCTAAATCGAGTTTGGGCATTTTGGCCTTGAATGTTTTATGACGATTTGATAAAGGATTTTGTGAGTTTTGGGGCATTCTGGCCTATTGAATTTTTTGAAAACTTTGAGTATCTTAGAAAATAAATTTCGAGATGTACATTTTAAAATGAATTATTTTCTCGCGATACTTTCAAGGTGCCTTCCAGTGCCGCAATATGTTTCAAAATTATTCCAGTTGAGAACCAAAATATTTTGAGATATTTTCAATTATTTAGAAATGCTTTGCTTAGACCCGAGGGTCGAATATTTCTGAAATTTTTTCACTAAAAGAAAAGTGTCCTCATTTTTGTTCAAACGCAAGATGGTTTTCAAAGTCTCGATAATGGTGTTTGTACTACTTTTTGTAAGGTGATACTCAAGATCTACCGATGTTTCCAAATTGTTTTCAAAAAGGTGGTTTTCGTTTTTAAAACCTATCACTTCCTGCTTGTGGTCTGAGAAGGTATGTATGATGTTAGTATTGTCGTTAGGGTGTGAGCCCTCCGAGTTATAATTGAATTGGTGGTGTGAACGTTGAGTCGTTCGCCACGCATATGTTTTGTTAGCCCTTTGTGGGAGGTGTGATGATGATCTTTAATGTTGTCATTTCGTGGTGGTTTGCGTGTTATCGCACCTGTGTGAGCTGTTAAAGCTTGGTTTTGTACGTTTGTGTACATGTGTGATTGTTTCATAATGTTTGTAATTATGTGCTGGTTATCGTTCGGGCCGTTGAGGTCGCCGAACGATACCGTCGTTGCTGTAGTGTTTGTGTGTGTATTACTTTACGATGGTAATCGTTGTATATGATATGTGTTATGATTCTTTGTTGTGCTGAGTTGGCATCTCCTCTATGTTGTTTTGCGACATTATGCCCCATTGTATCTAGCATTTGTATTTTCGGTATGCCGAGCCGAGGTGTTTCAACCGTGATGTGCCGGGGCATGCACGTGTAAATTGTCCTTCTCGTCAGTAACGCATTTCAAGTGCGGACTTTAGGGACACATAATTCAGTTTTGCGAATTGGCTTCCGAGACTTTCAGAGTTCGCGCTTCAGCACAGATATCAGTATCGGCTCTGAGAGGCCCATGTGAGATTTTTCTGTCGGTTGCTTTTTGTGTTGTTACCTTGTTTCTGTTGTTGTGAGTTGCGGGGACGACATTTCTTTTATAAAAGGTCGGATGTAATACCCGTACTATTTTTGACTTCTGCAGTTTCTCCTTCTAAATTCTATCGACTTGCACGTGTTCGTCTATACTTTTTGAACTTGTTTGATGTCTCGGTTGTCATCGTTCGAACTGGTTGTGACCTTGTTTCAGATCGATCTGTTTATCATCGTGACTTTTCCGAGTTCGGTTCGATTCTTGTGAACCTTGTTTGGAAGTAACATCTTTCACTTTCTACCAGTTCTTTTAATGTCTGGAGTTGAAGTGGGGACTTCGGAGTCATTGTTCGACTGTTATCATTCGATCATTGTTGTTCGATCTTTGTTGTTCGATCATTGTTATTTGATCATTGTTGTTCGATCATTGTTATTCGATCGTTGTTGTTCGATCATTGTTATTTGATCGTTGTCATTCGATCATTGTTGTTCGATCGTTGTTGTTCGATAATTGTTATTTGATCATTGTTGTTCGATCATTATTATTCGATTGTTGTTGTTCGATCATTGTTATTTGATCGTTGTTGTTCGATCATTGTTATTTGATCGTTGTTGTTCGATCATTGTTATTTGATCGTTGTTGTTCGACCATTGTTGTTCGGTCACTGTTGTTCGATCGTTGTTGTTCGATCGGGGTTGTCTGACTGTTGTTGCCTGATCTCGTACCGCGTAGAATTGTCGTTCACCGTTAGTCAGCTGTTTCGAGTGTGGCCGGGTGGGTCACCGAGCCGTGCATTGCGAGACGGTAGCTGAGAGATTTGGGGATTGAGGTTGCGTCTCTGCTCCGAAAGGACACAGAAATGCCTAGTGTAGTTTTCGAGGATTTCGGCGTAGTCCAAATTGTTTGTGGTTGTCCTTGTGGATCGTTTGTGTGTTTATTTCTGTTTTCTTGATTGTGCGTGTTTACTTGTAATGGATGCTTTGTGTTTTGTGATTGTTCGGATAATCGACTTGGTTGTATTATCTGTTTGATGACGCTTGTCACTTGTTGGTTTTATTATGTCTCTATCAGTGGCGTTGTGTTGGTCGTCATGGAGCGTGTGTTCAAACCGTATATTCCTTTGCGTTGCTTGTAACGTTTCGCCGTTGGACGTTAGTTACGCATTCTTATGTATCTCATTGAAATAGTCCTGGTGGTATATTGCTTCTCCCTACTTGTTTTAAGTTTCGGTACGAAACTTATTTTAAGGAGGGTAGAATGTAATATCCGCAATTTCGGATTTCGGTGATTTTCTTTTTTTTCGGCGGGAGCCCGTTTTGACTACTCGCTCGTGATCGTTTCGTCATTTCGAGAGTATTTAATTCTGCAGTTTTTGTCATCTGAGTTCGTTTCGGTATGGTTTTGTTGAGTTCCGTGTTCTTAAGCGGTTTTTCCGCACTTGAGTTCGATTCTTGCGAATCTCGTCCGAAACTGTTGTTTCGAGTTTCTTGTAAGTTCATTTAATGTTATTATTCATATTGCGAGCTTTGGATTGGTGTTTCGATCGTGTATCTTGTATTTCGGACGTTTTGGGCCATTTTCATAATTTTCCAAAGTTTGGGGTAATTACTTTCCGTTGTCGAATTTCGAGCTTTCGGGTGGTCGGAATCGTGTGTTCTCTTAGTGCTCGAATTCGTCTTTGCGAGTACTTCGTAACCGTATCTTCGATTCATATTCAGGTTCGGGTTTCGGGGTCGTCTGGGCCGTCGAAGTTGGCCCCGGCCGAGTCATGGCCGGGCATTTTGGGGCCAGGCCACCCCTGGCCGAGTTACGGCCGTAAGGGCCCGGCAGTTACGGCCGTAAGGCCAGTTACATGCGTAAGCCTTGACCGGTTACATACGTAATGCTGTCGGCATTTTTTGGCAGTAGGCTCGTCCATGGCCGCTTACGGCCGTAAGCCATGGCCGATTACGTACGTAAGGCGTCCGACAGGCTGTGTATTTAAGACCAAGCAGATGGGTTTTTAATCATTTTTCTCACTCGTTACATCCTCTTCCGCGACTGGAACTTTGATGATCATGGAGGGATGTTGTCAGGTGTTAAATCCATGAAGTCTTGGAGTTCATATCATCATTTATCCATCCTATAACATCCTTTGATCAAGCGAATCAGGTCAGATTTTCTAAAAACCTAGTTTTGGGGAATTTGGGTATTTTGGTTGTTTTCATCCGTTTAATCCAATTTAACTTAGTATTGTGATGGATTGATGATTATTTAGATGTATTATATTATTTCCCTTGTTATTCCATGATTGGATCGTATCGATTCGTTGTTTTGGTCGAGTTCTTGATCGACGCCTTGAAGGTATCCGGTAGAATGTCATAGAGGGGTTTTCGGACGTTCTACGATTATTCTTCCTCGTATGATCGTTGATTTATTAATTATATGATGTTAGGGTCGAGTTTCCTGCGAAGAAACCGTATTGAACCCTTCCATACGTTGTCGTCTTTCTTTTCGATAGCATCAGGCGTTCCGAAGCTTCCCGGTTGATCCATGTTCGTCGGAATACTTGCATGCCGATTTCGAGGCAAGTACCTTGTCCATATAATTCTTGTTTTGTGTATATGATAATTGGTGATCGTCTAAATGTGTTTGTTTGGTCGTTTGAAAATTATCTTCAAAAAATTCAGTTAGCCTTGTTAAAGGCTCTCTTTCATAACCGCGTGTGTTTTGTGATTGGTGTGTTTCGTAATCGAGTATGTGAATCTTATGCATATGGTTGGTGTTGATGTTGCGATTGATATTGCGTGTGTGCGTATATTGCTTCATTTCGGTGTGTTGTGGTTTGACGTGATGTTTTGCTAAGTGTTTGATGCCTCTGGGTGAATTGTTTGAATATATGTGTTGTATTCTACTGTGTGTGAATATATGGATGTGGGCGGGGCCTACGGTGGCACATGGCATGCGATCATGTGTCCAGTATGCAACAAGCGATTGATCCAACCGTAAGAGCCTAATAAAAACTACGGTGACACATGGCATGCGATCATGTGGTCAGGATGCAACAAGTGATTGATCCAACCGTGAGCGCCAAAGATAATCTACGGTGACACATGGCTTGTGATCATTTGGTCAGGATGCAACAAGTGATTGATCCAACCGTGAGATGTTATGACTTGTGTTTCGCTAGCCAGCTCGGGAGGGTCCTTAGAGGCCTCGAGTGGGATTTGTGGCTTCGTCCCGGTCCTAGGCGATGCCTGTGTGTGATTTGTTTCGCTAGCCAGCTCGGGAGGCTCCATAGAGGCCTCGAGTGGGATTTGTGGCTTCGTCCCGGTCCTAGGCGATGCCAATGTGTGATTTGTTTCGCTAGCCAGCTCGGGAGGGTCCTTAGAGGCCTCGAGTGGGATTTGTGGCTTCGTCCAGGTCCTAGGCGATGCCTGTATGTGATTATGTTGTGTTGATTTTATGTCCGTCGAGGACACGTGATGTGGGTTCTCACTCTGTGAATTGTTAGTGGTTTTCTATTTCCGAAAACAAAACTGCTGGGCTGTGACCCCTGTTGATTTTGGAAAGAGAAGGTTTCTATAATCCTAAATGGTTTACGTTGAAAACTCCCGAGGGCATTTTTAAAAGGTTTTATAAATTATCCTCTCGATTTGCGATCTTTCAGTTTTGGAATGTTTTACCCAAACTCTTGCCCCGGGAAGTACTTTTCGTTATGTTTGGATCTTTGAGGATTCCTGGTTATTGTTATTCTTGGAACTTGAATTATATGGCTCGTATTTGCACTTTGTACTTGCACTAGCAAAACAGTGGAGTTTTGCTAACCCTCGAGTATTCGGTGGGTGGATGTCTGTATTGCTTTCAGGTTTCAGGGAGCGTGGCACAGGGTCGGCATGAAGGATGATGAAAGATGATCGATACTAATCACATGTGGAACCGTACGTTGTGTATTGGTTCAGTTGTACTTTATTTTCCGCTGCAATATTTTTTCCCCGTTGTACGGGAGTTGTTGTATTTTGACCCCTGCGTGGGCATGAATTGTAATTGAGTTGTATGTTTTTATTGAAAGACCAAATCGGTCTACTGAGTCATTTTACCCTTGAAGGCATTGTTGAGTTGTTCGATGTTGTTACCAGCCTGGTAGATCCTTGAGGAAAGGTTCTACGGCGTGTAATATCCCTGAGCGGATTGGGGGTGTTACATCTGGTTGGCGCATATAGATTTTCTTGTCTAGACTCCCATTCAAGAATGCAGTCTTGACATCCATTTGCCAAATCTCCAGATCCAAATGCGCAGCTATAGCTAAAAGAATCCGAATTGACTAAATCATGGCTACCGGCGAAAAGGTTTCATCATAATCAATACCCTCTTTCTAAGTGTAACCTTTTGCAACAAGCCTCGCTTTGAAGGTTTCAACCTTCCCGTCACCTCCTTTCTTTTGCTTGTATACCCATTTACTCCCAATGGCTTGTACACCATTAGGTAGTTCTACTAGCTCCCACACTTGGTTGGAATCCATAGATCCCATTTCTGATTCCATTGCTACTTGCTAGGAGTCAGCATCTTTATCTTGGATTGCCTCCTTGTAGGTCTAGGGATCTGATTTATCTTCGCCTGGGATTGAGTTCGAAGACTTTGCCACACCTATGAATTGTTCTGGTTGACGAACAACCCTCCCACTACGACGAGGCAAATCCTGAGTTGGTGTAAAAGTCTCATAATCGATACGTGGTGCAGTGTTAGTTGGCGCTTGTACGATTGTATAGACGGAGTCTGGATCCTCAGCTCTTCCAGAATTATCTCGCTCATGGGCTTGTGACTAATCATATAATCCTCTTCCAGGAATCGGGCATTGGTGATAACAATGACCTTCTGATCCTGTGGACTATAGAACAAGCCACCCTTCGTTCCCTTAGGATATCCTACAAACACTCGCACTTTTGTATGAGATGCCAACTTATCATCTTCCTTATTCAGCACATGTGCTGGAGTACCCCAAATCCGAACATGTCCTAGACTGGGCTTACGCCCACTCCACAGTTCTGTGGGTGTTTTTGGAACTGATTTCGAAGGCACCAGGTTTAGAATGTACGCTGCTGTTTCTAAGGCATATCCCCAAAACGAAATAGGTAAATCTGAATAACTCATCATTGACCTAACCATTTCTAAAAGAGTCCTATTCCTTCTTTCAGCCACACCATTTTGTTGTGGAGTTCCCGGCGCGGTGAGCTGGGACGAAATCCCCTCATTCGCCAAGAAATCTAAAAACTCTCCACTAAGGTACTCGCCACCACGATCAGATCGTAGTGACTTGATACTCTTCCCATGATGATTATCCGTTACAGCCTCGAAGTCTCTGAACTTGTCAAAAGCTTTATACTTACGTCGCATAAAATAGATGTATCCATATCTCGAATAATCATCTATAACCGTGATGAAGTATTCGAAACCACCCATAGCCTGGATATTCATTGGACCACATACATCCGTATGAACCAATTCTAACATATTCTGTGCACGGTTTCCCTTGGTTTTAAAAGCCCTTTTGGTCATCTTACCTTCCAGACAGGATTCACAAATTGGAAATGACTCAACTTGGAGATCATCCAATGGGCCATCATCTACCAATATTTGAATCCTCCCAAAGTTTACATGCCCTAACCGTAAATGCCACAGATATGTTTGGTTTATGCTTGAAGGTTCTTTTCTCTTTTTAGGTTTAGACAAAGAGTTAAGTGATTTATGCATAGGAGTTTGTGCAGTATTAACGATATATAAGCCCTGTTCTTTTGGACTTATTTTTCAGTTTGATTCGATTCGATTCGATTCGATTCGATTCAGTCCATTCGATTCGATTCGATTCTGGGCCAGTCCATTGATTCGATTCGATTCGATTCGATTCGGCTCCGTTCTTCTTCTTCTTATTTTTATTATTAATCTTAATTATTATTATTGTTATTATTACTAATAATATTACTATTATCGTTGTTGTTGTTAATTACTATTATTATTATTATTTACCATTATTATTATTATTTACCCTTAATATATATTTGATTCGCCGATTCGATTGGGCCCATTCCATTCGATTCGATTCGATTCGATCCATTCGATTGGGCCTGGATTCGATTCGATTCGATTCATTCAAATTCAAAAGAACAGAGCCATAGTCCATCATTAAAAATACCTTTGCAAATATATTCACCGTTTCTTTTCTAATAATGGCATCATCATCAAAAAACACTGAATAACCATCGCATTTTAATTTAGAAACCGTAATTAAATTCATTCTAAAATCCGGTACTAATAATACATTATTGAGGACTAATAATTTATCATTAATCTTCAACTGCACGACTCCCACTGCAACATGCATAAGCCTAGAATAATCGCCCCAGTTGATGGTAATCTCGCCCGCACTAAGCTGCTTGGTTACCTGAAAACCATGCGAGTCAAAGCAAACATGATCAGTGGAGCCTGAATCAACTATCCACGAAGTGGAAGAACAAGCTGCCAAACATGTTTTGACTACTAGTGCACGAAACATACCTTTCTTAAGAGCGGGGCAGTCCACTTTAAAATGTCCTTTCTGACCGCACTTGTAGCACTTTCCCTTTGTCTTTTTGTTCGCCTCGGGGTGAGGAGCCTTGCTTTTCACCTTGAGGGTTGCCACTTGCTTCTGGCCAACCTGCTTTTTCTTCTTTCCCCATTTGGGTTTGGAAGAAGTAGCACCGGTTGCCGCAAGAATCTGATGATAACCTTGTTTGAAGAGACCTTCAGCAGATTGAAGCTCTGTCAGCAGTTCCGCCAAAGTATATGTCCTACGGTTCATATTGTAGTTAAGGCGGAACTGCTCAAAGTTTCTTGGTAAGCTGCCTAAGATAATATCGACCTGCGTTTTCGCATCGATAGTAGCCCCCAGTATGCTCAGTTAGTTCAAATGAGACATCATTTTTAGAACACGATCCCTTACTGGGGTCCCTTCAGATATGTGGGTTGTCATCAACACCCTCATTGCATTTTGTCTAGCCGCCCGGTTCTGATGACCAAACATCTAGGTGAGACTTTTCATCATTTCCGCGGTCGAGCCCATTGTCTGATGCTGATGCTGCAATACGTTTGTCAGTGAAGCCAAAATGTAACAGCGAGCCATCTCATCAGACTTCTTCTATTTTCGGAATTCATCCAACTCTTTAGGAGTGGCATCCGGTTCTGGATCCAGAGGGCTCTCCTCAGTTAAGACAAATTTATGCCCCAGCAGTCAGGACAATGTCAAGATTTCTTTTCCAATCGGCAAAGTTAGTGCCATCAAGTTTATTTTCTTTGAGAATTACAGCTAGTGGATTGAAAGACATTTGAGATAAAAATTAAAAACATCCATCACATAATGCAAAGTAAAATGTATCGAAAAACCTCAAAACACATTATATATGCTAGCAACCAACAGTTCGAAAAATCCGCATATGCAAGCCACGATCGTGTGGACGTTTACACACGTATTTTTCAAGTAGAGTTTTACGTCTTTAATTTTAGTATCTAGTCAACTTACGTTATGACAAGTAAAATTAATAGTTGGTTCCTCTTGGCCATGTATTAATTATCATAAATTCCGATGGGGAACTTATTAATTAATACACCTAAGTGAACACCATAATTTAACATCCTTAAAATATTATCTTTTAAATAATAGTCCTACAGATGGAGAGGTCATATCATGAAAAATAATATTTACCTTATGTTATCATTTTGAAATTTAAAACTAGTGAACCTATAATTAGCACATCCGATATGAAGGAAGACCCAAATGTCAACGCGCATGCAAATTACTTCACAATTTAAATTAATTAAGGAGGCCACTTTGATTTTATTTTTAAAAAAATCAATTTAATCACTTAGTTATTTTAGCCTTAAGGTTTTTAATTTTTCTCGTCCTAACATGCAGAAAACATATCACGAATACATTCACACATGCCATACATCAAACAATTAAAACCAAAAATAAAGCATGGATAATTAAATTATCCAATTATCATGGTCTTCTTCCTTGAGTTGAATTCGAGAAAATCTTCGACTCGATCTCTCCCACTGAATCAAGCATCACATCACTCCTCCCCGCCCGGGCCGTGGATTTCCAAAATTAAATTTCACTTTTATGCAAAATTAATTACATAAAAAAATTTAATTTTAAATCCCAACTCTCGTGGGCATGACGCAATTTCGCGGCCGTGTTTATCAGCGATCCCGTAGTCCTGTTCTCGCTCTATTTCTTCGTGATCCCGTATTTTCTGAATTCGATTACAATTTTATACAAAATAAAATACATCGAAATTACAGCAAGATTACACGAAAAATAAAACACCTAGAACTACCCGCGGATTTTCTCACGGAAAAAACCATTACATACCTCAAAACTGGGCTAAACCAACAATTGCATAAATAATAAAAATAAATAAATAAATAAATAAACCATTCACATACCATGATAATTGGATCATATCACCTGCAAGAACACATCTAGCAAAATATTCCAACATCAAAATACATGAATATTTAAATTGCTATCAATTAATCACCAAAATTAATTAAAATAGCAAAAAGCCTAAAAATCCGTCTCTGATACCAATTGTTGGAAGTAAAAACGCAGCGGAAGTGAAGTTTGGTAAAGTTCATAATCGCGTTTTACGCATCCACGAGCATAAGATCTATTTAGGCATGCTAATTAATTAATTACTAAGACTAATAAGCAATTTAAATATTATTTATTATTTATTAAATAAATATGTTGGTTATTAAAATATCTTAATCTAGATCTAAAGATCATAGGATATTACATTTGAAGCGAATTGGTTGCTTTCGTCTTGGTCACCTTGTATTTCTACCTTTAGACCTTCTAGAGTATGATCCGCCTTAACCCGGACGTTGTGTGGGCAACGAGCTACCGGATCTTGCTTGGACACTAATGGGATCGGCCGAAATATCTCTTGTATGTGGTCACTCAAATTTTTTCTATAGTATTTTATGAACACTCTTAGCAAATTAATGTGTTATCTAAATTGTAGAATCAAAGACACAAGTCTAGATCTACAATTACACACAAGAGGAAATATTTAATCTCACAACCTCACCAAGACATGTAAAAATCGGCCTCCTCCCATAAGTCCTATATATAGGCTCTTGGACTACTACTAGGGATCTTAAGGAGGATTATGGAAGGACTCCCAATAAATTCTTCTTACCTTATTAGGACTCTTCCTAATATAATGAATCTATTAATATCAACTTAGTCCACTAAAAGGTTGATATTGCACTTCCTACCAAAATCTCAAATTACGAAATTGGGCTCCTTATTAAATATATTATTTCTCGTATTTAAGATATAGGATGTCCATTAATTAATTATAAGCTATTGACAGCTTTAATTAATTAATATCTTATCCAAGAGTAGTACCACTCGAACCTTATTATTATATCGGAATTAAATCCACATGCAGGGTTTAATACAATAATCATTATTGAGCTCCTCAAGGGGACATCATCAACCCGCACGAGTCGGGACACGATTTCTAGTAATAATAACTGTCGTATAAATAATATCATTGCTCAAGATACGAGGCTTATTGAGTCGATCATTTTGACTCTCACCCATGGTAAATCAAAGCAATAAGTATTATAAATACACAATTAAATATTATATACTTAGAATTAAGAAATAATAATTATCCGAGATTTACGTTCTTCCTACAGTCAGTACAGAAGACACTATCTCACCTCGATCCAGTTCAACATATGCAAATACGCTAATGTATGCTAATAGTCAAGACCAACTAATCTCAAGCATACACTACAACCTTTTATATAATTTGTCTAATAATTATATAAGTTGTGAACTATTATATTATTTTATAAGGCACCGATAATGTGATCCTCCGTGTGACACCAACACACCACATTATCTACAATATAAATTAATTAGACATTTTATTTGCATAACCATAACGTGAATAAATATGCAAAATATGTGATTAAATGTAATTAATATTTTCATATGTAGTTTCTGGGAAATTAGGTGATACAAGCATAAAGTATGCTTTGCAGTATACAATCCTAACACTCTCGAGAATCTACATCTCTCCCTTCATGTTAGCTATCTCCTCCTCCAGAGACTTAATCATTGACGGGCAGAGATGGTGCTCCTCCTTTAAAGTTTCAAGCTCCGCCGACATCTTCTTGTGCTTCTCAACCAGGGCCTGAAACTCCCCGGCAGCCTTCATATAAGTGCCCAATGCACGACCAAGCTGAGCATTTCTGAATTGGATCTGCTCGGCCGGATTCATATCATTGGTCACCAGCTCCAATTTGGGCGTCCATCCCCGAATGGGACATGGCTGTAATATCCTGAATTTCTACTACTGTTGTTTAATGTTATTTTATCCGAATTATGTTGTACAACATGGAATCTGTACAGTATGGATAAAATAAATGAAGGACTGAGACATCTGTATTGGTATAATTGTGGTCGACAATTGCATTTTAGGATATAGTGCGTCGTGTATACGTATCTAGTATGTTGAGACGTTGGACAAGAATAGCAGAAAATGGCTAAGTACAGCCACATTAGCGCACGCTACGATGTATACTTAGTGTACGTTAAAGGATTATGTATGTTAAGAAGGACAGTTAACGTACGTAAGATGTACAGCTATTACGTACGTTAAGCGGACATGTTAACGTACGTAAAGTTCATATCGGATAGATCAGGCTATGGCCGACAGGTGGGACCCGTGGTCGGCAGCTTTCGGCGAAGAACGTGCATGAGTCAACTCCTAGATAATGTACGCTATGAGTAGTGCATTATGTACGTTAAGTGGAGATTTACTGTAGCAAGTCAACGTACGAATTACGTATGCTATGAAGGAAGTATTACGCACGTAAGCGAGTGAACGAAACAAGGCAGTGAGTTCTGGAATGATGTTGCGTACGCTATGTTGGACGTGTAGCATATGCTAGGGAGCATTACGTACGTTAATGTGGAGTGATAACGTACGTAATGAGCGATGCAGTTTATAAAATAAGGATCGGTTCCTCATTTCTTCACGAGAGAAAATCAATACCTTCCTCCAAACTTCGTCCTTCTGAGTGTGTTAGTGAGAATAAATCTCTTCCAACTTGATTTCAAGCTTGGAAATATGGATTTGAGGCTTGGATTTGAAGATATGGTTGATCCTTGAGGTGTTTGATGGTGTTGTTCATGTTCCTGAGGTATGTTATTGAACTCTACACCTTGATTTCAGATTTTTGGTATGGTTATACGTATTTGCTTCGTATGATGATGATTAGGGTGTTGTTGTTACAATTCTTGAGGTTATGTGAAGTGTATATTAAAGAATACGATGATACATGACTTGGATTACGAATTGGATGATTATCTACATGTTAAAGGATATCGAATTATGTTGTTTTGATGGCTATGAACATGATTTCGAATCACTTAATGTTCTTGAAGAATTTCTTGATTAATTTAACATAGCAAGACGATCGTATGTTGAATTATCGGTATTTTTAGATATGAAGATCTAATGTTCGTTGATTATAGTGGTAGAATTCGTACGTTCTTGATGAAATACGAATCATGATAACAATTTTGAATTCGGAAAGATAGTGATTGATCGCCAAATATGATTTCCTTTACATTAGTATCCGTAATGATATTGTGGTTGTGAATTCGTAATTATTTGAGTTGGATTGTTCGGACTTTTGTTTAATCGAGATATTATGAAATCGTTGGGTTTGTTGATCGGTTATATTGATCGTTAATATCGATTATCGGATTTTGGTTCGTAATGTGGATATAAATTCGCAATGGTTTGAGTTATACAGTTTGGTTCTGTATATGATCGAAGTGTCGTTGAACCGTTGAGATCGACTGGTTGTTTATGTCGGTTATTGATTGTTATTGGATTGTTGTTTATTGATTACTCAATAGGTTGTGAGCATTGATCGATGGTTATAATTGTCCACTAGAATAGTGTGTTGCGGTCGTGTTTGAGAATGTTCGTGAATCGATTTGGCCGGCAGCCGAGGAGCTTGTAGATGACGACAAAGAATTGGTAACGGCTTCATCATCGTCGTGTAGGTATCGAGGCAAGTATTACTTGCATAGTTTATAGTATTTAATGAATGGTCTCGATTCATTCGTTTATAATTCGTATAGTAATAATTATAATTGTGAACACTGGCGATTTGGGATTGTACATTGTTTTTGGATTTTGGGAATTTGAATCATAATGTATATGATTTACTTTTGTTATTGGTATACTTGGGTATCGAGGATACATTGGGTTATAGCCGAAGACATGAATTATCTACCGTCCGCGCATTTTGGACCGTCGAATATTGAGGATAATTGTTGGTGATGGTTTTGACATCGAGATTTCTCTCGAAGGACTCGGGGCAAGTAATATATCATTTTTGTCATTTTTTGTCGATCATGTTGTCATGCATTGTGTATTGTTGTTTTGTGTAGTTGTGCATTGTTGTCATGCGTTGGTCCGTTGGGATCATCATGGGAATCTATAGTTGTGTGCGCTGGATTGTTGGACAGGTATTTCCACCATGCGTTGGTCCGTTGGGATCATCATGGGAATCTATAGCTGTGTGCGCTGGATCGTTGGACAGGTATTTCCACCATGCGTTGGTCCGTTGGGATCATCATGGGAATATATAGCTGTGTGCACTGGATCGTTGGATTATCATATGTTATTGTTATTGTGCATATGTATATTATGGGTTATCCATCATGTGTTGATCGGATTTCCATTGAGTATACATTGTTGTTATTGTCGCGAGCATATTGAGGTTGTCATATGAGTATGCATTTGTAGGTCTTGCGTTAGGACCATGTCCGTATGTTGTATTGATCTGATCTCGGGTTAGATTGACATGATTGTCGTGGTATTGTGCATCCCGAGGTATGTTCCACATTTTCCTTTGGTAATTGTCTTTTGATAGACAATCGATTTTCGTGTTGAGATGTGATGAGGTTACCCGATGGATTGGGCTGGACAGAGTTAGTAGATTTTGTAACCGTGAGTTATGATAATGTTTTGAGAACCTTGGGTATTGTTGAGATACAATACAGATATTTCGGTATGAGCTTATTGTGTCGTTGAAAGGATACGAGATGTGAACTTTGGTAATTATTATCACGAGTTGGTAAAGTTATGGCAGTGAGATTACATTGGTCGTATTCTTACTTAGTATTTTCATTGGTATGTAATTATTGATGTGATGTGATCGTTATCATTGTTGGGTATTATGGCTGACCCCATCGTGGGTTTTCTTTTTAGGTTCTTTGGATATCGAGCTTGTAGCGGTCGTGAAGAGATGAGCTTCCCGAAGGATACTGGCTAGGGCATGTACTTGTGAATCGAGTATTCTGATTTGATGTTGTATTGATAAGTGTCCGTTTTATACACTTATCTGTGATTAGTATTGATATATTTCACACATAATTATGAGCTAGTCTACTCATTTTTTCTTTGAATTAATTAGTTTTTAATAATTTTATTTTTATAGGATGAAGATGTAAATTTAGTCTTAATCAGATCGAATTACTTATTTATTCAAGAAATAACATGTTTATAAAATATTCTCTTTATTGAATTTTTATGTATTCATGTTGTAGGGCTTTCCGAGATGAGTTCGGCAGTCTTTCCGGATTCAAAATTAGAGTTATATATCAAAAGTTATCATCCGAAGAAGATTTGGGGCGGAAACGCAAAGTCTAAGAAATTCTGGGCTGAAAATGAAGTCTGAAACTCCATACGTGTAATATCCGCAATTTTTGATTTTCGGTAAATTTCTTTTTTCGGCCGCAGTCCCGTTTGACGATTCGCTCATGACCGTTTCGTCATTCTGAGAATGATTAATTCTACACTTTTTGACATCCGAGTTCGTTTCGGTGTCGTTTTGTTGAGTTCCATGTTCTTTAGCGACTTTTCCACGTATGAGTTCGACTTTGTTAGATCACCATTAATTTTTGGAAACTCCAAAAATTCTGAATCGTTGCAATATTATAAAGCATCGAGTTAGCTTTCCAATGGTTCAAACGGTGAGTCAATCGGAGTCCAGACGAAGGAGTTATGGTCGAAATAGCTAAGACTGCACGATGTGCCTTTTTGGTGTTGGAGTGGACTGTACCGTGTGCCGCGGCACACTTGGCCGGGCCGGCACTAAGACGATCTTGGGCAGTTTTTTTTGGCCATGGGCCGCGGCACACTTGTCCTGTGCCGCGGCACACGGGGCAGATTAGCCTATTTCTGCGGATTTTGTGAGATGAATGCTCATTTCATCTCTTCTGTCATTCCTCCTTCTCTTGGGCGATCTTGTGGCGATTTTTGGGCGATTTGGCATCATCAATCCCAGAGAACTTCATATTCTTCAAGTTCTTGGTATGGATTAACAACACAAACAATTGTTCTTCATCATTAATCCAAGGTAAATTCTTGAAACCTTACTTTTGGGAGATTTGGGGATTTTCCTTTTGATTTCGATTCCAATCCGTTTTTGTCCAATTAATTGTTGTATAGACGTTGTTTTGAAATTGTTCAACGGATTGGATACTCGTATCCTTGGTTCGTTCGACCTGAGGGGTGATTTATTTGTTCTTGAAGGGTCTTGAACATTTAATGTCCGATTAAATGTCCGAATGAGTTCCTTTCGTTAGTTTGTTGGGATTTCCGTTGTTTTGGCCTTGATTCTCGTCGTAACTATGTGTTATTGTTCCTTCAGGAGGTTTATAGGTGTTCGAGTATTCCGATGTTGAATCTCGTTGGTGATTGACGATTCGTGTGGTGTTATTCACGTAGTAATTTCGGTGCTATCGCGTTCTTGATAGTGTTCGGGAGTTCGGGGCCATTCGACCGTATTTCATCCGTCATCTTGTTGCGATTGTGGTTTCGAGGCAAGTAACTTGTCCATACTATTCTTGTTTTGTGGATATGATGATTGGTGATCGTCTTGGTGTGTTTGTTTGTTTTTTTGTTTGTTTGAAATGAGTTTTCAAAAGATTTGGTTAGCCTTGTTAAAGGCCCTCTTTCAAAACCGCGTGTGTTTTGTGATTGGTGTGTTTTGTGAACGAGTATGTGACTCATGTGGATGTGTTTGGTGTTGATGATGCACTTGGTGTTGCGTGTGGATGTATATTGTTTCATTTCGGTGCATTGTGGCTTGACGTGGTGTTTTGCTAAGTCTTTGATGCCTCTGGTTGAATTGTTTGGACATCCTTGGTGTGATATGTTACTCGTGCTTGATTATTTCGCGGCCAGCTCGGAAGGGTCCTTAGAGGCCTCGAGTGGGATTCGTGGCTTCGTCCCGGTCCTAGGTGACGTGTGGTGCTTGAGTATTTCGCTAGCCAGCTCGGGAGGGTCCGACGGGATCACGGAGTGGGATTTGTGGCTTCGTCCCGGTCCTAGGCGATGCGAGTACATGTTTTGTGAATGTGTTTGCTCACCTCGGGAGGGTTCGACGGGACCACGGAGGGAATTCCAATGGCTTCGACCTGGGTTCACGAGTGAAACTTCACCGCTACGTGTGTATATTTTGTGATTGTTTTCGCTCACCTCGGGAGGGTCCGATGGGATCACGGAGGGAGTCCAATGGTATAACCCTGGATTCACGAGTGCGGTTGCTTATGTTTTGTGAATGTGTTTTCTCACCTCGTGAGGGTTCGACGGGACCATGGAGGGAATTCCAATGGCTTCGACCTGGGTTCACGAGTGAAACTTCACCAGTTGGTATTGATTTTATGTCCGTCGAGGACGCGTGACGTGGGTTTTAACCCTGTGTATTGTTGTCGGTTTTCTATTTGCAAAAACAAAACCTTTGGGTTGTGACCCTGTTGATTTTTTGAAAGATAAGGATTTGATAATCCTAAGTTGTTTTCTATCAAAAATCTCGATGGCATTTAAACGGTTTTATAAATTGTTTCCCTTGATTTGTGAACTTTCAGTTTTTAGAATGTTTTACCAAACTCCTGCCTCGGGAAGTACTTTTCGTCACGTTTAGATTTTTGAGGATTCCTGGTTATTGTTATTCTTGGAACTTGAATTGTATGGCTCGTATTTTTGCACTTGTTCTTGCACTAGCAAAACAGTGGAGTTTTGCTAACCCCCGAGTATTCGGGGGGTGGATGTCTGTTTTTGCATTCAGGTTTGGGAGCATAACACAGGGTCGGCACGAAGGATGATGAAAGGTGAACGATACTAATCACACGAGGATCCGTTGATGTCGTATTGGTCTAGTTGTATTTTCTTTTCCGCTGCAGTATCTTTTCCCCGTTGTACGGGAGTTTATTGTATTTTGACCCCTGCGTGGGTATGTGTTTGGAATCGAGTTGTATGTTATTATTGAAAGACCAAATCGGTCTACTGAGTTATTTTAGCCTTAAAGGCGATGTTTAGATGTTTGATTTTAGTTATCAGCCTGGTAGATCCTCGAGGAGAGGGTCTACGGCGTGTAATATCCCTGAGTGGATTGGGGGTGTTACATAAATGGTATCGGAGCTTAGGTTGTGGAAACCTAGGCTGTCGGGTCAAGTTGTGTCTGTTGAGTTTTGTCTCGTCGGATTTTGTCTGACTGAGTCGTGTCGCGACGCGTCGTCTGAGTTTGTTGGTCGTGATTAGTATCGTGGGTGATCATCATCTTCGTGCGACTTGTGGATGTAAGTCTCCCTTCTTTGTGTTGTGCCTCGTGTGACACGAGCTATTTTTATGATTTATTTGTTAAGTGACGGAATCCTCTTATGGATTTTGATTTCTTGATATGTGGTTATTTGACCCTCATATTTCGTTCATATGAGGAGTAGTGTTGCTGGATTGTGCATGTTTGACTTTATTTATTTTATCCGCTGCGTGAGTTCTTTTGTAATGACTTTCGGTATTTTACCGACTGAGTTTTATTTTGAAAACCGGTTCCCTTAACCGAGTTTTTTTGGCATTATGGCCTTGATCGTTTTGGCGAAATTCTTATGACGGTATTTAGCATGTTGTAAAATGGCTTTTGTGAGTTTTTGAAACATTACCGTCATCGGCCTTTTTGGCATTTTTGTAAATGGTTTTTAGTCTGGTGGGTTCCAGCGTGGGACCACGGCGCTATAATGTTCTGTGTAATTACCTGAAATTTTTGGGCATTCTAGCCCATTGAATTATTTTTGAAAACCTTGAGTATCTTAGAAAATTAAAATTCGAGACGTACTTTTAAAACAAATTATTTTCTCGCAGTACTTTCAAGGTGCCTTCTAGTGCCGCAATATGTTTCAAAATTATTCCTTGAGGACCAAAATATTTTGAGATATTTTCAATTATTTTTAGAAATGCAGTTGCTTAGACCCAAGTGTCGAATATTCTGAAAGTTTTTCACTAAGAGAAAGTGTTCTCATTTGTGTTCAAACGCAAGATGATTTTCAAAGTCTCGATAACAATGTTTGCACTACTTTTTGTAAAGTGATACTCAAGATCAACTGGTGTTTCCAAACTATTTTCAAAAGGTGGTTTTCGTTTTTAAAACCCATCATTTCGTGCTTGTGGTCGGAGAAGGTGTGTATGATGTTGGTATTGTTGTTAGGGTGTTAGCCCTCCGAATTGTGATTGAATTGGTGGTGTGAACGTTGAGTCGTTCGCCACGCATATGTTTTGTTAGCCCTCTGTGAGAGGTGTGAACTGGTGTTTACTGTTTATCGCCTCGTGGTGATTTGCGTGTTGTCGCACTAGTGTGAGTTGTTAAAGCTTGGATTTTTGTGCGTTTATACATATGGGTGATTGTTTCATGATGTTTCTGATTGTGTGCTGGCTATCGTTCGGGATGTTGTAATCGTCGAACGATGCCGTTGTTGTTGTGATTTTTGTATGTGTTGATATGTTATGCTGAGTTGGCATCTCCGGTATGTTGTTTTGCGGTGTTTTGTTCCATTGTATCGAGCATTTGTATTTTCGGTATGCCGAGCCGAGACGTTTCAACCGTGATGTGCCGGGGCATGCACGTGTAAATTGTCCTTCTCGTTGGTAACACATTTCAAGTGTGGACTCGAGGGACCCCAAATTCAGTTTTGCGAATTGGCTAACGAGACTTTCGGAGTTCGCGCTTCAGCACAGTTATCAGGATCGGCTCTGAGAGGACCAGTGGAGATTTTTCTGTCGGTTGCTTTTTGTGTGGTTACCTTGTTTCCGTTGTTGTGAGCTGCGGGGACGACATTTTCTTTTATAAGGGGTCGAGTATAATACCCGTATTATTTTTGGCTTCTGCATTTTCTCTTTCTCAAGTCTATCGATTCGATCATGTTCGTTGATACCTTCCGACTTGTTCTATATTTCGGTTTCGTCGTTCGAACGAACTGTGATCTTGTTGTGGGTCGATCTGGTTTTCGCTGTGACTTTTCCGAATTTGGTTTGATTTTTGTGAAGCTTGTTCGGAAGTAACATCTTTTTGTTCTACTAATTCTTTTATTCAAAGTGGATCGGATTTGGAACTCCTGTATTTTCGACTCTGTCGACTCGTTTATGCTCGTTAACATTTTCTGAACTTTCCCTATCCATTGCTTTTGTTGATCGAACGAGGGTGGTACTGTTTCGGGATAACTCGTTTGTCGTTATGACTTTTCAATCGCTATTCCCTTTCCTGTGGATCTTATGGGAATGCATGTCTCGTTGTTCTCACCAGATCATCCTGGGAGTTGTTGTTTGAATTTTATTATCCTTCGTATTTCGGACATGGTTGTTCGATTTTTGTTGTCTCGATCGTTTGTTTGTTCGGTTTTCGTTCTCGTTTCGTGATTTTTGAGCGTTCAGGATCCTTCCTAATTCCCTTAAGTTCGGGAGATTAGTCTCGTTTTCGATCTTCCAACCCTTGGGCGGTGGAATTCCGTATTTGTTCAGCGATTGGCTCGCGTTTTGATTGATGTACCGTTGGGTTGGTCAATATATTGATTTTCGTTTGTTGTGTTTTGTGATTGTTCGGATAATTGACTTGATTGTATTATCCATTTGATGACGCTTGTCACTTGTTGGTTTTATTATATCCCTAACGACGACGTTGTGTTGGTCGTCGTGGAGCGTGTTTTCACACCGTATATTCCGTTGCGTTGTTTGTAACGTTTCGCCGTTGGGCGTTAGTTAAGGGTTTCTTGCGTATCTCGTTGAGTTTTCCTGGCGGGATATTGCTTCTCCCTACTTGTTTTAAGTTTCAGGACGAAACTTCTTTTAAGGAGGGTAGAATGTAATATCCGCAATTTTCGATTTTCGGTAAATTTATTTTTTCGGCCGGAGTCCATTTTGACGACTCGCTCATGACCGTTTCGTCATTCTGAGAATTATTAATTCTACACTTTTTGACATCCGAGTTCGTTTCGGTATCGTTTTGTTGAGTTCCGTGTTCTTTAGCGACTTTTCCACGTATGAGTTCGACTTTGTTAGATCACCATTAATTTTTGGAAAATCCAAAAATTCTGAATCTTTGCAATATTATAAATCATCGAGTTAGCTTTCCAATGGTTCAAACGGTGAGTCAATCGGAGTCCAGAAGAAGGAGTTATTGTCGAAATAGCTAAGACTGCACGATGTGCCTTTTTGGTGTTGGAGTGGACTGTACCGTGTGCCGCGGCACACTTCGGCTGGGCCGCGGCACTAAGCCAGTACTGGGCAGTTTTTTTTGGCCGTGGGCCGCGGCACACTTGTCCTGTGCCGCGGCACACGGGGCAGATTAGCCTATTTCTGCGGATTTTGTGACATGAATGCTCATTTCATCTCTTCCTTCATTCCTCCTTCTCTTGGGCGATCTTGTGGCGATTTTTGGGTGGTTTGGCATCATCAATCCTAGAGAACTTCATATTCTTCAAGTTCTTGGTATGGATTAATAACACCAACAATTGTTCTTCATCATTAATCCAAGGTAAATTCTTGAAACCTTACTTTTGGGAGATTTGGGGATTTTCCTTTTGATTTCGATTCCAATCCATTTTTGTCCAATTAATTGTTGTATAGACGTTGTTTTGAACTTGTTCTATGGATTGGATACTCGTATCCTTGGTTCGTTCGACCCGAGGGGTGATTTCTTTGTTCTTGAAGGGTCTTGAACATTTAATATCCGATTAAATGTCCGAATGAGTTCCTTTCGTTAGTTTGTTGGGATTTCCGTTGTTTTGGCCATGATTCTCGTCGTAACCATGTGTTATTGTTCCTTCCGGAGGTTTATAGGTGTTCGAGGATTCCGATGTTGAATCTCGTTGGTGATTGACGATTCGTGTGGTGTTATTCACGTAGTAATTTCGGTGCTATCGCGTTCTTGATAGTGTTCGGGAGTTCGGGGCCGTTCGACCGTATTTCATCCGTCGTCTTGTTGAGATTGTGGTTTCGAGGCAAGTACCTTGTCCATACTATTCTTGTTTTGTGGATATGATGATTGGTGATCGTCTTGGTGTGTTTGTTTGTTTGTTTGTTTGTTTGTTTGAAATGAGTTTTCAAAAGATTTGGTTAGCCTTGTTAAAGGCCCTCTTTCAAAACCGCGTGTGTTTTGTGATTGGTGTGTTTCGTGAACGAGTATGTGACTCCTGTGGATGTGTTTGGTGTTGATGATGCACTTGGTGTTGCGTGTGGATGTATATTGTTTCATTTCGGTGCATTGTGGCTTGACGTGGTGTTTTGCTAAGTGTTTGATGCCTCTGGTTGAATTGTTTGGACATCCTTGGTGTGATATGTTACTCGTGCTTGATTATTTCGCGGCCAGCTCGGAAGGGTCCTTAGAGGCCTCGAGTGGGATTCGTGGCTTCGTCCCGGTCCTAGGTGACGTGTGGTGCTTGAGTATTTCGCTAGCCGGCTCGGTAGGGTCCGACGGGATCACGGAGTGGGATTTGTGGCTTCGTCCCGGTCCTAGGCGATGCGAGTACATGTTTTGTGAATGTGTTTGCTCACCTCGGGAGGGTTCGACGGGACCACGGAGGGAATTCCAATGGCTTCGACTTGGGTTCACGAGTGAAACTTCACCGCTACGTGTGTATATTTTGTGATTGTTTTCGCTCACCTCGGGAGGGTCCGATGGGATCACGGAGGGAGTCCAATGGTATAACCCTGGATTCACGAGTGCGGTTGCTTATGTTTTGTGAATGTGTTTGCTCACCTCGTGAGGGTTCGACGGGACCACGGAGGGAATTCCAATGGCTTCGACCTGGGTTCACGAGTGAAACTTCACCAGTTGGTATTGATTTTATGTCCGTCGAGGACGCGTGACGTGGGTTTTAACCCTGTGTATTGTTGTCGGTTTTCTATTTGCAAAAACAAAACCTTTGGGTTGTGACCCTGTTGATTTTTTGAAAGATAAGGATTTGATAATCCTAAGTTGTTTTCTATCAAAAATCTCGATGGCATTTAAACGGTTTTATAAATTGTTTCCCTTGATTTGTGACCTTTCAGTTTTTAGAATGTTTTACCAAACTCCTGCCTCGGGAAGTACTTTTCGTCACGTTTGGATTTTTGAGGATTCCTGGTTATTGTTATTCTTGGAACTTGAATTGTATGGCTCGTATTTTTGCACTTGTTCTTGCACTAGCAAAACAGTGGAGTTTTGCTAACCCCCGAGTATTCGGGGGATGGATGTCTGTTTTTGCATTCAGGTTTGGGAGCATAACACAGGGTCGGCACGAAGGATGATGAAAGGTGAACAATACTAATCACACGAGGATCCGTTGATGTCGTATTGGTCTAGTTGTATTTTCTTTTCCGCTGCAGTATCTTTTCCCTGTTGTACGGGAGTTTATTGTATTTTGACCCCTGCGTGGGTATGTGTTTGGAATCGAGTTGTATGTTATTATTGAAAGACCAAATCGGTCTACTGAGTTATTTTAGCCTTAAAGGCGATGTTTAGATGTTTGATTTTAGTTATCAGCCTGGTAGATCCTCGAGGAGAGGGTCTACGGCGTGTAATATCCCTGAGTGGATTGGGGGTGTTACAATACGGGCGTAACTCACACAGCAACTAATGTGCAAAAGCCGAAGCCATGTTACGGCCGTAACTTCTCAATGTTACGGCTGTAAGTCCTCATAGTTACGGCCGTAACTCCTCAAAGTTACGGCCGTAACTCTTGACAAATTTTTGATCATTTTTTAATCTTTTATACTTTTAGTCTATTATTGAGGGGATGGCTGGCCTTGATCCGATCTAATGTAATAATGCTGGAGTTTTGGAGTTATTAGATGACTTTAGGTGTATAGATAGACCCCGTAGATCCATCATTAATCATTCATTCATCTTATTATTTTCTCACTTTGTAATACTTTTTCTTTGTGTGAAGAACACACTTGTGTTCTTGAGTGATTTATGTAATAGAGGTTTAACTTATGTTGTTGAGGGAGTTTATTGCTTCTTTCTCCTTTATCTACTAAGGGAGTTAGTATCAATTCTTTCCCTTTTTCAACTAATAATGACCACTCAAGCTTGTAATATGTTGAATAAACCCTTCATGGGCTAAGTTATCCTTAGTTGGGATTATAAACAAGGTTTGTCATGTTATTTAAGTTTGTATAAAGATCTATTATGGATTACTTATTATTGTGTGTGATTTTCATTGTTTTATCAATCTTTATTTATTTGGCCAATAAATGATGATATTTATGGTCTTCATATGTTTCGAAAGAAAATATGTTTGATTAGATCAAATGATCTTCACTATAAGTTGTTCTAGGGGATAGAAATATACCTCTAGACCTTAGATGATTCTTTGAGTTATTTTCATAAAACCTAATGCTATGTATTGAAGCCAATCAACATAGAAATATAGTGGATTGATTCAATATATATATAAGGGGCATTTTGACATTCGAAAGAGGAACCGTCTTTTTAAGGAAAATCGAATCTACACAACATAATAAGTAAATACATCTTATGATCTCCTATACATCTTCTATAACTAATGATGAACTAATTTTGTAATCCCAACTATTTCATTTTACCCTTTTATTAATCTATTATTAGTGCAATCTTTCATTTCCTTTAATTTTAGAACTATTATTGCATTTTCCTTGCAATTGTCAAACCAAACTCTTAAATTGTGTGTTTCACTCATCTTAATCCCTATTACAAATAGAGAAAGTGTATAATTCAATATATAACCTAACTTCCTCGTGGGATCGATAAACCGGACTCAAAAAGTCTACTTACTACTTGATATGATATCGTGCACTTGCGATAGTTACACAAAAGACGTGTCAAGTTTTTGGCGCCGTTGCCGGGGAAGTATAAGTGTTATTTTTTAAATCTTACATTGTAAACTATTGCTATAGATATAATTTCTCGACGTTGTAACTTAGTACTCAATTGTGTTTGTCAGGTCAAGTGGCGGATAACGGTACTCCGTGACTATTAAAGTCGGATTTTCAGTTTCCCACAACAACGGATATTTTTAGATATTTTTTTTCCTTTTATTTTTATTTTATTTTTTTATCATGGAAGAAACTTTGAATAGTATTGAAAAGAGATTTCCCTTTCTTAGCAAAAAAGTAATTTTAAAAATTTACAATACAAGACTTGAAAGGATGAGGTTGCTTATGAATAAAAGCATACCTTTTGACATTAGATTCATTATTGAAGCCAAAGTGAGAGTAACAGGTGAATTCACAGAGATACCTACTAGATTTTTACCAGGGCTTGTAAAAATTTCATATGCCAAGAAACGACGAGCAAAGATAATAGTCGTTTGCTATAAATGTGCTAGATGGAACTGTAATTTAAAATGTCGATCTTTAGGAATTCCATCTATAAACAGAGAAGATAAAATTCAATTCATTAAGGATGGTCTGAATAAAGAGAATTTAGATAATATCGAAATTTCTCTTGACACGCATCCTAGTGGACTCGTACATTACGGAATTCGATGTTTGTGGAATAAATTCAAATCGGAATATGAACAATGTCTTGGAAATCTGACGTTAAAAGACCTTGTTTGCCAATTTTTTAAGAAAATTGGATTGGAAGCTTCTACCCGACTCATAGAAGGTGTTTAAGCCGTTTCTGAACGTAAAATCAGAGGAAGATGTGAGACACAATCACAACTACTGTACATACACGTGAGTATCTTTTATTTTTGTCGTATGGTGAGATTTTCTGAATAAAAAATGTGATACGCGATAAATGCATTCATTATTCTATTGAGTAGTTGAAGCGCATTTAACGCAATCACAGATTTGTTAAATATTTTTACCTTATTTTTCTTCTATAAATAAACATTATGCTTGTTTCTTTTATTCATCCCTCAAACTTGTAATTTTCTCTTTTTCTCTCAAATAAGTTTCTTTTCAAAAATGGAATCATCATCTTCCACAAAAAGATTTAACTCAGTCTGCATTTTTGGTGGAGCTAGTTATAGAACAGAGGCATGCTTTACTGAATCAGTCCACAACTTGGGTCGTACCTTAGGAGAAAAATGCATTCATGTAGTTTACGGAGGAGGAAGTCTAGGACTAATGGGACGCGCTGCTGCTTCTGCCTATATGGAAGGAGAAAAAGTGTTGGGAATAATTTCAAAACCTCTGGCTGAAAGTAAAATCACTGGGGCAACTATTGGAGATGAGTTTAGAGCTGTAAATGCAAGATCGCATCACTCACATGATGAATAATTCTGACGCCTTTATCACCCTTCCCGGTGGTTTTGGCACTCTTGAGGAACTTTTTCATGTGGTTACCAAAGCCCAGCTAAATGTTCATAAAAAACCAATAGGTTTGCTTAATGTCAATGGTTTCTTTGATGGTTTACTATCTTTCATCGACTACTCTGCTGATAAAGGTTTTATTTACGAGCGTGCTAAACGAATCATAGTCGTTACAACAACACCAGAAGAACTAATCAAAAAACTCATTGAATTTGTTCCTCAACTAGATCCAGCTCTAGCTAATATTGTCTGGATGGAAGATTTTACCGTGAGAAAATGAAAAGTGGATTCATTCCTCTCCCTTTGATAACCCATATCGGGCCTATTGTTATTTTTACTTTCTGTCGTGTGTAAAAATCGTGCTAAATGTTGGCAGCTTAAGGAGTTTCTTTTTTATCTCTTGACGCGCATCTATTCGCGAATTATATATTATTATTGCTGTAATTTTTATTATTTGTTTTTAATAAAAGCATTGATGGCAGCGTAAGGCGACTCTTCGGACTTTCTTGAAGCGCATCTTAAAAATTGTGTTATACTTCCGGGTATATTTTATTTTTTTTGTTGTTTGCCTCGTACTTTTTTGTTTGCAGATCCAAAAAGGCGTTAGCTCAAGCATCAACTTTCATAACAGGGAGTATTCTGTTTTTCTCCTTGCTTTATTTTATATTTTTATTTTTTTAAACTGAGGACAATTTCTTTTTCAAGTTTGGGGGTGGTGTGTTTTGATTATTTTGGTGTGTTTAGCTTTGATTATTGTGGTGTGTTTTGATTATTTTTGTTTGGATTTGATTTTTTTAGTGTATATTTATATATATTTGTTTTGTTTATTTTGATTTGTGAGATTTCTAGATCTGGCCATAACACCAATAAGTTAGCTATATACAAGTTTCTAAAATCGTTTTAACCGGTAAAAAATTTGTATATTCCAAAATTTTTGAGCCTTAATCTCTCTTTCCAAGCCTTGTAATTATCATTTAAAATGAGTCATTAGTTACCTTGAGAAAAGAAGAATCAGTCGGTTGATGAAAAATAGAACTGAAATTTACTTAATCTATGGAGTTTTTTATTTTTCAGGCTTAACTAATAAATGATTTTTCTGCAAAAATTCTATTCCCTGGAAAAAAATGTATTGGTGAAAAGAGCTACACGTTAGCAAATAACGGTGTGAAAGCTATCACCTAAAAAAAGATGGAAAATGTGTTGGTGAAAAGAGCTACACGTTAGCAAATAACGGTGTGAAAGCTATCACCTAAAAAAAAGAGATGGAAAATGTGTTGGTGAAAAGAGCTACACGTTAGCAAATAACGGTGTGAAAGCTATCACTAAAAGGGATGTAGATTATAAGCAGATTTGAATTAACTGGTGGCTGAATTTCAATACACTCAATTTCGTGAACAATCACAATATTTGATGATGTCGATGAAATTCTTTTTCTTAATGAGTCGAAAAATAAACGAGTGATCGAGAGCAACCATCAAAGGAGTCGTGTGTGTCACGAGTGGGAAAGAAATAATCAACCTTTTTGGGGGGAAACCTTGCATTTTGGAATTAGAAAATAAAACCGTGTTTTAACTTCAAATCATTAGGAGATTTATTTTGAATCTTGATTCATTTCTATCTACTATATAAAGCTGGTTGTTGTGTATTAATGCCATTTTGATCTATTTTTATCTTTTTATATATAATTATTTTTCTTAATTTGTGTGTGTATTATTTTTCTTATTTTGTGTCTTATTTTTTTTTTATTTTTTTTTAGCGTGAATAATAAAGAGTCTTGCTCGGGACTAGCAAGAATTCAAGTTTGGGGGTGTGATAAGTGTCAGTTTTATACACTTATATGTGATTAGTATTGATATATTTCACCCATAATTATGAGCTAGTATACTCATTTTTGCTTTGAATTAATTAGTTTTTAATAATTTTATTTTTATAGGATGAAGATGTAAATTTAGTCTTAATCGGATTGAATTACTGATTTACTCAAGAAATAACATGTTTATAAAATATTCTCTTTATTGAATTTTTATGTATTCATGTTTTAGGGCTTTCCGAGACGAGTTCGGCAGTCTTTCCGGATTCAAAATCAGAGTTATATATCAAAAGTTATCATCCGAAGAAGATTTGGGGCGAAAACGCAAAGTCTAAGAAATTCTGGGTTGAAAATGAAGTCTGAAACTCCATACGGGCGTAACATCATAAAGTTACGGGCGTAACTCACACAACAACTAATGTGTAAAAGCCGTAGCCATGTTACGGCCGTAACTTCTCAATGTTACGGCCGTAAGTGTAATATCCGGAATTTCTTCTACTATTATTTAATGTTATTTTATCCGAGTAACGTTGTACAGCGTGGAATCTGTACAGTATGGAAAATAATTAAAGGACTAAGACATCTGTATTGGTATAATTGTCGTATTTGTTCAACAATTATATTTGAGAATATTGTTGGAAGATGTATATGTATTCAGTATGCCGTATGTTCGTATTCTGCATGTCGAGGCGTTGGACAAGAGTAGCTGAAAATGGATAAATATAGCCTTGTTTGCGCACGCTAATACTCATGTATAGCGCACGCTATCGTGCAGGTATAGCGCACGCTACGGGAATATGTTAGCGTACGCTAGTGCAGAACAGCTCAGAGGGAATCTACGTGTGGACCCGGCCACTTTCGGCGCATGTGCCGACGAGTCAACAGATGTTGTAATGTAGTACTAACGCACGCTAAAATCTAAGGACTAGCGTACGCTAACTGCAGATCGGACAAAAAGGAATCTTATCCTCGTCAGTGCTTTCGGCATGTGGGGACACGGGGGTAGGTGCGAACTGTAGCAAGTCAACTACGATTAGCGCACGCTAATGTATAAGAAATTGCGTGCGCTAGACAGTGTAATTTACGTACGTTATTGCATGGGCATTACGTACGTAAGCTGGTGTGCGAAGCAAAACAGTCGCCTCTGGACAACGATAGCGCACGCTACTAAGGAAAAGTAGCGCACGCTAATAACAATCAGTATATATTTGATTGCAGATGTGAATTATGTTCATTCGGCCATTCCTTCCTTTATTTCGAGAGAGAGAGTTTTTAGAGAGAAGTTTGAGGTTCCAAACATTGAGAGATGATGATCTTTAACAAGATTAAGCTGAGGAATATGGATTAAAGTCATGTTCTTGAAGTTATTGATGATTCTTGGAATGAAGTTGATTGTTCTCCTTCATGGTTAGTCTATTCAAGGTAATCACTCTTCACCTTTAGATTTCATTTTGGAATGAATATTGATGTTCTTGAGTTAATAATTATCATATAAACAAGTTGACAAGCATGATTATGAGATGGATTACCGAAGTATGATGATATTAATATGATTCGTGTGATTTGAATCGTGTAGTTCGTTTCTTGAGATAAGTTGGTTAATCCTTCTTCTGCTTTGCGGATGTTGATGTCATTGTTGATGATTAATCTCTGTAATGATAGATTATGGAAGTGTTGTTACGTTCTTAATGTTTCATGATGTTGATATTGAGGAAGATGATATATGGATATAGGACTTGGATTATAAGTTGAATGATTGTTTGTATGTTAAAAGATATTAGATTTCGTTGTTTTGATAGCTTTGAACATGGTTCAGAATCACTTAGTATTCTTGATAATCACCATATGTTGATCGGTATCCGAAATACATGCAACTGTATGTCATTAGCGCACGCTAAGCCTATTGGCTAGCGCATGGTAACGGGAGCAACTTAGCGCATGCTACGTTAAGTAATTAACGTGCGCTAAGTCAACAGGCAGAGTAGTATATTCTGTTTAGGTTATGAATTCGTGATCGTTTAAGTTGGTTTGATTAGACTTGTGGTTAACCGATATATTGTTAAGCCGTTGGGTTTGTGAATTGGTTTTATCGATTGTTGATTGTTGTCGAACTTGTTGTTTATCGATTATTGTAATAGGTTGAGATTATTGATCGGTGATTAGAACTATGCGTTGCGGTCATGTTCGAGAATGTTCGTGAATTGCATTGATTGGGGCCGAGGGACTTGTAGATGACGGCAATGGGATTGGTAACGGCTTCATCGGTATCGAGGCAAGTTATTACTTGCTCAGTTTATAATATTTAATGAATGGTTTCAGTTTCATTCGTTTATAATTCGTATAGCAATGTTTATAATCTTAATCACAGGAGATTTGGGATTATAGGTTGTATTCTAGTTTTGGGAATTAAATCATAAGGTATATGATTTACATTTATTGTTGGTATACTTGGTATCGAGGATACATTGTGGTATAGACGAAGACGTGAATTATTTACCGTCCGTGGTATTTTGTACCGTCGAGTATTGAGGATAATTGTTCGTGATGGTTTGGACATCGAGATTGCTCTCGAAGGACTCAGGACAAGTACTCAAATCATTTTTGTCATTTTTTGTCGATCATGTTGTGTACATTAGTGTATCGTTGTTGTCATGCATTTGTGCACGGTTGTTGTCATGCATTGTGTACTGTTGTTTTGTGCAGTTGTGCATTGTTGTCATATGTCCACCATGCGTTGACCCGACGGGATCAACATGGGATATCTATAGCTGTGTGCGCTAGATAGATGGACAGGTAATGCCACCATGCGTTGGTCCGACGGGATCATCATGGGGATCTATAGTTGTGTGCGCTGGATCATTGGATTACCATATGTGATGTTGTTATTGTGCATATGTATATTATGGGTTTGCCATAAGTATACAGTGTTGTTATTGATGTGAGCATATTGACATTGTCATATGAGTATGCATTTGTAGGTCTTGTGTTAGGACCATGTCCGTATGTTGTGTTGATCTGATCTTGGATTAGACTGACGTGATTTCGTCATGGCATTTCATATCCTGAGGTATGTTCCGTATTTCTTTTGGTATTTGTCTTTGATGGACAGTCGATTATCGTGTTGAGATGCGATTGGGTTGAACAGAGTTAGTAGATTTCGTACAGTGAGTTATGATAATGTTTTGAGAACCTTGGGTATTGTTGAGATACAATACAGATATTTCGGTATGATCGTATTGTGTTGTTGTTAGGATACGAGATGTCAACTTTGGTAAATATTATCATGAATTGGTAAAGTTATAGCGGTAAGATTACATTGGTCGTATTCTTACTTAGTATTTTCATTGATATGTAATTATTGACGAGATGTGATGGTTATCATTGTTGGATATTATGGCTGAACCCGTCGTGGGCTTTCTTTTTAGATTCTTGGATTATCAAGCTTGTAGCGGTCGTGGAGAGATGAGCTTCCCGGAGGATACTGGCTAGGACATGTATTTATGTTTTGAGTTCCTGATCAGTTCTTGTATTCCGCTGCTAGAGTATTTTAATTGTTTGTCTTTTTCCGCTGCGTGAGTATTTTAAATGGCCTTTTGGTATCTGGTAACTTAGGTTACTTTGGAAATCGTTTTCTAAACTATTTTGTTGATACGTGTAAGCGATAGCTTAACGTATGTTTTTAAACTTTTGTGCTTTGGCATTTCGGGCCTTGTGATTTCAAATGAAATTTTACGATGGTTTTGTTAAACGGATTATATTAAGTCTTCGAATGTTTTTAAAGATAGTACCGTCGTTCGCCTCTTAGGCGTCTGTAAATGTTTGCGAAAATTTCCTTCAGCCTTGTGGGTTCCATCTCGGGACCCACGGCGCTGTAATATTCCTGGATGGCTCTGGGGGTGTTACAGTAAGTCCTCATAGTTACGGCCATAACTCGTCAAAGTTACGGCCGTAACTCTTGACATATTTTTGATCATTTTTTAATCTTTTATACTTTTGGTCTATTATTGAGGGGATGGCTGGCCTTGATCCGATCTAATGTAATAATGCTGGAGTTTTGGAGCTATTAGATGACTTTAGGTGTATAAATAGACCCCTTAGATCCATCATTAATCATTCATTCATCTTATTATTTTCTCACCTTGTAATACTTTTTCTTTCTGTGAAGAACACACTTGTGTTCTTGAGTGATTTATGTAATAGTGGTTTAGCTTATGTTGTTGAGGGAGTTTATTGCTTCTTTCTCCTTTATCTACTAAGGGAGTTAGTATCAATTCTTTCCCTTTTTCAACTAATAATGACCACTCAAGCTTGTAATATGTTGAATAAACCCTTCATGGGCTAAGTTATCCTTAGTTGGGATTATAAACAAGGTTTGTCATGTTATTTAAGTTTGTATAAAGATCTATTATGGATTACTTATTATTGCGTGTGATTTTCATTGTTTTATCAATCTTTATTTATTTGGCCAATAAATGATGATATTTATGATCTTCATATGTTTCGAAAGAAAATATATTTGATTAGATCAAATGATCTTCACTTTAAGTTGTTCTAGGGGATAGAAATATACCTTTAGACCTTAGATGATTCTTTGAGTTATTTTCATAAAACCTAATGCTATGTATTGAAGCCAATCAACATAGAAATATAGTGGATTGATTCAATATATAAGGGGCGTTTTGACATTCAAAAGAGGAACCGTCTTTTTACGGAAAATCGAATCTACACAACATAATAAGTAAATCCATCATATGATCTCCTATACATCTTCTATAACTAATGATGAACTAATTTTGTAATCCCAACTATTTCATTTTACCCTTTTATTAATCTATTATTAGTGCAATCTTTCATTTCCTTTAATTTTAGAACTATTATTGCATTTTCCTTGCAATTGTCAAACCAAACTCTTAAATTGTGTGTTTCACTCATCTTAATACCTATAACAAATAGATAAAGTGTATAATTCAAAATATAACATAACTTCCTCGTGGGATCGATAAACCGGACTCAAAAAGTCCACTTACTACTTGATACGACATCGTGCACTTGCGATAGTTACACAAAAGACGTGTCATGTATTCCACTGCTAGAGTATTTTTAACTGTCTGTCATTTCCGCTGTGTGAGTATTCTTAATGTCCTTTTGGTTTTGGCAACTTGGGTTACTTTGGATAGGGTTTTCTAAACTATTTTGTCGGTACGTGTAAGCGATAGCTTAACGTATGTTTTTAAACTGTTGAGTTCTGACATTTCAGGCCTTGTCCTTTCAGATGAGATTTTATGACGGTTTTGATAAACAGATTTTATATAATCTTCAAATCTTTTTAAAGGATGTACCGTCGTTAGCCTCTTGGGCGTTTGTAAACATTTACGAAAATGTCTTTTAGCCTTGTGGGTTCTATCGGGGCCCACGGCGCTGTAATATTTTCTGTCGGACCTGGGGGTGTTACAGAATATGGTATCGGAGCTTAGGTTGAGAAAACCTAGGCAGTTGGTAGTCGAGTCGTGTTTTGTCGTGTCATTCGAGTTGTCGATTGCCTAATATTAGAGCCATGGGTTTTTGTTATTCACTCGGGCTTGTGCGTTATGTGATTCACCAGTCTCGTACTGGGGTTGTTGTAAGCTTTTCCAAATGATATTAACGTGTTTCTTCGGATAGAGATGTGTTGTGTCCTCGAGTTGAACTGAGTTTGTAAAATGTGTGTTCTGTAAATATCTGTGTTGAGTATTTTCTTGAGTCGAGACATGTGCTAGTATCACGGGGAATCGACGGCTTCACGATCTGTAAGTATTTAGATTTTTGAATTGCATTGAGATTTATTGCCATTCTAAGTTGATATGCTTTGAGATTCAGAAAGATGTTATGTGTTACCGTATGATATGACGGAGTTGGGACAGGATTGATGATCTTGAGAAGTTAGGATTTTGGAAATCAATATGTCGGTTAAATTTTGGAAACGGAGTTGTGTATTCGGGAGAAGAACTGTGGATTGTTGAGAAGAACATGTAGTCATGTTAGTTCATTTTGAGATATATGAACTGTTTTTTAGTATTTGAAAATGATACTATTCAAAATGAATGTTTTACGGATGTTTTACAGAAAATGATTTTGGGCCGAGACCCAATCGATTTTGAAATAGTTTTATAACTCAGGACTTGGGGACCAAAAGGGTTTTCTACTTTTAAATTTCTTGTAATGTGGAACGGGATATGGGCTAAGACCCTAATGTTCCAAAAAGGCTTTTCTGTTTTCTAAAACTCCCGAGATTTGTAAAACACTTCACCAATCGTTTACGCATTTTACTACTACCTTTCGGGGTTTTGATTTATTTGTTCAAATGAAACTTCTTGGGAAGTCTTTCGCTGTGTTGATTTGTTTCAATGGTTTGTCATAGCATAGTGGAGGTGATCCAGGATGGGATAATGGTCGATGTTGCGAATCATATGTGAAAAAAGGAGTTCTTATCGGAGTCTATATATATTGAGATGTTGGAACTCTATCGTATGGTTTTCCGATAGAATGTCAGGGGATTTGGTAACAAGCCGAACTGGTATACAGGAGTATGGATGTGGTCAATCATTTGCATAATTTCATTTACTTAATTGTGTGTATTCAAAATGAATTGTCATCAACAACTTGACGTAAGCAAACCGATTTAATCTTTCGAAAATTGATTTCGTGGTCCTACGAAAATTTACGTTTTGAGTTTTGAAATTCTTGAAAGAACTTTCGAAAATTTGTCTTCTTGATGAAACTATATGATTTCAAACTGGTTTTGAAAATGTGATTGATATACATACACATTTAGTGCATAGTACATATCATGGTGAAATTATGAGTGTGACTCACGAACTGGATAACGCATCAACGGTACGATGAAAAGAGATCCGAGCTTTGGTATGGTAGTTTGGTTATCCAGGGATGATCGGTTGGTTGATCAGATAAGAGAAATATGTTGCGTGTTGTAGATTCATGTACAGGATGTGATTTTGGAACTTTGAATTTTGTGAAACCGGGACATATGTGCTATGTGATTCCATTGGTATGGTGGTAGTACGATTTTACCATAGTGATTTTGAATGATTCCTTTGTAAGTGTGGATTTGGGGATGGTGACCCCAGGATAGTTGTTTCGGATATTGATTGGTCGTTCCCACTCCATGTATGATTGGGTATGTTCGTCGGTTTGTGACTGGTTGTTCGTACGCCAAGGAGTATTGTTGAGTCGATTTTTTATCGTCTCATTCTGTTCTATTGAGTCGTGCTTTCGTTTGTTTTTAAGTGTTTTTGCTCTTTTTACGCGTGGTATGTTGTGTTTTTGTTTTGTAGGTAGCCGGACGAAGATTGTGGTGAAATATGCACTTTTATTGCCAATATTGGAGTTTATGACGATCAAGAGCAAGAACGGGGCCTAAAACGATAAAGATTGAAGCAATATCGATCGTATTTTCTAAATTCCACGACCATCACTCCGAATTGAGATGTGTTCTCCATTGATATAGATTCCTCGTGAAATTAGCTTCGAAATGGTATATCATACGTTAAATTCCGAGGTGTATTGATACAAAAACGAAAGATCAAGCCGAAGAAGACCAAAAATCGGAGTCAAAACAAGAAGAAACGACCCGGACCGCGTCAGGCAACTCGACCGTGTCACAGGACATGGCCGGGTCTCGCTCCAGTGAGATCTTCAATTCTAGTGCAGTACAACACGGGCCGTGTCACAGGACACGGCCGGGTCATCAAGACAGTGCACTTTTTCATTTTTCAGGACAGTTCGACACGGGCCGTGTTATCTGACACGGGCCGTGTCACTTTTCAGTGCAAGTCCATTTCTTTGACATTTTTACACGATTTAGAGCATTTTTCTTGGTCTTTTGGTTTTATAAAAAGAGGTTGGAGATCTTAAGAGGAGATTCTGATCTTGTGTGAGATATTGTGTGGAAAAACACATGATTTAGGGAGAAAACACCAAAAAGGGAGGAAAAAAAAGATTTTTCATGATCTTCATTGTATGTTCATTATTTGGAAGAATACATTTTGTGAGTGATTATAAGTCCTTGTATCATTTGTTGTGAGTTCTTGAAGGAAGGTCATCAAACCTTCATCGGGAATTCGATTTCGGCTTTTACAAGGGAAGTTTCTACCATGTTTTATTTCACAATTTCCATTATTATTGTTGAAATAATCATGTGTAGCTAATATTTTCATATGGTATTTTAGATTGAGTCACACACATGTTATCGATTGTTAGTTTCTATTGATTTTTCGGGTAGAGTTTGGGACTGTTCCTCTTTGTTTGTTCTTCGCATAAGAACTTTTGATTTAGATCATCATACCTATTTCATAGTTGTTATTATTATTCAAAACGAGGGTTTTTTCCGGAGTCCGCCATCAAACGACTCGATAGAAGCGATTGTTAATGTTCTAAACCTTTTTTACGCGATCTTTTAGCGATTTACCACATCAAAAGTAGTCGGTTAATTGATTGTTAGTTAGGGACTCATTCCCATCAAAGGAGTCTCTTATTTTCGTAAAGAACAATCGTGATTTTTAGAATTACCGCCATCAAACGGATTTCTTTTAATCGTTAGCAATTGATAATTCCAAACCTTATTTCTTTGAGTATCGGAACTAATAATTGATTACGTGTGTGTCAATGATTCTAAACTCCCATATCATTCTCATAATTGTATCCTCTTAATTATCCAACCATTAATTCGGTGTTAACGTTTCGTTTATAATAATTTTCCGCGTTTTGTGATTTTAATCCTATCAAATCTTTGACGTATTTTACTTTACTTTACTTTTGTCAATTCGACTATTTGCTAAACATAATCGAACTTCAAACCGTTTCCAACTCCTCGAGAGATCGACCTCGGAGTTACTTGCCGCTTCCTACAAAAGTGATTCGTACACTTGCGAGTTTTTAATTTGCTCATCAAGTTTTTGGCGCCGTTGCCGGGGAGTTGGCGTTTAATTTTTGATCTTGTTTTAATAATAGTTGAATCATTTTTCTTAATCTTTTTTTGTTTTCATTATTTTAGACAAACTATAAGAATTTGCTCTAACTTCTCTTGTTTATGCTTGGTAGGAGATCGTTGGGAAACTCGATTCTTCCGCCCGTAGACGAGGTCCAAAGAATTAGAGGACCAAAAACAATAGCCACATCATCAATGGCAAACGACGAGGAGAATCTGAATCTTGAAGAGCGACTTTTGCTCCAAGAAGAAAACCCTCGTCAACCGAGGCATGAGAATGTTGCACAAAATTTAGATGAAGAAAACATTCATCAACCGAGATTTCCGAGATATGAGAACATTGGGCGCAATCAAGGGATACCCGAAGCTCAACAAGGGAGATACTTTTATCCGAGACAACCACCCGTTGGAGTGCAATATGGAGCGAACTATTATCCCGGACCTCAATATGGGATGGAAGCAAACTACAATATGCCGCAACAACCTCCGGTTGAGCATCTAATGCGGGATTATGCAAAGCCCGTGGTTAACACCGCCATCTCGTGCATTCAATTAGCACCGGCAGCAAGGAACTACCACATCAGCAGATTTCACATCGAGCAATTGCCCTCATTTCACGGATTAGCACGTGAGGACCCGTTGTCGTTCATTCGGGACTTCTATGTGGCGATTGACAACTTCCCATTAAATGGGTTGAGCGAGGATCAACTAAGAATGAAGTGCTTCCCATATACACTGAAGGATGGGGCGAAACAATGGTTGATGACTTTGGCACCGGGCTCACTAAGAACGTGGGATGAAGTTTACGACAAATTCATTACCAAGTACTTCTCTCATTCGAAGACTACACAATTGAGAACTCAAATCTCAACATTTGGACAACAAGAGGGAGAGGCATTTCACGAAGCATGGGACCGATTCAAGATGCTCCTTATTCAATGCCTACACCATCACTATCCGCTTCAACTACTTAATCAATTCTTCTATGACGGGTTGACTCAATATTTCCAAGGTGCGGTGGACAACACAGCCGGTGGTTCGTTTTGGGGGTTAACGGATAGACAAGCGTATGATGTGTATGAAACGTTGGGAGCTAATTCACAACAAAAAAGTGTACTTGTTCGTAGGGGGTCTGTGAACCAAGTAAGCGAGAAGGACGAGATGCAATCTAAAATCGATGAGTTAACAAGGGAACTAAGACAACTCAAGACTCAAAATACATCTTCGAGCTCACGAGTTTGCGAGATTTGCGGAGCACCCGGACATGATGCTAATTATTGCCCACATACTTTTCCAGAAGAACAAACCGAACAAGTGAATTGGGTTATGGTACAAAGGACGGGAAGGCCCGAGTGGTAGGAGAGGAAAAATAATTATGGCGGAAATGCAAGAAATGCACCTCTCCCGAACACTTATCATCTTGGGCTAAGAAACCATCCGAATTTCTCTTGGAAAAACAACCCGATGTCGTACGAAACAAGCGCCCAAGCTCAATACAACGGAGTAAATCGAGCCTAACAAACAACGCAAAGTGAACCATCTCCACAGCAAATGAACTCTCTTGAGAAGAGTATTGCGGCGTTCATTAAGGAAAGCAGGGAAAACCGAGCTGACAACAATAAAAAATTCGAATCTTTAGAAACTTCGGTGAAGAAAATGGAGATTCAAATTGGGTAACTTGCTACCGAGGCACGCAGACAAGAAAGGGGTAAACTACCAAGTCAGTCCGAGCAAGCTCAAGATATTACCACCCTCCGAAGTGGTAAAGTGATAAATAAAGAGACGATTTCCGAAGCGAAAGAGAGGGGCAGTGAGAAAGAAGAATTGCGGAGTCAATCGGAGAAATCTATGGTGATTGAAGAGGATGAGTCGAAAGATGAAAAAATCCGAGCAACTTCTACTCAATCTTGCGAGACTCGAATTCCTTGGGAGAATTCTAAAGATCCAATCGAGAAGCCAATTGAAGAGAATAAGAGCGAACCAGTTGAATTAATGCATCAAAAGGAGGACCTAGAAAGCTTTGACATGGAAGTTCTTTTCGTGGCGAAAGAAGTTCCCACTGTGAACTTAGGAGCGAGTATTAATTGAACACAAAAACCAATATACTCGCCACTAGGTTTGGGGGAGGTGATAGCCCCGATGGATTTCGTGATACCAAACATAGAAGAAACATCACCAACAAAAATCACGTCACTTATTCTTCAAGGAAGACATTTCATGGTGACAATCATTATGAAAATTGAAATGGTGACAAAAGCGCTCACAATGGAAATCCATGGAACCACTATCCATATCCTGACGAAGGAAAATGAGCGAAAAATAACGAGCTATGAGGATGGACCTGACACGTTTCCATTTAATCCAGGATAGAAGAAGCTGAAGAGTCGAGCTAAAGACGATAAAAAATGCTACTTGGGAGGCAACCCAAGGGAGTTTCTAAATTTTTGTCGCTTTTATTATTATAATTATTATTATTATTATTATTATTGCTTTTATTGGTTTTTTTCTATGGTGTGTGTAGGAAATCTAAAAAGGAGGTATTTATCGGAGGAAGAAGCCTAGCCTATTGAAAGTTGAGACCCGAGCACAAAAGCATGGTGCCCCGTGATCAAAAACCACACTTCTTAATCCGGTAGTTTTATTTTTCTTCTTTTTAATTTGCGTTTTCGTATTTTTCCTGACTTAATCTTTCTGCTTGGGGACAAGCAAAGGTTTAGGTTTGAGGGGGTGCAACTTCTTCGATTTTTATTTGTTTTTAGTTTGCATGATGTTTGTTTCCTTTTTTTATTTTTTTTTTCTTGCGTGATGTCGTAGTTGGATTGCAATAACCTTGTTAACTGTTGGGTATATGGATGATTAATCATGTTTGTACTTGGATCGTAGAGTTTTATAAATCTAATTGATTGTTTGACCTTGCGTGTGAATGTAGAGTTTTGGTTACTTGATTTGACATGTAAGGAATGAGTATGGTAGTCCAAAAGCCGTGAGTTCTTGTGCCTAATTGAACCGTTCACTTTTAGTGGTAAAATTCTTTCATGTGTGATTTCTCTTCTTGTGGATTGTATTCTTTAGAACTTGCATGATTTTGTCGGATGATGTGTTGATATTTACATACACGAGAAATGATTAGGGCTACCTATTTTTTATCTTGAACCTACTTATCTTAAAATACCCACCATTTCATATCAATATCCTTTGGTAGCCCCGTTGAGCCTTTAGCCGTAATTTTGTTCGAAAAACCCGCATCTTATAGCTCCATATCCAAAAGCCATAACTTACCCAAGTATTGGTCCACGTAAGAGCATGAGAGGGTATATTTGAAAAATGAAGGTGTGCAAAGTTTATGGTGTATAGAGGCAGAAATCTTCTCTCCCGTTCCTCTAAAAATAATAAGCCCCATAAAAAATGGGGCAATCCTAAAAATAATAATGGAATAGAAAAGATAGGGGAGTAGAGGAGTGAGCCTAAGAAAAACAAAAGGGAATTCGTTGGGTTGTGAGAGTAGGTCAAGATCATAAGAATTGCGCTTAACAAGGCCTAGAAAAAAAAGAGATATATATACGGGAGAATTGAAGTAGAATGATCGCTTTGAGTGTTTATTTCATTTATGTGAGGATCTTATATGCTCTACTTAGACTGAACTTGTAACTACTAGCTAAATTTTCCCAACCTGAGCCACAGCCCCGTTACAACCAAAAGTAAGACCTTATGACTCGTGTTTTGTGAATATTGATGCGATTGATGAAGAGAAGAAGTGCAAGCATATAGTAGAACTTTACATTCGAATCGAGCTGAGCGTATTGACCTATCTAAACACTTGAGAGATGAGTGAATCGATAAAATTCCGTGAGGGACTACTAAGACTTGTTTCTTGCATGTTCGATTAAGTGCCATTGATATTCATTCATTTGTGAGTTTACAAAGGCGATTCGTACACTTGCGAGTTTTTAATTTGCTCATCAAGTATGTTCACCAGTCGGGTGTGTTTCTATGAGATCCACTATATGTGATTGGTATAACATTTTGAGAATTTTATTCATTCGTATATCTGTCTCTGTGGTTCTGTGTTCATCGTATTGGAGCTTACCTTGTGAAGGTATTCTCGATTATCATTGATCGTTTGTTGGTTATATTGGAGTTTATCATGTTGATGATATCCCCAGTTGTGTTTTGATATTTGGATTGGTTGTATTGGAGTTTATCATGTCGATGGTATTCTCGGTTAATTTGTTGGTTGATCATTGTTAATGATCGTATGAGCGTTCGAATTTTGTGTCGACGTTTCGGGATTTGTTGCCATTGTTTTGGGGCAGTTGTTTCACAGATGTATCGGGTATCATTGGTTTTGTAGCAGGATTGGGACTTGATTGTGTAATCAGGCAGACAAGATTTGACATGGATAGATTATTTCATCCGAAGATGATATATTTTGTTAAGACTCATGGAATTGTGATTGCAAGCGAGTTGAGGCTTTACAGTGGAGTAATTTGCTAGTACCTCAGGAGATCGTCGACTTTGCGTATTTGTAAGGATGCTATTTTGGTTATTCGTTATTTATGATGATGATGATGATGATTGATCGTTGTCGTGATGGTTTTGAGATATTTTGGTTGAACGGTTTGTTTCTTTATGACGGATTGCAAGTTTCAAGGACGAAACTTATTTTAAGTGGGGTAGAATGTAATATCATGAATTTTTAATATTGTTGTTTAATGTTATTTTATCCGAATTATGTTGTACAGCGTGGAATCTATACAGTATGGATAAAATAAATGAAGGACTGAGACATCTGTATTGGTATAATTGTCGTACTTGGTCGACAATTGCATTTGAGGATATAGTGCGTCGTGTATACGTATCTAGTATGTTGAGACGTTGGACAAGAATAGCTGAAAATGGCTAAGTACAGCCACATTAGCGCACACTGCGATGTATACTTAGTGTACGCTAATGCACAAGGATTACGTACATTAAGAAGGACAGTTAACGTACGTAAGGTGTACAGCTATTACATACGTTACGCGGACATGTTAACGTACGTAAAGTTCATATCGGACAGATCAGCCTATGGCCGACAGGTGGGTCCCGTAGTCGGCAGCTTTCGGTGAAGAATGTGCATGGGCGAGTCAACTCCTAGATAACGTACGCTATGAGTAGTGCATTACGTACGTTAAGTGGAGATTTACTGTAGCAAGTCAACGTACGTATTACGTACGCTATGAAGGAAGTATTACGTACGTAAGCGAGTGAATGAAACAAGTCAGTGAGTTCTGGAATGATGTTGCGTACGCTATGTTGGACGTGCAGCGTATGCTAGGGAACATTACGTACGTTAATGTGGAGTGATAACGTACGTAATGAGCGATGCAGTTTATAAAATAAGGATCGGTTCCTCATTTCTTCATGAGAGAAAATCAATACCTTCCTCCAAACTTCGTCCTTTTGAGTGTGTTAGTGAAAATAAACCTCTTCCAACTTGATTTCAAGCTTGTAAACATGGATTTGAGGCTTGAATATGAAGATATGATTGATCCTTGAGGTGTTTGATGGTGTTGTTCATGTTCTTGAGGTATGTTGTTGAACTCTACACCTTGATTTCAGATTTTTGGTATTGTTATACGTATTTGCTTCGTATGATGATGATTAGGGGTTATGTGAAGTGTATATTGAAGAATACGATGATACATGACTTGGATTACGAATTGGATGATTATTTACATGTTAAAGGATATCGAATTATGTTGTTTTGATGGCTATGAACATGATTTCGAATCACTTAATGTTCTTGAGGAACTTCTTGATGAATTTAACATAGCAAGACGATCGTATGTTAAATTATCGGTATTTTTAGATATGAAGATCGAATGTTCGTTGATTGTAGTGGTAGAATTCGTATGTTCTTGATGAAATACGAATCATGATAATAATTTTGAATCCGGAAAGATTGTGATTGATCGTCGAATATGATTTCCTTTACATTAGTATTCGTAATCGTATTGTGGTTGTGAATTCGTAATTGTCTGAGTTGGATTGTTCGGACTTATGTTTAATCGAGATATTATGAAATCATTGGGTTTGTTGAACGTTTATATTTTTCGTTAATATCGATTATCGGATTTTGGTTCGTATTGTGGATATGAATTCACAATGGTTTGAGTTATACTATTTGGTTCTGTATATGATCGAAGTGTCGTTGAACCATCGAGATCGACTGGTTGGTTATGTCGGTTATTGATTGTTATTGGATTGTTGTTTATTGATTACTTCATTAGGTTGTGAGCATTGATCGATGGTTATAATCGTCTACTAGAATAGTGTGTTGCGGTCGTGTTCGAGAATGTTCGTGAATCGCTTTCTCCGGGAGCCGATGAGCTTGTAGACGATGACAAGAAATTGGTAACGGCTTCATCCTCGTCGTGTCGGTATCGAGGCAAGTATTATTTGCACAGTTTATAATATTTAATGAATGGTTTTGATTTCATTCGTTTATAATTCGTATAGTAATGATTATAATTGTGAACACTGGCGATTTGGGATTGTACGTTGTTTTTGAATTTTGGGAATTTAAATCATAATGTATATGATTTACTTTTGTTATTGGTATACTTGGGTATCGAGGATACATTGGGTTATAGCCGAAGACAAGAATTATCTACCGTCCGTGATATTTTGGACCGTCGAATATTGAGGATAATTTTTGGTGATGGTTTTGACATCGAGATTGCTCTCGAAGGACTCGGGACAAGTAATATATCATTTTTGTCATTTTGTTTCGATCATGTTGTCGTGCATTGTGTATTGTTGTTTTGTGCGGTTGTGCATTGTTGTCATATGTCCACCATGCGTTGGTCCGTTGGGATCATCATGAGAATCTATAGCTGTGTGCGCTGGATCGTTGGACAGATATTTCCACCATGCGTTGGTCCGTTGGGATCATCATGGGAATCTATAGATGTGTGTGCTGATCGTTGGACAGGTATTTCCACCATGCGTTGGTCCGTTGGGATCATCATGGGAATCTATAGCTGTGTGCGCTGGATCTTTGGATTACCATGTGTTGTTGTTGTTGTGCATATGTATATTATGGGTTATCCATCATGTGTTGATCGGATTTCCATTTGAGTATACATTGTTGTTATTATCGCGATCATATTGACGTTCATATGAGTATGCCTTTGTAAGTCTTGCGTTAGGACCATGTTCGTATGTTGTATTGATCTGATCTCGAATTAGACTGACATGATTGTCGTGGTATTGTGCATCCTGAGGTATGTTCCGTATTTTCCTTTGGTAATTGTCTTTTGATGGACAATCGATTTTCGTATTGAGATGTGATGTGGTTACCCGATGGATTGGGTTGGACAGAGTTAGTAGATTTCGTAACAGTGAGTTATGATAATGTTTTGAGAACCTTGGGTATTGTTGAGATACAATACAGATATTTCGGTATGAGTTTATTGTGTCGTTGAAAGGATACGAGATGTGAACTTTGGTAATTACACGAGTTGGTAAAGTTATGGCAGTGAGATTACATTGGTCGTATTCTTACTTAGTATTTTCATTGGTATGTAATTATTGATGTGATGTGATCGTTATCATTGTTGGGTATTCTGGCTGACCTCGTCGTGGGCTTTCTTTTTAGGTTCTTTGGATATCGAGCTTGTAGCGGTCGTGAAGAGATGAGCTTCCCGGAGGATACTGGCTAGGGCATGTACTTGTGAATCGAGTATTCTGATTTGATGTTGTATTCCACTGTTAGAGTATTTTTAACTGTCTGTCATTTCCGCTGCGTGAGTATTCTTAATGTCATTTTGGTTTTGGCAACTTGGGTTATTTTGGATAGAGTTTTCTAAACTATTTTGTCGGTACATGTAAGCGATAGCTTAACGTATGTTTTGAAACTGTTGAGTTCTGGCATTTCAGGCCTTGTCCTTTCAGATGAGATTTTACGACGGTTTTGATAAACAGATTTTATATAATCTTCAAATGTTTTTAAAGGATATATCGTCGTTAGGCTCTTGGGCGTTTGTAAATATTTACGAAAATGTCTTTTAGCCTTGTGGGTTCCATCTCGGGGCCCTCGGGCGCTGTAATATTCCCGGTCGGATCTGGGGGTGTTACAATGGCTGGATTCGGCCACGGCCGGAGGGATCCTATCGAGAATCTCAGCAGTTGGAGTAGCCGCCCGGACATAGTGAAGGAACCAGTGTGGCCTCCGCCCCCTCATCTCAGCGCAGGGGTCCTCCCGGTCCTTATTAACCGGAAGGTAGTGCCCCTCCAAATCAATCACGGCCTCCTTCTCAGCGGCGCGGCCGACCCGGACAGGACTTGGCATGGACGGAAGGACTTCGGGAGCGGGCTGAGCCTACGCCTTATTAACGCTGCCCTCAGGCTCGGTCTCTTCCCTTTTTCGCTTGGCCCCCGCGCGCTTCCTCCGCTCGGCGGCCTCGGCAGCTAAACTTTCCACACGCTGCGCGGGGGTTTCCCTCCTCCCAGATGCAGCCCAGACCCTTGAAACTGGAAAAGAAAGGACAGATTAAAAAAAAAAAAAGAGAAAGAAGAAGAAAGTACCTGATTCGGGTTGGTGGATCGAAGACCGGCGGCCCAGAGATTCTCCTCGGTAGTGAGAAGGTGCGATTTTCTCTGCTCGGGAGAAAGCCCTAAAAGCATTTCTACCCGGTCGTCAAACTCCGAAGATGTGTCCTGCGCTGGAATATGACCTGCACAGGAAACAAATGATGAGCGTTAGACAAAAAGTGAACAAAATGAAATACTTGATACTTACGCATTTTAGAAATAAAATGCTCGGGGGCCCGGAGCTGCCCGTCCAAAACACCGGGCTCATATTCGTCCACCGAGCTCCTCCAATCCCCCCAACGAAGAACCACTGCTCCTTCCAGCTATGTATGGTCTCCAGGACGTCCACTACCTCCTTGTGCATGGCGTGCCGAGCGGTCAAGTAGAACCAACCCGAGCCGGACCTCCCAACCGACCTCCACATGAAAAGACTGTTGAACTCTTCAAAACTGGGCTCGGGCCAACCCTGCTGATTAAAGAGAATGAGGAAGTCCACAATCCGAGCCTAGGCAATAGGATGGATCTGAGCTATTGGAAGGCCCCACCTCCGCAAAAAGCGAGTCAGAACTAAAGGAAGCGGGAACCTTAACCCGGCCAATAAGGAACGGTAATACACGAACGTACATCCGAGCGGCGCCAGATGAGACCTCTCCTCAGGGTACGGGATGAACATCTGCACCCCTGCCGGTAATTTGAACCGCCGCCGCCAGGCCGCCAACTGTTCCCCCATGACAGTACTCCGGATAGAGGCGGAATCCCACGCCGCCTCACAAAAAGGATCGCCTGAGGCCGAGCCCAAACTTCCCCAGCCTCTCCATCAGTATCCACCGTACCACCTACCGTCGGAGTCCCTACTTCTGGAGGCCTTGCTATATCGCCACCTCCTTCCTCATCACTCCAATCGACGGGTGTCCCCCCTAGGGACAGATCCGCCATCCCCGTACAGTCCGGCGACACGATCAACTCCGCCGCCCTCATATCTCCCAGATCCGACATATTAACCAATTAAAACGAAAAAAGATAGATAGGAAAAAGACTCATTGGATTTCTCTCGTCCTCTGCAAAAAATTCGAAGAAAATGGCGAAAAGAAAGAGGAAGGAAAGCGGAAATCGAACACCTTTATTTATAGGGGAAACCAAGCATTAAATGCTTGACGCGTGTACGTCGATTCGCACTGAACCTTCGCGAAATTCAAGGTCGCGTGGATGCGCCGCCCAACCAAATCCCTTCGAGAATCTCATAATGACACAAAGACACAAAAATCGAACCGACACATCTCTCGAAGAGACGTCCCTTCGAGAATCTCATCCTCCCTAGACAAGCCGGCTCGGCCTAACTACGAATCGACTCCATCCCCGGCAACCCGGCACGGCCCTAGACTCGGGTCCCATGTTGATAGCCCATCCGACTTGGCATCCACGTATGTGGTCCCCGCCAGCTCAACCGTCCCGGTTGAGAGGCCTAAAAGGCAAAAGAACCGATTTCAGATAAAATGGCCGAACAGAGCAACGAGGAGGACCGACCGAGTACGTATCAAATTTACTCTCGGGTCCGCTAAAGACCGGACCGGGCAGAACCGTCGGGGCCGACCCGATGACTAGGCCGAAAGGGCCGACCAGATACGGGATAAATATGCTCCAAAATGCCGTCATGACACGACCGACCAGAGCAGCGGGAGACCCAAGGGCTGACCCCAGTATCGGACACAACGGATAAACATCGCCAAAAGCATGCGGAACAGGCACACAGGACATGCGGGACAGGCACACAGGACAGCTAATGCAATCTGTCCTCCCTCTTCCCAAAGCAGTCCCCAAAGGCCGCCACGTGTAAAAGGCTCACTCTCCCTCTGACAAGTGTTTGGATGCATTTCCAGACATCCTCCAGCTGTCGGCCGCTGATTGGCCAAGACTTTCTATATATAAAAGGAATGTACAAAAAGAAAGGACTTTTGGAAATTTGAGAGAAATAGATAAAAAGAAAGAGAGAGAAAACAAAAGAAGACTTGTAAAAGAACAAGCAATTAATATAGACCAGCTAAAAGCTCAGTTCAGCTCTATACTGGAATACCATTAAATCCAGCTATTTTATTCATTTATCTTTTTTATTGTTTTCTATGTGTCTTCGACCGACCTAGTCCAGGTCAGCACACGTCACGTTGATCAAATCAGTTATCAACAGTCTCCCCCCATCTGCATCAGTAAAGGCATGGAGATTTAAGGTGGGAATTTTGTTAAAGCATGAGGCCATGATGAGTAGTGCCACATAAATAATGAAGCAGTCTTTTGATAGCATGCCAATGTTCATCTGTAGGGTGATGCATAAACTGAGATAACTTGTTGACTGAGAAGGCAACATCACGTGGAGTGAGATATAAGTATTATAGAGCACCAACAAGTGTCTGAGTAATCAAGACCAGGTTGTTGGTGAAAGCCCTTTGCAACAAAGGGGGCTTTTGGTCTCTCAACCGAGCCGTCAGGATTGTATTTGACTCGAAAAAACCATTTGCACTCAATAATATCTTGATAAGTGTGTGGAGGAACCAGACACTAAGTAGATTTGCGAAGAAGAGCAGAGTATTCATCAGTCATGGCCTGATGCCATTGGGGATGTTTTAGAGCTTGGGTGGTGTTACTAGGTTCACTTAGTTGGGAATAAAGAGCTAGATTTGCTGTTGGATTTTTGTACTTGGGGTTGGGTTTTCTGATATTATTTTGAAGACGAGTGGTAACTGTCCGGAGAAGGGGAGGAGGAGGCAAATATAGGGATGGAGAAGAGGGAGTAGACTAGTTTTGTATAGTTGCAAAAGAAGGGTCAGGGGTGTCATTGGCTGTAGAAGAGGTGTTAGGGGTGACAGAGGCTGTAGAAGGACTGGAGTTCGAAGGTGCAGCAGGTGATATAATAGGAATATCGAGATGACACCAATCATTAAGGCTAACTTTAGAGGAGACAACCTCCGACTTTTGGAGAGCCATGAAAGGGTACTCGGTTTCTACGAGTTTGATGTGTCGGGATGTGTAGATTTTATTATTTGAGGGGTCAAGGACATGATAAGCACTTTGAGTAGATGAGTAACCAACAAAGACGCATGGTTTAGAGTGTGGGTCTAGTTTGTGTGAGGTGTAAGGTCGAAGCCATGGGAAGCAAAGACATCCGAAACTCCATAATTTGTGATATGGAGTTGAATTGTCAAGAGTTGGAGCAGGTAGGCGATTTATAAGATAGACAGCTGTAGTGAAGGCAAATGGCCAGTAGGTTGTAGGCATATTGGCGTAAGATAAAAGTGTCAGGCCAGTTTCAACTATATAACGATGACGTCGTTCAGCAAACCATTTTGTTTGGGTGTATGCATGGGGTGGTGAAGTAAGAAGCGAGATTCCATTGGAAGACAGGTAAGGGGTAAGTTTAAGGTATTCACCACCATTGTCAGAGTAAATTTTTAGGATTGGGCGATTAAAAAAAATTTCAACAAGAGCACGAAATCGGATAAAAGTATGATATGTGTCTGACTTCTGCTATAAGAGGTAAAAGCATATATACTATGTGAATGATCAACAAAAATGATGTAATATTTTTGAGAATCATATGAGGGGGTAGGAGAGGTCCAAACATCGGAAAATAACAATTCAAGAGGAGCTTTCGAAGTCACAGTGGAACTCGGAAAAGGGAGTTTGTGGCTTGTATTAATATCACACGAATTACAAGAAAATTGAGAAATACTTGGACTTTTAAAAGGAAAATGGGAAGATAAAGTCTTGAGTATGGAGATAGACGGATGTCCTAGCCGATGGTGCAAATCATGCACTGAAGCTTTAATAATAGAGTGTACGGTGGGGGTGGCAGGGTCCCATTCATATACGCCTATTGGTGGTATGAGCAAAGTGATGGTCAATGGCTATATATTTTCATATAAGAGTTGGAAAACGAGATTAACGGATAGATAAGTAGCTGAATAAGTATCACAAAAGAGTGTGGGAGTGAAATGTAGGTTACTCGGAACTCATCCAGAAGTTTCTTTAACTAGAGTATTTCCGTTGAGCATGTTGCAAGTGCTCGGCGTTCCACTTTAGTAAATGACCTAGTTATTGTACGTTGCTTCTTAGATGACCAACAGATGGGACAACTGCCAGTATACATGATGTGTGCAGAGGTAAAGTTGCGATAATTGCGAATTCCAGCCCATACAGAGTCAGATAAGGCTGTGAGAGAAAGAGATGGGCCTTTGCAAATAAGAAGGTACAGAGGAATAGTATGTTTGAGATAACACAATACACATGCGATGGTGGTGAGATGATTGCAGTGGATTGATGCATGAACGGATAAAGTTTCTTGATGGTGAAACAGATATCCAAATAGGTTAGAGATAGGTATTTGTTAGATTCGAAAAAAGGTAAATGTTCGCCCGCGAGGAAGTAAAGACCTTGCTCATATCTTTATTTTGCTTGTATTGGCCCAATTTGCCGACTCTAAATGATAAAATAATCGTCAATAAAGATAACACAAATATGATGATCCTTTGTTAATTTACGGAGAAGTAATAAAATTTTAGTGAGTTTCGGGACAACCATGACATCCTTGAGAGTAAGTGAATTATTTATTTTGCAAGTACGAATACGAGAGGTATTAATATAGGCACCGCTGGCCATAAGAATAGCATCAGTACCAGAATATGATGCAGAATCACTTATATTGCCTCGGTGGGAGTGTGGTGAGCAGATGTCCCTACATCAACATAACAACCAGATGAAGGAATGGAGACGTTGTAGGTGGTATGGAAAGCATCAACAAGGTTGGCAGTGGGTGGAAACATGGACGGTTTATAAGTGTGTGATTGAGAAAAATGGTATTCACAGTCCTGAACATAGTGTCCAAATTCACGATATAGCTAACAATGCGGAGTGCAACGACCAGAATTGCCACAGCCATGACCGCGATATGAACCACCACCCGCACCACCCCGATAATGTTGCGATAAATAAAGATGACATTGGATGTCGGGATGAGGTGGAAGGCGTGTAGAATGCTGTGGGTGACGGTGGTTCCATGGAGTGGTGAAACAAGTTCTGGCTTTCCGCTTTTGACCAAAGTTCAAGAAATTGGGAAAGGTTGATTGATTGAATTATGTGGTGGAAAAGCTTGAGAATGTCAAGTCTAATCCTTGCAGAAATCATAAAACAATGTTCGCGTTGTCAACAGGTGCACCAATTGTAACTTGGCGCACAAGCTTTTTAAAAAGAGAGCCATATTCAAATCCGAACTGGGGGTGCGATTCGAAATAGCAAGCTCTCCCTTGAGTTATATTTCACGTGCCTCGGAGGATTCTGATATGCGGATTCTGTAATACCCGCAATTTCGATTTTCGGTAATTTTCTTTTTTGGCAAGAGTCCGTTTTTGACGACTCGCTTGGGACCGTTTCATCATTCTGAGAATGATTCATTCTGCACTTTTTGACATCCGAGTTCGTTTCGGGGCCGTTTTTTTGAGTTCCGTACTTTTTAGCGACTTTTCCGCACTTGAGTTCGATTCTTGCGAATCTCGTTCGAAACTGCTGTTTCGAGTTTCCCGTAAGTCCATTTTACTTTGTTATACGTGTTGTGAACCTCGGTTTGGTTATTCGATCACGTATCGTGATTTTCGGGCGGTTTGGGCCATTTTGTAATTTCCTAAAAGTTATGGGTATCCGTATCTGTATTTGTTGTCTCGGCCCTTTTCTTGGTCCCGTATGATTAATTATTGCATTATGTTTTCAGTTCGAATCGTTGATGTTGTCCGCGAGCTTTTCGTTGTGTTAAAATCGTTTTAAATCGAGTCGTGGGGTCATGGTGGCGGTAGGTAGACAGTGCGGCTTGCTCGGAAATCTTGGTCAGCCGGCGAGCACGGCAGGAACCGGCGTAGCACACTCTACGGCCGGAAGGCTGCACGCGCTAGCTCGGCAACCCAGCGTACGCTATCGGGTCTGGGCAGAGGGATTCTGAGGTTCTGGACTCGGGTAGGATCGGCAGGTAGCGCACGCTACTGTCGGTCGTGGCGCACGCTAACCGGTAGGGGTAGCGCACGCTGTCGGACGACTAGCGTACGTTACCTGGGCGAGCTGTTTAGTCCAGAGGTTACTGGACAGGTCGGCTAGCGCGCGCTAGCGTCCGGGCGGGCAGGTCACGGTCGGCAGGTTTGGTCGGTAGTGCCGGGTCGTGCGGGCCCTGGCCGAGGGTGCTGGGCCGATACCGGCCGATAGCGCACGCTAGTCCGGGAAGGCTAGCGCACGCTAGTTCTGGTCCAGTATATATATATGACAGAGCAGCCACTTTTTCACTCGTTTTTCATTTCCTATCTTTTCTGTCCGCGGCTGGCGATTCGGAGGAGGCGAATCCATGTTGTTAGACAAGAATCCACGAAGTTCTAGAGGTTATATCATTGATAAATCATCCTATAACATCCCTCGATCCAGCGAATCAAGGTTAGATCTTTAGAACCCTACTTTTGGGGAGATTTGGGGGTTTTCGCGTTTTTGTCCGATTCGTTCCGTTTTGTTGATTAATTCCTGATGAATATGATTAATCTTGTTGGTATTATTAGTTTCCCTACGGATTCATGGTATATTTCGTGGTTTTTACGGAATCGAGAGGGTTTGGTTGTGGTCCGCCCTCGTTGTTGTTTATATACGAATATACATGAATCGTAGGCGGGTTTTCGGGTGTATTCCAATTCCGTATTCATTTAGAAATGGTTGTGATTGTATTCTTCGAATCGTTAGGTTCGGTTTCGTTGGTTCCTAGCGTTCGTCGGTGACTTTCCTTTCCGTTCGTTGCGTAGTCAATTATTCAAGGCAAGTATCTTTGGAAACCTTTATGCTTAACGTGAAATGGTAATGTATATTGTGTGTGCTTTACTCACCCCGGGAGGGTCCGACGGGGCCTCGGGGGAATCTATGGCTTCGTCCTGGATTCATGAGTTTGTTTCGCGGCCAGCCCGGGAGGGTCCTTAGAGGCCTCGGGTGGGATTCGTGGCTTCGTCCCGGTCCTAGGTGACGTGTGGTGCTTGATTTGTTTTATGAATATGGCCAGCCCGGGAGGGTCCTTAGAGGCCTCGGGTGGGATTCGTGGCTTCGTCCCGGACCTAGGCAAATTGATTGACTGTTTGTTTCCGGAAAAGACATGTCTGGTTTTGGTTTTGAAATGATTTGGTGCATTGTACTATGAAATGTGTAAGCGATTGGTTTGCCTTGAATACTTGTACTAGCGTAATTGCTAACCCCTTTGGACCCATTTTGGGGAAATTCTTGTTATGAATTTCAGGTTATGTTCAGTCAGACGAGCGGGTGCTGGGATAGTACGAGGACGTCGGCCAAGGTTGTTGACATGTGCAATTGAGTCTTATTATTTCTACTGTCTCTTGTGACATGGTTGTTTTCCAAATTGTAAACTTATAGATTGTACTCGCGAGTACTTAGGCTTTTCCTTTCGGATTGTGATTGGTCTTCGTTGAAGTTACTATATTTGTCGGTTGATGTTTATTATGCCGGTTGTACCGGACGTGTTATTTTATGCTCTTGTTGTTAACAATTGTTTCCTTGCTAACCGAGACGGTTAGTCGAGTGGTGTTTTCTTGTTTTAGCCTGGTGGGTCCCATGTAGGGGTCCACGGCGCTGTAATACACCTCGAATATCTCGGGGGTGTTACAGAAAATGGTATCGGAGCTCTAGGTTTATGGATACCTAGGCTTGTCGGTTATTTGGGTCTAGTTGTGTTTTGTTTTGCACATTGTCACACCGCTGCCGGCATCTCAGTACATCCAGTGCTCGTAAGTTTTCCTTACTCGATTCTCTTGTTTTCTCGTATTGTATTTCCACCTCTTGAACTGTGATTGTCTCTCTCGTACTTATCGTCGAGTTGTTTTTCGATCCATCCGGTCCGTGTACTTTTTGATTCTAGTATTGCGCAGTCGTTTATCTCGCTGGAGTAGCCGTTCTGGGCTTGACCGTTTGTCGTCTGGTGAGCCTTCCATCGCTAAACTTCCTAGCGTTGGTAGGATCGTTGGTGATCGAAAGATCCGAGATTTGCTCCGTGGTATATTGTGAGAGGGCTTGACTCTCTAGTCTTTTGTTATATGATGGAATCTGTGTTTGGTAATTGCGATATAGTAAATGTATGCTGAGCCGAATGTACTGATGGTTTGGACACCGAAGGGTGCAGTGTGATGTAGAAGTTTTGAACATTGATATGTTCTGGGAAAGGTATTGATGGCAGAGTTTGTTGAGAAACTCACATCGATGGTTTCGACATGTGTTCGAATTGGTGTTCATTAGTTATGCTGTTAAACTTGAGGAGAGTCTGACATATGCTTAAAATTAGTGTTTCCGAGTTGCGCTTGTTGAACTGGTGATTTATTGAATGCCGTAAATGCGTGTGTTCGGGAATTGATGGTACTTGGCTAATTGTTGTTATTTACAACCAATGTGTTTCTATTAATAATAATACATGCGGCGTGCATGCTTGAAATTTTTTTTTAGACTTGATCGTATTGTGCGTTTTTGAAAAGTGACATGAATTTGGGCGAGCCAGCCTTGTATTTTCAAATGAAACCTTGTGTCGGTATTTAAAAGTCGTGTTTAAAAGTGTTTTAGGACATTTTATAAAATGCTACCGCTGTTAAACCCTTGTCGTGTCTGAAAGGGTCTTGAAAATGATTTTTTTTAATTTATCAGTTTTATTTTCGAATAACTAGAGTATACGATTTTAAAAATCAGATTAGCTTGGGGAAACCTAGGCTGTCGAATCAAGTTGTGTTTGTTGATTTTTGTCTCGTTGGATTTTGTCCGACTTAGTCGCGTCGCGATGCATCGTCTGAGTTCGTTGGTCGTGAATAGTATCGAGGGGCGATCGTCATTTACGTGCGACCTATGGATGTAAGACTCCCTTCTTTATGTTGTGCCTCGTGTGACACGAGTTATTTGTATGATTAGTTGTTAAATGGTGGAATCCTTCTGTGGAATTTGATTTCACGGTATGTGTTTATTCGACTCTCGTATTTGGTTTATACGAGGAGTGTCGTCGCTGCTGATGTATTTTCGAACCGCACTTTATCCGCTGCGTGAGTTCTTTCAAAATTCGAGTTTTGGCATTCTGGCCTTGAACATTTTATGACGGTTTGACAAATGATTTTGTGAGTTTTGGAAAATATTGCCGTCATCGGTCTTTTTGGCATTTTTGAAATAACATGGGGAATTGTGCTTAGCCTGGTAAATCCGTGTGAGAAGGGTTTACGGTGTGTAATATTCCCAGGAGGATCTGGGGGTGTTACAATTTTCTGAGATGTTCTGTTGCTGTCTCTCTGAGTCGTTAGCGCACGCTACGCTTTGCGGCTAGCGCGCCCGAGAGTGCATTGGTAGCACGCTAAGGGGAGGATAGCGCACACTACCTGGTAGTTCAGGGCAGTCGAGGAGCTACTGGACTGGGTCTGAAGTTCTCGTTAGCGCACGCTAACACTTGGGGTTAGCACACGCTAACAGTGTATTTTTGGTCAGGAGTTTTGTTTGGTGCCGTGATAGCGCACGCTAACCTTAATGATTAGTGCACGCTAATTGTGTCCAGAATAAATACTGGACACCTAGAATCTGCATTTTTCTTCATTTCTTCTTCTTCCTCCGTGAGTTTGAGACGTAGCGACTAGGGTTCGCATCTGGGCTGGTTTTTCTTCCATCCAAAGGTGTTTCGTAGTATCCTAGGTGATTATAACATCATCTAATCCATTGTTCTTCGCCGGATCTAGGGAACGAGATTTGTTTAATGATCTATGGATTATAACATCCTAGAGTTGACTCTTTGGAGTTTTGTTCTTGATTTCGTTTTTCATCCGGTTTTGATAAACCGATTGTTGTTTAATGATGTTGTTAAACATATCCTAGGGATTGTATATCACTGTCTTGATTTTGAACGATTTGATGCGTGTGCTATGATGTGTTTAAGTGAATGTTGGACACGTGTGAATTTTGGCCTATTGTACTTCTGAAAAACCTTGAGTATCTTAGAAAATAAACCTCGAGACGTACTTTTAAAATGAATTATTTTCTCGCAGTGTTCTCAAGATGCCTACTAGCGCCACGCTATGTTTCAAAATTATTCTACTTTGAGGATCAAAATATTTTGAGATATTTCTAATGATTTAGAAACGCATTTGCCTAGACCCGAAGGTCGAATATTGCTTAAAAGTTTTAATTTAAAGAAAGGTGTCCTCATTTTTTTATCAAACGCAAGATGTTTTTTTTTTCAAAGTCTCGATGACGATGTTTGTACTACTTTTTGATATATGATACTCAAGATCAACTGGTGCTTCCAAATTATTTTCAAAAGGTGGTTTTCGTTTTCAAAACCTATCGTTCCTAATTGCGGTCCGGGAATATATGTGTAATGTTGGTATTGGATGTTGTCGCCTCGTAGTGATTTATGCATTATCGCATATATGCGAGCTGTTAGAACTTGGGTTGGTATGATTGTGTGCATCGGTGATTGTTCCGCGTTGTGTCGGTTGCTTGTTGTATTGTTACCTTGGTTTTGTTGTTGTGAGTTTCGGGGGCGAGGTCGAAGGTAATACCCGTATTATTTTTTACTTATACATTTTCTCTTTCCCAATTCCATCGACTCGCTCGTGTTCGTAGATACTCTCTGAACTTGTTCTATATTTCTGTTTTTATCATTCGAACAAGCCATGATCTTGTTTTGGTTTGACCTGGTTATTACTGTGACTTTTCCGAGCTTGGTTCGATTCTTGTGAACCTTGTTCGAAAGTAACATCTTTTAGTTCCTACCAGCTCTTTTCGTCTTGAGTCGAAGTGTGAACTTCGGAGTTGTTGTTCGATCATTGTTGTTTAATCATTGTTTTTCGATCGTTGTTATTCGATCATTATTTTTTGATCGTTGTTGCTCGATCATTGTTGATTCTATCGTTGCTGTTCAATCATTGTTGTTGGATCATTGTTGATTCGATCGTGGTCACCTTTGCAGATTGTTGTACGCATCATTTCTATTTTTTCGACTGTTCGTGTTTCCTTGTAATAGGTGCCTTGTATTTCGCGACTGTTCAGATAATTGACTTTATGATATTATCTATTTGATGACGCTTGTCACTTGTTGGTTTTATTATGTCTCTACCTGTAGCGTTGTGTTGGTCGTCGTGGAGCGTGTTTTCACGCCGTATATTCCTTTGCGTTGCTTGTAACGTTTCGCCGTTGGGCGCGAGTTTTTCGGTTCTTGTCAATATAGTTGAGCTTTATTGGCGGGATTTTGCTTCTCCTACTTGTTTTAAGTTTCGGGACGAAACTTCTTTTAAGGAGGGTAGAATGTAATACCCGCAATTTCGATTTCCGGTAATTTTCTTTTTTGAAAAGAGTCCGTTTTTTACGACTCGGATGGGACCGTTTCATCATTCTGAGAATGATTAATTCTGCACTTTTTGACATCCGAGTTCGTTTCGGTGCCGTTTTGTTGAGTTCCGTACTTTTTGGCGACTTTTCCGCACTTGAGTTCGATTCTTGTGAATCTCGTTCGAAACTGCTGTTTCGAGTTTCCCGTAAGTCCATTTAACTTTGTTATACGTGTTTTGAACCTCGGTTTGGTTATTCGATCACGTATCGTGATTTTCGGGCGTTTTGGGCCATTTTGTAATTTCCTAAAAGTTATGGGTATCCGTATCTGTATTTGTTGTCTCGTCCCTTTTCTTGGTCCCGTATGATTAATTATTGCATTATGTTTTCAGTTCGAGTCGTTGATGTTGTCCACGAGCTTTTCGTCGTGTTCGTTCCGTACGTTTTCGGAAATTGAGTCGTCGGGTCATGACGGCCGGTGGCGGTGGCAGACAGTGCGGCCTTTGTCGGAGTCTTGGTCAGCCGGCGAGCATGGCGAGAACCGGCGAGCGCACGCCTTCGGCCGGAATCTTGTGCGCGCTAGCTCGGCAGTGTAGCGCACGCTGTCGGCCAAACCCGGCATCTGTGCTCGGAGTGCAGGCGAGAGGGTTACGAGGTTACGGACTCGGGTAGGATCGGCGAGTAGCGCACGCTCTTGGCCGGTCGTGGGCGCATACTAACCGGCGGGTAGCGCCGCCGTCGGACGGCTAGCGTCGTTACACTGGCGAGCTGTTTAGTCCAGAGGTTCTCGGGCCAATTCGGCTAGCGCGCTAAGCGTCACGCCGCGCTGCGCTAGCGGGTCGGGGCAGGTCACGGTCGGTAGGTTTGGTCGGTAGTTCCGGGTCGTGCGGGCCCTGGCCGAGGGTGCTGGGTCGATACTGGCCGATAGCGCACGCTAGTCCGGGAAGGCTAGCGCACGCTAGTTCCGGTCCAATATATATATATGACAGAGCAGCCACTTTTTCACTCGTTTTTCATTTCCTATCTTTTCTGTCCGCGGCTGGCGATTCGGAGGAGACGAAGCCATGTTGTTAGACAACGAATCCATGAAGTTCTAGAGGTTATATCATTGATCAATCATCCTATAACATCCCTCGATCCAGCGAATCAAGGTTAGATCTTTAGAACCCTACTTTTGGGGAGATTTGGGGGTTTTCGCGTTTTTATCCGATTCGTTCGGTTTTGTTTATTAATTCCTGATGAATATGATTAATCTAGTTGGTATTCTTAGTTTCCCTACGGATTCATGGTATATTTCGCGGTTTTTACAGAATCGAGAGGGTTTGGTTGTGGTCCGCCCTCGTTGTTGTTTATATACGAATATACATGAATCGTAGGTGGGTTTTCGGGTGTATTCCAATTCCGTATTCGTTTAGAAATGGTTGTGATTGTATTCTTAGAATCGTTAGGTTCGGTTTCGTTGGTTCCTAGCGTTTGTCGGTGACTTTCCTTTCCGTTCGTTGCGTCGTCAATTATTCAAGGCAAGTATCTTTGGAAACCTTTATGCTTAACGTGAAATGGTAATATATATTGTGTGTGCTTTACTCACCCCGGGAGGGTCCGACGGGGCCTCGGGGGAATCTATGGCTTCGTCCTGGATTCATGAGTTTGTTTCGCGGCCAGCCCGGGAGGGTCCTTAGAGGCCTCGGGTGGGATTCGTGGCTTCGTCCCGGTCCTAGGTGACGTGTGGTGCTTGATTTGTTTTATGAATATGACCAGCCCGGGAGGGTCCTTAGAGGCCTCGGGTGGGATTCGTGGCTTCGCCCCGGTCCTAGGCAAATTGATTGACTGTTTGTTTCCGGAAAAGACATGTCTGGTTTTGGTTTTGAAATGATTTGGTGCATTGTACTATGAAATGTGTAAGCGATTGGTTTGCCTTGAATACTTGTACTAGCCTAATTGCTAACCCCTTTGGGGACCCGTTTTGGGGAAATTCTTGTTATGAATTTCAGGTTATGTTCAGTCAGACGAGCGGGTGCTGGGATAGTACGAGGACGTCGGCCAAGGTTGTTGACATGTGCAATTGAGTCTTATTATTTCTACTGTCTCTTTTGACATGGTTGTTTTCAAAATTGTAAACTTATAGATTGTACTCGCGAGTACTTAGGATTTTCCTTTCGGATTGTGATTGGTCTTCGTTGAAGTTACTATATTTGTCGGTTGATGTTTATTATGCCGGTTGTACCGGACGTGTTATTTTACGCTCTTGTTGTTAACAATTGTTTCCTTGCTAACCGAGACGGTTAGTCGAGTGGTGTTTTCTTGTTTTAGCCTGGTGGGTCCCATGTAGGGGTCCACGGCGCTGTAATACACCTCGAATATCTCGGGGGTGTTACAGATTCAAGAACAAGCCATACTTTATAGACCGTGGTGCAAAAGACAACATTGTGGAAGAGCTTGAAACCATGGAGGTTGGCAAAAGAAAGAGATGACGGCGGCGGTAGGCAAGGATTTTACAAGATCAATGTAATATCCATGAGTTTCATTTGCGTTGCCTTGCATTAATTTGTTGTTTTGTGCCGGATATTTTTCATTTTGATGGTTACTTGGAATTATCTTCCATTGTGTAGTGTATGTTGTGACCATGTTAAGTTTTTCGTCGAGTGAGAATCTTAAATAGCATGCAATCGTTTGTGTGCATGCACGTGTCGTTCTATATACTTTGTTGTGTCGAGATTTATTCACCTCGATAGGCGATCGACTACAATGTCGAGCGACCGAGTCCAAAACCAATCAAGCTATGGCGAACTCGCCTAAACGAATATACCAGACCACCTTCGGGTATCTAGCGATCGACTCCCAAGGCGATCGCCCTTTGGCACCTAGCGATCGACTCTGGTGCCCGACTTAGGACGACCGTCCCGTACCACGAACAGAGACCTTCGTCCGTCAAAGACCACGAAGACTGGATCTCAGAGCAGCGCCATGTGCAGATCGGCGACAGGCGCCGCATTTCATGGATCGTTGACCACAGCTGTCACCCCCTTATCACCTACCGACAGATCCGCCGAAAGGTACAAGGTGGGACCGCCCGTGACAGCGACTCAGACGCGTGCAGACTTCTCATTGGACCGCACAGCTGGCTGCCAGCAACTCCTGCAGACTTTAAGGAGACCGGCCCATGTGCTAAAAGACGATCGCCCGCTTATTATAATACAGCAGAGGCGATCGCCCAACATCTCCCAGTGCTATAAATAGAGAACCCCCAGCAACTGGAAAAAGGATTTCTCTCTCAGCACCTCTCAACCAGAAGACGGTCGGCAGAGGTAAGAAGTCTCCACAGTACAGATTCGAAGAGACAAGCCCAGGAGCTCAAACATACAGCAGCTACACACCGTAAGAGGCTGTTGATTTCTCACGGGTGTCACAGCTCATCAGCGTTGTTACAAGAACTCACAGAGCATCATATCTGGTTCTTCCGGCAATCTACACGCTCACTAGCTAAGATAACTAGAATCATTACACTCATTGTAATAGCATTCTAACATTAATACTTGTATCCCAGAATATTCGTATTAATAACATCTCGCGAGAGCATTCAAGCCCGGGACTAACCACCCCGGCAAATCTTGTGTTATTTACTTTCCCACGGAAGTGTTCTCGCACTTTGTTTGCTATCCATCCATTCCAGCAATATCTATCTCCGGATAATATTTTGGGTAGCAACAATTGGCGCTAGAGGAAGGAGATCTTAACCTTCATTTTTATTCCTACCGTCCCGAAGAACACTCACTGTTCTCGGGGCATATACTTGAAGTGACACTCACTGCGCTTCAAAGAAAACCTTCAGAACCATGATGTCCGCCAACACATCGAAGAGAGCCACTCTCCGAACTGCCGGACACCAAATCCCGGCTCAATCCGAGCCCCAGCCGGCGGCAGAGGGAAGTCGCGGCAACGCGAGACTCTCGATCCCGCACCTGAGGGATGGCCCCAGCCTCTCACTCAACCAGTTCCAAACCGCGGAACAGATCGAGGAGGCTATGTCCATCCTACAGGAGCGACGGAGAGCATGCGCGGTGCCCACATTGACTCCCTCGGCCATCCGCCGCGTGGGCAAACGGAAGCTCAAGGGGATACGGGGCGAGCGATTGTCAGAAAGCCCCGATTCACGAGAAAAGGCTCTCACCAGACCGGACGGTTCCGTATTCAGTCGTTTGGGAAGCGATCCGTCATGACAACCGGGGCATTATGGCCCCGACCACGAGACGACGAAATCCGAGTCCGTCACCAGGAGTTCGGCATACCCGACTCCCAGCCAAACACAGGTCAACCGTTTGGCTCCCACTCTGAACGCCATGGGGTCAGTACTTGACCGCCTCGGCTCCCGCTCCGAGTGCCTAGCCGCGAGCAGACAGGCCACTGCGATGGCCGCTATGCAACGCCAGCTCGACGAGATGAAAGCACTCTTGGACACTGGGGCAAGCACCAGCAGAAAGATCATCGGAACGACCGAGCCACTCGCGGTCCACATTGAGCTCGCCCCCATGCAATCAAGGATCGCTCCTCCCAAAACACCTCTATATGAAGGGAGATCGGATCCCGAGAGCCACCTAAGTAAGTTTCGGATTTACATGACCGGGTGTAACATTGGGCGAGCTGGCCCATAGGTGGTATATCTCACTACCACCGCGATCGATCATCTCCTTTGAGAAACTGGCGAGTGACTTCACGTCATATTTCGCCGCCAAGGTCACCAGACCCGAAGGGCCCCACCGCATGATGAAAATCAGGCAGGGGTAAGACGAATCCGACTCAGATTACATCGACCGAGTAGACGAAATCATCCTCACCGGCGAGCCCATCAGCGACGAGCTCGCTCTCTATTCGGTCCTGGGCGGATTCTACGGTCACTCACCCATGTTTAGACATCTCACCAAGGATATCCCCCCAACCTACGCGAACTTCCGCGCTAAGGCTGCCGACTTTCTGGCTAGGCAAAGGCTACTCACCCTTCGCCTAGGCGAGGAAACGCCACCTGTCCGAAAGACGGCGATCGCCAAAACAAAAAAGATGGTCGCCAAGCCATCCGGCGACCACAAGGCCTTCGAGGATATGGAAGCCCATCTCCTCCACACGTTCAACCGAACTCCGGCCCACATTTTCTACGCCATCAAGGGCCGCGAACCGCTAAAAAAGCCAAAGGCGATAAGGGACGACGGTCATCTGGACCACAACCAATATTGTGCTTACCACAAGAGTCCCGGCCACAACACCAACCAATGCCGCGACCTCCTCAAACAGCTCTGGAGATTGTTCGAGGAGGGCAAGTTGGACAGTTTATTGGCTTAGCCGGAGCCCCACCAATCTTCCAACACGGTCGTCCGAGTCGAACGCGAACAGGTTAGAAAACTCATACGAGACGACCCCTCGATCAACCTCGGAGACCGTATCTACGTGCTTCAATCAAGAGAAGGGAACTTCGGAAGTCTCTCCCCGATTTCCCACCTCATTGAACCAAAAGCTACTGCGTGAGCTAGCGCTTCAAAAAAGAGGATGACTCGCTCGCCCTCTACAGTTCATCATCTAACATGTTGGACTAAGGCACGAGATCGCCTTTCCCGCACAACGTACACCGTCGACGATCGGCATCTAACATGACGATCCGAGGTAGAAGAGTGCAGCCATGGTCCTGGTGGTCAATGGAACCGACTGCTTCGGCCATGCAAGGTTCCTTTGGGCTGCGATCGCTCGCCCTTCGTTTAAATACGAGGCGGGCGTAGCTGAAGGACTCTCCAAATCAAACCAGTGGACACGCTCGTCCGCCCTCAAAGGTTCATCATCTAACTTGGTGGACCCGGACAATGCGACACGTCCTTACCCCCGTCTCAACGTATACCGTCGAGGATTGCCATCTAACATGACGATCCGAGGTAGAAAAGAGCTAACAAGCCGCGGACGTGGAGTCGATTAATCCGACGACGCCCCGCGCAAGGAATCTTCCAGACCAAAACCGCACGCCCTTCGTTTAAATACGAGGCGAGGCGCAGCCTTCGGAGGACCCTACCAATTAAGTGAGTCGCGAGAACTTAGCCATCAGACGGAATGTCGCTCGCGCACAAGACACGGTCGTGGAGATCGATCCATCGAACTCCGCGATCGTGCACGGTTCCTCAAGACCGAGATGGACGGCCTTCCTCGAGGATTCGACAAAATTAAAGACCACTTACTCAACGATTTATTTTCGTCCCCTTACTTTCACTAAGTGAACAAAAACAAGGGGGAAGAAGTGCGGAGCTATATATACGACGATCGTCCCTATTCAATTACATGCGGAGATCGACATTTTTCAGATGTTTGTGCAGCGATCGAATTTGTTGTAAAAGTTATCTATTTGAGTTTATCAATTCACTTGGAGCTATACACACAACAATCTCTCCTCACACATTTGTACAAAGTCATGCAAAGACTCAAAAAGCAATCATTCAAGTAATAAATCGGAGAAACAAACATTCATTTCATTACTTGAAGTTTCAAAAGTACACACACGATCGCCCGAAGGCCTAGGTACTACAAAGAGAAAGCTACAAAATTACAAGGCAAAAAGCTAAAACAAAAAGAACGAAGAGCCTCAGGCCCCTGCCTGACCTTCGCCTTCAACCTCCGGATCGGCCCGCGACCCTTCGCCAGCTTCTGGAGTGGCCTCCCCGTCCTCCGGAGCGTCAGGATGAATAAGGTTCGTCGGAGTCGGATACCAACTCAAGTCCACGCCGATGTCCGCGAGATCCAAGATAGACACGGAGAAGGCAGGATGAAGAGGGTGCTCCAACGCATATGCCTTGAAGCTTTCGGCAAGAAGACCGACCTCCAGCCCACCCTTCTTAGCAGCACGGAGCGAGTCAGCGTACGCCAGATAATAGGCGAACTCGCTGACAAACTCCAAGTTGAGAAAGGGATTGGCATCGGTCGCCTCCTGCTTCCCTTTCAACTCGGCAACCGCCTGTTGCGCATCCCGAAGCTCGGCCTCCCTTGCAGCCGTCTCTCCCCTCGACGCCGCCAACTCGCTAGTCAGCCGAGCGACGGTCACCTTCAGTTGATTGGCCTCCTTCTCAGCGGCCAATTGCAACCGTCGGGCATCTGTCATCCGATCCCGAAATCGGTTGGTCGTCGCCCGGGCTTGCTCGGCATCCTGTCTCGCCATCTCAAGTTCGTGGCTCGCCCGTTTGGCTGCATCCAAAGAGTCCTTCTCCATAGCCACGATCCTGTCGGCGAACTCGGCATTCTCTTTCCGAGCGGCCTCGAGGTCCGCCTACAGACGTGTAGTGGAAGGACGCCCCTCGAACTCCTGCACAGCCTTGACAGCCATCGTCGTCGCCTGAAGAGAGAGAGAGAGCGAAAGCAGCCTGCATTGCGCTCCCGGATCACTGGCGTGCGATCGCATCCAGATCCGTCGTCCAGGCCTTCGGCAAAGCAGAAACGGCCCGGTTGACGTGTTGCGGGATGTCACAGGCCTGGCGAGGAGATCGGCTCGCTAAGAAATCCAGCATCATCGGCGGGCAAGACGGATTAGTACTACGGATCCTGCATCAAAACAACAAGAATTAGCACATCTCCCACGCAAAGGATGAAATTCAAACAAGCAGACAAAGTCTACTTCTCGGCCCTCTCAGGATCGCGGCCGAAGTATGGTTTCCCGCGAGGGGTTTCGGCATCGGCGATCGCCATCTCCCGCAGGAAAGTCGCAGAGGGCGCAGACTCATTCGCCGGGGGAACAGCGGTGATCGGAGGCGCGGCGATCGGCACCTCATCGGCATGGGCAGCAACCTGAGGTTCCCCCGACCTCTGCCGCTTGCGATTCACCCGGAGCCCCTCCTCCCGAGGTTCCTCCTCCGCAACGATCGGCTCCACGATGGGCCTCACCTCCGGAATGATAGGTAACGCCACATGAGGAGCTCTAGATGACTTCTTCTGGCGAAGATGGCCCAAAACTCTAGGGTTCGACATAGCTATCTCCGGTAAGGGCTCCAAGAAACGAGGAAAGCGAACCTCTGCAATAAAGAGCAATCAAACAACAGTTAGACCTATTCCTCCAACAGGACGATCGCCCAACAAATGGAGATCGTAGAAATTCATACCTGAGACCGAAAGATGTCTCGGAAAATGGAATAGCCGAGCTGACAGCCAACGACTCTCCTTGTTGATCCGTTGAGCGTCTAAGTCGTCGTCCGGCAAACTCTGTATCCGCTCCCAGACAACCAGAAAATCAAAAAGTAGCTTGTCGATCGCCGGAATGTGGAAACCTGCAAAAGGAAGACCAAATTAGATCAGTTCAGAACATGTCCGAACAAAGGGAGAGTCAAAACCCTTACTCGGAGTTCTCTCCCGAAAGCCAGTGGGAATGTTCAGCTCGCCAGTGGGGTTGACGCTCGCTGAGGCTTTCCAGGCACAGACGACCCAGAACCACTTCGCCAGATCTCCCCGCACCTTGTTCGGGACTCCGAGGATCACCCGACCAGATCGGCCTTGAATATGATAGCCTCCGACCGACCCTTTCTGAGCCGTCAGCTTGAACAGGTGGTTCATCTCCGACGGCGAAGGGAGGCGGTACAGTTGGTGACCGCCGAACAAGGTGAGAGTGCAAATAATCTGGAGCCAGGCATTCGGCGTCAGCTGGAGCGGTGCCACGTTCCAAGCAGCCAGCAGATGGAAGACAGAGAACGATAAAGGAAACCGCAGTCCAGCCTCCATAATTGCTTCGTTCACAGCGACCATCCCCTCCGGAGGCTGATCGGCTCGCTCATTCTCGGCCGGGACAAAGAGATCCACATCTGAAGGGATATGAAACCTCGTCCTCCAGACGGTCAGGTCTTTCCTGGTCGCCCAGCTCCTTATCTGACCAAGGGACCACAGAGATCGCTGAGCAGCCCGAAATAGCGATCGCTTAGGAGATTGATAAGGATGAGTAATCGAATACTCCCGGTAATCAAATCGAGGAGACGGGCCGGCCAACCTCTCCTTAATCTCAGCAAAGGCCACATAGGCCTGGCCGAAAGCACTATGCTGCTCCCAGTAGGCCCTCACCGCCAGATCTCTCTCCATCTGCGAGCGTCTGTGTTCAACCGTCGCTTCCCTAGCGACGTCGGACTCATTAAATAGCGACTCGACTTCCGCAGGATCGATACCGGCGCGGATAGCTTCTGCGGCCGTCTCCAGATGGGAATTTGCGGAGGATCCTCCCCGTACGTTAGAAGTCCCAGCGGCGGAGGAGGTGCCCATTCCCGACGAAGAAGATGTTCCAGACATTCTCGAATTCAAGATGAGGAGAAGAGGAGTGTTTTATTACCAAGGATGGAATCGATCGACGATCGGCAGTCGGATCTTCAGAAAATTCTTCAGCGGTATTATCCTTCTTTCTCTGATAAAAGCACGTAAGAGTGAAGAATGCAACCCTGCGCCTTTTTATAGGAGATGGCAGGGACTCGTGTGTAATTAAGGAGAATCGCGCAACCGTCGCAATTAATGCTCCCTTGAAACCCGCGTACGCGTATTTTCAAGGACTCGTCAGATGAGGAGTCATAAATGACCGTCGGTCTCCCCCAACAAGAACCCGACACGTGTCCCGGAGACTTTTCCGCATCCGCTGCCATTTCCCGCTCATTTCAGCGACCGACTAGGTCATCTAAATTCAGAATCGAACAACTCAAAGACGATCGCCAGTTCCGTAAAATGCAGAGTCACTCGTCAAAGTTAAGCGATCGCCAGTGGAACCACCTCACCCCACGTTTCCAACATCGGAGCGAGCTGGGGGGCAATTGTTGTGTCGAGATTTATTCACCTCGACAGGCGATCGACTACAATGCCAAGCGACCGAGTCCACAACCAATCAAGCTATGGCGAACTCGCCTAAACGAAGATACCAGACCACCTTCGGGTATCTAGCGATCGACTCCCAAGGCCATCGCCCTTTGGCACCTAGCGATCGACTCTGGTTCCCGACTTAGGACGACCGTCCCGTACCACGAACAGAGACCTTCGTCCGTCAAAGACCACGAAGACTGGATCTCAGAGCAGCGCCATGTGCAGATCCGCGACAGGCGCCGCATTTCATGGATCGTTGACCACAGCTGTCACCCCCTTATCACCTACCGACAGATCCGCCGAAAGGTACAAGGTGGGACCGCCCGTGACAGCGACTCAGACGCGTGCAGACTTCTCATTGGACCGCACAGCTGGCTGCCAGCAACTCCTGCAGACTTTAAGGAGACCGGCCCATGTACTAAAAGACGATCGCCCGCTTATTATAATACAACAGAGGCGATCGCCCAACATCTCCCAGTGTTATAAATAGAGAACCCCCAGCAACTGGAAAAAGGATTTCTCTCTCAGAACCTCTCAACCAGAAGACGGTCGGCAGAGGTAAGAAGTCTCCACAGTACAGATTCGAAGAGACAATCCCAGGAGCTCAAACATACATCAGCTACACACCGTGAGAGGCTGTCGATTTCTCACGGGTTTCACAGCTCATCAACGTTGTTACAAGAACTCACAGAGCATCATATCTGGTTCTTCCGGCAATCTACACGCTCACTAGCTAAGATAACTAGAATCGTTACACTCATTGCAATAGCATTCTAACATTAATACTTGTATCCAGAATATTCGTATTAATAACATCTCGCGAGAGCATTTAAGCCCGGGACTAACAACCCCGGCAAATCTTATGTTATTTACTTTCCCACAGAAGTGTTCTCGCACTTTGTCTGCTATCCATCCATTCCAGCAATATCTATCTCCGGATAATATTTTGGGTAGCAACATACTTGTCATGCTTTTTTGTTGTATTGTGTTCATTTGGTTCATTAGTACTATGTTGCATGATCAAGACGTTGTCGGACTTGAGTCGGACAATCGGAGCTGCAGGAGACTGCTACTGTGTTCAGCAGTGCACTTACGCCCGTAAGTTGTAAGTGTTATGTTTGTAACCTCTGGTAGTGTTATGGCCGTAATGGGCATGCGTTAAGGCCGTATGTGTGTTTGTAATTACAGTCGTTATTGGTCTTACAGTCGTAATCCATGGAGTGAATTTCGGGCAGGTTTTAGTATTCCAAATACAGCCGTAAGCTTCCATTGTTACGGTCGTATTGCCCTTGAGTTGCGACTATTACTCTGAGTTTATATAAGTCTGCACAACAATTTTTCTGTGCAGATTCTCATTCCTCTCCCCTTGTCTCGACGTTTTAGGCAATTCTGGCTTGGGTTCGAGTTCTTGGGTCGATTCTTTTCATATCCAAGGATATTTTGGAAGGTCTTTGATAATCAAATCATCATCTAATCCTTCCTTCTTCGCGGTATAGTGAGGTATTCATCTTAAGAATCCAAGTTGACTTTTTGGGGGATTTCTTGATTTTGATTTTTATCTGAATTTGTTGCATCGATTATTGTTATTCGATGTTGTCGATTATACTCTATGAATTATATTAACATATCTCGATTTTGTTTCATATTTTGGTGTTCTTGGGAAACCATTGAAACTTTAATGTTTTGATTAATCGTTTCAATGGGCGAGTTTCAATTGTTAAGACGAATTCAAATTTCGAGTCTCGAATATATTCGAATATCTATGTCATGTTGAACTCGCATCAACTTTTAATACTCGGAAATAGTTTTTAACTGAATCGAATAGTTCGAATGGCTTCACGAATACGAACAAATACAATAATATTCACTTCGAATCGATTCATTCACAACCCTATTCTGAACTCAAGACTAGGGGTGACAAAATATACTGAAATGCCAAAGTACCGAACTTACCGTACCGAGAAATTACCGAAAATTTCGGTATACCGAATTTTTGGTATGGTATGGTGCCGTACCAAAAATTTTCAGTATGGTAACGGTATGAACTTTTTTATTTTCGGTATTTCGGTATATACCGAGATACCAAAAAAAATCGGTATTTCAATATATATATATATAGGTATATCGATATTTTCGGTATTTTTTTCATATTTCGGTATATATCGGTATATCAAGATTTTTTCGATAGTTTGGCAATTCGGTATTTCGATAAGTTCGATATACACTGATATCGAAATAAAATTTGGTATACCGAAATTTCGGTACGGTATCGGTATGGACCGAAAGCCATACCGAAATTTCGATATACCGAAACTTTCGGTACGGTATCGGTATGAATTTTGTTGTACTGAAACTTTCGATACGGTATACGATATCTACAAAAAAATTCAGTACGATACGGTATACCACCCCTACTCAAGACCTCTGGTTAAGTTATGAGGGTATTTTCTGCCAAATGGTTTAGTTTCATTTTTAAATTTATCTTGTTTTACTTGTTCGGTTTGTCCCGTTAATTTTGCCGATACATGTAGCTATCTAGTTCGCATAGCGCGAGAGTGGAAACGTAAGGGGGCCATGAATTCATTAATAAAGACAAAAGCATGACTACATGAGAGTGGAGGGGTTGTCAATGGGTCTGGCACGGTATGGGTATACCTCCCCGTACTCTATTCTATTTGATTCAGATCGAATTTGGATACTGTCAATCAGGTAATCAGGTAGTCGCATGCATATATTTAAGATAATAAATATTTTTTAATATATATCATATGTAAATATAATATAATTAATAAATTTAATTTAGTATAATAAATATTTAAAACATTATATTTTATGTAATAAAATATATAACATAATATATTATCTATGTATATATATAATTTTAATTATATTTATATAATTCAACTGGATACATGGGTCGGGTAATCAGGTCGGGTTTATCGGATAATATCCTATATTCATACCCTACTCGTACCCAATCATAAAGTTCGGGTTCAGCCGATACCCAACCCATTACGGGTTTATCCGATAGGTAGGATCGCGCACGGATAAAATTGACATCTATATATACTCGCGAGAATTAGGCTCTGTTCTTTTGGACTGAATGAATCTGAACTGAACTGAACTGAACTGAATGAATATGAACTGAACTGAACTGAACTGAAATATATATTTAGGGTAAATAATAATAATAATAATAATAATGGTAAATAATAATAATAATAGTAATTAACAACAACAACGATAATAGTAATATTATTAGTAATAATAACAATAATAATAATTAAGATTAATAATAATAATAAGAAGAAGAAGAAGAAGAAGAAGAAGAAGAACTGAGCTGAACTGAACTGAACTGAACTGAACTGAACTGAATGGACCTGAACTGAACTGAACTGAACTGAACTGAAATATATATTAAGGGTAAATAATAATAATAATAATAATAATAATGGTAAATAATAATAATAATAATAATAATAGTAATTAACAACAACAACGATAATAGTAATATTATTAGTAATAATAACAATAATAATAATTAAGATTAATAATAATAATAATAATATTAATAAGAAGAAGAAGAAGAAGAAGAAGAAGAACTGAGCTGAATCGAATCGAACGGACTCGAATCGAATCAATCAATCGAATCGAATCAAAATCAAAAATAAGTCCAAAAGAACAGGGCCTTACTCTAATAAGATTTACCTTGTAAATGAAAATTTAGTTGAAAACAATTGCTTGTAGATTATGTCAGTAAATCATACTCAAAATCAGAAGCAAATGAAAGATATGTTCGCTATTTTTTTAAATAATCTGCAAGTGTACGGAGTAAATGTAGAAAGCGGCGAGCAAGGTCGTATTCCACAGAGACTAAATATTCGTATTGTGTTGAGTACTAGATTGTAATGTTTCCGATTTTATCTAGACGATCGAAAGGTGAATGGATGGTTAACGAAATAAAATAAAATGATGACAATTAATGAAACTATCCCAATTAAAGAGAATTTAGAGAGTTTTGAAAGATAGATTCCAAGGCTAGGTTTCCGTTGATTACTAAGTTTAGTCGGGATTGATTCAAAAGAGTTCTAAGTGCGTTTCCAAAATGATAATCACAACAATATTCTAAAGTCTATCTCGAGATGCATTAAAACCTAGATTAAACAACCTATAACGTCTCCGTCTAATATAAGTTATCTAACTCCAAAATGTACATAAGATTAAATATCATCGTAGTTCATCACCGATTTCTCAATCTCGTAATTTACTACGTCAAATACTCGAAACCTATTAATGCCATCTTCTCTCGAATTATGAGCAATTAAGTTAAACATGTAAAAACATTGATCAAGTGTTCTAACATGAATTAAAACCAAGCATTCGATAAAGAAATCACACTAGATATATATAAGCATCAATCTCTTAAAAACAACATGAATCAACGTACTCCCATGCCCGGAATCTAACAAGTTTAGCCGGATATGGTAATGAAAGAAAGATTAATAATCATCATGTTCATCATGTTCATGCTAAATAAAACAACAAATTGGGTAAAAGATAGGGAGAAGATAAAACTCGGATGGTGTCTTGACTGGACTCGGATCAAGCTTCAAGTCTTCTTGGTTTGTTCTTCCTTGGTTCCTTCAAAATCTCCTTCTTTTTGGTAAGTTTCCTCTCAAATCTCTTGTTTTTCTTCCCTTAACAACTCACTCAATCTCTCCAAATCAGAATATGTCCTTCCTTCCATGTTCCCAGCCATTTTATCAACCCAAAATACCAACTTTTCTTCATCAAATCTTGCAAAAATGTCAAAAAATGATTTTTCCACCGAAAAGTGACACGGTCCGTGTCATACTGCTCTAGAAACAAAAAAAGGCGCTGGACAAGGAACTCGACCGTGTCAGTTGACACGGCCCGTGTCAAATGACACGGTCGTGTCTGTGTTGGTCCGTTTTGACTCCGTTTTTTCTTCTTTTTCGGCTCGATCTTTCGTTTCCGCATTGCTTGATATGTATTGGGGGTTGAGACTTCGTTCTTGCTTGATTTAGGGACTTAAAATACCTATAAAATCAATAAAACGTACCCAAACGTGATCGAGTCCAATAAACACAATATGAGCACAAACGACACAATTTTACACATTTTAGGATCTTAAAATCTGGAAAAGCTTTGCAAAAATATGTGTAAAAATGAGTGTTATCAAAATCCCCCAAACTTGAACGTCGATCGTCCCGAGCAATGCACTTCAAAATAACCACTCTTAAGGGAACTCATCCCTCAACACACCTCAAAGGATCATTTTGAAAATTCATCAATACGCCTCAAGTAATAAATAAGTCGAGTCCTATAAAGTATTCAAATCTCTGGGGTGCTTCCTCAACATCATAGCCAATACTTGAAGAATATGAACCTCATCGGACAAGTGTATTCCCTCACTCTCAAAATGTATAATGGGATAAGTGACGCTCAAAACTTATTCAATGAAATAAGAATCCCCATAGGCTTGCCAATCGTCTACATCTCTACCACTATTTGTGCATGCAAATTTGGTGAATCAAAAAGGACTTTATTGGTTGTAATGTAGGCTTTTTGGTCGGGGTAGGATAAGTATAGCTAAAGTGACTTGACTTGAGCACATTAGAACATCATCTCAATAATCACTTAGCTCAATTAGAAGCTCAAGTTTTCATCATTTTTTTTTTTGGAATTTGCTTCCTTCAACCCCTTGATTTTAATATAATCCCAATAAGCGCTTTTGAAAGTGAAAATCACAACCTTATTCCTCTTTATCACACCATTTTTTTTATGTGGTGGATAACATCGTCATTATAATCACACCATTCTTCCTTCAAATTTATTTTGATAAATCATCGCTATTGGACCAACAACCTTCCCAATCGCCTCCACACACATTTTCATTCTTTTACCAATTTGTTCTAATACGCTCAAGTATAGGGACAAAAGTTTATAATGGAACGGAAAGCTCATAATGTGGCTAACCAGAAATAGGCTTTAAGCTCAATTAGGCTAACTAGGAAATTAATAATTGTCGGGTTGGCCAAAAGGTTTGAAGGGCTAACGAAAAAAAATCGCCTAAAATCACTTTCACTAATTTGTACGCACGCTTGTAGTTTCGAATAAGATACCAAGGCAAGTTCTAGAGTCTTAAAACATGAATGGTACACTCGACAATGAAACTTGCATATTTAATAATGCACGAAGGCTCAAAAGCTCACAAGTTAGATTTGTTCATATTTCCAAGATATTAAACTATTTATTCAATTTCACGCCCTTTTGATTATTCTACAATTTTTCCTCTTCAAATTATCCTCGATTTGCGTATCAAAATAACAAAATAAATCCCGAGGCATCCAAGACAAGAGTTCGTTCTTTCGAGTTTCATCCAAGTATGATACTCAAAACACACCAAGTTCAAAAAATCAAAGATTCACACCAAAATCCAAGCAAATTCACACCAAAATTCGAAAAATAGAAACAAACAAATAATAAAACAACAATCCAAACAAGATGTTCATGGAAAATAAACAAACGAACAATATAAGTATTTCTTGACCCAATATCTCCCCCCAAACTTGAATTAAAGAGTATACACACGAAGGGGGTATAGTATTTAAATAATAAAAAACTTTGGGTCAAGAAATACTAGCAACCGGTCCTACTGATTAGGCAGAGGGAAATAGCCTTGCTGGACATGCCACTCATGAATTCTGTTTATATAGCCCCGGCCGACACGGCCCCTGTCAAACGACACGGTCCGTGTCATACCTGCTCAGAAAAATGGAGAATGGTCTGTCTGCCTGACCCGGCCGTGTCGTACTTGCCCAGAAAATGAAAAACGTCTGCCTGCCTGACCCGGCCGTGTCATGTGACACGGCCCGTGTCATACTAGCCTGAAAAGTGCGATTTTTGTTTTTGGGTCGTTTTCCTGCAAATTGGACACCTAGAGTTGAACCGGTCAGTTCCTCATCAAGTAAAAATAAAAATAAAGCGCGAATAAGAACAAAATAAACTAACAAGAACCATTGGGTTGCCTCCCAATTAGCGCTAAGTTTAACGTCTTCAACCGGACGCAAGTGTTGGGTTGCCTCCCAGCCAGCGCTAAATTTAACCTCTTCAGCCAGATGCTTGTTTCCTTCATCCCGGATCATTCGACGAGCTTTTACAATCCGGTTTACATGCAATTTTATCAGGAGGTTCTCCATTTGTCAATCCATCAAATCGAGGGGTCATCAAAAATACAATATTTTCACCATGCATCCTAATCGTCAATTCTCCTTGGTCTGCATCAATTAATGCTCGTGCAGTGGCTAAAAACGGTCGTTCAAGTATTATTAGACCCACTTTCTTCCCCTCATCATCAAGCACTATAAAATCAACGGGGAAGGCAAATTTATCAATCTTTACAATCACGTTCTCCACTATTCCCGTTAGGTACGCCAAAGATTCATCTACGAAGTGTAAATGCACTGGAGATGGCTTCAATTCTCCTAATCCAAGTGTCCTGAAAATAGATAAAAGCAATATATTAACACTTGAACCGTGATCACAAAATACATCTTTTAATGAATATCCAGAAATAGAGCAATTAATTGAAAAACTCCCTGGATCCTTAAGCTTTTGCGGTAGGCGCTCCAATTCTTTTTTCTTTGACGCCATGGCTTGCACGAAAACCTCAAAGTTTTTCTTCTCCTCAATATGCTCAATATCGAACCGATCCTTCACCTCATTAATGGAAATTATCAAATCAGCTTTATTAGACGACACGATTACATCTTCATCTTCATTCTCTGATTCCGTAGCTCTTCATTTACATTGTTCGAGAAGATAGCATTGCACTGTGCTTTTGGGTTCTCCTCGGTGTTGCTTGGAAATTGGCCCTTTTGATGTTGGCTTCCTACGATCTTAGCCAGTTGACCGATTTGCATTTCTAGGTTTATCATTTGAGCTCCAACGGTGGTTGCTAATTGAGTCACATGATTTTCAATCCGATCAAGCTTTTCTTCATCTCGGGTAAACCGACTTTTTATTTCCATCATAAAAGTAGCCAAAATATTCTCTAGATTAGAATTTGGCTTGGACTCTTCTATCACCTCACCATTCGACACTTTATATCCCATCGATGGTTGCAACACATTTCTCGAATTTCCGTAGCTAAGATTCTCGTGATTCCTATTTGAAGGATGATAAAACCCCGGATGAGGATTATTTCGATAGTTATTGAAATTATGGTTATTGATGTAATGAGCTTCTTCCAACGGGTCCGGTGGTGGTGCACTTCCATTTGGAGTTATTTTTTCATTTGCACTCTTCGTCAGAACTCCCAAATGGTTGGTCAAAATCGACATTTGTGCAGTTAAAGCCTTTATAGGATCCGAGTCTGAAACTTCAGCCACTCTACGAACATTAGTCCTCTCGGTAGGCCATTGATAGCTATTCACAGCCATCTCCTCGATCGATTCATATGCTTCCTCCGCGCTTTTGGCTAGTAGTGCTCCTCCGGCCGATGCATCCACAAGATTTCTCGTTTCTCCGGCCAACCCATTGTAAAAGAAACACATTTGTTGGTCTTCCGGAAACCATGACGAGGACATCGTCTTAACAAATCTTTGAAGCGTTCCCACGCCTCATATAACATTTCTGAATCCATTTTTCGGAACTACAAGATTTCGCTCTTCAATCTCATAGTCTTGTTGGGCGGGAAAAATTTGAATAGAAATTTTTCACCCAACTCGTCCCATGTACTTATGCTTCCCGAAGTAAGAGTTCCAAGCCAACTACGAGCCTTTTCTCTCAAGGAGAACGGAAATAGCTTCAATCTTATTGCATCGTTTGGCACCCCATTCATTTTAATGGTATCACAAATTTGAATAAAGTGGAATAAATGGGCGTGCGGATCTTCTGTGGCAAATCCTCCAAACTGATTTTGTTGAACCATCGATATTAATGAAGGTTTCAACTCAAAATTGAGGCTTTGATAGGAATATGAGAAATTCCCCCAAAATTTTGGTCAAGCTTCGGCCGAAATTCGTCTCGAATAGATTGAATTCGAATTGCAGGCTGCTCAGCCCGTACGCCTCCGTTGTTTGGATTGTGGGCTGTTGTATTATCATTGTCCGTGTTGGCAATCGCGTCTCCCGCTCTTTTCATTTCGTCAGATAGATCCCTTTGTAATTTTTGTGCAGCAACACTTGTTCTTCGAGCAAATGCCTCTACTTCGGGAATAAAGTTTTCCAAAGGTTCTCGAGATGAGCGGGTGTTCATGTACGTCCAGTAACATGACCAAAAACAATATGGAAGTAACAAAATAAAACAAACAGAAAAATTTGTCTAAAGTAAGACCGAAAACACTTATCGTAATATCAACACTAATAAAAATAAATTAGTCCCCGGCAACGGCGCCAAAAACTTGTTCGCTATTTTTTTAAACAATCCGCAAGTGTACGGAGTAAATGTAGAAAGCGGCGAGCAAGGTCGTACTCCACAGAGACTAAATAGTCGTATTGTGTTGAGTACTAGATTGTAATGTTTTCGATTTTATCTAGGCAATCGAAAGGTGAATGGATGGTTAACGAAATAAAATAAAATGATGACAATTAATGAAAATATCCGAATTAAAGAGAATTTAGAGAGTTTTGAAAGATAGATTCCAATGCTAGGTTTCTGTAGATTATTAAGTTTAGTCGGGATTGATTCCAAAGAGTTCTAAGGGGCTGTTTACTTGTGACTTAATCAGCTTAATGGGTAAAATGTCTTATTCGCTCAGACGTTTGGAGGTGTTTACTTGTGGCTTAATGGCTTATTCGCGCAGACAAAAATGGCTTATTCATTAAGCATGAAAAGGGGTGTTGTCTCCATTAAGACAAAAAAATAACTCTCCTACCGCTAATTGAAAACCACACATTTATATATACAATATAAATAATTTAGGACAAAAAAAATGATTCTCCTGTCCCCATTACATATACTCATTTATATATACAATATAAAAAATGTAGGTTTTAATATAAATGAATGTAATATATATTATTCATATATAAATAATATATATTATTAATTTATATATAATATTTGTTACTATATATTGTTGTATAAATAAACTTTTGTATCTACAAAATATCATATATATTATGAATATATAAATAAATATTATATATTACTTATATATTAACATTTATTCATATGTATAATATTTATTATATATGTTCTTATCTATTTAAAATATATTTCTATATATAAATATATATTGTATATTATACGTATTATTTATATACGTATTAAATATTTTATACATTACTTACGTACAAAATTGAATCATTTATGTATAATATTTTGTTTAAATCAAAATAATATATATAGAAGATGAGTCAAATCTGATCTCTCAATAATGTTTAAATTTGTCTACTTTGTGATTGAATTTGACTACTTTGTGTTTGAACTTGACCTCTTTGTGTTTGAAATTGGATTTTTAAGTACTTTATGAATTTATGTTTTGATTTTTGGATTATATCATTTATATTGCTTAAAAAATAAACAATAATTTATAAAACAGCTTATAATCATATTTAGGGGTAAATCGGTCATTTCTGTTATTCAGACAGTTTATTTAGATGAAAAAGTAAACAACAGCATCAATTTACCCAGACAGACATATTTACCCAAACAGACAAATTTACCCAGACAGACACAATTTACCCAGACAGACAAATTTGGTAAACAGCCTCTAAGTGCGTTTCCAAAATTATAATCACAACAATACTCTAAAGTCTCTCTCGAGGAAAACTATTGAAAGCTGTCAATATTACCAAGATCACACTATTACCAAAGTCTTCTCCTGCAAACACAATCAGAGATTATAGGCCTATCTCTTGCTGCTCTGTCATTTACAAAATCATATCAAAGACTCTCACTAGAAGGATGAGCAAAGTTATGGATATGATAATTGGCCCTGAGCAAGCATCCTTTGTTCCAGGAGGGTTATTCATGATAATACAATTTTGGCCCAAGAAATCATAAGAGGGTATGGGAGGAAAGGATTATCTGCTAGATGTATGATCAAATTGGATCTACAAAAAGCTTATGATTCAATACAATGGTCTTTTGTTGACTCTTTGCTCAGACACATTGGGTTTCCACAACAATTTGTGGATTGGCTTAAGGAATGTCTCAGATTTGTTACTTATCAAATATGCTTTAATGGCCAACTGTTACCACCATTTGAAGGAAAAAAAGGCCTGAGACAAGGAGACCCAATATCACCCTACATATTTGTGATATGTATGGAATACCTAAGCAGACTTCTCAAAACACTAGATAACCACAAGGACTTCAGATATCATCCTAAATGTGGAGCTCTAAGGATTAATCATCTGGCTTTTGCAGATGATCTACTTCTATTCCGCAAAGGAACAAAAAAAGCAGTTTGTGCTATGATGTCAAAATTTGATCAGTTCAGCAGGACCTCAGGTTTGATAGCTAATCTGAACAAGAGTGAAATCTTTGGAGCAGGGATCAAAAAAGATGTACTAAAAGATATAGCTAATTAGCTCCAATTGAAGATAGGGGTGCTCCCTTTCAGATACCTAGGAGTGCCTCTAAATGCAAAAAGGCTATCAATTCACCAGTACCAACCATTATTGGAAAAGATCCTTGGGAAGGTGAGACGTTGGACTACAAAGTTCCTAAGCTATGGAGGAAGAGTTCAGTTGGTCCAAAGTGTTTTATATGCTATTCAAAATTATTGGGGCCAGCTGTTCTGTTTCCCTAAGAAAGTCATAAAAACAATAGAAGCTGTATGCAGAAGATTCTTATGGACAGGAAAAGAGGATGAATCAAAAAAATCCCCTGTTGCTTGGGATGACATATGTAGAACAAAATCTGAAGGAGGTCTTGGCTTAAACCATCTGCCTACATGGAATAAATGCTCAGTGTTCAGACTACTATGGACATTGCAGAAGAAAGAAGATAGATTGTGGATACAATGGATTCATTCAACCTACATAAGAGGTGGTGACCTGATGAGAATTAAAGCCCCTACTCAAAGCTCCTTCTTCTTTAAGAAGATAATAAAATTAAGGGACCAAGTGATGCAACAAAGTGAGCTGCAGGGTATGATGCAAGAAAAAACTGTGCTAACTAAGAAAGTGTACAACCTTCTTAGACCCCCAGTAACTAAGAAAGAATGGAGAGAACTAGTGTTGAACAACATGGCAACACCAAGAGCTAAATTTATAATGTGGATGGCACTTAGAGGGAGGCTGGCCACAAAGGATCGGCTCATACAGTTGCAAGTAATTGATGAACAGCTATGCGTATTCTGTAAATCCCAAGATGAAACACTTTCGCACCTGCTGTTTGAATGTTGTGAAATAAAACCTGTTTGGGCTCGGATGCTAAGATGGGCAGGAAGGAGAAGAAAACCTGCTGGGTGGGAACAAGAAATGTGGCTGTTAACAGGGAAAGTGAGAGGCAGATCACCTCGCAACAGATTTTGGAAAGTTGTGGTCACAGAATTCATATATGCACTATGGAGAGAACGAAATAACCGCATCTTTAATGGAAAGGCCCAAGAAGTTACAAGAATCACTCATGAAGCAATCTTAAACGCATGTGGAAGATGCTTACTCCAAAAAAAATGCAGGATTTTGTTAAGAAAGTAGGGAATTTTTATTAATGTGGTTTATATGTTAAAATGTGGCCTTATGTAAGGCAATAGATTTTGAATTTAGAGTTGTACTTGAACTGTTATATTGGAATACAAAAGCTTATTTGTTCCAAAAAAAAAAGTCTCTCTCGAGATGAATTAAAACGTAGATTAAACAATCTATAACGTCTCTGTCTATTATAAATTATCTAACTCCAAAATGTACATAAGATTAAATATCATCGTAGTTCATCACCGATTTCTCAATCTCGTAATTTACTACGTCAAATACTCGAAACCTATTAATGCCCTCTTCTCTCGAATTATGAGCAATTAAGTTAAACATGTAAAAACATTGATCAAGTGTTCTAACATGAATTAAAACCAAGCATTCGATAAATAAATCACACTAGATATATATAATCATCAATCCCTCAAAAACAACATAAATCAACGTACTCCCATACCCGAAATCTAACAAGTTAAGCCGGACATAGTGTTGTTACCCAAAATATTATCCGGAGATGATATTGCTGGAATGGTCGAGTAACAAACAAATGCGAGAGCACGTCCGTGGGGAAAGTAAATAACACAAGATTTTCTGGGGTTGTTAGTCCCGGGCTTGAATGCTCTCGCGAGATATATTAATACAAATACTTGGGAGTACAAATATTAATGTTAGAGTACAATTACAATGAGTGTAAAGACCCTAGTTATCTTAGCTATTGAGCGTGAAGATTGCCGGAAGAACCAGATATGATGCTCTGTGAGTTCTTGTAACAACGATAGAGTGCTGTGACGACTGTGAGAAATCGACGGTCTCTCACAGTGTCTATTAGCTGAATGTCTGAGCTCCTGGACTTGCGGGTCTCTTCGAATCTGAACTGTAGGGAGTTCTTGCCTCTGCCGACCGTCTTTTGGTTAGGAGGTGCTGAGAGAGAAATCCTAAGATAGATTCAAGAGAGGAAGCCGAGAGTCTGAAAGTCTGAACGTATGTGCGTATTTTCTGTAACACCCCCAAATCCTAATGGGTTATTACAGTGCCGTGGACCCCACGCCAGGAGATCCACCAGGCGAACATGACTAAAATACATTAAATTAAACAACAAGGGAAAATCATAGTCCCTACCATGATATCCGACACAATATTCCGATAAGGAATTTCAACGACAATGATGGGCCTACATGGCCAAAAATAAAATACAACAACCTCCACAAGCATTTGCTCGGGTAAAACATAATGACAGTGACTGACAAACTGGAGAACACTCCAACTGACTGACCAACATTAACAACTCGGACTAGTATCGCTCGAATGCCTCGTCGCCATCATCATGCCCATGTGTCTCAACTCTCTCCTCGCAAGCACCTAAAACATGAAAACATGTTCCGCCCACTGGTCGATCATCCAGATAATGAATATCAAATACATGTATAACATGATATGCATCCAAAGCGAGAATGAAAGCAGTACAATGATAATAATAATACGAGATGCTCACAAACCAATATAAGAACCGAGCATTCGTGAAATACTATGCCCACGGCATACTATTAATAATTGTTCAACGAGTTAGAACATAAGTGCCCAACGGCGAATCATAATCACAGTACCACAATGAATTACACGACATGAACCAAACCAATCGAATTAATTATGAATCACAATGCCCGAAGGCTCATGAAATTACCAAGACAATCACAAAGGCCTTAAAGACACTCGGTAGTGTCAAATATCACAATCACATGAAGTCGAAAACGACTGAAGTTATTGATTAGGGCGAAGCCACGTGCGAAGCCGTATCACAATTAGGGCGAAGCCACGGCATCGGCCGTATCACAATTAGGGCGAAGCCACGGCATGAAAGCCGTATCACAATTAGGGCGAAGCCACGGCATCGGCCGTATCACAATTAGGGCGGCCACGGCATCGGTAGTATCACAATTAGGGCGAAGCCACGGCATCGGCCGTATCACAATTAATGATAGTGTCTTGCCTTGAGTCGGCCAACACGATGATAGTAACACACGGATAGACACCGTCCTTGTGATCCCAAATTAACACCTCGATTGCCTTAAAGCGGCCAACCGACAACAATGATGCGCGGATGATTCAATACCTCGATTGCCTAAAACGGTCAATCGACAACAATGATACCATAAATGATTGAACACTTCGATTTGCCTGAGAACGGCCAATCGATAACAATGATGCAGCGGATGATTCAATACCTCGATTGCCTAAAACGGTCAATCGACAACAATGATACCATAAATGATTGAACACTTCGATTTGCCTGAGAACGGCCAATCGATAACAATGACACGATGAATGAGTGAATACCTCGATTGCCTTAGAAAGGTCAATCGATAACAATGATGCAGTGAATGATTGAACATTTCGATTTGCCTGAGAATGGCCAATCGATAACAATGATACGATGAATGAGTGAATACCTAGATTGCCTTAGAAAGGTCAATCGATAACAATGATTTAGTGAATGATTGAGCATTTCGATTTGCTTGAGAACGGCAATTCGATAACAATGATATGAAGGATGCCCCGGCACCTTTAATCGGTTACCGACAACGAAGGCGAGAAATGAATAAGCCAATGCCTTTAATCGGCCTGTACAGTTTTAATGACAATCCAAACAGGAATAACAATGATCTCAACGATGTCTTTAATTGACATCTATATTACAACAATCGATACATCGATACCGCGAACCGGCTATCGATAATGACATTAATAATGAGTATCACAATGCCTTGAACCGGCCATTAACGAACAATGAAATATTTGGCATAATTGCCGAAAGGTATCGTATCGAACGATCTCTTAATATCAATGAATTCATGAAGAGACTAAGTCTCGGAATGATACAACACATTCATACACATATATGATAACATTAATCTCATTGACTAGTACAAGTATAAAACTTGCCTCAACCGAAGGCGATGGAATCCCTCCACGAACAACGAACGGCGTCCTCCGGTAAACACAAGTACTCGAACCACCTTGAATGAAATACAATTCATTCAATAACACAATATCAATCGAAATCAACATAACGACCGAAAGAAACTCTTTGAGGCATTTAATCGAACACTAAATGTTCAAAGTTCCTCAAGACCCTAAAAATCATCAATCGGGTTGAGCAGATGAAAATATGGATATACAATCCATAGAACATGATTAATAATGTTTACTAACATCAACCGATTCATCAAAATCGGATTAGAAACGAAATCAAGAACAATTCTCCAAAAAGTCAACTTGAAAGAAAATCAAGAAATATACCTTGATTCGACGAAATACTCGGATTAGATGATGATATAATCAACAAGGATCTTCCAAAATGCCTTGGAAATGATTAGAATCGGCCAAGAACTCGATTTCCCGAGCCTCCGTCGCGGACGCCGAAAAAGGAAGAAAAATCGCGTTGAAATGAAATCGCCGAGCCAGCTATATATAGCCGTGAGGGTTCTGGCCGTAATCGGCAGCCTTACGGTAACTCGGACACCTTACGGCCGTACTCGGCAGCCTTACGGCCGTAATCGGCATTCGTCAAAAATCGCCCGGCCTGGACACTTACTACCGTAACTCGCACACCTTACGGCCGAATCGGCCTTCGTCAAAATCCGCCCGGCTCAAATGCGGGCGTACCCGATCACGCTACGGCCGTAACTCGGGCACCTTACGGCCGTAACGGCACCTTACGGCCGTAACTCGGCGAGCAGCCCTCGCCCGGCCGTGACTCGCCGTGGCCACTCCGATGGCCGGACGACCGAAACCGAACTGAGTAAAAATCGAAGATACGGTTACGAAGTACTTGCAAAGACGAATCCAAGCACTAAGAGAACACACGATTCCGACCATCCGAAGTGTCGGAATTCGACAACCGAAATAATTACCCCAAACTTTGGGAAATTACAAAAATGGCCCAAAACGTCCGAAAATCACGATACGTGATCGAAACACCGAACCAAAGCTCGCAACATGAATAATAACATTAAATGAACTTGCGAGAAACTCAAAGCTCTTGATTTGGACGAGATTCGCAAGAATCGAGCTCAAATCTTGAAAAGTCGCTAAAAGCACGGAACTCAACAAAAGCGACAGCGAACTCGGATGACAAAAAGTGCAGAATTAATTATTCTCGAAATGACGAAACGGTCATGAGAGAGTCGTCAAAATGGACTTCCGCCGAAAAAAGAAAATTACCGAAAAATCGAAATTGCGGATATTACATACTACCCCCCCCTTAAAAGAAGTTTCGTCCCGAAACTTAAAACAAGTAGGAAGAAGCAATATCCCGCCACGAAAAATCAACGAGATACACATGAACAAGAATGATCACAATGAATGATAATGAATCGAAATCTAACAAGGATCAAGAATGACTCACCGGGGTGAAATGATAACGTAATGAGTGATAGCTCAAATGAAATGATTGGAAACATAGTTCCCCGTGAATTGAATGATTAGTTTGATAATTATAAATCTCAACGTGTTTAATATATGATGAGTGAATTATATGAATGAATGAGCAGCGATGAAATGAATGATTATCCTCTTACCGAGCAAGAATTAACTTGCTCAAAACCTGATGATCACGGTTAAAGCAAACAATCGAACTCATCGTCGAGATGAAGATGCTCTCGGCCAAAGACGAAGACGACTAGAAAACAATCTCTTGGACGTCGGAGTCCGATGTCCTTCTAACAGCTCTTTCCATACCGAGGCAAAAGTCACGTGATAATTACAGATCTCGTATGAAGATCGCATTATGATTATGAGACGGAATGATAAGAATGAGCATACACGCTCCAACACAATGAATGCATTAATAATGCAATGAAATGATCGTCGACATGACGCCAGAATATGATAAGATCGCATGAAAGATCAAGTGAGGTAACATGATTATCGATGAAATTCTGAAATGATTACCTTGAACAAGTTAACAAGGTTGAAAATTCGATCCACAAGATCAACTATTGAACCGTGAGATGGACTGGATGATTAATGAATTAACCGAACAATTAGATAGATCGAGTGATGAATGAATTAGCGAGCAATGAGATTGGTAGTGACGAATGAATTAAGCTGAACAATGAGATTGGTGAGTGATGAATGAATTAAGCTGAGCGATGAGATTATTTGGGTGATGAATGAATTAAGCGAATGATGAGATTGATGAGTGATGAATGAATTAAGCGAGCGATGAGATTGGTGAGTGATGAATGAATTAAGCGAGTAACGAAATTGGTGAGTGATGAATGAATTATCTAAGTGATGAATGAATTAAGCGAGTAATGATATTGGTGAGTGATGAATGAATTAAGCGAGTGGTGAATGAATTAATCGAGTGATGAATGAAATTGACTTAGTGATGAATTAATTAAATGAACAATGAGATTGGTGAGTGATGAGCGAATTGGTGAACAATGAGATTGGTGAGTAGTGAATGAATTAAGCGAACAATGAGATTAAGCGAGTGATGAATGAATTAGCGAGCGGTGAGATTGGTGAGTAATGAATGAATTGACGGAACAATGAGATTGGAGTGATTAATGAATTAATATGAACAATGAGATTGACTAAGTGATGAAGGAATTAAGCGAGTGATGAGCGAATTAAGCGAGTGATGAATGATATTATCGAGTAATGATAGTGGTGAGTGATGAGCGAATTAGCGAGTGATGAATGATATTATCTGAGTAATGATAGTGACTGAGTGATGAACGAATTAACTGAGTGATGAATGATATTATCTGAGTAATGATAGTGACTGAGTGATGAACGAATTAACTGAGTGATGAATGATATTAACTGAGTGATGAATGAATTAACTTGATCGACAAGATCAAAATGATGATTGAGGATTATTAACTGGTGAATGAGTTGATCCTTAGCACTTATACAGGTCACACGTGCTCCAAAACAATTAGTCATGAATCAATCATAACAATAATATCACATATATGTTTTAGCAAAGCATGAACGATTAATGACATGATGGATGTATGAACACAAAGAGAATCGAGTCCTTACACAGGTCATACGAAGCTTCGAGGTCTCGCGATACTAGTCTCCACTGACGACGACTCGATGAATGAATGACTCGTGCAGTCGCACTAATATTACGACTCACAAAACCTGACTGACTAGATTGTCATAACCTGACAATCCCACTACTACCGCGTCGGTAGGACCACATAACTCACATCTCAGGGTATTTCACAACCCAACGCTCTGATACCATTTCTGTAACACCCCCAAATCCTAATGGGTTATTACAGTGCCGTGGACCCCACGCCAGGAGATCCACCAGGCGAACATGACTAAAATACATTAAATTAAACAACAAGGGAAAATCATAGTCCCTACCATGATATCCGACACAATATTCCGATAAGGAATTTCAACGACAATGATGGGCCTACATGGCCAAAAATAAAATACAACAACCTCCACAAGCATTTGCTCGGGTAAAACATAATGACAGTGACTGACAAACTGGAGAACACTCCAACTGACTGACCAACATTAACAACTCGGACTAGTATCGCTCGAATGCCTCGTCGCCATCATCATGCCCCTGTGTCTCAACTCTCTCCTCGCAAGCACCTAAAACATGAAAACATGTTCCGCCCCCACGGGGTCAGTCATCCAGATAATGAATATCAAATACATGTATAACATGATATGCATCCAAAGGCAGAATGAAACGGTACAATGATAATAATAATAATACGAGATGCTCACAAACCAATATAAGAACCGAGCATTCGTGAAATACTATGCCCACGGCATACTATTAATACATGTTCAACAGGTTAGAACATAAGTGCCCAACGGCGAATCATAATCACAGAGTACCACAATGAATTACACGACATGAACCAAACCAGAACTGAATTAATTATGAATCACAATGCCCGAAGGCTCCAATGAAATTACCAAGACAATCACAAAGGCCTTAAAGACACTCGTAGAAGGCTGTCAAATATCACAATCACATGAAGTCGAAACACCAAGTCAATTATTGATTAGGGCGAAGCCACTGCGAAGCCGTATCACAATTAGGGCGAAGCCACGGCATCCACCGTATCACAATTAGGGCGAAGCCACGGCATGAAAGCCGTATCACAATTAGGGCGAAGCCACGGCATCGGCCGTATCACAATTAGGGCGAAGCCACGGCATCGGCCGTATCACAATTAGGGCGAAGCCACGGCATCCGGCCGTATCACAATTAATGATAGTGTCCGCCTTGAGTCGGCCAACACGATGATAGTAACACACGGATAGACACCGTCCTTGACAGTCCCAAATTAACACCTCGATTGCCTTAAAACGGCCAACCGACAACAATGATGCGGCGGATGATTCAATACCTCGATTGCCTAAAGCGGTCAATCGACAACAATGATACCATAAATGATTGAACACTTGATTTGCACGAGAACGGCCAATCGATAACAATGATGCGGCGGATGATTCAATACCTCGATTGCCTAAAGCGGTCAATCGACAACAATGATACCATAAATGATTGAACACTTGATTTGCACGAGAACGGCCAATCGATAACAATGACACGATGAATGAGTGAATACCTCGATTGCCTTAGAAAGGTCAATCGATAACAATGATGCGATGAATGATTGAACATTTCGATTTGCACGAGAATGGCCAATCGATAACAATGATACGATGAATGAGTGAATACCTAGATTGCCTTAGAAAGGTCAATCGATAACAATGATTTAGTGAATGATTGAGCATTTCGATTTGCTTGAGAGCGGCAATTCGATAACAATGATATGAAGGATGCCCGGCACCTTTAATCGATTCTGACAACGAAGGCGAGAAATGAATAAGCCAATGCCTTTAATCGGCTGCATGCGGTTTAATGACAATCAAACAGGGAATAACAATGATCTCAACGATGTCTTTAATTGACATCTATATTACAACAATCGATACATCGATACGCGAACCGGCTATCGACAATGACATTAATAATGAGTATCACAATGCCTTGAACCGCCATTAACGAACAATGAAATATTTGGCATAATTGCGAAAGGTATCGTATCGAACGATCTCTTAATATCAATGAATTCATGAAGAGACTAAGTCTCGGAATGATACAACACATTCATACACATATATGATAACATTAATCTCATTGACTAGTACAAGTATAAAACTTGCCTCAACCGAAGGCGATGGAATCCCTCCACGAACAACGAACGGCGTCCTCCGGTAAACACAAGTACTCGAACCACCTTGAATGAAATACAATTCATTCAATAACACAATATCAATCGAAATCAACATAACGACCGAAAGAAACTCTTTGAGGCATTTAATCGAACACTAAATGTTCAAAGTTCCTCAAGACCCTAAAAATCATCAATCGGGTTGATCGAATCGAAAATATGGATATACAATCCATAGAACATGATTAATAATGTTTACTAACATCAACCGATTCATCAAAATCGGATTAGAAACGAAATCAAGAACAATTCTCCAAAAAGTCAACTTGAAAGAAAATCAAGAAATATACCTTGATTCGACGAAATACTCGAATTAGATGATGATATAATCAACAAGGATCTTCCAAAATGCCTTGTAAATGATTAGAATCGGCCAAGAACTCGATTTCCGAGCCTCCGTCGCGGACGCCGAAAAAGGAAGAAAAATCGCGTTGAAATGAAATCGCCGAGCCGAGGCTATATATAGCCGGCGGGTTCTGGCCGTAGCGGAGCCTTCGGCCGTAACTCGGATACCTTACGGCCGTACTCGGAGCCTTACGGCCATCGTAAGCATTCCTCAAAATCACCCGGCCTGTGGACTTACGGCCGTAACTCGCACACCTTACGGCGTATCGGCCTTGTCAAAATCCGCCCGGCGCTCGTGCGGCCGTACCCGATCACGCTTACGGCCGTAACTCGGGCACCTACGGCCGTAACCGGCACCTTACGGCCGTAACTCGGCGAGCCAGGCCACACTCCGTAGTGACTTCAGTAGCCACTCCGGCCGGACGACCGAAACCCGAACGAGTAAAAATCGAAGATACGGTTCTGAAGTACTTGCAAAGACGAATCCAAGCACTAAGAGAACACACGATTCCGACCATCCGAAGTGTCGGAATTCGACAACGAAATAATTACCCCAAACTTTGGGAAATTACAAAAATGGCCCAAAGCGTCAGAAAATCACGATACGTGATCGAAACACGAACCAAAGCTCGCAACATGAATAATAACATTAAATGAACTTGCGAGAAACTCAAACTCTTGATTTCGGACGAGATTCGCAAGAATCGAGCTCAAGTGCGGAAAAGTCGCTAAAAAACACGGAACTCAACAAAACGACACCGAAACGAACTCGGATGACAAAAAGTGCAGAATTAATTATTCTCGAAATGACGAAACGGTCATGAGCGAGTCGTCAAAATGGACTTCCGCCGAAAAAAGAAAATTACCGAAAAATCGAAATTGCGGATATTACATTTTCGTGAACGTATTTGCCAACTTTCGTGAGTGGAACCTTTTTCCAGTTGCTGGAGGCTCTTTATTTATAGGACTGGGAGTTGCTGGGAGATCGCCTCTGTTGTATTATAATAAGCGGGCGATCATCTCTAGCACATGGGTTGGTCTCCTTAAAGTCCGCAGAAGTTGCTGGCTGCCAGAAGTGCGAACCAATGAGAGGCCAACACGCGTCTGTGTCGCTGTCTTGGGAGGCCCTACTTAGGACCTTTCGGCGGGTCTGTCGGTAGGTGAGGCCATCCTTGTCATTGACAGTTGCTGATGGGCTGGAGTCAACAATCCATGTTCTGCAGCGCCTTTCGCGGATCTGCACATGGGTCCTTTCTTCGTGATCCAGTCTTCGTAGACTTTGACGGACGATGGCCTTGTTCGTGGCACAGGTCGGTCGTCCTTGGTCGGGCATCAGAGTCGATCGCTAGGTGCCAAAAGGCGATCGCCTTGGGAGCCGATCGCTAGATGCACGAAGCTGTACTGTTACCTTCGTTTTGACAAGTTCGCCGTAGCTCATTTGGTCGTGGAGTCGGTCGCTCGGCCCTTATACCGATCGCCGTCGAGGCGTATAAATCGCCGCACAACAATTGCCCCCCAGCTCGCTCCGATGTTGGAAACGTGGGGTAAGGTGGTTCTACTAGCGATCGCTTGACTTTGACGAGTGACTCAGCATTTTACGGAACTGGCGATCGTCTTTGAGTGGATTGGTTTTGAATTTGGACGACCTAGTCGGTCGCTGAAATGAGCGGGATATGACAGCGGTTGCGGAAAAGTCTCCGGGGCACGTGTCGAGTTCCTGTTGGGGGAGAACGACGGTTAGTTAAGACTCCTCGCCTGGCGTGCCCTTGAAACGACGTGTACGAGGGTTTCAAGGGAGGCATTAATTGCGACGGTTGCACTTCAGCCCCCGAGATTCTCCTTATTTGCATGGAAGCCCCTACCTTCTCCTATAAAAAGGGGCTGGGTTACAGTGTTTAAGACTGTAACACCCCAACCCAACAAGGGTAGAAGTATCACATTATGGTGCCAAATCAGAACATACAACGTAAGCGGAAGACTTATAAACATAATAATTACAAAGGTATTCTAAGGAAACAAATGAAATGCTAACTTTATACAATATGTAATGCAATCCAAACTAAATCCAATCCAAGTCTAATCAAGATGCAAATGGGCTTCTAATCGTCAGGGTAGTCCACTAAGCTCCTATGCACGCGATCGCCTTGGGAGCCGATCGCTAGATGCACGAAGCTGTACTGTTACCTTCGTTTTGACAAGTTCGCCGTAGCTCATTTGGTCGTGGAGTCGGTCGCTCGGCCCTTATACCGATCGCCGTCGAGGCGTATAAATCGCCGCACAACAATTGCCCCCCAGCTCGCTCCGATGTTGGAAACGTGGGGTAAGGTGGTTCTACTAGCGATCGCTTGACTTTGACGAGTGACTCAGCATTTTACGGAACTGGCGATCGTCTTTGAGTGGATTGGTTTTGAATTTGGACGACCTAGTCGGTCGCTGAAATGAGCGGGATATGACAGCGGTTGCGGAAAAGTCTCCGGGGCACGTGTCGAGTTCCTGTTGGGGGAGAACGACGGTTAGTTAAGACTCCTCGCCTGGCGTGCCCTTGAAGCAGCAGCGTCGCGGGTTTCAAGGAGGCATTAATTGCGACGGTTGCACTTCAGCCCCCGAGATTCTCCTTATTTGCATGGAAGCCCCTACCTTCTCCTATAAAAAGGGGCTGGGTTACAGTGTTTAAGACTGTAACACCCCAACCCAACAAGGGTAGAAGTATCACATTATGGTGCCAAATCAGAACATACAACGTAAGCGGAAGACTTATAAACATAATAATTACAAAGGTATTCTAAGGAAACAAATGAAATGCTAACTTTATACAATATGTAATGCAATCCAAACTAAATCCAATCCAAGTCTAATCAAGATGCAAATGGGCTTCTAATCGTCAGGGTAGTCCACTAAGCTCCTATGCACTCTCCACTCAAACCCAGCTTCCAACCTAAAACCTGCCGCAGGAAAAGAAATGCGGCTGAGCTTAAAAAGCTCAGTGAACAGATATATAACGAAACAAAAGATAAGGAACAAGGAATAATATGGTGCATTGGGCAAAGCATAAGGTATAAACAAAAGGATATCAAATATAAGGAGAGGTCAGTAATCTACCACGAGCCCGAACACAAATCAAATCAATATCATAGTAACCATGGAGTAGCTAACTCCCGAACATGTGAAAGACGTGTATTGAACACAAACATCAATCACCGAACATATCATATCATAATCATGTCGTATCCAATCAAATACAAATCGAACCTAAGATGCATCCATACGCCCCCGAACAATCGTATTGGCCATAAAAAATATAAAGTGCGCATATCATAACAAAATGGGATGGTGTGGAACATCACTCAACCACACTAGAGTCGTGCAATTGGTGCATCAATGACACGGCCATGTTACCTTCATGGCTAGTAAACGAACTTGGCTCGGGTATCAAACTGAAGGGTTCAAATGTCATATCATATCAAAGTTCATATCAAAGGTTCATATCAAATGTTCATAAGTTCATAGCAAAGGTTCATCATTAAGGTTCATAGCAAAGGATCAAAGCAAAGGTTCATAATCAAAGGTTTACAAATCAAATGGAGCATAGCAAAGGCATAGATCAAATAAGAAAGCCATAATAAGAAGGCTCAGATCAAAGGCATCATAATCAAAACTAATATCAAACCGTTGTGAACGAATCATGAGAAACCTTAAGGGATAAGGTCAGAAAATCTGTACCGATACGAAACAAACAATAACAATAGTACATAGAATCAGAACCCTTACTGAGAAAGGGTAGAATATTCGTACGAATGATCAAACAAACGAAACAACCGATAACAATGGTAGAGAGAAGGGGGTATCAAGAATATCCGTACCTTAGCATATGGGATGAGATCAAAAGGAAAGAAAACAAGAAAGATGGTTCACTTCTTCTCCAATGAATCTACAAGAATTTGGGATCATTTTGTACTTATTAGCTCATTTAATGTCATAACGGATTCTTAATTACTTAACACCATTTATTAATATGATTAGGGTTTCGTTATAGGAATTATGTTAACATATGACGAATTATATCATAATTAATGTTCAAGTACATTTTAGGGTTCAAACGTATTAAATGGTATTAAAATCACAAAAATCTTAACTTCTAACAAAATTCTGGTTTTACTATGTTTTAGCCTTCAATTTATGAATTTTAACATCACAACAGATGTCAAAATAGAAATTCACAAAAATTATCACTGAAGCATATATGACTTAGGAGTCTACTTGAATTTTATCAGATTTTATTATTAAGTGTAAATCTCATAAAAAAATCGTTTTCCCAGACCTACCCAGAAAATGACCTGCTGTTATACATTCAAAGTATGGGTCTGCTAGACCAGTTTAGAAAATTCACAAAAATCCCCAAAAATTATAGAAGTAAATGAACATGCCAAATATTCACCATACCAATTTATAGCCCTTACGACCTTATGGTCTGCCAATGAAAAAATCCCTCATTCCAACTGATTTTCAGACTTAGTTTTTCAGGTTTGACAACTTATATTGAAAAATCAAAAAGCACACTTCCCGACATCAAATAAGCATATAATTTACATTTACAGAAGGTACACTGATTGAACTTATGTTTAGACTCAAAAATCACCCAAAAATATGTCGGCATCATCAGTTTGGACATCCATTAATCCGACCCAAAATTCTGCATAGCAGGCACCTCATAAAATTACAACAAAACCCTAACTTATTTAAACCCAAATCGACCCCAATTAATTCTAGGGTTTTACATATTTTAGTAGCTCAATTAATGTGTCATTATTGTTTAAATTAGGGTTCTAACAACAGCAACATAGGGCCGGAACAGAATACAAGTCGAGACAGTTTACACATGAAATCATAGGTCGAATAGTTAAAAGGTTTTCATATTAACTTTTATGTTTTAATCTCATAGATATATATATATATATATATTATGGTTATCAAAACAACAGCCAACAAGGGATATAAATGAGAGAAACAAGATGAGATTAGATGGTTGTATAGGATAGATATAGGAGTACCTTAACATGACAGCAAGAATGACGAGAACAAAAGAACACCATACTAATCGTATAAACCAAACCGAACACCCTTAAACCTCAATTGATCACCACATCAATGATACAATCGAACCACACAAGTCTTGATCACCACAAATTAAACACCACAGCAGCAACAAGGTTAACGAGCAGGAGCAAGGTCTTGGAATACAAATAACGCCTAGGTCTTGAGAGAAAATAGCCACCAGAACTCTTGTGTTATTATATTTTTGGAGCGGTTAGAAATAATGAGAGGAGAAACGTATATGTTATAAGAAGGAAAGCGTGTGTTTTTTTTTAACTATGGAAACAATGGACAATTTGTATCAATCTCATTAAAGTTTGGCGAGTGATATAAGGCTGGAAATTTGCATAGATATTCTGATTTGATATACACGGTTTTGGGTCTTAAATAAAATCATGTATTTTAAGTATGGAAACTATATAGTGTCGTGTATTGTGAAGAGAATGTAGGAAATGAAAACTGTATAGGTTTAAGTCACAAGAGAACATGTCACTGAAGGTCTTAGAAACAAATTAGGAAGATTTACAATTTTAGTTAAGTAGTTACTTAGTTAAATCACATATTATTATAACATAAGGTTTTTAATTCTTATTAATATTCATAATACTTAGGATAAAATTCAAATTATATAGAAAAATTAGGAAAACGGATTTTAGGGTTTTACAACTCTTCCCCTCTAAAAAAAATTTCGTCCGCGAAATTGAAGTCGCAAAAGTTAGACGGAGAAGTAGCAATTAAAAAGGAATGACGATAATTAGTCTCACGCTCGGAGAGGTTCTTCCAGCAGAATCTTCACAAACGGAATAGTTTCTCATGACTCGATCCCGACAACTTGGATAGCCCCAGGCTCTCCACAGAACACAAATCGTAACAAATCTGATCCAACGAATGCGAAACAAATGCGTAGCAGATGACAGATGACAGATGATGGTTGAAATCTCACAAGGAGATACATGAAACACATAATCCCACGAGACAAACACAGAGATAGTACTAACCGATGAAACTTCATCAATTCCAACCGAATTCTGAATGAACAAAAGAATTTGCCAAAGTCGAAGGAGCACAAATCGACTCATCAAACGTATCAAGAGTTTCCTTAAAAGAGATGGGTAACTCATTCGTACTAACGATCACTAGGCACGTATCGGAGAATCGAAACACATCGGAAGGCATAATGGAATTGGTAGGATAATTGTACGAATAATAACGAACCTAAAGACTAACATATCGCGAACGAAAACTCCTTATATGCTAAAACGTCCAACACTGCTGTACGGGGAAATCATACAGACACAAACTCTTGGTCTAAATTCCAAATTCTTCTTTCACAATAATAACTAATCCATCAGTTGTTGAAGTCGATTCTGAACCTTCAGTAAGTAACTCTCTGTCCTCATTCCAACTAAAAGGTATCCCACATCTCCATTCATACAAACTCCTAGAAAGACATCTTGTCACTTGCATGCCATCTTCCTTAGTGAGCAACCACAACTAACTAAACACTTGTCAAATTTCCCGCTCAGCACCTCTTCCAAGTTCAAATAGTTATTCTGTCTGTCCATTCATCTGAAAATGAGAAGTCGTACTAACATCCCGAATCAAATCTCCATAGGCTTTTGTACCTCTTCTGAAAATGTGCTGCAAAATGCGATTTCCTTCATGTTTACTGCAGGTGCGCTATGTAGCTTGAATGATTTTCTGCCGAAAGAAATCTCTGCCGACCTTTCAAGCAAGCCATCCTAGTCAATGCTCCACTGCAACTCAATTCACGTTGTTCTTCCTCCTGTGCGTGAAAATTACCGATGTAGTCACCACCGTCTTCATACCATCCCGTCCAGCTCCCGCTTCAAGACTCTATACATATTAGTACAACTGAGATAGATAGAGTTGATAGAACTGTGTGCTTCAATTAAAACTGCTTCTTTTCGTCTTTTAACATAGCTGATCTTCCACCGTCTTGCTCCTGAGCTTCTCCATGTCTGCCACAATTTATGCGTCGGATCGTTCACCTCCCACGGTTCTTAGATGTATAGATGCTTAACTAGAATCATTCCATGTTGCATAAGAACATAGCTAGGTCTCCTTCTGAAGTAGAAACAAGTCTCTTTCCAGCTCTTCCAAATTCTCTACTCGTTCTTCTTCCCACAAAAGTTACTCTTCGAAAACATCACATAGAGCTTCTTCTGACAAGAAATGTTAACACAGAATACGAAGATGATCCTCATGTTTCTCTTTCGGTTCTGAATACACCCAAAACGTCATACAATTACAATTTGTCCAAATATTCATAAAGACACGATTTATCAACTCCATAGGAATAGTCGGAGCAGTAGCCAATACAATTGGCATCTCTTATACTCATAGAGGTCATAACGAATACGAAAAGAAATTCTAGGAACATCTCGCTCCTTCACACAAAACATGATACGATTCAGCTTCCTCAACTTCATGCTACTATCATTCTTCTCTACAAACAAAATGAAAGCACATCAAAGATACACACTTGTACCAGAAACTTGTACCGGTGAAACCACTTCCTAGAAGCTGGCTCTTCAATCCTTTCCCTTCCACTGATGTCATTCACAAAGGAGTTTTCAGAATTGGGCAAAGCGTCATTCTTATACGGATAAGGTTTCCAGATCAACCAACTTACTGACCTCCAGCACTTCTCAAAATATCCTATGACCACAATAAGTTCAAGTTATATGATGTAACTATTATCACGTTGGCCAGGCGTCACAATACTTGCCTCATATACACATGCCTTTATTGTAATCACATTCTACCCCGAGTCGTGACTGAACAGATCCTCATAATCAGATCAAAAAAATTTCACATTTAGATGGAAATCTTGGTAGTTCGTTAAGGAATACGCTGCGAACAGTTTCAAACAACCGAAGAACTCTCGAGGCGAGTTTCATCAAACGAAGTATCTTCACAACCGCGAGGGATTAACGCACGAGTTTTCAAAGCAAAGGTGATCATAATCGATTATCAGGTGGGGAATACGTTATGAAATTTCGAGTTCTCTCAAATCGCCAAAGATGACAAAATAATATGACAGTTGATAGCATCACAATGCTTAGTCAACAAATTTGTATCCAGAATAATATCGAATCGGACATTTCTAAAGAAATAGATTAGCAGAACGAACTTATCCTCAAACATCTTCGAATCGCATCGAACAATATGGATATTCGGGATGGATAATCATAAGATTTCTCGTAGAGATAGAAAAGATAGGGCAAGATCAATAACGAAGAAGGAATCTTAATGTGCTTATCAAAATCAAGAAAAACCACAGAGTGTGTCGAACACATCGAATTCAAACATACGCGAATTCTGCGAATGCATTTAGGGCATTTAAACGAGTGACAAACGAATCAAGAACTGAAGTTCAAAAGAAAGTGAAAATTCTCAGGAAATGAAACTTATAAGGCATACTACAGAATCTCAAAGCATTCTAAACTTATGTTGCGTATCCTGATAAATCTTCTAATTTCCGGAATGAATGATCTTATAACGGCTTAGCTAAAGCAGAGGCATAAATCAGAGTGATGCGGAAGCAAGATGACTAACCAACTTCTTATCATATAATCTACCCAATCCTCACCGGTCATACTAAAGTTCTTAAGGGGAGAACCTAAAGCAAATCCTTCCAAGGTTATTCCATAAGCTCCTAAAGTGCAAACCTAAGGGTCCAAGTTTCCACAGGTCATAACTTATGTACTACAAGTCGCAACCTGGCTCCGATACCATAATTGTAACACCACAACCCGACAAGGGTAGAAGTATCACATTATGGTGCCAAATCAGAACATACAACGCAAGCGGAAGACTTATAAACATAATAATTACAAAGGTATTCTAAGGAAACAAATGAAATGCTAACTTTATACAATATGTAATACAATCCAAACTAAATCCAATCCAAGTCTAATCAAGATGCAAATGGGCTTCTAATCGTCAGGGTAGTCCCCTAAGCTCCTATGCACTCTCCACTCAAACCCAGCTTCCAACCTAAAACCTGCCGCAGGAAAAGAAATGCGGCTGAGCTTAAAAAGCTCAGTGAACAGATATATATAACGAAACAAAAGATAAGGAACAAGGAATAATATGGTGCATTGGGCAAAGCATAAGGTATAAACAAAAGGATATCAAAAATAAGGAGAGGTCAGTAATCTACCACGAGCCCGAACACAAATCAAATCAATATCATAGTAACCATGGAGTAGCTAACTCCCGAACATGTGAAAGACGTGTATTGCACACAAGCATCAATCACCGAACATATCATATCATAATCATGTCGTATCCAATCAAATACAAATCGAACCTAGGATGCATCCATACGCCCCCGAACAATCGTATTGGCCATAACAAATATAAAGTGCGCATATCATAACAAAATGGGACGGTGTGGAACATCACTCAACCACACTAGAGTCGTGCCATTGGTGCATCAATGACACGGCCATGTTACCTTCATGGCTAGAAAACGAACTTGGCTCGGGTATCAAACTAAAGGGTTCAAATGTCATATCATATCAAAGTTCATATCAAAGGTTCATATCAAATGTTCATAAGTTCATAGCAAAGGTTCATCATTAAGATTCATAGCAAAGGATCAAAGCAAAGGTTCATAATCAAAGGTTTACAAATCAAATGGAGCATAGCAAAGGCATAGATCAAATAAGAAAGCCATAATAAGAAGGCTCAGATCAAAGGCATCATAATCAAAACTAATATCAAACCGTTGTGAACGAATCATGAGAAACCTTAAGGGATAAGGTCAGAATATCTGTACCGATACGAAACAAACAATAACAATAGTACATAGAATCAGAACCCTTACTGCGAAAGGGTAGAATATTCGTACGAATGATCAAACAAACGAAACAACCGATAACAATGGTAGAGAGAAGGGTGTATCAAGAATATCCGTACCTTAGCAAATGGGATGAGATCAAAAGGAAATAAAACAAGAAAGATGGTTCACTTCTTCTCCAATGAATCTACAAGAATTTGGGATCATTTTGTACTTATTAGCTCATTTAATGTCATAACGGATTCTTAATTACTTAACACCATTTATTAATATGATTAGGGTTTCGTTATAGTAATTATGTTAACATATGACCAATTATATCATAATTAATGTTCAAGTGCATTTTAGGGTTCAAACATATTAAATGGTATTAAAATCACAAAAATCTTAACTTCTAACAAAATTCTGGTTTTACTATGTTTTAGCCTTCAATTTATGAATTTTAACATCACAACAGATGTCAAAATAGAAATTCACCAAAATTGTCACTGAAGCATATATGACTTAGGAGTCTACTTGAATTTTCTCAGATTTTATTATTAAGTGTAAATCCCATAAAAAAATTGTTTTCCCAGACCTACTCAGAAAATGACCTGCTGTTATACATTCAAAGTATGGGTCTGCTAGACCAGTTTAGAAAATTCACAAAAATCCCCAAAAATTATAGAAGTAAATGAACATGCCATATATTCACCATACCAATTTATAGCCCTTAAGACCTTATGGTCTGCCAATGAAAAAATCCTCCATTCCAATTGATTTTCAGACTTAGTTTTTCAGGTTAGACAACTTATATAAAAAAATTCAAAAAGCACACTTCCCGACATCAAATAAGCATATAATTTACATTTACAGAAGGTACACTGATTGAACTTATGTTTAGACTCAAAAATCACCCAAAAATATGTCGGCATCATCAGTTTGGACATCCATTAATCCGACCCAAAATTCTGCATAGCAGGCACCTCATAAAATTACAACAAAACCCTAACTCATTTAAACCCAAATCGACCCCAATTAATTCTAGGGTTTTACAGATTTTAGTAGCTCAATTAATGTGTCATTATTATTTAAATTAGGGTTCTAACAACAGCAACATAGGGCCGGAACAGAATACAAGTCGAGACAGTTTACACATGAAATCATAGGTCGAATAGTTAAAAGGTTTTCATATTAACTTTTTTGTTTTAATCTCATACATATATACATATTATGGTTATCAAAACAACAGCCAACAAGTGATATAAACGAGAGAAACAAGATGAGATTAGATGGTCGTATAGGATAGATATAGGAGTACCTTAACATGACAGCAAGAATGACGAGAACAAAAGAACACCATACTAATCGTATAAACCAAACCGAACACCCTTAAACCTCAATTGATCACCACATCAATGATACAATCGAACCACACAAGTCTTGATCACCACGAATTAAACACCACAGCAGCAACAAGGTTAACGAGCAGGAGCAAGGTCTTGGAATACAAATAACGCCTAGGTCTTGAGAGAAAATAGCCACCAGAACTCTTATGTTATTATATTTTTGGAGCGGTTAGGAATAATGAGAGGAGTATGTTATAAGAAGGAAAGCGTGTTTTTTTTTTAACTATGGAAACAATGGACAATTTGTATCAATCTCATTAAAGTTTGGCGAGTGATATAAGGCTGGAAATTTGCATAGATATTCTGATTTGATATACACGGTTTTGGGTCTTAAATAAAATCATGTATTTTAAGTATGGAAACTATATAGTGTCGTGTATTGTGAAGAGAATGTAGGAAACGAAAACTGTATAGGTTTAAGTCACAAGAGAACATGTCACTTAAGGTCTTAGAAACAAATTAGGAAGATTTACAATTTTAGTTAATTAGTTACTTATTAAATCACATATTATTATAAGATAAGGTTTTTAATTCTTATTAATATTCATAATACTTAGGATAAAATTCAAATTATATAGAAAAATTAGGAAACCGGATTTTAGGGTTTTACAAAGACTCTTATGCGATTTCACCGGAGAGGAAGACAGTCGAAAATTTTCTGAAGCCTTTGCCTGCCGATCGTCGATCGATTCAACCCTTCGGTAAGAAACACTCCTTTTCTCCTCTTCTTGTTTCGAGAATGTCTGGAGTACCTTCATCGTCTGAAATGGACATCGCCTCTGTCGTCGGGACTTCGACTGTCCGGGGAGGCTCCTCCGCGGAATTCCATATGGAGACGGCCGCCGAGGCTATCCGCGCCGGAATTAATCCCGCGAAAGTCGAGGCATTATTCAACGAGGCCAACGCTGCCAGGGAGGCGGCGGCTGAGCATAAATGTTTGCTGGCGGAGAAGGATATGGTGGTGAGGGCGTATTGGGAGCAACATAGCGCCTTTGGCCAAGCCTATTTGGCCTTCGCAGAAATCATGGAGAGGTTGGCCGGTCCGTGCCCCAAGTTCGACTATCGGGAGTACTCGATCGCTCATCCCTATCAATCTGCGAAGCGGTCGCTGTTTTGGGCCGTGCAGCGCTCTCAGTGGTCCCTCGGCCAAATCAGGAGCTCGGAGACCAGGAAGGACCTGGCCATCTGGAGGGCGAGGTATCATATCCCCTCAGATGTGGATCTTTTCGCGCCGGCTGAGAACGAGCGAGCTGACCAACTTCCGGGGGGTATGGTCGCCGTAAATGAGGCAATAATGGAGGCCGGGCTGCGGTTCCCTCTGTCGTTCATCGTCTCCCATTTGCTGGTTGCTTCAAATGTGGCGCCGCTTCAGCTCACGCCGAACGCCTGGCTCCAGATCGTCTGTGCCCTCACCTTGTTCGGCGATCACCGACTGTACCGCCTCCCCTCGCCATTGGAGATGAACCACCTGTTCAAGCTGACGGTCCAGAAGGGGTCCGTCGGCGGCTACCATATCCAGGGTCGTTCCGGTCGGGTGATCCTTGGGGTCCCGAACAAGGTGCGGGGTGATCCGGCGAAGTGGTTCTAGGTCGGCGGTGCATGGAAGGCATCTGCGAGCGACAATCCTACGGGCGAGCTGGACATTCCCATAGGCTTTTGGGAGAGGAATTTGCAGGTTTCCATATTCCGGCGGCCGACGAGCTACCTTTCGATTTCCTGGTCGTCTGGAAGCGGATACGAAGCTTTCCGGACGACGACTTAGATGCTCGCCGGATTAACAAAGAGAGTCGTTGGCTGTCTGCTCGGTTATTCCGTTTCCCGCGACACCTTTCGATCCCAGGTATGAATTTCTACGATTTCCTTTCGCTTGGCGATCGTCCTGTTTGAGGAATGTGTCTAACCGTTGGCTTGATCATTCCTTAATGCAGATCTCCGCTTCCCTCGCTTCTTGGAGCCTCCGCCGGAGATTGCTATGTGGAACCCCGGAGTTTTGAGTCGCCTGCACCAGAAGAAGTCGAGTAGAGTTCCTCCGGTGGCGCTACCTCTTATTCCGGAGGTGAGGCCTCTCGTGGAGCCGATCGCCGCGGGGGAGGAGGTTCGGGAGGAGGGACTCTGGCTGAACCGCAAGCAACAGAGGTCGGGGGATCCCCCAGTCTCTGCCCCTGTTGGTGAGCCGCCGATCGCCGCGCCTCCGCTCTCCGCGGTCCCCTTGGCGGATGAGCCCATGCCTTCGTCGGCTTTCTTGCAAGCCATGGCGATCGCCGAGGCCGAGACCCCTCGCGGAAAACCGTACTTCGGTCGTGACCCCGAGAAAGCCGAGAGGTAAACTTTGTTTGTTTGCTGAGTTTCGTCATTTGCGTAGGAGATGTGCTAACTCTTCTGTTCTCTTCTGTTCTTGATGCAGGATCCGCAGCACTAACCCGGCTTGCCCGCCACTGGTATTGGATTTCCTCGCGAGCCGATCTCCTCGCGAGGCCTACGATGTCCCACAATACATCAACCGGGCCATTTTTGCTCTGCCGAAGGCCTGGACGACCGACTTGGATGCGATCGCCCGCCAACGATCCGGGGACACGATACAGGCTGCCTTCGCTCTCTCCCTCCAGGCGGCGACGATGGCTGCCCAGGCTGTGAAGGAATTCGAAGGGCGTCCTTCTACTTTTCGTCTTCAGGTGGACCTCGAGGTCGCTCGGAAACAGAACTCCGAGTTTGCCGACAGGATCGTGGCTATGGAGAAGGACTCCTTGGATGCGGCTAAACGGGCGAGTCAGGATCTTGAGCTGGCGAGACAGGATTTTGAGCGAGCCCGGGCGACGGTCGACCGTCTTCGGGACCAGATGACAGAGGCCCGTCGGTCGTACGCGGGTGCTCAGAAGGAGGCCGATCAGCTGAAGGTAACTGTCGCTCGGCTGACTAGCGAGCTGGCGTCGTCAAGAGGAGAGACGGCTGCTATGGAGTTCGAGCTTCAGGGTGCGCAACAGGCGGTTGCGGAGTTGAAAAGAAAGCTGGAGGCGACCGAGGCCGATCCCTTTCCCAACATGGAGTTCGTCAGCGAGTTTGCCTATTACATGGCGTTCGCTGACTCGCTCCGCGCCGCGAAGAAGGGAGGGCTGGAGGTCGGCCCTCTTGCTAAAAACTTCAAGGCATACGCGCTAGAGCACCCTCTTCATCCTGCCTTCTCCGTGCCGATCTTGTACCTCTCGGATATCGGCTTAGACCTGAGCTGGTACCCGACTCCCGAAAACCTTGTTCATCCAAATGCCCCGGAGGACGGGTAGGCAGCTCCGGAAGCCGGCGAAGGATCGCGGGCCGATCCAGTGGTCGAAGGTGAAGGCCAGGCAGGGGCAGCCTGAGGTCTTACATCCTTTTTAGTTTTAGCTTTTGTTTTCATTTTTGGCTTGTACTTTTTGTAGCTATGTTGTACTTAGGCCTTCGGGCGACCAGTGTTTGTACTTTGATATTCCAAGTAATGAAATGAAACTTTGCTTCTTTGATGTATTGCTTAAATGATAGCTTTTCTGAGTCTTTGCATGACTTTATACAAATGTGTGAGGAGAGATTGTTGCGTGTACAGCTCCAAGTGAATTGATAAACTCATATTGATAACTTTTACAACAAAATCGATCACTGCTCATACATCTGAAAAATGCCGATCTCCGTATGTAATTGAATAGGGACGATCGTCGTATATATAGCTCCGCCCTTCCCCCTTATTTTTGTTCACTTAGTGAAAGTAAGGGGACGAAAATAAATCGTTGAGTGAGCGGTCTTCAATTTTGCAGATTCCTCGAGGAAGGCCGTCCATCTCGGTCTAGAAAAACCGTGCACGATCGCGGAGTTCGATGGACCGACCTCCACGACCGTGTCTAGTGCGCGAGCGACATTCCGTCTGATGGCTAAGTTCTCGCGACTCACTTAATTGTGAGGGTCCTCCGTAGGCTGCGCCCGCCTCGTATTTAAACGAAGGGCGTGCGGTCTTGGTCTGGAGGAGTCCTTGCACAGGGCGTCGTCGGATTAATCGACTCCACAATCGCGGCTTGTTAGCACTTTTCTACCTCGGACTGCCATGTTAGATGGCGATCCTCGACGGTATACGTTGTGACGGGGGGAGGGACGCGTCGCATTGTCCGGATCCACCATGTTAAGTGATGGACCTTTGAGGGCGGGCGAACGTGTCCACAGATCTGTTTTGGAGGGGCCTTTTGGCTACACCCACCTCGTATTTAAACGAAGGGCGAGCGATCGTGGCCCGAAGGGACCTTGCACGGGCACAGAGAACGGTTCCATCGTCCTCCACAGCCATGTCGACACTCTTCTACCTCGGACCATCATGTCAGATGACGATCCTCGACGGTATACGTTGTGTAAGGAGAGGCGATCGCTTGCCTAGGCTCTTCATGTTGATGATGAACTTTAGAGGGCGAGCGAGTAATCCTCTGATTTGCTTTTGGAGGGTCCTTCGGCTACGTCCGCCTCGTATTTAAACGAAGGGCGAGCGATCGAAGCCCAAAGGAACCTTGCATGGACGGATCGTCGGTTTCATCGATTTTCGCGACCATGGCGGCACTTTTCTACTCGGACCATCATGTCAGATGTCGATCCTCGACGGTATACGTTGTGCTAGGGGAGGCGATCGCTGCCTAGGTCCATCATGTTGATGGCGAACTTTAGAGGGCGAGCGAGTCATCCTCTTTTTCGAAGCGTTTGCTCAGGCAATAGCCTTTGGTTTGATGAGGCGGGAATCGGGGAGAGACTTCCGAAGTTCCCTCCTCTTGATTGAAGCATATAGATCCGGTCGCCGAGGTTGATCGAGGGGTCGACTCGTATGAGTCTTCCGGCCTGTTCGCGTTCGACTCTGGCGACCATGTCGGGAGATCAATGTGACTCCGGCTAAGCCAATAGACTGTCCAACTTGCCCTCCTCGAACAATCACCAGAGTTGTCTGAGGAGGTCGCGGCATTGGTTGGTGCTGTGACCGGGACTCTTGTGGTAAGCACAATATTGATTGTGGTCCAGATAACCGTGGTCCCTTATTGCCTTTGGCTTGTTTAACAGTTCGCGCCCCTTGATGGCGTAAAAAATATGGGTCGGAGTTCGGTTGAACTTGTGGATGATATGGGCTTCCACATCTGCGAAGGCCTTGAGATCGACGGGTGGCTTGGCGACCGCCTTTTTGGTTTTGACGATCGCCGTCTTTCAGACAGAAGGCGGCGTTCCCTCGCCTAGGCGGAGGGTGAGCAGCCTCTGCCTGGCCAAAAAGTCGGCAGCCTTGGCGCGGAAGATCGCGTAGGTCCGGGAGATGTCCTTGGTGAGATGTCTAAACATGAGTGAATGACCATAGAATCCCCCCAGGACCGAGTAGAGAGCGAGCTCGTCGCTGATGGGCTCGTCGGTGAGGACTATTTCATTCACCCGGTCGATGTAATCTGCGTCGGATTCGTCTTCTCCCTGCCTGATTTTCATCATGCGGTGGGGGCCTTCTGGTCTGGCGACCTTGGCGGCGAAGTATGACGTGAAGTCACTCTCCAGTTTCTCAAAGGAGATGATCGATTGCAGTGATAGTGAGACGTACCACCTATGGGCCAGCTCGCCCAATGTTAACGGGAATATTCGGCACTTGGTCGCATCTGATGCCCCACATCCGGTCATGTAGATCCGGAACTTGCTTAGGTGGGTCTCGGGGTCCGACCTCCCTTCGGACAAAGGTGTTTTGGGAGGAGCGATCCTTGGTTGCACGGGGGCAAGCTCGATGTGGACCGCGAGTGGCTAAGTCGGTCCGATGATCTTTCTACTGGTGCTTGCCCCAGTATCCAAGAGCGCTTTTATCTCGTCGAGTTGGCGTTGCATAGCGGCCATCGCCGCGGTCTGGCTGCTCACGACTAGGCGCTCGGAGCGGGAGCCGAGGCGATCAAGTACTGATCCCCTGGCTCCGCTGCCCATGATGTCTTTGCCGCGTGGCTCGACTCTTCGGCGGAAGAGGGCCAAACGGCCGTCCTGTATTTGGCTGGGAGTTGGGTATGCCGAACTCCTAGTGACAGACTCGGATTCCGTCGTCTCGTGGTTGGGACCAGAATGCCCCGGTCGCCATGATGGATCGCTTCCTAAGCGGCTGAAGACGGAACTGTCCCGCCTTGTGAGAGCCTTTTCTCGCGAATCACGGCTTTCTGACGATTGCTCGGCCAGTAACCCCTTGAATTTCCGTTTGCCCGCGCGGCGGATGGCCGAGGGAGTTATAGCGAGCGCTGCGCATGCTCTCCGTCGCTCCTTTATGTAATATCCGTAATTTTCCCATTTTTAGCAGTTTCCATTTTTGGTGTATGCCTATTTTTATCGACTCGCTTGTAACCGTTTCGACATTTCGAATCTATTTTGTTCTTGGAGTTTTTCCATTGGGATGAGTTTTGATGATGTTTTCACGTAATTTCGTTTTATGACATGTTTTGCCGTATGAACGTTCGATTCTTGTAAAACTCGTTCGTTTTCGTTATTTCTGGGTTTGTACAAGTTCGTATGGTTGAGTTGGTCTTGTGGAGACTTTCGGTTCGTAAATCAAGCGTCGTTTCGTGATTTTCGGGCACTTGGGCCATTTTGTAATTTCCTAATAGTTTAGGAATCTCGTTTCGTTGTCGCATTACGGACCCTTCGGTGGTCGGAATTGTATTTTCTTTCAGCACTTAGCTCCGTCGTCTTGTAGGCTTCGTATTCATGTTCCTGGATTACGGTCTCGTCGTGTGTATCGTATCGTACCCTCGATGACTTACTGGCGATATGACATCGCCCGATGATCTTGGCTGCGTGTAGGTAGCGCACGCTACCCTGTTGCCTTGCGTGCGCTCAAGAAGAGCGATTAGCGACGCTAACCCTTATTGTTAGCGTCGCTAACGAATGTTGATAGCCATCGGATCCGCGCCCCGTTAGCGCACGCTACATATGGCGATTAGCGTGCGCTAACTTCACATTATATAAGCCCGGTAGGCGATTTGAGCAGATTTCATTCTTTTCCCTTCGTTTCTTGACGTGCGACCTCAGAGGCGATTTCCATCGGTTCCGATCGACGTTCTATTCACATTCCATCACCGTAGAGTTGTGCTAACATATTATCATCAGTATAATCGTCATCCATCATCCGAAATCAAGGTAATTTCGTCTAGAACCCTAACTCGTCAAATTTCGGGGTTTTCCGGGTTTTACTAATTGGAACCGAATTATTCCAGTATGTTAGGATATTCTTCACCGATTGTGATTGTTGAATGATTCCAAATCCAATTTCCTTGATTTTAATCCGCGAATTATCGATACGGGGAGATTTTGCGTAAACCCTCACCCGTATCAATTGATCGTCTATTGTTGTTATTAGTAATCGGGGTTTTGGGAGTATTCCTTTCGATTACTGATGTCCGTTGGGACTGAGTTATGCTAATTCTTCGTTTAGGAACCGTCGTTGTCCATTCGGATCATCCGTAGTCACTTTTCACTTCCGATCCTTGAAGATGTCACAAAGGCAAGTACTTTACATTTGTTTACATGTTCTAGTATTTGAATTATGGGTGTATCGTGGTTGTTGTGGATGGTTATGTGTATGTTCACCTAGGGACGGTCCGACGGGGCCTCTAGGGATACGTATTGCCGTGAGTGTGTGTATCGTGAGCGTGGTTAGCCACCAGGATGTCCGACGGGACTCTGGGTACGGTGGCCGTGAGTCTCGTGCCAACAGTTAACTTTGAATTATGATTTGTTGGAGATAATGTGTTTGTGTTTGTACATCATAAATATTAGGAATATAAAATGTTTTCTAAAATGATTTTTGGCGCATGTATTCATCTGATTAGAATGTAGTTCAAATGGATTGTACTTGCACTAGGAGTTGTCGCTAACCCCTTAAATGGGGGAAATACTTTTTGTATTTCAGGTATTGATCGTGGGGACAAACGAGCACTCGGGCCGTATGAGGATGGTGGGCAAGCATGATATTGTCCAGTATTTGACTTTTCGATGTTATGTCTGTCGGTTGCTATTGATGTCTGATTTTGGGATTTATGTATTATAAAATTGGTTTAAGTACTCGAGTACTTCCTGTTTGAAATTGTTAATGTTGTGTTCCCGTTTTGGAAAATGGATTTGATGTCAAAATTTAATTGTCGGTTTGTAGTCTTTTATTTGAATTGTCGTTTTATTAATGATAGTTAGTCGTTGTCGAATGTCTTGTGGGTATGTTAGCACAGTGGATTCCACGGTGTGGGGTCCACGGCGCTGTAATATGCCCGAACGTCTTGGGGGTGTTACAGAATATGGTATCGAGCTTAGGTTTATGGATACCTAGGTTGTCGGTCATTTGGGTCTAGTTAAGTGTCGTTTTGGGACGGTATCACTGCTATGCCATCATCTCGATGCCGGTGCTCGTAAGTTTTCCTAACTTGACTCGTTTCACCGTCTCGTTTCTATTCTGTCTTAGTATCTTTTGCGTTTTGCGTTTGAATTGTACTTACCCGTTGCTTCTTGAATTCCTGCCGGTAGAGGACGCGACGCGTCGCGACGCGGTAGGGGACGTGGCGCAGTGGTGGCGGCCATGTCCGATCACTCGAACCGATTCGGCGATGCCCTCTTTGTCGAGCAGTGTTCCCCTTAGTTCGGAGGTCACAGACCCGATGCTAGCTCGGTAATGCTCATGAGAATGTTGGAGTGGCCAACATATTACGGCAAGTAGCGAACAGGATGGCGCCATCGGCTCGAGCCGTTACAGTGGCCATGCTAATGTTAACCCGGTTCCGCCTCTGGAGCCGGTAATGATAAGCTACTTCGGGACGTGATTCGTATCGTCCTCCGCAGCTTTGATGGTGCTTGACCCTTCCGGTTGGGAGAATTGGTTATTCGAGTTGGAGAAAGTGTTTGAGGCCGCTAAGCCCGAGGAGAAAAAGTACCCATTGCTCGGTACTTCCTCGCCAAGGAGGCTGACGTGGTGGCAAGCGGTGAAACCGCGTGGCCGGCAAGCCTACGTGGGCGAGTTTCGAGATCGATGGAAGATGAATACCGTCCTTGGCGGTGAAAGAGGAGGATCCGAGCCTTCTTTGAGGCTAAGCCCCAAGATGTTCCTATTTCTCAAGCTATCAAGGACTACAATCAGCAGTGCATTACGTGAGAAACCAAGTCCGAGATGAGCTAGATAAGATCCGCCACTTTGATATGCGAGATGAAGCCGAGGTGCGCCACTACATGTGCAGTGCAGGGTGCACGACTTTGAAAGATTATCGAATAAAGCGATGGCTTACGAGATGTCGTTTTACTGCGGCAGACGGCAGTGAAGGAAAGAAGCGAGAAAACCTCGGTCGGTTTGGGAGGCAAGTCGGAGGGTATCAGAAGGCTCGACCGGTTCGCGAGTCTTCGGGGTCGATCGCCATCGGTTGGTCGAGGAACGGTTCTAGGTCTGCTCCCGCTGGTTCCGTTCGTAGTCTACATGCTTCAAGCTATGATCGTCCGGCCACATGATGAGTGAGTGTGATAGGCCTCCGATTGATGTCTTGCTTGTGGCCGTATGGGTCACCGTGCTAAGTTTTGTACGGATGCGGCTCGGGCTCCGATTACTCGGATATCTGCTCCAGTGCAGGAGAGCCGAGTGTGAATCGAGCACCGGCAGTTCCTCATCCGCAGCGAGTTTTGGTAGAGGTCGAGGTCGTGGTCACCTTCTAGAGGAGCTTCTAGTGCGGGTGCATTCCGCCCCGTGTGTATGAGATGAGGCGAGCCGAGATCCCGACGCGACGGTGGCTACAGGTGTACCGTCCACATCCTTGACCATCTGTTTCCGTATTGTTCGATTCAGTGCTACACATTCTTTTATATCTATGGATTGCGTGCGTAAATGCATGTTGATTGCCTTGTTGCTTGTGAGCCTTTTGTTGTTAAACTTCTAGCGGGGATAGCATCGTGGGGACCGTGAGATTAGAGATTTTTACGTGAGTATCGCGGGGAGGGATTGGCTTTCTAATCGATGCGATAGATATTAGAGATGAGGACTTGATTACGGGTGAGGATTGTTTGGACCGTCATGGGCGATCATGAATTATAGAGCGAGGCTATTACGATGTTAGCCTCGATGGTACCGAGCATTCTTTTGTGGGGCGTAAGCGGGGTAGTCGAGTGCGATCGAGCGCTTTGAGGGCGGTGAGGCTTCTTGGGAGGTTGCACGGGCTATTGGTGTTACGCTTTGAGATCGGAAGAAGGGGAGTCGAGCTCTCGTCTATTCCGGTAGTATGTGAGTATCCCGACGTTTTTCCGGATGAGTTGCGGGTTTGCCGCCGGCCGAGAGGTTGAGTTTACCGTCGATTTAGAGCCGGGTGCAAAGACCTATCTCTAAGACGCCATACCGTATGGCGCTTGCCGAGATGCTTGAGTTGAAGAAACTTGATTGGGAGGATTCTTGGACATGGGATATATTCGACCGAGCGCTTCGCCTTGGGGCGCACCGGTCTATTTGTAAAGAAGAAGGATGGGTCACTTCGTTTGCGCATCGACTACCGAGAGTTGAACAAAGTGACCATCAAAAACAAGTATCCGCTACCAAGGATTGATGATTTGTTTGATCGATTGCAAGGGGCAACTGTGTTTTGAATTGATTTGAGATCGGGGTATTATCACCCGAGTGAAGGATACCGATATTAGAAGACGGCCTTTCGGACGAGATACGGTCACTACGAGTTTGTGATTATGCCTTTTGGGCTAACTAACGCAGCGCACCGGCCGTGTTCATGCGGCTTATGAACAAAGTCTTTATCGAGTACCTCGATAAGTGTGTAGTCGTTTTATCGATGACATCTGATTTACTCGAGGAGCGAGGAGGAGCACGCCGTCATTTGCATATTGTGTTAGATATTTTGAGAACTCGGCATCTTTTGCGAAGTTCTCAAAGTGCGAGTTTTAGTTACGGGAAGTTATGTTTCTCGGTCATGTGATCTCGGCCGAGGGTGTTCGTGTGGACCCACATAAGGTAGAGGCGGTGTTGGATTGGGCGCCGCCCAAGAACGTGAAAGAGGTCCGTAGTTTTACGGGATTAGCCGGGTATTACCGTAGGTTCGTCGAGGGGTTCTCTAAACTTGCTCGACCTCGGCTCGATTATTCTGAAGTCAGAGAAGTTTGTGTGGACCGATGAGAGGCGGAATAGTTTTGAGGAGTTGAAGAAGCGGTTGGCGACCGCTCCGTGTTAGCTTTACCGAGTGGTAATGATGGTTTCTCTGTTTATAGTGATGCTTCGGGCCAAGGGCTCGGATGCGTACTTATGCGGACGGAGGACGATTGCCTATGCTTCCGTCGGTTGAAACCGTATGAATTGAATTACCTACGCACGATCTTGAGTTGGCGTGATTGTGTTTGCGTTGAAAATGGCGTCATTACTTGTATGGCTCGTCGTCGATTTTCACCGATCACAAGAGCGAAGTACATCTTCACGCGAAGGAGCTTAATATGAGACAGAGGAGATGGTTGGAATCGATTAAGGATTACGATCTTGAGATCCTCTATCATCCGGCAAGGCTAATGTGGTAGCAGATGCCTTGAGCCGAAATCGTATCGCTTGGTGCTTGAGTTACTCACGGCCAGTCGGGACTTGGCGAGAGTTTATGAGGTTGAGCATTGAGATTATCTTGCCCGAGAGAGTTCGGGCGATTGCGTACTCTTGAGATTTCTTCGTCTGCAGTCGAGGACATTAAATCGGGACAGTTGAAGGACCGATGTTTATTCAGTGCGGGAGAGTGTAGAGAAGGGAAAGCCCGGGATTCGTTATTCATGAGGACGGCGTGTTGAGATTCCGAGGTCGGTTGTGTGTTCGAACGACTCGAATCGAGACAGAGCATTATGCGAGAGGCTCATGCGTCACTATACTCGATCCATCCGGCTCGAGTAAGATGTATAAAGATACGAGGAAGAATTTACGGTGGAGCGATATGAAGAAGGAGGTAGTTCGGTTTGTAGCTAAGTGTTTGACTTGTCAACAAGTCAAGATTGAGCATCGGCGCCAGGATTATTGAAACCACTTCGCTCCGGAATGGAAATGGGAGGACATCTCTATGGATTTTGTCACGAGTTTACCGAGGACGAAGAGTAGTATGAATATGGTATGGGTAATTGTAGACCGACCGACTAAGTCGGCACATTTTCTCAGGCATCAAGGATACTTGGGGTCGGAAAAGTTGGCTCGTATTTTTATCACTCGGATAGTGAGGCTTCATGGTACGCCGAGGACCATTATTTCGCAGAGATGGCGATTTGTATCGCATTTTTGGCGGGCGGTGCATAAGGCATTGGGGACTCGGCTACGTTTGAGCACCGTTCCATCCCTGCATCGATGCGGTCCAACGCGTACCATTCGACGTTCGAGGATTTGTTGCGCGCGTGTGCGTTAGATTGAGTAGTAACCGGGAGGATCATTTGGCCTTGATTGAGTTTACTTATAATAATAGGCGCACGCGTCGATTAAGATGGCACCATATGAGGCACTTTATGGCCGCGTTGCCGATCACCGATATGTTGGGATGAGCCGTCCGATTTGGTTGGCACCGAGCGATCTGGTATTGGAGACGAGGGAGAAAGTCGAATTGATTAGAAAGAGGATGTTGGGCGCCCAGTCGACAAAAGTCTTATGCGGATGTTAGGCGTAGACCTTTGGAGTTTGAGGTGGGAGATCACGTTACGTTGAGAGTATCTCAGACGAAAGGAGTTTTCCGATTCGGGAAGAAGGGGAAACTCGGCCGAGATATATTGGACCTTTCGAGGTATTGGAGAGAGTCGGTGAGTTAGCGTACGTTTGGCTTTACCTCGTCGCTTAGTCATGTACATAGCGTATTTCACGTTTCCCGATTGAGGAAATGCGTTAGGACCCGTCCCACATTATTGACTTTGCGGACGTGGAGATTGAGAAGGATGTTACGTTTGAAGAGAGACCCGTTAGAATTTTGGAGCGTCGTGATAAGCGGTTAAGGCACAAACCATTCCTTTGGTTAAAGTGCAATGGTCGAGGCACGGAGTAGAAGAAGCGACGTGGGAGTTAGAGGAGGATATGCGTTCGAGATACCCCGAGCTTTTTGATTCTTAAGTTTCGGGACGAAACTTTATTTTAGAGGGAGAATGTAATATCCGTAATTTTCCCATTTTTAGCAGTTTCCATTTTTGGTGTATGCCTATTTTTATCGACTCGCTTGTAACCGTTTCGACATTTCGAATCTATTTTGTTCTTGGAGTTTTTCCATTGGGATGAGTTTTGATGATGTTTTCACGTAATTTCGTTTTATGACATGTTTTGCCGTATGAGCGTTCGATTCTTGTAAAACTCGTTCGTTTTCATTATTTCGGGTTTGTACAAGTTCGTATGGTTGAGTTGGTCTTGTGGAGACTTTCGGTTCGTAAATCCGACGTCGTTTCGTGATTTTCGGGCACTTGGGCCATTTTGTAATTTCCTAATAGTTTAGGGAATCTCGTTTCGTCGCATTACGGACCCTTCGGTGGTCGGAATTGTATTTTCTTTCAGACTTAGCTCCGTCGTCTTGTAGGCTTCGTATTCATGTTCTGGATTACGGGTCTCGTCGTGTGTATCGTATCGTACCCTCGGCGGACTTCTGGCGATATGACATCAGCGATCAATCGAGCTGCTGTGTAGGTAGCGCACGCTACCCGCTGTTTGCGTGCGCTATCAAGAAACGATTAGCGACGCTAACCCTTATTGTTAGCGTCGCTAACGAATATGGCGATAGCCATCGGTATCGCCGCCCCGTTAGCGCACGCTACATATGGCGATTAGCGTCGCTAACTTCACAATTATATAAGCCCGGTGCGATTTTGAAGCGTGATTTCATTCTTTTCCCTTCGTTTCTTCGACGTGCGACCTCGAGGCGATTTCCATCGCCCGATCGGCGTTCTATTCACATTCCATCACCGTAGAGTTGTGCTAACATATTATCATCAGTATAATCGTCATCCATCATCCGAAATCAAGGTAATTTCGTCTAGAACCCTAACTCGTCAAATTTGGGGGTTTTAGGGTTTTACTAATTGGAACCGAATTATTCCGGTATGTTAGGATATTCTTCACCGATTGTGATTGTTGAATGATTCCAAATCCAATTTCCTTGATTTTAATCGCGAATTATCGATACGGGGAGATTTTGCGTAAACCCTCGCCCGTATCAATTGATCGTCTATTGTCGTTATTAGTAATCGGGGTTTTGGGAGTATTCCTTTCGACATCGATGTCCGTTGGGACCGAGTTATGCTAATTCTTCGTTTAGGAACCGTCGTTGTCCATTCGGATCATCCGTAGTCACTTTTCACTTCCGATCCTTGAAGATGTCACAAAGGCAAATACTTTACATTTGTTTACATGTTCTAGTATTTGAATTATGGTGTATCGTGGTTGTTGTGGATGGTTATGTGTATGTTCACCTAGGGATGGTCCGACGGGGCCTCTAGGGATACGTATTGCCGTGAGTGTGCGTATCGTGAGCGTAGTTAGCCACCCGGGGATGTCCGACGGGACTCTGCGGTACGGTGGCCGTGAGTCTCGTGTGACAGTTAACTTTGAATTATGATTTGTTGGAGATAATGTGTTTGTGTTTGTACATCATAAATATTAGGAATATAAAATGTTTTCTAAAATGATTTTGGCGCATGTATTCATCCGATTAGAATGTAGTTCAAATGGATTGTACTTGCACTAGCGATTGTCGCTAACTCCTTAAATGGGGAAATACTTTTTGTATTTCAGGTATTGATCGTGGGGACAAACGAGCACTCGGGCCGTATGAGGATGATGGGCAAGCATGATATTGTCCAGTATTTGACTTTTCGATGTTATGTCTGTCGGTTGCTATTGATGTCTGATTTTGGGATTTATGTATTATAAAATTGGTTTAAGTACTCGAGTACTTCCTGTTTGAAATTGTTAATGTTGTGTTCCCGTTTTGGAAAATGGATTTGATGTCAAAATTTAATTGTCGGTTTGTAGTCTTTTATTTGAATTGTCGTTTTATTAATGATAGTTAGTCGTTGTCGAATGTCTTGTGGGTATGTTAGCCTGGTGGATTCCACAGTGTGGGGTCCACGGCGCTGTAATATGCCCTGAACGTCTTGGGGGTGTTACACTTTAGGATGACCATAGCCTCCTCGATCTGTTCCGCGGTTTGGAACTGGTCGAGCGAAAGGCTGGGGCCATCCCCCAGGTGCGGGATCGAGAGTCTCACGTCGTCGCGGCTACCCTCTGCCGTCGGCTGGGGCTCGGATTGGGCCGGAATATGATGTCCGACGGATCGGAGAGCGGCTCTCTTCGATGTAGTGGCAGACGTCATGATTCTGAAGGCTTTTCTTTGAAGAACAATGAGTGTTTCTTCAAGTATATGCCCCGAGAATAGTGAGTGTTCTTCGGGACGGTAGGAATGAAAATGAAGGTTAAGATGCCCTTCCTCTAGCGCCAATTGTTGTTACCCAAAATATACGGAGATGATATTGCTGGAATGGTCGAGTAACAAACAAATGCGAGAGCACGTCCGTGGGGAAAGTAAGTAACACAAGATTTGCCGGGGTTGTTTGTTCCGGACTTGAATGTTCTCGCGAGATATTATTAATATAAATACTTGGGAGTACAAATATTAATGTTAGAGTACAATTACAATGAGTGTAAAGACCCTAGTTATCTTAGCTATTGAGCGTGAAGATTGCCGGAAGAACCAGATATGATGCTCTGTGAGTTCTTGTAACAACGATGGAGTGCTGTGACGACTGTGAGAAATCGACGGTCTCTCACAGTGTGTATTAGCTAAATGTCTGAGCTCATGGACTTGCGGGTCTCTTCGAATCTGAACTGTAGGGAGTTCTTGCCTCTGCCGACCGTCTTTTGGTTAGGAGGTGCTGAGAGAGAAATCCTAAGATAGATTCAAGAGAGGAAACTGAGAGTCTGAAAGTCTGAACGTATGTGCATATTTTCGTGAACGTATTTGCCAACTTTCGTGAGTGGAACCTTTTTCCAGTTGCTGGAGGCTCTTTATTTATAGGACTGGGAGTTGTTGGGCAATCGCCTCTGCTGTATTATAATAAGCGGGCGATCGTCTCTAGCACATGAGTTGGTCTCCTTAAAGTCCGCAGAAGTTGCTGGCTGCCAGAAGTGCGAACCAATGAGAGACCAACACGCGTCTGTGTCGCTGTCTTGGGAGGCCCTACTTAGGACCTTTCGGCGGGTCTGTCGGTAGGTGAGGCCGTCCTTGTCATTGACAGCTGCTGATGGGCTGGAGTCAACGATCCATATTCTGCGGCGCCTTTCGCGGATCTGCACATGGGTCCTTGCTTCGTGATCCTGTCTTCGTAGACTTTACAGACGATGGCCTTGTTCGTGGCACAGGTCGGTCGTCCTTGGTCGGGCACCAGAGTCGATCGCTAGATGCTCGAAGGTGTACTGTAACCTTCGTTTTGACAAGTTCGCCGTAGCTCATTTGGTCGTGGACTCGGTCGCTCGGCCCTTATACCGATCGCGTCGAGGCGTATAAATCGCCGCACAACACATGAAAATGAAAGAAAGATTAATAATCATCATGTTCATCATGTTCATGCTAAATGAAACAACAAAATGAGTAAAAGATATGGAGAAGATAAAACTCGGATGGTGTCTTGACTGGACTCGGATCAAGCTTTCAAGTCTTCTTGGTTTGTTCTTCCTTGGTTCCTTCAAAATCTCCTTCTTTTTGGTATGTTTCCTCTCAAATCTCTTGTTTTTCTTCCCTTACCAACTCACTCAATCTCTCCAAATCAGAATATGTCCTTCCTTCCATGTTCCCAGCCATTTTATCAACCCAAAATACCAACTTTTCTTCATCAAATCTTGCAAAAATGTCAAAAAGTGATTTTTCCACCGAAAAGTGACACGGCCCGTGTCATACAGCTCTGGAAACAGCAAAAGGCGCTGGACAAGGAACTCGACCGTGTCAGTTGACACGGCCGAGCAAGTGACACGGCCTGTGTCAAATGACACGGCCGTGTCTGTGTTGGTCCGTTTTGACTTCGTTTTTCCGTCTTTTTCGGCTCGATCTTTCGTTTCCGCATTGCTTGATATGTATTGGAAGTTGAGACTTCGTTCTTGCTTGATTTAGGGACTTAAAATACCTATAAAATCAATAAAACGTACCCAAACGTGATTGAGTCCAATAAACATAATATGAGCACGACACAATTTTACACATTTTAGGATCTTAAAATCCGAAAAAACTTTGCAAAAATATGTGTAAAAATGAGTGTTATCAAGATACAATATCAAGTATTTTCAGAATAATTCAATTAATTAAATGAATGTAAATCCAATTATAAAATAAGTAAACATAAAATTACAAAAATACAATCACTCTGGTTCGCTTTTATATTACGTAAACGCATTAATTTGAGACAGCATTAACTAAAAATTTTAAAGCGTGGATTAAGAATTCTGAATTCGTCCTAACAAAATGTTTAAACATCACAGAGCACAGAAACAAATTCCTAATTTATAACTCAAAAGACGGTAAAGGCATAAAATTCCTCTGTATCTAGTTAAATCGCATCAAATCTCTCTATATTTTATAAATTATACAAAATTTTCTTATATTGTAAAAAATCTGCACAAACTCTTTTACTTTAAATTTCCGATAAAAATATAAACGGCGTTAATTTTTCTTTTTGAAAAAGTAACAAAAAATATTTAAATATCAAAAATTGTTTAAAAATTCTGAAATTAATTTTAAATTTAAAATTTGATCTAAAAAAATCAAAAAATTAGATAAACATAGGAAGCACTTTCAGGAAGCACTTATAGCTAAACATGTGGGAAATGCATTGTATCCCCTCAAAAAACAATCAACACTAAAATCCATACAGACAGCAAACCATATATAACACATAAAACGGGGTACAAGTATGATTAAATCAAAGGACAGAAAATGTTCCAAGGCTATGGACAATGGACTCTATAGCAGTGTTGTGTGAAACACCTGCTGTAGCTACAAATGGCAAGTGCTTAGGTGCTTCCGCTCTGTCAAAGTAAAAGCCTCCAGATACGAGTTTCTCTTTCGGTTGTTGTAAGGCCAACCAGATTACCGTATCTGCACCTTCTTTGCTCGTCCTAAGCTTTCCGGATAACCTGCGAATCAAATTCAGTTAGATGTTCATTACATGGTCCATGGTTCAAACCAAAGAAAAGGGGAAGTTTGTAGCAAAATATATATACACACACATACAGACGATAATAGGCTTACGATTTTAAAAAACCAGGTAAACTCTTTGCAACTCCGGGTGTCTCCGCCCAGCCAGGATGCATCGAATAGAACCCAATACCTTGATCGCCATATGTATCCGCCCATTTTTCAGTCAACGCCACCTGAATCAAAAGATAAAGGAATCTTTAGGTTAAAGTACGGTGAATTACCTTTCGTAGTTTGGCGTGAACTTGGGGGGACGGGGAGTGGGTTAATTATGTAGAACTCAGGGGGTTTTATGCAATTTTAGACATTTTACCCCTCATCTTATTTCTATTACTTTATTAAGGTCAAATTTTCAAGAAACTGCTTCTGTACTTACCTGCACTCGCTTGTTCCGGGCATATTGTTCAACTCCGTCGAACTTTTCACTGCTGAACTGTAGGAATAAATTCAATAATCATGATTATTTATTATTTTACTTTTGCCTCTGCGATGGGACAAAAATGAGCTAAAGGAGTGGGGAAACTCTTGCCTGTAAATCTTCTGTCAAGGGAGCAGTGTACATTCCGCCAGATGAAACCGTGATCACACGTGCATCAGGTGCAGCTTTCTCCAGCAATGGCAACATAAGCTCAGTCATGGCGTAAGTGCCTAGAACATTAACAGCGAAATTCATCTCATATCTGGTGTTACAGGGAAAAAGAAAAAAAAAAAAAGGGAATTTAATTAATTTCAAAATTTTGGAAAAATAAAACACTGTGTAATAGTTCTCTAAGCAAGTTAAGTCAGGAATGCATACCCTTCAATGGTAACAATACGGTTATTCTCTAGCAAACCAGCATTATTAACCTTCAATGTGAATTCTCAATGTCAGGTTCACATTACTTAGTCTAACTTTCGGCACTTAAAAAATTACCAAGAGCTGCTTCCAATGGAAAATATTCAAAAAGAAAAAAAAAGTGAATCAATTCCAATTCCAAGTATGAGAGAAGAACAATATGTACGAGTATATGAACAGGGGCATCTTTTGAAGAAAATCTGGAAGCAAAGGACTTGATATCGTGCATGGACGAAATATCACAGACCTGCCAAAGTAACATATTAAGAAACGAATCAAGTAAAAAAAAATATATGTACTGTCAAAATACCTCCAAGTAAACATTCTTATTGCCCGTTGCAGATATAATCTCTGAAAGAGCAGCTTCGCCCCTTTCCTTATTCCGACATACCATATATACAGTAGACCCACTTCACAAACAAAAATCAAAACCCGTGTAGTACAAATGAGCTCAAACATGATTTTACTTAAGTAGCAAAACAAATAAAAACTGAAGAATAATATAAAATGATAGATTTGCACCAGGAGGCGAGACCCTCAGCAGTTGCATAACCAAGACCGGAATTTGCTCCCGTAACAATACAGTTCTTTCCTTCTATTTGTACTTGCATATCTTGTGATCTGAATTTCTTCGAGTTCTCCCTGAATTTTTTTTATATAAAAAAATGTATTTCAAATCATGAAAAAAAAAACGAATCCACCAAGAACGTATAAGTTGAATTCTTTATTTATTCTCTAAACCAAAGCAGTCAAAATTCTGGGGGTAAGAAATGACACACTTAGATATAGACAATTAGACTTCTATCGAAGTTATAAGCAAAGGCAACTATAACTAGATATGACATAATCGACTTCTTTAGGGTCACATTCCATGTATTTTGTATGCATCGATTGAGTAAAATAGTTCACTGGTATACACCATTTTGGAAAATGGCTATACAGTTGCAAATGAGTGGTTGCATATGCCATTTGCCAAGTTACAAGTCCGTGATTTCACTAGAAAAAAGGGGATTACGAATCAGCATCACTACATGGATGAATAAATCATAGGATAGGAGTTTTTTCCACTTAGCAGCAGATGTTGCAGCTAATTAGTTAGTACAACTTCTATAAATGCGAGACAGATCAAATGCAATAAGGAAAGCCATAGTCTAAATCGGAAGCCGATTGAGAGAGGGGGAGAAAGAGAAAGAGAGTGAGAGAGAGTCTAAATCGGAAACCGATTGAGAGAGAGAGATTAGTACTATCCCCAAATTTGGAAATCGACAAAATTAGGGCTTACAGGAAACCAGATTTGGTGAAATTCTTGTATCCATATAGCCCAAATGCTATTGACCTCCATGTCTGCAATCACATTATGAAAATCATAAAAATATAAGCAACTATAGGAAAAATAAATCAAAAAAGTGATTATTACAGAAGCAGATAAATTGCCTTGAGGAGAAACATATTGACGAGTGATCTTGTTATTGAGACACAGACACGAACGAACTTGCCAAGTAAGAGCGTGTGTGCATATTCCCATATAGTGGAAAAGGTCCAACGAGCTAATGGCTGATATGGTTCCACGTACTCATACACTCGCCACATAAACAAAAGACATCGCGGTCGCTTATGCCTTAAATCAGACCACCCACAGTGATGCCAAAAATCTTGGGCTTAAAGGGGAAGGGTTGGTGGTTCAGTGGTAGGACGCCTACTTTTAAGACACTCTTTTGAAGAGGTCTTGGGTTCTAACCCCATCAAGGAGGTGAAATATGAAGTTTTTCTCTTTATGATCCTCTACCACCGCAAATTTCGAATGACCGCTAATCAATGTTTAATCTCGCGTCAGCGGTGTGGGAGTATTTTCACTGGAACCCGGAGGTCTTGACTAATCATGCATTTCTCCCAGAAGCTGGAACCTGAGGCGCACCGTTAATCGATTGAAACCTCGCGCGCAGGTGTCATGAAAAGGCGTTAGGAACCTAATTGCTCGAGCGACTCGCGATTTACTTCTCTCAATGGGTTAGGAGTGGGTTCATTGAGGGACTAGGATTAGTCCGGCTAAGCTGGGATCACCTAGTTATCAAAAAAAAAAATCTTGGGCTTAGCTGAGGTGGAAGCCATAACAGCCCACAATGGCGACATAAATTTAAGTCATACATGATTGGATTCGAATTTTGGACAACCGATGACAAAGAAGTCATCAAAAAAGATGGGTCAAGTGTAGTACACCCAAGAAATAAACCAAACCAAAACCAAACCAAACATACCCAGTATATCCCGCTCAGATCAGGGTCTGGGGAGGGTAAGATGGACGCAGACCATGCCCCTACTTATTACGGTAGGGAGGCTGTTTCCGTGAAGACCCCCAGCTTAGTGCATAGCAGAATCTTGTGTGATAAATACAAAGGAAAACATATGATTCGAAAAAGCTCGAGACCATACCTGAGCCCATGGCTTGATCCACATGGGACTTACCTAAGCGGAATTTGGCTACTTCACTCCCGATGAACGCTGCTCTAACAAAAGAGAGGTTGGCTCTGCGCATGCCTCCTGTCAAAAATACACCACACGCAAAGACAATAGGATAAAATATACAATAAAAGTAAAAATGCAATGCTCTAGGTCAAAGCTAACCGAGACAACCCAACCCTGAGGCTCTCAACTACCGCACCGCTCCCTTCAAAAGAATCCACAACTCTGATCTGGCGCCTCCAAGCGCACCTATCAACAATCATGGTCTCGGAAAGGTTTAAGGCCTTCAAATCTAATCTCAGTTGCTCCTCCCACGTCCTCCTGGCCTCCGCCTCCTCCTCTCCCCGACAACCATTAAACTCTCGACCCTCCTCACCGGAGCAGATGCCTGCCTCCTGCGGACGTGGCCAAACCATCTCAATCTCCCTTCCCTAACTTTCGCTGAAATGGGCGCCACTTCCAGCGCGTTCCTGAAAACCCCGTTCGCAATTCTATCTAACATTGTGCGACCACACGACCACTAACATTCTCATTTCGGCCACTTCCAACTTGCTCTCAAGCGACTTCTTCATCGCCCAACATTCGGAGCCATACAACATTGCAGGTCGGATTGCCGCTCTATAGAATTTACCCTTCAACTTTAGAGGGACTTTCTTGTCGCACAGGACCCCTGTCGCTGCTCTCCACCTTAGCCACCCCGCCTTGATGCGATGCGTGACATCATCTTCACACTCACCTTCCTTCTGAATGATCGAACCCAAATACTTAAACTTATCCGTACGGGGTACGATCTGATCCGCAATCTTTACCTCAACATCTTCCTCGTTGGCCTCACCACTAAAGTTACACCAGAGATACTCGGTCTTAGACCGGCTCACACACAAGTCCTGGGATTCTAACTTAGCCCTCGAAAGCTCCAACTTCGAGTTCACCTCCCTCCTCGACTCCGCCACTAACACAATGTCGTCAGCAAAAAGCATGCACCACGGGATGTCATCTTGAATCCCTCGTGAAATGATATCAAGGATTAGAGCGAAGAGAAGAGGACTTAGCGCCGACCCCTGGTGTAGCCCTATCTCAACCGGAAAATACTGGGTATCACCAACTGGGGTCCTAACACACGTCCTAGCTTGGGAGTACATGTCTTGGATCGCCCTAACGAACGGCAGCGACACCCTCCTCTCTACTAGGCTCCTCCAAATAACATCGCGCGAGATGCTATCATAAGCCTTCTCTAGATCTATGAACACCATATGGAGGTCCTTACGCCGCTCCCTAAACTTATCCATAAGGCGTCTGACGAGATGAATGGCCTCAGTCGTGGACCTCCCCGGCATGAAGCCAAATTGGTTCTCTGAGATCTCCACTTCTCTTCTAACCCTGTATTTCACCACTCTTTCCCAAAGTTTCATAGTATGACTGAGGAGTTTAATACCCCTATAGCTACTACAACTCTGAGCATCGCCTTTGTTCTTGAAAAAAGGCACGACAATACTATGCCTCCACTCTGTCGGCATCTTAGAGCCTTTGAGGAGGATGTTGAACAACTCTGCTAGCCACTGAACACCGACTTCCCCCAGACAAAGCCACACCTCAATAGGGATCTGATCCGGGCCTACAGCCTTAGCTCTACCCATTTTCATTAGGGCACCCTTAACTTCCTCCTTGCTGATGCTCTCACAGGAACTAAACGAACGAGTAGAAGATAGACTAACTCCTTGCACCACCGAGTCACTACCTCTAGCCTCATTGAAAAGTTCGAAAAAATAACTATTCCACCGCTCCTTAATAGCCACATCGTTCACTAACACTTGACCCAAATCATCCTTAATAAACTTAACGGGACCCAGGTCGCGCCGCCCTCTTTCCCTAGCTTTCGCTAGTTTAAAAATAGCATTCGCTCCTTCTTTGGTGTCTAGGCGCTTGTACATCTCCTCGTAATCCTCACATTTAGCCTTAGCCACTGCCTTCTTAGCCTCTCTTTTCGCCACCTTGTACGCTACAATCTTCAAGATTCTCTCCTCCCCATCACTAACCGACAAAAGCTCCTTAAATAGCGCTTGTTTTGCCTTAACCTTGTTTTGGACCTCCTCATTCCACCACCAAGCCTCCCTATGTCCACTAGAACTGCCCGAAGAAACCCCTACCACCTTCTCGCCCACTCTCCTAATAGCATTGGCCATGCTGGTCCACATAAGGTTAGCATCGCCCGCACGCAAAAAACCTCCTTCGCGGGTTAGAGACTCCTTGAATACTGTCGCCTTCTCACCCAAGAAATAAACGGGTGAGCTAAAGTTGGATTTTTAACAGTTGGTGGCAATGGGAATATGTCCGTTGCTTTTCAAAAAGTAATGGCGAAATTTGTTTTTTTTTTTTAAACGGTCACTTTGATTATTAAGAAAAAAAAACAAAAAAAAACATACCGGTCATATTTTTTTTATCTCTAAATATAGATTGGAATTCATTCATTTTTCACAAGTTAACACATTTCTCATCCTTGTTGGTTCAAAATATTCAGTTCCTTTCGTTTCATTCCTTTTAAAAAAAAATCAATTCATAATTATGAATTCAAACAATCCTAATTATTATGGAAAAGCCAACATTCCCAAACAAATCCAAATGCCAACAGAATCCAAATGCCCATATGCCTATTGATCCAAAATATGTTAAATCGCCCTCAACTATCCCCATTTATGGCATTTTATTCGCCACAACAACAAATTCCTAGTGTTTCCAATGCTACAAATTTGTTTCAGGCTCAATTTAATCCTAACTAGATGTTGTCTCGTGTGATGCATCAGATAAAATATTCAAAGAAAATAATTTTTCGATCATCAAATTTATTCTTGAAAATTTTTGACATGAGTATCATATTAGCGTAGTGTTAATAAAAAATTTATTGAGTGTAATACTGAAGAAAGAGTATCACATCCGCATAGTGTTAAGTCAATTAGTGTTCATTACATGAACAAATTTTCTGGACATACCGAAAAAGGTAGAAACAAATTTTGGGGACAAAAGTAGTATGTGATTAAGTCTGAATATATGTGTGTGTGTGCAATGTATGTTTATTATTTTTAGTTATCATAATTAAATAAATATCATAATTTATTTTTATGTAAGAAATATGAGTCTTATATCTAATTTTATAAAAATAAGTTAATTTATTTTTATTTTGAATTAATTAATTTGACTGAAAATCAATATTTATTTTTTCTATAAATTTTTTGTGCAATCAGCCATTAATGTAGATCCATCCAATTTATTGTAATCAAAGTGGATGTCTAAATGAAGATCGTGAAATAAGAATTAATTTGATATATTTTTCATTAAAAATAGACTTGATATAAGAAATTATAAACATTTGGAATTTTAAGCTAAAAAATAAAGGAAGATTTTTTTTATTGGTAGATGAGTGTAAGTTGTGGAGTAAAACTCCTACAACACATATTCAGAATTTTCTTTTTTCTAGAAATTTAAGAATACATCTCTCTATATATAAGATATATTTAAAAAAAAATATAAAACTTACAAAATGACATGTGTCGCAACTCTCTTTTAATAGAAGTATAGATTTCTTTCTCCCCCAAACATGTTCCCACAAAATATTCAATTTCCTTCTCCAAATCTCGAATGTCCTTCATCTCAACCATATCATTAGTGCCCCGCAAACGGCAAAGCATAAATTTATTTGCTAAAAAACAAGAGTCGGATCGAAAAGATGTGGATCGTGCTTTTGGAGTTTTACAAGCTCGATTTGCTATAGTTGGACAACCTGCACTAGCATGGAGTACGAGTATCTTGGGTAAAATTATGCTAGCTTGTATCATAATTCACAACATGATAGTTGAAGATGAACATTCAACCTATACACATTTTTTTTTTTTTTTGGGTGAGCAACCTATACACATTTTGATCCAAAAGACTTTGAAGAAGATTAATCTCAAAGGCAAGCATCTACTAGCGGTGGAAATTAGGTTTACTTTCTCCAAGGTTCGAGAGTATGACTTATCATTATATATGAGTAATGGAAGTTGGGTCCGAGGCAGATATCAACAAGTCACTGAAGAAAGATTTGATTGAGAATATTTGGGAAAAATTTAATGAGAAACATGAAGATAATTAAAATTATGTGTTAGTAATTATAGTATGTACTATGTAATTTTAATTTTCTATTGTATGCTAAATTAAGTAATTTTAATTTTTAATTTGTTGCTGTATGTTAAACTATGTATTCTATGATATGATGTTATTGACTTATTAATATAAATTATGATATTTGTTAAATAATAATATTAAAATAATTATTAATTATTAATTAAAACATATAATAAATAAATGTAAATTATTATCATATATATTTAATAATAAAAAATAATATGAATAATGATAATAATTGGTATAGAAATGAGTAGTAAAGAAAAAATATAGCGGGGTATAGTAAAAAGTATGAGAGAGGAGCTGATGACTTGGGTCACCACTATAGGGCTGTTAGCGGTCCAAGTATACTCGAAAACCGCTCGAGAACCGTCCGATAATGCCCAGAATCGATACTCACCCGAAACGTTAGCGGTCTGGATACTGGTACCAAAGTTAGAACCGAAACCGATAAGGACCGAAACCGGTAACCCAGTAAAAAAATTGGTATTTTTCATAAACATCCATTGTACAAAATATTGTATAAGGTATTAGTACATATAGAAAAAATAAGTTTAAAAGACTTTATCTCTTAATTTCCTCAGCATACATTTGAAAAAACCCTTAATTCTTGTTTCGATTATGAGGTTTTGGTGATTATGGCTTTTAATGATCCAAGATACCGGAAACTCGAAATACCCGGGATCGATACTCACCCGAAATGTTAGCGGTCCGGATACAAGTATCGAAGTTGGGACCCGAAAATGGTAAGGACCGATACCGGTAATACTCGATACCTTAACGTTCCAGACCCGGGAAGACAATACCCGGACCAAGCCGGACCGAGAACAACCCTACACCACTATGGGTAAAATGGTGTGAAGTTATGGTTATTGATGACTGATGACGTGGAGCTGATGTGGAGGAGAGAAGGAACTATGACCGTACTAACCACTGCGGATGCTCTCATAGACATTTTCATGGAGGTATGGATGTCAATACGAAGAGGGAATACGGAGGTTGGTCCCTCCACACCATCCTCTCGCAATATTTACATATCCACCTCAGCCTTATCACCTATGCATGTCGAAAATTTAAATCCACCCCCACTCCTTTACGGAGATAGTTGATGTATTGGATTAAGATTTTGTTGGATTTTTTTGTAGTTTAATAGTTTGGAGGTATTCATTCCAAATTTTGAAAAGTCCTTAAAAATCTTGAGGTATTTAAAACTCCATAGACTTTTGAAGATTTTAAAATCTCATGGATTTTATAGGATTTTCATTCAAAAATACAAAGAGAAAAAATCTCCAGAAATCTTACCTCATCACACGAGATTTTGATGGATTTTTTCACCTTTCTTCTCTCTACGCGTAACCCTCCCCTCTCCAAAATCCACATCTGAAGCCCCCTGATCCCCAATCAATTAGACACAATTTCTTCGTCAATTCTAATTTCTTATTTTCATATTTGAATTCATTTATTATTATTATTATTATTACAATATTTATTATTATTATTATGATGATTATAATTATTTATTACTATTTATTATTATTTATTTTTTTATTATTATTAATTATTATTTGAGGCTAGCTGATTCTTGTTTCATGACTTGAGCTGGATTTCACATTCCTACAAAGTAAATGAAAATCCATGTAATTTAATCACAAAAAGTCTGTCAAACTCTGCGTGGAGTCTGTGAAATTAAAAAATCCATAAAAAACCACAGACTTTTTAAACTCCAAAAAATCCCAAATATTCCACAACCAATACACCCCCCTAAATCTAGTTCCCCACCACCACATACCTGAATGTGAGAATCAATTTTTTAATACCAAATCATAAAATTGATAAGTTATATATCCTCACTCATAAGAATGTATATGGGAAGAGTATTATCAAACTTAGAATTATTTAAAAATAATTCAAATTTGGGATTAATGGGTGGAAGATACCGTAAACTTGGGATTTATTTCGACAATTTTTCCTTTAAAATATGAGCAATTTATCATTTATCTAGTCTATACACTTCATTTTAAGCCATCACTTGACTATTATAGCTGAATTTTATTTATACTAACCTATGTGGATTTATCTAAACCACATATATGGAATTTAATTAACAAGTACTGTTATTATTTTTAGTTTTTTTTTTTTTTTGTGGACTGATGGAGCAGGTACGGTGGGTCTTCGACAAATATGGTGATTCAGGTTGGGTTCTATCTTTTATAATACCAAACCATAAAAATAACAAGTTATATATCCTCATTCATAAAAGTATAAGTTTTTGATACCAAAAGACATTAATACCCTTAAATCTATCACTAAAAGATAAAAAAAGAAAGTCAACATCAACACCTTTTTGGAGGACATTTTAGTCTATTTAAGCAAAATGGTATCAATAACTTACACTCTTATGAGTGAGGATATATAACTTATCAATTTTATGGTTTGGTATTAAAAAATTGATTCTCACTAGTTACAATATAAAATGACTGGTTAGTAACTTGTAAAGCAAGTCAACATTCCACGTGTCATTCTTCTATTTATCTTTATTATTTTGGAAATATTGTCATCATAAATTCCAAGCTTGTGATGTCTTTGAGTATTAATCTCAAGCTTATTTTGTATATACCATGTCAATATTTTTTATTTTTATATCATATAAAATAATCTAAATTAAACTAATTAGTTAGACTTATATTTAATATTTAAATCACTTTATCAATAATCAGTTTCACTAATTTATATCTAAATATTTAGACTTTTATTTTAGTTATCTATCTTGTATTTTAATAATTATTACAAAGGAATTATTATAAAATCTATCTTTTAAAATTATTAAATTGGGTAAGTTTGTTTGCTAGTTTTTATTGAAGTATATTTAATAAATTAGTAAATTAAATTAAAAAAATCAGATATATTAATTTTAATTATTATTATATCTATTTTAATTTTTAATATTTACATAAATATCAATTAATAAACAAATAAAAGGTAACTTAAACAATATACATTTAATAAAATATTTTTCGAAATATTTTTAAATTTATAATAATCTACTTACTATTAAATAAATAAAACCAAAAATAAAAATAGTAAAAAATAAAATAGATCAACAAAATATAAGACTACAAACGTAAAAAAAAATAAAAGAATACCAAATTAAAAACTAATTCTATCTTTTAACAAAACAAAAAGAAAAAGTAAAATGACCTGTTAAACAAGTTACAAGTAATAATATGGGAAGACAGTTCCCAAACATGGGATTAATCAAAATAACTCAAACTTGGGATTAATAATGAAAGAAACGCAAAATATGGTATTTATTAGGGCTGGGACCGGTTCGGTTCTTGGTAAAAAATTAAAGAATCGGAACTGATTTTTAAATACATAAACCGGTTTGGTTTTTGACCACTTTTTTCAGGAACCGAACTAGGAACCGAAACCGAAAAAACTGGTTTTTTCTTCAAGAACCGAATTAGGAACCGGAACCGAATTTAATGTGTAAAAACCGGGTTTTTCGGTTCTTTTAGGAACCGAATTGTGCAAAAAAACCGAATTTTGTAAAAAAAAAACGAATTTTAAGTAGAAATCGAATTTAATGTGTAATATTTTGAACAAAATACATTTAATTTGCTTTATTTAATACCTATATTATGTAAAAAATTATATATAATATTATTTTTATTATTATATATATAAAATATATATAGAACCGGTTCCAAACCGGTTTTTTCTAACATCATAAAATAGGAACCGGAACCGGAACCGAATTATTAAAAAAGAACCGAATTAAGAACCGGAACCGGTTAATAATAAAAAAACTGGAACCGGAACCGAATTTTTCGGTTTGGTTCTTATTAAAATTCGGTTTTTCGGGTAAAAATCCCAGCCTTAGTATTTATAACGACAATTTTTCTTATTTTAAAAGCTATATGAATATAGCGGGACTGGACGAGTGTATGGTGGGCCAGGCATGTTGGAAATAAAATTAAGCGGAAGCGAAGTTTGGAATAAGTTTGATAACATGTTTTGCGCATCCACGGGCACAAGATCTATATAGACATGTTAATTAATTAACTACTAAGATTAATAAGCAATTTAAATACTATTTATTGTTTATTAAATAATATTGTTGGTAAACTTAATATCCTAATTTAGATTATAAGATCATAAGGTATTTACTTTTGTAGCGAAGTGGTTGTTATTGATCTCTTTCTTAAAACCTTCTTGAGTATTCCCGCCTTAATCCGGACATTGTGTGGGCAACGATCTACCGAATCGTGCTTGACAAGTGATGGATCGACCAATTTGTGTTCTCGAAAGTCATTTGATTTTATCTTTATTTTATAGTAATATGTAATCATTCTTACAAAATTGATGTGTTATCTAAATTGTAGAATTAAAGACACAAGTCCAGATACACAATTAAACAAAAAAAAAGAAAAAAATCAGACTCCCAATGTTGAATAATACATCACGGGCGACCCCCCCTCATGTATCCTATTTATAAGCTTTGGGCTACTCTAAGGATCTTAAGAATGATTAGAGTTAGGACTTCTAGTAGAACTCAACCTTCCATATTAAGCCCTTCCTAATACGGTTGAATTACTACTATCAAATAGTCCAGGAACAAGTCTAGAGGGGGGGTGAATAGACTTGTTGAAACTCTTAAACTCTTTTTCACGAAGAGTGAGTTTCTTCAGCTGATAGGTAAACAAATGACTTGGAGTCGTTTGTTCTTTAATATATGCGGAAGTCAGCTGATGATGAATAGAAAGCAACTAATGAAACACTTAACAATGAATGCAGTAGTTAAAGTATGATGCAATAAAACAGTAAAGAATGCAGGCGATTATAGTGGTCTCAGAGGTGGGGTAATCCTCTACTAATCCACTTTTCTCCAAACCAGTTGGAGATGAATTCACTATAATTCTCAACCAGTGATAAATATTACAGTGATTCAAACAAAACTACAACAGCTTCCAACCAGTGGAAATCCGTGCCGCTACAATTGTCACAAGACAGGACACATCCAAGTCGACTGTCCTGAGCTTAAGAAGGACGAGAGCAAGAAGGAGGTGGGCAGAAAAGAAGACCGAAGGAAGGCCCTCATCGGAGAAGACCAGGAGCATGTAGAATCAAGCAGCGGATTCTTTTCTGATGATGATGAAGAGTATGACTGCCTAATGGCCAACTTAGCTGATGAAGAGGTAACATCTAAACCCTCTGGCTCAAATAATAGTTCAGCCATGTCACAAGACATTGATCTGCACGAATCTGTAAACCAGCTATTTAAAGATTTTGAAACACTCAAATCTGCACACCAAGCTGTATCAGCAGAGAAGACTCAGCTGCAAGATGAGAATAGGCAGCTGAAAAACGATTTTGAAAAACTCAGCCTAGAATTAAATAAGGTTGAGATAACTGCAGCTGACTTTAAAAACCAGGCTGATATTAATACAGCTGAGATAAACCGACTAACTGTCTTACTTAAAGAAAAATCAGCTGCACTTGCTCATGACAAAGCCGAGTTCACTAAGCTGACCCAGATAAACAGGCGCAGGAAATAACCTCACTGAAGGCGTCTTCAACTATGGAAGAATTGTGTACCAATAAAAGGTCATTATATTCTAAATCAGGTCTTGGATATGATCCTCACACTCCCTCTAGTTCTAAAAGAAAGTTTATCAAGGGAGAAACAATTGTCTCGACTGCTGAGCCTATATATAAACCGATATTTAAAAACAGGCAACAGCCAAGTCACATGTCTAGGCTACAGTCAGGATACACAAGGCAGCCACCTAGACAAACGACTAGGCAATGGCCCAGGCAGAAGTAGCAGCCCAGACAACATGCCCACTATTATCAACAACTCCCGAAAAACAGATTTCATAATGGGAGGGGCAGATGGAAACCTCAAGGTTATCCTAATTACCAAAATGAACAAGTGTGAAGACCTCAACGATTTAATAAATGGCCTCAGCTAAGATTTAGAAATGGCCCACACTATCAATACTTTGAGGAATATCCGGTATACAATCCCAACAGGAGATTCAGACCTCGAACTTACACACCTTATGAGGGTTATAATAATAACAATGTTTACAATCCAAGGAGAAATCAATTCTCCAGGAAACCAGCTAACCCCAAAGGACCCACACAGATTTGGGTACCTAAATCTCTGCTTGTCTGATTGCAGAAAAGGTGGAAGGACTACAACCACATCTCCACAAGCTCAAATTTTGGAGGTGAAGAATGGTTTGTAGATTCTGGATGCTCAAGGCACATGACCGGGAACAAGAAGATGCTGTCCAAATACACCAAAGAAAGAGGTCCCGATGTAACCTTTGGAGATAGCTCTAGAGGACAAACAAAAGGCTTTGGAGAGCTGCACCGAGGAAATATTGTGATATCCAAAGTTCATTATGTCAAAGGGCTCAAGTACAATCTCCTGAGCATAAGCCAATTTTGCGACGAAAAGAATCTAGTAGTCTTCACCATTTGGAAATGTATGGTGATAGATATCCTATCTGGAGAGGTGAAGCTACAAGGTTTTAGAAGGAGAGATGTCTATATGATAGATTGGAACACAAGAACTCCGAACACTTGTTTTCTATCTAAGACAGTAGCTGAGAACGGATGGCTGTGGCACAAAAGACTATGTCACCTAAACTTCAAAGCCATCAATAAGATCAGTTCTCAGAAGCTGGTCAGAGGACTTCCAGATGAAGCATTCAAGAAGGAAGCGCTTTGTGATGCATGTCAGAAAGGAAAGCAGACCAGAGCATCATTCAAGCCAGTCCAGCCTACAACTCTCACAACAAGGATCTTAGATCTACTCCACATGGATCTATTTGGTCCTATCAAGCCAATGACTTTGAGCGTCCGAAAGCATGCACTTGTTATAGTAGATGATTATTCAAGGTACACCTGGATTATCTTCCTATATAAAAAGAGTGAAACCTTGACCAAGCTACCTGAGCTGCTGAGAAGGATCCATAATGAGAAATCTCTATCCATCATCAAGATTAGATCAGATAGAGGAGGAGAGTTTCTCAACAAGGCGATAACTGATTACAGCGATCAGAATGGGATCCAGCATGAGCTCTCTGCAGCCAGGACTCCCCAGCAGAATGGCGTTGCTGAAAGAAGAAACAACTCGAAGGAAGCAAAGAAGGTCCATGATTGCGTAAGCGGACTCGCCCAAGAGGTTCTGGTCAAGTCACAACACAACTTGCCATACACGTATCAGAGTATGATAGTAGGGAGACATGGCAAAACTCCCTATGAGGTTTGTAATAATAGAACTCCTACTGTTGCTTACTTTCATGTTTTTGGTTGTAAGTGTTTCATCCACAACAACGGTAAAACACAACTAAATGCCTTTGATGCTAAAACTGATGACGGTCTCTTTATGGGATACTCACAAAGAAGCAAGGCATATAGAGTATTTAACAAAAGAACCTTAGTTGTGGAGGAAACACCCCATGTTGTTTTTGATGAATCTACTGTTGAGTACAGGAAGCAAGTTGAGATAATTGAGAACAAGCTCAAATCAGCAACCCTTGAAGAAGTCATTGTACATGACACTGGAATGGTGGACTCACCTGCAGACCAGCCTGATGATCCAACTGCAGCTGTTGAAGACCCAACTGCAGATCAGACAGGATCACCAAACTTATCTGATCCAGTTGCCGCTGATGAAGACCCAACTGTAGCTGATAAAGACTCATCTGCAGATCAGAACCAACCTGCAGATGACAAGACGGTAGCTAATCCAGTTGCAGACCAGAACCCAGCTGATGCAGAAATCCACTCGAGTAATTCAATAGGGGGAACAAACCCAGAAGAAGACGAAATCCCCAAGTGGCTCAAAGACCATCCAATCCAGTAAATCATAGGAAAGCTAACTGATGGAGTTAAGACAAGACAGACAACCCTACCAGCAGGAATGGCTATGTTCTCATGCTTCATGTCACAGATAGAACCTAAAACAACAGAACAAGCTTTGGAAGATTATTCATGGATAAATGCCATGCAAGAGGAATTGGAGCAGATGGAAAGAAACAAAGTTTGGGAACTAACAGACAGACCTGATCACAAGAAGGTTATTGGCACCAAATGGGTGTACAAAAATAAGAGTGATGAAGACGGAGCTGTTGTTAGAAATAAAGCCAGCCTTGTAGCAAAAGGTTATGCACAGTGTGAAGGAATAGATTTTGATGAAACCTATGCACCCGTTGCAAGATTAGAGGCCATCAGACTATTCCTCGCATATGCAGCATTCAAAGATTTTGAAGTATATCAAATGGATGTAAAGAGTGCTTTTCTGAATGGAATCCTAGAAGAAGAAGTCTATGTAGAGAAACCCCCAGGTTTTGTCAAAGGAGACAAAGTCTATAAGCTGTTGAAGGCTCTCTATGGACTTAAGTAAGCACCTAGAGCGTGGTATGAAACATTGTCTGTGTTTCTTGAGAAAAATGGTTTTTGCAAAGGAAAGGTGGACAAAACCCTATTCAAAGTGGAACACGAAGGCCACATATTAATAGTCTAGATATATGTGGATGACATCATATTCGGCTCAACCAATCCAGAGCTATGTGAGAAATTCTCCAACCTCATGCAAGGAGAATTTGAGATGAGTATGATGGGAAAGCTTAACTTCTTTCTCGGACTACAAGTTAAGTAGATGGAAAAAGGAATTTTCATCAACCAAGCTAAGTATACCAGAGACCTTATCAAAAGATTTGGAATGGAATCAGCCAAGCCAGCAAGAATCCCTATGAGCACAAGTACTCACCTGGATGCAGACGAGGCAGGCATATCAGTGGACTCAACCCACTACAGAGGACTTATTGGATCACTTCTGTACCTCACTGCAAGCAGACCAGACATATCCTATGCCGTAGGAGTTTGTGCACGATTCCAGTCCAAGCCGAAGCAATCACACCTAGATGCAGCTAAGAGGATAATAAAATACCTTAAGTCTACAATCAATGTTGGACTATGGTATCCCAAGGATGATAATTTCGAGCTGTCAGGATACTCAGATGCAGATTTCGCAGGATGCAAAATCAACAGGAAGAGCACTAGTGGAACGTGTCAATTCCTAGGAACCAGACTGATATCCTGGTTTAGCAAGAAGCAGGTTTCTAACTCTATTTCTACCACAGAGTCAGAATACCTAGCTGCAGGTAGCTGTTGTGCACAGATCTTATGGATCAGACAGCAGCTAAGGGATTATAATATCATTGCCAATGAAGTTCCTATCTGGTGTGATAACAATAGTGCTATTGCAATAACCAACAATCCGGTTTTGCATTCAAGGACGAAGCACATTGATGTTAAGCACCACTTCATCAGAGACCATGTGCTTAACAAAAGAGTTAGAGTTGAAAGAGTCAGCACAGACTATCAGATAGCTGACATCTTTACCAAGCCTTTGCCAGAAGAAAGATTTTTGGAGCTGAGCAGAGATCTTGGATTACTAGATTGGGAATCTAGTACTGAAGCAAGCTGAAGAATCAGAACCTAGCTGATGCAGACAAGAGGACGAAGGACGGACAAAGGAACCTAGCTGATCAGAATCTCAGGCGAGAAGTCCATGAAGTCAACTCACCTGATGCAGAGCGGTCAACAGTCAACAAGTCAAACCAGCTAAGTTTTCTAAACATAACTGACCTCTGAATATTTAATTATTATCTGCCATATTTAGAATAATATTATATTAATTTTCGTTCACAAATGGCATTTAAATATATTAATGTTCGATTCACAAGTGGCATTTTTAATACACGCGTCAATCGCTTATTAAATCGACCTCCACGGTGGCCAATCAAAACCAACCGTCAAATTTTAAATATGGACCACCGATTCAAATTTGAAAGAATCTCAAAAGGCGTACCACCGTTTCAAATAAATAATAAATTAATCCATACGTCTTTTCATCTTCTTTAAAAGGGAAGAAACCCCCTCACTTTACCTTTTACGCTTACCCTAGATCTACAGAGCAAAAATTTACAGAGCAAAATTCTTGAACTCCAAATACACTAAAAATTCGTTATTTGCAGAAATGGAATCGTACTTCGAAGGCGTCAACCTGAAGGCGGTCAAGGACCAGATTATTTTCTCGCTGGTCGTCGATTTCGAAGGTCTGTTGGAAGCAAATCTGGAGGATTACGACGTGCTTGACCTAATTCGCACGATGAAGCTTAATGGGATCTACCCATTCCTGGACATCAGCCCTAAACATTTGTACAAGGAAGATGTTATTGCGTTCTATCGCGAAGCTTGTTTGATTCAAGATGGAATTCGGAGCACTGTTGGCGTAAGGCAAGTCGACATAACGCAAGAGTCGATTCGTAGAGTTTTCGGTATGAAGCACCGCGGCATAGCCGTCGAGGCACTCAAACAGTCTGCTGCCGAAACCTGGAAGAAGATCAAGACGGAGATTCAGCCGGAGAAACTGAAGCTCACGGCCAAGAGGAGCGAGATCAAGAAAGTTTATCGTTTTGCGTTGGATATAACCAACAAAATCATCATGGGGATGGCCGGCAGTTATGATCAACTGTCGTCGGTGAAGTTCATGGTGCTGGGAGCACTAATTCAAGATGAGGAAATTGATTGGGCGGATTACATTTTTAGGCAACTTGTTCGCGAGGTCAACAAAGCCGAATGGCTTGTTGATGAGAAGAGATTTAAAACAAAGCTGGCGTTTGGAACGCAGCTGAGCTGGATGCTGGAAAAGACAGGTGTGGCGAAGGGTAAGACTGATCCCTTCCACCCCAACAAAAGACTTGGTCATCTGGACCAAGAGACCCTGAGAAAATTGGGAGGCACAAGGAGAGCAGCCCAGATGTTGAAGGAGCTACCTGACATGAGGACTTACCCGAGATATTATTCGTCAGGCGAGTCGGACCAACCTGCAGCCGACATCCCAACTGCAGTCGAGTCAGACTCCGAGTCCGACAACACCCCCATAGCAGTCCGATTTAAGAGAAGGGGACCATCCCCTGAAGGACCTTCAATCATGCAGTCATCACCAGAACCCTCTCCCAAGAGGCCCAGGAGACTGCAGTTTAGTGAGGAAGAGCAGTCAGATCATCTTGCCAGCCCCACAGCCAGGTCACCAACTCACCTGGAAGACCAGCCTGCCCCAGGCACCCTCGAGACTCAGATTGTGGCTGTACTCACCCCAGCCTACATTCCTGAAGAAGAAGAAGCAGGTCTAATAATTTCAATTCCTGAAGCCAACTATATCTTTAACCTGCTAGAAAACAATATTTTCAATCTATCCATCGAACAATTACAGCTTTTTAAACCACAAGCCGAAAAACACTCTTTTGTCAATATTTTTAAAGAGTGGAAGTTTTTCAAAACCCTGTCATTTACTGAACTTCAAGCTTATATTGCAACTAGTGGTTGGGAGTACCCCCAAGCCACGGAGGATGTACTAATTCATTTTTGTAAAGAATCAGACTTAGTGTTGATCCTCCAGGATAATTGGTTCATGTCTCATTTTAAAACCAACATGGACCAATTCATCCATTCCATAATGCTTAGTATTTTTGATGGTTCCTTTGGACAAGAGGATGAGGAGGAAGAAGAGAAAGAGATTAGGATTGAAGAGGTAGATGGAGATGAAGAAGTTATTGTTTTAGTCGATGAAGAAGAAGAGCAGAAAGTAGAAGAAGAAAAGATTTTAGTTGAAAAACAGTCAGAAGAAACTGAGAAAACAGAAGAGTTGAATGAAGAAGAAGAAGAAGAAGGAGAAGAAGTCGAAAAGGAAGAAGATGAAGGAGAGAAGGAGAATGATGAAGGTGAAGATGATGACGCGGATGAAGGAGAAAAAGATGGCAAAGATGATGATGATGATGATGAGGATGATGATGAAGGAGGAGGTGAAGGAGCTGAAAAAGAAAAAGAAAAAGAAAATATTGAAGAAGAAAAGGAGGAAGAGCAGGAGAAAGAGCAAGAGAAGGAAGAAGGAGAAAGGGAGCCGGAGCCAGAGCCAATACAAGAGGCTGCAGATAGGACTAGGGCACCTGCCCGGTACACCAGCCTAGACGCGGAGTTAGCTGAGGACTCCAGATCAGGGACCCCAGAGAAGACCCCATATGGAGTACCAGCTGTAGATAGAAGCTTGCAGTCCAATGCTTCAATTGCAGAAGGCTCAGGCGAGCACTCTCCACCAGCTCAGATCTCACCTGCCGTGACTGAGCTGATCAGGCAGATAGTGAAAGATACGATTGGAGAGCTGCTGGCATCCCAGGTCACTCCTGACCTCCAAACCATCAATGCAAAGCTTGACACCTTGTTGCAGAGGGAAGTTCCTCAGCCTCCTCCCCCTACCAACAACAGAATACCTTTTGGCATGTCTGACTGGATGAGCAGAATGGAGCAGCAATTAACTACCCTAGTTGATGCTGGTAAAAAGGGGGAAGATAGAATTCAGGGGGAAGGAAGTAATCAAGGAGAGATAAGGGAGGAGCTTAGAACGAAGAAGAAGCAGGATGTCCAGATGATCACTGCTGGGACATCCTCAGCCAAGAGGAAGGGAGAAGCAGATCCAAAAGAACAGACTGACCAGCCTGAAGGCAAGAAGAGGAGGACTAGAGGAGGTTTTGAGCCTACTCTAGAATGGGAAGGCAAGGAGTTGTGGTATGTTGAGGATTTTGTACCATATGAAGCTTTGCCCATGTGGGGATCTGCAAGAAAGAAATTCATCAGAGACTACTACATCTGGGAAATACTCCAGGATGATAATCTCTCCCCACAGCAGATCTTCATAAATTTCATGGAAACAGCTCATCCACAACTCTGGGCTATTCTGAAGAAACATGCTAAGGAACTAAATGCTTATCCCATGATCCCTCCATTTAGTGCCAAAGATCCTCCTATTTTGGAGAGAGGAGGTGCATTGGATGAACTTGCGCTACAAAGAAAAATCAAGAAGTTATGTCTTGAGAATAAATTTTCATCCCAAGAAGAACAAGACTTTGCAGCTCTTGTTGTGAAGAGGAAGTATGGTCTTGCCCCTGTTAAGACAAGACCAATTGGAGCTAAACCCTACAGGCCTGCCAAATAGCCTATTCGAAGAGGCAGAGGAAGAGGCAGATGACTTTCACTTACTTTGTACTTGTAATGATTTATGTACTTGAAAATTTTCTTGTAAAATTCAGACCTGTATGTGTAAACGATTCAGAAAAATTTATAACAGTCTTTTTGAATGACAATTCCCAGTTGTCTCAAAACAAGACTGATTTTGAGTTTGTGTCATGCACCTAAGTGCAGACTTGTGCATTTGATTACTTATTTAAAGTTTTGCCATCATCAAAATAGGGGGAATTTGTTAGGAATACTTGTTAGATTTTGATGATGTCATCAGTATAAATTCAAATGTTTATCACTTGGCAAAAATGTAAGGAAGAACCAAATGAGTATCTTCCATAGGCCAAATAATGTTAAAGTATAAAACTTGTCAAAATGTAAAGAAGAACCAAATGAGTATCTTCTATAGGCCAAAAATAAGTGAGGCTAAAAATCGGCTAAGTACTAAGTACAGCTAAGTTCATCAGAGAGGATCAGCCGAGTCGAGTCAGAGTAGTTCTGGTCAACAAAAATTTATCAGAGATGTTTGACCATACTGCAGCCAAGGTACCTCAGATAAGTCACCTGATCAGTGAAGTCATAAACAGTGAACATCAGAGAGGTCCAAACTGCAGAGATGTGAACTGATCATCAGCCTAGTCGAGATCAGCCAAGTACTCCAAGTCCACGTCAGCATGCGTTGAAAAGTCAAGTATTACGGAAAGTCACATGCAACGTGAAGAGATAAATTGGAGAGATTCCCGCAAGAGATATGATTTAAATAAATCATCCAGACCCACCTTGAAGACTTTAATCGTTTTATATTCAAAAGATTCGGCGCATCACATGCAGAGTCTTCACAACGGTCGGAAGATAGATTAAAATATGGGAATCCAGCCTTGCAACGTTCAGAAAGAAAACAATGAAGTCTACATCTCTAACGGACGGATTTGTTGAAAAGATTTGCAACGGCTATAAGGAAAAGCTCATAGATCGTGACCTATAAATATCCGAAGATTTGAAGCTAAGCATACCTTACCTTACGACAACGATAATCGGTGCTAACATACTTTCAAGCGATCAAAGCATTCAAGCTATCAAAAAGCGAAATACAGCATCGAGAAAAGAGCGGTTCTAAAAGTTCATACTTAAAGAAGCTCTTAGTTGGAGAAGACAAAAACTCTTGTCCATAATCCTGAGTCGGGTTACTTCACTGGTTGAAGTTAAGAGACTGTAAAGGCATCCAAGGATCGAGGATCAAGAGGTGCAAGACAGTCAAGTGTGGTACAACGGCACGGATTCCCACTGGTTGGAAGTTGTTGTAGTTTTGTTTGAATCACTGTAATATTTATCACTGGTTGAGAATTATAGTGAATTCATCTCCAACTGGTTTGGCGAAAAGTGGATTAGTAGAGGATTACCCCACCTCTGAGACCACTATAATCGCCTGCGTTCTTTACTGTTTTATTGCATCATACTTTAACTGCTGCATTCATTGTTAAGTGTTTCATTAGTTGCTTTCTATTCGTCATCAGCTGACTTCCGCATATATTAAAGAACAAACGACTCCAAGTCATTTGTTTACCTATCAGCTGAAGAAACTCACTCTTCGTGAAAAAGAGTTTAAGAGTTTCTACAAGTCTATTCACCCCCCTTTAGACTTCTTCCTGGACAACTTGTGACCTACAAAGGCCAGGCTCATGCCGAGATGCTAGAGAAAGAGCGCGAACAATGGACCACAGATGATCGAAAATGCGCCAACCTAGAAAATGTTGCTAAGAACGCCCTATTTGTCACTCTTGACAAAGGCATGTTCTCGAAGGTAAAGAGCTGTAAGATAGCCAAAGAAATCTGGGAAAAACTCAAGATGATTTGCGAGGGTACTGAGATCTCAAAAGAAAATAAAATTTCAAAATTAACTCAGCAATTCGAATCCTTTGAAATGAAACCAACTGAAACTCTTGAGGAACTTGACCTAAGATTCACTAGCATTGTCGGTGAACTTGAAGCGTTGGGCAAAATTTACACACAAAAGGAGAAGAATTTAAAAATTTTCCGATCTCTCCCTGCTCGATGGGACATTAAAACAACAGCTATACGTGTGTCATGTAATCCTAATGACATATCTACTTTTGACCTCTTTTCTAACCTCAAAGTATTTGAGTATGATATAGACAGGAGAGAGAAAGCTGAAGAATCACCTGCAAGGACTACAACATTAGTCGCTGTATCCAACAAACGGCATAGCATGCCCAGATCATCAAAGCCTACCCACAAAAGTGCTGACAGCGACGACGACATCCTGTCACAAGATGAAATGGCGCTCATCATGCATAAGTTCAAGAAGTTCATCAAGCAGTCGGGAAAGACTCCATTCAGGCCCAAGCCTGTTCACAAGGTAAGTACCGAGTCTTCCTCTGGTGATGCTAACCTATATTATAATTGCAGGAAACCAGGACATTATGCAAATAAATGTCCTCATCCTAAAGTTCAAAGGTTGCCGGAAGCCGAGCAACAGGAAAAAGATGAAAGAAGACGTGCTTGAAAAAACAAGCTCAAGGCCCTCATTGGCGAATCAGAAGCCTCCCCCGCACCAACAAAGTCCGAAGAATGTCTACAGGTAGTCATTGATAGTGACTCGTCAGATGATGAATTCGAAGATAAAGCATATATGTGCTTCATGGCCAAAGACATACCAGAAGATGAAGATAGCGATGATGAGGTAAGATCAATCTCAATTACTCCTGCAAATGCATCTTATACCTTTGAAAACATGATGAATGAATTCAAAAATATTCAAAAGGCCCATGAGACATTTAAAAATGAAAACATACAGCTCCAAATTTCTAACCTAGAGCTGAGAGTAGAAAACGACTTGCTAAAAGTAAATTACAAAAATATATCTGTTGATTGTGAAAACAGCAAAGTCGATCACGAAAAACTCATGGAGAGCAATCATCATCTTGCTCACGAACTAAATGAGGCTAAATCTCAAAGTGAAAGCAAGACAAATGATTTTGTTCTGCTCCAAGACAAAATAAAAACTCTCGAAAAACGAGAAGGAGAATTTGAGACCATCTTGAAATCTTTTGAGAAGTCATCTAAAAGGATGGAAGAAATTCTAAGCACCGGGCAACATGCTCATGATAAAAGTGTCTTAGGATACAACTCATGTTCCAATAAAGGGAAAACTAGTACTGTGTTCGTCAGAGGTGTGGAACCCATTCCTGTATCAGAAGATATCCCGAGTGCTGTGAAGGCACCTGTTGCACCGCAAACAGCAAAGGCTGCCATTCCGCCACCACAGTCATATTTCAGACAGCAGAATCCTCAGCCATTCAGACCTGTAAGGCGTACCCAACAGCATGCTCCCCGAGCATATCAAAAGCGCCAGCAGCTATTCAGAAAAAAGGTTGTACCCAAATATCTAAGGCCCGCACAGCAGTACTTCCAACAGTACAGCGCGCCTAGATATTGAATACAGGAGCCTCGTTATCCATCGTGAAAGCATATCCCCGCACAGTATTAGCAACAGCCTTGGGAATCCAACTGGAGACCCAGAAGACAAGCTGTCAGGCTGAAGAAAATGGCTCCACCTCCAAGACGGCATTCATACTGGATTAATAATCATAACCCTGATTTTTTCATGCATAATTATTATCATGGTTACAGCGACTACGTACATGCCTCACGTAGATACCGTAAGAATGTACCTAAAGTAACCTACAGTAAACCCATTGCTGTCAGGAAAATCTGGGTACCTAAAGGCACTAACACCCATGGACCCAACATTGAAAGGGGACCTAAATCTACTTAATTCCTTTGCCTACAGGACATCTTAGAGAAGGACATCTGGTACTTCGATAGCAGATGTTCTCGGCACATGACAGGAGACAAAAGCAAGTTGTCAGATTTTGTAGAAGTTCGCGGTCCAAAAGTGTGCTTCGGTGATAAATCAAAAGGAAGAACAATAGGGAAGGGAACCCTGTTTGTGGGAAAATTCAAAGTCACCGATGTAGCTTATGTTGAAGGCTTACAGTACAATCTACTCAATATTATCCAGTTCCGTGACAAATAGTTCTCAGTGAAATTCTATATAGATCACTGTAGAGTCAAGAACATCCTAACCAAAGAAGTTGTGCTCACAGGAAGCAGATCAGGTAATACGTATATTGCTGACTGGATGCCTACGAGCTCTACAATTCCATGTTTTGTTGCCAAAGGCACTACAGATCTAAGATGGTTATGGCACAAGAGGTTGTCTCACATCACTTCAATACGATCAGCAAGCTCTCCAGACAGGGAATAGTTAGAGGATTGCCCAATGTGTCATTCCAAAAAGACAGCGTCTGTGGACCCTGTCATAAAGGCAAGCAAATCAAGACCACCTTGAAGAGCAAATCCTACCTTTCCACTCACAGAGTTCTAGAAATGCTACACATGGATCTCTATGGTCCTGTAGACCCGGTAAGTTTGGGAGGTAAGAAATACTGTCTCGTTATTATTGATGATTATTCCAGGTATGCTTGGACAATCTTCCTAAGCAAGAAGAAGGAAACAACATCAAAGCTACCCGAGCACCTGAAAAAGCTTCAAAATGAGAAAGGGTTGAGTATCGTGTCCATTCGTTCCGACAGAGATACTGATATTTACTAACCCCTTTATAGAGCAATACTATTTGGAAAATGGGATACAACACGAATACTCAACTGCCTGCACGCCTCAACAAAACGGCATTGCCGAGCGAAAGAACAGGACGCCAAAAGAAGCAACAAGGACCATGATTGCCGCAAGTAAGTTGCCACAGCATTTTTGGGACGAAGCCTCCAATACAGCGTGCTACACACAAAACCGTTGTATCATCAACAAACACCACAACAAAACAGCATACGAGGTATGGAACAACAAAACTCCATTAGTTTCGTACTTTCACATTTTTAGATGTAGATGTTATGTTTTGAACAATGGGAATGATCAACTTAGAACCTTCGATGAGAAGTCGGATGAAGGAATATTTGTTGGATATTCCTCTGTCAGCAAAGCTTATAGGATCTTTAATAAAAGGAAGCTGACAATTGAGGAATCAGTACATGTTCGACGAACCTCATCATGATCCTACAGGAGTAGAGGATCTCACTCAGAATATACAACAACTCACCATTGGTAACCCTACAACTCCTATAGAGCCTGTCGTTGATTTAGAAATCAAACCCGCAGCTGTAAGAACAGAAATAGATGGAGCCGATGCTGTACAAACTGAAGCTGAAACTACAGCAACTCAAGATACAGTACGGGACGCCGAATTAGAACCCGATAGAAGATGGTTGAGAGATCACCCTCAGGAGTTGATCATAAGAAATATTGATGCTGGTGTATCTACTCGTAGGAGAATACAGAGTACACAAGGAAATGTACTATGTGCGCAAGAAGAACCCGAGTCTGAGATATCTCCATTTCCTGTATGGAAGTCTCTATCTGAACTTAGAAGACTTAACATGTGCACTATCGCTGTATTCTTAGCTCAATCTGAACCTGTTTCCACCAAAGAAGCTCTAGACAATTCTCATTGGATTACATCTATGGAAGAAGATCTTAATGGTTTCGAAAGAAACAATGTATGGTATCTTGTACCCAAACCAACACATCAATCCGTAATTGGAACAAAATGGGTATTTAGAAACAAGAAGTATGGAAATGGACTCATTATCAGAAACAAATTCCGTCTAGTTGCACAAGGCTACAGATAGGAAGAAGGCATAGACTACGATGAAACTTTTGCCCCTGTTGCCAGACTAGAAGCCATTAGGATATTTTTAGCCATTGCCGCTCATAAGAGCTTTATTGTTTATCAAATGGATGTCAAGAGTGCATTCCTGAATGAAGAACTTGACGAAGAAGTCTATGTTGAACAACCACCAGGGTTTGTCAACACAGAAGGCCGAGACCTTGTATACAGGCTAAGGAAAGCGCTGTATGGACTTAAGCAAGCACCTAGAGCGTGGTATGAGACCCTATCCCTATATCTAACCGATAATGGATTCGAGAAAGGTGCTGTGAACAAGACCTTATTTAAAATACAGGAAGGTGATGACCTCCTGATGGTTCAAATATATGTAGACGAAATTATATTTGGTTCAACTAACCTTGCTTTATGTCAAGGTTCTCTCATCTCATCCAATGTAAATTTGAAATAAGTATGATGGGAGAACTTAGTTATTTCCTAGGATTGCAGGTAAAGCAGTTGCCTACAGAGATATTTATCAACCAGGAAAAATACAGCAAGAAGCTTCTCAACGAATTTGGGATGAATAACTCCAAATCATTGTCAACCCCCATGAGCACTTCCGTGCAAATGAGTGCTGACGAAGGTGGAAAGCCGGTTGATCAATCACTCTACAGGAAGCTAAGTGGCTCACTCCTGTACCTAACAGCTAGCAGGCCCGATATCCAATTTGCTGTAGGAGTGTGTGTGCGATATCAAGTAGCACCTAAAGAATCACACTTCATAACAGCTAAACGAATCCTGAAATACGTCAAAGGAACAATCGATGTAGGACTGTGGTATCCTAAAGAAGGCGGATTCGATTTGGTTGGCTTCAGCGACTCAGATCTCGAAGGCTTCAAGCTAGATAGGAAGAGTACAAGCAGCATTTGTCACTTTCTTGGACCGAGACTTGTATCTTGGTTCAATAAGAAGCAATTGGCAAACTCGCTTTCAACAGCAGAATCAGAATACTATGCTGTTGGTAGTTGTTGTATGCATATCCTTTGGATGCAACAACAGCTGTCAGATTATGGAATTGAAGCCAAAGAAACACCCATTATGCGCGACAGTACGAGTGCAATCGCAATAACGCACAACCCTGTATTGTATTCGCGTACTAAGCATACCTATATGAAGCATTACTTCATTAAGAATCATGTTGAGAACAAGGATGTTCGGCTGGAGAAAGTTCATACAGATATCCAGTTATCTGACATCTTTACCAAGCCTCTCAGCACAGCAAGATTCTGTATGCTTCGACAAGAATTGGGTTTGCTACGGCCTGACTCCTGTAAGTTTTTAATGCTTTTACTCAACAATTGAGGGGGAATGATTTAAGACCCACGAATACAGTATCCATCGTTAATTATATGTACACTCAGACATTTCGAGCAGCACTGTAGGAACAAAGAGACATATAATTATCCTAGTGCAATAATTAAGGTGGAATACAGTATGACCCATGAATACAGCAGTAATCCTTAAGTTGCTGTATGAAATTGAATCCCGTATGTAACTTTTAAGGGGGAACGCTGTATGTACGCGGATACAACATATGATATGGAATTCAATTAATATTATATTCTAATATTTTATTTATTTCAAAACAGATTTGAGTCCACGTGTCCTGTTTTATATCAAACGTCTTTTTGCATTAAATGCTTGCACGACATCTGGACTATTTTATCTCAAACGCCGCGACTTTTCAAATTATTTTATAATTTCGCACCGCCGTTTCGGGCAATAAGGGACGACGATACGTCAGATGTGGGATCCTCTCTCATTTCAAAATCGGATGGATAAGATGTACCCGTTACGCTCAGTCCATCCTATTTGTTCATTTTAAACGACGGTTCTCATCCCTTAAATAGTGGGCGGTGGAAACCCTATGTCTTCCCACCGCCCACTATAAAAGGACTGTTTCTGCCCCTTTTGACTCTTTACGCTTTCTGCAATTAAACGAGTCTTTGAGCAAACAGCCTACATTTCTCCACAAATTTTACTACGATTTTCTTTGAATCTAACTTGCTTCTCTTCAAGACACTACTATGGCATCATCACAGACTTCCTCTCCATCTCTGAAGAAGACCGCCAACATCATGGATGGAAGGATCTTTGCCAGATCGGTGGTTGTTGAGCGTGTTCATGCTGAAGGAGGCAATGTCAAATCCATGGAGATTATCGTTTCAAGGATTCGTCAACAAGGCCTCTATCGCCTTGGAAGTCACACCACTGAGCTCTACGATGCTCAAATGGTTGAGGAATTTTACCTCAACGCTGCTGTCCATTTCTTTTCTCTTGCACAGGAAGGAAACGTCGCCGACATCACTGCTATTGTTCGCGAAGTGGAGATATGTGTTGACCAAGACCTGCTGCAGAATCTTTATAGGCTCCCTGCTGATTGCCTATACATGGAGGAACTTGAGACCTTTGGGTCCCAAGAAGTCCTAACCAAATACTATGGCTTATTTACTGGTTCTGCATCGGTTGAAACGGTTCATTCCTCATGCCACAAGAAACGTTTCTGCCTTCATTTTGTTTACTTACACGATTTCTGTTGTCGTGTAATTGAAAACAGAACAGGTTATTTTGAGATGTGCACCAATTTGAGGTTCAGGATGATGGTCGCCATCATGACCTGCGAGAAGGTCAACTGGTGTCAGATTATTCTCAAGAGGCTGCAGGAAGAAGTCGCTAAACCTGCCTCTCAGAAGAAGTCATTTGGTCTATTTCTCAACTATATTCTGACCAAGTGCGGTGTTCCGCAAGCAAAGGATGATAAGAAGATTTACTTACGTAAGTACATTGGAGGAACCAGGCCCTCCGTCTTCAACAAAGACCATCTGATTGCAACAAGGCCTTTTGTCCGCACTCTTCCCCTCTCGGCTGATCCAAGGGATGTATCTCCTAAGCCCGGAAGCGAGGAGCCCTCGAAGAAAAGAAAGAGATCTCACAGCAAGACTCCCTTTGCTGGTGAGGAGCTGAAAAGGAAGCTACAAAGGCTTTATAAAATTAAGGTGGAGGCGCAACCCACTGTATCAAACCCCCAGGGTGCAACCCCTGTGGAAGAGATAGCTGCTACTGTGCAAACAGTAGATCCCGAGCCATTGGCGGCAACGACGGAAATACAGCAATCTGCCAACTTAAAAGACTCTGGCGAGTCGGCTGCCTCTTTGGAGCAAATAGCCACATCCCCTATATGGGATCCCTCTCCGATACAAGCTCCCACACCTGTATTGGAACCCTTGCCTACAGCGGACCCATGGACTGTACGCAGCCCCTCCCCAGACTCTATTATTAACAGAACCCTGTTACCTGTGCAAATTGAACAGGCATACGACCGCTTTGTTCAATGGAAGGCATATAGGCTTGCTCCGTACGAGACTTTGTACAATTGGAGCAATTGGAGTAAATAAAAAAAGTTTGTTCTGGAGGTGACCGACTCTCAGAATGTTGAAGTCCTGATCCGATAGGATAAACTTTGCTGCAAAGAGCTAATTTCGAGCCATCTATTGGACAAAGCTGATGCTCGAAAGAAAGGGAAATCCCTGTCCGTAGAAACACTTCCTATCAGTCCACAAACTGACCACGACTCAGACGACGCCGACGCCTTCCAGGCCGGTCTGCGGATGAGCCGTGAAGAAGCAAGAGAACAGGAGTTTTAGAGGACACATCAACAGGGAGAAGGGACATCATCTCACCATCAGTCCCCCTCCAAACAGCCAGAAAATGTTCAAGATAGCGAGGATTCAGTCTCTACTGTCGCGGAGGAACAATCAGTCTCACAACAGGCACCCGAGCCTGTCACCGACAACCTAGCCCGCGCCACCCCACAGGAGGAATCATTTCCTCTGCCGGAACAGGCAGAAGCTGAGAGACAACATGAGGATTCAGTCCCTCCTATACCCATGTCTACAAAAACCACTTCGGAACAGGAAGCAACAGCTCCCCATGTCGCCAATCAAACCGAACAGCCGCAATCTGAAACAGCCCCTGCTACCCCTGCACCTTCACCTGTTGAAGTGGAATTCGACGACGGTTTCTTACCTGAGGATGAACCACAATGGCCACGATCTCATGTGGTCGTCAGATAGCTAAACGGATCCAAAAATGATGCAAAGCCCGATTCCCCCAGAACAGTAGAGAGGAATGACCAACTGCATGCTTTGGGCCGCCAAACTGTCTTCCTGCAGGACGCCGTTAACGCCCTGCACACTGTTGAGAAGGAAATTAATTGGTTACATGAGACTACTATCGATGAAATGACTGGTGTCAAGCGCGAAATTTCCCATGTGGAAGAAGCCTTTCGCATTCTGCCCACCGTCATGAGGCAAGCTCTCAATAAACTACAACAGCGCCAGGACCAAATCTTTTTGGAAGAACAACCCAAGCTTCGTATTTCTGAAGCCAAGACTGCATCAGCCCTTGTTGAGACAGGATCCCACCTTCGAGGCCACGACAAAAAGACTGATGACATGTCACTATTGCTCAAATCACTAGTTGATAGAATGTCAAGTTTTGAGACCAAACAGGACGACACACTGAAAATCCTAGAACGCCTAGATGAGAAGGTCTCTTACCTTGATGAGGCCAAAAAAGGGGAAGAGGCTAGGGAAGCTGCAAATAGATTAAGGCTTGAGCAAGAAAAGGAGATGGAAGCTGCATTAGAAGACATCATTACTACTGCAATATCTCGATTATCATCTCATACTCACACTGTTAGGATACAGGGAGCTCGTCCGGAATTCCACGACCCTAAATTTCCTTGGAAAAACCTAGTGCAGAAGCCGCAAATGATAAATCTCCCAGCCAACCGACAACCAACAGCCGACGAGATAAAGGATTGGAGGAAGAATGAACTGTTAAGATACTTTATAGTTCTTATCAGGGAATCCCCCATATTCAACAGTTGTAAGCAGGAATCTGCCGAGGAAATCAAAAAGAGGTTGGATGAATGAACGCTTCCCCTACAGCAAAAGTTAAAATCCAAACACAGGAATGGAGATCTGGTTACCCACCCGGAAGACTGGATCCTTATTTTTGATAAATCAGCTGAAGAAAGAGCTATCTACTTAAATCGAAATAGGGATGCCTTGCAAAATTGGTGGAAGGGAACCAAGAATGATCCAAGCAGGCCTTGGAGACATGCTGACTATAGGAGTTAGCCTGTAGGATCCTTCCTATATTTTTGTTGTTTTTGCACAAACTTGTAATCTTCGTTCTTCATCAATAAAATATATTTTTGTATTGAAAGATTACAACTTGTAATCTACTATGTTCCGGTATGATTACGAAATAAATTCATTTGCTAATAACAAGTATGAAAACTTGTTAAGAATATAAGCTGTAAGAACTTGTCTGCGAACAGTTCATAGGTTAAGTTGTATTCAACTAGATTACACTGTAAGATTGTGCCTGCGCGCCAATCATAAGTTTAAGTTGTAAAAACACTTTGCTGTTAGATTCTCTTTTTTTTGAACTTTTTTTTTTTTTTCAGTTCATACTTTTAGACTAAGTGATGAAGACCAGAACATTCGACAGAAGATCAAGAAGAAAGTCTCTCGAAACAAAGATGTTTCAAAGGTTTTTGGCATCAAGGTTTTAGCATCATCATGAGACTTGGCAATTATCAAAAAGGGGGAAATTGTTGGGAAAAACAAAGTTGTTTTGATAATTACCAAACAACAAGCATCATACAGCAAGTGGTTCCAAACAGCAAGCCATCATACAGCAAGTAGCGGTTACGAAGCTGTTCATATTGCTGTACAATTTATCCTGCATCCTGTGTTGCCTCATCATACATGTTGGCCACTAAGTATACTGGATACAGCTTGGAAAGTGTTTTAAACAACAAGCTATACTGTTTTTAAATCTGAGTGCGTAGCGGAAGTCTTAAATAGTAAGTTGCTGTGGATACAACAACTTGATGTGCAGTGTATACTTAAATAATCACAGTTTAATAAAACAATAAAGGCAGAAGGTAAATAACACAGTATTTAAAGTGGTTCGAGGTAAACCCCTCTACGTCCACTGGTCCTCCACACAGGAGTAAAAAGTTTATTATAATTACTGCGTACACAACTACGTAATTATAACAACACTTAATCAATATATCGTTCACACAGATTGATATAAAGATCTTAGCTTTCAACCATTCACCAGATTGGTTTGAGCTAACACTTGACTGGCTTCTTCACACACAGTTCTGAAGCTTCGTATTCTTCGATGCAAGTCCTTCACACATATTTCCGGAGTAGAAAAGATTCCTCAGTCCACACAGGGCTGATATAAGTTTGTTCAAAGATAGAACAGGGTTGAACAACAGCTATGACTTTCTAAGCTATATGCTGATGATGTGTTGTTCAAGGTTTTGAGCACTGTATATCTCTTATATCTGAATAGCAGAAAGCTTGGGGAGATATGTTTTGCTCTGATGTATATGATAATAACTTCGTAAGTTTTTGGTAATTGATCTTCAAAGCCTTGAGGGGATATATATAGTCTTCTGAAATATATCCGTTGAGCAAGATTCCGTTCCAACGGGATGATGTGTTTGAATAAAACACGATCCGGATTTTGCGCTTGTTTGAAGATCTCTGACGACTTTGATATTTAAATACTGTATCTTTTAGTATTTAAATATATCTTCTTCAACAGGAGTTTGACTTTCGCGAATAACAAAGATTTCTTCTTGTCCCGTTTGAGACTGTATGGAATGATAGCTGTGTTGTCAATTCGAGACAGCTTTCATACTTAGTCTTTATGAGACTTCTTTGCTGTATGATAGGTTCCACTGTATGCTGGATCTATGAGAGGTCTTCGATACAGGTTGACACTTTTGATCAACTTTTCGATACAGTTTGCTTACTGTATGCTGGATTGGCATATTGTCAAAACATCTTATCACCATTATTCGATACAGGGATTGTTTATCCTAACTGTTTCGATACCGGGTATTGTTATCCCAACAATTTCCCCCTTTTTGACAATTTGCTAAGACTTAAATCTTTCAAGACATCTTGATGATGCCAAAACCTTCTTTATGAAGCTAATAACCTTCTTGATGACTTCGGGCAGATATCTTGGTCTTCTGTCAAATGATCTGGCTTTCAGCAACTTAGTCTAATTTATGAACTGCTCGCAGGCGAGTTCGATACAGCTAAGTGTTTTTATAGCTTAAGCTTATGATTGGCTCGCAGACATAATCTTACAATGTATTCTAGATGCATACAACTGAATCTATGAACTGTTCGCAGACAAGTTCGTACAGCTTAATTTTCAAAAAAGTTTCTATACTTGTGATTAATTTCAGAAATTAAATTAAATTACGTAATCATACAATAACACAGTAGATTACGAGTTGTAATCTTTCAAGACAGGCAAATATTTTATTGATACTGAAACAAGGATTACAATATTTTGCTGTTTTGAAAACATAATTACAAACAAAAATACAAGGAATTTAACTCCTATAGTCAGAGTGTCGCCATGGCCTTTTGTCGGGATTATTCTCGGTTCCACGCCACCAATGCTGTAGGGAATCATTGCCTCGATCTAAGTATATTGCTCTACCATTGTATGATTTGTCGAAGGCGAGAATCCAGTCCTCTGGATGGGTGATCCGATCTCCTCATCTATGTTTGGACTTCATTTCTTGTTAAAGAGGAAGCTTTCCTTCTTCTAACAACTTTGTAAATTTATCTGCAGCCTCCGCTAAGGTTTTATATCCTTTGAAGATGGCGGATTCCCTGACGAGTTTTGAAAAATATCTCATCAGTTCATTTCTCCTCCATTGCTTCACTTCTTCAGTAGTGGGATGGCGGTTGGTTGGCAGACGAATTTCAAAAGGTCTTTGGACCATGTTTTGCCATGAGACGCTGGGATCATGGAACTCAGGTCGAGAACCTGAAATCCTGTATCCTTGAGCGGGTGCAACCAATTTGTTTAGTTCTGCAGTAATGCTGTCTTGAGCAGCATTAAATTCCCTTTCATGCTGAAGCCTCGTTCTCCTCGCGGCTTCTCTTGCTTCTTCTCCCTTTTTGGCGTCATCAAGGTATAACACCTTTTCATCAAGACGTCCCAGGATCTCCAGAGCTGCATCCTGTTTCGTCTCAATTTTTGACATTCTCTCAACAAGGGATGAGAGCACTTGCGACATATTCTTAATGTTCTTGTCATGGATTCGCAGTTGAGAACCGGATTCGATCATAGCTGATGCTGTCTTGTCCTCGGACACACGTAGCTTGGATTGCTCTTCTCGCAGGATCTTCTCCTGTTTTTCTTGTAATTAGCTCAGGGCCTACTTGAAGACATGTGGCAGGACAGTGAAGGCTTCCACCACTCGGGAGACTTCATGATTCAGTCCAGTCATTTCTTCAACGGCCGATGTGTGCATCCAATCAAGAGCTTTTTCAACTGAGTGTAGAGCATTCACTGCGTCCTGAATGAATACAGTCTGGAGGACAATAGCACGTAATCGCTCTTTCCTAGTTTCAGTGCGGGGAGAATCTGGCTGGGCAAAATCTTCTACTACATTCAACCTTCTCAAGTTCACGTTAGGACGTGAAGTGAGTTGGACATCCTCAGGTGTAGTATCGTCGTCGGATTCCAAGACGGTTGGTGGGGCGGGAGCAGCTGTTTCGGTTTCGGCGGTAGGAGGTGCAACATCCTCCTGTTTCGAATTGGTTTCTGAGACATGGATAGAGGAGGGACTGATTCCTCCTGGTGTCTCTCAGCGTCCGCCTGTTCTGGCAGAGGGACTGATTCCTCTTGATGGAAGGCGCATGATTCTTCTTCTACGGCGGCGACAGCAGGCTCGGGTGCCTGTTCCGAAATGGATGGTTGATCCTCCGCGATAGGAGGGACTGATTCCTCATGCTCGGGAATAATATCTGGCTGTTGCGAGGGGGGATCATTGCGGCTTGATGGCCCTTCATCATTTTGTTGAACTTGAGGAACTTCTCTTTCATGAGCCTCCTCACGGCTCATTCTCAGACCTGCCTGAAAGGCATCGTCGTCGTCGTCTGAGTCGTGGTCTTCTTTTGGACTTTTGGGAGATTCCTCGGACTTATCCTTTCCTTTCCTTCTGGCCTCTGTTTTGTACAAAAGATGGCTTTCAATTAACTCTTTGCAGCATAGATTATCCCATTGGATCAGGGATTCAACTTCTTTGGAGTCTGTCACTTCCAACACGAATCTTTCTTCATTGCTCCACTCGCTCCAGTTGTACAGGGTATCGTATGGAGCTAGCCTATAGCTTCTCCATTGAAGAAATCTTTCATAGGCCTGTTCAATTTGCACAGAAAGAAGGGTTTTATTGATAATAGTGTCCGGGGAGGGACTTCGTACAACGTTTGTATCCGCTGTAGCATTTGGCTCCGAAGGGGCAGCCGACTCGCTAGAGTCTTTCAAGTTTGCAGATGTCCTCGTATCCGTCGTTACCGCCAAAGGCTCGGGATTTACTGTCGATATAGTAACGGGCATCTCTTCCACAGGGGTTGGGCCCTGGGGTAGTTCATCAGTGGGTTGCGCCACGATAGGAGCATCCTCGGAGGGTTCTGTAGATTTAGCTTTCGTGAGCCTCCTTAGCTTCCTTTTCGGCTTCTCAACAGCAATATGTGTCTTGCTGTGAGATTTATTTCTTTTCCTTGAAGATTCCACACTCTGGGACTTAGAAGAAACGTCCCTTGGATCTTCAGATAACGGCAAGTTTCGTATGAAAGGCCTGTTTGCGATCAGAATGCTTTGATTGAAGGCTGTGGGCTTAACTCCTCCCAAGAATATTCGTGAACTTATCTTCTTTGCATCTGCGGATTGTGGAAGTCCGCACTTCGTCAAAATGTGGTTTAAGAATAAACCAAATGATTTCTTCTGAGTAGCAGGTTTGGACACTTCTTCCTGCAAGCATTTGAGAATAATTTGACACCAATTGACCTTTTCACAGGTCATAATAGCTACCATCATCCTAAACCTAAGATTTGTGCACATCTCAAATGCACCTGTACGATTTTCAATGATGCGACAGCAAAAATCATGCAAATAAACAAACGGTAAGCAAAATTTTTTCTTATGGCATGTGGTGTGAACCACTTCAACCGTTGTCAAACCGGTGAACAAGCCATAATATTGAGTCAGCAACTCTTGAGACCCAAATGTCTCAAGTTCTTCCATGGTCAGGCCTTCAGATGGTAGCCTAAAAATATTTTCGAGAATCTCTTGGTCGATGCGGATCTCCACTCCGCGAATGACTGCTGTGATATCAGCAACATGTCCTCCTAGGGCCAGAGGCAGAAAACGAACCACGGCGTTGAGGTAGAACTCCTCAACAAGATGAATGTCATATTTCTCTGCGGTGTGGCTCCCAAGGCGGTAGAGGCCTTATTGACGGATTATGGTGATGACGACCTCCATCGTATCGACGTCATCAGTTTCAGCATGAATGCGTTCCATCACGACAGATCTGGAGAAGATCCGTCCATCGATGAAGTTCAGAGACTTCTTGAGAGCGGAGGAAGATGTCTGAGTAGCTGCCATAGATGAATCTCAAGAAAAGATAAAAAGGATTTAAGATAAATTTGCAGTAAACACAGAAAAACTTGTAGGCTGAATTGCTTGAGTGCTCTAAAAATATGCAGAAGGCATAAAGAGTCTCAAATGGCATTTGCAGTCCTTTTATAGTAGACGGCGAAGAAGGGTTTTCAGAGAATGAATGGTCAGATTTAAGGGATGGGAACCGGTGTTTGAAATGAACGGTCACGATGGACTGAGTGTAACTGGTACACTTATCCATGGAATATTAAAATAGGAGCGGGCCCCACTTCTGACATTTGTTGTTACCCTTAATGCCTGAAACGGCGGTTTTAAATATTAACCAATTTGAAAACATCGCGGCTTTTGAGATTCGATTGTCCAGATGTCGTGTAAGGCATTTAATGTAAATGACGTTTGACATGAAAACAGGGCACGCGGACAAAAATTATTTTTAAAATGAAATATTATAATATATATATGAATCGAAATTCCATAGTATGTGCTGTATCCGCGACGATACAACGTTTCCGTTTAAAAGGTACATATAGGTTTCAATTCCATACAGCAACTTTTGGATTAATGCTGTATTCATGGGTCATATTGTATTCCCCCTTAATTATTGCACACGTCAGCTGTAGGATGATTCATATTACTTTGTTCACTACAGTGATGTATTAAAGGTTCTGAGTGTACAGATAATTAATGGTGGATACTGTATTGTTGGGTCTTACAGTATTCCCCCTCAATTGTTGAGTAAAAACAGTAAATAATTAGAGGGATTCAGGCTGTAGCAATCCCAATTCTTGTCGAAGCATGTTGAATCTTGCTGTATCGAGAGGTTTGGTGAAGATGTCGGCCAACTTAATATTTGTATGAACTTTTTCCAGCCGAACATCCTTGTTCTCAACATGATTCCTTATGAAGTGATGCTTCATGTTGATGTGCTTAGTGCGCGAGTGCAAGACAGGATTGTGCGTTATTGCAATTGTACTCGTGCTATCACACATGATTGGCGTTTCCTTGGCTTCAATCCCATAATCTGACAACTGTTGCTGCATCCAAAGGATCTTCATACAGCAACTACCAGCATCATAGTATTCTGATTCAGCCGTGGAAAATGAGTTTGCCAATTGCTTCTTACTGAACCAAGAAACAAGTCTAGGTCCAAGAAAGTGACAAGTTCCATTTGTACTCTTTCTATCTAGCTTGCAACCTCCGAGATCCGAGTCGCCGTATCCAACTAAATCGAATTCTCCTTATTTAGGATACCCTAGTCCTACATTGACTATTCCTTTAATGTACTTCAGGATTCCTTTACCTGTATTGAAGTGTGATTCTTTGGGTGCTACTTGAAATCTCGCACACACTCCTACAACAAACTGGATATCAGGCCTGCTAGCCGTTAGGTACAAGAGAGAGCCAATAAGCTTCCTGTAAAGTGATTGGTCAACCGACTTTCCGGCTTCATCAGCACTAATTTGCACGGAAGTGCTCATGGGAGTTGGCGATGATTTGGAAGTGTTCATTCCAAATTTGTTGAGAAGCTCCTTGCTGTATTTTTCCTGGTTGATGAAGGTCCCTGTGGGCAACTGCTTTACCTGTAAACCTAGGAAATAACTAAGTTCTCCCATCATACTCATTTCAAATTTACTTTGCATGAGATGAGAGAACCTTTGACATAAAGCAAGGTTAGTTGAACTAAATATAATGTCATCAACATAGATTTGAACCATTAGAAGGTCATCGCCTTCCTGTATTTTGAACAAGGTTTTATCCACAGCACCTTTCTCAAATCCATTATTGGTTAGATACTGGGACAGGGTCTCATACCATGCTCTAGGGGCTTGCTTAAGTCCATACAGTGCTTTCCTCAGCCTGTATACTAGATCGATGCCGTATGTGTTGGCTAACCCTGGTGGTTGTTCAACATAAACTTTCTTCGGCAAGGTCTCCATTTAGGAATGCACTTTTGACGTCCATTTGGTATACAATGAAGCTCTTATGGGCGGCAAAGGCTAAAAATATCTTAATGACTTCTAGTCTGGCTACAGGGGCAAAAGTTTCATCGTAGTCTATGCCTTCTTCCTGTCTATAGCCTTGTGCGACTAGTCTGGATTTATTCCTTATAATTAGTCCATTTCGATCCTTCTTGTTTCTAAATACCCATTTGGTTCCAATAACCAATTGATGCGTAGGTCTGGGTACAAGATACCATACATTGTTTCTTTCGAAACCGTTAAGCTCTTCTTCCATAGATGTTATCCAATGAGAATTGTTAAGAGCTTCTATGGTAGAAACAGGTTCGCACTGGGCTAAGAATACATCAATTGTGCACATATTGAGTCTTCTAAGCTCGGATTGAGATTTTCATTCAGGAAATGGTGATTTCTCAGTATCTAGTTCTTCTTGCGCATACAGTACATTTCCTTGTGTACTCTGTATTCTCCTTCGGGTAGAAACACCAGCATTAATATTTCCAATGATCAGCTCTTGCGGGTGATCTCTCAACCATCTTCGGTCGGGTTCTAATTCGGGGTCCCGAACTGTATCTTGAGTTGCTGTAGTTTCAGCTTCAGCTTGTATAGCATCGGCTTCATCTACGTCGATTCTTACAGCTGCGGGGTTGATTTCTAGGTCAACAACAGGTTCTATGGGAGTTGGTGGATCTAAGATGGAAAGTTGTTGGATGTTCTGAGTAACAGCTTCTACTCCTGTAGGGTCATGGTGAGGTTCGTCGAACACTACATGAACTGATTCATCGATCGTCAGCTTCCTTTTATTAAAGATCCTGTAAGCTTTGCTGATGGAGGAGTATCTTACAAATATTCCTTCATCTGACTTCTCATCAAAGGTTCTAAGTTGATCCTTCCCATTATTCAACACATAGCACCTTCTTCCAAAAATGTGAAAATACGAAACTAACGGGGTTTTGTTGTTCCATACCTCGTATGCTGTTTTGTTGTGGTGTTTGTTGACGATACAGCGGTTTTGAGTGTAGCATGCTGTATTGGTTGCTTCACCCCAGAAACGCTGTGGCAACTTGCTTGCGGCAATCATTGTCCTTGTTGCTTCTTTCAGCGTCCTATTCTTTCGCTCGGCAACACCATTTTGTTGAGGTGTACGAGCAGCTGAGTATTCGTGCTGTATCCCATTCTCCGAACAGTACTGCTCTATAAAGCGGTTAGTAAATTCTGTACCTCTGTCGGAACGAATGGACACGATACTCAATCCCTTTTCATTTTGAAGCTTTCTCAAGAGCTCGGGCAGCTTTGATGTTGTTTCCTTCTTCTTGCTTAAGAAAATTGTCCAAGTATACCTGGAGTAATCATCAACAACAACAAGACAGTATTTCTTACCTCCCAAACTTACCGGGTATACAGGACCATAGAGATCCATGTGTAGCATTTCCAACACTCTTTGGGTTGAAAGGTAGGATTTGCTCTTCAGGGTGGACTTGATTTGCTTGTCTTTTTGACATGGTCCACAGACACTGTCTTTTTGGAATGAGACATTTGGCAATCCTCTAACCAGTACCTGTCTTGAGAGCTTGTTGATCGTCTTGAAGTTGACGTGTGACATCCTCTTGTGCCATAGCCAGCTTAGATCTGCAGTTCCTTTGGCAACGAAACAAGGAATTGTGGAGCTCGTAGGCATCCAGTCAGCAATATACATGTTTCCTGATCTGCTTCATGTGAGCACAACTTCTTTGGTCAGGATGTTCTTGACTCTACAGTGATCTATATAGTATTTCACCGAGAACTGTTTGTCACAGAACTGGCTAATACTAAGTAGATTGTACTGTAAGCCTTCAACATAAGCTACATCTGTGACTTTGAATTTTCCAACAAGAAAGTTTCCTTTTCCTCTTGTTCTTCCTTTGAATTTATAACCGAAGTGCACTTTTGAACCGCGACCTTCTACGAAATTTGATAGCTTGTTTTTATCTCCTGTCATGTGCCGAGAGAATCCACTATCCAAGTACCAGATGTCCTCCTATAGGATGTCCTGTATGCAAAGAGATTAGGTAGATTTAGGTCCCCTTTGATTTTTGGGTCCATGAGTGTTAGTGCCTTTAGGTACCCATATTTTCCTGACAACAATTGGTTTACTGTAGGTCACATTCGGTACAGTGTTGCGGTATCTACGTGGGGCATGTACGTAGTTACTGTATCCATGATAATCATTATGCATGTAAAAGTCAGGGTTATTATTATTAATCCAGTACGTATGCCGTCTCGGAGGTGGAGCCATTTTCTTTGGCCTTACAGCTTGCCTTTTGGGTCTCCAGTTGGATTCCTAGAGCTGTTGTTGATACTGTGCGGACACTTGCTGTCTCGATGGATAATGCGGCTCCTGTATCCAATACCTAGGCGTGCTGTACTGATAGTACTGCCATGCGGGCCTTTGGTATTTGGATACAGCCTTCTTTCTGAACGGCTGTTGGCGCTGTTGATATGCTCGGGGAGCATGCTGTTGCGTGCGCCTTACAGGTTGGAACGGCTTATGATTCCGCTGTCTGGAATAGGATTGCGGGGGCGGAATGGCAGCCTTCGCTTTTCGCGGTGCAGCAGGTTCCTTCACAGGACTAGGGGTATCTTTTGATACAGGAATGTGTCCCACACTCTTGACGAACACAGTACTAGTTTTCCCTTTGATGGAAAATGAGTTGTATCCTAAGCCACTTTTATCGTGAGCATGTTGCCCAGTGCTTAGAATTTCTTCCATTCTTTTAGATGATTTCTCGAAAGATTTCAGAATGGTCTCAAGTTCGCTTTCTCGTTTCTCGAGAGTATTAAATTTAGCTTGAAGTAGAACAAAATCATTTGTCTTGCTTCCATTTTGAGACTTAGTCTCACTTAGTTCATGAGCAAGTTGATGATTGCTCTCCACGAGTTTTTCATGCTCGACCTTGCTGTTTTCACAATCAATAGACATATTTTCATAATTCATTTTTAGCAAGTCGTTTTCTTCTTTCAGCTATATGTTGGAAAGTTGAAGCTGAATGTTTTCATTTTTCAAAGTCTTGTGGGCTTTTTGAATATTTTTAAATTCATTCATCAAGTTTTCGAAAGTATGCGATGCATTTACTGGAATAGCTGAGGTTGAGCTTACCTCATCATCACTGTCTTCTTCTTCCGGAATGTCCTTTGCCATAAAGCACATATATGCCTTATCTTCGAATTCATCGTCAGATGAGTCACTTTCAGTGACCACCTGAAGACATTCTTCGGATTTGGATGGTGTGGGGGAGGCTTCTGATTCTCCTATCAGTGCCTTGAGCTTGTTTTTACAAGCACGTCTTCATTCATCCCTCTCTTGTTGCTCGACTTCTGGCAACCTTTGAACTTTGGGATGAGGACATTTGTTTGCATACTGTCCTGGTTTCCTGCAATTATAGCATAGGTTAGCGTCACCAGAGGAAGTTTCAGTACTTACCTTGTGAACAGGCTTGGGCCTTTAGGGAGTCTTTCCAGACTGTTTGATGAACTTTTTGAATCTGTGCATTAGGAGCGCCATTTCATCTTGTGACAGGATATCGTCGTCAGTGTCTGCATTTTTGTAATTTAGCTTTGATGGGTTGGGCATGCTGTGTCGATTGTTAGATACAGCGGCTAAGGCTATAGTCCTAGCTGGAGATTCTTCAGCTTTCTCTCTCCTGTTTATATCATACTCGAAAGCTTTGAGGTCAGAAAAGAGATCAAAGGTAGATATTTCACTAAGGTTACACGACACAGGCATAGCCGTGGTCTTAATGTCCCATCGGGCAGGGAGAGATCTGAAAATCTTTAAGTTTTTCTCCCTTTGAGTATAAATTTTGCCCAAAGCTTCAAGTTCACCAACGATTCCAGTGAATCTGAGGTCAAGTTCCTCAAGTGTTTCAATTGGTTTCATTTTAAAGGATTCAAATTGCTGAGTTAGTTTTGAAATGTTATTTTCTTTGGAGAGCTCAATTCCCTCACAAATCAACTTGAGTTTATCCCAGATTTCCTTGGTTGTTTTACAGCTCTTTACCTTCGAGAATGTGCCTTTGTCAAGGGTGACAAACAACGCATTCTTCGCAACATTGTCGAGGTTGGTGCGCTTTCTTTCATCTGTGGTCCATTGTTCGCGCTCCTTCTCGAGCATCTCAGCATGGGCTTGGCCTTCAATCCTTGCGGAAGTGTTTACCTTTATGATCTTAATGGGGCCATCCTGTATAACAAAAATTATTTCTCCGTGCATTGCTGCAAGATGAGCCTCCATCCTGATTCTCCAATCATCAAATTCATTAATAGAGAATATAGGAACTTTGTTGATCATTGATGTATCCATATGAGAATGTAGGAATGAAAAAGGCTATTTTATAAAATAAGTGAATACTGGATCCGATACCACTTGTTGGCCACTAAGTATACTGGATACAGCTTGGAAAGTGTTTTAAACAACAAGCTATACTGTTTTTAAATCTGAGTGTGTAGCGGAAGTCTTAAATAGTAAGTTGCTGTAGATACAACAACTTAATGTGCAGTGTATATTTAAATAATCACAGTTTAATAAAACAATAAAGGCAGAAGGTAAATAACCAGTATTTAAAGTGGTTCGAGGTAAACCCCTCTACGTCCACTGGTCCTCCACACAGGAGTAAAAAGTTTATTATAATTACTGCGTACACAACTACGTAATTATAACAACACTTAATCAATATATCGTTCACATAGATTGATATAAAGATCTTAGCTTTCAACCGTTCACACAGATTGGTTTGAGCTAACACTTGACTGGCTTCTTCACACACAGTTATGAAGCTTCGTCTTCTTCGATGCAAGTCCTTCACACACAGTTCCGGAGTAGCAAAGATTCCTCAGTCCACACAGGACTGATATAGGTTTGTTCAAAGATAGAACAGGGTTGAACAACATCTATGACTTTCTGGGCTATAAGCTGATGATGTGTTGTTCAAAGTTTTGAGCACTGTATATCTCTTATATCTGAATAGCAGAAAGCTTGGGGAGATATGTTTTGCTCTGATGTATATCATAATAACTTCGTAAGTTTTTGGTAACTGATATTCAAAGCCTTGAAGGGAAATATATAGTCTTCTGAAATATATCTGTTGAGATAAATCCGTTGAGCAAGATTCCGTTCCAACGGGATGATGTGTTTGAATAAAACACGATCTGGATTTTGCGCTTGTTTGAAGATCTCTGACGACTTTGATATTTAAATACTGTATCTTTTAGTATTTAAATATATCTTCTTCAACAGGAGTTTGACTTTCGCGAATAACAAAGATTCCTTCTTGTCCTGTTTGAGACTGTATGGAATGATAGCTGTATTGTCAATTCGAGACAGCTTCCATATTTAGTCTTTATGAGACTTCTTTGCTGCATGATAGGTTCCACTGTATGCTGGATCTACGAGAGGTCTTCGATATAGGTTGACACTTTTGATCAGCTTTTCGATACAGTTTGCTTATTGTATGCTGGATTGGCATGTTGTCAAAACATCTTATCACCATTATTCGATACAGGGATTGTTTATCCTAACTGTTTCGATACCGGGTATTGTTATCCCAACAATACAGCAAAAGGATAATTGCATATTATATAGCAAGAAGATCAAAGGGATATGACACAAAGTATGGAAGCTGTCATGAATCATTCATACAACATCATTCTATACAGCGTTAGTCAATAAACTTTTTGGATACAGTGATCCAGCTGTAAAGTGTAAATATATTCAAACACTTATCCAACAGGACTGGAGACCGTTGAAATGGAATCTGCTTTATTCACTAAGGTCAAAGACCCATTTGAAAAGAAGTATTTAAATACTGAAGGGATAAAGTATTTAAATACCATCAGACAGAGATCTTCAATCAAGGAGCAAAAACTGGATCTTGTCAATCAACATGTTGCAACAGACTATTGGCTCAACGGATCTATCCCCAACAGATCTATTCAGAGGCTATATATATCCCGGAGTTTGAAGATCACAAAATAAGAATATATACAAGCTCACAAGCGATATTCAAACGACCAAAAGACTGAACATTATTATCATCATATCAAGCTTACAAGAGCAAAGTATATTCCTTCCAAGTATCATTCACATCTGAGAAGAAGAAATATACTCAGTCACCAAGAACAACCATTACCAGCTCAAGAACTTCATATTCAAGCTGCTGTTCTTACCTGGTTACCTTACTTTTACCTTTGAGTAAAAACCTAGTTCTGTGTGAACTAAAGAAGTTATTTCGACCTGTGTGGGATGAATAAGACGAAGCTTTAGAACTGTGTGGGAAGAAAAAAGTCAAGAGTTAGCTTTGACCAATCTTTGTGAACGGTTGAAAGCTGTAGTCTTTGTATCAATCTGTGTGAACGATACAAGGATAGGTTTGATTATAGACACGTAGTTGTCTACGCAGTGTTTATAATAAAACTTTTTACTCCTGTGTGGAGGACCAGTGGACGTAGAGGGGTTTACCTCGAACCACTTTAAATCTTGTGTTATTTACCTTCTGCAATTTATTGTTTTCATTACTGTGATTATTTTTAAGTATACACTGCAAACTATCTTTAACAAGACTTCCGCTACGTACTCTAATTTGTAAGACGCACAGCTTGTTGCTTAAACACTTTCCAAGCTGTATTCTGTATACTTAGTGGCCATCAATCACCTCGATTCGGTCACATGGATATCACTCAGGGTTTGTCAACGACTGAATCGAAAGGTTGTGATAGGTATACATGGGCCTTTGACTTGAGGTTTCAGTAGAAGAGGTGCTTGTGACATTAGGTTAGTCATTAGAGTAGTTCGATCCAATCACCGTTTGGTGGGGTCAACCTCGAAATGCAACTTAGTGGGCAAGTAGCAGTCTCTACTGAATACCAAGATAGAATTCTTTCTCCTTTAAGTGAGCGGGTAAATGTCCTATGCGGTTAATGGCAAATGAGATCATAAGTCTTTGGCCAAAGCATTTAGATCTAGTTGTATTTGATACACGAGAGCTCGATGATCTCCGTCTGGATTAATAGAAAGCATAGGGTCAAGTTACAGTAGGGTTTGACTTTACCGTGATCCGAATACTTGACCGGGACATATGATTGAAGGGTTTATACGTATACAATATTCATGACATAATGGTTTCGGAATGATCCGATCATTCGTTCTTAGTTGGGTTACGGTACGAAGCACTAGACTGGCTAAGTGTTACCAGTACTACTTGGTTCCTCCCATTGCCGACTAAGACGGACCTACGCAGTCGCGCACAAGGATATTTGATGGATAAATATGTATTTATTATCTCTTCATTAATATTGGATATTAGATATCTAATTTGATTTATTTGATAAATCTTGCAGTCTAGTGAATTGAAATTAATTACCTGGTGATTAATTTAATTCATAAATAATTATTTCTTGGAAATATATTATTATAATTTTGCATTTGATAAAATTAATTAATTAGATTAATTAATTAAGTATAAATACATTTGGGATAAAACGAAGTGCATTTAACGGACTAGACACGCGAAAGTCCGGTACACGAACCGAGTGCTCGGCTCGTTTTCTCACCTAAACTCAAGTGGGCCGCCCCCCTCTCATGCTTGGAAACTCACCACGTGTTGTGTGGGGTGTGTTAGTCATATTTTACAAGGTTGAGGACAAAATGCATGAGATTTGGAATCTCACCATTTTGATATCACTTTGTATTATATATAGAGATGTCTTTCACACCTCATGGAAGAGTTGACAAACATACACACACTTACAAATCTGATCTTCAGCCGTGAGTTAATTTTTTAAAGGGAGAGAATTTTTCTTTCATTTCTTGTTCATCTTTGAGAGAAAGAAAAGGAAGAAGAGAAGAGAAGAAAAATATTGTGTCGATTCCTAGCCGTGTTCTTTGAGAACGAATTGACATACTATTTTTCCGATCAACATCCGATGCGTGTGAAGTAGAGACCTTCAGCATTTTTGGTGTTGGATCATTCAACAAGCTACAACGAATTGGATTCGTGTTCGTGTCGGTAACCGGGAAAAGGCTTGCTCGGGTTTTTCCTTCGAAGACTATATTATCAAAGGACTACAAGGGTAAGTATTCTTTGATTATCATTCTCGTTAATTTTATTCGTTTATACGATGCTTGATCGATCCATTTTTGGGGTTTGGTTTTAATCGGTTGGACCGGTTTATTTTCCGCTGCGTATCTCAATTTTTATCACCGAAACCCAACAGTAACACCCCAGAGATATTCAGGGTATGTCACAGCGTTGTGAATCCCATCTGGAATTCACAAGGCTAAATTCCCATAAAAACCATAACCGAAGAACTTCCAATGAATTTTCCAACAATATAAAAATCACCCAATATCTATCGGATTAACCGATGAAACCCCAAAGACCATACTCAATCCAAAATAGACAATAAGTACGATATAACCAAACAAGAAGAAAACAACTCCTATAGTGCTCGAGTACTAACTAACAGTTGGTGACAAAACAAAATCTCGACAACCATCAAAGAAAATAAAAATAACGACACTTCACAGTATCACGCCTGGCCTTCATCGTCGTACTGCCCCGGTACTCGTCCAGTCGCATTCTTCGTACCTAAAATACATGAAACGTATTTCCCCCAAATGGGGTTAGCCGTGGAATATCTAGTACAAGTAAATACAAGCGAACTCTTACATCTTACAATATCAAAGCATATGCACCAATATTTTCGAAAGCAAATTAGATAAAGATTTACGGAATTGCAATATCTATATATGTATCACAGAAGAACAAATCCTCCCGATTAACCATGGACTCAACCACGCGCGGATCCCTCTGAGGCCCTGTTAGACCCTCCCGGAGTGGTTAAGCCAAATGTTCGTGGACCCAACCAAAGGTGGATCCATCTGAGGTCCCGTCGGATCCTCCCGGAATGAACGTATACACTCTAACACTCATATACAACACTTTGCACATTTAAGATTGCAAGTTCGTAAGAATTACTTGCCTTTGAGACATGACGGAATGTTGTGAAATGGTAAACGACCACCATTGACGGAACTCGGAAACTTCGAACCTAGATGATTCGTAAAACGACTATCAAGAATAATACAACTGGAATATATATTGAAATATGCCCGAAAACCCCACCTACAATACATGTAATTAGGGGTGGGCAAAAAAAATCAAAATCCCGATCCCGTCCCGGTCCCGTCCCAAAATTACCCGGGATGGGACGGGATCCAAAATTAAAAACACTAGGCCCGTCCCGTCCCGTCCCATCAGAGTAACTACGGGACGGGACACGGGACAAAAAATCTAAGGCCCGTAAGGCCCGTCCCGTCCCGCTATGTTTTTAACCCTTTTTAAAATCATATATTTTTATTATTTGTAACCATTTTTTTAGTTAATTTTTAATAATAAACTATTTTTATTTTTTACTATCTATATATTATAATTATACACAAACTTAATCAACCGATATAAAGTTAGTAACTGATATTTTTTCAAAAAATGGATATGTTGTATTCAATGTTAATAATTGATATTTTAAAAATTTAATTTAGGCTATTAAATTAGTTTGTTGGATATTTTTCCCGAATTTAAATGTATAAAATTGTAGATTTTCTTACTTTTTTTCTAATGTATATTTTGAACTTTTTTATGCGGGACTAAACCCGTCCCGTCCCGTTCCGTCCCGTCCCGTCCCAACCGGGATAAGGCCCGCGCGGGATGAAATTTTAAAATCACCAATCCCGTCCCGTCCCGCTTGTTATAACACGGGACGGGACGTGGGATGACCCCAGGCCCGTCCCATCCCGTCTCATGCCCACCCCTACATGTAATCCAACAACATATTCAACAAGGCCGGATTGCAACCAAACCTTCTCGGTCTCATAAACACACCGAAATTCACCGTGGATTCGCAGGGCAAACAAGAACACGATGAATATTAATTGTATCTATCATGAATTAACCAACCAAATGAAGCTACGAATATGATTCACGAGAAACCCACAAATTTTCCAAAAAGTAGGGTTCCAGGGATTTACCTCGAATCAAAGACGAAGAAGACGGGTTGGTGTTGTTAACCTACACCAAAACTCCAAGGAAGATGACAGCTAGATGATTGAAGACTCAAAATCGCTCCAAAATCGCATAAGAATCGCCCAAGCCGCGGAGGAGAGGAAGAAGGAAGAAAAATGGACAATCTCGGTCAACTCCTGGGTATTTATACCCGCGTCTGGATAACGTACGTAAGCATGGAGCGCTAACGTATGTTAGCTCCTTAACGTACGTAATACATCAATGCTTACGTACGTAAGGGATTGGCAGAACCCTCTGCTCGATTCCCTGAAGACCCTAACGTACGTTACACAAGGGCTAACGTACGTTAGGAAGACCCCATGATATATGTTACGCATTGCTAATAACGTACGTAAGAGTCCCCAGTTCAAAACCACAGTCAGTCAACAACTGTGCAAAAGTAATACGAAAACTAAAATGCGATGATTAACGAAACGTGAAGACACAATTACCAAGAGTTCGAAACGACGAACTTAAGCGCTAAAAGAAAACACGATTCCCATTACTGGAAGGTTCGGAATACAACCACGAAAGTAATTACCCTAAACTTTTAGGAAATTACAAAACGTCAACGAACCGAAAACCACGATACGGAAACAAACAACCGCGCCGAAGCTCACAACATGTCCAACAACATTAAACGAACTCGCATAAAACTCGAAACGACAGTTTCGTAAAACAATCGAACGAGCCGACAAGTAGAAAAATGACTAATAAACACAAAATCTAGTAAAACAATTCCGAAACATGCTCGGATGTCAAAGCATGTAGAAAAACATTCCCAAAATGTCAAAACGGTTACAAGCAAGTCGCTGAAAATGGAAAATACACCAAAATGGAAATTACTAAGAATAAAAAAGTACGAATTTTACATTCTCCCCTTTTAAAAATAAGTTTCGTCCCGAAACTTAAGAATTAAATAATTCTGGATATTTAACACGCATGTTATCTTTGGTTTCCAAGTCGCCTCTTCAATTCCATGCCTCGACCATTGAATCATAACCAACGGAATGGTTTTGTTCCGAAGTTGTTTTTCACGATGCTCAAGGATTCGCACAGGCCTTTCTTCAAACGTGACATCATCCGCTACCTTAATAGCCCCATAATCGATGATATGACTCGGGTCCGGGACGTATTTTCTCAACTAAGAGATGTGAAACACATTGTGAACGTGACTAAGGGCTAGGGGTAACGCCAACCGATAAGCCAACTCCCCGGCTCTATCTAGAATCTCAAACGGCCCAATATGCCTCAGGGTAAGCTTTCCCTTCTTCCAGAAATGGTAAACCCTTTCATCGGTGGTACCTTGAGCAGAACGTGATCTCCCACCTCAAACTCCAAGGGTCGATGATGAATATCAGCATAGGATTTTTGTCGAATCTGAGCAGTCAACAATCTGTTTCGAATGACAGAAATTTTCTCTCTCATTTCCATCAACATATCTGGCTCCGTTCTAACTAGTTCCGAGGCCTCATCCCAATAGAGTGGGGATCTACACCGTCAACCATACAATGCTTCATAAGGTGCCATTTTGATCGAAGTGTGCCAACTATTATTGTATGTAAATTCGATCAATAGCAGATCAACTCCCAATCACTATTCCAGTCTAGGGCACACGCCCGCAACATATCCTCCAATGTCTGAATCGTCCATTCAGTCTGATCGTATGATTGCGGATGAAAAGACGTACTCAACAACTCGGTATCCAAAGCCTGATGGACCGATTGCCAAAAATGCGATACGAAACGGCCATACCGATCGGAGACAATAGTCTTAGGTGTACCGTGTAACCGTACTATCTCCGCTATAAATGTCCGAGCCAGCCTCTCCGATCCCCAAGTATCCTTAATACTAAGAAAATGCGCTGACTTGGTTAGTCGATGGACAGTCACCCAAATCATATTCATTCCAGTTTTCGTCCTCGGCATCCCGGTGATAAAATCCATGGAAATATTTTCCCACTTCCACTCGGGAATAGGAAGCGGTTTCAACAACCCGACTGGTCTCTTATGCTCAATCTTAACTTGTTGGCACATCAAACACCGTACAATGAAATCAGTGACATCCTTCTTCATATTATTCCACCAAAAATTCCTTTTAAGGTCTTTAAACATCTTACTTGCTTCGGGATGGATGGAGTAAGGAGTAGCATGGGATTCTCGAAGTATTCTCTGCCTCAATTCTAAATCGTTCGGGACACAGAGTCTTCCCTAAAATCTCAAAATACTGTCCTTGTGAACCATAAAGCCGGGGGCTTTCCCTTTTCATGCATCCGCCTTCAGTTGACTTATCATCGGGTCATTCATCTGTTCCCCTTTGATGTTATCAACTAAGGACAAAGTAATCTCGAGGGCACACAACTGACCCTTCACACCCTGAATCCATACTTCGATCCCTGCTCAATAAACTCATGTCGAATCTTTGCTTGTGGTGTGAGAACCTCGAGCATCTGAAGCGATACCAGCTTTCGACTCAACGCGTCCGCCACAACATTAGCTTTCCTCGGATGATAAATGATTTTCAAGTCATAATCTTTTATTAATTCTAACCAACGACGCTGTCTCATATTCAGTTCCTTCGGGCTGAAAATGTATTTCAAGTTCATATGATCGGTACAAATCCGGCATGGAGAATCATATAGATAGTGGCACCAAATCTTCAGTGAAAACACCACTGCAGCCAACTCCAAGTCATGAGTAGGGTAATTCATCTCGTAGGGTTTCAACTTCCGCGATGCAAAAGCTATAGTCCTTTCGTGTTGCATCCCTGGCCTGAAGCATCACTATAAACCAAAAACTAGAGATGGCCACGGGCCGGTTCCTGCCATATCAGGGCCGGGCCCGGGCCGGTTCACGGGCCATGTATGGCCAACCCTAGCACTGCTATGTCTAGGGTCGGGCAAGGGTCATAGCAGGGCCAGGGTTTTAACCGGGCCAAAAATCGGGCCATAGCAGGGTGGGCCAAACCTATATTTTTTTAAAAAAAATAAAAATAAAAAATGGCTTAATCTTAATTATTACAATTTTATAAAACAATCAAATTTAAATGATTATTAAATAAAAAAAAGGCATTCAAAATTCAAATGCCTCCCTCAAGTGACTTCAGGCCATAAAAAAAAGGCAATCAATTGTTATTCATGGGACTGCGGGTCCCAACCCACTCCCCAAGACTCCCCACCCACTCCCCCATGTCCCAAGACTCCCAACGGCAATAAAAAAAAGGCATTCAATGATTCCCCACCCACTCCCAGGTCCCAAGACAGCAAGACTCCCAACGACAATAATTTTGAACAGCTAGGGTGTATGTGGCGGGCCACTACGGGCCGGTTTGGTGGGCCAGTTCATTCCGCGGGCTGGGCCATAGCAGGGTTAGGGCCGGGTCTCCTTGGGTCAGGGCCAAAAAAACAAAACCCTGATACTAACCGAATAAAATCAGTTCAGGGCCAGTTTCCTTATGGGCCGGGCCAGTGCGGGCTGAATGCATGGCTTCTATGCGGGTTGGGCCATAGCAGTTCGGGCCCAGCCCACCACAATGGCCACCTCTACCGAAAACCCACCGTTCCTTTGAGGCAAGGCTAGAACTGGCGCCGTAGTCAAACACCTTTTCAGTTCCTCAAAACTCTGTTGCCTCTCGTCATTCCATTCGAACTTTTCGGACTTCTGTAGTAACTAAGTAAGTGGTCGAGCAAGTTTAGAGAATCCCTAGACGAACTGTCTATAATACCCAGAAAGACCTAAAAAGCTACGAACCTCCTTCACGTTCTTAGGCAGTGCCCAATCTAATACTGCCTCGATCTTCTGGGGATCTACACGGACCCCTTCAGCTGAAATCACATGCCCGAGAAACATAACGTCCTTCAGCCAAAACTCACATTTCGATAACTTTGCATAGAGGCGCTAAGCTCTCAAAATCTCTAACACTAGTCGCAAATGCTGAGCGTGTTCCTCGTTAGAAAGTACTGCGCATCAACACCTTACGTGTCTCTGGATAATTCACAGCCAAAAAAACTTTATTCATCTCGTTAATCCAGTTTTCCCAGCCTGCTGCGTCTGTAGCACCAATGAACCAAGGAGGGCGCATTCGGATCACATCTTGTAACCATTTCTCCGCCCCAGTATCCGCCAAAAGAGGTGGGTTATTAAGTTGAACTACCTGAGTCAGAAGAGCCATATGATTAGCCACTTGTTGTAATATAGTGGCCACACCTATATCCACATTATTCTCTGCGGAATTCCCTTGACTGGTCGTCTGGTCCTGTTGACCATCGATACTAGGATGAACTGAATTCGACAAGGTAGGAGTGGTCGATCCAGCATCCGAACCGAGAGACATGGCCGCCCCATCGGCCGCGTCCGCGTCCGCGTCTTTTACCAGCTGACATTCTAATGGATAGAAAAAGAGGACAAGACATAAGTACAATTCAGAATATAACCGTCATGGTGACCGGTTCCCCACATTACGAAATCGAAAGACAAGACAATAAAGACGATAAGAAAGATAAGAGAACTTACGAGTACCGGTCGTACTAAGATGATGGCAGCGCGATGATACTTTGTTTACAGACAACGTGACTAGACTCAAAAGACCAACAACCTAGGTATCCTTAAACCTAGGCTCTGATACTATATTCTGTAACACCCTCGAGATATTCAGGGCATGTAACAGCACCGTGAATCCCATCTGGAATTCACAAGGCTAAATTCCCACAAAAACCATAACCGATGAACTTCCAATGAATTTTCAACAATATCAAAATCACCCAACATTTATCAGATTAACCGATGATACCCCAAAGACCATACTCAATCCATAATAGACAATAAGTACTACATAACCAAACAAGAAGAAAACAACCCCTATAGTACTCGAGTAATAACTAACAGTTGATGACAAAATAAAATCTCGACAACCAAACTCAAAGAAAATAAACATAACGACACTTCACAGTATCACGCCTGGCCTTCATCGTCGTACTGCCCCGGTATTTGTCTAGTCGCATTCTTCGTACCTAAAATACATGAAATGTATTTCCCCCGAATGGGTAATACAAACGAACTCTTACATCTTACAATATCGAGCACATGCATCAATAGTTTCGAAAGCAAATTAGATAAAGATTTCTGGAAATGCAGTATCTATATATGTATCACAGAAAAACAATCTTCCCGATTAACCGTGGACCCAACCATGCACGGATCCCTCCGAGGCCCCGTTAGACCCTCCCGGAGTGGTTAACCCAAATGTTCGTAGACCCAACCAAACGTAGATCCCTCTGAGGCCCGTCGGACCCTCATGGAGTGAATGTATACACTCTAACACTCATATACATCATTTTGCACATTTAAGATTGTAATCGTAAGAATTACTTGCCTTTGAGACATGATGGAATGTTGTAAAGCGGTAAACGACCACCGTTGAAGGAACTCGGAAACTTCATATCTAGACGATTCATAAAACGACTATCAACAACAATACAACTGGAATATATTGAAATATGCCCGAAAACCCCGCATACGATAAATGTAATCCAACAACATATTCAACGAGGGCGGATCGCAACCAAACCCTCTCGATTTCATAAACACACTGAAATTTACCGTGGATTCGCAGGGCAAACAATAACACGATGAAGATTAATCATATCTATCATGAATTTACCAACCAAACGAAGCAATGAATAGGATTCACAAAACCCCCCCAAATTTCCCAAAAAGTATGGTTCCAGCGATTTACCTCGAATCAAAGACGAAGAAGATGGATTGGTATTGTTAACTACACCAAAACTCCAAGGAAGATGATAGCTAGATGATTGAAGACTCAAAATCGCTCCAAAATCGCATAAGAATCGCCCAAGCCCGGAGTAGAGGAAGAATGAAGAAAAATGGACGATCTCGATCAACTCATAGGTATTTAAACCCGTGCCTGGATGACGTATGTAAGCATGGAACGCTAACATACGTTAGCTCCTTAACGTACATAATGCATCCACGCTTACGTACGTAAGGGATTGGCAGAACCCTCTACCCATTTCCATGAATACCCTAACGTACGCTACTAACGTACGTTAGGAAGACCCCATAACGTACGTTACGCATTGCTAATAACGTACGTAAGAGTCCCGATCGTAACTACACGTGCAACAATCGTGCGTATAATACAAAAACTGAAACGCGATGATAACGAAACGTGAAGACACAATTACCAAGAGTTCGAAACGACGAACTTAAGCGCTGAAAATGCGATTCCGACCACTGGAAGGTTCGAAATACGACCAAGAAAGTAGTTACCCTAAACTTTTAGAAAATTACAAAACGACCTGAAACGAACCAAAAACCACGATACGGAAACGAACAACCGCGCGTAAGCTCACAACTTGTCCAACAACTTCAAACGAACTCGCACAAAACTCGAAATGACAGTTTCGTACAACAATCGCACCAAACGAGCCGACAAGCGAAAAAATTACTAATAAACACAAAATCTAGTAAAACAATTCCGAAACATGCTCAAATGTCAAAGCATGTAGAATTAAACATTCCCAAAACGTCAAAATGGTTAAAAGAGAGTCGCTGAAAATAGAAAATACACCAAAATAAAAATTACTAAGAATAGAAAAGTACGAATATTAGAGTCCGCTCGTCTAGAACCTGAAATACATGAAACGTACTTCCCCCGAATGGGGTTAGCCGCGGAATAGCTAGTGCAAGTATATCTAATATGAAACACAATACTCCTTGGTCGATAAAGTAAACATAACCACATCTCATTAAACTCAAGACTAGTATTCCGGAATAACTAAATCTCATTCATTTCAATCATATACGTGATTAACTATGGATCGTACCAGAATCAGCGACCCCTCAGAGGACCCGTCAGTCTGTCCTGGAGTGGTTAACCCAAAAATATTTAATGGATCGCACCAAAAGCACAACCCATCAGAGGACCCGTCGTCCCGTCTTGGAGTGAACATATAATCATACACATCACATACGTTTTAATTTCAACATCAAGAAAATACAATCATAAACATATACTTGCCTTTGAGACATATTGAATCGAAAGGGAAGGTGTTCAAGCTCGGTTGGTCCAATAACGCGCTTCCCCTAAATGATTTTTAAGGAATACGAGAATCAACAATCAATACTCAATCCACAAGAAGGAACTCCCAAAACCCCGCCTACGACTCACAATTCTTCAAGGATATTCACATAGAGGTGTGAAATCATCTTAACCCTCTCAAATCCGAGTAATACACAAAAACTTTCATATAATCGTAAGTGAAATATGGGTACATAGTAGATACTTCATAATCTCAAGGATTTCAAGCTTCAAAGTGAATTAAACGTACAAATCTACGAAAACCCCCAAAATTCCCAAAATAGGATTCTAGGAAGATTTACCTTGATTTGAAGAAGAAGAGATGGATATGTGATGATTAAATCACGTTAGAAACCAAGATGTTGATGATTGATGAACTCTCGACAAAACTTCGTCTTGGAATCGCCAAATTGCCCGAATGAAGAGGAAGGATGAAGATATGGGTTAAGAAACCCGTCCGTCACGTTTATATACTGCTATAGGCGACAAGGCCATGTTAGATTCTGACCCGGCCGCATCCATGGACAGAACTACCTGCTAGGCTGCTGCCAAACAACACGACCATGTTGGATTCTGATACGGTCGTGTCCTTTGACAGAACCAGATTTTTGTGTAGATAGTTTTTACTAATATGAACATAACTTTCTCATCAGAACTCAAATTGACTCTCCGTTTAAATCATTGGAAAGTTAACTTTATGGTATATCTTACTGTTAAGTTTCAGAATTTTTGGAGTTTTCAAGTATTTGTGGTGATTTTTTAAAGTCGAACCTTATCCACAACACTTTCAGAAAATATCCAATCAGACTAGAACGACTTCAACATGGGATGATTCCAGAAATATGATGAAGTGCTTTTAGAGAATTCCCAACGACGAGTCTAAACGCTATTCAAACACACAATTCCGACCAATCGAAGGTATGGCAAAATAATTACGAAGACAAACACCCAAAACTTTGAGAAATAACAAAACGGCCCAAAACCTCAGAAAATCACAATTCAAGATCGAACAACCATACCAAAACTCACATTCTGATACAATATAATTACCGAACTTATAAGAATAATGAAACAACAGTTTTGGACAAGATTCACAAGAATCGACTCAAAACACGATAAAGTCAAAATATTGTATGGACTCGTTAAAAACAACGTCAAAACTCGTTCGAATGACAAAAAGTGTAGAACAAAATAGTTTCAAAATATCGAAACGATTACAAACAAGTCTTCAAAGTGGAAAAGCACCAAAATAAAAATTACCAAAAGTCGAAAGATACGGACATTACATTCTCCCACTCTAAGTGAAAGTTTCATCCCAAAACTTAAGAAACAAAAAGTTTGGGATATCTCGCTCATATCTTTTCTTCCGTCGCCTAAGTCGCTTCCTAGACTCCATGTCTCGACCATTGCACTTTAACCAATGGAATGATTTTATGCCGGAGATGTTTCTCACTCATGCCCTGATGGATTGAGTAAGGTGTAGCATGGGCTTCTCAGAGTATCCTCTATCTCAACTCTAAGTCATTCGGTACACAAAGTTTGCCTTGGTATCTCAAAATACTGTCCTCATGGACCATAAAACCAGGAGCTTTCCCTTTAATCACATCTTCCTTCAGTTGAATAATCACCGGGTCACTCAACTGCTTCCTTTTGATGTCATCAACCATAAATAAAGTAATTTCAAGGGTACACAACTGTCCTTGCACCCTCTGAAGCCAAACTTCAATTCCTTATCCGATCAATTCTTTCTGAATCTTTGTTTGAGGTGTAAGGACCTCGAGCATCTGGAGTGATGCCGGCTTTCGGCTTAACGCATCTGCGACGACATTGGCTTTTCCCAGATGATAAAAGATTTCCAAGTCGTAATCTTTTATTAATTCCAACCAATGACAGTGCCTCATATTTAACTCTTTTTGACTGAAAATATATTTCAAACTCTTGTGATCCATATATATTCGACACGGTGAGCCATACAATAATGCCGCCGATTCTTTTGTGCGAACACGACTATTGCCAATTCCAAGTCATGTGTAAGATAGTTCAGCTCATACGGCTCTACCTACCGCGATGCAAATGCTATTGTCTTATCGTGCTGCATAAGTACACATCCGACTCCCTGACCGAAGCGTCACTGTATACTACAAACCCCCCATTACCTTTATATTTTAAGGCGATGTCCTATCTAACACTACTTTAATCTTTCGCAGGTCTACACGAACTCCTTCGGTCGAGATCACATGGCCGAGAAGCATAACCTCCTTCAGCCAGAATTCACATTTTGAGAACTTCGCATAAAGGTGCTGAGCTCTCAAAACGTCTAATATTAATCGCAAATACTGAGCATGCTCCACTTCATCTCGAGAATAAATCAGAATATTGTCAATGAAGACGACCACACATTTATCAAGGTACTCGATAAATGTCTTGTTCATCAACTGCATGAACACTGCTGGCGCATTGGTCAGTTCGAAAGGCATGACCACAAACTCATAATGTCCGTATCTCGTCCGAAAAGCAGTCTACGGAACATCGAACTCTTTCACTCGAAGCTGATAGTATCTCGATATCAAATCGACATTCGAGAATACTGTAGCTCCCTACAACTGATCGAACAAGTCATCTATATGAGGTAACAGATACTTGTTCTTGATGGTCACTTTGTTTAGATCACGGTAATCGATGCATAAACACAGTGAACCATCCTTTTTCCTCACAAATAAGACCGGTGCGCCCCAAGGAGAAGCGCTCGGTCTAATGAACCCCTTCTCCAATAATTCTCCCAAATGATTCTTCAACTCCTGCATTTCTGATGGTGCCATGCGATAAGGCGCCTTAAAGATTGGTGCCACGTCGGGCCCTAATTAAATAGAAAATTCTACCTCTCGATATGGCGGTAATCCAGGAAGATCATCTGGAAAAATGTCTGGATACTCATTAACGACTGGAATCGAAGAAGAATCGATTCTTCCCTCCTGCGTCTTTAAAGCATAGCATCGATAGCCCGTGCAACCCTTATTCAGGAGATTCACGACCTTCATGGCACTAATAAGCAATTTATGCTTATCTAGTTTACGGTCCATGAAAGACTACTCGGAACCATCCTCGGTCAATCGCTCTGTGACTCTTGAGCCAATCATCACCCATCATCAAGTCCTCTTCCTCGATATCAGCCACAATCAAGTTCGACGACCAGTCTACACCAGTTATGTTCACTGGATAATTTCTAATCTTGCGATTACCCATGATTCTATCCTCATTATGTAGTCTCACAATAAAAGGTTCACAAGCCGTTATGCAATCAATACTCAAACAACATACACGATCAAAGGATATGAAAGAATCGTAGCACCAGAATCGAATAGGGATGGCAACTGATCGAGTTCGGGCGGGTTTGGTAAAATCCAAATCCAAATATTTTTGGGTTTAAAAATTAAATCCAAATCCAAATCCAAAACTCAATATCCAAGTCCAAATCCATCGGGTTTCGGATCAGATCGGATTTTTTCAGGTATTCAAAAACAAAAATGATATAATCAAGTTAAACATCACTAACACGTGCAAATAACATAAATATATCTATACAATGATTAAATTTAATAAGTAGTCAAATGTATTTTAATACATAGATTGAGATATTAAGTGAATTCTAAAATATATTAACAAAATAATACTTTACATACCACCATATTAAAAAAATTATGTAAATAAAATGAATGTTATATCTTCAATATATTAATAAAATATGAAATTGAGAAAGAGAAGTTTAATTCATTGAATGAGTATTGATTATTGACTAATAACAAAATAAAAATATACATATCGTATGTCATATATCTAAAATACTATATATAATAATTTATAAATTATAATATTATATATTATATTTGCATCGGGTTTTATCGGGTTTCGGGTTTGGATCGGATTTGAATCGGGTTTTGGATTTCGGGTCGGGTATCAGTTCGGTAATCTTTAAATTCAAATCCAAATCCCAACTTTTTAGGGTTTAAAAAATAAATCCAAATCCAAATCCAAATCCAAAATTTCGGGTTCAGTAAATCCAAAATTTCGGGTTTTGGATTGGGTATCCATCGGATCGGATTTTTTTGCCATCCCTAGAATCAAATGACACTCGAACTGGATGAGATAGAATATGAATGGTACTTGAGGACACCGCCGCATCGGGATCATCCTCTTAGGACATCTCGTAAACTCGTGGATGTATCGGACCAGCACTAGAATCTCATCCTCTAATGGACTAACCCCGTCCCCGGCTTCTACCGAAACTCTGCTGTGGCTGGATAGCTGACTGCTGCTGATTCACACTCGGCTCCTTGAGTACTAGGGCAGAAGCTTGAGTGCCGAAGGTCTTGTTCCATCCAGTGTAATAAATCGCTCTATGGCCCATCTGACCACAAGTGTTACATCTCAGAGGTGGAAAATGGCACTCGAGGTTGATGTGGCCAGTACGGTTGCAATTAAAGCATGTCACCTCGCGAGTCGAGGCGCCCGGAGTTGAAAGAAAACTCTCCCCGCCCCTAAAAGAACGTGACAGCTTCCCGACAGGATGGTTAACTGAATGGGATCTCTGAAAGTTACCACCCTTATTACCAGAAAAGTTCTTGGTGGTTTTCTGTTTCTTCTATTCGGTAGCTGTCTCAGTCGTCGAACTCAACAAGTCATAGGCAAGTGCCTTATCTTGGTACTCTCTCAGTGTGGTGCAGGTGAACACGTCCATATAGCGCCGAATCTTAGTCTTCATCTGCATATCGAAATGGCGGATCTTATCACGCTCGTCGCGCACCTGATTCTTTAGATGGACTAACTGCTGGTTGTACTCTAACTATTACTTGAGAAATTGGAATGTCTTGTGGCTTAGCCTCGAAAAAGGCCCGGATTCTGCTCTCTTAAACTAGCTAAGGACAAAACTCTGGCTCCATCACGTTCTTGAACTCATCCCAAGAAGCAACATGGCCTTGGGGCTTAACTGCCTGCCACCAAGTTGCAGCTTCCTTGGCAAGGAAATATTAAGCCAGGGGCACTCTCCTCGCCTAGGGACAGCCGACTACTTCAAAAACTTTCTTCATCTCGAAAAGCCATCTTTTCAAACTGTCCGGATCAGTAGCACCCAGTGGCGGATCTACACCAAAGCTATTGGTGGTGCCTATTCTTAATAAAAAACGCAAAACTAAAATTCAATACATTTACATATAAAAATATGATAGGCTTTAATATGTCAACATTATATAAAATAAACACAATTTACATATGATGCTTCCTAGGATTCATGTTTTGAAAATAAGCTAAAATCTCATCATCACTAATAGTCATGAATACATCTCTTTCTAGAAAAGTTACCAAACGATCATTTAACCATTCATCCCCCATCTTAGACCTCAACTCGCCCTTCACATGCTTCATAGTTGAAAAAACCCGCTCAACACTTGCGGTTGCTATCGGTAAAAGCAAAGCAAGCTTTACAAGCTTATAAATCACACGGTAAGTCTCATTCTTTTTGGTTTCCACAAGTGTTGTTGAAAGATCAACAAGCCCTTTCAAATCTAAAAAACGAGAATCTAACTTAACATCCATAATATAATTAGCCAATTGATTGCGGATAGATGATTCACATTCTTCCAAAAAATCATTAGGATACAATTGTGTCATCCTCATCAATTTGTCCTCGTCAAAAGAAGCAAACAACGAGGAAGGACTCAAGCATGGTACACACTGTAATAGTTCGGTGCTTTCCACATTAAACCTTTCATCAAGTTATTTCAATTGCACATCCAAAATACTAAAAAAACAATCATTCGTGTAATGATGCAGATTAGTAACAAATGAACCTTGGCGATGGGATTTCAACAAGTAAAACGGTCCATCCATATCCGGCACATCAATGTCATGTCTCATACAAATATCAACCATACTATTCAAGAGTACTTCCCATCCATTATCCCTCTTATGTTGAAATCGCAGTTTGCCAATTTTGACAAGATTCAAAGCATTCAAGATATCTTGCTCACGTCTTTGTAAAGCCAAATTCAAATCATGAGTAATCCCTAAAACATCAACCATCAAATATAACATGACAATAAAACGAAATCATGTAACCCATTTATCAAAGTGCTTGCTTGTCCAGGAACGTCACATGAAGCATCTTCAACAACTGTTTCAAGGACTTTAATTACCGAACCATACAAACTCATTATACTCATAAGAGTCTTGTAATGCGACCCCCAACGAGTATCACTGGCCTTCGAAAGAGATGACTGTTGATTCAAACCTCTACCAGTTTCCACCAAACCCTCCTCTATAATTTTGGCTAAATGAGCAAATTGTTTGTCTCGAAGCAACTCTTGTATTTTGTTAGAACATCCAATTATATTCACAACTTGATTAACTAACCCGAAAAAAGCACTCACATCAATATTACGCTTCCCAGCCGCAACTAGTGCCAATTGAAGTTGATGAGCAAAACAAGGAACATAAAATGCAGAAGGATTCTTATTTTGAATCAAAGTTCTTAATCCATTTTCACAACCACTCATATTGCTTGCTCTATCATACCCTTGACCTCTAATCTTAGACATACTCAACTTATTCTTAGTCAAAATGTCTTCAATTGCATTTTAAGTGGTATGGGATTTGTTTCTTTCACATGTTCTATCCCCAAAAGTCTTTCCACAACACCAACTTTGAAATCAACATAACGGACAACAAGCCCCATTTGTTCTTTCATAGAACAATCACCGGATTCATCGGCTAAAATAGTGAATACATCATCCCCAATCTCTCTACAAATTTTTGAAGTGGTTAAAAAGGCACATGCCCTTGCAAGTTCTTTTTGAATGGTTGGGGAAGTCATCTTATGACATCCATGTTGACCATGAACCTCTCTTAATTCACTTACATATTCAAGAAAATGACCTTGGTAAGAAGAGTTTTTGCCCTCGTCATGGCCCCGAAATGCTTGCCCACCCCTCAAAAGTAATCTAGTAGATCTAAGTGATGTCTTCAAGTTCATTACATAATCATTATCTTCTTGTTCCGTTTGTCTATTCATACATGTTCTAATACTTTGCTTAGAGTTCATGAGAGTGATACATTTTGCTTTACTTGCTAGATGAAAATCAGTTTTAGCATGTCTTTCAAGTGCCTCTCCAATTTTAGACCAACTCCTAAAACCATCCTATTTACCAACAAAAGCTTTAACACCATATTTACTCACATCTTTAAACAAATAGCATGGCAAACAAAACAAGGCATCTTTCGATTCACTATATTCCAACCATTCTTTATATTGACTAAAATAACTCATGATGAAATTTCCGCTTTTTACCTGAGATAAGAGTGGTTGGATATACTGATAAAATTGGTTGTTCCGGGAGTATGATGATGTACGTTCTTCTAACTCTTTCAACATCATTCGGATGAAAAACCGTGATTGCCTCCCTTTTCCCCGAATCACTTTGTAGTATCACATGTTCGCCTCGTAATCGTAATGTATGTTGAGATTTAATTGAAACACTAGTAGATTGTGGTCCTTGTGTATCTTCAACAACTCTTTTTTCTTGAGCAATTGGAACACTAGTGCTTGTTTTATTTTTCGGAGTCGGCATAAAGAACCGATCCAACCTATTACCATGTTATCAAAAATCCAATTAAGCTAAGTTTATAGAATTTAGAACAAATCAAAATCCAAACCAAGTTTCAATGTCTAGTGTAAACTAAAGTCACTCAAAATCCAAATCAAAATCAAAATCCGATTAAGCCAAGTCAAGAATGGATTATCATTAAGAAATCAAGAAAGAAAAAATCAAGAAAACTAAAGTATTATACCATGCTTATACAATAGAAAGAAAAAAAATCTAAGAAAAAAATCAAGAAAAAAATCAAGTAGAAAGAAAAAATCAATACAGTAAAAAGGAAGCAGGGAAAAAAATCAATACAGTAAAGTCTCGGAAGTTTTAATACACATTAAAAAGAAAAAATCAAGAAAAAAATCATTATACCAGTAGAAAGAAAAAAAATCAAGAAAATTAAAGCAATTTTAATTTCTAGGGTTACCTTTGATTTGAGAAAATCTTCTTGATTTTGTGAGGGGGTTGTGGGGGGGGGGGGGTTCGCCTATTCTATGGTACCAGAGAGGTCGACCGTCGACAACCGGGAGGGAGGCGGCGGTGGGAAGGGATGGGGTCGAGGACGAGAAGGAGACTCCAGGAGGCAGGAGCGCAGCTTTGCTTGTTTTTTTTCTCTCTGAGCGTTGTTTGTCAAGGAGGTAGGGCTTTTGTCTATTGAAGCCTTTTTTTTCCTAAGCAAAATGACATCGTTTTGTAAATAATAAATTTTTTTTTATGGTGCAGGTGCACCATCTTGCAACAGGGAGATCCGCCCCTGGTAGCACCAATAAACTGTGGATGATGCATATGTACTATGTCCTGGAGCCTTCTTTCTGCACCCGTATTAGCCATCAGGTTTTGATTGTTTTGTTGGATCGTTTGGGTTAAGAGAGCCATTTTATTTTCCACCTGTTGAAGAATGTTCGCAACACTGCCATCCACATTATTCCCTTGGCCATCCGACTGGTCCTGTTGACCATCTGTACTTGGATGTACTGATTTCGATAACATAAGGGTGGTCGAACCAGAGTCAGCGCTGAGAGACATGTCCGTCCCATCAGTTGCACTACGCCCACGACCGCGACCGCGTCCGCATCCACGCCCTCTACATGTGGACATTCTAAGGAACAACTAGATTACTCGTGAGCATTGTTCAAATTACACACCATCGAGGTGACCGATTCCCCAAGGTGAAAATTCGAAGACGATACATAAAAGAATATAGAAGAGATATAAAGGTAACTTATGAGTACCAGTCGTACTGAGATGATGGCAATGAAGTGATACTGTATGCAAACGGTGACTCAATTCGACCCAAAGAGACCGACAACCTAGGTATCCATAGACTAAGCTCTGATACCATATTCTGTAACACCCCCAAGATATCCAGGGTATATTACAGTGCCGTGAGCCCCTCTGTGGGACCCACAAGGCTATACGTATAGATAACCATGAACTTAGACCGACAAGGTCTAGATATAATGAAACGAAAAGCGATAAAAATCAACATTCAACATAATATTCAGGACCAATGGACAAAGTCAACGGGGATTAAACCCATAACAAGAAAATAAAACAACAGAAAACATCCCGTAGTATTCGAGTACTTAGAGTACAATATCTCGAATGGAAGACATAAATAATACAGAGAATAATATGACACAACATCACTCTTGCCCATCATCATCATACCGATCCGATTCCCGTTCGTCCGCTCTTTTGGAACCTAAAATACATGAAACGTATTTTTCCCGAATGGGATTAGCCGTAGAATAGCTAGTGCAAGTATATCGAATATGAAACACAGTACTTCTTGATCGATAAAGCAAATAGAACCGCATCTCATCAAACTCAGGATTAGTATTCCGGAATAACTAAATCTCATTCATTTCAATTATATACGTGATTAAACATGGATCATACCAGAAGCAGCGACCCCTTAGAGGACCCGTCGGTCCATCCCGGAGTGGTTAACCCAAAATTGTTCAGTAGATCGCACCAGAAGCAACAACCCCTCAGGGGACCCGTCGGCCCATCCTGGAGTGAACATATAATCATACACATCACATACATTTTACTTCCAATGTCAAGAAAATAGAATCATAAACATATACTTACCTTTGAGAAATATTGAATCGAAAGGAAAGGTGTTCAAGCTCGATTGGTCCAAGAACGCACTTCCGACCCTAAACGATCTGCAAGGAACACTAGAATCAACAATCAATACTCAATCTACAAGAAGGAACTCCCAAAATCCCACCTACGATTAACAATTCTTCAAGGATATTCACATAGAGGTTAAGAATCATCCAAACCCTCTCAAATTCGAGTAATACACAAAAACATTCGTATAATCGTAAGGAAATATGGGTACAGAGTAGATACTTCATAACCTCATGGATTTCAAGCTTCAAAGCAAATTAAACGGACAAATCTACGAAACTCCCAAATCCCCGAAATAGGGTTCTAGAAAGATTTACCTTGATTTGAAGGAGAATAGATAGATATGTGATGATTAAATCATGTTAGAAACCAAGATGTTGATGATTGATGAACTCTCGACAAAACTTCGTCTTGGAATCGCCCAAATTGCTCGGATGAAGAGGAAGGATGAAGATATGGGTTAAGAAACCCGTCCGTCACGTTTATATATTGCTACGGGCGACACGGCCGTGTCGGATTCTGACATGGCCATATCCATGGATAGAACGACCTGCTAGGCTGCTGCCTAACAACACGGCCATGTTGGATTTTGACACGGTCGTGTCCTTTGACAGAACCAGATTTTTGTGTAAATAGTTTTTACTAATATGGACATAACTTTCTCATTAGAACTCGGATTGACTAGCTGTTTAAATCATTGGAAAGCTAACTTTATGCTATATCTTTCGGTTAAGTTTCAGAATTTTTGGAGTTTCCAAGAATTTGTGGTGATTTTTCAAAGTCAAACCTTATGCACAACACTTTCAGAAAATATCCAATCAGACTAGAACGGCTTCAACATGGGATGATTCCAGAAATATGCCAAGTGCTTATGAAGAATTCCCAACGACGAGTCTAAGCGCTGTTCAAACACATGCCAACCACTCGAAGGTATGGCAAAACAATTACGAAGACAAACACCCAAAACTTTGAGAAATAACAAAACGGACCAAAACCTCAGAAAATCACGATTCAAGATCGAACAACCATACCAAAACTCACATTCTGACTAAATATAATTAGCAAACTTATAGGAATAATGAAACCATAGTTTTGGACAAGATTCACAAGAATCGACTCCAACCACGATAAAGTCGCAACATAATACTGACTCATTAAAAAATACGTCAAAACTCGTTTGAATGATAAAAAGTGTAAAAAAAAATAGTTTCAAAATATCGAAACGATTACAAGTGAGTCGTCAAAGTGGAAAAGCACCAAAAAACGAAAATTACCAAAAGTAGAAAATATGGATATTACCACCGCCTCTTTGGCTGCCTCGGAGGCTGCCACGTACTCGACTTCCATGGTAGAGTCCAAGATGCATTTTGCTTCACACTCCTCCAATTAATGGCTCCACCTCCCAGAGTAAACACATAACCTGAGTAGACTTGGACTTTTCTTTGTCTGTTGAAAAATTGGAGTAAGTGTAACCCAGTGGACATAGGTCATCTTATTGATATACTAGCATATACTCCCTAGTATGTCTCAGGTACTTGAGTACATGCTTGACAACTATCTAGTGTCCTAGTATAGGGGTCGACTGATATCTAGCAACAACGCATACGGTATGACACATATCTGGTCTAGTGCAAAGCATAGCATACATGAAGCTTCCCACTGCTGACGCATAAGGAACCAGCTTCATGTCATCTATCTCCTTTTGTGTCTAAGGACACATCCTTAGATAGTTGAATTCCATGCCTGTAAGGTACAAAATCTTTCTTGGAATTTAACATGCTAAACCGCTTTAGCACTGTATCGATATAGGATGCCTGAGATAAGCACAATATCATTTTCTTTCTATCACGAAAGATCCTGATTCCAAAGATGTGTCCTGCTTCTCCCAAATCCTTCATATCGAACTACTTAGATAGCCATACCCATATGTCTGATAACTCTTTCACGTTTTTTCCAATTAGAAGGATATCATCTACGTGCAGCACATCATTTATTATACACAGAACTCTCACTCGGACATTGGACGAGTCCATTTAACTGGAAAACCTTGTCAAATCGAGTGTTCCAAGATCTAGATGATTGCTTAAGTCTATAAATGTATCTCTTAAGCTTGCACAATAAGTGCTCTTCTCCTTCAGTAATGAATCCCTTTGGTTGGCGCATATAGATCTCATTGTCTAGACTGCCATTCAAGAATGCAGTCTTGACATCCATCTGCCAAATCTCCAGATCAATGTGCAGCTATGGCTAAAAGAAGCTGGATTGACTTAAGCATGTCTACCAGTGTAAAGATTTCATCGTAACTAATGCCCTCCTTCTGAGTGTAGCCTTTCACTATAAGCCTAGCTTTGAAGATTTCAACCTTCCCGTCACCTCATTTCTTTCGCTTGTATATTCATTTACTCTTAATAGCTTGTACCCCATTAGGTAGTTCTACTAGCTCCCACACTTTATTAGAATCCATAGATCCCATTTCTGATTCCATTGCTACATTTTAGGAGTCAGCATCTTTATATTGGATTGCCTCATTGTAAGTCTAGGGATCTGATTCATCTTCACCTGGGATTGAGTCCGAAGACTTTCCCACGCCTATTAATCTTTTGGTTGACGAACAATCCTCCCACTACGATGAGGCAAATATTGAGTTGGTATAGAAGTTTCAAAATCGATACGTGGTGCAGTGTAGTTGGTGCTTGCATGATTGGTATAGATAGAGTCTCGTTCCTCAACTCTTCCAGAATTATCTCGCTCATGGGCTTGTGACTAATCACATAATCCTCTTCCAGGAATCGGGCATTGGTTCTAACATATGACCTTTTGATCCTGGGTACTATAGAACAAGCCACATTTCGTTTCTTTAGGGTATCATATAAACACGTGTACCTCTATACGAGGTGACAACTTATCAGTATCCTCATTCAGCACATGTGCTATACCCCAAATCCGAACATGTCCTAGACTGGGCTTCCGCCCACTCTACATTTCTGTGGGTATTTTTGGAACTGATTTCGAAGGCACTAGGTTTTAGTATATACGCCGTTGTTTCTAAAGCGTATCCCTAGAAAAAATAGGTAAATCTTAATAACTCATCATTGACTTAACCATCTCTAAAAGAGTTATGTTCCTTATCTCCTCAACACCATTTTGTTGTAGATTTCCTAGCGCATTGAGTTGGGACATAATCCCCTAATTTGCAAAGAAATCCAAAGACTATCCACTATGGTATTCGCCATCACGATCAGATTGTAGTGACTTGATACTCTTCCCATGACGCTTTTCCTTTTCATCCTTGAAATATCTGAACTTGTCAAAGGATTGAGACTTACGTCGCATCAAATAGTTGTATCAATATCTCAAATAATCATTTATAAACGTGATGAAGTGTTAGAAACCACCCCTAGCCTAGATGTTCATTGGACCACATACATCAGTATGAACCAATTCTAATGCATTCTGAGCACGATTTCCCTTGGTCTTAAAAACCCTTTTGGTCATTTTACCTTTCAGACAAGATTCACATATTGGAAATGACTCAACTTGGAGTTCATCCAATGGGCCACCATCTACAATCTCTGAATCCTTCTAAGGTTTACGACCTAATCGTAAATGCCCCAAATATTTGGTTTATGCTTGATGGTTCTTTTCTCTTTTTAGGTTTAGACAAAGAGTTAAGCGATTTATATTTATATTTGGAAGTGTGTCCAGTATTAATGACATATAGTCCATCAGTATAGATACCTTTGCAAATATATTCACTGTTTCTTCTAATAATTGCATCATCATCAAAAGAAACTGAATAACCAGCACAACTCAATTTAGAAACCGAAATTAATTTCATTCTAATATTTGGTACCAATACTACATTATTTAGGACTAATATATTATCATTAATCTTCAACTGTACGACTCCCTACATCCATAATCTTGGAATAATCGCCCCAGTTGATGGTGATCTCACCTGTACTAAGATGTCTGGTTACATAAAAACCATGCGAGTAAAAAGAAACATGCTCATTGGAGCCTGAATCTATTATCCGTGAACTGGCAGGACAAACTACAAAACATGTTTTGACTACTAGTGCACGAGACATACCTTCCTAAAGAGCAGGCAGTCCGCCTTAAAATGTCATTTCTAACCGCACTTGTAGCACTTACCATTTGGATTTTGGTTCACCTCGGATGAGGAGTCTTGCTTTTCACCTTGAGGGGTGCCACTTGCTTCTGGACCACTTGTTTCTTCTTCTTCCCCCACTTGGGTTTAAAAGTTTAAACACCAATTGCCGCAAGAACTTGATACTTTTGTCTGAAGAGACATTCTGCAACTTGAAACTCTGTCAGCAATTCTGCCATGGTATATTACCTACGATTCATATTGTAGTTCAGCAGAAATACTCTAAGCTTCTAGGTAAGCTGTTTATGATTATATCGACCTGCATTTCCACATCGATAGTAGCCCATAATAAATCAAGTTCAATTAAATGAGAAATCATCTTTAGAACATGATCTCTTACCGAGGTTCCTTCAGGCATCTAGGTCGTCATCAAGACCCTCATAGCATTTGCCTAGCCGCCCGGTTCTAATGACCAAACATCTCGCTGATATTTTTGATCATATTCGTGGTCGTGCCCATACTCTGATGCTGATGCTGCGATACATTTGCTAAAGAAGCCAAGATGTAACAGCGAGCCATCTCATCAGATTTCATCCATTTGCGGTATTCTTTCACCTCATCAGGTTTCGAATCCGCACGTGGTTCCAATGGGCATTCCTCAGTTAGAATAAATTTATGTTCTTCAACAGTCAAGACAATATTAAGGCTACGTTTCCAATCAGCAAAATTAACGCCATCAGGTTTGTTTTCTCTGAGAATACAACAAGTGGATTGAAAGACATCGGAGATAAAATTGAAACATTCACCAGATAATGCATAGAAAAATATATTGAAAAATCTTTCATCACATAATGCATAGGAAAACATATTGAAAACCCTAAGAACACAATATATATGCTAGCAACCAGCATCTCGAAAAGCCCACACATGTAAGCCACGATCATGTGGACGTTTACATATACATTTTTCGAATATAATTTTATGTCTTTAGTTTTACTATCTAATCAACTGAGGTTATGCCAAGTAAAATTAATAGTTAGTTCCTCTTGGCCATGTAATAATTAGTATAGACTCTGATGGAGAGTTTATCAATTAACACACCTAAGTGAACACCATAATTTAACAACCTTAAAATATTATCTTCTAAATAATAGTCCTATAGATGGAGAGGTCCTATCATGAAAAAATAATATTTTTAATTTTTGTTATCATTTGAAATTTAAAACCAGTGAACCTATAATCAGCACATTCGATATGGAGGAAGACCCTAATATCAGTATGTATACTAATTTCTTCAAAATTTAAATCAATTATGGAGATCAATTTTATTTTATTTTAAAAATAAATCAATTTTATCACTTAGTTATTTAGCCTTAAGGTTCTTAATTTTCTCGTCCTAGCATGCAAAAAATATATCATGAATAATTCATACATACCATACATTCAAAACAGTAAAAACCAAAATAAATGCAAGGATAATAAAATTATTCAATTATCATGGTATTCGTCCCAAATCGAATCCGAAAAGAAATCTTCAACACAGTATCTCCCACTGGATCAAGCATCTCGCACTCCTCCCAGTCGGGTCGTGGATTTTCAAAATTAAAATTTTTCACTTTTCATGCAAAATTAATTACATTAAAAAATTCAAATTTAAACTCGTGGCTCTCTGGCGGACGCAACGAACGGCGGTCTAACGGATCAGACCAAACACCATACGATCCGACCAAAAAAAAACTGCCCGGATCACCCACCAACGCCCGCGACAGCAAAATGCTGCTGTCACAGTCGTGGCTTCCAAGAATTGTCTGTCCCGATTCTGCTCTATTTCTTCGCGATTTTGACTTTTCCAAATTCGATTACAATTTCATACTAAATAAAATACATCGAATTGCAGCAAAATTACACTAAAAATAAAACCTAGATCCACTCGTGGATTTTCTTACGGAGAAAACCATTCCGTACCTCAAAACCGGGCCAAACCAACAATTGCATAAATAATAAAAAATTCGTTCACATAACCATGATAATTGGATCATATTTCCATGCAAAAAACTTCTAGCACAATATTCCAATATCATAATACATGAATATCTAAATTGTTAGCAATTAATCACCAAAATTAATTAAAATAGCAAAAAGCCTAAAAAATAGCTTTGATACCAATTGCTGGAAATAAGTATGATAATATGTTTTACGCACAGTCTATTTAGGCATACGAATTAATTAAATATTAAGATTAATAAGTAATTTATATACTATTTATTATTTATTAAATAGTATAATTGGTAAACTTAATATCCTAATCTAGATCATAAGATCATATGATATTTACCTTTGAAGCAAAGTGGTTGCTATTGATCTCTTCCTTAAAACCTGTAGGTCACAGATACTCAGAGGACAGTCTAGGGGGTGAATAGACTGTCTAAAATCTTTTCCTGAATATATCAGTTGGGTAACCTCAGCTGTGATTGTGTGCAGCTAACAAACCTCGGCTGCAGATAAGTAATGCGAAAGACACAACTGATAATAATGCAGATGACTTATATCAGCTGTAAAACTTGTTTTGCGGAAAGATAGCTGACTCTATAATGGAACAGTAAATATGTATGCAGCAGTTAAATATGATGATAAAGCAGTAAACCACACGACACTTTTATTGTGGTTTCAAAGGTGGGGTAATCCTCTACTAATCCACTTCTCTCGAAACCAGTTGGAGATAAATTCACTATAGCTTTTAACCAGTGAAATTATGTTACAATGAATTTCATTGCAATAGCTTCCAACCAGTGAAAACTCTTGGCTGTTGCAACTCTCTTTGGGAGCCTAGCACCTCTTGATCGAAAACCCGTGGATGCCTCAACAACTCGCAAGATGTCTATCACCTTCCAATCAAGAACCCATGGATGCGTTTAAAACCTTGAACTTCTAAGAACCTCGTTCAAAGAAGTACCCCATACTCAGACTTTAAGACAAGACTTTTTGTCTTCTCCAACTTTCAAGAGCTTCTCAGTATAAAATTTAGAAACTAGCTCTTCACGATGCTATAGATTGCTTTGTATGCTTTGTTTACTTTGTTTGTTTTGATTGCTTGTAAGTATTGTTCCATCGTTCTTCTGCTCAATCTTTCTTCAGATATTTATAGTACGATCTTGAGCTTCTTCATAGCCTTTGCATCTTGTAACAATTCCGTCCATTGGAGAATGGACTTTATTGTTTATCTGTTCATTTTTTTGCAAGGCTTTGTCTCTTTCTACAAATCTTGACCGTTTGAAGAGGTATATTCCCGTTGCGCCGCTTTCCTTGATTACTATATTTAGAATGTCTTCCAGGCGCGAATCTTAATGAATATTCTATTCCTTACTTTACGGGAATCAATCATTTTATCTCATTGGCTTTGTACGTCTTAATGTATTTTACCATCTTTGATGACTTTTCAACGTTTGTTGACGTGGACAGTTGATATCCAGAACTTGGCTGATCTATCATCTGAGGTAAACTCATCTGATACTTCATTTGGTTAAACCTCTCTGATGAGTTGGTCAAACCTCTCTGATGTGTTATCTGATATATCGTCTGAGGTAAACTCATCTGATACTTCCTTTGGTCAAACCTCTCTGATGAGTTGGTCAAACCTATCTGATGTGTTGTCTGGATAAAATCTGTCTGATATACAGTCTTTTAGAAAGTTTGACTGTTATTCCCTTGGCCAACCTCTACTGATATCATGCTTTGACCAAACTTCGACTGATATTATGTCTAGTCAAACTCGGCTGATATTTCCTTCGATCGAAACTTGCCTAATAAAAACTCGCCTGATATTATGTCTGGTCAAACTTAGATGATATTTCATTTGACCGAAACTTGCCTGATAAAAACTCGCCTAATGTTTTATCGGTCAAATATATTTGATATATTGCGTTGACCAAACCTTGGCTGATAATAGGCCTGTTCTATACTTAGCCAAATTTCTGCTTGATCAACATGATCAATACTTAGCCTAATCATTTGAAAGCTTATAGAAGATACTCATTTGGTTCTTCTTTACACTTCCAAGTACAAACATTTGATAACATCATCAAAATCTAAAATAATATTCCCCTTATTTTGTTGATGGCAAAACTTAATGATCAAATGCAATCAAATCATCATGCAGATAAGTAAAGTACTGTAATGTAAAGACTTAGTTTGTTTGAGACAACTAGTGGTTGTCATTCAAGTCGACTGTAATAAACTTTCATTACTAAGAGATTACAGTACAGTTTCTTTAATGAAAAATTACAAGACAAAATGTAAAATTACAAGTACATGACAACATCCAGAAATTATGATCTTCCTCTTCCTCTTCCTCTTCCTCTAGTTCTTGCTGGAGGGAGAGACTTCAATGGTTTTGCTCCAATGGGCCTTTGAACTATTAGGATCAGCCCATATTTCTTCTTGACTATCCGAGACGCAAATCTTTGAGTTTCAGAGGAGGTGTATTTGTTCTTAATGCATAGAGATTTTATCTCCCTCTGAAGTGCTTCATCACCCAGCTTCCCATTTATATCAATTGTGTTGGGATTCGTTGCCTAAAACGAAGGTGCATCGGAAGCAATATACGAATCAAATTCGATCTAAATCCCTAAAAGGATCGATTAAGCTACGTATATACGAATATATAAAAGTAAACAAGAGGGAGATTCGAAATCATACCCTTGTAGTCCTTTGATTAAATGGTTGAAGTTTGTGATCTCCTCCACAAATCCGATTCGCCAAGCTTTTGGTGATCTCCGCCATGAATCCGATTCGTCAAGCTTTTGAAATCTCGAGCACCAAAATATCGTGCCTATACTTGCCACATGCCGGAAGTTGACCGGAATAACTCCCACCTTATTATCCTCCAAGGATACGGCTAGAATAGGATGGTGAAGCTATAGGAATTAATATATATACTCTAAGTATAGTTATCAGTTTAAACTCTCTCTATCTCCTCTAAGAAGATGATGAAGTGAAGAAGACAATGAAGGAGACAATGGTTTTTCTCTCTCTATTTCTTGTGTTTGGCCGTGAGTTTCCTCACCAAATGAGAGAATCGTTCTATTCTTTTACTTTGTCTTCCATCTCTTATTCAAAGTCCCCTTTCCTTATTATAATCATAATATGATTTGGTCTTTGATTTCCAAATCAATAGTCTTCCCCCAATTAAGGTGGAAGACAAGACCAAAATTAAATAAAGGAGGGGGGGGGGGGCATTTAGAAGACCCGGGGAGTTTGGTTCGTTTCAAACTACGTGTGTCCAAACAGATAAACTTTATTCCGTTCCGATATATTTTTATAATTAATTAATCTAATTAATTAATTACATCAAATACAAAATAATATAATTAATTTCTCCAAGAAGCAATTATATCTATGAATTAAATCAATCATCCAGTAATTTATTTAATTCATTAGGCCGTAAATTAATTTATCTAATAAATTAATTTAGACATCCAATGTCACAAAATTAATTAGACATCCAACATAATATATCCTTTGCGAACAAATTCTCTCATGAGATGATACTTTCTCTCAATGTGTTTACCATTGTGAAACCTCGGCTCTTAGGTCTGTGCTACAGCTCCATCGTTTGTCGCATAAAAAACGAAAATAGGCAGCGCAGCACATGGTGTCACTTGATGTTCATCCAATAACTTTTTAATCCAAAACCCTTCATTTGGAGGCCTCCGAGGCCGCTTGATACTCATCCTAACAGGTGGAACCGGCAGTCGCGCTATGCTTGGCACTCACTATGCCAAGATACTACTCCTCCATTAAGTGTAAAATGTAGCCAAAAGTAGAGATAGAGTCGTCTTTCTGTCCTTGGAAGTCTGAATAAGTGAAGCCCGTCACATTCAGTTCTCCACCACCATACTTAAGAACCAGATCTCTAGTCCTTATAAAGTACTTGAGAATGTTCTTTACAACGGTCCAATGTTCCCTACCTGGGTTTCCCGAGACCTACTTACCACACTCCAGCATGCGCAATGTCACGTCTCGTACACAACATAGCATACATAAGACTACCCACTGCCGAAGCATATGGTATATTACTCATTTCCTTTCATTGTTCCTCACTTTGAGGACACATCTTCGAGGTGAGTTTTATTCCATGTCGTATCGGTAGGAACCCTCTTTTAGATTCATCCATCTTAAATCGCTTTAAGATCTTATCTATATATAGGGCTTGAGAAATACCTATCATTCTCTTCGCTCTATCCAGTAGAGTCGAATCCCAAGAATATAGGTTTCTTCTCCCAAGTCTTTCATGGAGAACCTACTCGAAATCCAAGCTTTCACAGAACTGAGCATTCCCACATCGTTTCTTATTAGTAGAATGTCATCTACATATAATACGAAGAATGCGATATTTCTTCCACTAACCCTCTTGTATACACAAGGTTCTTCTTCATTTTGCACGAAGTCGAACTCTTTGACTACCTTGTCAAAATGAAGGTCCCAAATATGTGAAGCCTGTTACAGTCCATTTCACGGAGTCTACATCCACCATTGCTTGGTCCATAGGTCGCGGGTCTGTATCTTGGTTATCACTAGGAATGGCAATGGGGCGGGTTCGGGGCGGGGCAGGCTATCCCCGTCCCCGAACCCGAAATCTGAATCCTGCCCCGTCCCCGCCCCGTTCCCCATCGAGAATCTTATCGGGGCGCCCCATTGGGGCTACAGCATACCCCGAACCCCGCCCCGTTCCCCATTCCCCATTTTTGCCCCGTTTTATATATTTATATAGAATTATATTATATATATATAATATAAATATATATATAAAATAATATATATAATATATTATATATAAAAATATATATATAAAAAAAATATATTATATATATTATTTTGCCCCATTCTATATATATATAAAAAATATATAATATATATATATATAATACAAAAAATATATATAATATAATATCGGGGCGGGGCGGGGCGGGGCACGATCACCCCAGTCACTACCCCGAACCCCGAAAAAATCCCCGTTAACGCCCCGTAACCCGATAATGTCTGCCCCGCCCCGCCCCGTTAAGATCGGGTTTCGGATTTCCCCGTCGGGTTCGGGTTTTTTTGCCATCCTAGTTATCACCGGGAACCTCACGGAGACCTAATTCCTCCAGGTGCATAAAGCCATACCTTTTAGGTAATTGAGACACCCTACTAGACCTGCGAGGTGTTTATACTCGTGTTTCAGAAGGTTTTTCCAACTTCTTGTACAGGTGTCTCCTGAGGAGTTTCATTGTATTCTTCCAAAGAAATACTTATACCTGCTCCACCTTCCTGAGTAAAGTCACCTTCCAGGAAGTGTGCTTGCAACGCAACAATGATCTTTCAATCTTCGGGCATGTAGAATAGATAATCCATCATCCCAGATGGGAATCCAATGAAATTTCCCTTCACGGACCTTTATTCCAACTTCTCCGTCTTAGTCTTCTTGACATAGGCAGGACATCCTCAAATCCTAATATGATTAAGACTTGGTTTCCTGCCCTCCCACATCTCATGCGAAGTTTTAGGAACCGACTTGGATGGACTTCTGTTTAAGATATAAGCAGCAGTCAGGAGCTCATAACCCCACAGGTAAATTGGTAAGTCGGTGTAGCTAATCATGGAATGAACCATGTTCAATAAGGTTCGCTTCCTTTTTTCCGACACACCATTTAACTGAGGAGTCCTTGGAGGTATAAGTTGTGACACTATTCCGTGCTCCTTTAGGAACTTGTCAAACTCAGTGCTCATATACTCGCCACCTCGGTCCGACCTAAGTGTTTTGATATGATTACCAGTTTGTTTTTCGACTAGGGCCTTAAATTCCTGAAATTTCTCAAAGGCCTCGGATTTATGTTTCATTAAGTATACATAACCATACCTAGTATGATCATCTGTAAACGTAATGAAATACTGATATCTGTCACGTGCTGCTTCCAAAGCACCACATACGTCGGTATGGACTAATCCAAGTTTATCAGTGGCTCTTTCAAAAGTCCCTGTGAAAGGATACTTAGTCATTTTGCCTTTAAGGAAAGATTCACAAGTTGGAAAGGGATCCGATCCCAATGGATCCACATGTCCATATTTTTCCATTTTGTAAACCTTGGTCTGACCAACATGACCAAGTCTAAGATGCTATTCCAAAACTTGATTAGTTTCATCCCTACCAATCTTCAAGTCATAGTGTTCACAACGACTTTGTTATTTAGGTTTAGATGACACAATCCATTTGACAATGTAGCAGTGCCTACTAGTTTATTTTGAAAATAAATTTTGCAGGAACCATCACCAATGAAAAATGAAAAGCCTTTCCGATCCATGACCAGAATGGATACAATGTTCTTATGCCCCTTGGGCAAAACTAGTACATCATCTAATGTTAAAACAAATCCGGATTCCAAATCCAAAAGAAGTGATCCTATATTAGTTGCTTCGACACTATGCCCGCTTCCGACAGTAATCATCACTTCCCCAGCTCCAAGCTTTCTAATGTTAAAACAAAGCCGGATTCCAAATGTGAGAACTAGCACCTGAATCCAGTATCCAATAAATAGAAGATACGGTAGCAGAACAATTTATTTCCAAAAGTAAGAGTTCTGTACCTGAAGTGCCAAGAAGGATCGGACAGTCTATCGCCCAGTGGCCCAGCTCACCGCATTTGAGACATGTGTCCTTCTTCACATTCTTGCTTTTGGGAACCATTGGGGCCGTGCCCTTACCCTTAAAGTCCTTGTTTTGTGGGCTCGTCTGCTTCTTGGTCTTTTCTTCTTATTCTTGGACTTTTGAGATCCAGAAGAAATCACAAGGGTAGACTCCTTCACCCACGGAGTCTTCATCTAAAACTGAGCGGTTACTAGTTTGTTCATCAACCCTACTAGATTTTATTAGTTTGACATAGAGCTCGGTTAAGTGAGATAAAATCTGCCTAGTCTCAACATAGAGCTCGGTTAAGTGAGATAAAATCTGCCTAGTAGAAGTCATTTTCTCATGAGCTCTCTCAAGCTCATCATCCAGGTTTCTTCAGCAACCCTCTTCAGGATCTCCCACATATTTGGGTCGTTTATCTCCATATAGTCAACGAAGATTTGTTGAGGAGTGCAGTCTGGGTCTTGGAAGATTTCCCAGACATAATATTTTTCAATAAATTGCTTTTTGGCAATCCCCCATTTGTTTGTAGCTTCCATTGGAATGAACTCCTCAACATAAAAAAGTTCTTTTCCTTCCCATTGAAGTGGCACAACTGGTTCTTGCCCAGTTCTCCTTTTCTTAGATGTTGGTACTTCTAGAGATGCATCTGTATTTATTCTTTTCAAGGTACTCGAAGTTCCATCCTCAGGAAAATGAAAGATTGTGGGAGGTGCAACTGAATTTCTGGGGACAACTGTTAGTGCCTCCTCCCTTCTCTTGGTGCTCATCTCTCCTTTTGTCACATCCCAAGACCACTCCGCCATAGCATGATATTGTCTGCTCTGGGCACTCTCCTCTGAGCTGGCCCTCACAGTTTTGTTTCTGGGAGCCCACGAGCAGCTTCCCAGGAGGTCACCCATCCTGAGACTACTCTCGCCTGAGTACGCTTAACTTCGGAGTTCCCATCTCCCCGAATCCAGTGAGCTCCTAAAAGGCCTCACGCTATTTGGATGCGGGCATGCACATATAAGGCACATCACCCCCTCTCCACTAGTCGATGTGGGATATCGCAATCCACCTCCCTCAAAGAGCCCGACGTCCTCGTCGGCACACTCGCACTACACGGCAGAGTGGCTTCGATACCAAATTGTCACATACCAAGATTGCTCCGCCATAGCATGATATTGTCCGCTCTGGGCACTCTCCTCTGAGCTGGCCCTCACGGTTTTGTTTCTGGGAGCCCGCGAGCAACTTTCCAGGAGGTCACCCATCATGAGACTACTCTCGCCCGAGCACGCTTAACTTCGAAGTTCCCATCTCCCCAAAGCCAGTGAGCTCCCAAAAGGTCTTACGCTATTTAGAGGCGGACATGCACATATAAGGCACATCGCCCCCTCTCCGCTAGTCGATGTGAGATATCACAATCTATTATTACATCCCAAGATTGCTCCGTCGCAGCATGATATTGTCCGCTTTGGGCACTCTCCTCTGAGCTGGCCCTCACGGTTTTGTTTTTAGGAGCCCGCAAGCAGCTTCCCAGGAGGTCACTCATCTTGAGACTACTCTCGCCCGAGCACGCTTAACTTCAGAGTTCCCATCTCCCCCAAGTCTAAGATCAGCTCAATGATGTTACTGTAATACCCATGACTTTCTTTTTCGGTAATTTTTTGTTTTTTGCATTTTTCTGGTTTCCATAAAACTCGCTTGAGAGCATCTTGACATTTTGATAATGTTTTGTTCTGCGTGTTTAGTCATCCGAGTTTGTTCCGGGGCTGTTTTACCCGAATCCGTGTTTTGAGCGACTTTTTCCGCTATTTGGTTCATTTCGTGTGATGGTGGTTCGAAACTACAGTTTTGTGTTCCTATAAATCCGTTGAGCTTTTTTATGCGTGTTGTGAGCTTTGGTTTGGTTGCTTGATGTCATATTGTGATTTAAGGACGTTTTGGGCCGTTTCGTAATTTCCCAATGTTTGGGGGTGATTACTTCTGTTGTCGTATTCCGAACCTTCGGGTAGTCGAAATCGTATTTTCTTTTAACACTTGATTTCGTCGTTCTGCACTCTTATATGCATGTCCTCGTCTTGTGTTGTTGTTGTCATTTCGCGGTTTCATCGTGCTCGTACTCGACGAGCTGAACTTAGCAGTTCTGGAACTGCTAAGTGACTTACGTACGTTATGCTACAAGAATAACGTACATTATCATCATGTGCCTTACGTACGTTAAGCCCTTCTCTTTACGTACGTAAGGGGTCTTTCCAGTTCAAACATTGAGTTCTGGCCGTCGTTAGCGCACGCTATGTGTTGATCATAGCGCACGTTAACTGTGCTCCTTACGTACGTTAAGTCCTTGCCATAACGTACGTAAGGGTCTTCGCTATTTTGTACAGGAGAGCCTGGACGACTCTTACGTACGTAAGGGCTTGTACCTTACGTACGTAAACTCGCTAACGTACGTTAAATCTTATTGCTTACGTACGTTAGCCTTCTGCGGGTATAAATACTTGAGGGTTGACCGTGTTCGTCATTTTTTCACCTTTCTTCATTCCTCCGCGGCTGTGGCGATTTATGGGTGATCTGGGGGCGATTTTGGAGTCTTGTAACTCCAAGTTTACATCTTCCTTGAGTTCTTAGTGTTGATTAACATCATCAATCAGTGTTCTTCGTCTTCGATTCGAGGTAATCATCTTGAAAACCCTTCCTTTATATTTCGTGAATCTTCAAGATTCGGGTTGTTCTTCATGAATCGTGTTGTTGTATATCATCAATCGGTTGTATTGATTCTCTTCCCATGATTTGATTCGTATTTCTTATCGTATTCGGGTTCGGATGATGTTCTTGATGTTCTTTGGGAAATATTGAGCCCCAAGTGTCTGATCCTTTGTCTCTATGAATTCTTGTTAAGAATTTCATGTTTTTTGCATCTTCCTTGCGATCAACCTTATAGTGATTATGTTGTTTTTGTGTTTTTGACCTAGTTGGAAGATTCGAGGGTTTCCAGTCGAGCTTTGCCGTTGCTTCGCATGCTTTGGATTTGAGGCAAGTACCTTGATATACGAATTATAACTACGTGAAATCATTGTTGCCGAAGTGTGTGAATTATCTCTATGAACATAATATATATATATATATATATATATATATATATATATATATACATAGGTAGGTGAATGTAGGGTGATTATTATCGATACTAGTTGACGTACTCAACTTGGATTAATGTACGAACCATATTTATAGAGGCAATATGGTAAGGTTTATGTATTCGGTTGAGTTACGATATAAGAGTTGATGCGTAGCGTTGGTTGGTTTTGCCTAAGGCTTATTGTGTTGAGTCTTGATTGATAACGTACGTGTTGTTATTTATTTGTGTGGTCGTGGACTGACGGATAAATTGTGTGAATTGGTATACTAATTTGATAATTGTTGCAACGATTGACTGTATGCTTGATATTTGTAACGATGTGAATACTTGTTGTGAGAGACGGCATATCCGGGAGCCTTTGAGGGCGGAGTGTGTACTCCGGCCGGGTTTACACTGCAATGTGCGGCTCTATATGGTTGGTGAACATCGATGTTACCTAATACGTGTGCAATGGGGGGCTCTTGCGGGAGTGAACGCCGGCGCGGTGACATGTTCAATGGGCGGCCAACATAGTGGAGTGAACGCCGGTGCACATGTGTGCAAGGGAGGCGCATGGCAGGCTTATTGGTTATGGATATTCGAGTGACAGCTAAGACCCGTTACCGAACGATGTTCGCAATTCAAAGTTTTTCCAACTCGTTTTAAAATGTTGGTCGTGATATAGACCGCGATTCGTGTTTTTGAAAGTTTGTTTCAACTTGTTTTAAACGTTGGTATCAGGGTTAATTAACCAAGGATATTTGACGAGTTCTCCTAGGGTTAATTAATCAAGGGTCTTGAGCAGGATTTGTCGATTGAGAGGCTGTGTCCTCGATTGTACTGTGATGATACTCTGTGTATTGGGTCGAGGACCCCGTGAGATGTTGAGATCTTTGATCTTATGGTGTTATTCTGTGTATTGGGGGCGAGGACTCCGTGAGATGTTGTAATGATTCGCTTGTGATAGTGTTCTATAAATTGGGTTGAGTACCCCGAATAACGTTGTAATGGTTTTCTTGCAAATCATTTTCCACATGCTGGGTCGAGGACCCAAGAGCTTTTGAAGTTATTTTCAAAAAGTATTCCCACTCGATTTTCAAAACCCCAAGGCGACCCGAGTCAATAATAATGTTTTCAAACTATCTTATCAAAATACTTTTCCTTTTATAAAAGTGGATTTTCAAACTAAATCTTTTGACTCCTTGGGCTCGTTTAAAGTTTCATGAATGTTATTTTCCGTAAGGAGAATATGACTATGTGATTACCTTTCACCTCGTGTATGCGAGTGTTATTCTGTGCTGACTGTGGGAATGTATGGTTTGTGTTAAGGCTTCACGGCGGTTGAATTTTGTGTTGTTACTGTTCGTATATCTTGTATATTATGTACTTGCACTAGCAAAATTCCAGTTTGCTAACCCCCGAGTTTTCAGGGGGTGGGTGCCTGTTATGCGCTCAGGTTTTGGCAGCTCAGGAGCAGTCACGGGATTGGCTTGGAAAGAGATGGAAGACGATGATGCTAATCACACAAGAGTCGGAGTCTTTTTGTTTTGTTTCATCTTGGTCGGTATTTTCTCATTTGGTTGAGTATTCACCCTTGCACAGGTGTAGTTTTCGTTTATTAAATTGAGTTGTCATTCCTTTCTGTGTTCAAGTTTATCATTGTCTTTGAGATGTGAATTTCATTAGTTTCTGAATTGTTTATGACCTTGTCGGTCTGCTTTGTAATTAGTTTGACCACGGTCGGTCAATCATTGAGTAGTCTTTTGGAGTTTAGCCTGGTAGATCCTTGTGATAAGAATCTACGGCATGTGACATTCCCGGTCGAATTCTGGGGGTGTTACAGATATGGTATCTAAGCTTAGGTTTGCGAAAAACCTAAGCTGTTGGGTCAAGTCCATGTCCTGTGTAACTCGCGCGCATCAGAGTTGTGTTTAGTATCGTAGTTCCGACATCATCTTCAGGCAATCCGTGATGGTGAGTCTTCCGATCGTAGGTCCCCTTATATATGTATTTGATTATATTGTGCTAGCGTGTTTAATGTTGAACCAGGGGTTGGAACTTGTTAGTGATATTATTGTCTTAGGATATAACATGCGTATACGGTCCAATTAAAAATGGTTATGTAGTATGCTTCGGAAGTCGAACATATTTATCGGTCTCTACATTTCAGTATAATAAATCTTTGAGTGTTAATTTTATCCGCTGCGTGAGTATTTTGAAATGGCTTTTGGTATCTTGCAAACTGAATTGTTATTTCATAAAATCGATTCCCTAAACCGAGTTTTGGCATTTTGGTCTTGCACGTTTTGACGGTATTCTTATGACGGTATTTGATATTTTATAAATGACTTTTGTGATTATTTGAAAATATTACCGTCATCGGACTTTTTGGCGTTCTGAACATTTTTAAAAAAAATATGGTTTTTAGCCTGGTGGGTTCCGGCGCGGGGCCCACGGCGCTGTAATATCACGAACATTTTAAAGTGATGCTTTGAGATTTTCTAACATTGTGAAAAACCATGATTTATTGTCGACATGTCAAATGGTCACGTATCTCGGTGAAAAATCATTTCGATTAAGCATTTTGGTAGAAGAGGAAAGATTTTCAAATTGTGGTATTTGGAGCTCAACACTTTTGAAATATTTCAAATTAGTTACGATTCATAACATAATTTCTTTTATACATTATTCGAAAATAACTTTTAAAGTCGATGTATAAACTTCATCTTCCAAAATAAAGGACAGTATCAACAAGTTTTGGGCGTAACGTGACTCGCCCTCTTTTTTTCAAAAAGTTGTTTTCATTAAGTGCATGCATATAATGATCGTCCTCGTCGAAGGACTCAGAATAGACTTCAGAAAACTTTGTGCTTTACGATATTACCGTTATTCCAAAGATGTTAACCAAACCTTGTGTCGATAATTGTGGTATACTGTACGATTGATTATTTGATAATACTGAACGGTACTATCTGCATTAGCATGTCGAGCCCTAGTGGACGTAGGTGTGATGATGGAAATGGAAGCGGCGAGGTGATTCGTACGACAACTATCCATGCTACGGTGAAGGAGTATCAAGATCAAACGATATCCTATGAAATCTCCTCAGTGATCGAGCCCACGAGCGAAGCAAAGAGACCGAGGACATCTGGAAAATTTCTGGGCGGTGAAGAGACTAAGGCTCCCAAACCCTCACGTCGTCCGAACGTGTCGTCTTCGCAGTCGGGAGTGAGCGCTGGAAATCCCAAACCAGCATCGGTGACTCTCGGTAAGAAGAGAAGGTGCTTCAACTGCAACCGTCAGGGACATGTTCGTGCAAATTGTCCCTTTCCACTCTTTACTTGTTACCAGTGCGGGGGTGAAGGTCATCGGGAGAAACACTGTGAGACAGTTTCTGAATTGGCAAAGAATGCTACCCTATTGGAGAACAGAGCAAGTGACCATAGAGTGTCCAGAAACCCTATGTTTCCTTCTGAGGATCCTAGCATGGGAGAATGAAGATTTTGTACTATGTCTTAATCGTTGCTGTTTCCAACAATCGTGACTTCGATCGTTTTTCGTTTCATTGCTTTACATTTTCAACTCTTGTTGTTCTAAGTTTCGGGTTCATAATGTCTTTTTAGTATGGAGGATTGTATTACCCGTACTTTTCTTAGTATTTTCAGCATTGTGTGACCATTCATTGTTGGTAATTCAATTGTGATCCTCTCGACGATTTTAAACTACCTTGTTTTACTTAGCCTACCGTCCTCCGAACGAATTTCGGAGCTGTTTTGCTAAATCCCATGGATTATTGTGGCCTTTCCACATCCAAATTTAATTCTTGCAAATTTTGTTTGAAGCTATTGTTCCATCACTCTCTATTTTAAATTTCGGGATGAAACTTCTTTTAAAGAGGGTAGTATGTAATACCCGTGACTTTCTTTTTCGGTAATTTTTTGTTTTTGACATTTTCTAGTTTCCAGAAAACTCGCTTGCGAGCATCTTGACATTTTGATAATGTTTTGTTCTGCGTGTTTGGTCATTCGAGTTTGTTCCGGGGCTGTTTTACTCGAATCCGTGTTTTGAGCGACTTTTTCCGCTATTTGGTTCATTTCGTGTGATGGTGGTTCGAAACTATGGTTTTGTGTTCCTATAAATCCGTTGAGCTTTGTTATGCGTGTTGTGAGCTTCAGTTTGGTTGCTTGAGGTCATATTGTGATTTACGGACGTTTTAGGCCGTTTCGTAATTTCCCAAAGTTTGGGGGTGATTACTTCTATTGTCGTATTGCGAACCTTCGGGTAGTCGAAATCGTATTTTCTTTTAATGCTTGACTTCGTCGTTCTGCACTCTTCGTATGCATGTCCTCGTCTTGGTTGTTGTTGTCGTTTCGCGGTTTCGTCGCGCTCGTACTCGACGAGCTGAACTTAACAGTTCTGGAACTGCTAAGTGACTTACGTATGCTATGCTACAAGCATAACATACGTTATCATCATGTTCCTTACATACGTTAAGCCCTTCTCTTTACGTACGTAAGGGGTCTTTCCAGTTCAAACATTGAATTCTGGCCGTCGTTAGCGCACGCTATGTGTTGATCATAGCACACGTTAATTGTGCTTCTTACGTACGTTAAGTCCTTGCCATAACGTACGTAAGGGTCTTCGCTATTTTGTACAGGAGAGTCTGGACGACTATTACGTACGTAAGGGCTTGTACCTTACGTACGTAAACTCGCTAACGTACTTTAAATCTTATTGCTTACGTATGTTAGCCTTCTGCGGCTATAAATACTTGAGGGTTGACCGTGTTCGTCAGTTTTTCACCTTTCTTCATTCCTCCGCGGCTGTGGCGATTTATGGGTGATCTGGGGGCGATTTTGGAGTCTTGTAACTCCAAGTTTACATCTTCCTTGAGTTCTTAGTGTTGATTAACATCATCAATCCGTGTTCTTCGTCTTCGATTCGAGGTAATCATCTCGAAAACCCTTCCTTTATATTTCGTGAATCTTCAAGATTCGGGTTATTCTTCATGAATCGTGTTGTTGTATATCATCAATCGGTTGTATTGATTCTCTCCCCATGATTTGATTCGTATTTCTTACCTTATTCGGGTTCGGATGATGTTCTTGATGTTCTTTGGGAAATATTGAGCCCCAAGTGTCTGATCCTTTATCTCTACGAGTTCTTGTTAAGAATTTCGTGTGTTTTGCATCTACCTTGCGATCGACCTTATAGTGATTATGTTGTTCTTGTGTTTTCGACTTAGTTGTTCTTGTGTTTTCGACCTAGTTGGAAGATTCGAGGGTTTCCGGTTGAGCTTTCCCGTTGCTTCGCGTGCTTTGGATTTGAGGCAAGTACCTTGATATACGAATTATAACTACGTGAAATCATTGTTGCCGAAGTGTGTGAATTATCTCTATGAACGTAAATATATTTATATATTTATATGTTAAATATATGTATGTAAATAGATATACGTATATATATATATATATGTATATATATATGTATATATATACATACATACATCGGTCGGTGAATGTCGGGTGATTATTATCGATGCTAGTTGACGTACTCAACTTGGATTAAAGTACGAACCATATTTATAGAGGCAATATGGTAATGTTTATGTATTCAGTTGAGTTATGATATAAGAGTATATGCGTAGCGTTGGTTGGTTTTGCCGAAGGCTTATTATGTTGAGTCCTGATTGATAACGTGCGTGTTGTTATTTATTTGTGTGGTCGTGGACTGACGGATAAATTGTGTGAATTGGTGTACTGATTTGATAATTGTTGCAACGATTGACTGTATGCTTGATATTTGTAACGATGTGAATACTTGTTGTGAGAGACGGCATATCCGGGAGCCTCTGAGGGCGGGGTGTGTACTCCGGCCTGGTGTACGTTGCAATGTGCGGCTCCATATGGTTGGTGAACACCGGTGTTACCTAATGCGTGTGCAATGGGGGGCTCTTGCGGGAGTGAACGCCAGCGCGGTGACATGTTCAATGGGCGGCCAACATAGTGGAGTGAACGCCGGTGCACAGGTGTGCAAAGGAGGCGCCTGGCAGGCTTATTGGTTATGGATATTCGAGTGACAGCTAAGACCCGTTACCGAACGATGTTCGCAATTCAAAGTTTTTCCAACTCGTTTTAAAATGTTGGTCGTGATATAACCCACGATTCGTGTTTTTGAAAGTTTGTTTCAACTTGTTTTAAACGTTGGTATCAGGGTTAATTAACCAAGGATATTTGACGATATCTCCGAGGGTTAATTAATCAAGGCTCTTGAGCAGGATTTGTTGATTCAGAGGCTGTGTCCTCGATTGTACTGTGATCATACTCTGTGTATTGGGTCGAGGACCCCATGAGATGTTGAGATCTTTGATCATGTGGTGTTATTATGTGTATTGGGGCGAGGACCCCGTGAGATGTTGTAATGATTCGCTTGTGATAGTGTTCTATAAATTGGATCGAGGACCCCGAATAACGTAGTAATGGCTTTCTTGCAAATCGTTTTCCACATGCTGGGTCGAGGACCCGAGAGCTTTTGAAGTTATTTTCTAAAAGTATTCCCACTCGATTCTCAAAACCCTAAGACGGCCCGAGTCAATAATAACATTTTCAAACTATCTTATCAAAATACTTTTCCTTTTATAAAAGGCGATTTTCAAACTAGATCTTTGACTCCTTGGGCTCGTTTAAAGTTTCATTAGTGTTATGTTCCGTAAAGAGAATAAATGTGATTATGTTTCACCTTGTGTATGCGAATGTTATTCTGTGTTGACTATGGGAATGTGTGGTTTATGTTAAGGCTTCGCGGCTGTCGAGTTTTGTGTTGATATTTTTCGTATATCCTGTATGTTATGTACTTGCACTAGCAAAATTCCAGTTTGCTAACCCCCGAGTTTTCGGGGGGTGGGTGCCTGTTATGCGCTCAAGTTTTGGCAGATCGGGAGCAGTCACAGGATTGGCTTGGAAGGAGATGGAAGACGACGATGCTAATCACACAAGGGTCAGAGTCTTTTTTTTGTTTCATCTTGGTCGGTATTTTCTCATTTGGTTGAGTATTCACCCTTGCACGGGTGTAGTTTTCATTTATTAAATTGATTTTTCATTCCTTTCTGTGTTCAAGTTTATCATTGTCTTTGAGATGTGAATTTCGTTAGTTTCTGAATTGTTTATGACCTTGTCGGTCTGCTTTGTAATTAGATTGACCCCGGCCGATCAATCATTGAGTAGTCTTTTGGAGTTTAGCCTGGTAGATCCTTGTGATAAGGATCTACGGCATGTGACATTCCCGGTCGAATTCTAGCGGTGTTAGAGTTAGGAGGAAATTGGACTTTAGGTGCCTTTTCATGAGTACTGTTTTCTGCTGAGTTCTCCTCTACAACTGACCTCCGAGCATTAGATTTTTCAGATGATATCCTCCTGTCTACTGCTTCTTGATCAAATGGTGTTTTTCTGGCTCCCCTGATTCATCATTTTCTGTGGGATCTGCTGAGCTGGAAGCCTGATCAGGTGCCCCCTGATCATGGTCCTCATCATCCTTCTCTTCTTCATTCATTTTTTTCTTCTTCTTCCTTTTCTTCTTCTTTTTCTTCTATTTCTTCTTCTTTCTCTTATTTTTCAACTTCTTTTTCTCCTTCTCTGTTATCCATTTTCTCTTTTTCTACTTCTTCTTCTTTTTCTTTTTCCTTTTCAACTTCTTTTTCTTTCTCCCTCTCTTCCTCCTCAACTTCTTTTTTCTTTTCAACTTCATTTACTACTTTCACTTCCCCTTCTCCTCCAGAAATGTTCTCTTCCTCATCGTTTTTACTTGAGCTATTCTCTCCATTATCATCAGGACGAATTGGTCCATGTGTGTTTCGAAACTTTGTAAGAACCAATTCTCATCAAGTAGCAGACTCATACCAGTCTCTTTACAAAATACCTGAATGAGTTGCTCAACAGAGAGGGGATGGTCCCATCCATCCCTTTCTACCATCTCCTTAAGAGTATTGAAGCTAAGAGCCTTCAATCTCTTCCAATCCTTATAAGCAACAAAAAATGAAATCTTGTTGATGTGCTGCTTAACTGACCTGAGCTGAGCTTGTCTGAGGTTGAAAGGATTATTTTCCCCGAGGTTGAAGCTGTAGTGAACATCAGGTTCCTCAAGGATTTCCTCAGTTTCTTCTTCTTCTTGGGTACTTGGAAGTACAGACAATGGTTATGGAACCATTTCTTAATCTGGAATGATGATCAGTTCCTTGGACTGATATGCAGGTGCTATGAGGAGAGGTGTTGCATGTGCAACTGAAGGTACTTCTGGTGCATGTTCTTCAGGTGCAATGTGGTCTGAAGGTTTGGGTAACTGACCCAAAGAGATTTCTTGTCTTTTGATGGGTTCAGGTGAGGAAGGTCGACTGGTCTTCTTTTCTGGAGACTTCCTCTTTCTAAATATCTTGGCAATTGGAAGATCATCACTGTCTTCAGGTGCGGTTAGAAGAGTAGTTGGGGAACGGGTGAAATGATATCACCTGCAGCTACCTTTCCAGGTATGTCAGTTGCAGTTGTTTTTGGGGTTGGCAGAATATCCTCTGCAGTTTTCTCATCTGGGATTAAAGCTAGTGGAATCTCATCTGTGGTTGAGGCATGTGGGATCTCAGGTGAGGTTTTCTCAGCTGCAGATGAGGCTTCAACTGTGTTTTTATCAGCTGCAACTGATTCTTCTGAGTCTGAGGGTCCTTTATACGAGGATATTCCAGGTTTTGTCCTCACAAGAATTTCAGCCGCTCTGGGGTTGTTCTCTGCATACTTCTACTTTGTAGCTTGGTCCAGGTGACCAAGTCTCTTGCTGACATGGAAATTTTCCGCCTTGCCTCTGGCCTTTCCAAGGAACTACATAATGTAACTGATTTAGGTTCCAAAGGCTAACTTCTGCACAAACTTTTTGTTGTCATTGTCCCAACTCGCCTTGTTTACTTCACGAACTAATTGCCTATAAATGTAGTCAGACACTTAATCCTCTGCTCCTTAATCAATGCTCCCAGAATTATGTACTTGATTGATTGGATAAAGATGTGGCGGTTCGAGTGATTGATTGGACATCGTGATTTAGGTTCCAGAGGCTAACTTCTGCACAAACTTTTTGTTGTCATTGTCCCAACTTGCCTTGTTTACTTCACAGAGTAATTGCCTGTAAATGTAGTCATGCCAATTAATCATATACTGTTGAATCAATGCTCCCAAAACTATGAACTTGAATCAATATCGTTTTTGAATTTATTAATTAAAAAAATATGTGGCGGTTCGAGTGACTGATTGGACATCGTGATGTAGATGTGGAGTTGTGGTGATCGTGTGTTTTTAGCCACGTCTATTTAAAGAATTTAGAAAACTTAGCTGGTTAACTTTTGACTTCTGATCAGCTAGCTTTCCCGTCTGTGCTTTGGATCCTCGTCTGCTCTGATTAGGTGGTTTTGTTAGGAATACTATTTTAAATTTTAATGATGTCATCCCTGTATTCATGATTAATTCAAATGCAAGTACTTGGCATTGTAAAGAAGAATCAAATGAGTATCTTCTATAGGCCTTAAAAAGATTAAGGTAAGTATTGATCATGTTGATCATATAGAAATCTTGCTAAGTATAGAACTCACATTGTGTCACAGAAGTTTGATATCAGGCGAGATAATATCAGACAAGTTTAATACCAGAGAGGTTTGACCAAAACACTGTAGCAGCCGAGTTCTGAAGACAAGAGAATATCAGGGGAGATATTATCAGGCGAGCCTTGGTCAACACTAAATATCAGAGAGGTTTGACCAACTTAAATATTAGGCGAGATAATATTAGGCGAAGTCTGGTCAATTCAACATATCAGAGAAGTTTGAATACAGGCAAGTTTACTTTTAGCCGTGCTTTCAGACAAGGAGTATAGCAGGAGAGTTTCACTCCAACTGAAAGCAGACGAGTTTCCAGTCAAACTAAATATTAGAGGAAGTTGACCAAACCAATATTGCAACCAAGTATGAGTATCTGAACAGAAGCTCAGTCCACATCACCAAATGTTGAAAAGTCAACAATAACGACAAGATACATGCGGACGTAAAAGTAAGGGACAAAGTGAAAGATCCTTGTAAGTTAAGGAATAGTTTATTCCTAGAGATTCACGCCCGTAAGACTTGACAAATACAATAATCAAGAAAAGTGGCACAACGGGAAGTACATCTTCAAACGGTCAGATTTGAAGAAAGAGACAAGCCGTGCAAAGAGATGAACAGATAAACAATGAAGTTCACTCTCTAACGGACGGAATTGTTACAAGATGCAACGACTATGAAGAAGCTCAAGGATCGTACTATATATATATATATATCTGAAGACAGATTTGAGCAAAGAATGATGCGAACATTACTTTCAAGTGAACAAAGCAAAAAGCAATCAAAGCTATCAAAGCAATATATAGCATCGTGAAGAGCAAGTTCTTAAGTCTAAACACTAAGAAGCTCTTAAGTTGGAGAAGACAACACTCGTCTTAAAGTTTGAGTAAGGGGTACTTCTTTGAACGAGGTTCTGATAAATTGAAGGTTGTAAACGCATCCATGGGTTCTTGATTGGAAGGTGATAGATAGCTTGCGAGGTGTTGAGGCATCTAAGGGTTTTCGATCAAGAGGTGCTAGGCAGCCAAAGGGAATTGCAACGGCCATGGGTTTCCACTGGTTGGAAGCTGTTGTAACTGTGTGAATCATTGTAACATTTATCACTGGTTAAAAGTTATATTGAATTCATCTCCAACTGGTTTGGAGAGAAGTAGACTAGTAGAGGATTACCCCACATCTGAAACCACTATAAGTGATTGTGTGATTTACTGTTTTATCATACTTAACTGCTGCATACATATTTATTGTTCCATTAGAAAGTCATCTGCATTATTATCAGTTGTGTCTTCCGCATTACACATCTGCATCCGAGGTTTATTAGCTGCACTAAATCACAGCTGAGGTTACTCACCTGATAATCAGAAAAAGTTTTAATAAGTATATTCACCCTCCTTAGACTTATTCCTGACAACTTGTGACCTACAAGTGGTATCAAAGAGGTTGGTTCAATTTTACAGAACCAGATCCATACACTTGAGTATATATATTTTAATCTCTCATTATAATGGAACACATGCAACACATGCACTCTAGACTACCTGTCTTTTCTGTTGATGAATTTGACCTTTGGAAAATAAGAATGCAGGCTCATCTATCATCTATCCATGATGATATGTGGTGTATCATTGAGGATGGTCCCTTTATCTTCCTGAAGGACAACACAGCTGAGGAAATAGCAGTAGGGCAACCACGTAAGATTCCTAAGAAGAGAGCTGAGATGTCCCCTGAAGAAAGGAAGCTGGTCAATCTTGAAAACCGAGCCAGAGACATATTATACCAGACTCTTGATAAAGCCACCATGGTAAAGAGAACTGCAAGAATGCCAAAGAAATATGGGACACATTGGTTGTAATGTATGAGGGAACTGAGCTAATCAAGGAGAACAAGTTGTCAATTGCTACTCAAAAGTTCGACAACTTCAAAATGAAGACCGATGAAACAATTGATAATGTGGATACCAGATTCACTGAGATTATAAATGAAATAAACTCTCTTGGAAAAACCTATGGCAACCGAGAGATGGCTTTGAAAGTACTGAGGTCTCTTACCCCAAAATGGAGCATGAAGTCCGTAGCCATGAGGGAATCAAATGATCTCAACAAAATAAAGATCCAGGAGCTATTCTCAGACCTCAAGGCATTTGAGTTTGAACTTCCTTGCTCATCATCTAATGAGCCAACAGAAAAGGGAATTTCTTTTGCAGCTGAGTCACCTGCAAAGAGCCAAGCTGAAATTAATCCTCCTAGTCCCCTGAACTTTGAGGAAGAAATGGCATTTATCATGCAAAGATCCAGTAATTTCAGGAAGAATTACTCAAAGTACAAAAAGAACTACAAAGAGAATCCCAATAGGAACCAAAAAGCTGGTAACTAGAAAGTAGAATACTACAACTGTCATAAAATAGGACATATCCAGTTTTTTTTTAAGAAAAAATGTCCACTGTGGACGGGGGGTTGAGGCGGGACCCACCAACCTGTGAGATAAAGAAAATATCGAGAGCACAAACAAACAGGCCCGAATTATGACAAAAAATGGGCCATAATCCAGGTCCTAAATCTAAAAAATGAAATGCCTACGGCCCGCTAAAGAAATACAAGGTGCACCACTAAAAGCGTGGGCTAATGTGCGGACCGATAGGTAAAAAAAATCACATCCGAATTATGACAAAAAATGGGCCATAAACCAGATCCTAGAAACTAAAATGCCAGCGGCCCGCTACAGAAATACAAAGTGCACCACTAAAAAAAAGTGGGCTAATGTGCGGGCTCATAGCAATAAATCAAGTGATAAAATACTACCTAAATCTAAAAGAAGGGTAGCCAAGCTGGTCCATCCGTATAAGGGAGAGGAGAAACGGAGGAGCAATATCATATGTATAAGTCTGAATACCAAGGGACGACATGCCGAGCTCAAAGAGATAATCAGCCGTCCTGTTGCCCTCTCGGAAAATATGAGTGACTCTGTACTGAATGTCTCGGAGAATGTGTCTGATACGCATAAGTGTGTGACGAACCTGCCAAGAGCCCCGACGGCCAGATGAGAGCAGGGTCACCACAGCAGCAGCATCAAGCTCAATCCAAACATGTCTCGATCTCTGGGAAGCCAAAATCAGTCCAACGGCAAGCGCCTGGATCTCTGCATTAAAGCTCAAAGAGGCCTGAAAAGAGGAGTGGAAAGCAAGGAGTAGCTCTCTGTGATGATCTCTAATCAGACTCCCACCACTAGAAATCTGAGTATCTCTATCAAAGGAGCCATCCGTGTTCAGCTTGATCCAAGGGATCTCGGGTCGAAGCCAAACCACCGGAACGGAGCGATGAGTCTGAGCGGGAGAGGGAGTAGCTCGTTGGAAATAGTCAGGAGGCGAGCACCCCGCCCAGAACTAAGAAATAAGCCCCGCAGCAGCAAGTAATGATACATGGCGCTCCACCTGCACAATAACATGAGAAGCAAGAAAAGTAACCGCACTATGCTACACTATTCCTCTCCGTCCAGATGAACTAAAGGATCAGACAAGTAATAATGAAAGCTGCGTGCCTAAAGTGTGTGCCATGTGAGAAAAAACTCAAGAGCTCAAAGATATTATCTGTATGGGGTAAGGATAAATGAGTCCATGCGCCAAAAAACTCCCACACGTCACGAGCCATGTCACTCTCCAAGAAAAGGTGGGCAAGGGTCTCGGAATGGTAGGTATGGGTAGGGGTAAGGGCATGAGCATCTGGAGGCCAAGGAAACGCCCCTCCTCTGTAAGACATCATCAGTCGGTATCCGTCGCAGTAGAAGTTGCCAAATGAACACCGATATCGTAGGTGTGAGTAAGGTAGTCCAAATGGCCCCGAAAATGAGATTAGCCTGATCCCTCACCCTAATGTGAGACCAAGCTGATGACAATGAGAAGGCACTCGAAGATGTAAGATTCCAGCACATGCTATCCGAATCCTCTTCGGCAATGGGAGTCGTGAGAATATCCTGTTTGAACTGAGGGGTAAATCCTTGCTCTTCACCCAGAATGGACTCGAGTCTACCTCTGTCCCAACTCCCATCAACCCAGAGATCATTAATCCTAAGATGGGGTCTACCAGTAATCTGACAATAAGACGAAATAGGCCTATCCCCAATCCAAGTGTCGTCCCAAAAACTTACCTCCCCGCTGCCACTACCGAGAGTCCAGGAGATGAACTCCTGAGCCTCGATACCCACGCGGAGGAGACGGCGCCAAGGGCGGCTGGCCTGAGCTTTAAGAGCAGTACGCATAGGCGTAGAAAGGCCAGCGAAGCAGTATTTGCGGAGCATAAAATGCACCCACAAATACGTGCCCGCGCGAAGACACCACCATAGCTTATAACTAAAAGCTCTCTCCATATCCTAGAGGCTCCGAATCCCGAGGCCTCCCTCGGAGACTGGGCGACAAATCTGCTGCCAGTTTGATTGCCCTGAGCTCAAGAAGGATGATGATAAGAAGGACACGGGCAGAAAAGAAGACAAGACGAAAGCTCTCATTGGTGAAGACCAAGTTCAAGAGAGAGTAGAATCAAGAAGTGGATTCTTCTCTAATGATGATGATGACTACAACTGCTTGATGGCAAACCTAGCTGATGAGGAGATTTAGGTACCTAAATTTCTGCTTGTCTAATTGCATAAAAGATGGGAGGACTACTACCACATCTCCTCAAGCTCAACAGTAGGAGGTCAAAAATGGTTTGTAGACTCTGGATGCTCAAGGCACATGACAGGGAACAAGAAGATTCTGTCAGAATATGTTAAAGAAAGAGGTCCAGATGTAACATTTGGAAATAGCTCAAGTGGACAAACCAAAGGCTATGGGAAGCTGCACAGAGGAAAAATAATCATAACAAAAGTGCAGTATGTTAAAGGGCTCAAATACAATCTCCTAAGTATAAGCCAATTATGTGATGAGAACAACCTGGTAGTCTTCACAAGATGGAAATGTATGGTGATAGATCTCTTCACTGGAGAAGTGAAGCTACAATGATACAGAAGAAGAGATGTATACCTGATAGATTGGAAATCAGGAACACCAAACACTTGTTTCTTGTCAAAAACAATTGCTGGGAATGGATGGCTCTGGCATAAGAGACACTGTCACCTGAATTTCAAAGCCATAAACAAAATAAGTTCTAAAAATTTGGTCAGGGGACTTCCAGCAGAAGTATTCAAGAAAGAGACTCTTTGTGATGCATTACAGAAGGGAAAGCAAACCAAAGCATCTTTCAAATCAGTTCAGCCTACCACTCTCACCAGCAGAATTTTGGACCTACTCCACATGGATTTATTTGGTCCTATCAAGCCAAGAACACTGAGTGGAAGGAAGCATGCCTTAGTAGTTGTGGATGATTTCTCTAGATATACATGGGTCATTTTTCTCTATAAAAAGACTGAAATATTAACAAAGCTCCCGGAGGTGATGAGAAAGATTCAAAATGAGAAATCCCTGTCCATCATAAAGATCAGATCAGACAAACGAGGAGAATTCCTCAACAAGGAAATCGCTGAATATAGTGATTAGAATGGATTCCAACATGAAGTCTCTGCTACAAGAACACTACAACAAAATGGTGTAGCTGAAAGAAGGAACATAACCCTAAAGGAAGCAGCCAGGTCAATGATTGCTGAAACTGACCTGCCAAAGAGGTTTTGGACTGAAGCTGTCAACACAGCATGCCATACTCAGAATAGCAGTATGATATTAGGGAGATGTGGCAAAACTCCCTACGAGGTTTGGAATGGCAGAATTGGAACTGTTGCGTATTTTCATGTTTTGGTTGTAAGTGTTTCATCCACAACAATGGTAAAACCCAACTGAATGCCTTTGATGCTAAAACTGATGATGGTGTCTTTATGGGATACTCAAAAGTAATCAAGGCATATAGAGTATTTAATAAAAGAGCATTAGTTGTGGAAGAAACACCTCATGTTGTCTTTGATGAATCTACTGTTGAGTATAGAAAATGGGTGGAGTTAATTGAGAAAAAACTCAAAACCACCACCCTGGAAGAAGTCATCATCATTGACACAGGAATGATGGACACAGCTGATGAAAACCCAACTGCAGATCAGACAGGATCTCCAACCGTAGCTGAGCCAACCGGAGCTGATCCAACTGCAGCTGATAAAATCATAGCTGAACCTAATGCAGCTGTAGATCACCAAATCCCAGCTGATGCAGAGTCAGATGCAGTTCCTCAAAGCAACTTAACAGGGTGAACAAACCCTGAAGATCAACCTCCAAAGACTGTAGATGAAGATGAAACTCCCAAATGGCTAATGGATCACCCCATTCAACAAATTATTGGAAACCTAACTGATGGAGTCAAAACCAGGAAATCCACAGAACCAGCAGGAATGACAATGTTTTCTTGCTTCATGTCTCAAATGGAGCCCAAAACAACAGATCAAGTCCTGGATGACTACACATGGGTGATTGCAATGCAAGAAGAGCTAAACCAAGGGAGAGGAACAATGTCTGGGAATTAACAGACGGACCAGATCACAAGAAAGGCATAGGCACCAAATGGGTGTACAAAAACAAGTGTGATGAAGATAGAGCTGTTGTTAGGAGTAAATCCAGATTGGTTGGAGAAGGATATGCTCAATGTGAAGGAATAGATTTTGATGAAACATATGCATTAGTAGCAAGACTAGAAGCAATTAGACTATTCCTTGCATATGCAGCATTTAAAGATTTTAAAGTCTACCGAATGGACGTGAAAAGTGCATTTCTCAATGGAGTACTAGAAGAAGAAGTCTATGTTGAGTAACCCCCTGGATTTTTCAAAGGAGACAAAGTATACAAGCTTCTAAAAACTCTATATGGACTCAAGCAGGCACCAAGAGCCTGGTGTGAAACTCTATCCGTATTCCTTGAGATAAATGGATTTCGCAAAGGAAAGGTGGATAAAACTCTCTTGAGAATTGAACATGAAGACCACATACTACTAGTTAAAATATATGTGGATGATATTATATTTGGCTCAACCAACCCTGAGCTATGTGAGAAGTTCTCAAATCTCATGCAAGGGGAATTTGAGATGAGTATGATGGGAAAACTAAACTTTTTTCTTGGTTTGCAAGTCAAACAGTTGACACTGGAATATTCATCAACCAAGCAAAGTATACAAGGGAACTAATCAAAATATTTGGCATGGAGACAGCTAAACCACTAAGATTACCTATGAGCACATCCATACACATTGATGCAGATGAAGGAGGTATTCCAGTAGATCCAACCCACTACAGAGGACTAATTGGATCATTACTATAGCTAACTGCAAGCAGACCAGATATATCTTATGCAGTAGGAGTGTGTGCAAGATTCCAGTCCAAGCCAAAGCAGTCTCACCAGGAAGCAGCAAAAGGATAATCAGATACCTTAAGTCTACAATCAATGTTGGACTATGGTATCCCAAGGATGACAACTTTGAACTATCAGGATATTCAGATGCTGACTTTGCAGGATGCAAGATCAATAGGAATAGCACCAGTGGAACGTGCCAATTCCTGGGAACCAGACTAATATCTTGGTTTAGTAAAAAGCAGGTGTCCAACTCAATATCCGCAACCGAGTCAGAATACCTAGCTGCAGGTAGCTGCTGTGCACAAATTCTGTGGATCAGACAACAACTAAGGGACTACAACATCAAAGCAAATGAAGTTCCTATCTGGTGTGACAACAATAGCGCAATTGCTATAACAAACAATCGAGTCCTTCATTCCAGAACAAGCACATTGATGTCAACCATCACTTCATCAGAGACCATGTGCTCAACAAAAGAGTAAGAGTGGAAAGAGTCATCACAGAGTACCAAATCGTTGATATATTCACAAAGCCTTTACCAGAAAAAAGTTCCTAGAACTTAGCAGGGATCTTGGAATAACATACTGGGAATCTAGTGCATAGCTGAAAACCAGATGAGAAAAGTCATCTGACCTGAACTAGTCAAGAGAAATCACTTGATCGGACCAGCCAAGAGAAGTCACCTGATCCAGACAAGGAACATCACCTGATCCGGAGAGCATACGAAGAAAAGCCATCTGATCAGACCAGGAGAGAGAAACCATCTGATAAAAGGACAGACGAAGAAAAGATAGCTGACCAGAAGTCAAAGAGTCAACCAGCTAAGTTTTCTATTTCTTTAAAATACTTATCTTATTACACATGGCTAAAAACACACGACCACACTACCTCCACGTTTACTTCACGATGTTCAATCAATCAATCTAACCGCCATATCTTTATTTAATTATTAAATTCAAAAAAATCTATTCGAGTGGGTCTTTAAGATGGTCAAAATCATTTCACAAAACCTTATCGTCTTCAATCTCTAGAACCCTAAAATCTCAGAAAAGCAAAACCCTAGTTTTCAAAGCAGAAAAATCTCTAAAACATCAATAAACTAAAATCCGAAGAATCTTTTTGCAGAAATGGATGCCAACACTTATTTCAACAACATCAACCTGAAAATGGTGAAAGAACAGATAATTTTCAGCATCTTCGTAGACTTTGAAGGTCTACTGGAGGTGAATAACACGGCGGAGATGGCGCATCTGATAAAAAATATGAAGAAGGACGGCATATATCATTTTTTGGCCATCAATCCTACGCACCTATTCAAGGAAGCTGTTATCTGTTATTTTAAGGAGGCCCAGGTCACACAGTAAGAAATTGAGAGTTCGATCTTTGGCGAACCAATCACCATAACAAAGCAGACGATCACCGATGCATTCAGAATGGAGAATAGGGGCATTGCAGTGGAGGCCCTGAAACAAAACCCAGTTGAGATTTGGGAGAAGATCAAGATGCCGGACCAGCCAATGAAAATCAAATTCACTGCCAAGAAATGTGACCTACGAAAGGAATACAGATACATGCTTGATATCACAAACAAGATTGTGATAGGGATGGCAGGCAGTTTTGACCAATTATCGTCATCAAAATACATGGTCATGGGAGCATTAATTCAGAGGCAGGGGATTAACTGGCCTGACTACATATACAGACAGGTAGTCCGAGAGCTCAACAAAGCTAGCTGGGATAATGATGAAAAGAAGTTTAGGAACAAGTTAGATTTTGGAACCCAGATCAGTTGGATTCTGGAGTTCCTTAGGAAGGCCAAAGGAAAAGCTGAAAATTTCCATCTTAGCAAGAGACTTGGTCACCTGGACCAAGCTGCAAAGGGGAAATTGGCAGAGAACAAACTCAGAGCAGCTGAAATTCTTGAAAAGATGATGACTGGAACATCCTCATATAAAGGAGTATCAAACTCCGACGAAGTTAAATCATATACACCTGATAAAATTGCAGCTGAGGTTCCTGCTATAGAAAATGCAGATGACATTCCTGTAGACGAGATTCCTGAGGAGTCACCTGCAGTCGAAGTCATCCCATCTGCCGATGATAACATCATTCAAACTGCACCTGGAGTCACACCTGTAGAAGATTCAGATAGTGACAACACGCCTCTCTCTAAATTCTTCAAAAAGAGAAAATCACCTGAAAAAGTTGTCCACATTATATTTCAGTCCCCCAAAAGACAGAAATGACTGGTGGATTATCCCTCAGACTCTGAAGAAGAGATGTAGATAGTCACTTCGGCTGCACCTGCATCACCTAAAGACCAACAATCTCATTCCACAGAGCGGATACCAGAGGTGATCCCACTCCTAACTCTTCCGAGCGTTACTGAAGAAGTGGAAGCAGAAGATATCATTGAGGAACAAAACACTGGATATTGCTTCAACCTCAAGGAGAACAATCTTTTCAATATTACAAGGCTAAACTCAAATTTGTAAGACATCAAGTTATCAAGTATTCGTTTCCCAATATTTTTGAGGAATGGAAGGAGTTAAAAACTCTTAACTTTCCTCAGCTAAGAGAGTTTGTGAAAATGAGTGGATTGGAACACCCCACTGTCACTGAACATCTCATCATGGCCTTCTGTCATGAGACAGATGTGAGGGTGTTGCTGGAAGAGAACTGGCTCAATTCCAATTTTAAGCAAAATATAGAGCAATTCATTTTTAATAGTATGTAAGCAGTAGTAAAAGCAAAAACCCTTCGTGAAGAATCTGAGGAAGAAAAGGAAGAGAGGAAAGAAAAAGAAATTATCATAGAGGAAGTAGTTGAAAAAGAAGAAGAGAATGGGGAAGAAAAAGAAAAAGAAGAAAATGATGAAAAAGAAATTGAAAAAGAAGAAGAGAAGAAATAAGAAGCAGTTGAAAATGAAGAAAAGGAGGAAGAAGAAGAAGAAGAAAAAGGAGAAAAAAAAGAAAGAGTAAAGATGATGAAGAACATGATCAGAATGCACCTGGTCAGGCCTCCAACTCACATTTGCCTTCTGCAGATGATGAATCAGTGGAGCTAGACAAAACCTTAACTGATCAAGGAGCAGTTGACATAAGACTACCATCTGAAAAATCCACTTCTCGGAAGCCAGCTGCAAAGGAGAGTTCTGCGGAGAACACAGATCATGAAAAGGCACCTGAAGTCCAACTGCCATCAAACATCACTGAGCTGATCAGGGCAATAGTGGAAGAAACATTGGCTAGTGAAACCTGAGTTGCGGTCCCTGAATGCAAAAATGGACACTCTTCTCAACAGAAAGGAACCCTCTCCACCACCAACAAATTCAAGAATGCCTCTTGGCATGGCAGACTTCATACATAGGGTGGAGGAATAGCTAGCAACGATTATCGATGCTGGAAAAAGGGGGGAAGAAGAGAAAAGAAAAGAAGAGTTGAGAACCAAAGGGAAGCATGAGGCATTAACTTTAGTTTCAAATAGCACACCTCCAATCATTCATCTTCCAGAGGCTGGTACTTCAAGTTCTCTAAAAAGGAAAGAAATAGCTGCACCATCAGAAGAACCAGCAGCTAAAAGAAAGAGAACAAGGCATGAAGAACATCTACCACTACGGTGGGAAGAAAAGGAACTATACTATGTAAAAGATGAACCTATGTGGGGAACTGCCAGGAAATAGTTTATTAAAAAATACTACCTATGGGAGATCATTCAAGATCCCGAGAGTTCCCCTCAACAAGTTTTTATTGAATTCATGGAGCTCAACTGGCCCAATTTATGGGAAATCTTGAAGAAGCATGCAAGGAAGTACTTCAATGCATATCCAATGATACCAGATTTCAGACCTGAAGAAGCACCCACTCTCATTAATAGAGAACTGGATGAGATTGCCCTTCAGGAAGAAATTAAGGAGGTATGCATTGAAAAAAGTACACTTCCCCTGAAGAACAAAGATTTGCTTCCACCATAGTCAAAAAGAAATATGGGTTGATACCAGTAGTGAAGAGGCCCATTGGAGCAAAGCCACTAAGGTCACTCCCTCCAGCTAGAACCATAGGAAGAGAAGAGGAAGACGGGGATGAAATTCTATAACTTTACTTGTAATTTTCAGTTTACTTGTAATTTTCATTCAAGGACTGATGTACGGTAATCTGTAATAAATGAAGGTTTATAATAGTCAACTTGAATGACAACCACTAGTTGTCTCAAAAAGACTGAGTTTGATTGTGTTTTGCACTTTATTTTTATTATGTGCAGACTTTTACATTTGAACATTAAAGTTTTTGCCATCATCAAAATAGTGGAGTTTGTTAGGAATATTATTTTAGATTTTGATGATGACATCCCTGTATTCATGATTAATTCAAATGTAAGTACTTGGCACTGTAAAGAAGAACCAAACGAGTATCTTCTATAGACCTTAAAAAGATTAAGGTAAGTATTGATCATGTTGATCATATGAAATCTTTCTAAGTACAGAACTCACATTGTATCAGAGAAGTTTGATATCAGGCGAGATAATATCAGACAAGTTTAATATCAGAGAGGTTTGACCAAAATACTGTAGCAGCCGAGTTGTGAAGACAAGAGAATAGCAGGCGAGATATTATCAGGCGAGCCTTGGTCAACACTAAATATCAGAGAGTCTTGACCAACTTAAATATCATGCGAGATAATATCAGGCGGGATCTGGTCAATTCAACATATCAGATAAGTTTGACTACAGGCAAGTTTACTATCAGTCGCGCTTTCAGACAAGGAATATCGGGCAAGTTTCACTCCAACTGAAAGCAGACAAGTTTCTGGTCAAACTAAATATCAGAGGAAGTGGACCAAACCAATATTGCATCCAAGTATGAGTATCTGTATAGAAGCTCAGTCCACGTCAGCAAACATTGAAAATTCATTAATAACGGCAATATACATGCTGACGTAAAAGTAAGGGATAAAGTGAAAGATTCCCTGAAGTTAAGGAATAGTTTATTCCTAGAGATTCATGCCCGTGAAGAGCGATCAAAGCTATAAAAGCAATCTATAGCATCGTGAAGAGCGAGTTCTAAAGTCTAAACACTAAGAAGCTCTTAAGTTGGAGAAGACAACACTCTTGTCTTAAATTTTGAGCAAGAGGTATTTCTTTGAATGAGGTTCTTAGAAGTTGAAGGTTGTAAATGCATCCACGGGTTCTTGATTGGAAGGTGATAGACAACTTGCGAGTTGTTGAGGCATCCAAGGGTTTTCGATCAAGAGGTGCTAGGCAGCCAAAGGGAGTTGCAACGGCCACAGCTTTCCACTGGTTGGAAGCTGTTGTAACTGTGTGAATCATTGCAACATTTATCACTGGTTGAAAATTATATTGAATTCATCTCCAACTGGTTTGGAGAAGTGGACTAGTAGAGGATTACCCCACCTCTGAAACCACTATAAGTGATTGTGTGATTTACTGTTTTAACATACTTAACTGCTGCATACATACTTATTGTTCCATTATAAAGTCATCTGCATTATTATCAGATGTGTCTTCTGCATTACTCATCTGCAGCCGAGGTTTATTAGCTGCACTAAATCATAGCTGAGGATACTCACCTGATAATCAGGAAAAGTTTTAATAAGTCTATTCACCCCCCTCTAGACTTATTCCTGATGACTTGTGACCTACAGGTTCTTCATAGTCTATCCTGATCAGATAGTTTTCCATCATCTGGTCTGATCAGGTGGCTTTTCACCGTCTGGTCTGATCAGGTGGCTTTTCACCATTTGGTCTGATCAGGTGATATGTCTTGTCTGCTTTTGATCAAGTGACTGTTCTCATCTAGATTCTGATCAGTTAACTGTTCTTCTTCATCATCTACAATTTTGATTCCCAATCCAATAGACCAAGTTCCCTACTTAGTTCAAGGAATCTTTCTTCACGTAGAGGCTTTGTGAATATGTCAGCTATTTGATACTCCATGCCGACTCTTTCTATTCGAACTCTCTTCTTGATCACAAGGTCTCTGATGAAATGATGTTTCACATCAATGTGCTTCCTGGACTGGATTGTTGGTGATGGCAATTGCACTTGTACTGTCACACCAAATTGGGACTTCATTTGCAATAATGTTGTAGTCCCTCAACTGTCATTTGATCCATAGAATTTGAGCACAGCAGCTACCTGTAGTTAGGTATGCTAACTCAGTTGTGGATTTAGAATTTGATGTTTGCTTCTTGCTAAACCATGAGATCAGCTTTGTTCCTGCCAAGTGGCATGTCCCACTTGTGCTTTTCCTGTTGATTTTACAGCCTGCAAAATCAGCATCTGAATATCCTGATAGTTCAAAGTTATCATCTTTGGGGTACCATAATCCAACATTGTTTGTGGATTTCAGGTATCTGATAATCCTCTTAGTTGCTTCCTGGTGGGATTGCTTTGGCTTGGACTGGAAACTTGCACATACTCCAACTGCATATGATATATCTGGTCTACTTGCAGTTAGGTATAGTAATGATCCAATTAATCCTCTGTAATGGGTTGGATCTACTGAAATGCCTCCATCATCTGCATCAATGTGTATTGATGTGCTCATTGGCACTCTTAGGAGTTTGGCTATCTCCATGCCAAATCTCTTGATCAGCTCCTTTGTGTACTTTGATTGGTTAATGAAGATTCCTGTGTCAACTTGTTTGACTTGCAAATCAAGAAATAAACTTAGTTTGCCCATCATGCTCATTTCAAATTCTCCTTGCATCAGTTTAGAGATTTTTTTTCACACAATTCTGGGTTTGTTGATCCAAAAATAATATCATCCACATATATTTGGACAAGTAATATGTGGTCTTCATGTTTAATCCTGAATAGTGTTTTGTCTATTTTTCTTTTGGTAAATCCACTTGACTCCAGGAATATGGACAGAGTATCATACCGGGCTCTAGGTGCCTGTTTGAGTCCATATAGAGCTTTGAGCAATTTGTACACTTTGTCCCCTTTGAAAAATCTAGGGGTTGCTCCACATCGACTTTTTCTTCCAGCACTCCATTTAGAAAGGCACTCTTGACATCCATTTGGTACACTTCAAAATCCTTGGATATTGCATAGGCTAGGAATAGTTTTATTGCTTCCAATCTTGCTACAGGTGCGAAGTTCTCATCAAAATCTATGCCTTCACATTGAGCATATCTCTTTGCAACAAGTCTTGCTTTATTCCTAACAACAGTTCCATCTTCATCACAATTGTTCTTGTAAACCCACTTGGTCCCTATTACTTTCTTGTAAAGTGGCCTTTCTACCTCTTCCCATACTCTATTTCTTTCAATCTGGTTGAGCCCTTCTTGCATGGCATTTACCCATGTGTAGTCTTCTAGGGCTTGTTCAGTTGTTTTAGGTTCCATTTGAGACATGAAACATGAGAACATGGCCATTCCGGTTGGTTCTTTTGAATTCTTGGTCTTGACTCCATCTTATAGGTTTCCAATGATCTGTTGGATGGGATGATCTTTGAGCTATTTGGAAATTTCCTCTTTGTCTTTTGCTTTGGATTGAGAGTCTTCATTGTTCATTCCCCATGTTGAACTGCTTGGAGGAACTGCGTCTGACTCTGCATCGGCTTGGATTTGATGGTCTGCAGCTGCATTAGGTTCAGTTATGGCTTTATCAGCTGCAGTTGTGTCTTGAGGATTTTCATCAGTTGTGTTTCGTTCAGCTGTAACTTTATAAGTTGTAGATAGAACAGCTATGGTTGGATCAACTACGATTGGATCAGCTGTGTTTGGAGATCCTGTCTGATCTGTAGTTGGGTCTTTATCAGCTGTGTCCATCATTCCTGTGTCATTGATGATGACCTCTTCCAGTGAGGTGGTTTTGTGCTTTTTCTCAATTAATTCCACCTATTTTTTGTACTCAACAGTAGATTCATCAAAGACAACATGAGGTGTTTCTTCCACAGCTAATGTTCTTTTGTTAAATACTCTGTATGCCTTGCTTATTTGTGAGTATCCCATAAAGAGACCATCATCAGTTTTAGCATCAAAGGCATTCAGTTGGGTTTTACCATTGTTGTGGATGAAACACTTACAACCAAAAATGTGAAAATATGCAACAGTTGGTATTCTGCCATTCCAAACCTCATAGGGAGTTTTGCCGTGTCTCCCTACTATCATACTCCTATTGAGTATGGCATGCTGTGTTGACAGCTTCAGTCCAAAACCTCTTTGGTAGGTCAGTTTCAGCAATCATTGACCTGGCTGCTTCCTTTAGGGTTATGTTCCTTCTTTCAGCTACACCATTTTATTGTAGTGTTCTTGCGGCAGAGACTTCATGGTGGATTTCATTCTGATCACTATATTTAACGATTGACTTGTTGAGGAATTCTCCTCCTCTGTCTGATCTGATCTTTATGATGGAGAGGGATTTCTCATTTTGTATCTTTCTCATCAGCTCAGGGAGCTTTGTTAATGTTTCACTTTTTTATAAAGGAAAACAATCCATGTATATCTAGAGTAGTCATCAATAACTACTAAGGCGTGCTTTCTTCCACTCAGCGTTCTTGGCTTGGTGGGACCAAATAAATCCATGTGAAGTAGGTCCAAAATTCTGCTGGTGAGAGTGGTAGGCTTAACTGATTTGAAATATGCTTTGGTTTGCTTTCCCTTCTGGCATGTATCACAAAGAGTCTCTTTCTTGAATACTTCTGCTGGAAGTCCTCTGATCAACTTTTGAGAACTTATTTTGTTGATGGCTTTGAAGTTCAGGTGACAGAGTCTCTTGTGCCAGCATCCATTTTCAGCAATTGTTTTTTACAAGAAACAACTGTTTGGTGATCCTGATTTCCAATCTATCATGTCGATATCTCTTCTTCTGTTTCCTTGTAGCTTTACGTCTCCACTGAAGAGATAAATCACCATACATTTCCATCTTGTGAATACTACCACGTTGTTCTCATCACAGAATTGGATTATACATAGGAGATTGTATTTGAGACCTTTGACATCCTTCACTTTTGTAATAATTATGTTTCCTCTGTGCAGCTTCCCATAACCTTTGGTTTGTCCACTTGAGCTATCTCCAAATGTTACATCTGGACCTCTTTCTTTAACACATTATGACAGAATCTTCTTGTTTCATGTCATGTGCCTTGAGCATCCAGAGTCTACAAACCATTCTTCACCTCCCATTATTGAACTTGAGGAGATATGGTAGTAGTCCTCCCAACTTTTCTGCAATCAGGAAAGAAGAGATTTAGGTACCCAAATCTGAGTGGGTCCTTTGGGGTTAGTGATTTTTCTGGATAATTGGTTTCTCCTTGTGTTATGAAAATTATATAGATTACCCACCCCTATAAGGTGCATACTGTCTAGGTCTATATCCCTGGTTAGGATTGTGTACAGAATATGCCTGATAATTTGAGTGGTATGGGCCATTGTAAAGTCTTGGTTGATACCTATGAGGAAAGTTTTGAGGTCTCCATACCTGTTTATTTTGAAACTTTGGATAGACTTGAGGTTTCCATTTTCCTCTCATATTTTGAAATCTATTTCTGGGGAGTCTTTGATAGTAAGCAGAATAGTGTCTTGACTACTGTTGCTGTTTTGGACATTGCCTGGTCTTCTGTCTAGGTGGCTTCCTTGTAAACCTTGGCTACTGCCTAAACTTTTGACTGGCTCAGCAGTCTGGATATATATTTCTCCCTATATAAAAGTGGTTTTAGAAGTGGATGGAGTGTTGGGGTCATATCCAAGGCCTGATTTTAAATATAGTGGCCTTTGGTTTATACACAGTCCATCAAGAGTTATAAATGCTTTTAGAGATGTTATCTATTTAGCTTGTGCACAATTCAACTATTTTAATTTTGAAAGCTCACTTTTGATATGAGTAAGTGCAACTGAATTTTCATTGTTTAAAATAGTCAGCCTATTGATCCCAGGTGTGGTAATTTCAGCTGAGTTTTCAAATTATTTTCCGAGTGTTTTTTAGACTCAGCTATGATATTTTTGGGTTTTGCTGACTCTAGGCTGAGTTTGTCATAATCATTTTTCAGCTGGACTCTCATTTCTCAGCTGTGCATTCTCAATTGTCACAGTCTGGTGAGCAGTTTTTAAGGTTTCAAAATATTTTAGAAGTTGATTTACAGAGTTGTGAAGATCAATATCTTCAGACACATCATAACTGAAACCTTATGTAGTTTGAGGTTTAGATATTACCTCTTCATCAGCCATGTTAGCCATAAGGCAGTTGTAGTCATCATCATCAGAGAAGAATCCACTGCTTGATTCTAATCTCTCTTGAATTTGATCTTCACCAATGAGGGCTTTTCTTTTGTCATTCATCTTGCCTACTTCCTTCTTGTCTTCATCTTTCTTGAGATCAGGACAGTCAAACTGGATGTGCCCTGTTTTGTGGTAGTTGTAGCACTCAACTTTCCAATTCCAGCTTTTTGATTTCTCCTTGGATTGTCTTTGTAGTTCTTTTTGTACTTGGAGTGATTCTTTCTGAAGTTGCTGAATCTTTGCATGATGAATGTCATTTATTCCTCAAAGTTTAGAGGGCTTGGAGGATTGACTTTAGTTAGATTCTTTACAGGGGACTCAGCTGCAAATGCAATGCCTTTTTCTGTTGGCTCACTTGATGATGAGCAGGGCAGCTCGAACTCATAGGCCTTCAGGTCTGAGAACAGCTCCTGGATCTTCATTTTATCAAGATCCTTTGATTCTCTCATGGCCACAACCTACATATTCCATTCTGGATTGAGAGATTTTAGAACTTTCAAAGCCATCTCCCTGTTGCCATAAGTCTTTCCAAGGGAGTTTATCTCATTGATGATTTCTATGAATCATGTATCCACATGGTCAATTGTTTCACCTCTCTTCATTTTGAAATTGTCAAATTTCTGAGCAGCTATTGACAATTTATTCTCCTTGAAAAGCTCTGTTCCTTCACACATTACAGCTAATGTGTCCCACATCTCTTTTGCATTTTTGCAATTCTTGATTTTCACCATTGTGGCTTTATCAAGAGTCTGGTACAATACATCTCTGGCCCGGTTGTCAAGGTTGTCCAGCTTTCTTTCTTCAGAGGACATCTCTGTTCTCTTCTTGGGAATCTATTTTGGTTTTCCAGCTTCTATTTCCTTATCTGTAATGTCCTTCAGGAAGATGAAGGGTCTATCCTCGATTACACACCACATGCCATTATGGATGGATGATATTTTTCCATAAGTCATATTCATCAACAGAGAATACAGTTAATCTTGAATTCATATGTTGCGTGTGTTCCATTTATGAGAGATTAAAATATATGCTCAAATATATATGGATATGGTTCGGTAAAATTGAACCTACCTCTACGATACCACTTGTAGGTCACTGATACTCAGAGGATAGTCTAGAGGGTGGTGAATAGACTGTTTAAAATCTTTTTCCTGAATATATCAGTTGAGTAACCTCAGTTGTGATTGTGGGCAGCTAGCAAACCTTGGCTGCAGATAACTAATGCGAAAGACACAGTTGATAATAATGCAGATGACTTATGTCAGCTGTAAAACTTGTTTTGCGGAAAAATAGCTGACTCTATAATGGAACAATAAATATGTATGCAGTATTTAAGTATGATGATAAAGCAGTAAATCACACAGAACTTTTATAGTGGTTTCAGAGGTGGGGTAATCCTCTACTAATCCACTTCTCTCCAAACTAGTCGGAGATAAATTCACTATAACTTTCAACCAGTGAAATTATATTACAATGAACTTCGTTACAACAGCTTCCAACTAGTGGAAAACCGTGGCCGCTGCAACTCTCTTTTGGCTGCCTAGCACCTCTTGATCGAAAACCCGTGGATGCCTCAAGAACTCACAAGCTGTCTATCACCTTCCAATCAAGAACCCGTGGATGCGTTTACTGTTGGGAGTATGCCCTCGAATGCCACTCAGAGGATGTTGAGTGAGGGCATTGTACTTGTTATTATGTAAATCATTAATATAAGGCAATGGATGTTTCTTTATTTACTGGTAGTTACTGGAATTCCTGACTCGTAAATATACATAAAGAAACTAGTCCGTGTATTTGAGAGCAAAACGTTCCACTCCTTATTGGATAAGGGGTCGGTACTGGAAAGGTTTATAGCTCAAATACTTAATCATTCGCAAGTCGATGAAACTTGACTGGGCATTAAGTTTATGTGAAGACTTGTATGATGTGTTCTTTGACATGGAGAGTGCTTGTCGAACACTAATGGTTAGTGGGAGCACACGTTATAGGTATGCTAATTGGATTAGTATACTCGAACCGACTCACCCTCGATTAGTCACACGGATTTCACTCCGGGACAGTCAATGATGGAATCGAAAGGTTGTGATAGGTATTCGTGAACTTTCGTCTTGAGGATTTAGTAGGGATGTTCTTGTGACGTCAATATTTTCATTAGAATAGTTCGACCCAGTAAACCGGAAGGCGAGGGTTAACCTCGACGTGCATCTTGATGGGCAAGTAGCAGGTCCTACTGAATACCAAGATAGAATTCTTTCTCCCATTAGTGAGCGGTTTATATGTCCTATGCGGTTACTGGCAGATGAGATCATAAGTCTTTGGCCAAAGCATTGGAGCTAGCTCTATTAGATACACGAGAGCTCGATGAGCTCGATTTGCATTAACGCATGCATAGCGTCAAGTACAGATAGGGTTTGACTGACCGTGACCCTATAACTTGATCAGTACATTTGAAACAAGAGTTTAAACGTATACTAGTATTCATGACAGAATGGTTCTTGAATGATCCCAATCATTCGTTCTCAGTTGGGGTACAGTGTAGGCCGCCAGGCTGGCTAGTTGGTGCTACTACTCTTTGGTTCCTCCCATTGCTGACTGAGACAGACCTACCGAGTCGCGCAACAGGATTGACAACGGAATGAATCGAGCTTATTCTCTCATTATGAATATTAAATATTGGATATCTAATTAATTGGGACATTAGATGTCTAAATTGATTTATTGGATATTGATTTACGGCCTAATGAATTAAATAAATTGCTGGGTGATTAATTTAATTCATGAATATAATTATTTCTTGGAGAAATTAATTATGTTATTATGTATTTGATATGATTAATTAATTGATATAAATACATCGGAACGGAATTGGAGTTTATCTGTTTGGACTCACGGGAATCCCGAATGAACCGAACTCTTCAATTCCCTTCTAGATGGGCCGCCCCCCATTTCCACCAATCTTCCCTTGTCTTTTGTTTTCCTTTTTTAATGGAAGATTAAGACTTGTGGGGTTCACTATCATGTGGATGTGTTGTGCAATATGTATAAAGAATAAGATGAAGACTTGTCATCTTACTTGACTTTACTTAGTGCATTTGATTCCATCCGTGAGTTCTAAGTGAGTGAGAGAGAGAAAATTGTTTTCTCAATACTCTTCTTCTTCTTCACTTCTTCTTGTTGTTCTTGGAGAATAATCAAGAGTTTGATTGAGAGTGTATGATTTATACACTTAGAGTGTAATAATCAAAATCAAAAGCTTCATCATCCTATCTCTAGCCGTATCCTCGGAGGATAGCAAGGTGATCGTCATTCCGTTGGTTTCTCCGGCGCGTGGCAAGTAGAGACGTGGTTCTTTCGGCGTTGGATCATCCAAGAGCTTGGAGCAAATTGGATCGTAGGGAAATCATCTAAAGCTTGGGGAATAGCTCAAGAGAAGGATACCATTTAATCGACGGACTACAAGGGTATGTTTTCTCATATCTCTTGTGTTTCGTATTATATTCGTATATACGTAGCTCGATCGATCCTCATAGGGATTCAGATCGAATTAATTTTCGTTTTACCACTTCCGCTGGGCCTTCGATTTAGGCACCGAATCCCAACAGTGGTATCAGAGCGTAAGTCTTGCTTGATTATATGGTGAATGATTTGGAATCATTTATATTCATAATCGTAGTATATGTTTTTCATTCGTAATAGTTGTATTTTTCGTAAGCTCATGTCTAAATATAAATCTTTAATTTCTGGGAAATATGATTTATATTGAAGATATGAATGTTGAAAAATATTGATATTGGATATCCGGTCGAAAATCGAGCTCCGAATCGTCGTCGGACGACTTTTTCGGACAAGGGCAGGAAGCTGCCAGGGTGACTCGGCTGTGACCTGGGCGACACGGGCCGTGTCTGGCCGGCAGGCTGCCGGAGGTGACTCGACCGTGTCATTTGACACGGCTGAGTCTGGCAGGGAGGTATAGGACACTGCCGGCACGACCCGACCGTGCCATTCGGCATGGGCCGTGTCTGGACGGCAGGCTACCGAGGGTGACTCGGCCAGGCAGGCCATTTTTTGCCCCGGCTCGATTTTTTCGTGTATTCTTGAAAATCAATCTCCCGCATGTTAAATTGGATTTAATATGATTAAAATGATTTATGGTATTTCATTTTATAAGGGAAATTTGATTAATTGGAATATTTGTGGGTGACCGAATTATTTGAACGTTTTTCATATTACCGGTTGTGTGAATCGATTGGATCGGTTCGTATTGTTAATTGGATCAATGTATCTCTACGCATTTCCATTTATATAGTATTTATTGGATGAATGCTTTTGAATGGGGATGTGGTTCATGGACTTAGTTTTGAATCGTTCGGTTTTTATTCGATTGGGTTGTAAAGGCCGTTTTGAGCCTATTTATTTTAATAGAATTATTTGTATCTAGGATGCAATTTTTCAATATAAAATTTATATGTAATGACGAAGACCGGAGGAATATCCGTTTTGAGAAGACGAAGATTCAAGACGAAGACTTGTAATTAGATTATTTTTTATTTTAGGAACGGTCCATGAACTACATGTTGGTAGCTATGTTGCACAAAGTGCGGGGGTGGGCGGGGGGCGGATACGGGTGCGGGGATACGGTTTTCTAAAAATGTTAGGGTGCGATACGGCAAGGATACGTCTATTTATTTTATATTTTATTATATATAACACTTGTTAAATATAAAAAACAACAATTCAAATATCACCATAAAACCAATTCAAATACATAAAACAAGTCATACAAAAAACAATTCAAAATGACTTTGAGCATCGGAGCTTTCTGATACTGTTCGTGAATGCTGCTAAAGGTAAAACTGTAAAAGTAATTACTTATTAAAAATTACAAAATAAAAAAAAAATCCACCCACGCACCCTCCCCACGCACCGGATACGCGTATCCTGTGCAAGGATACGCGAGTCCGATTTTTTTTTGCACGGATTCGCCACGTGGCGAATCCCACGCGAATCGCACCCGCTCCGATACTGCATACTGGTGAATTTTGAAGAATCCGTGCATCATAGGTTGGTAGCAACTAGATTGTGAATGGTTGTTTCATATTGTATGAATGCCACAAACGCGCTTAAATGAATTAATGTGCCAAGTGTGACATTAATCGCGAAAATTCTCCCACGACAAATTATTAAGTTTATAAGGTTTCAAGGTTTTCCTTCCCTCCATCGAGCTTTCAGGAAATTGAAATCCAAACTGGATGTGCTATGCTTCCGAGTTATCGGGGTAGTCGTTCGGGGAGGACGGATAATTATCGGGAGCGCATTGGATGCCTTCGGTTGGAGCAAATTTTATCCCTAAAAACCTGATAGGTTGCCGGATAAGATTCAATTGTGAAACTGATTTGCGTCGATGGTATAAACTTAACTTGTTCACGAACCATAGAAACCGTGTAGGTTGAGGGGAGTGAACAAGGGGAAAAAGAAGATCGAATCATCCATTATATGGGTTGGTGTTGGACACCACTTTATAAAAATTAATTGACTAGAAACCTATTCGGTTGCCCTCTATTAAGATTTATAAAGAACTCGATCACCACTATGAAATAGAGCGACGATACTTCCGGATTTCACATGGGAGTGTGTTATTCCGATAAAAATAGTGGGAGCTGGGTAACAAGAATACAAAAGACCTTAATTCTATACTCAAATCATAATTAAACGAGTCACTAATTAATCTATCATACTTAATGCAGACATAACTCTCAATATGACAATGAACCCACTTGCAATTATACTCGAAAAGAACACCTTGATCGGACCTAACTTTGTGGATTGGCTCCGCAATCTGATGATAGTCCTCAGTATAGAGGCACTGGGATACGTCTTGGAGACGGACATTCCAGCGCCTCCAATGCGGACCAGAGCCAATAAAAAAGAGATTGAAAACCACGAAAAGTGGGTTAAGGATAACGTAAAAGTCCGTGCATACATGATGGCTTCTATGTCTAATGAGCTTCAGAGAGCTCATGAGAAAATGACTTCTGCCAGGCAGATTCTATCTCACTTAACCGAGCTTTATGGTGAGCACAGTCGAACGGATAGATATGAGATATCCAAGCAACTCTTCGGTGCAAGGATGAGGGAAGGTGAGAAGGTTGGGGACCACGTCCTCAAAATGATATCCATGATCGAGAGATTGGAGTCTCTTGATTATAAGATGGATACTTCCCTTCAAACCGACCTTATCCTACAGTCTCTCTCTGATTCCTTCTCACAGTTTGTTATGAACTTCAACTGCAATGAGATTGCATGTAACTTAGCTGGGCTAATGAACAAACTAGTGACCGCTCAGTCTCAGATGAAGACTCCGCGGATGAAGGAGTCTGCCCTTGTGATTTCTTTTGGATCTTGGAGGTCCAAGAACAAGAAGAAAAAGACCAAGAAGCGAACGGGACCACAAGTCGAGGACCTTAAGGGTAAGGGCAAGGCCCCGATGGTTCCGAAGAATAAGAAGAAAAAGGATGCATGTCTCAAGTGCGGTGAGCTGGACCACTGGGCAAGAGACTGTACTATTTTTCATGGCGCTTCAGGTACAGAACTTTTAGTTTTGGAAACAAATTGTTCTGCTACTTATTTTCTACTTCTTGGATACTGGATTCTGGTGCTAGTTCTCATATTTGTACCGTGAATCAGGATCTGGAATAAAGTAGGAAGTTTGGAGCTGGGGAAGTTATGGTCACTGTCGGAAGCGGGCATAGTGTCAAGGCAACCGACATAGGATCACTTCTTTTGGATTTAAAATCCGGCTTTGTTTTTAGAAGATGTACTTGTTTTGCCCATGGGGCATAAAAACATTGTATCCATTCCGGTCATGGATCGGAAAAGCTTTATCATTTTTCATTGGTGATGGTTCCTGCAAAATTAATTTTAGAAATAAACTAGTGGGCACTGCTACATTCTTAAATGGACTGTATCATCTAAACCTCAGTAATAAAGTCGTTGTGAATATTATGACTAGGAAGCGTGGTAGGGATGAAACTAATCAAGTTTTGAAATGGCATCTTAGACTTGGTCATGTTGGTCAGACCAAGGTTTACAAAAGGAATAAGATGGACTAATGGGTCCATTGTGATCGGATCCCTTTTCTACTTGTGAATCTTGCCTTAAAGGCAACATGACTAAGTCCCCCTTCATAGGGACTTTTGAAAGAACCGCTGATAAACTGAGATTAATCCATACCGATGTATGTGGTGCTTTGGAAGCAGCACGTGACGGATATCAGTACTTCATTACGTTTACAGATGATCATACTAGGTATGGTTATGTATACTTAATGAAACATAAATCCGAGGCCTTTGAGAAATTCCAGGAATTTAAGGCCCTAGTCGAGAAACAAACTAGAAATCATATCAAAGCACTTCGGTCAGACCGAGGTGGCGAGGATATGAGTACGAAGTTTGACAAGTTCCTGAAGGAACATGGAATAGTATCACAACTAATACCTCCAGGCACTCCTCAGTTAAATGGTGTGTCAGAAATAAGGAACCAGACCTTGTTGGACATGGTCCATTCCATGCTAGGCTATACTGACTTACCAATTTACTTGTGGGGGTATACACTCCTGACTGTTGCATATATCTTGAACAGATGTCCTTCCAAATCCGTTCCTAAAACTCCACATGAGATGTGGGAGGGCAGGAAACCAAGTCTTAATCACATTAGGATTTGGGGATGTCCCGCCTATGTCAAGAAGACTAAGGTGGACAAAATGGAAGCGAGGTCCGTGAGGAGACGTTTCATTGAATTCCCATCTGAAGCAATTGGTTATCTATTCTACATGCCCAAATATCGAAAGATCGTTGTTGTTTTGCATGCACAATTCCTGGAAGATGAGTTCATTCAGGAAGGCGGAGCAAGTAGAAATATTTCTTTGGAAGAATACAATGAAACCCCTCAGGAGACACCTGTGTAAGAAATTGGAACCGAACCTTATGTAACATAAGTACAACCACCTCGTAGGTCTAGTAGGGTGTCTCAATTACCTAAGAGGTATAGTTTTATGCACTTGGAGGAAATGGGTTTCCACGAGGTTCCAGGTGATAAACAAGAGACCGACCCGCGATCAATGACCTAGAAATGGTGGATGTAGACTCCATGAAATGGACTCTAGCAGTCTTCATGTAGTTGGGACCTTCGTTTTGACGAGGCAGTCAAAGAGTTTTGACTTCGTACAAAATGAAGAGGAACCTTGTGTATATAAGAGGGTTAGTGGGAGCAAGATTGCATTCTTAGTACTATATGTAGATGACATTCTACTAATAGGAAATGAGGTGGGAATGCTCAGTTCTGTGAAAGCTTGGCTTTCGAGTAATTTCTCCATGAAAGCCTTGGGAGAAGAAACTTATATTCTTGGGATTCGACTCTACTGGGATAGATCGAAGAGAATGATAAGTTTTTCCCAAGCCCTCTATATAGATAAAGATCTTAAAGAGGGTTCCTTCCGATGCGACATGGAATAAAACTCACCTTGAAGATGTATCCTCATAGTGAGGAACAATGAAAGGAAATGAGTTATATACCATATGTTTCGGCAGTGGGTAGCCTTACATATACTTTATTGTGTACAAGACCTGAGATTGCGCATGCTGGGAGCGTGGTAAGTATGTTTCAGGCTAACCTAGTTAGGGAACATTAGACCGCCGTAAAGAACGTTATCAAGTACTTTAGAAGTACTAAGAGATCCGGTTCTTACATATGGTGGTGGAGAACTGAATGTAATGGGATTCACTATATTGGACTTCCAAGGACAGAAAGACAATTCTATGTCTACTTCTGGCTATATTTACTCTTAATGGAGGAGCAGTATCTTGGCATAGTGCCAAGTATAGTGCAACTGCTGATTCCACCGGTTAGGCTGAGTATAAAGCGGCCTCAGAGGCCTCCAAAGGAAGGATTTAGAAGTTACTGGGTAAACTTCATGTGACACCTTGTGCTGTGCTGACAGAGCGGTAGCACATGCCTTGGAGCCGAGGTTTCACAATAGTACCAAACATATTGAGAGAGAGTATCATCTCGTAAGAGAATTTGTTCGCAAAGAGATACATTGTGCTGCATAGAGTAGAGTCAACCGAGTACATCGCTGATCCACTGACCAAGCCACATTATCAGATTAGCTTGGAGCATAATATGGAGAACATGGGTATTAGATACCATAGTGTGTGGCATTGAGTACAAGTGGGAGATTGTTGGGAGTATTCCCTCGAATGCCACTCAGAGGATGTTGAGTGAGGGCATTGTACTTGTTATTATGTAAAACATTAATATAACGCAATGGATGTTTCTTTATTTACTGGTAGTTACTGGCATTCCTGATGTAACACCCCCAAACCGTTCGGGAATATTACAGCGCCGCAGACCCTCTCCGTGAGGATCTACCAGGCTAAATACAGAAAACGCAACAACACATTACATACCGACATGGGTAATTAACAGACCATTAGACCGATTTGGTCTTTTACCACAACCTACACATCAACCATACATTACTCTTTATCGTAACTCATACCATGCGGGGGTTAACATAAATCAACGTTCCCACATAGGGGAAAATAAACACAACGGAAGGACAAAACAAGACATCACCAAATACCCAACACCGGTCTTCCTGTGATTAGTATCGCCGTCTTTTATCATCATTCGTAACGATCCTGTGAATTGCTCCCCAGCAACTTGAAAGTACCTGGATGCAAAACAGACATCCACCCCCCTGAATACTCGGGGGTTAGCAAAACTCCACTGTTTTGATAGTGCAAGTATAAATACAAAGACGAGCCATACATATCATACTCCAAGAACATAAAAATCGTGAATATACTTCCCGAGATAATTCGCTTGATCAAAACAGTTTGAATTATGAAAGATAGGAATAAAACCATTTTACATCTTACAAAACATTTTACGATCTCGGGAGTTTTGAAAGCATTTGGGGTTTAAGAATTTTCAAGCCTTTCAAAACACTTAGGGACACAGCCCAAAAATCATTTATTTCAAAATACGATTCCGATAACAAAATACGGGGTCTACGACCCAATCATAACATTCCAACCATAAGCACGAGTGCGTGAATCAACTTATTCACATCACATACTCACAAGAATAACCCGACATAAACTACACCGTGTCAAACATTATCATGACAACGATCTCACGAGCGACAACGAGAGCACAACTTTGCAACTTGACTATACGGCCAAACTCAACACACCACGAGCTACAATACAGAGCAACCACAGGACTCACGTACCCTTACCAAATTATCACGGTCGAGGACAAATCACACACAACACATTTATGGTGCCATTCCGGTAAATACGATATTATTTGGACTGCCATTCTAATCAGACGAAATGTGCGCCAAAAATCACAGTTCTCCAACAAAACATTTCAAAGTTAACCGTTGGTACGAGACTCACGGCCGTCGTACCCCGCAGAGCCCCGTCGGACATCCATGGGTGGTTAACCCTAGTTCGCGATACGCACACACACGGCAATACGTATCCCTAGAGGCCCCGTCAGACCGTCCCTAGGTGAACATACACATATCATCCACAACGCCACGGGAAGCCATAATTCGAATACTAGAATATGCATACAAATGCTAGGTACTTCGCTAGAATGGCCACTTTAACCGGCATATACTCACAATCAATGTCACACAACGACAAGCAAATACCAATGCCAAACAACACCAAGTGTCCCAACCTCCTTACGAAGGAGTAACAAGTAATATCACACAACGTCACATATTCACCGTAAAATTACACATCTCAATACACAATCCTCGGCAAATAATTACGGTCTACTAAATTCACTAAAATATGTTCAATATCTTCCATCACACAACAATGATACACATAATCAGAAAATACATTTATTCACAAAGCCTACGAGTTATCTTCGAAGGAAAACCTTTATAAAAAATATACCGATCCTTTTTGGAAGTTCATTAAAACATTAAAATTCCACATATAATCAATTACCAATTATCACATCTATGAAATATGAAATGTATGGGCAAGATACTTGCCTCGATACCACAAGCAATGAAACGACGAACGGACACGGTCGGGTAGCCGGTAAACCTCCAAGAACGAACAAGAACTCGACAACTCCAGAAAACTATGAAAATAGCATCACCACGGATCAATAACGCTAAACGGAATTCGAATCAACTCGAAAAAAACAACATGGATCCGAGGGTTTCTTCAAGACAAATCGAGAATCAAGTTCCGGGTGATAAAAATTGATAAATGAGTCACAAAATCTGAAGACCATGATCAATACAACAAGAATACCAAGAACAATTCATCAATCTCGGACAAAATCAACGAATCATGAAGAAAACCCCCAAAATACCCGAAATTAGGGTTCTAAGAATTTTACCTTGATTAAAATGGGGAAAGATGTTGGGATGTTGTTAAATCTGTACTAGAAACTCAAAGATGTTGATGGGTGATGATATCAGGCCAAAATCCATGCTTATACGCCCTCAAGATAGTCTAGATCGCCGGAAGGAAGGAAGGGGAGAAAGAAATGACGAAAGTTGACCTCTGCAGTCCTATATATACTGCCAACAGTTAGCGCACGCTAAGGTATGTGTAGCATGCGCTATCGGCTGCAAAATGAAGTCCAGAACCCTCTGCCAGACATCGTTAGCGCGCGCTAATACATGCGTTTAGCGTGCGCTAATTATACACTGTGTAGCCTTTGCTATTTTGACCATATCTCCTCCATCCGGACTCCGATTGACTCACCGTTTGAACCATTGGAAAGCTAACTTGATGCTCTATCATACTGCAAAGATTCAGAACTTTTGAAGTTTCCAAGTATCGATGGTGATTTTACAAAGTTGAACTAATACGTCGGTTAATCCGAAACAATATCAAAACTTGCTCGAATGACGAAATGTGCTGAACAAAACATGTCTGAAATGTGTCAATAAACACAAGCAAGTCATTAGAATTGAAAAATATAGAAATAGAAAGTATGGGTATTACATTCTACCCCACTAAAAAGAAGTTTCGTCCCGAAACTTAAAACATAAAACGATCAATGTAAAACAATCTCGGATAACACACTCATCGTTGCCAACAACTTGCAACGAATCACATGCGACACGTGGTGCTAACATCCACATTGACATTTCGAATGATAACAAAGCATACGGACAAAAATCACTATGGTTGAACAACCCAAACAGGTACATCAATCAAAACGCGAGTTAATCGCTGAACAAATACGAAATTCCACAACACAAGGATTGGAAGATCGAAAACGAAGTTAATTTCCCGAACTTAAGGAAATTACGAAGTGGTCTGAACGCTCAAAAATCATGATACGAAATCAATGAATACCGGACAACAAACGATCGAACAACAACGATCGAGACATCAACGGTCGAACAATCATATCCGAATCATAACGAATAACAGAAATCGAATAGCATCCCCGAAGTCCACAGCACGAATCAAGACAATATATGATCCGATAAAAATGACATGATATATATTTTCATAAAATTCACAGGAGCGGAGCCGAATTTGGAAAAGTCACAACGACAAACGGAATAACCCGAAACAATACTGCAACTCGTTCGAACAACAAAAAGTGAAGAGTAGAACAAGTCCAAAAAATATCGACGAACACAAACGAGTCGATAGAGTCGAACAAAACGAAAGCGAAAAAAAATATGGGTATTACAACATATCACTTATAAAAGAGGTTTCGTCCCCGAAACCTAAACAACAAGAACGAAGTGCTAAAATAGCAACCTTCCCGGAAACCTTCCCGTGGTCCCGCATCTGATCTCCATGAGTGTCTGGACCGCGGTCACGACCGCGCCCTTTGCCCCTCCGCATATTAAGCGGATTCTCACTCAATACAATGGTACAACATCGCAAAATCATACACTAAATTGCCAACTCGACTTGACATATCACATAAGACAACTAATAGATCCACGAGGTATCCTATTACATGATATCCTTTGAAAATACTTGAATTTTCATGTTTATTCAAAATAAAACTTTGAAAGTATTTTTGGTACCTCGGGATTTTTGTCAAAACTTGTAAACAAAAGACTTTAACCGTCTCCTTTTGGAATTATTTGCAAAACAATATATCCTTGCAACTGCCACTATTAAAATAACCATGCCACTACACATCATCATCACCGTTAATAACAAACAAGGTAACCACGCAAGATCCTCAAACCATTCGTACAAGCACTAAATATTCCCACCAATCATCAATCATTTTGGGGTGATTCAAGATCACGCACGATAACTGGCTCAGTATAGAATACTTTTCCAAATCCGAGTTTGAAGTTTAAATCGAGTAAGATCCTTCATATTTCACTATATATTTTTGCAAATAAAAATTGTATTGGTTTTTGAAAATAAATTTTTTTGATAATGTGAAAGATTTTCTGAAAATCATGTACTCGAATCATTTGAAAATACATCAGTACGTCAAAAATCATTTTTGAAAATCTTCTCAACACTACACAATAATCAACGATGGAAACATTTTACAAAATGTTCGAAGATACTTTAAAATGACTCTTTCAATACCGTCGGGGTTCCTTTAGGAAATTCAAGGCCGGCTCGCCAATTTTAAACAATTTTCAAAGTCCACACGAAGCCGCCGATTGAGCGAACCGTCAAAACATTATGAAATTTAATTTTCCACAGCTTGCTCAAGTTTATAAAATTTTCAGAAAAGCATTTTCGAATACACACACAATAGACATAATTTACCATTTTATCAAAATACGATACATTACCATCAAATCCAATCACACGTCAACATCATCTGTCCACATAATTACAGTATCACACAAGCAACCGTCAAAAGATAATTAACATCTAAAACTGAAATCCTACCTCTCAGTAATGAGGACTCTCACAACAAGTGCATCTAGGACGACTTAATGTTCACACCACTAACTTAATCACAATCTTGAGCATTATTGACCAAATAATAATGCCAACATCATTACATACCCCCGAACCGACGATCATGAAATCAAAAAGTCGAAAGCAAGAGCCATGTTTCGAGTAAATTTTTTTGGTAGACCTCATTTGAGTCTTTAAAATCAAATTTTGAAAACTTGCAATGAAAGATGAAAATAAAATATAAGTAGTTAAGTTCTAAAAAAAAGTCCGGTCTCGAGGTCATCATACGAAATCAAAATTTTTCCTTTCTTGAAGGATGTTTTAAAACAAAATTTACGTGACTCTTCAAAAATAACTAAACATTGAAATATCACATTGACAAACTTTCCTTGCGGGATCACACCAAGCCGTTACTCCAGTAAAACGATTCACACAATATATATACACATTTATACACCAATATCACTTTTCATTCAAGTACAACACAAGAATCAACGAACATGGATTGCGTATTCACAATTTACATTTAAACTCCACATAATAACACGTAATCACACAAGCTCGTATAACACGAGACGCAACAAAGTAGGGAGACTTACATCCACAGATCGCACGAAGATGATGGTTGCACCTCGATACTAATCACGACTGACACCTCAGACGACGCGTCGCGACACGACTCAGACAAAATCTGACAAGACAAGACAAGGCCCGACAACACACAACTCGACCCGACAGCCTAGGTTTCCGCAACCTAAGCTCCGATACCATATTCTGTAACACCCCCAAACCGTTCGGGAATATTACAGCGCCACAGACCCTCTCCGTGAGGATCTACCAGGCTAAATACAGAAAACGCAACAACACATTACATACCGACATGGGTAATTAACAGACCATTAGACCGATTTGGTCTTTTACCACAACCTACACATCAACCATACATTACTCTTTATCGTAACTCATACCATGCGGGGGTTAACATAAATCAACGTTCCCACATAGGCGAAAATAAACACAACGGAAGGACAAAACAAGACATCACCAAATACCCAACACCGGTCTTCCTGTGATTAGTATCGCCGTCTTTTATCATCATTCGTAACGATCCTGTGAATTGCTCCCCAGCAACTTGAAAGTACCTGGATGCAAAACAGACATCCACCCCCCTCAATACTCGGGGGTTAGCAAAACTCCACTGTTTTGATAGTGCAAGTATAAATACAAAGACGAGCCATACATATCATACTCCAAGAACATAAAAATCGTGAATATACTTCCCGAGATAATTCGCTTGATCAAAACAGTTTGAATTATGAAAGATAGGAATAAAACCATTTTACATCTTACAAAACATTTTACGATCTCGGGAGTTTTGAAAGCATTTGGGGTTTAAGAATTTTCAAGCCTTTCAAAACACTTAGGGACACAGCCCAAAAATCATTTATTTCAAAATACGATTCCGATAACAAAATACGGGGTCTACGACCCAATCATAACATTCCAACCATAAGCACATACTCACAAGAATAACCCGACATAAACTACACCGTGTCAAACATTATCATGACAACAGTCTCACAGAACGACAACAGAGAGCACAACTTTGCAACTTGACTATACGGCCAAACTCAACACACCACAGAGCTACAATACACAGAGCAACCACAGGACTCACGTACTCTTACCAAATTATCACAGTCAAGGGACAAATCACACACAACACATTTACTGGTGCCATTCCAGCCAAGTACGATATCATTTGGACTGCCATTCTAATCAGACGAAATGTGCGCCAAAAATCACAGTTCTCCAACAAAACATTTCAAAGTTAACCGTTGGTACGAGACTCACGGCCGTCGTACCCCGCAGAGCCCCGTCGGACATCCCTGGGTGGTTAACCCTAGTTCGCGATACGCACACACACGGCAATACGTATCCCTAGAGGCCCCGTCAGACCGTCCCTAGGTGAACATACACATATCATCCACAACGCCACGGGAAGCCATAATTCGAATACTAGAATATGCATACAAATGCTAGGTACTTCGCTAGAATGGCCACTTTAACCGGCATATACTCACAATCAATGTCACACAACGACAAGCAAATACCAATGCCAAACAACACCAAGTGTCCCAACCTCCTTACGAAGGAGTAACAAGTAATATCACACAACGTCACATATTCACCGTAAAATTACACATCTGAATACACAATCCTCGGCAAATAATTACGGTCTACTAAATTCACTAAAATATGTTCAATATCTTCCATCACACAACAATGATACACATAATCAGAAAATACATTTATTCACAAAGCCTACGAGTTATCTTCGAAGGAAAACCTTTATAAAAAATATACCGATCCTTTTTGGAAGTTCATTAAAACATTAAAATTCCACATATAATCAATTACCAATTATCACGTCTATGAAATATGAAATGTATGGGCAAGATACTTGCCTCGATACCACAAGCAATGAAACGACGAATGGACACGGTCGGGTAGCCCGTAAACCTCCAAGAACGAACAAGAACTCGACAACTCCAGAAAACTATGAAAATAGCATCACCACGGATCAATAACGCTAAACGGAATTCGAATCAACTCGAAAAAAACAACATGGATCCGAGGGTTTCTTCAAGACAAATCGAGAATCAAGTTCCGGGTGATAAAAATTGATAAATGAGTCACAAAATCTGAAGACCATGATCAATACAACAAGAATACCAAGAACAATTCATCAATCTCGGACAAAATCAACGAATCATGAAGAAAACCCCCAAAATACCCGAAATTAGGGTTCTAAGAATTTTACCTTGATTAAAATGGGGAAAGATGTTGGGATGTTGTTAAATCTGTACTAGAAACTCAAAGATGTTGATGGGTGATGATATCAGGCCAAAATCCATGCTTATACGCCCTCAAGATAGTCTAGATCGCCGGAAGGAAGGAAGGGGAGAAAGAAATGACGAAAGTTGACCTCTGCAGTCCTATATATCGCCAACGATTAGCGCACGCTAAGGTATGTGTAGCATGCGCTATCGGCTGCAAAATGCAGTCCAGAACCCTCTGCCAGACATCGTTAGCGCGCGCTAATACATGCGTTTAGCGTGCGCTAATTATACACTGTGTAGCCTTTGCTATTTTGACCATATCTCCTCCATCCGGACTCCGATTGACTCACCGTTTGAACCATTGGAAAGCTAACTTGATGCTCTATCATACTGCAAAGATTCAGAACTTTTGAAGTTTCCAAGTATCGATGGTGATTTTACAAAGTTGAACTAATACGTCGGTTAATCCGAAACAATATCAAAACTTGCTCGAATGACGAAATGTGCTGAACAAAACATGTCTGAAATGTGTCAATAAACACAAGCAAGTCATTAGAATTGAAAAATATAGAAATAGAAAGTATGGGTATTACACCTGACTCGTAAATATACATATAGAAACTAGTCCGTGTATTTGAGAGCAAAACATTCCACTCCTTATTGGATAAGGGGGTCGGCACTGGAAAGGTTTATAGCTCAAATACTTAATCGTTCGCAAGTCGATGAAACTTGACTGGGCATTAAGTTTATGTGAAGACTTGTATGACGTGTTCTTTGACATGGAGAATGCCTGTCGAACACTAATGGTTAGTGGGAGCACACGTTATAGGTATGCTAGTTGGATTAGTATACTCGAACCGACTCACCCTCGATTCGTCACATGGATTTTCACTCCGGGACAGTCAATGACGGAATAGAAAGGTTGTGATAGGTATTCGTGAACCTTCGACTTGAGGATTTAGTAGGGATGTGCTTGTGACATCAAGATTTTCATTAGAGTAGTTTGACCCTGTAAACCGGAAGGCGGGGGTCAACCTCGTCGTGCATCTTGATGGGCAAGTAGCAGGTCCTACTGAATACCAAGATATAATTCTTTCTCCCGTTAGTGATAGGGTTATATGTCCTATGTGGTTACTGGCAGATGAGATCATAAGTCTTTGGCCTAAGCATTGGAGCTAGCTGTATTAGATACACGAGAGCTCGATGATCTCGATTTGCATTAACGCATGCATAGCGTCAAGTACAGATAGGGTTTGACTGACCGTGACCCTATAACTTGATCAGGAAATTTGAAAGAAGGGTTTATACGTATACTAGTATTCACGACAGAATGGTTCTTGAATGATCCCAATCATTCGTTCTCAGTTGGGGTACAATGTAAGCCGCGAGGCTGGCTAGGTGGTGCTACTACTCTTTGGTTCCTCCCATTGCTGACTGAGACGGACCTACCGAGTCGTGCAATAGGATTGTCGACGAAATGAATCGAGCTTATTCTCTAATTATGAATATTAAATGTTGGATATCTAATTAATTGGGACATTGGATGTCTAAAATGATTTATTGGATAAATTGATTTACGGCCTAATGAATTAAATAAATTGCTGGGTGATTAATTTAATTCATGAATATAATTATTTCTTGAATAAATTAATTAAGTTACTATGTGGAGTATTTGATATGATAATTAATTGGATTAGTTAATTGATATAAATACATCGGAACGGAATCGGAGTTTATCTGTTTGGACTCACGGGAGTCCGGAACGAACCAAACTCTTCAATTCCCTTCTAGATGGGCCGCCCCCTATTTCCACCTATCTTCCCTTGTCTTTTGTTTTCCTTTTTTAATGGAAGATTAAGACTTGTGGGGTTCACTATCATGTGGATGTGTGTAGGTTGTGTATAAAGAATAAGATGAATACTTGTCATCTTACTTGACTTTACTTGGTGCATTTGATTCCATCCATGAGTTCTAAGTGAGTGAGAGAGAGAGAAAATTGTTTTCTCAATATTTTTCTTCTTCTTCTTCACTTCTTCTTGTTGTTCTTGGAGAATAATCAATAGTTTGATTGAGATTGTATGATTTATACACTTAGAGTGTAATAATCACAATCAAAAGCTTCATCATCCTAGCTCTAGCCGTATCCTCGGAGGATAGCAAGGTGATCGTCGTTCCGTTCGTTTCTCCGGTGCATGGCAAGTAGAGACGTGGTGCTTTCGGCGTTGGTTCATCCAAGAGCTTGGAGCAAATTGGATCGTAGGGAAATCATCTAAAGCTTGGGGAATAGCTCAAGAGAATGATACCATTTAATCAACGGACTACAAGGGTATGTTTTCTCGTATCTCTTGTGTTTCGTATTATATTCGTATATACGTAGCTCGATCGATCCTCATAGGGATTCGGATCGAATTAATTTTCGTTTTACCGCTTCCGCTGGGTCTTCGATTTAGGCACCGAATCCCAACATTTACAACCTTGAACTTCTAAGAACCTCATTCAAAGAAGTACCCCGTACTCGGACTTAAGACAAGAGACTTTGTCTTCTCCAACTTTCAAGAGATTCTCAGTACAATACTTTGGAAACTATATCTTCACGATGTTATAGATTGCTTTGTTTGCTTTGTTTGCTTGTAAGTATTGTTCGCATCATATTTCTGTTTAATCTTTCTTCAGATATTTATAGTACGATCTTGAGCTTTTTTATATTCGTTGCATATTGTAACACTTTCGTCTGTTGGAGAGTGGACTTCATTGTTTATCTATTCATCTCTTTGCAAGGCTTTGTCTCTTTCTTCAAATCTGACCGTTTGAAGAGGTATTGTCCCGTTGTGCCGCTTTTCTTGATTACTATAATTAGAAAGTCTTCAGGGCACGAATCTCTAGGAATAAAATATTCCTTAACTTATAGGAATCAATCACTTTATCCCTTGGATTTTGTGTATGCATGTGTTTAGCCATTATTGTTGACTTTTCAACGCTTGCTGACGTGGACAGTTTATATCCAAGAACTTGGCTGATATATCATCTGATAAAAACTCATCTGATGTTGCCTTGGTCAAACCTATCTGATATGTTGGTCAACCCTGGCTGATGTTCTACCTGGATAAAAGCTGCCTACTATCTTGTCTTTAGAAAGTTGGCTGATATTCCCTTTGTCAACCCTCAGCTAATACCATCTTTTGACCAAACCTCACCTGATAAAAACTCGCCTGATATTTTGTCTAGTCAAGCTGAGCTGATATTTCCTTTGACTGAAACTCGCCTGATAAAAACTCGCCTGATATTTTATCGGTCAAACCTATCTGTTATCTTGCGTTGACCAAACCTCAGCTGATAATAGGCTTGTTCTATACTTAGCTAAATTTCTACTTGATCAACATGATCAATCTTAGCCTAATCTTTTTAAAGCCTATAGAAGATACTCATTTGTTTCTTCTTTACAATGCTAAGTACATACATTTGAAATAATCATGAATAAAGGGATGATATCACCAAAATCTAAAATAGTATTCCTAACAAGCTGAAATTTCATTTGACCGAAACTTGCCTGATAAAAACTCGCCTGATGTCTTATCGGTCAAATCTATCTGATATTTTGCGTTGACCAAACCTCGGCTGATAATAGGCCTGTTATATACTTAGCCAAATTTCTACTTGATCAACATGATCAATATTTAGCCTAATCATTTTAAAGCAGATAGAAGATACTCATTTGGTTCTTCTTTACACTGCCAACTACATACATTTGAAATAATCATGAATACAAGGATGATATCATCAAAATCTAAAATAATATTTCTAACAAAATTCTGGAGTATATCTACGCCTTAATCTGGACATTGTGTGGGCAACGAGCTATGGGATCTTGCTCGACACTTGAGATGGATCGGCTGATTTGTGTTCTTGAAAGTCACTCGATGTTATCTTTATTCTAGTAATATGTAATCACTCTTAGAAAATTGATGTGTTATCTGAATTGTAGAATCAAATAGACAAGTTTGGATCTACAATTAAACACAAGAAGAAAAATCAAACTCCCAATGCTGAATAATACATCATGGTCGAACCCCCCCCCCCCCTTCATATGTCATATTTATAGGTTTTGGGATACTCTAGGGATCTTGAGGAGGATTAGGGTTAGGACTCCTAGTATAATCCAACCTTCCATATTAAGCCCTTCGTTATATGGTTGAGTTTATTAATATCAATTCAATCTACTAAAGTGTTGATATTGCACTTCCAACCTTAATCCCAATTTACGAAATCGGGCTCCTAATTTAAATATATTATTTTTCATGTTTAAGACATCGTAATTAATTTAAGCTACTGACAGCTTTAATTAACTAATTACTTATCCAAGAGTAGTACCACTCAAACTTTATTATTATATCGAAATTGAATCTATCTGCAGGGTTTAATATAATAATGATTCTCGAGCTCATCAAGTGGACATCATCAACCCGTACTAGTCGGGATATGATTTCTAGTTATAATATTAGTTGTCATATAAATAGTATTATTGCCCAAAATACGAAGCATATTGAGTCAATCACTTTGACCCTCACCCATGGTAAATCAAAGCAATAATTACTATAAATGCACAATTAAATATTATATACTAGAATTAAGAAATAATAATTATCTCAGATCTATGTTCTTCTTACAGTCAGTACAAAGAGAATATCTCACTGCGATCGAGTTCAATATATGCAAATACACTAATGTATGTTAATAGTCAAGACCAACTAATCTCAAGCGTACACTACAACCTTTCACATAATCTGTCTAATAATTATATAGGTTGTGAACTATTATATTATTGTATAAGACACCGATTATGTGATCTTCCGAATGATATCAACATATCACATTATCTACAATAAAAATAAGTTAGACAATATGTTTGCATTCTTCCGAATGATATCAACATACCACATTATCTACAATAAAAATAAGTAGACAATATGTTTGCATAACCATAACGTGAATTAATATGCAAAATATGTGACAAAATGTAATTAATATTGTCATAGCTAGTTACAGAGAAATAAGATAATACAAGCATAAAGTATGATTTGCAGTATACAACCCTAACAGCGAGTTGGGGAGAGGATGCGACAGATATAACTTAGTATCCAAGCTTGCTCCATCACCCATATCAGGTGCAATTTTTGTCCTCATTCCCGTACTAGCACCATCAAATCCTCCCCCATCCTCGCTCCATTCAGATGGTTGCAGGATAGGTCTCCACCAAAATGATCCATTGACATCCCTGCAAGAAGATTCTTTTTATATTTGGATACCACTAGTACGGTATTTTCGGTTTCGTTTGGGGTGGGAATTAGGTACCTCGATCCTAACTCAAATACAAAACTTCGATTTTGGTTTCATTTGGTTTCAGTTTGCAAATCTCAAAATCAAAACTCTAACTATATTTTCTAGTTCGTTTTCAGTTTAGTTTTTTTTCGATTTTACCCTATTCTAATCAAAACTAAACATATCATACTCCATACTCTACCAACATAATGGAGTTCGATCTTTGATAATCTCTTCTTATGTTGGTTACCTCATTATAATATACAAATACACATTTTGAGTGGGGAACAAGAGAAAAAATGTTGTCACTTTGGTAATATTCGAGCAATAGGGCATTTGTGATTTTAAATATATATCCTAAATATAAAAAAATGTATAGCTTTTTAATTAATTTTATTAGAATAGAGTATGTTTCACCTTAAATCTGTACATCTTTATAACTATAAAAATTTACAATTAAGTTGTTTTTTCTTCGATTCGGCTTACCTATTTATGGTTGCAGGGTTTTTGGTTTATATAACCATAAAATTTTATAAATTAATTCATTATCTCGACTTAAATACAAATAAAATCATCATATTCCCTCATGTTACATTCGATGAAATATTTTTCCATACTCTATTTTCTTCCTTGCTCATCCCCCGTTGATTATCAATTTCTTGCCCCTAATGATGCATCCCTTCATGAATAACTTTTTCCCACCGTACCATTGTTTCCACCATTTCGACAATCAACACCTCTTGTCACTGCCACACACTCTCATTCCACCACCAAAACAGACCAACCTGATGCGACTGCTTCACCACCACATCCTCATATACTCGTTCTATCCTGCTCTCACTCCATACAAGCCCATGCATAAGATGGATTTTTTTAAGAAAGTTTTCAACCTTTCTGCCTCCTCAAATCTTTCTCATATTCCCAATTATTACACTTAATCTCTATGTGATGCCCACTTTAAAGCTGCCGTGGATGACGAGCTCTCTGCTCTGCACACCAATGGTACATGGGATCTTGTTTCTTGTCCTCCAAACATCAATACCAAGGGATTCAAGTGGATTTATCGTCGTAAACTTCACTCTGGTGGAACTCTTGTGCGCTACAAAGCTCATCTTGTTGCTTAAGGTTTCACTCAACAACCCATCTGAAACTGCCATGAGACCTTCAGTCCTGATTGTAGCCGATCCACTTTGGCATCCACTCATCCACTCCCCGCCAGCTCAGCCATATCGGTCCCCCCCAAACGAAAGACAAAAACTGGAAGCCAGCTCGACCGATCGAACAAGGATGACACGGGGGGACGACTAGATCCAAACCATTCATGCTCTAATACCCTATTATAACATGACCGGCAGAGCAATTGGTGGCAGGAGGCCGACCCCAGAACCAACCACGCAATACAGATAACTATCACCAGAGGCGTACGGAGCAGGCACACAGGAGAGTTGTTGTGTCTGTCCTTCCTCTTCCCAAAGCAACCCTGAGAGGCCGCAACGCGTTCCTGAGACATTCTCTCCTTCTGGCATATGTTTGGATGTATCTCAAACATTCTCCAGTTGTTTGTCTCCTGATTGGCCAAGGCCCTCTATTAATAGAAGGAATGTATGATAGAGGAGGACTTCTAAAAAGTTCCCAAAAAAAATTAGACTTGCTGGTAATAGACAAAAGTATACTAGACCGGCTTGAAAAGTCAGCTCGGCTCTATCCTAACAAAACAAGATAATCAATAAAAATTCGTTCTACAATCCATTTGTCTTTTTATTCCCAAGCCTTATTTACTACGTGGCTTCGATTCACATATTCCAAATCAGCACACATTTTGTTGATTAAATCAGATATTAACAATTGGCGCTAGAAGAAGGGTGAACCTCCGTAAATAGATATGGATCCATCGAAGTTTTAAGAACTTTATCCCTTCAACAGTATCATGTCTCAAGGAAGTTCCAGACACCAAGCAAATCCCAGTGCTCCACAGAGGAAGAAACTTGCTCAATGTGGCGGAATGCTTTAAACACTGCGCGTTCATTCAGGGAATGAGCGCCCTTATGGCGCGGGTCACCCATAGTGGCAATTCCCAATTAAGAAGCCAAAATGACCAACTGAGGCCCAGTCTCAAACGACCCATCCGGCTGGCCCCCGGCGGGACAAGAAGAGAGCCATCTCTTAGGTCGTTGAAGATGAGGCGGAGGTACACGGTGAAAGTCCCCATCCATCCCAAAAATACCGTGCCTCCCCCCATATCAGTTTCCGAGCGATTAAGGGCGGAAGGAAGGCAGGAAATGTGGCACAGGCTCGAACTAGGCTGAGGCCGAGACTGCTCGCCAGTCCCATGTTCTGGCAAAAACCTCTACCCAAGCTCTGTGCGACAACTCAAGTGAGATCGAGTTCCTCAAGAAATATCTCACCAAATAGGAAAGTAAACAACAACAATTGTCTCCAAGTTCAGGATGGCTTGACTGCCAAGAGAGCCCCCTCGCTCCCAGAATCTTGGTGGAGCCTCTCCCGGAGAAGTTGAAAGTCCCCCAAATCCCACCATATAACGGGGAGACCGACCCTAACGCCCATCCTGGGCATTACAACTCGTGGATGGACCTACACGGGTCCCACAATCCATTCAAGTGTCGGATGTTCTCCTTAACTTTAGGGGAACGAGCTCAAAGGTGGTATCGATCACTTCTACATCATTCTATCCAGACATGGGCGCAGCTCCATGCGGCATTTCGGTCCCACTTTATGGGATCTCAGGTATGCGTCGCCCGCGCTATTCCATTGCTTCAATTGTGCAAGGACCCGGTGAGTCCCTTAAGAACTATATATCCTGCTTCAATAAGCAAATATTGGAGATGGAACCCATGTCTGATGATGCACTAGCTATCATCACGCAAGCCAGCCTTTTGAAAAATTCATTCTTCCACTGGACGGTGTGCCAAAATAGTCCGTGCATTTATCATCAATTCTTGGAGCGTGCCAGCTCTCACATTATCGCGGAAGCGGCCATGCCGGCCCCAGTATTAGTCATGCCATTCGACTAGCGGGGGCCAAGCAAGAGGAAGGAAGAAAGGAATGACCCCCCGCGTGATTACCGCTAAGAACCCCGTCGTGATAGTAAGGTTGTGGGGCCCTCCAAAACTGCCCCTGTTGTTCGAAACTTTAGGGAACGACGAACCAAGCTTATGGTCAATTACGATTAGATTTACTCGGTAGGGGCTGCAGCCATATTTGAGCAAATTAAAAACCTCGGCCTGCTCCCGTTCCCTAGGCCAATTTATAAAGATCCGAAAGAAATTGATCAGACTCGCTTTTGTAAATATCACGAGTCTGTGGGTCATAATACCGAGTAGTGCCGAGACCTTGTCGCAGCCTTAATTGTGATATGCGATGATAATGGATTAAGGAAATTTACCCAGAATTGTCCCCGGGATCACGAAAACCAGGCCGAATTGGCCCAAGGAAAAAGTAGTCGCTCCCCCACCGACATCCCCCGGGAGATTCTCACGGTAATGGGCACCACCAAAGGGGAGGATCATCATTCGAAACGGCATAGGAAAGCCTCAATCCGAGAATTTGTATTCTCCTATCAGCAACCAAGCGCCGACCATAAGGTTTTTGTCAGTGGCGAAATGATCCTACGAAAACCCCCAACTTGCTGTCACATTCGACGAATCCGATGTCAATGGCCTGGACCATCTTCATTCGGACGCCCTTGTTATCACCTTGCTAATAATGGGATCCCAGTACCACGGGTGCTCGTCAATTCCGGGGCCTACTCCAGCATCATCTACCTTCACACGTTGCACAGGATGAAGGTAGACCAGTCTTATGTCCGGCCATGCAAAGAAGACATCCGCGGATTTGCAAATTGACGCACCACTCCGCTAGGGGAAGTCGACCTCGGCTTGGAGTTTGGTCAGGGGTCTATCAAGAGGCGATGATCACAATGTTTAAGATCATCGATGTGCACAATGATTATAATGCCATCATGGGTCGGCATGTGATGTCAAGGTTGAGGGCTATCCAGTCCACATACCACATGTGCATAAAATTCCCCACCCCAGATGGCGTCGGGGTCCATGGGGGGGTCAACATGTAGCTCGGGAATGCAATCTCAGCATCTGGGCTCGCGAGATAAATTCTGTTGAGAGCTCCCCAGGGAAAATACCTAGAGAACCAGGGACAACCGGACCCGGACAGTCAGAGAACTACCCCAGACAAGGGCCCTAAGCACAAGGTTTTGTGATCGTGCAGACCTCCGAGATAGAAATCAACTGGAATGCAGACCAGGGTCGTAGGCCCGGAAAAGGGCCTGTCGTGGAGGAAGACACTATCGACCCGCCGTTTCAAAAATCAAAGAGGAAAATTCGCCATGACGAACCGGTGGAGATCTAGATCTAGTCAGCGTTGGACGATGCTAACCCCGTACGACAACTTAGGATCGGTTATAACCAACAGGAGCCGATCTATTCTGAGCTAATCTCCCACCTAAGGCAAAACCTGGATGTCTTTGCATGGACTCATTCGGATATGCAGGGAATCGACCTAGTACTTGCCTGCCACGAGCAAAACATTGACCCCAGTTCCAAGCCAGTCGTACAAAAGTGAATGAAGTTGGGGCCTGAGGGTTAGAAAAAGAAATGGAGAAGATAGTCAACAATAAATTCCTTCGGGAGGCCAGATATCCAACCTGGATGGCCAACCCAGTCCTGGTTAAGAAGCCGATCGAGTTGTAGTGGCTCTGTGTTGACTTCTCAGATTTGAATAAGGCATGTCTGAAAGATATCTATCCCCTTCCCCACATCGATTACATGGTTGACACAATAGCCAGTCATGAGCTGATGAGTTTTATGGATGCGTACTCCGGATACAACAAAATTAGGATGCATCCTGCTGATAAGAAGACCTCATTCTACTCGGCCCGTGGCCTATACTGCTACCATATGATGCCCTTCGGACTCAACAAATCCGGCACAACCTATCAACGTCTGGTAAATAAGATGTTCTGTAATATGATAGGTCATAAGATGGAAGTATATTTAGACGATATGCTTGTGAAATCCTTGCATTTGTCCGACCATGTAATGATCTAAATAAAAATTTTATGATTTTGCGCGAGTATAAGATGATGTTGAACCAAAGAAATGTTCGTTTGGGGTAGGCTCAGGAAAATTCCTCGGCTACATGGTAAGCCAAAGGGGAATTGAAGCTAATCCCGATAAAATCCAAATAGTGACCGAACTTGTCCCCCCAAATTCGGTCAAAAAAGTTCAAAGCCTCACAAGTCGATTACCCGCGCTAAGTCGTTTCATCTCTCGATCGACAGACAATACAGACCGTTCTCCGAGGCGATAAAAAAGAATAAGGGTTTGCAGTGGAATGACCAATGCCAGAAGGCCCTGAAAGCAATAAAGGAAGTCTTGACCGAATATCCAACCTTGCAACAGTCGGCCGCGAAGAGCCCCTGTACTTGTACTTTGCTGTATCTGACTCCGCTATTAGTGCTGCCCTCATCGGAGCGGAGAGTTCGATACAACATCCCATCTACTATGTCAACAAAGCTCTTCACGACGCCGAGCTTAGACACACTCTCATGGAAAAACTTGCATATGCTCTTATAATGTCGTCCCGTAAACTGAGGCCTTAGTTCCTAGAACATCAGATAGTCGTATTAACAACCTATCAAATTCGGATAGTTTGACATAATCTTTGAATCGCGAACGGCCACCAAGGGCCAGGTCCTCGCGGATTTCATTGCGGAAATTACCCCGACAATCACCCGGAAGGACAACCGACCCGAGAGATGGTCGCTCTACGTGACCGGATCGTCTACCACTGACCGAGCGGGCGCATGAGTAGTGCTGGTCAGTCCCGATCAATAGTTATTCTGTTCGGCTGTACGCCTAGGCTTCATGGCCACTAACAACGAGGCCGAATACGAAGCCCTCCTGGACGGACTAGAGATGGCGACTTCCTTAGGCCTCACCCACCTCACCATTTTGAGCGATTCTCTGTTGGTCATCAACTAGATCAATGACGCATATGAGGCTAAAGAACCTAAACTGATCAAATATCTCCACCTGTCCCGAGTCTGGCTGCAGAATTTTCAAGGGACCATACAACATGTTCCTCGATTGGAAAATATCGAAACTGACTCTCTAGCAAGACTGGCATCCAGCGCATGAGCAAAACACATGGATGAAGTCAACATCATATATCATGCCTCATCGACCATGGAAAATAGCGGTAGTCCAAACAACCAATCAGACGGAACCACAAGGATGGATGCACCCCATAATTAAGTATCTCCAAAACAGTGTATTACCCGAAGACTGGGACCAAGCTCGAATTGTTCGAACTCAGTCCACCCAATTTACCATTATAGATGGCACTTTATATGAATGAGGCTACTTAGTCCCACTACTGAGGTGTCTGTCTGAGTCGGAGGCGAACTACGCCCTTAGAGAGGTGCACGACGGTATAAGTGGCAACCACTCCGGAGGCCAAGCGTTCGCTTTTAAACTGATCCGACAAGGGTATTACTGGACAAATCTTAAAAGGGATGCAATCGCGCTTGATCGGAAATACGTGCGGTGTCAAATTTTCGTTCCCCAAATCATGTCACCACCGAAAACCTTCACCTCCGTTTATTGTCTATGTCCATTCGCAAAATGGGGAATTGGCCTAATAGGCCCCCTGCCTAAAGGGCGCGGGGATGTACAGTACGTTTATTTCACTAAGTATGCAGAGGCTGAACCCATAGCACGGACGTCCGAGCAGAAAATAGTCGATTTCATTTGGAAATCTCTTATCTGCCGACTTGGGATTCCCTAGTCTATCGTCTCCGACAATGCCAAATAATTTGATAATAATAAATTTTGGACATTCTGCGAGGGCCTCATACGAAATAACTTCTCCACGCCATATTACCCTCAATCCAACGGACAAGTCGAGGCAGTCAACAAGACCATAAAGCAACACCTTAAGACATGCCTCGAAGAACTCAAGGGTGCATGTCCGGAAAAACTTCCCGGCACCTTGTGGACTTATAGGACAACGCATCGATCTGCCACCGGGGAAATGCCCTTCTCCTTGGCTTTCAGCACGGATGCTGTCATTGTTAGGGTTGTATACTGCAAAGCATACTTTATGCTTGTATTACCTTATTTCCCTGTAGCTACCTATGAGAATATTAATTACATTTAATCACATGTTTTGCATATTTATTCACGTTATGGTTATGCAAATAAAATATCTAATTATTTTATATTGTAGATAATATGGTGTGTTGGTGTCACACGGAAGATCACATTATCGATACCTTGTAGAATAATATAATAGTTCATAACATATATAATTATTAGACAAATTATATGAAATGTTGTAGTGTATGCTTGAGATTAGTTTGTCTTGACTATTAGCATACATTAGTGTATTTGCATACGTTGAACTGGATCGAGGTGAGATAGTGTCTTCTGTACTGACTGTAAGAAAAGCGTAAATCTCGAATAATTATTATTTCTTAATTCTAATTATATAATATTTAATTGTGTATTTATAATACTTATTACTTTGATTTATCATGGGTGAGAGTCAAAATGATCGACTCAATAAGCCTCGTATCTTGGGCAATAATATTATTTATATGACAATTATTATTATTACTAGAAATCGTGTCCCGACTCGTGCGGGTTGATGATGTCCCCTTGAGGAGCTCGATAATGATTATTATATTAAACCCTGCAGGTAGATTTAATTCCGATATAATAATAAGGTTCGAGTGGTACTACTCTTGGATAAGATATTAATTAATTAAAGTTGTCAGAAGCTTATAATTAATTAATGGACATTCGATATCTTAAACAAGAGAAATAATATATTTAATAAGGAACCCAATTTCGTAATTTGGGATTATGGTAGGAAGTGCAATATCAACCTTTTAGTCGACTAGGTTGATATTAATAGATTCATTATATTAGGAAGAGTCCTAATATGGTAAGATGAAATCTATTGGGAGTCCTTCCCTAATCCTCCTTAAGATCCCTAGTAGTACTTTAAGAGCCTATAAATAGGACATCAATGGGGGGTTTCGGATATACATTATTCACCAAGGTTGTGAGATCAAATTTTTCTTCTTGTGTTTAATTGTAGATCTAGACTTGTGTCTTTGATTCTACAATTTAGATAACACATCAATTTGCTAAGAGTGTTCATAAAATACTAGAAAGAAAGGAAAATCGAGTGACCACAAACAAGGTGATTTTGGCCGACCTCATTGTTGCCCAAGCAACATCCGGTAGCTCGTTGGCCACACAACGTCCGGGTTAAGGCGGATCGTACTCTAGAAGGTCTAAAGGTAGAAATACAAGGTGATCAACACGAAAGCAACCACTACTTTTCAAAGGTAATATCCTATGATCTTTCAGATCTAGATTAGGATATTTCAATTACCAACATATTTATTTAATAAATAATAAATAATATTTAAATTGCTTATTAGTCTTAGTAATTAATTAATTAGCATGCCTAAATAGATCTTATGCTCGTGGATGCGTAAAACGCGTTTATCAAACTTTACCAAACTTCACTTCCGCTGCGTTTTATTTCCAACAATTGGTATCGGAGCCGGATTTTTAGGCTTTTTGCAATTTTAATTACTTTTGGTGATAAATTGATAGCAATTTAAATATTCATGTAATTTGATGTTGGAATATTTTGCTAGATGTGTTCTTGCAGGTGATATGATCCAATTATCATGGTTATGTGAATGGTTTATTTATTTATTTATATTTATTATTTATGCAATTGTTGGTTTGACCCGATTTGAGGCATGTAATGGTTTTCCCCGTGAGAAAATCCGCGGGTAGATCTAGGAGTTTTATTTTTCATGTAATCTTGCTGTGATGTATTTTATTTTGTGTAAAATTGTAATCGAATTCGGAAAAGACGGGATCATGAAGAAATAGAGCGTAATCGGATTGGCGGCCGCGGCTAGGAGCAAAGGCGCTGCCGAAGCAAAGACACTTGCCGCCGCGGCGCCGAGCATCTTGCCAGAGCCGCAGCATCTGGTCCGGGCAGTTTGCGATTCGAGTTGGGTCCTCCAGTTTTTGGTCCGGTCCGTTTCACCGCCGTTCGTTGCGTCCGCTGGAGAGTCGGGATTCAAAATTAAATTTTTTTGGTAATTAATTTTGCATAATAGTGAAATTATAATTTTGGAAATCCACAGCCCAGCCGGGGAGGAGTGACGAGATGCTTGATTCAGTGGGAGAGATCGAGTCGAAGGTTTTCTCGGATTCAACTCAAGGAAGAAGACCATGATAATTGGATAATTTAATTATCCATGCTTTATTTTTTGTTCTTATTGTTTTAATGTATGGCATGTATGAATGTATGCGTGATATGTTTTCTGCATGTTAGGACGAGAAAATTAAAAACCTTAAGGCTAAAATAACTAAGTGATTAAATTGATTTATTTTTAAAATAAAATCAAATTGGCCTCTATAATTAATTTAAATTATGAAGTAATTACCATGCGCGTGGACATTAGGGTCTTCCTCCATATCGGATGTGCTAATTATAGATCCACTAGTTTTAAATTTCAAAATGATAACATAAGGTAAATATTATTATTTTTTGATAGGACCTCTCCATCTGTAGGACTATTATTTAAAAGATAATATTTTAAGGATGTTAAATTATGGTATTCACTTAAGTGTATTAATTAATAAGCTCCCCATCGGAATCTATGTTAATTAATACATGGCCAAGAGGAACCAACTATTGATTTTACTTGTCATAACGTAAGTTGACTAGATAGTAAAATTAAAGACGTAAAACTCTACTTGAAAAATGTGTCTGTAAACGTCCACACGATCATGACTTGCATATGCGGATTTTTCGAGGTGTTGGTTGCTAGCATATATATTGTGTTTTGAGATTTTTTCGATATATTTTGCTATGCATTATTTGATGGATGCTTTTAATTTTTATCTCAGGTGTCTTTCAATCCACTTGCTGTTATTCTCAAAGAAAATAAACTTGATGGCACTAACTTTGCAGATTGGAGAAGAAATCTTGACATTATCCTGACTGCTGAGGGGCATAAATTTGTGTTAACTGAGGAGAGCCCTTTGGATCCAGAACCGGATGCCACTCCTCGATAGTTGGATAAATTCCGAAAATGAAAGAAGTCTGATGAGATGGCTCGCTGTTACATTTTCGCTTCACTGACAAATGTATTGCAGCATCAGCATCAGGCGATGGGCTCAGCTGCGGAGATGATGAAAAATCTCACCGAGATGTTTGGTCATCAGAACCAGGCGGATAGGCAAAATGCAATGAGGGTATTAATGACAACCCAAATCTCTGAAGGGACCCCCGTAAGGGATCATGTTCTGAAAATGATGTCTCATTTGAATGAAGTGAGCATACTGGGGGCTACTATCGATGCGGAGTCGAAGGTCGATATTATCTTGGGCAGCTTACCAATAAGATTTGAGCAGTTCCGCCTTAATTACAATATGAACCGTAGGACATATACTTTGGCGGAACTTCTGATAGAGCTTCAATCTGCTGAAGGTCTCTTCAAACAAGGTTATCATCAGATTCTTGTGGCAACCGGTGCTACTTCTTCCAAACCCAAATGGGGAAAGAAGAAAAAGCAGGTTGGTCAGAAGCAAGTGGCAACTCTCAAGGTGAAAAGCAAGGTTCCTCACCCCGAGGCGAACAAAAAGCCAAATGGAAAGTGCTACAAGTGCGGTCAGAAAGGACATTTTAAAGCGGACTACCCTGCTCTTAAGAAAGGTATGTCTCGTGCACTAGTAGTCAAAACATGTTTGGCAGCTTGTTCTTCCACTTCGTGGATAGTTGATTCAGGCTCCACTGATCATGTTTGCTTTGACTCGCATGGTTTTCAGGTAACCAAGCCGGGCAAGATTACCATCAACTGGGGCGATTATTCCAGGCTTATGGCTATTGCAGTGGGAGCCATGCAGTTGAAGATTAATGATAAATTATAGTCCTCAATAATGTATTATTAGTACCGGATTTTAGAATGAATTTAATTTTCATTTTTAAATTAAAATTCGATGGTTATTCAGTTTCTTTTGATGATGATGCTATTATTTTGAAAAGAAACGGTGAATATATTTGCAAAGCTATTTTTAATGATGGACTGTATGTCGTTAATACTGCATAAACTCCTATGCACAAATCACTTAACTCTTTGTCTAAACCTAAAAAGAGAAAAGAACCTTCAAGCATAAACCAAACATATATGTGGCATTTCGGTTAGGGCATGTAAACCTTGGGAGGATTCAAAGATTGGTAGATGATGGCCCATTAGATGATCTCCAAGTTGAGTCATTTCCAATTTATGAATCCTGTCTGGAAGGTAAGATGACCAAAAGGGTTTTTAAAACCAAGGGAAACCATGCTCAGAATGTGTTATAATTGGTTCATACGGATGTATGTGGTCCAATGAATATCCAGGCTAGGGGTGGTTTCGAATACTTCATCACATTTATAGATGATTATTCAAGATAAGGATACATCTATTTGATGCTACGGAAGTCTGAAGCCTTTGAAAAGTTCAGAGACTTCAAGGCTGAAACGGAGAAGAATCATGGGAAGAGTATCAAGTCACTATGATCTGATCATGGTGGTGAATACCTTAGTGGAGAGTTTTTGGATTTCTTGGCAAATTAGGGAATTTCGTCCCAACTCACCGTGCCGGGAACTCCACAAAAAAATAGTGTGGCTGAAAGAAGGAATATAACTCTTCTAGAAATGGTTAGGTCAATGATGAGTTATTCAGATTTACCTATTTCATTTTGGGGATACGCCTTAGAAACAGCGGCGTACATTTTAAACCTGGTGCCTTTGAAATTAGTTCCAAAAACACCAATAGAGATGTGGGGTGGGCGAAAGCCCAGTCTAGGACATGTTCGGATTTGGGGTACTCCAGCACATGTGCTGAATAAGGAAGCTGATAAGTTGGCATCTCGTACAGAAGTACGAGTGTTTGTAGGATATCCTAAGGCAACGAAGGGTGGCTTGTTCTATAGTCCCCAGGATCAGAAGGTCATTATTAGCACCAATGCCGGATTCCTGGAAGAGGACTATATGATTAGTCACAAGCCCATGAGCAAGATAATTTTGGAAGAGCTGAGGGGCGAGACTCCGTCTATACCAATCGTACAAGCGCCAACTAACACTGCACCATGTAGATTCGGAGACTTTTACACCAACTCAGGATTTGCCTCGTCGTAGTGGGAGGGTTGGTCATCAACCGGAATGATTCATATTCGTGGGAAAGTCTTCGGACTCAATCACAGGCGAAGATGAATCAGTCCCTGGACCTATAAGGAGGTAATCCAAGATAGAGATGCTGACTCCTTTCAAGTAGCAATGGAATCAGAAATGGGATCTATAGATTCCAATCAAGTGTGGGAGCTAGTAGAGCTACCTGATGGTGTACAAGCCAATGGGAGTAAATGGGTCTACAAGCGAAAGAAAGGAGGTGACAGGAAGGTTGAAACCTTCAAAGCAATGCTTGTTGCGAAAAGGTTACACTCAGAAAGAGGGTATCGATTATGATGAAACCTTTTCACCGGTAGCCATACTTACGTCAATCCGGATTCTTTTAGCTATAGCTGCGCATTTGGATCTGGAGATTTGGAAAATGGATGTCAAGACTGCATTCTTGAATGGGAGTCTAGACAAGGAAATCTATATGCGCCAACCAGAGGGATTCATTGCTGGAGGAGAAGAGCACTTGGTGTGCAATTTTAAGAGATCCATTTATGGACTGAAGCAAGCATATAGATCTTAGAACACTCATTTTGACGAGGTGTTCCAGTCATATGGATTAATCCAATGTCCGAGTGAGAGTTGTGTGTATAAGAAATGTGATGGAAGCGTGTTGGTGTTTCTTGTACTGTATGTAGACGATATCCTTCTGATTGGAAACAACATGAAGGAATTGTTGGACGTACGGGTATGGATATCTAAGAAGTTCGATATGAAGGATCTGGGAGAAAAAGGACACATCCTTGGAATCAGGATCTTTCGTGATCGGAAGAAAAGGATGTTGTGCTTATCCCAGGCATCCTATACTGATACAGTGCTAAAGCAGTTTAGCATGGAGAATTCCAAGAAAGGTTTTCTACCTTACAGATATGGAATTCAACTATCTAAGGATATGTGTCCCAAGCCGCAAACGGAGATAGATGACATGAAGATGGTCCCTTATGCGTCAGCTCTAGGAAGCCTCATGTATGCTATGCTTTGCACTAGATCAGATATCTATCATGTCGTAGGCATGGCTGCTAGATGTCAATCAAACCCAGGACCCGGACACTGGATTGCTATAAAGCACATACTCAAGTACCTGAGAAGGACTAGGGAGTACATGCTTGTATATCAATCAGACGACTTGTGTCCGGTGGGTTACACTGACTCATATTTTTCATCAGACAAAGAAAAGTCCAAGTCTACTTTGGGTTATGTGTTTAAACTGGGAGGTAGAGCCATTAGTTGGAGGAGTTTGAAGCAGAAATACATCTCAGACTCTACCATGGAAGTCGAGTACGTGGCATCCGAGGAGGCAGTGTGGCTCAAGTACTTCTTGTAGGACTTAGATGTGATTGCCGATTTGCCAAAGGGTATTAAACTTTATTGTGATAATACTGGTGCAGTCGCAAATTCGAGGGAACCAAGAGCCCATAAGGCAAGTAAACATATCAACCGCAAGTACCACATCATACGACACTTCGCAAAGAAAGGATACGTAGTTGTATCCAGGGTTGCATCAGAAGATAATCTTGCTGATCCTTTCACGAAAGGCCTACCCTCAAAAGTGTTTGAAAGGCATGTGGAAGGAATGGGATTACGATGTATGACAGCATTGCTTTGAGTATAAGTGGGAGAAATGAGAGACTATGTAATATAGTAGTATACCTAAAGCATGATTTGAGTATAAGTGGGAGAATTTTAGGGTTGTATACTGCAAAGCATACTTTATGCTTGTATTACCTTATTTTCCTGTAACTACCTATGAGAATATTAATTACATTTAATCACATGTTTTGCATATTTATTCACGTTATGGTTATGTAAATGAAATGTCTAATTATTTTATATTGTAAATAATATGGTGTGTTGGTGTCACACGGAAGATCGCCTTATCGGCACCTTATAAAATAATATAATAGTTCACAACCTATATAATTATTAGACAAATTATATGAAAGATTGTAGTGTATGCTTGAGGTTAGTTCGTCTTGACTATTAGCATACATTAGCGTATTTGCATATGTTGAACTGGATCGAGGTGAGATAGTGTCTTATGTACTAACTGAAAGAAGAGCGTAAATCTCGAATAATTATTATTTCTTAATTAATATTTAATTGTGTATTTATAATACTTATTTCTTTGATTTACCATGGGTGAGAGTCAAAATGATCGAGTCAATAAGCCTCGTATCTTGGGCAATAATATTTTTTATATGACAGTTATTATTATTACTAGAATTTGTGTCCCGACTCGTGCGGGTTGATGATGTCCCCTTGAAGAGCTCGATAATCATTATTATATTAAACCCTGCAGGTGGATTTAATTCCGATATAATAATAAAGTTCGAGTGGTACTACTCTTGGATAAGATATTAATTAATTAAATCTGTCAGTAGCTTATAATTAATTAATGGACATTCGATATCTTAAACACGAGAAATAATTTATTTAATAAGGAGCCCAATTTCGTGATTTGGGATTATGGTAGGAAGTGCAATATCAACCTTTTAGTGGACTAAGTTGATATTAATAGATTCATTATATTAGGAAGAGTCCTAATATGGTAAGATGAAATCTATTGGGAGTCCTTCTTTAATCCTCCTTAAGATCCCTAGTGGTAGTTCAAGAGCCTATAACTAGGACATCAATGGGGGGTTCGGATATACATCATTCACCAAGGTTGTGAGATCAAATTTTTCTTCTTGTGTTTAATTGTAGATCTAGACTTGTGTCTTTGATTCTACAATTTAGATATCACATCAATTTGCTAAGAGTGTTCATAAAATACTAGAAAGCAAGGAAAAATCGAGTGACCACAAACAAGGTGATTTCGGTCGACCTCATTGTTGTCCAAGCAACATCCGGTAGCTCGTTGCCCACACAACATTCGGGTTAAGGCGGATCATACTCTAGAAGATCTAAAGGTAGAAATACAAGGTGATCAACACGAAAGCAACCACTAGTCTTCAAAGGTAATATCATATGATCTTTTAAATCTAGATTAGAATATTTCAATTACCAATATATTTATTTAATAAATAATAAATAATATTTAAATTGCTTATTAGTATTAGTAATTAATTAATTAGCATGCCTAAATAGATCTTATGCTCGTGGATGCGTAAAACGCATTTATCAAACTTTCCCAAACTTCGCTTCCACTGCGTTTTATTTCCAACAGTCATCCCAATCGAGATCGGAGCGCCTATGTATCGTGTGGCCCATTTCAAGGAACAAGATAACAACTTGGCCCTCCTCATTGCAGAAAAACGGGCCCAAGCGGAGATGCGAAACGCTATTTACAAAATAAGGTACGAGCATTACTACAACTCAAAGGTCCGCCCGAGGGGCTTCCAGGTCGGAGATCTTGTCCTGAAACGAGTATTAGGACATGATACAGGACCACTTAGACCAAAATGGGAGGGACCATTCAAGATCAGTGAGGTCCTCCATAATGGGGCCTACCGACTAGATTATCCGAGTGGCGAAAATATTTACTTATACTTGGAATGCCATGTATTTGAAGAAGTATTATCAATGAAACTTGGATTGGCTCACATATTTCGTAAAGACCAAGCTCACCTAGGCACTATGAATAACCGGCTCCTCCGGCACCATAAGACCGAGCTCGCCTCGGCACTATGAATGACCGGCTCCTCTGGCACCATAAGACCGAGCTCGCCTCGGCACTATGAATGACCGGCTTCTCCGGCACTATAAGACCGAAATCGCATCAGCACTATGAATGACCGGCTCCTCCAGCACCATAATACTGAGATCGCCTCGGCACTATGAATGACTGGCTCCTCCGGCACTATAAGACCGAGCTCGCCTCGGCACTATGAATGACCGGCTCCTCCGGCACCATAAGACCGAGATCGCCTCGTTACTCTGAATGACCGGCTCCTCCGGCACCATAAGACCGAGCTCGCCTCGTCACGATGAATGACCGGGTCCTCCGGAACCATAAGACCGAGCTCGCATCAGCACTATGAATGATCGGCTCCTCCAACACCATAAGACCGAGCTCGCCTCGGACTATGAAAGACCGGCTCCTCCAGCACCATAAGACCGAGCTCGCCTCGGCACTATGGATGACCAGCTCCTAAGGCACCATAAGACCGAGCTCGCCTCGGCACTATGAATGACTGGCTCCCCCAGCACTATAAGACCGAGCTTGCCTCGACACCGTGAATCGAGGAAATTGAAAAACAACAGCCAAACCAACCCTGCCTAATCATCAAAGAACAAAGAACCAAACAGGTACTTGTGAACCAATAAAATCTTATCCATTCAAATAATTACAGAACCAGCCAAAAAAGCTAAGGAAAGCAAATATAAAGGGGTACACAGGCCACACACAAGATAAATCTAAAGAAAAATCATCTAGCTACACTGCTCCACCGCCCTGGCTGGCCGCATGGGACGATTGCCCTTCACCCTCACCGAGGCCCCCCACATCCGCAGCCTCGTCGGTCTCCCCCTGGTCATCGGCGTCCATAGGCTCCACCTACAGATCGGATGCTCGGCCCATCATGTATGCACGAACCTCCTCAACTGACTTCCCGTCCTTCATCAAATCCAGCATCTCATAGCATGTGGAGATGTAGTTCAGGTTGAGCAGTTCCTCATACTCAGCCGTCTTCTTGAAGGCCACCGACCAAGCAGCCAGACCGTTGGCGTAGCCTGTAGCCTCACAGGTATCAATTTGCTCAGTCATGCTTTGGATCCGGGTATTTGTCTCCATGAGAAAAGCCTCATGTTCGGCCTGGACCTCTTCGCATGGCTTGTGCATCACCCCGGCCGACTCCGTCATCTTCCTGGCTTTCTCTCTCCACATGTTGGCCTCACTGGCTCGGCTTGTCAAGGCCGCAATTTCTTCCTTCATGGACGATATTTCATCCTCCATGGACCGGACTAGAGAGGGACAGACATGGTGCTCCTTCGGAAGGGTTTGGATCTCGGCCATCATCAACTTATGCTTCTCGACCAGGGCCTGAAATTTCCCAGCCGCCTTCACATATGTTCCCAGGGCACAGCCGAGCTGGGCATTCCCAAACTAAATCTGCTCGGAAGGATCCATATCAATCGTCACCAGTTCCATCTTCAGCGTCCATCCCCGAATAGGAACATGGCTAGACTCAGCCAAGGCTGGTGGAACCTTCTCCAGCATCTCAGTAGTAGCAGTAGCCGCCCGAACTTAGTTGAGAAACCAGCGCGGCCTTTGCCCCCTCATTCTGCGCAGGGGTCCTCCCGGTCCTTATTAACAGGAAGATAATGCCCCTCCAAATTAATGATGGCCTCCTTTCCCGCTGCACGACCGATCTAGACAGGGCTCAGCATTAGAGGCACTTTAGCAGTGGGCTCGGACTCTGCCTTGTTGACACTGGCCTCCAGATTGGTGTTCCCTCTTTTCCGCTTGGCCCCCACACACCTCCTCCACTCGTCGGCTTCGGCAGCTAGTCTCTCAACCCGCTGGGCAGGGTTTTCTCTCCTCCCCAGAGTGCCTTAACCCTAGATACTGAAGGGAAAGAAAAAATCCAATAAAAAAATAATTTTAATTTATTACCCGACTCAGACATGTTCTTCGGATTGGTGGATCGGAGACCGTCAACCCAGAGATTCTCCTTGGTGACTAAGAGGTGCGACTTCCTATGCTTAAGCGAAAGTTCCAACATGCTATCGACGTGGTCGTCGAACTCAGAAGATGTCTCCTCCGCCGGGATGCGATCTGCACAAAAAATAAATGATGAGCTTTAGCCGAAAAAAGGCAAACAAAACCACGATTCGAGTATGGATCTTGGAAATAAAATTCTTCGGGACCCTCAACCGCCCATCCATAACACCAAGATCACCGCCTTCCTTCGGGCTCATCCAGTCCTCCCGATGTAGAACCATTGCTCCTTCCAGCTGTGGATGGTCTCCGGCATGTCCACCACTTTCTTATGCATCACATGTCGGGCGGTCAAATAGAACCAACCCGAGTCAGTTCTAACGACCGACCTCCACAGACAGAGGCTATTGAATTCATCAAAAGTTGGCTAGGGCTATCCCTTTCGATTAAAAAGGATAAAAAAATCCCACAAGGTGAGCCCAAGCATTCGGATAGACCTGGGCGTTCGGAAGGCTACACCGCCTCAGAAACCGGGACAGGACCAAGGGAAGGGGAAACCTTAACCCGCCAGCAGCAAACGGTAGTAAACGGCCATGCAACCAATTGGCGGCTAATGCGGACTCTCCTCGGGACGCAGGACGAACATCCGCAACGCCGCTGGAATCTTAAACCTCTATTGTCTCGCCCCCAGTTGCTCCTCCGTCACGATGCTGCAGATCGATGATGATGTTGGTAAATTGGCACGCCACGTAGAATGGTGGATATTATCGCGGAGTAGAGTTTTCAAACTCTTTTGCATTTGCGGAAGCGTATTAACTTGCAGAAAGTAAATGACACAAGATTTATAGAGGTTCGACTAAACATGCCTACGTCCTCTCTTAGTATCTTTATCTATAGGCTCAAAATCAACCTTTTCCGCCTTGTTTTCTATCGGTCCGAGGTAAACCGTTACAATCTCGTCTTCTATCGGTCCGAGATACATCGTTCCACTCTTGTCTTTATGTCGGTCCAAGATAAACCGTTTTCATTTTCTATTGGACAAGGAAGCAACCTATCTAGCTTTTAATTGGTACGAGACAAATCTCTCTTGGATTTATATATGATTCTAATAATGTCGGATCAACGATCCTAATAACACTGAATCAATCTACAATCCGTGTCTTTCCTCTTGTGTATGTTTTAGTGTATGAACACTCAAACACTTATCAATTAAGCAAAAATACAACAATGATAATGAATTGTTGGGATAAACAATCATGTACCTTTTTGGATAAATGCCAACATACAGCAAAAGGATAACTGTCAAACATACATCAAGTAGTTGTCCCGAAGATGAACGTCAGCTGGATAAACTATCCTATATCTTGCGTTGCCTCAACATACAACAAAAGGATAATAGCCCAACATACAGCAAGAAGTTAATAAGTGGATATGACACCAAGTATAGAAGTTGTCCGGAAACATTCATACAGCACCCTCCATACAGCAGCACTAAGAGAGCCAACAGCGTTGAAACCTACAGCTACAGCATCAAATATGCAACATATTGGATACAACAAACAAACTGTAAAGTGTTAGGATAATCAACACTTATCCAACATGACTGAAGACCGTTGGAACGGAATCTACTTTACTCACTAAAGTCAAGCCACCATTTGAAAAGAAGTATATAAATACTGACTGGATAAAGTACTTAAATACCAGCCGACAAAGATCTTCAGACAAGGAGCAAAATCCGGATCTTGTATTTTACAAGTCAATAAAGACGTTAGAATGGACTCTTTGATATCCCAAAGGCTATATATACCCCGAAGTTTGAAGATCAAAAATACCAAGATATAAGATCAAGAACTGAAAACTGAGCAAACTGAATATATTGAGATAAACTCGTGAACATCACAAGAAGAGTATATCAAAAGCAACGTATTTCTTCAAGCATACTGCCATTCTTGAGAGAAGAAATATACAAGTGCTCAACCTTGAACAACACATCATCACCTCAAGCTCAAGAAGTCAAGCTGTTGTTCAAACCCATGTTCTTACATTTGAATAAAATCATCAGCCCTGTGTGGACTGAAGAAATCCTTGCTTTTCCTGAACTGTGTGTGACGAAGCTTTGGAACTGTGTAAAGAAGCAAGTCAAGTGAAAGCTTTAGCCAATCTGTGAACAGTTGAAAGTGAAAGTCTTTGTATCAATCTGTGTGAACAATACAAGGATATGTTTGATTATAGTCACGTAGTTGTGTACGTAGTGATTATAATAAATATTTTTACTCCTGTGTGGAGGACCAATGGACGTAGTGGGGTTATCTCGAACCACTTTAAATATCGTGTTATTTACCTTCTGCATATATTGTTTTCGTAAACTGTGATTTGATTAAGTATGCTCTAAAAACCCTGTATGCACCAAGTTAAATAGGAGACAAGCCTAGTTGCTGTATTTACACAACTTTAACAGATTTCCACTATGCACTCTCATTTGAAAAACGTACAACTTTTTGTACTAACACTTTTCCAAGTTGTATTTGTATATACTTAGTGGCCAACAAGTGGTATCGGAGCGGTTGATTCTAAAAAGAATCAGTCGTATTTTTAACCGAATCAGATCCAAAATCACCCATTTTTGAAAACATTCCTTATATTTCCTACTCTCATATATGGATACCTCAATGATCAATAAGGTTCTTATGTTCTCAATTAACGAATTTTATGATTGGAGAGTCAGGATGGAAGCACATCTTGCAGCCATGCACGAAGAAATGATTTTGTCATTCAAGATGCCCCCACAAAGATTATGAAGGTTAATCATGCCGCAAGGGTAGAAGGACAACCCCATGCAGAGATGCTCGAGAAGTAGCACGAGCAATGGACAACCGACGAACGCAAGTGCGCCAATCTCGACAACATAGCTAAGAATGCGCTATTTGTCACTCTCGACAAAGGCACATTCTCAAAGGTACAGAGCTGTAAAACAGCCAAGGAAATCTGGGATAAAATCAAGATGATTTGTGAGGGAACTGAGCTCTCAAAAGAAAATAAAATTTCAAAAATCACTCAGCAATTTGAATCTTTTGAAATGAAACCATCTGAAACTCTTGAAGAACTTGACCTCAGATTCACTGGCATTGTTGGTGAACTTGAAGCGTTGGGCAAAGTTTATACCCAAAAGGAGAAGAATTTAAAAATTTTCATATCTTTTCCGATCCAATGGGACATAAAAACCACAGCTATGCGTGTGTCATGTAATCTCAATGACATTTCTACTTTTGACCTCTTCTCTGACCTAAAAGCTTTCGAGTATGACATTGACAGGAGAGAGAAGGCCGAAGAGTCACCTGCTAGGACTACATCTTTAGCCGCTGTATCCAACAAGAGACACAGCATGCCCAGCACATCCAAATCTGCCTATAGGAATGCTGACAGTGACGATGATATCCTGTCACAAGATGAAATGGCCTAGCACATCCAAATCTTCCTCATCCGGTGATTCTAATCTATGTTATAATTTCAGGAAACCTGGACATTATGCGAATAAATGTCCACATCATAAAGTTCAAAAGTTGCTGGAAGCCGAGCAACAAGAAAAGGACGAAAAAAAGCATGCTTGGAAGAATCAGAAGCCTAGCCCGCTCAAACCAAAAGCGAGGAATATCTTCAGGCAGTTACTGATAGTGACTTATCTGATGATGAGCTCGAAGATAAAGCATACATGTACTTTATGTCTAAAGATATTGAAGACGATGAAGATAGTGATGATGAGGTAAGCTCAACATCTAATATTCCCATTAATGCATCTCATATTTTCGAAAATATGATGAATGAATTTAAAAACATTCAAAAGGCCCATGAGACATTAAAGCGAGAAAACATACATGTCGAAATTTCTAACTTATAGCTGAAAGATGAAAATGACTTACTGAGAAATAATTACGAAAATATGTCCATCGATTGCGAAAACAGCAAGATCACAGTGGAAAAACTCATGGAGAGCAATCATCAACTTGATCACGAACTAAATGAGGCTAAATCTCATAGTGAGAGCAAGACAAATGATTTCGTTTTGCTGGAAGCCAAAGTAAAAACCCTCAAAAAATGAGAAGGAGAACTTGAGACCATCTTGAAATCTTTCGAGAAATCATCTAAAAGGATGGAAGAAATTCTAAGCACCGGGCAACATGCTCATGATAAAAGTGGCTTAGGATACAACTCATTCTCCAATAAAGGGAAAACTAGTACCGCATTCGTCATGGGTGTGGAACCCATTCCTGTACCTGAGGAGACCCCAAGTCCCGTCAAGGTACCTACTGCACTGCGTACAGCAAAGGTTTCCATTCCGCCACCAAAGTCATATCACAGGCAGCAGAATCCTCAGCCATCCAGACCTGTAAGGCGTAACCCACAGCATGCTCCCCGCGCATATCAAAAGCGCCAATAGTCGTTCAGAAAGAAGGCTGTACCCACATATCAAAGGCCCGCACGGCAGTACTTCCAACAGTACAGTGCGTCTAGATATTGGATACAGGAGCCTCGTTATCCATCGAGAAAGCAGGTCACCGCACAATATCAGCAACAGCTTTGGGAATCCAACTAGAGACCCAGGAGACAAGCTGTAAGGCCGAATAAAACGGCTCCACCTCCAAGACGGCATTCATACTGGATTAATAATAATAACCCTGAATTTTACATGCATAATAATTATCAAGGTTACAGCGACTACGTGCCTGCCCCACGTAGACATCGCAAGAACGGACCTAAAGTAACCTACAACAAGCCAATGTTGTCAGGCAAATCTGGGTACCTAAAGGCCCTAGCATCCATGGACCCAACATCCAAAGGGGACCTAAATCTACTTAATTTCTTTTCCTACAGGACATCTTAGAGAAGGACATCTGGTACTTCGACAGCAGATGTTCTCGGCACATGACAGGAGATAGAAGCAAGCTGTCAGATTTTGTAGAAGGTCGCGGTCCAAAAGTGCACTTCAGTGATAAATCCAAAGGAAGAATAAGAGGGAAGGGAACCCTGCTTATAGGAAAATTCAAAGTCACCGATGTAGCTTATGTTGAAGGCTTACAGTATAATCTACTTAGTATTAGCCTGTTATGTGATAAACAGTTCTCGGTGAAATTCTATATAGATCACTGTAGATTCAAGAACATACTGACCAAAGAAGTTGTGCTCACATGAAGCAGATCAGGAAACATGTATATTGTTGACTGGATGCCTATGAGCTCCACAATTCCTTGTTTTGTTGCCAAGGGCACTGCAGATCAAAGCAGGCTATGGTACAAGAGGATGTCTCATGTCAACTTCAAGACAATCAACAAGCTCGCTAGACAGAGAATGGTTAGAGATTTGCCTGATATGTCATTCCAAAAAGACAGCGTCCGTAGACCCTGTTAGAAAGGCAAACAAATCAAGACCACCCTAAAAAGCAAATCCTACCTTTCCACTCACAGAGTTCTAGAAATGCTACACATGGATCTCTACGGTCCTGTAGACTCGATAAGTTTGGGAGGTAAGAAATACTGTCTCGTTGTTGTTGATGATGATTCCAGGTATGCTTGGACAATCTTCCTGAGCAAGAAGAAGGAAACCACATCAAAGCTGCCCGAGCATCTGAGAAAGCTTCAAAATGAGAAAGGGTTGAGTATCGTGTCCATTCGTTCCGATAGAGGTACTGAATTCACTAACCACTTTATAGAGTACTACTGTTCGGAAAATGGGATACAGCACGAATACTCAGCTGCCCGAACACCTCAACAAAACGGTGTTGCTGAGCGAAAGAACAGGGCGCTCAAGGAAGCAACAACGATCATGAATGCCGCAAGCAAGTTGCCACAGTGTTTCTGAGGTGAAGCCACCAATACAGCATGCTATACACAAAACCGCTGTATCATCAACAAACATCACAACAAAATAGCATACAAGGTATGGAACAACAAAACTCCATTAGTTTCGTACTTTCACATATTCAGGTGCAGGTGTAATGTTTTGAACAACGGGAAGGATCAACTTAGAACCTTCGATGAGAAGTTGGATGAAGGGATATTTGTAGGATATTACTCTGTCAGCAAAGCTTTCAGGATCTTTAACAAACAGAAGCTGACAGTCGAGGAATCGGTACATGTGGTGTTCGACGAACCTCACCATGATCCTATAGGAGTAAAAGATATTACTCAGAATATTCAACAACTCTCCATTAATGACCCTCCAACTCCAATAGATCCTGTCGTTGACTTAGAAATCAACCCCGCAGCTGTAAGAACAGAGGTAGAAGAAGTTGATGCTGTACAAGCTAAAGCTGAAACTACAGCAACTCAATATACAGTACGGGACGCCGAACTAGAACCCGACAGAAGATGGTTGAGAGATCACCCACAGGAGTTGATCATAGGAAACATTGATGCTGGAGTATCTACCCGTAGGAGAATACAGAGTACATAAGGAAATGTACTATGTGCACAAGAAGAACCTGAATCTGATAAATCTCCATTTCCTGTATGGAAATCTCAAGCTGAACTTAGACGACTTAATATGTGCACTATTGATGTATTCTTAGCTCAATCCGAACCTGTTTCGACCAAACAAGCTCTAGACAATTCTCACTGGATTACATCTATGGAAGAAGAGCTTAATCGTTTCGAAACAAACAACATATGGTATCTAGTACCCAGACCGGAGAATCAAGCCGTAATTGAAACTAAATGGGTATTTAGAAACAAGAAGGTTGAGAACAGACTTGTTATCAGAAACAGATCTCGTCTAGTCACACAAGGCTACGGACTGGAAGAAGGCATAGACTACAATAAAACATTTGCCCCTGTAGCCAGACTAGAAGCCATTAGGATCTTTCTAGCCTTTGCCGCCCATAAGAGCTTTATTGTATATCAAATGGACATCAAGAGCGCATTCCTGAATGGAGACCTCACCGAAGAAGTCTATGTTGAACAACCACTAGGGTTTGTTAACACAGAAGGTGGAGACCTTGTATACAGGCTACGAAAAGCATTGTATGGACTTAAGCAAGCACCTAGGGCGTGGTATGAAACTTTGTCCCTGTACCTTACCAATAATGGATTCGAGAAAGGTGCTGTGGACAAGACCCTATTTAAGATACAGGAAGGTGTTGACCTCGTGATGGTTCAAATAAAAGTAGATGATATTATATTTGGTTCCACTAACCTTGCTTTATGTCAAAGGTTCTCTCATCTCATGCAAAGTAAATTTGAAATGAGTATGATGGGGGAACTTAGTTATTTCCTAGGATTGCAGGTAAAGCAGTTACCTACAGGAATCTTCATCAACCAGGAAAAGTACAGCAAGGAGCTTCTCAAAAAATTTGGGATGAACAACTCCAAATCCTCGTCAACCCCCATGAGCACTTCCGTGCAAATTAGAGCTGACGAAGCTGGAAAACCAGTTGATCAATCACTCTACAGGAAGATATTTGGTTCACTCCTGTACCTAACAGCTAGCAGGCCCGATATCCAGTTTGCTGTAGGAGTGTGTGCTCGGTATCAAGTATCACCTAAAGAATCACACTTCCCAATAGCCAAATGAATCCTGAAGTACGTCAAAGGAACAGTCGATGCAGGACTATGGTATCCTAAAGAAGACGGATTCGATTTGGTTGGCTACAGCGACTCGGATCTCGGAGGTTTCAAGCTAGATAGGAAGAGTACAAGGGTACTTGTCACTTTCTTGGACCTAGACTTGTGTCGTTGTTTAGCAAGAAACAATTGGCAAACTCGCTTTCCACAGCAGAATCAGAATACTATGCTGCTGGTAGTTACTGTATGCAGATCCTTTAGATGCAACAACAGCTGTCAGACTATGGAATTATTGCAAAAAAACACCTATTATGTGCGATAGCACGACTGCAATTGCAATAACGCACAATCCTATATTGCACTCGCGTACCAAGCATATTCATATGAAGCATCACTTCATTTGGAATCATGTTGAGAACAAGGATGTTCGGCTCAAGAAAGTTCATACAGATATCTAGTTAGCTGACATCTTTACCAAACCTCTCAGCACAGCCAGATTTTGTATGCTTCGACAAGAATTAGGAATGCTACAGCCCGACTCCCTGTAAGTTTTAATGCTTTTACTCAACATTTGAGGGGGAATACTGTAAGACCCACGAATACAGTATTTAATTAATTGTACACTCCGAACAATCCGACAGCACTGTAGGAATAAGAAGACATGAAATCATCCTACAGCTGACGTGTGCATTAATTAAGGGGGAATACAGTATGACCCATGAAAACAGTATTAAACCAGATATTGTTGTAAGAATTGAATCATGTATGTACCTTTTAAGGGGGAACGCTGTATTTAGGATGATACAGCACATACTATGGGAAATCAATTAATATTATACTAATATTTTATTCATTTTAAAATAGTTTTGAGTCCACGTGCCCTGTTTCATAATTCAAACGTCTTTGCATTTAATGCTTTACACGACATCTGGACTATTTTATCTCAAACGCCGCGATTTTTCAATTAATTAATAAATTCACACCGCCATTTCGGGCAATAAGGGAAGTCGGAACGTCAGATGTGGGACCGGTTATCATTTCAAAATCGGATGGATAAGATGTACCAGTTACGCTCAATTCATCCAGTTCGTTCATTTAAAAATATGGTTCCCATCCCTTAAATCTGATCGTTCACTGTCTGTAAACCCTAATCTTCCCCACCCACTATAAAATGACTGTTACATGCTCCCTTAGACCCTTTACACTTTCTGCAAAATTAAACGAGTTCTTGAGCAAACAGTCTATATTGTTTACTGCATTTTCTTTGCAATTTCACTCACTTTCTCTTCAGAAATCATAATGGCATCTTCACATACATCATCTCCACCCCTTAAGAAGAGAGACAACATCATCGACGGGCGAATCTTCGCCAGATCCGTCGTGCTAGAGCGTGTTCATGTTGAAAACGAAGACGTTGATGCCATGGAGATCATCGTTTGAAGAATCCATCAGCAAGGCCTCTATCGCCTTGGAAGCCATACTGTTGAGCTCTATGATGAGCAACTCGTTGAAGAATTTTCTCTCAACGCCTCTGTTCGTTTCTTCTCTCTGAAAAGAGGAGGAGAAGTTTCTGACATTTCTGCCACCGTCTGTGGAGTTGAGATCCGCGTTGACCAGGATCTTCTGCAGAATTTGTACAGGCTGCCATCTGATGGCCTGACCATGGAAGAGCTTGAGACCTTTGGGTCCCAACAAACCCTCACCGCTTACTGGGGAATGTTTACTGGCATTGCATCGAACACGAATGTTCATGCATCCTACCACAAGAAGGGTTTTTGCTTGCCATTTGTGTACTTACACGATTTTTGTTGTCGTGTTGTTGAAAATAGGACCGGCGCATTGGAGATGTGCACCAACCTACGATTCAGAATGATGGTCGCCATCATGTGTGCGAAAAAGTCAACTGGTGTCAAATAATCCTGAAGAGGCTACAGGAAGAGGCTTGTAAGCCTGCTACCCAAAAGAAGTCTTTTGGCCTCATTCTCAACAACATCCTCACCAAAAGCGGCGTGCCGCAATCGAAAGAAGCCAAGAAGATTGGCCAGCGCAAATACATTGGAGGAAGCAAGCCCTCCGTATTCAACAGAGACGGAGTAATTGGTCGAGACCATATGTCCGGAATCTGTCCCTTTCTGATGATCCCAGGGACACCACTCTGAAGTCCGAGAGTGAGAAGACATCCAGGAAGAGGAAGAGATCATCTCACAGCAAAACTCCTCTTGCTGTCGAGAAGCCGAAAAAGAAGCTAAGGAAGTTTTCCAAAGCTAAGGCTACAGAGATTACAGCAATCTCTGTGGACGCCCAATCATCAGCGCAACCCACTGTACAAATCCCACAGGGCGCAACCCATGCGGAAGAAATAACTGATACGGTTCATACAGTAGATCCCGAGCCTTTGGCGGCAACGATGAATAGTAAGCTATTTGCCAATTTAGAAGGCTCTGGCGAGTCGGCTGACCCTTCGGAGCCAAAATCTGCATCTCCTGCACGGTAACCCACACCCGTAAGGGATCCATCTCCCATCAGGGTACCAACCCCTATTCGGGATCCATCTCCGAAACAGGCTCCCATATCTTTCGAGGAACTTGTGCCTACAGTAGACCCACATACTGTACGCAACCCCTCCCCCTGATACTGTAATCAATAACACTTTGCTGTCAGTACAGATTGAACAGGCTTATGAACACTTTGTTCAGTGGAAGGCCTACAGGGTCGCTCCGTACGAAACCCTGTATAATTGGAGCGAGTGGAAAGGAGAAGAATCATTTGTTCTGGAGGTGACCGATTCCCAGAACATTGAAGTGCTTCTTCAATGGGATAACAACTTTTGCCAGGAGCTGATCAAGAGCCACTTTCTGGTTAAAGAGCAAGCCCGATTGAAAGGTAAATCGAAGTTCGAAGACACTGTTCCTATCAGCCCCAAATCAGACCACGACTCAGACGAATACGACGACGGCTTTCAGGCAATGTGAAGAAGCTAGAGAACATGAGCTCTCACGGATGCAAAACCAACAGGGACAAGGGACCTCATGCCAACAGCAGTGCCCTCCCCGATAGCAAGAAACTGCCCAAAACAAGGAGGAATCAGTCCCTCCTATCGCTGAAGAAGATCAAGCCCACGCCATCCCGCATGAGGAATCAGTTCCCTCTGCCGGAGCAGGCGGATGCTGAGAGACAGTAGGAGGATTCAGTCCCTCCTGTACCTTTGTCTACAGAAACACAATCCGAATGGGCTGACCAACCATCAGCCATGCCTACAACTGATGCCCCTGCATCACCTCCAACAGTGGAATCCGATGACGGTTTCCTACCTGAGGACAGACCACACCAGCCGCGCAGCCATGTGGTTATGCAACAGCTCAATGGAGCTGAAGAAACTCTTATACGCCCCAACTCTCCACGCACTAAAGAGAAAATAGAGCAATTGCACGCCCTGGGTCGCCAGACAATGTTTCTACAGGATGTTGTAGATGCCCTATACAACGTTGGCAAGCAACTTGATTGGTTGCATGGGACTGCCATCGACGAGATGATGAAATTACTAAGGTTAAAGAGGCTTTATGCATTCTGTCGAGTGTATTAAAGCAATCTCTTTCTCAACTACAAAAACGCCAGGAAGAAATTCTCAGAGATGAGCAAGCAAATCTCCGTATCTTAGAAGCAAAAATTGTTGCCGCCCTTCTAGTGAGCGACTCCAAACTGACAGGCCACGATGCTAATATTAACATGTCAGTGGTACTCAATTCCTTGGTTTTCAAGATCTCAACTCTAGAGACCAAACAGGACAGCGCGATGAAGCTCCTGGAGAGAATTGATGCTAAGGTATCATCACTTGATGAAGCCAAAAGGGGGGAAGAGTCGAGAGAAGCTGCAAGGCACTGGAGATTGGAGAAAGAGAGAGAATTCGACGCCATACTGGAAGAAAGCGTCGCCGCTGCAATAGGCCGCCTGGCCTCACCAGCACATAGATACAGGTTAACTGGTTCTCGTCCTGAGTTCCACGATCCCAAGTTTCCATGGAAAAATAATGTGCAAAGACCGGCTGAAATCAGAATGCCAGCTAACCATCAGCCAACTCCTAAAAAAGTGAAGAACTGGAGGAAAAACGAGCTGGTGACATACTTTGTATTTCTCATCAGGGAGTCCGCCATGCTCAACAAATCCAAGACACTGACGGAAGCCACAAAAGAGTTTACAAGGATGCTCGAGCAAGGCCTGCTCCCCTTGCAACTTCAAATGAAGTCTAAGCACAGAAAGGGCGAAAAGGTCACTCACCCAGAAGACTGGGTTCTTACCTTCGACCAATCATCCGAAGGAAGAGGGATTTATCAGAATCGAGGCAAGGACTCCTTATCGAACTGATGTAGAGGAACGGATAATGATCCTGATCGAAGGCCTTGGAGGCATGATCAATACAGGAAATAGCCTGTATGCCTAATTCTATTTTGTTTTGTAATTCCCAAATCAAATCATGTAATCTTCTATGTTATCAACAAAACTCATATTTGATCTTGAAAGATTACAACTCGTAATCTACTACTATGTTACTGTTTGATTACGAAATCTATTTATTTGTTGCAAACAAACAAGTAAAAACTTGTTAAGTATAAAAGCTGTAAGAACTTGTCTGCATACAGTTCATAGGTTAAGTTGTATTCAACACTAGACTACACTGTAAGATTATGCCTGCGCGCCAATCATAATTTTAAGTTGTAATACACTTCCCTGTTAGATGATATCATTTACGTGCAGTTCAAAATTTTTTTAAGTGCTGAAGACCAGAACATTCGACAGAAGACCAAGAAGAAAGCCTCTCTAATCAAAGATGCTTAAGAGGTTTTGACATCAAGGTTTTGGCATCATCAAGAGGTTTTGGCATTATCAAAAAGGGGTAAATTGTTGGGATAAACAATCATGTACCTTGTTTAGATAAATGCCAACATACAGCAAAAGGATAACTGTCAAACATACAACAAGTAGCTGTTCCGAAGATGAACGTACAGCTGGATAAACTATCCTATATCTTGCGTTGCCCTAACATACATCAAAAGGATAATAGCCCAACATACAGCAAGAAGTTCATAAGTCAGTATGACACCAAGTATGGAAGCTGTCCGGAAATATTATTGCAGCACCCTCCATACAGCAGCACTAAGAGAGCCTACAGCGTTGAAACCTAGAGCTACAGCATCAAATATGCAACATGTTGGATACAACAAACAAACTGTAAAGTGTTAGGATAATCAATACTCATCCAACAGGACTGAAGACTGTTGGAACGGAATCTACTTTACTCACTAAAGTCAAGCCACCATTTGAAAAGAAGTATTTAAATACTGACTGGATAAGGTACTTAAATACCAGCCGACAAAGATCTTCAGACAAGGAGCAAAATCTGGATCTTGTATTTTACAAGTCAATCAACATGTTGGAACGGACTCTTTGCTCAATGGATCTATTCACAACGGATCTATCCCAAAGGCTATATATACCCCGAAGTTTGAAGATCAAAAATACCAAGATATAAGATCAAGAACTGAAAACTGAGCAAACTTAATATACTGAGATACACTCGTGAACATCATAAGAACAGTATATCAAGAGCAACATATTTTTTCAAGCATACTGCCATTCTTGAGAGAAGAAATATACAAGTGCTCAACCTTGAACAACACATCATCAGCTCCAGCTCAAGAAGTCAAGTTGTTGTTCAAACCCGTGTTCTTACATTTGAATAAAACCATCAGCCCTGTGTGGACTGAAGAAAGCCTTGCTTTTATTGAACTGTGTGTGATGAAGCTTTAGAACTATGTGTGAAGAAGCAAGTCAAGTGAAAGCTTTAGCCAATCTCTATGAACAGTTGAAAGCAACAGTCTTTGTATCAATCTATGTGAACGGTACAAGGATAGGTTTGATTATAGTCACGTAGTTGTGTACGTAGTGATTATAATAAACATTTTTACTCCAGTGTGGATAGGGCTGAGAATCGGGACATCCCGAGGTCCCGGTCCCGAATCCCGAATGTACCGGTCCCGAAAATTACCAATTTGGTGGTCCCGGTCCCGATCGGGACTTCGGGAGTCCAGATTCCTGAAATATGACAAATTTAAGTCCCGGTCCCGGTCCCGATCCCGAGGATAATTTTTCGAATTGTCCCGAAATCAGAAAAGGAAAAAAAAAATTGATTGAAATTAGAAATTTCAATCGGGACTTTGGATAGTCCCGATCGGGATTTCGGGACTCCCGAGTCCCGAAATTACCAAAATTTAAGGTCCCGGTCCCGGTCCCGTAAAATTCGGGACTCGGGGTCCCGTTTCCCGTCGGGACTCGGGATTTCCCGATCCTAAATTCTCACCCCTATGTGTGGAGGAACAGCGGATGTAGAGGGGTTTACCTCGAACCACTTTAAATATCATGTTATTTACCTTCTGCATCTATTGTTTTTGTAAACTGTGATTTGATTAAGTATACTCTAAAAACCCTGTACGCACCAAGCTAAACAGGAGACAAGCCTAGTTGCTGTACTTACAGCAACTTACTTTAACAAACTTCCGCTACGCACTCACATTTGAAAAACGTACAACTTGTTGTACGAACACTTTTCCAAGCAATATTCTGTATACTTAGTGGCCAACATGAATATAGTGATATCTGATCAATATGTGATTTGCTTGGAGTTGTTATGTTGAATAGTACCAAATGACTTGGTATTTATAGGCAAATTCTCTCAACTAGCTGTTTGTAATACCTAGTTGTGAATTCATTATTATTATTCAGTAATTGTCACTCAGAAATTTTTCACTCTTTAATAATCATTCACCATTCATGTTCATTCAATTGTGTTCATCGTTCAGCGTATCTTTGAGCCGTGTATCAGTTATCATTCGTCGTTTAACCCCGTTTGGGAATCAAGATAAGAATATTATCATGATTGTTGTAATTTTTCAGTAAGTTGATGTTGATGTTGGAGTTCATATCATTTCGAAATTTATCTTTCTTGTTCGGTTCGTGCTATTTTGGACCAACTCTCGTAATCACTGCTCGGAACCGCCGTTTTGGGGTTCTTGCACTTCTATTTCGTGTTTTTGTTCCCAAGTTTTGAGATCTATTACGTTTACTCTTTTTCCGGGTCAATTTTCATCACTTTTTGGGGGCGAATAGTGTGCGTCGCGGCACAGGGGAGTGTGCGCCGCGGCACACACATCTTGCAGGACCAGCCAAGTGCGGCTGTACCGCACGCCGCGGCCCGCTGCTGGCCGGGCTACGGCACCAAGATGGAGCTGGGAGCTATTTTTGGACGCGGGCCGCGGCACACGAATCAGATCACCCTTTTTGAGCGAATTTTTGAGGAGAGAAGCTCATTTCATCCTCTTACTCATTCCTCCTCTCCTTGGGCGACTTTTGGGTGAATTTTTGGGCGATTTATCATCATCAATCTCAGATATTTCATCCTCCTTGAGTTCTTGGTGTGGATTAACATCTTTTTGGATCCTTCATCCTAATCCAAGGTAACTTCTTCAACCCTTGATTCGATTTTGAGTTGGAGCATGATGTTTTGGATGTTATCATCATGATATGTGAAAGGATATACGTATGATTATGAGTTTTTATGAGTTATCATCGGATTGTTGGAAGTTTATTCAAGAACACTTTGAAGGTTGACTTGGAATTGGGGTTTTCAACTAGATGTTATCGTAATCTCGTATTGTGTCTTTCTTTTGGATTATTGAATTTATTGAGGATGTTTGGTTGGATTGAATCACTCATTTGGAGGTTGGTTTTCGATATAATTGAGATTAGTTGTAAACAATTGAAGATTGTTTACGACGTGTTTGTTAAATTGCCCCAATGAGTTGGGTAGTGTTGTATCGACCTTTTGATTTGTTTATGACTATACGTGGATATGTATATTAAGCGAATTGTTGGTAATTTTGTTATTTAAGGTTGTTCGAGCGACCGATAATTCCATAAAGAACATTGATTGTGGGAGGACTTTCTCGCCGTCGGTTTGAGGCAAGTTTTATACTTGTACTAGTCAATGAGATTAATGTTATCATATATGTGTATGAATGTGTTGTATCATTCCGAGACTTAGTCTCTTCATGAGTTCATTGATATTAAGGGATCGTTCGATACGATACTCTTCGGCAATTATGCCAAATATTTATTATTGTCGTTAATGGCTGGTTCAAGGCATTGGCTTACTCATTGTCAATGTTATTGTCAATAGCCGGTTTGCGATATCGATGTATCGATTGTTGTTGTTGATATTGATGTCGATCTAAGACATCGTTGTAATCATTGTTATTGATGTTGGTGTGTTGTCATTGATGTTGTATTGGCTGATTGAAGGCATTGGCGTATTCGTTTCTCATCTTCGTCGTCGGTAACCGATTAAAGGTGCTGAGGCATTCGTTGTATTATTGTTATCGATTGGCAGTTCTAAGGCAATCGAGGTATTGAGTCATTCGTTGTTCATTGTTATCGATTGGCCGTTCTAAGACAATCGAGGTGTTGAATCATTCGTTGTATCATTGTTATCGGTTGGCCGTTCTAAGGCAATCGAGGTATTGAGTCATTCGTTGTTCATTGTTATCGATTGGTCGTTCTAAGGTAATCGAGGTGTTGAATCATTCGTTGTATCATTGTTATCGGTTGGCCGTTCTAAGGCAATCGAGGTATTGAATCATCCGCTGCATCACTGTTATCGGTTGGCCATTCTAAGGCAATCGAGGTACTGAATTGGGACTGTCTAGAATAGTTCCCATCCGTTGTTCGTTGTAATCGGTTGGCCGTTCTAAGGTAATCGAGGTATTGAATTGGGACTGTCAAGGACAATGCCCATACGTTACTGTCATCGTGTTAGCCAACTCAAGGCAGCACACTATCATTCTTGTGAAATCAGTAATCTTAGAATAGTTGCTGTTTGTGATTAATTATGCAATGGAGGCTAGTCTCGGCAAGTGCTCGATGGGTAAGTTTGGGGCTTGAACCTAGGGGTGGCATATCGGAATCGAAAACCGAAAACCGAACCGAGAAAACCCGAAAAAAGAACCGAAAAACCGAAACCGAAGAAAACTTAACCGAAAAATAGAAAAACAGAACCGGACCGAAACAGTTCGGTTCGGTTCTCGGTTCCGGGACGGACCGAACCGAACCAGACCAATATGGACCGAAATCAAATTCAGGCATATTAAAACGACGTCGTTTTGTCATGTATAGTAAAACGACATCGTTTTGTTAAGTAAGAAAAAAAACTTAAATTCGACTAAAGCCCACTGGACAGAACAGATGTGTTAGGAATTAGGATTGGGAGGGTTTCTATCCCGTTCAGTTCTCTTCTCAGTTCTCACCCAGCGCAGCCTCACCCTTCTCCGGTTCTCCCTCACAAATAAATCGCATCGCCTCACATCTCCCTTCTCCCTGTCAGACATCTCATCTCCATGTCTCCGCCGTGTGTCATCTCCGCCTCCGTATCCGTATCGCCGTCACTCAACTCCGTCTCGCTGCCACTCAGCTCCGTCTCGCCGCCACTGTACTATAGGTAGGTTTTTCATATACTACTATTATGCTAATATGTTAGTAGTTATAATTGATCTATTTTAAAGGTGATAGAGAAGGATAAAAAAATACTGCTATTATGCTAATGTGTGGATTTTTCATATACTGTCTAAGTGTAAGTGCCTACTGCCTATTATGCTAATGTGTGGGTTATTCTTCTACCTATAATTGATCTATAGGCAGGTTTTTCATATACTGCTATTATGCTAATGTGTGGGTTATGAATATATATTTGATTAATATTTGAGTTTTTATATATAGGAGAATGAAAAGATCAAAAAATACTATCACTGAGTCGGGTGATGGAAGTTGTAAAAAGAAGAAACCATGTTCTCAATTAAAGGTAAATTATCGTATGCTTTGAACTTTTAAAGCATTATTTTAAAAGTGGATACGTAGAATTAACTTATGTTGTTTCTTATTATTTTGTATGTAGGCACCAGTTCTAACTCATAGTGTTGGTGAATCGGCAACACCGGGTACACAAGAAAGCTATAATCCACTTGTAAATGAAACTGTGGAAGAGTTTGAAGAAATTGGTCAACCAAACAAAACGCTAAGTGAGGAAGAGTATTTGGCATTGTTGGAATCTCGGAGTAGATCAGGAATTTGGGAGCATTATAAACGTAAGATGAAGAATGGTCTAGTTAAGGGCAATTGTAATTATTGCAATATGGAGTATTGTTGTGGTACCATCGGGAATGGGACATCTTCGCTTAAGAAGCATACACTTAAGTGCGTGAAGTACCCGCCGAATATTGAGTTGAGGAGGAAAAATGGTACGAAATTATTCTTTTCTAAGACCACGTCCAAGGGGAAGGAGTTGACCTTAGGTGGTTTACCAACACCCGAGTGGATGACTAGGTTGTGTGCTAAGTTTATTATTCGTGATGAACATCCTTTTAGTGTTGTGGAAGGGATCGGTTTTAAACAAATGCATGAAGAAGCTTACCCCTATTGGAAGATTCCTAAGAGGAAGAAAATGGCAAAAGAGTGCCTACAAGTGTATGTAGAGGAGAAGAATAAGTTGAAGGATGCCTTGAAAGGGAGAAGAGTGTGTCTTACATTGGATATTTGGACATCCAAACAAAATATGAGTTATATGGTTGTGACTGGACATTGGATTGATGAGGTTTTTGTGTTGTATAACGTGGTTCTTAACTTTTATAACATTCTAGATCATACAGGAGACACCATAGCTACTAAGTTAGAACAATGTATGTCAGAGTGGGGGATAGAGAAGATTCTTACCATCACCGTAGATAATGCTTCCGCAAATGATGTGGCAATGAGAGAGATAATGAGAAGGTTACTTGGTTATGGCTATTCTAATGCTCTTTTGAATGCAGGGGCTAATATGCATATGCGTTGTGTGGCTCATATTCTCAACTTGTTGGTGAATGATGGGTTGAAAACAATGAATGCTTCTATTGAGAATATTAGGGAAGCGGTGAGATTTGTAAGAAAGTCGGACAAAAGGAAGGATACTCTTAAAAAGCATGCCGAGAGAGTGAAGATAGAGACTAGAGGCTTTGTGATATTGGATTTTCCTACTAGGTGGAACTCCACTTTCTTGATGTTGTCATTGGCTTTCAAGTTTCAAAAAGCTTTTGATAGAATGGGGGAGGAAGATAGGAAGATCAAGTGTTTCATGCCTTCTCGTGAAGATTGAACAAATGCAGAAATTTTTGCCACCTTCTTGCAACCATTTTATGAAGTCACCTTAAGGGTATGTTCTCTAACACTCCTACCATTAATAATACTTTTGGCGATTTACTCATTCTTACAATCTCCTGCAAGAATATAAGGTGCATCTTCAATTGCTACACATTGCACCTCCAATGGAGGAAAAATATAATAAATATTGGGGTGAATTTGACCAAATAAATTATTATATCTTTGTTGGTCTTGTCCTTGATCCGAGGAATAAGATGCCAAAACTTGAGGATTATCTAGAGCTTGTGTTTGAAAGTGAAGGTGTTGATGCTCAAAAGTTGGAGTGTAAGGTGGGAGAAGTATTACAAAAGGTGAAAAGTTTCATGGAGAGACTTTATAGAGATTATGAGAAGGAGTTTGGAGATAATGGGACTCATCATGAAGTTGAGTCTTCTCCATAAGGTGAGGATCTTAGTTTGCCTAAGATGACAAAGCTCGAAGCAAAATTGAAAGATAAGGAGTTAAAGAGAAGAAAGGATGCCAACATGATTAACAATGATTTTGATAGATATGTGAAGGATCCTATTGAATTTGATGAGGAGGATTTTGATTTGTTGTCTTGGTGGAAGAATATTGGGGCCCCAAAGTATCCTTTATTAGCCCGTATTGCAAGGGATGTTTTAGCCATTCCTGTTTCTACCATATCATCGGAGTCTTCTTTTAGTACAAGTGGAAGGATTATTAGTCCTCATCGTTGCTCTCCATGTCCAAGAACGGTGCAAGCTTTGATTTGCACACAAAGTTGGCTAAGAGGTGAAATCTCATCATTGGAACTTGATCCTTCTTTAGAAGAGATTGAGTTTTGTGAAGAAGCAGAAAAAGGTAATTATTTGTGATTTTTAGTTTATTACTTATTTTTTGAGTTTTTGTTTGATATTATTATTTCTTATTCTCTAACTGTCTAACATTTGTATTTTTTTTGTGCATGATCTATGAAGAAATATTGGACAAGTCATGTATTACAAGTGAAATGTCGTCTCCAAGGAGTGACCAAGAGAATGAAAGTGACTAAGAAACGTTTATTTGATTTCAAGATTTTTGCTAATTTGTAACATTTGAATTTATATTGAGGACTTTATTTGATATTTTAGTTTGCTGCACTGCTTACTGTATTGCTTATTGCTATACTGCTTATTACACTAATTAGTGTTGACTTGCTTATTGCTGTATTGTTGTATTGCTTATTGATGTATTGCTTATTACTGTACTGCTTTTTTTTTGCATTGAATTCCTCTAGGATGCTTCCGTCCTGTAATTGTTAATCAATGTAAGTTTTACATTTCCATTAGTTCGCATATAATGAGGAACTTTAAACCACAATGATAAGCAGTTCACAGATCATCTCATGTATAGCAGAACACAGGCAGGAGACAGGAGAACACATGCATTGCCCAATTACTTAATACAAGTGAAAATTACCAGCCTTCTCCTAATCCAAATTCCAAAGTCTTCATTATACATTCCAATCATGGATTTCTTGAAAGTTAAAAAATGAATCGAAAAAGAATCAAACCAAATTGAAATCGAACCGAATATTTAAAAAACCAAACTTAACCGAACCGAACTTCAAAAAGAACCGAACCAAACCGAAACCATATATTTAGTTCGGTTCTCGGTTTCAGTCAAAAACCGAACCGAATGGAACCGAGTCCACCCCTACTTGAACCTTCGCGGTTGGTTTCCCAACACCTACATCTCAGTAGGTCACGGTCATTGGGTGATCTCATTATGGGTAAGTTTGGGGCTTGAACCTTCGTGGTTGGTTTCCCAACACCTACATCTCAGTAGGTCACGGTCACTAGGTGATATCATTATGTGTAAGTTTGGGGCTTGAACCTTCGCGGTTGGTTTCCCAACACCTACATCTCAGTAGGTCACGGTCACTAGGTGATCTCATTATGGGTAAGCTTGGGGCTTGAACCTTCGCGGTTGGTTTCCCAACACCTGCAATTCATGAGGTCACGATCATTGGATGATCTCATTGTGATACGGCTTCGTGCCGTGGCTTCGGCCCTCATTGTGAATCGGCTTCGTGCCGTGGCTTCGGCCCTCATTGATACAGCTTCGGGCTGTTTTGGCTTCAGGTGATTATGATATTTGACAGCTTTGGCTGAGTGGCTTTCAGGCCTTTGTGATGTCTTGGTATTTTCGTTGGAGCCTTCGGGCATTGTGATTCATATTTAATTCAGTTCTGGTTTGGTTCATGTTCGTGTAATTTATTATGGTTCTCTATAATTATGATTCGTCGTTGGGCACTTATGTTCAAACCTGTTAAACAGGTATTAATAGTATGCCGTGGGCATAGTGTTTCATGAATGCTCGGTTCTTACCTTGGTTTGTGAGCATCTCGTATAATTATTATCATTATACTGTTTCATTCTGCCTTTGGATGCATATCATGTTATACATGTATTTGATGTTCATTATCTGGATGACTGACCCCGTGGAGGCGGAACATGTTTTCATGTTTTAGGTGCTTGCAAGGAGAGAGTTGAGACACAGGGGCATCACGATGGCGAGGAGGCATTCGAGCGATACTAGTCCGAGTTGTTCATGTTGGTCAGTCAGTTGGAGTGTTCTCCAGTTTCTCAGTCATTGTCATTATGTATTACCCGAGCAGATGCTCAGGGGTGTTGTTGTATTTTTATTTTGGCCATGTAGGCCCATCGTTGTCGTTGAAATTCCTTATCAGAATATTATGTTGGATATCATAGTAGGGACTGTGATTTCCATTGTTGGTTAATTTGATGTATTTTAGTCGTGTTCGCCTGGTGGATCTCCTGGTGTGGGGTTCACGGCACTATAATAACCCAATGGGATTTGGGGGTGTTACAGAAGATGGTATCAGAGAGTTGGGTTGTGAGATACCCTGATATGTGAGTTATGTGGCTCTACCGACGAGGTAGTAGTGGGACGGTCAGGTTATGACAATCTGGACAGTCGGGTTTTGTGAGTCGTGAAATTTGGACGACTGCACGAGTCATTCATTCATCGAGTCGTCGTCAGTGAACACTAGTATCGCAAGACCTCGAAGCTTCGTATAACCTGTGTAAGGACTCGATTCTCTTTATGTTCATACATTCATTATGTCATTGATTCTACATGTTTGTTGAAACCTATATGTGATATTAGTGTTACGATTGATTCATGACTAATTGTTTTGGAGCATGTGTGACATGTGCAAGCGATAAGGATCAACTCATTCATTAATCAACAATCCTCAATCATCATTTTTGATCTTGTCGACCATGTTAATTCATTAATCACTCAGTCAATCTCATTGCCCAGTTGATGATCTTGTAGATCGAATTATCAATCATGTTAACTTGTTCAAGATAATCATTTCAGGAATTTCATCAGATAATCAGGTCACCTCACTTGATCTTTCATGCAATCTTATCATATTCCGGCGTCATGTCGGCAATCATTTTACTGCACTATTAATGCCTTCATTGTGTTAGAGCGTGTATGCTCATTATTATCATTCTGTAACGTAATCATAATGCGATATTCACGCGGGATCTATAATTATCATGTGAATTTCCTGCTTCAGTATGGATAGAGCTGTGAGAGGACACAGGGGAAGAGGCCGCGGTGCGGGCCGAAACTCGGTATCTCATGTAGATACCCGCGCGAACGCGAGGGATAACATTAGTTCAACAGGTGGCGATGCTACTCATTCACCGACACATAACCATTCACTGTCAGGGAGTCGTACCCGAGATGCAGCTCAATCGGAAGGTGTTCGGATGGACCCATTCATATATATGCAGGGCATGATGGCCCAGATGACTCAGATGGCACGTTTGATGGAGACCATGCAGACCTCGATGGTTCTGTTCCACCGCAGCAGGGATTCCAGATGCTGTTTCTTGGACAGACTAGAGGAGTGAGTCAGATTGTTGGCAATATCTCTCGTCGGAGGACACCTACTTTTGAGGGTTCGTCGGAACCAGCTGATATTGTTCATTGGCTTGAGAATTTTGATAAACTCTTCAACATGGTTCAGTGTCCGGAAGAGTGTAAGGTGGCAGTAGCGGCTTACTACTTGAGTAAGGGCGCTTATTCTTGGTGGCTTTCCGTGAAACCCACCGATCATGATTGTGCTTGGAGTGAGTTCAGGACTCTCATGTTAGAGAGGTATTATTTGGCTCCACCTCGTGAAGCCAAGTTGTCAGAGATTTTGAACTCCGAATCCGTCGAGGACAAGGGTGTTATTCTCATTGCTGAGAAGTTTCAGGGACAACTTCACTTTGCTTCGTCTGTTATCCATACTGAGGTGGATAAGATCAAGTATTTTAGCAAGAGTCTAAATCCGGAGTTGAGGATGTAGTTATTCAATCACAATTGTAATTCGCTTAGTGAGTTCATCGAGAAGGCTCTTAGAGCAGAGCTTTCTATTAGGGAGCTTGCTCGGAAGCACCCTTCAGTTTCTTCTGGTGAGAGGACTAGGATGTCGGTTCGTTCTGAGGGACATTGGGCTCCGATGTCCAAGAGGTCGTTCTAGTCGTCTTCGTGCTGAGAAAGCATCTTCCTCTCCAGCGACGAGTTCGACCGTGGTTTGTTTTAACTGTGACACAATAGGACATCGCAGTACTCGGTGCTCGATGTAGACTATTGCTTGTTTTCTGTGTGGGAGGCAGGGACACCTACGGAAATACTGCAGGAGTTCTAGTGCAAGTAGACATCGAGAGAGCTCACGAGCCTCGAGAGATTTTGTTATTCCAGCCCGTACTTCATTCAAGGGGTCCTATCAGGCTTCTTGAGCCAAAGGTAAGAACATTCATCATCGGTGTTAGAGGATAATCATTCCGTTCGTCGTTATTCATTCATTCATATAATTCATTCATAATATATCAATCATGTTGAGACTTGTAACTATCAAACTAATCATTCAATTCACGAGGGACGATGGTCCCAATCATTTCATTGAGCTATCATTCATTGTGTCATTATTTCACCTCAGTGAGTCATTCTTGACCCTTGTCGGATTTCTATTCATTATTATTCATCGTGGTCACTCTTGTTCTTGTGACCTTCCGGGATCATATTGAGCAGTAAGTTCAGATTTGGGTCTTCCTTAAATCGATGAGATCGAGGAGATCAATGATCTGGAGGATATCAATGTTGGGTACATTTGAGGTGTAGCCTTGATTTGTATTTTCCTTTCTTTGTTTTCGGATTAATGTTTAACTTAATCTGTATGGTAGTATTGTGGTTGTGAATCATTTGTTGTTGATTTATCTTGTAATTATAGTAATTGAGAATCTTGAGATTTGGGTCATTTGTTGGGATTTCTTCCCTTTGGTGTGTACACGAGATTTCGTGATAATCTAGGTAATTGTTCATTGTGATTCGAGACATCAAGTCATGAGAACTTTGCCGTACGATTGATATGGTCCAGAGGACTATATGTGCGTTGTTGCTGTTTTCTTTGGAGGCATGAATCAGTGTTTGTATGGGCGTCCGATGCCGATGAGAAGCGAGTTGTGTACCCTTAGTTTCGGGGACGAAACTCTTTTAAGGGGGGAGTATGTAATACCCAGTTGTAAATTCATTATTATTATTCAGTAATTGTCACTCGGAAATTTTTCACTCTTTAATAATCATTCACTATTCATGTTCATTCAATTGTGTTCATCGTTCGGCGTATCTTTGAGCCGTGTATCAGTTATCATTCATCGTTTAACCCCGTTTGGGAATCGAGATGAGAATATTATCATGATTGTTGTAATTGTTCAGTAAGTTGATGTTGATGTTGGAGTTCATATCATTTCGAAATTTATCTTTCTTGCTCGGTTAGTGCTATTTTGGACCAACTCTCGTAATCATTGCTCGGAACCGCCGTTTTGGGGTTCCCGCACTTCCATTTTGTGTTTTTGTTCCCAAGTTTTGAGCTCTATTACGTTTATTCTCTTTCAGGGTCATTTTTCATCACTTTTGGGGGCGAACAGTGTGCGCCGCGGCACAGTGGAGTGTGCGCCGCGGCACACACATCTTGCTGGACCAGCCAAGCGCAGCTGTACCACGCGCTGCGGCACCAAGCTAGAGCTTGGAGCTATTTTTCAGCCTCGGGCCGCGGCACACCTAGTCCGGGCCGCGGCACGCGAATCAGATCACCCTTTTTCAGCGGATTTTTGAGGAGAGAAGCTCATTTCATCGTCTTCCTCATTCCTCCTATCCTTGGGCGACTTTTGGGCAAATTTTTGGGCGATTTATCATCATCAATCTCAGAGATTTCATCCTCCTTGAGTCCTTGGTGTGGATTAACAACATCTTTTTGGATTCTTCATCCTAATCCAAGGTAACTTCCTCAACCCTAGATTCGATTTTGAGTTGGAGCATGATGTTTTGGATGTTATCATCATGATATGTGAAAAGATATACGTATGATTATGAGTTATCATCGGATTGTTGGAAGTTTATTCAAGAACAATTTGAAGGTTGACTTGGAATTGGGGTTTTCAACTAGATGTTATCGTAATCTCGTATTATGTCTTACTTTTGGATTATTGAGTGTATTGAAGATGTTTGGTTGGATTGAATCACTCATTTGGAGGTTAGTTTTCGATATAATTGAGATTAGTTGTAAACAATTGAAGATTGTTTACGACATGTTTGTTACATTGCCCCAATGAGTTGGGTAGTGTTGTATCGACCTTTTGATTTGTTTATGACTATACGTGGATATGTATATTAAGCGAATTGTTGGTAATTATGTTATTCAAGATTGTTCGAGCGTCCGATAATTCCATAAAGGACGTTGATTGTGGGAGGACTTTCTCGCCGTCGGTTTGAGGCAAGTTTTATACTTGTACTAGTCAATGAGATTAATGTTATCATATATGTGTATGAATGTGTTGTATCATTCCAAGACTTAGTCTCTTCATGAGTTCATTCATATTAAGAGATCGTTCGATACGATACTCTTCGGAAATTATGCCAAATGTTTATTATTGTTCGTTAATGGCCGGTTCAAGGCATTGGGATACTCGTTGTTAATGTTATTGTCGATAGCCGGTTCGCGGTATCGATGTATCGATTGTTGTGGTTGATATTGATGTCGATCTAAGACATCGCTGTAATCATTGTTAATGATGTTGGTGTGTTGTCATTGATGTTGTATTGGCCGATTGAAGGCATTGGCGTATTCGTTTCTCATATTTGTCGTCGGTAACCGATTAAAGGTGCCGAGGCATTCGTTGTATCATTGTTATCGATTGGCCATTCTAAGGCAATCAAGGTATTGAGTCATTCGTTGTTCATTGGTATCAATTGGCCATTCTAAGGCAATCGAGGTGTTGAATCATTCGTTGTATCATTGTTATCGGTTGGCCGTTCTAAGGCAATCGAGGTATAGAGTCATTCGTTGTTCATTGTTATCGATTGGCCGTTCTAAGGCAATCGAGGTGTTGAATCATTCGTTGTATGCCGTTCTAAGGCAATTGAGGTATTGAATCATCCATTATATCACTGTTATCGGTTGGCCATTCTAAGGCAATCGAGGTACTGAATTGGGACTGTCGAGGATAGTTCCCATCCGTTGTTCGTTGTTATCGATTATTAATAGTATGCTGTGGGCATAGTGTTTCACGAATGCTCGGTTCTTACCTTGGTTTGTGAGCATCTCGTATAATTATTATCATTGTACCATTTCATTCTGCCTTTGGATGCATATCATGTTATACATGTATTTGATGTTCATTATCTGGATGAGTGACCCTGTGGGGGCGGAACATATTTTCATGTTTTAGGTGCTTGCGAGGAGAGAGTTGAGACACAGGGGCATGACGATGGCGGCGAGGCATTCGAGCGATACTAGTCCGAGTTGTTCATGTTGGTCAGTCAGTTGGAGTGTTCTCTAGTTTGTTAGTCATTGTCATTATGTATTACCCGAGCAGATGCTCGTGGGTGTTGTCGTATTTTTATTTTGGCCATGTAGGCCCATCGTTGTCGTTGAAATTCCTTATCAGAATATTGTGTCGGATATCATAGTAGGGATTGTGATTTCCATTGTTGGTTAATTTGATGTATTTTTGTCGTGTTCGCCTGGTGGATCTCCTGGTGTGGGGTCCACGGCACTGTAATAACCCAATGGGATTTTGGGGTGTTACAGAAGATGGTATCAGAGAGTTGGGTTGTGAGATACCCTGATATGTGAGTTGTGTGGCTCTACTGACGAGGTAGTAGTGGGACTGTCAGGTTATGACAATCTGGACAGTCGGGTTTTGTGAGTCGTGAAATTTGTACGACTGCACGAGTCATTCATTCATTGAGTCGTGGTCAGTGAAGACTAGTATCGCAAGACCTCGAAGCTTTGTATGACCTGTGTAAGGACTCGATTCTCTTTATGTTCATACATTCATTATGTCATTGATTCTACATGTTTTGTTGAAACCTATATGTGATATTAGTGTTACGATTGATTCATGACTAATTGTTTTGGAGCACGTGTGACCTGTGCAAGCGATAAGGATCAACTCATTCATCAATCACCAATCCTCAATCATCATTTTTGATCTTGTCGACCATGTTAATTCATTAATCACTCAGTCAATCTCATTGCTCAGTTGATGATCTTGTGGATCGAATTATCAATCCTGTTAACTTGTTCAAGATAATCATTTCAGGAATTTCATCAGATAATCAGGTCACCTAACTTGATCTTTCATGCAATCTTATCATATTCCGGCGTCATGTCGGCGATCATTTTACTGCACTATTAATGCGTTCATTGCGTTAGAGCGTGTATGCTCATTATTATCATTCTGTAACGTAATAATAATGCGATATTCACGCGGGATCTATAATTATCATGTGAATTTCCTGCTTCAATATGGATATAGCTGTCAGAGGACGCAGGGTAAGAGGCCTCGGTGTGGGCCGAAACTCGGTATCTCGTGTGGATGCCAGCGCGAACGCAAGGGATAACATTAGTTCAACAGGTGGCGATGCTACTCATTCACCGACACATAATCATTCACTGTCAGGGAGTCGTACCCGAGATGCAGCTCAATCGGAAGGTGTTTGGGTGGACCTATTCATATATATGCAGGGCTTGATGGCCCAGATGACTCAGATGGCACGTTTGATGGAGACCATGCAGACCTCGATGGTTCATGGTCCACCGCAGCAGGGATTCCAGGTGCTGTTTCTTGGACAGACTATAGGAGTGAGTCAGATTGTTGGCGATATCTCTCGTCAGAGGCCACCTATTTTTGAGGGATCGTCGGAGCCAGCTGATATTGTTCATTTGCTTGAGAATTTTGATAAACTCTTCGACATGGTTCGGTGTCCGGAAGAAAGTAAGGTGGCAGTAGCGGCTTACTACTTGAGTAAGGGCGCTTATTCTTGGTGGCTTTCCGTGAAACCCACCGATCATGATTGTGCTTGGAGCGAGTTCAGGACTCTCATGTCAGAGAGGTATTATCCGGCTCCACTTCATGAAGCCAAGTTGTCATAGATTTTGAACCCCGAATCCGTCGAGGACGAGGGTTTTATTCTCATTGCTGAGAAGTTTCAGGGACTACTTCGGTTTGCATCGTCTGTTATCCATACTGAGATGGATAAGATCAAATATTTTAGCAAGAGGCTAAATCCGGAGTTGAGGATGTAGTTGTTCAATCACAATTGTAATTCGCTTAGTGAGTTCATCGAGAAGGCTCTTGGAGCAGAGCTTTTGATTAGGGAGCTTGCTCGGAAGCACCCTTCAGTTTCTTCTGGTGAGAGGACTAGGATGTCGGTTCGTTCTGAGGGACATTGGGCTCCGACGTCCAAGAGGTCGTTTTCTAGTCGTCTTCGTGCTGAGAAAGCATCTTCCTCTCCAGCGATGAGTTTGACCATGGTTTGTTTTAACTGTGACACAATAGGACATCGCAGTACTCGGTGCTCGATGTAGACTATTGCTTGTTTTCTGTGTGGGAGGCAGGGACACCTACGGAAATACTGCAGGAGTTCTAGTGCCAGTAGACATCGAGAGAGCTCACGAGCCTCGAGAGATTTTGTTACTCCAGCCCGTACTTCATTCAAGGGGTCCTATCAGGCTTCTTGAGCCAAAGGTAAGGACATTCATCGTCAGTGTTAGAGGATAATCATTCTGTTCGTCGTTATTCATTCATGCATATAATTCATTCATAATATATCAATCATGTTGAGACTTGTAACTATCAAACTAATCATTCAATTCACGAGGGACGATGGTCCCAATCATTTCATTGAGCTATCATTCATTGCGTCATTATTTCACCTCGGTGAGTCATTCTTGACCCTTGTCGGATTTCTATTCATTATTATTCATCGTGGTCACTCTTGTTCTTGTGACCTTCCGGGATCATATTGAGCAGTGAGTTCAGATTTGGGTCTTCCTTAAATCGATGAGATCGAGGAGATCGATGATCTGGAGGATATTGATGTTGGGTACATTTGAGGTGTAGCCTTGATTTGTATTTTCCTTTCTTTGTTTTCGGATTAATGTTTAACTTAATCTTTATGGTAGTATTGTAGTTGTGAATCATTTGTTGTTTATTTATCTTGTAATTATAGTAATTGAGAATCTTGAGATTTGGGTCATTTGTTGGGATTTCTTCCCTTTGGTGTGTACACGAGATTTCGTGATAATCTGGGTAATTGTTCATTGTGATTCGAGACGTCAAGTAATGAGAACTTTGGCGTACGATTGATATGGTCCAAAGGACTATATGTGCGTTGTTGTTGTTTTCTTTGGAGGCGTAAATCAGTGTTTGTATGCGCGTCCGATGCCGATGAGAAGCGAGTTGTGTACCCTTAGTTTCGGGGACGAAACTCTTTTATGGGGGGAGTATGTAATACCCAGTTGTGAATTCATTATTATTATTCAGTAATTGTCACTCAGAAATTTTCACTCTTTAATAATCATTCACCATTCATGTTCATTCAATTGTGTTCATCGTTTCGCGTATCTTTGAGCCGTGTATCAATTATCATTCATCGTTTAACCCCGTTTGGGAATCGAGATGAGAATATTATCATGATTGTTGTAATTGTTCAGTAAGTTGATGTTGATGTTGGAGTTCATATCATTTCGAAATTTATCTTTCTTGTTCGGTTCGTGCTATTTTGGACCAACTCTTGTAATCACTGCTCGGGACCGCCGTTTTGGGGTTCCCGCACTTCCATTTTGTGTTTTTGTTCCCAAGTTTTGAGCTCTATTACGTTTATTCTCTTTCAGGGTCATTTTTCATCACTTTTTGGGGGCGAAAAATGTACGCCGCGGCACAGGGGAGTGTGCGCCGCTGCACACACATCTTGCAGGACCAGCCAAGCGCGGCTGTACCGCGCGCCACGGCCCACTGCTGGCCGGGCCGTGGCACCAAGATGGAGCTTGGAGCTGTTTTTCGGCCTCGGACCGCGGCACACTCAGTCCGGGCCGCGGCATGCGAATCAGATCACCCTTTTTCAGCGGATTTTTGAGGAGAGAAGCTCATTTCATCCTCTTCCTCATTCCTCCTATCCTTGGGTGACTTTTGGGCGAATTTTTGGGCGATTTATCATCATCAATCTCAGAGATTTCATCCTCCTTGAGTTCTTGGTGTGGATTAACAACATCTTTTTAGATTCTTCATCCTAATCCAAGGTAACTTCTTCAACCCTAGATTCGATTTTGAGTTGGAGCATGATGTTTTGGATGTTATCATCATGATATGTGAAAGGATATACGTATGATTATGAGTTTTATGAGTTATCATTGGATTGTTGGAAGTTTATTCAAGAACAATTTGAAGGTTGACTTGGAATTGGGGTTTTCAACTAGATGTTATCGTAATCTCGTATTATATCTTCCTTTTGGATTATTGAGTGTATTGAGGATGTTTGGTTGGATTGAATCACTCATTTGGAGGTTGTTTTTCGATATAATTGAGATTAGTTGTAAACAATTGAAGATTGTTTACGATGTGTTTGTTACATTGCCCCAATGAGTTGGTAGTGTTGTATCGACCTTTTGATTTGTTTATGACTATACGTGGATATGTATATTAAGCGAATTTTTGGTAATTATGTTATTCAAGGTTGTTCGAGCGACCGATAATTCCATAAAGGACGTTGATTGTGGGAGGACTTTCTCGCCGTCGGTTTGAGGTAAGTTTTATACTTGTACTAGTCAATGAGATTAATGTTATCATATATGTGTATGAATGTGTTGTATCATTCCGAGACTTAGTCTCTTCATGAATTCATTGATATTAAGGGATCGTTCGATACGATACTCTTCGGAAATTATGCCAAATGTTTATTATTGTTCGTTAATGGCCGGTTCAAGGCATTGGGATACTCGTTGTTAATGGTATTGTCGATAGCCGGTTCGCGGTATCAATGTACCGATTGTTGTTGTTGATATTGATGTCGATCTAAGACATCGTTGTAATCATTGTTATTGATGTTGGTGTGTTGTCATTGATGTTGTATTGGCCGAATGAAGGCATTGGCGTATTCGTTTATCATCTTTGTCATCGGTAACCGATTAAAGGTGCCGAGGCATTCGTTGTATCATTGTTATCGATTGGCTGTTCTAAGGTAATCAAGGTATTGAGTCATTCGTTGTTCATTGGTATCGATTGGCCATTCTAAGGCAATCGAGGTGTTGAACCATTCGTTGTATCATTGTTATCAGTTGGTCGTTCTAAGGCAATCAAGGTATTGAGTCATTCGTTGTTCATTGTTATCGATTGGCCGATCTAAGGCAATCGAGGTGTTGAATCATTAGTTGTATCATTGTTATCGGTTGGCCGTTCTAAGGCAATCGAGGTATTGAATCATCCATTGTATCACTGTTATCGGTTGGCCATTCTAAGGCAATCGAGGTACTGAATTGGGACTGTCGAGGATAGTTCCCATCCGTTATTCGTTGTTATCGATTATTAATAGTATGCTGTGGGCATAGTGTTTCACGGATGCTCGGTTCTTATCTTGGTTTGTGAGCATCTCGTATAATTATTATCATGGTACCATTTCATTCTGCCTTTGGATGCATATCATATTATACATGTATTTGATGTTCATTATCTCGATGACTGACCCCGTGGGGGCGGAACATATTTTCATGTTTTAGGTGCTTGCGAGAAGAGAGTTCAGACACAGGGGCATTACGATGGCGACGAGGCATTCGAGCGATACTAGTCCGAGTTGTTCATGTTGGTTAGTCAGTTGGAGTGTTCTCCAGTTTGTCAGTCATTGTCATTATGTATTACCCGAGCAGATGCTCGTGGGTGTTGTTGTATTTTTATTTTGGCCATGTAGGCCCATCATTGTTGTTGAAATTCCTTATCGGAATATTGTGTCGGATATTATAGTAGGGACTGTGATTTCCCTTGTTGGTTAATTTGATGTATTTTAGTCGTGTTCGCCTGGTGGATCTCCTGGTGTGTGGTCCACGGCACTATAATAACCTAATGAGATTTGGGGGTGTTACACTGTTAGATGTTGTCTTCATTAGCGGGCGCTATTTTTCCTATTTAGCGTGTGTTATTCCCTGTTACGTACGTTAATGTTGCATGGCTACATATGTTAACTGCTCTTTTCTTCAGTCCAGTAACTTCTGCTTCTTTCGTTAGTGTGTGCTATCTGGTCTTCATTTATAACGGCCGGATGCTTGAAAATCTTCGGTCCAATAGAAATAGCGTGCGCTAAGTATTCTTCTGTAGCGTGCGCTCTCTTGTTCAAACTTCACTTTTCAGATTCGTTGACTGACCGCGTGATCTCTGCATTGAAATTCTTTACAGCGGATATATTCCTTCATTAGCATGCGTTAACCTCTATCTGTAGCGTGCGCTAACTCAATCATTTAGCGTGCGTTATTCACACTGTGTTGCGTACGTTATCCATCAGGTGAGACTTCATGTGGCTTTCTTAGCGTGCGCTACACTAGATAAGTAGCGTACGTTAGCTGCTCCATTTAGCGTGCGCTAGTCTTGCTTACTAGCGTGCATTATCTGCTTAATTGCCCAGCTTGATGCGTCTTCGTCTTCTTTGTTGTTCTGGTTCATTCTATTGTTGTTGTCTTTGATCAACAACACATCGATAACTCATCATCAAAACCATTTTATAATTATGTGGAATAGAATATTCTGACAATCTCCCCCTTTTTTATTATGACAAAACAACAATCTTCGATGGGATTTTATACCTGCAAAAATATAAACAATTTACAGATCAAAATTTTCGGCTTTGTATGTTTCGTTAGTTTTCTTCTCCCCATCTTTTCTTTTTCTTCTTTTCAACTTCTTCTCATTTTTTTTCAACTTTCTTCTTTTATTTTCTAGACTTTATTCTCCTTCGTCTTTTCTCCCCCTTTCATGATCGAGGTATTGTTTTTATTTTTCTCGTTATTCATCCATGACTCGTATTCTCCTTCTTCCATCATTTTTCTCGACTTTCTATCTCCCCCTTTTTGTCATAATCAAAAAATGCATAATAAATTAAAAAACGGATACATTAAATATAACAATTAACGGGTAAAACTCCCCCTGAAAAATAGATGTCCCCATTTTTTAAAAAAGTAACTCCCCCTGAGTTAAATACCAATTGTTAAAAATACATATAATTTTTCAAAATACCAATTGATGGAAATATATTAATTTTGATTTTTGGGGATCCAACCGAGAGTTGGTTTTTCTTTTAACATAGACGATATTCGGTATAATGGTTTTTTTTGGAATCCAAACTTTTTTAATTTTGATCGTCCGTCTTGGGCTTTTGCAAATCGAAATATGATACCCAAGTTTAAATATTTACAACATCAGGGTATTTTAAAATTTAAGAATTCGGTTTGAATCCTAACTCCTACTTATTTAAAGAAAATTTTTGAACGGAAAGTATTTGTTCAAATTTCTCGTTTGCACACGAAAATTTATTCGTTAAATTTTTAAGTTCGGTTTGAACTTTCAAAAGATCATCCATTAATTTATTTTTAGTTTCAAGACATTTAGAATGATCGGTTTCAATGAATTTCTCTTTTTCATTTATTTTGGAAATTTTGATTTCCAATATTTATTTTTTTATTTGAGGGATTTATTATCGAGTAAAGCATTTTGAAAATTGATATGTAAAAGTTCGAATGCTTCAAATAATTCATCGAGAGACAAGGTACTAACCTGGATTTCGACGTCGCTTTCGTCGAATGAACTCCTTGCCATGAGTGCGAGGTTATTTTGATTATATTCATCATCATCCTCTTCGTCACTCCATGTAGCTATGAGCACTTCTTTCTAAGGATTTGAGGCTCGACAGTTTTTAGCAGAGTGGCCTGGTTTACCATAGTTTCGACTGTTATTGTCGAATTTTTTTGACTCCCTCGAGTTGATGTCTTTTCTTTGCTGGTTTAATAAGTTTTGAAACTTATTTATGTTATTGGCATAATATGCCAATTCTTCATCATCTTCGTCCACCGGGATTTCTTCTTTCTTTGACATCTTAGCTTTCAAAGTTATGGATCTTTCCTTTGGTTTCGGTTTGGCATTTTGAGATTTAAGAACTATCTCGTAGTTTATTAGCGATCCGACGAGGGCGCTAAAATCAAGATTATTGAGATCCTTTGATTCCATTGTAGCCGTAACCGTCCCGTCCCATTCAACAGGTAGTGATTGTAAGATTTTTTTCACCTTTTCACTACTTGTTAATGGTTTCCCAAAACAAGCTAGTCCATTTGTGATGACCGAAAATCGGTCGAGCATGTTTGTTATAGACTCGTCACTTTTCATCATCAATAGCTCGTATTCATGGAGGAGCATATTTATTTTTGTCTCCTTGACTTGTGATGTTCCTTTATGAGTTACCTCAAGCATATTCCAAATCTCTTTGCACTATCACATGATGATATCCAGTTGTGTTCTTCTGGATTTAAAGCACAATATAATAATTGCGTTGCTTTGCAATTATAATGGTCGTTCTTCCAATCTTCATCATTAATATCTTCGAATCTTTTTAGAGAGCCGTCCGGTTTTATAGGAATTTTCGGACCTAGGCAAATAACTTTCCAAAGCTCGATGTCGTAAGCTCGGATGAAAATACACATTTTCTTCTTCCACGTCATAAAGTTCGATCCATCAAAGAATGGAGGTAGATTTAAAACAAGACCTTCGACCGGTGCAAATTGGAGCGCCATTGTATCTTTTTATCTGCTCGGATGTTAAGTCGATTTTTATGAAAACACGCTCCGATACCAATTGTTGGTAAATTGGCACTTAGAATGGTGGATATTATCACGGAGTAGAGTTTTCAAACTCTTTGCGGAAGCGTATTAACTTGCGGAAAGTAAATGGTGGATATTATCAAGTGGCTTTCTTAGCGTGCGTTACACTAGATAAGTAGCGTACGTTAGCTACTCCATTTAGCATGTGCTGGTCTTGCTTACTAGCGTGTGTTATCTGCTTTATTGCCCAGCTTGATGCGTCTTCATCTTCTTTGTTGTTTTGGTTCGTTCTATTGTTATTTCTTTGATCAACAACACATCAATAACTCATCATCAAAACCATTTTATAATTATGTGGAATAGAATATTCCAACAGATGAGTCCCACGCTGCCTCCACAAAAAGGAGTGGCTGCGGCCGAACCCCAAATCTCCTTCGAGGCACCCTCTACACCTCCCTCCTCCATTGAAGGCTCCGCCCCTCTACCTCCAGAGATCCCGGCAATTTCCCTGACTCGCCACCACCATCTTCATCACTCCAGTTTACTGGCATGGCCCCTAGGTGTTAGGGTTGTATACGTCAAAGCATACTTTATGCTTGTATTACCTAATTTCCCGGTCTTTATCTATGAGAATATTTAATTCATTTATCACATGTTTTGCATATTTATTCACGCTATGGTTATGCAAATATTGTCTAAATTACTTTATATTATAGATAATGTGGTGTGTCGAGTCACACAGAAGATCACATTATCGATTCCTTATATAGTAATATTTAGTTCACAACCTATATAACATTAGACCGTTATGTGAGAGGTTGTAGTATATGCTTGAGATTGGTTGGTCTTGATCATTAGCATATATTAGCGTATTTGGTATACGTTGAACAGGATCGAGGTGAGATAGATTCTTCTGTACTGACTATAAGAAAAACGTACATCTCGGACAATTATTATTTCTTAATTCTAGTGATTAATATTTAATTATATATATTTAATATTTATTGCTTTGATTTATCATGTGTGAGAGCCACAATGATTGACTCAATATGCTCGATATTTTGGGCAATATTATTATTTATATGATAATTAATATTATAGATAGAAATCGTGTCCCGACCAGTCGGGTTGATCATGTCCCTTGAGGCACTGGAAAGGATTATTATATTAAACCCTGCAGGTGGAATTAATTTTCCGATATAATAATAAAGGTCGAGTGGTATACTCATGTATAATACATTAATTAATTAAAAGCTGTCAGTAGCTTAAATTAATTAATGGACATGAAATATCTTAAACACGGGAAATAATTAATTCAAAAAGGAGCCCAATTTCGTAATTTGGGATTTTGGTAGGAAGTGCAATATTAACTTATTAGTGGACTAAGTTGATATTAATAGAGTCTTCATATTAGGAAGAGTCTTAATAATGGAAGGAAGATATCTATTGGGAGTCCTTACCATATCCTCTTTAAGGTCCCTAGAGTAGCCAAAAACACCTATAAATACATACTTAGTGTTGGCCGATTTTTCCACTCATAATTGCCCAAGAAAATCGGTTTTTTGTGTGTGTGTTTAATTGTGGATCTTGACTTGTGTCTTGGATTCCATAATTTAGTTAACACGATATTTTTCTAAAATATCAAAATATTCAAGAAAAATAGAGAGAACAAAAATCGTGAGTTTTCTTGTGAGGAGATTTCGGCCGACCCTAGCTGTGTAAATTTAGTCCGGTAGATTGTTGCTCACACGACATTCGGACGTAGGCGGGATATACTCTAGAAGATCTTGAGGTATAAATACAAGAAGATCGGAGAGGAACACGAAGAGGACATAAATCGATCAAAAAGAGATTTTCTACCACTTCGCGTCAAAGGTAAAAATTACCGATTCCCATGCGTAAATATGTTTATTTAATTGTTTATTAATCTGTTTAGTTAATTAGTTGACAAGCCTAAATAGATCAGGTTTTTCTGTTGGTTAGTTTATAAACCCGTTTATTAAATTCTCATTACCAACTCGCTTTCGCTGCGTTTTATATCCCAACACTAGGGTCATATCTACGACCCTCGTCCTACCCGACGATATAGTCAACTCTATAGTCCTCTCATCACCCCAGTGAGACATGACTAATGGTTAAAAAACAGGAAGAAAAAACTCACCGGAAAGCTATTCTCTCTCTCTCTCTCTCCAAAATCAGGAAGAACGGCGAAATGAAGAAGAACGAGAAGGGACACCCTTATTTATAAGGGAAAGGACAGCATTGAATGCCCTAATAAAGGCCTGTCACGTGACTACATCGAGTCACAATGAACCATCACGCAATTTGAGGGCGCGTGGGCGGCGCCGTCAAATCAAATCGTGCCACGCGTCCCTCATCATTGCACATGCAACACGAAAATCGAACCGACACCCCCTTTGAGGAGACATCCCTTCGAGATCCCCGCTCCAGAAAACCTCCCTTTAAAGCCGGCTCGGACCCTCTACAAATCGACCCCAGACCCGGCCACCCCTGCACGGCTCTGGGCTCGGGAGCCTTGATGATAGCCGATCCGCTTTGGCATCCACTCACCCACTCCCCGCCAGCTCAACCATACTGGTCCCCCTGAATCGAAAGACAAACACCGGAAGCAGGCTCGACCGACCGAGAAAGGATGACACGGAGGGCCGACCAGACCCAAACCAATCATGCTCCAAAACCCCATTATAACATGACCAGGCAGAGCAGTTGGAGGCAGGAGGCCGACCCAGAACCGACCACGCAACGGATAACTATCACTAGAGCATACGGAACAGGCACACAGGACAGTTATTGTGATATGTCCTTCCTCTTCCCAAAGCAACCCTGAGAGGCCTCCATGCGTCCCTGAGACATTCTTTCCTTCTGACATATATTTAGATGTATCTCAAACATTCCCCAACTGTCTGTCTCCTGATTGGCTAAGGCCCTTTATAAATTAGAAGGAATGTACGATAGAGGAGGACTTTTACAAAGTTCCACAAAAAAATTAGACTCGCTGGTAATAGACAAAAGTATACCAGGTCGGCTTGAAAATTCAGCTCGACTCCCCAAAAAAACAAGATAATTAATGAAATTTCGTCCTCCAATCCATTTGGCTTTTTATTCCCAAGCCTTATTTACTACGTAGCTTCGATCCACATATTCACATATTCCCAATCAACACACGTTTTGTTGATTAAATCATATATCAACAAATCTCGTTGTTAAACCAGCAACAATTTGCACCATTCTTAGTCTTGATGTATCTCGCTCTTAGGTAATCCATCAATTAGATGTTAAAAATGTATTCCTTACATAGCCATCTCGTTGAGGTAGTCTTTATGAAACAGCCACCTGGTTCTTCGATCTTCTTCATTCGAATTACATTTATCGTCTCAAAAAGGCTCTATACAACCTTAAACAGGCCCTCGTTCTTAGTACCAACATTTTGCTCCATACACCTCCTGAATTGTTTTTTCTAGTTGTAACTGAACTCTTCTCTATTTATTCTGATGCATGGTCCTCACAGTGCCTATCTGTTTCTCTATATTGATGACATTGTTCTTACGGCAACCTCGACCTTCTTCTCTCTTCGATTACTCATCAGTTACCTAATATATTCGCCATAACTAATGTCGGACATCTTTATTATTTGTGAGGCATTCCCATATCTCGTTCAACCTCTAGTATATTTCTCTCTCATTCTAAATTCCTTCTCGAAATTCTCGAACGAGCGTCTATGACTGAGTGTAATCCATGCACCCCTTGTTTATACCTCAACGAAACTTCCTTCCTCGGGTACACATGTATCTGATCCCACTCTCTATCATAGTCTCGCTCGTGTATTACATTATCTCACTACCACAAGACCATAAATTACTTATGTTGTGCAACATGCCTGTCTCTATATGCATGATCCACGTGAACCTCATTTCCACGCTCCCAAGCGCATTATCTGTTGCCTTCATGGTACCTCCTCTCATGGTTTTACCTTTTTTGCTACCTCTACCGGTCCTCTCATGGTTTTACCTTTTTTGCTACCTCTACCGGTCGTTTAAATGCATACTGTGATGCTCATCGGGCTGCTTGCCCTAATACTGGTTGATTGACTTCTGGTTATTGTGTTTTTGTGGTGATAATTGTTGGAATATAAAATGCAGCGGAAGTTGGTTGGTGAAAATATTTTATAAACGGTTTTATAAATTAACCAACACAAAAACCGGATCTATTTAGGCTTATCAATTAATTAACTAAACAGATTAATAAACAATCAAATAAATATATTTACACATGGGAGTCGGTAATTAATACATTTGACGCGAAGTGGTAGAAATTCCTTCCTAGAATCGATCTAACTACTCCCTCTATTCTTCTTCGATCTACTTGTATTTCTACCTCAAAGTCTTCTAGAGTATATCCCGCCTATATCCAGATGTCGTGTGGGCAACAGTTTACCGGACTACTCCGAATGCAGTATGGATCGGTCGAAACTTTCCCCAAGAAACTCACGATTTTGTTCTCTCTATTTTTCTTGAATATTTTGGTATTTTTAAAAAAATATTGTGTTAACTAAATTATGGAATCCAAGACACAAGTCAAGATCCACAATTAAACACACAAGCAAAAAAATCAATTTGGTCACTTGGAAGTATGAAAATCGGTTACCCCATGTACTCCTTTTATAGGTGTTTTGGGCTACTCTAGGGACCTTAAGGAGGATAAGATAAGGACTCCCAATAGATATCTTCTTTCCAATATTAGGACTCTTCCTAATATGAAGACTCTATTAATATCAACTTAGTCCACTAAAAAGTTGATATTGCACTTCCTACCAAAATCCCAAATTACGAAATTGGGCTCCTTTTTGAATTAATTTTTTTCCGTGTTTAAGATATTTCATGTTCATTAATTAATTTAAGTTACTGACAGCTTTTAATTAATTAATATATTATACATGAGTATACCACTCGACTTTTATTATTATATCGGAAAATTAATTCCACCTGCAGGGTTTAATATAATAATCCTTTCGAGTGCCTCAAGGGACATGATCAACCCGACTGGTCGGGATACGATTTCTAGCTATAATATTAATTATCATATAAATAATAATATTGCCCAAAATATCGAGCATATTGAGTCAATCATTGTGGCTCTCACCCATGATAAATTAAAGCAATAAATATTAAATATATATAATTAAATATTAATCACTAGAATTAAGAAATAATAATTGTCCGAGATGTACGTTTTTCTTATAGTCAGTACAGAAGAATCTATCTCACCTCGATCCTGTTCAACGTATACCAAATACGCTAATATATGCTAATGATCAAGACCAACCAATCTCAAGCATATACTACAACCTCTCACATAACGGTCTAATGTTATATAGGTTGTGAACTAAATATTACTATATAAGGAATCGATAATGTGATCTTCTGTGTGACTCGACACACCACATTATCTATAATATAAAGTAATTTAGACAATATTTGCATAACCATAGCGTGAATAAATATGCAAAACATATGATAAATGAATTAAATATTCTCATAGATAAAGATCGGGAAATTAGGTAATACAAGCATAAAGTATGCTTTGATGTATACAACCTTAACAATCTCCCACTTATACTCAAAACATGCTTTTGAAGTATACTATCTAGACTATGTCTATCTATCTCCCACTTATACTCAAAGCAATGCTGCCATACATCTCAACCCCATTCCTTACACATGCCCTTCAAATGACTTTGAGGGCAACCCTTTCGTGGAAGGATCATCTAGGTTGTCTTCAGATGCTGTCTTGGAGACAATAATCTTCCTTCTCTTCACAAAATCTCGAATGATATGATATTTGCGCTTGATATGTTTGCTTGCTTTGTGGACCCGTGGTTCTTTCGAATTTGCAACAACACCGGTATTATCACAATAAAGTGTAATACTCCTAGGCAAATTAGGAATCACACCCAAATCCTTTAGGAAGTACTTGAGCCATACCGCCTCTTTAGCTGCCTCTGAGGCTGCTACATACTCGGCTTCCATGGTAGAGTCCGCTATGCATTTCTGCTTCATACTCCTCCAACTGATGGCTCCACCTCCCAAAGTGAAAACATATCCGGAAGTTGATTTTGACTTTTCTTTGTTCGCACAGAAATCTGAGTCAGTGTAACCCAAAGGACAAAGTGTATCCGATTGATATACAAGCATATGCTCCCTAGTCCTTCTCAGGTACTTGAGTATATGCTTGACAGCAATCCAATGTCCCGGTCCTGGGTTCGACTAATTTCTCATCACCATGCCTACAGCATGACAGATATCAGGCCTAGTGCAAAGCATAGCATACATGAGGCTTCCCACTGCCGAAGCATAAGGGACCAGCTTCATGTCATCTATCTCCTTCTGTGTCTTAGGACACATAGCCTTAGATAGCTGAATTCCATGTCTGTAAGGTAAGAAACCTTTCTTGGAATTCTCCATACTAAACCGCATTAGCACCGTATCGATATAGGATGCCTGAGATAAGCACAACATCTTTTTCTTTCAATCTCGAAAGATCTTAATACCAAGGATATGCCCAGCTTCTCCCAAATCCATCATATAGAATTGCGCAGACAGCCATACCCTTACGTCTGATAATAGCTTCACATTGTTTCCAATCAGAAGTATATCATCTACGTACAATACAAGAAACACTGGCATATTTCCATCTGTAATCCCCGAATTTTCAGTATAAATTTTTCGCATTATTTTATCTGAGGTATATTATATAATTTGGTGTCTATATAGTATGGATAAAATAAATTGAGAACCGAGACAGTCATATTTGTATAATTGTCGTATTTGGTAGACAACTACATTTGAGGATATCGTATATCAGGTTGTTTTAATTTTTGATATCGGGAATATCATATGAGAATATTATTGGATACAGTATATGTATTCAGTATGCCGTATGTTTATATTATGTATGTCGAAACGTCGGACAGGGAAAGTTGGATTTTGGCCAAGTACAGAAGGCCATTACGTATGCTAAATTCTACGATTTACGTACGTTATGCATAAGGCATTACATATGTAACAAGAGGAATCGGACAGGATCCGAATATGATCGACAGGTGGGCCCTGTGTCGACAGTTTTTCGGCGCGGATGTGGACATGTGAGTCAACGGATGGATTTACGTACGCTATACAGGGTGTATTACGTACGTAATATGAGTATATTATTGTAGCAAGTCAACGTACGTATTACGTACACAATGGATTAAGTGTTACATACGTTAGGAGGCAGCTGGCCGAGTCGTGGCCGAGGACTCGCTGGATAGCCGATCATGGTCGGCAGTGACTCGCAGGGATGGCCGATGACGGTCGGCAGTGACTCGCTGGGCATAAGGACTGGCCGATAACGACCATAAGGTTGTGGCCGAGCACGTCCGTAAGGGCTTATTACGTACGTAAGCTGGTGCCGGTTACGGCCGTAAGGCTGTCGGCCAAAATGGACAAGAGGGTAGCCATGGCCGGTTACGGCCGTAAGCCATGGCCGGTTAAGGCCGTAAGGTACCGACAGGTCCCGGCTATTTAAAGGCCTGGACCGGGTCACTTGGCATTTTCACCATTTTTCTTCGTTCTTTTCGCGATTCTTCATCTGAGATCAATGGATTTGAGTGGGAACATCATAGAGCAACATGTTTTGGAAGTTGGATTCATGTCTAACATCATCTTTCGTCCGGATCGAAGGTAAGAACACTTGAACTTTTGGTTTTGAAGATTTTTTATGTTTCATGGTGTTTTGGCCGATTTCATTCGCTTTAAATCAGATTGTTGTTAGAACTTGGTTGTATTATTGAGATCATTCATTACCCTTGAAGTTTTGTGGAACAAATTCGAGAATTTCTCCGTCAAATCGATTAAATTAGACTATGCCCTCAAAGTGTCCGATAAAATGCTTCAATGGGTAGAACTTGGGAAGTTCTATACGTTTTCGTAGAATTGTGATTGAATTAATATCGTTGTGATTTAGGAACGAACTTTTTGAAGAAAGTTGGATCAAGACTCTTTTCTTTCGTTGATTTATTCATCGTGTTAATCAAGACAAGTGTTTACTTGTGTATTTCATCCTCTAAGAGGTATGTTGGATAATTCTCTCTTTGAATTCGGATTTTTGATGTTGTTGTCGATTGTTAATTCGTATGGTGCTAGTTTATGGAGTTATTGTGATAATTCTTGATTTTACGGGAATTTTGTTAAGGGAAGATACTGAATTGATGATCAATGTCTTGATTATGTTGTTATGATTATGGAATCATAGTATTCTCGATGTTCTTTGTAATAGTGTTACGATTCTTGATGATAAGAAGGTCGTATATTGGAGGATATGATAATATGCATCTTGAAATTATGAATGAAGATTGTTTAGATGTTAGAACACATCAGATTATGTCGTGTTGGAGATTTTGAATGTGATGTCGGAATAAGTTGTGTTCTTAAGGAACTCTTGGATTATATGAATTGATGAACATATTTTAAGAGGTGTTGGTGTTTTGGATATGAATATGGAATATTCATATCTAGAACTAAGTTATGTGTTTTGGTACAATATTCGTATAGGAATACGAATATGGTTCCAGGTTTGATAAGATTATTTGAGTTTGAGAATTCATACATATTAAACAAGTGTTCAATTCGGATAATGGAATTATTTGATGCCTTTGGAATATGGTTATCTATAATGTTGAACTAATCGGATCGTTCGGATTGATGATGACAATCGGTAATTGGTTTTTATTATGAATTTACAAGGAGGAAACTTGTATCCGTATTTAAGATCGAATTTGGAATCGGTAATGTTAGACCCTTGTTGGTTTATTTTGATTATTGATATGAATAATCGGATTTTGGATCATGTTGTGGTTTTGAGTTCATGATCGATTGATTTGGTTATTCGGATTTGTGTTTAATCGGGATATTGTAGAACCGTTGTGTTTGTTGATCGGCTATTGATTGTTATCGGATTATTGTTGATTGATTACTTCAATAGGTTGAGATGTTTGATCATGGATTTTGACCGTTGTGTTGCGGTTGAGGTTGAAGAGTTCGTAGATTGCTTTTGGTCGGGGCTGAGGAGCTCGTGGATGAAGGCAATGGAATTGGTAACGGCTTCGTGGTATCGGTATCGAGGCAAGTTATACTTGTTCAGTTTATAATAATTGATGAATGATTTCGCTTTCATTTCATTTATAATTCATATAGCAATATATTATAAATATAAATTGTCGGGATGATGGTTTGTATATTGTGTCTTGGTTTGGATTAAATCATAATGTATATGGTTTAAATGTGTTGGTGAATACGGAGATGTGAGTTATATTTGGTCAGTGATATGGAATGTCGGATATTGAGGCTGATTTACTGTGTCGACATTGATGTCGGGATGGTGGTTTGTTGGTATAAATGGACTATACCTATTTCGAGATTATTCGTATAACTATGTATTCATTCAGGGATGTTGGTTCGTGGAAAGGATATTGTCCTCGGCTTTGAGGTAATTTAAGTATTGTTCAGTTATGAAGATAATTACTATGTTGAGTTGTTGTATATGTTGTACGATGATGTTTCGTATATTGGGATTCGTATTGACTATTTTGTTGAGGGATGATGATCCCAGGGCTGATTGTATTGAGATCGTTGACCGTGTTGATCATTTTTCGGGGATGATGATCCCAGTATTGTTGTTTTTGGTTATTGATTAGTCGTGTCGACTTTTCTTTGTCAGCTTGTCTTTGTTCACTTCGGCGAGTCTTTTGATCCTTATTGGATATGTGATTCTTTGAGTTTCATTGTCATGTTGCATCGTGACATATCTGGAGTCATATATGCGTGCCGATTGGTTATTGTGTGGGATTTTTAGCCGAGCACATGATGGTTATGCGTGGATGTTTCCGCATTGAACCGTGCATACGAGACGTAGTTCGTGAGGCTAATTAGGTACATGTCCCACGTATATCCTGGATTCCGTATACGGGGTGGACATGTGCACGAACACATTTCCGGATCGGGCGTACTGTGACGTCCATCTTTTGAGCCGTATTGTTGGGTCGTTCATAGTCCATGTATGATTGGATATGTTCGACGGTTTGCGACTGGTTGTTCATACGCCCGAGGGGTATGTTCGACAGTCGGGGTTATTTCTTTGAGATCCATCTTTGTTGATCGTTTGGAGTTACCTTGTTGAGGGTATTCTCGGTTATTGTTGATCCTTTGTTGATCATTTGGAGTTTATCTTGTTGAGGGTATTCTCGGTTATTGTTGATCCTTTGTTGATCGTGTTTGGAGTTTACCTTGTTGAGGGTATTCTCGGTTATAGTTGATCTTTATTGATCGTGTCGGAGTTTACCTTGTTTAGGGTATTCTTGGTTATCATTGATACTTTGTTGGTCATATTGGAGTTATCATGTCGATGATATTCTTAGTGATGTAATGGTTGATCATTGTTATTGATCGTATGAGCATCCGGACTATACGTCGATGTTCGGAATTTGTTATCATTATCATGTGGTAGTTGATCTACAGATATGTTGTGTATTATTGGTTTATCCAGGTTGAGTTTTGATTGTGTAATCCGGAATGTGATTTGGCATGATTGTTATGAGTTATGATGATGTTTTGAGGATTATTGGTATTTTTGGAATACAGTATAATTGTTGTTGAGTTCATTTCGTCATTTGAGAATGCGAAATGTGAATTATGGTAAGGATCGATTTGGTATGGATTGTCATGGATTGGTAAGGTTATGATGGTAAGTTTACATTGGTAGTATTCTTACAGTATTATTACATTGGTATGTAATTATTTATGATGATGTGATCGATATCATTGTTGAGTATTGTGGTCAATTTCGCCGTGGGCTTTATTTTTAGGTACTCGGAGATCGAGCTAGTAGCGGTCGTGAAGGGGTGAGCTTCCCGGGTGACACTGGTTGTGGCATTTATTTGAGTATTGAGTATTCTTTTCTGGTTGTTTTATTCCGGTGCAAATGTGTATTTTGAACTGTGTTTTTATCCACTGCGTGTGTATTTTAAAATGGCTTTTCGGTATTCTTACCAACTCGTGTGTACTTTCAAAATGGCCTTTTGGCATTTTGCGAACTTGAGTTATTTCGTTAAACCCGTTTTCCTAAATTATTCTATCGGTACGTATAAGTGGTAGCTTAACGTACATTTTGAAACTGTTGAGTTTTGGCATTTTCGCCTTATATTTTCAACTGGTATTTTGATGATGATATTTGAGAACTATGTTTTGGTAAACATTTGAGTATTTGCAAAATATTACCGTCATCGGCCTTTTGGCATTTTTAAACGTTTTTGAAATGGTTTTTAGCCCGGTGGGTTCTGGCGCGAGGCCCACGGCTCTGTAATATCCCGGATGGTTTTGGGGGTGTTACACCATCGCACTTTTTGTATACACAAACCTCACTAGGACACTGTTCAAAACCATACGATTGAATGACCTCATCAAATCGCATGTTCCAATACCTTGATGCTTGCTTGAGACCATAAATGGCTCTTTTAAGCTTGCACACTAAGTGCTCCTCTCCTTCATTAATGAATTCCTCAGGTTGCGCATATAGATTTCCTTATCAGGACTCCCGTTCAAGAATGCAATCTTGACACCCATCTGCCAAATCTCCATATCCAAATGCGCAGCTATAGCTAAGAGAATCTGGATCGATTTAAGCATGGCTACTGGCGAAAAGGTCTCATCGTAGTCGATGCCCTCCTTCTGAGTGTAACCTTTCGCAACAAGCTTTGCTTTGAAGGTTTCAACCTTTCCTTTCGATCCTCTTTTACACTTGTAGACCCACTTACTTCCAATGAGTTTTACCCCATTGGGTAGCCCTACTAGCTCCCACACTTGATTAGAATCCATAGATCCTATTTCGGATTCCATTGCTGTTTGCCAGGATTCAGCATCCTTATCTTGAACTGCCTGCTTATACGTACATGGATCCGTTTCATCCTGGTCCAGGGAGTGATCCGAAGATGCTCCCACGCTGATAAAACGTTCAGGTTGACAAACAACCCTCCCACTACGACGAGGCGTGACCTTGGTTTGCGTATCCACAATGGTGTTGATATGTGGTACACTAGGTGTTTGTACAATTGGTATTGTCGAAATCTTGCCCCTAAGTTCTTCTAGAATGACCTCACTCCTAGGCTTGTGGCTTATTACATAGTCCTCCTCTAAGAACCGGGCATTGGTACTAACAATGACCTTCTGATCTTTAGGACTTTAGAATAAGCTACCCTTCGTTCCCTTCGGATATCCTACAAACACTCGTACTTCTGTACGAGATGCCAACTTATCAGCTTCCTTATTCAGCATGTGTGATGGTGAACCCCAAATCCGAACATGTCCTAGACTGGGTTTGCGCCCATTCCACAGTTCTGTGGGTGTTTTTGGAACTGATTTCGAAGGCATCAAGTTTTTAATGTACGCCGCTGTTTCCAAGGCGTAGCCCCAAAACGAAATAGGCAAATCAGAATAACTCATCATTGACCTAACCATCTCTAATAAAGTATGATTCCTTCATTCAGCAACACCATTTTGTTGTGGTGTACCAGGTGCAGTGAGCTGGGAAGTAATCCCCTTATGTGCCAAGAAATCTAGAAACTCTCCACTAAGATACTCGCCACCACGATCAGATCGCAGTGACTTGATACTCTGTCCATGACGCTTCTCCATTTCAGCCTTGACTTCTTTGAACTTATCAAAAGATTCAGGCTTACGTCGCATCAAATAGATGTATCCATATCTCGAATAATCATCTATAAACGTGATGAAGTATTCGAAACCACCCTTAGCCTGGATGTTCATTGGACCACATACATCGGTGTGTACTAATTCCAATATATTTTGTGCACGATTTCCGTTGCTTTGGAAAGCTCTTTTAGTCATTTTACCTTCCCGACAGGATTAGTAGATTGGAAATGACTCAACTTAGAGCGAATCTAATGGGCCATCGCTCACCAATCTTTGAATCCTTCTAAGGTTAATATGACCTAATCGTAAATGCCACAAATATATTTGATTTATGCTCGAAGGTTCGTTTCTTTTATTAAGATTAGTCAAAGAATTAAGTGATTTATAATTATGCAAGGGAGCTGGTGCAGCATTAATGATATAAAGTCCTTCATTATAAGTACTCGTACAAACATATTCACCATTTCTTTTAATAACTGCATTATCTTCAAAATAAACTGAATATCCATCACGACGCAATTTAGAAACTGAAATTAAATTCATTCTAAAATCAGGCACTAATAACACATTATTTAGGACTAGAATCCTATCATTAACTTTTAACTGCACGACTCCCACTGCAACAGTCTTCAGCCTAGAATAGTCACCCCAGCTAATAGTAATCTCATCCGCACTAAGTACCTTGGTTACTTGGAACCCCTGCGAGTCATAACAAACATGATCAGTGGAGCCCGAATCTACTATCCACGAAGTGATAGAACAGGCAGCCAAACATGTTTTGACTACTAGTACATGAGAGGTACCTTTCTTAGGACAATCACTCTTGAAATGCCCTTTCAGACCGCAATTGAAGCACTTGCCCTTCGACTTTTTGTTCGCCTTGGACTAAGGAGCCTTTCCCTTAGCTTTGAAGGTTGCCACTTGCTTCTGGCCAACCTGCTTTTTCTTCTTTTTCCATTTGAAGAAGCAGCACCGGTTGCCGCAAGAATTTGATGATAAGCTTATTTGAAGAGACCTTCGGCAGACTGAAGCTCTGTCAGATGTTCTGCCAATGTGTAAGTCCTACGATTCATATTGTAGTTGAGGCGGAACTGCTCAAATCTTCTTGGTAAACTGCCCAAGATTATATCGACCTGCGACTCCGCATCGATAGTGGCCCCCAATATGCTCAGTTCGTTCAAATGAGACATTATTTTAAGAACGTGATCCCTTACTGGGGTCCCTTCATACATTTGGGTTGTCATCAAAACCCTCATTGCATTTTGCCTATCTCCCCGGTTCTGATGACCAAACATCTCAGTGAGATTTTTCATCATTTCCGCGGCCGAGCCCATCATCTGATGCTGATGTTGCAATACATTTGTCAGTGAAGCCAAAATATAACAGCGTGCCATCTCATCAGACTTTTTCCATTTCCGGAATTCAGCCAACTATTCAGGAGTGGCATCCGTTTCTGGTTCCAAAGGGCTCTCCTCAGTTAAAACAAATTTATGCCCCTCGACAGTCAAGACAATATCAAGATTTCTTTTCCAGTCGGCAATCAAGTTTGTTTTCTTTGAGATTAACAGCTAGTGGATTGAAAGACATCTGAGAATAAAATTAAAAACACCATTCATCACATAATTCGACGCAAAATATATTGAAAAACCTTAAAACACAATATATATGCAATCAACCAACACTTTGAAAAACCGCACATGCAAGCCACGATAGTGTGGACGTTTATACATACATTTTCAAGTAGATTTTAACGTCTTTAATTTTACTATCTAGCCAAGATACGTTTTGACAAGTAAAATTAATAGTTGGTTCCTCTTGGCCATGTATTTAATTAACATAGACTCTGATGGGGAGCTTATTAATCAATACACCTAAGTGAACACCATAATTTAACAAACCTTAGAATATCATTTAATTATAATAGTCCTACAGATGGAGAGTAACTATCATAAAAAATAATATTCACCTTTTTGTTATCACATTTGAAGTTTAAAACTAGTGAGCCAATAATTAGCACATCCGATGTGGAGGAAGACTCTAATGTCAACGCGCATACTAATTATTTCATAATTTAAACCAATTATGGAGGCCAATTTGATTTTGAAAAATCAATTTAAAATCACTTAGTTATTTTGAAAAATTAAGGTTTTTAATTTTCTCGTCCTAACATGTAAGAAACATATCACGCATACATTCATACATGCTATTCATCAAAAACAATAAAAACCAACAAATAATAAAAATTGGATAATTAAATTCAATTATCATGGGTTTTATTTCTCATTTTGAATAACGAGAAAATCCTCGGCTTGTTTGCTCCCACTGCTTCAAGCATCTCGCGGAAAAACGACTAGGACCATACATCGAACGACCCGAACCGGACAACTTGACCCGCTGGCCGCTGCCCGACCTGCTGCCCGCTGCCCGACTTGCTGCCCACTGCCCGACCCGCTACCCGAACTGCCCGACCCACTGCCTGAACTGCCTAACCCGCTTGTAACACCCCCAGAATACGACCGGAATGTCACACGCCGTAGACCCTTATCACAAGGATCTACCAGGCTAAACGACAAAAGACTACTCAATGATTGACCGACCGGGGTCAATATTAATTACAAAGTAGATCGACAAGGTCATTAACCAATTCAGAAACTAACGACATTCACATTACAATGACAATAATAAACTTGAACACAGAAAAGAATGACGACTCAATTTAATAAATGGAAACTACACCCATGCAAGGGTGAATACTATAATGACAGAGAAATACCGACCAAAATGAAACAAAAGAAAAGACTCTGACTCTGGTGTGATTAGCATCATTGTCCTACATCTCCTTCCAAACCAATCCTGTGACTGCTCCCGAGCTGCCAAAACCTGAGCGCATAACAGGCACCCACCCCCCGAAAATTCGGGGGTTAGCAAACTGGAATTTTGCTAGTGCAAGTACATAATATACAAGATATACGAACAATAACAACACAAAACTCAACAGTCGTGAAGCCTTAACACAAAACACACATTTCCATAGTCAACACAGAATAGCACTCACATACACAAGGTGAAAGATAATCACATAGTCATATTCTCTTTACGGAACATAACACCAATAAAACTTTAAACGAGCCCAAGGAGTCAAAAGGTCTAGTTTGAAAATCCCTTTTTATAAAAGGAAAAGTATTTTAATAAGATAGTTTGAAAACATTATTATTGACTCGGGCCGTCTTGGGGTTTTGAAAATCGAATGGGAATACTTTTAGAAAATACTTCAAAAGCTCTCGGGTCCTCGACCCAACCTGTGGAAAATAATTTGCAAGAAAACCATTACAACGTTATTCGGGGTCCTCGACCCAATTTATAAAACACTATCACAAGTGAATCATTACAACATCTCACGGGGTTCTCAGCCCAATCCAAATAATATCATCACGAGATCAAATCTCAACATCCCACGGGGTCCTCGACCCAATACACAGAATAATCATCACAGTACAATCAAAGGCACAGCCTCTCATTCGAAAAATCCTGCTCAAGACCCCTGATTAATTAACCCTCAGAGATCTCGTCAAATATCCTTGGTTAATTAACCCTGATACCAACATTTAAAACAAGTTGAAATGAACTTTCAGAAACACGAATCGCGGTCTACATCAAGACCAACATTTTAAAGCGAGTTGCAAGAACTTTGAATTACGAAAATCATTTGGTAGCGGGGTCTTAGCTATCACTCAAATATCCATTACCAATAAGCCTGCCAGGCGCTTCCCTTGCACACCTGTGCACCGGCGTTCACTCCACTATGTTGGCCGCCTCTTGAACATGTCACTGCGCCGGCGATCACTCCCACAAGAGCCGCCCCTTGCACGCGCATTAGGTAACACCGGTGTTCACCAATCATATGGAGCCACACATTGCAGCGTCCACCAGGCCGGAGTATACGCCCCGCCCTCATAGGTTCCCGGATACGACGTTTCTCACAACAAGTATCCACATTGTTTCAAACATCAAGCACACAGACAAACGTTACAACAATTATCAACTCAGTACACCAAGTCACACAATTTATCCGCCAGTCCATAACCACACAAATAAACAATAACACGCACGTTATCAATCAAAACTCATTCACAATAAGCCTTCAGGTTATATATATATATAAATATATATATATATATATATATATATATATATATATATACACACGCATATATATACATACATATATTTAACATATAAATATATATGTATACGTATATTAGTGAAATAATTCACACACTTCGGCAACAATGATTTCACGTAGTTATAATTCATATATCAAGGTACTTGCCGTGGTAATCTCTCGCGAATACTCCGAAAATACGGTCGATTGGAAAAATCCGGAACTCCAATGAAAACAACGATCGGAAGGGCTCAACACCATATTTTCGTAGGGAATTCATCCATAATATCCTATCATCAAATAAACAATCAATCACACGAGCAAAAACATCACAAAACGACCGAATCTCCCTCAGCGGCATTTCATATAAACGACGAATCGGACATGACAAAACCGTGAAAAGATGATGAAATTGATAGAATACAACTTAATCTACAATTATCCATCAGTAATCTAAGTTCATATGGCTCGAACGGACAAAATCTACCAAGATCCCCAAATTTCCCAAAGTTTGGATTTTAGGAAAAACTAACCTTGATTCGGTCGATTGAAGTATATTATGGAATGATCAATCAATGATATGAACTCAGGAACTTCGTGGATTTGTTGTTCAACAACATGCCTCCTTGCTCTCAAAACATCTGGCCGCGGAAAGAAAAGAATGAAATGAAAAATGGGTTGAAATAGGGCTGCTCGGTCAAATATATAGGCAGACCGCCCTAGCGTGCGCTAGTGTGCCGGCAGCGTGCACTAGCAGGCCGACCATGGTCGATCCGAGGCTCTGGACTGATCCTCGCCTGTAGCGCTTGGCCGCCGAGCGGCAGGCGCTACGTTTCTTTAGCGCGCAGCGATCCAACTCTCCGGAGTCCAGAACCTCAGGGGCCTCACTGCCCGGCCCAGGTAGCGTGCGCTGGGTGCCGCATAGCGTGCGCTACGCCTGTCGGTTAGCGCGCGCAGCCTCCCGGCAGTAGCGTACGCTATGCCGGTCCCTGCCGCGCCCGTCCGGCCAGCGCCCATCTGCAGTGCCCTGACGACTCGATTCCTAAAAACGCACGGAACGAACATGACGAAACGCTCGCGGACAACAACATCGATCCAAAATGAAAATAATATACAACAAATCACCACATATGGCCATAAACACAAAATCGATTGTCGAGAAAAATAATACCAACGCTCGAAAACCGAGAAATTTCCGGTCTATAAAAAAGAAAAATTTGAATTAATCAGAATAAAAATCTCGGATATTACACCGCTGCCCGACTCGAATCGCGACCCGACATGACCTGTGGCCCAACAGGACCTACGGCCCGACAGTCAGCACTCGGCCGAGTCTCGACCGGCAGCTTGCTGGTCTCGGTGGGTTCGTCCGATCGGGACTCCTCTTCGCGCTGGACTTCTTTCTCTTTCGTACTTTATGTGTTCCAATTCGATTACAATTTTATTCGAAATAAAATACATCGAATTTACAGCAAAGTACAAGAAAAATAAATCATATTCTACCCATGGATTTTCTCACGGGAAAAACTTATACATGCCTTAAACCGGGCCAAATTACCAAAAATGCGTAAATAAAAAACATCACATAGCCATGATAATTGGATCATATTCTCCTGCAAGACAAAATCTAGCAAAATATTCCAAAAATCATACTATATGAATATTTAATTGCTAGCATATTAATCACCAAATTAATTAAATTGAACAGAACCTAAAGACCGGCTCTGATACCAATTGTTGGAATTAAAACGCAGCGGAAGCTGGTTGGTGAAAATATTTTATAAACGGTTTTATAAACTAACCAACACAAAAACCAGATCTATTTAGGCTTGTCAATTAATTAACTAAACAGATTAATAAATATATTTACGCATGTGAGTCGGTAATTAATACTTTTGATGCGAAGTGGTAGAAATTCCCTCCTTGGATCGATCGAACTACTCCCTCTATTTTTCTTCGATCTACTTGTATTTCTACCTCAAAGTCTTCTAGAGTATATCCCGCCTATATCCGGATGTCGTGTGGGCACCAGTCTACCGGACTACTCCGATGCAATATGGATCGGCCGAAACTTTCCCTAAGAAACTCACGATTTTGTTCTCTCTATTTTTCTTGAATATTTTGGTATTTTTAGAAAAATATTGTGTTAACTAAATTATGGAATCCAAGACACAAGTCAAGATCCACAATTAAACACACAAGCAAAAAAAATCGATTTCTTGGTCACTTGGAAGTATGAAAATCGGCCACCCCATGTACTGATTTTATAGGTGTTTTGGGCCTGTAGGGACCTTAAGGAGGATAAGGTAAGGACTCCCAATAGATATCTTCTTTCCAATTTTAGGACTCTTCCTAATATGAAGACTCTATTAATATCAACTTAGTCCACTAAAAAGTTGATATTGCACTTCCTACCAAAATTCCAAATTACGAATTGGGCTTTTTTTTTTTGAATTAATTTTTTCTCGTATTTAAGATATTCTATGTCCATTAATTAATTTAAGCTACTGACATCTTTTAATTAATTAATATATTATACATGAGTATACCACTCGACTTTTATTATTCTATCGAAAAATTAATTCCACCTGCAGAGTTTAATATAATAATCCTTTCGAGTGCCTCAAGGGACATGATCAACCCGACTGGCCGGGACACGATTTCTAGCTATAATATTAATTATCATATAAATAATAATATTGCCCAAAATATCGAGCATATTGAGTCAATCATTGTGGCTCTCACCCATGATAAATCAAAATAATAAATATTAAATATATATAATTAAATATTAATCACTAGAATTAAGAAATAATAATTGTCCAAGATGTACGTTCCTTTTATAGTCAGTACAGAAGAATCTATCTCACCTCGATCTTGTTCAACGTATACTGAATACGCTAATATATGCTAATGGTCAAGACCAACCAATCTCAAGCATATACTACAACCTCTCACATAACGGTCTAATGTTATATAGGGTGTGAACTAAATACTACTATATAAGGAACCGATAATGTGATCTTTTGTGTGACTCAATACACCACATTATCTACAATATAAAGTAATTTAAACAACATTTGCATAACCATAGCGTGAATAAATATACAAACCATGTGATAAATGAATTAAATATTCTCATAGGTAAAGACCGAGAAAGTAGGCAATACAAGCATAAAGTATGCTTTGATGTATACAACCCTAACAATAATACTATCTCTTGGTCCTCTAAACGTCAACCAGTTATCTCCCGATCTAGCACCGAAGCTAGATATCATGGTGTCGCCAGTGTCATGGTCGAAACGATTGTTTTCATAATCTTCTTCTCGAGCTAAAATATCTTATGTTTGCTGCCACTATCTTTTATTGCAATAATATCGGCTATGTCTATCTTTCTTTTAACCATATACAACACGAAAGAACCAAACATACAAAAGTTGATAATCATTTGAACAAGAGAAGGTTGCCCTCAGGGACGTTCGTATGTTGCATACACTGCACGCACATCAATTTACCGACATCTTCACCAGGGTTTGCCTTTGCCACTGTTTCTTGATTTCAGATCCAATTCGAGCATTCGCGAACCTCTCGCTACAGGGGTATGTTAGAGTTATTATTATCCTTATGTATTCTTTTCCTTGTAATGTTTATATTTATTATTATTAGGGTTAGATTTATTGGTGGGTACTCTTTTATAACATTATATACACTCCCCACGAGAATTTTACCACTCTAACAATTATATTAATTTTGTTGATTACATAATTCTTGTCGAATCAAAGAATGTTAAGTTTTCCATATTCTTCACTCTTGATAAGCTATATAAAGTTGACCCTATCTGAATATGGAACTTGACAAATATACATATACACGAGAGACCATTTGACCTTGGCAAAAGACACGATAAGCAAAAAAATTCACCTTTTAAATTTAAATGATATCCGACAAGGTTAATATCATTTGTAAAACAAATACTTGACCTAAACTATGTAATTTAATATAATCATAAATAATTGGCTTACCATGATCATGATTGAGGGATGAGGTGGTTCGGGCAATAATCACAACGAGTTGGGCTCCTCTCCAGTAACTGGACGGTCCAGTTCAATCTGGACCGTCCAGATCACACACACCCGTGCGGGTGTGTGTGTGTGGGGCTGCATCAGACGGTGCAGCCCCTTCCAATCCTCTCCGGAAATGGAGAGGATCCGGACTCAATCACAACCATCTTCCATATTAGCCATCCCCTTGATTTTAAATTTTCTAAAAATATAATAATTAGAGCATCTTTAACTATATATTTTGGGGAGTTAGGTTTTTAACTTTTGAGGTTTACGAGTAGAAAAGGGATGCTTTCAAGTTTGAATTTGTAAATAAAAATAAGGTTTGATAACTCGGACTTTCCATAAATCTCCATGTCTCTTTCGCTTTTTATTTTTTATTATATGTTGGTTTTGTCTTTTTTTTTTGTTTCATGCTTTAATTATTTTAATATTTTTTATGTTTTATTTTTTCTTAAATTTTGTATTTTCTGCCTTTTTTAGAGCGAGCATTTGTTTTTATGTTCTAAAATCTTTGAATTTCTAATAAAATTTAATAAAAAATCTGTAAATATTGATATAAAATATCAATTGTTTTAACTTTGTCCCATTTTTATTCTTTTTTTTATATCTTCATTTTTGGGTTGTAATGCTTTTTATTTTACTTATATTTCAATAATATCCACACACACATATATATATATATATAGATATAATTAAATATATATTTTATAAGTTACTGTATAAAAAAGAAAATAAATAATTCTTTATGTCTAATTTTTTTAATTCTTTATTTTTTCATTCTTTTGTCCATTCTAATCCCCTTAGGTAAGTCTCATGTGAATTACGCCATGGGGGTAATTGTACTTTATTAAATATAATAAGAGGGAAGAGGAAGGTAATTGTACTTTATTAAATATAATAGGATGAGAGAGAGAGAGAGAGATGAGTAGTTGTCTTTTTAAAATATAAAAAGGATGAGAGAGGAGATGTGATATAAGTTTTTTTTTTTTTCTTTTCTTTTTTGTTTTTCCCACACACGCATACTGAGGTGATCGTCATGTCCCGAATACCCCAAAGAGGCTCGAGAATTTCCCGATCTAGAGGTAAGTTTATGGTAGCTGATCGCTCATTCCCCCACTTGGTTACTGCGCATGTTTCACTGGGCTGGACAGTTAATGGTTTCATCCCCGGACATTACCGTCCTAAGGGCTCCAGCTGTTCCCCCTAGATGTGATATAAGTTAGATATATAATGGGTAAGAAGTTGTTTATTAATTATCCGAAATTGTGGAATAAACATGCTCATAAAGAACTTGAAAATCGGACGCATCATGCCATTGAATTAAATCAGTTTTGAAGGAACCCGCAAGGTAGCCAAGTTGGTAGAGTAGATGAGCGCAAGATTGAAAGGTCACGAATTCGATTCTCCTTACCAACACTTTCTTGGTTGGCGCATCGCGAGAACTGCACAGTGTGGTTTCACGCAGTTGGCGTAGTTTGCGCTTATTACGTCCAAATTTCGAAAAATAGCATCGCGAATTTTTCCGTCATAAAAAAAAATCAATTTTGAAGGGACGAGTATTGTCGTCCAAAAAGATTTTGAACCTCTCTAATAAATAAAAACTATAATTTTTATTTATATTTAAATAGTACTCCCATTTTAATGTGAGGTAGCATTAGGAGTCCACTAATCTTCCCCTCCTAGTCCTCTTCCCCCCCCCCCACTTGTGACGAAATAAAGGACAGTCTAGAATGTCTCTTGTTTATTTTACCTCATATTTTTTTTTTGGAAATTTATTTAACTACATTGATATTTAATTTATAGTATTTGTTTCTGGAATACTTTTGCACTCTCGTTGTCTTGTATAATGATTTTCACATATATTTTTTGATTTTGGATCAATTATGATTAGAATTGGTCAAGTCGAGTCGAGTTTTGACCTTAATGATTGATGCTTGTTATTGTTCAACCGAGCTTGAGCTCGAACGAGCTGCAAAATCCGAGTTCAAGCTCGACTCAAGCAGTATTTCGAGCGCTCGCGATCATATTTTTTATTTTTTTTTATTTTTATTTGTTTTAATTTTTTATTTATTTATTTTTCATTTGTTTTGATAAAATAATTAAAAAATGTTAATTTTAATAAATAAAATTATTAATTTTATTATTAAAAATAATTAAATATTATTGTATACTTATACCTATATAACAAAAAATTTAAAAAGTGATTTATATGCTGGCGAGCCGCTCGCAAGCTCACGAGTTAAGTATTCACGAGCTCTAGTTCGAACTTGTGAGCTGAAATTTCACTCGAGCTTTGAAAACGTCTTCGCGAGTGCTTCACGAGCAGCTCGTTTGCAGCCCTAGATTTGACTTCTTATATATATTTTTCCGTTTTTTTTTTGTTTTCATTAATATTTCTTTCCTTTTTTACTTATTTATTTATTATTATTTCGTTTTTCCATTTTTTTCCCTTGTCTCTGTAGTTTTAATGAACAGGCTAAAAACACATTGCCAAGCACGACTCCGAATGAAACATCTTCCCGCCATTGTCCCCAGAACGAGTGTTGGATAATCGCCCGAAGTGATTTAAGAGGGGAGAACACAACAGTTCCCCGCCCCCCACCCCCCACCCCCGCTTGTCGCTTCGTCTTCTTCTACTTCTACGACGTTGTCAAGAGCGAAACGAATGCCAGAAAACCTAGGAACAGTGCAACGACATTAATGGAGGATTCTAGGGTTTTCACCGACCTGACTCGTCGGCCAAACCGTCTGCAGGCTGGTATCATCTCCAGAATCCGTCTTGAAAATTTCATGTGTCACAACAATCTCGAAATCGAGCTTGCCGACTGGGTCAATTTCATTACCGGTCAAAATGGAAGTAAGCTCTCTCTCAGTCTTATGTTTTTTTCCCTTTTTGATTGGACCTTCTCGGGTCTCCTTCGTATGCAGGTTGCGATAGGGAGGGCATTCGGCTAAAACCTCTGTCACTTTGTTTTTTACATAAATTATAGTGTTTGATGATGATGATGATGAGTGGATCTTTTCGGGACTTGTTTTCAACTGTAGGTGGGAAGAGTGCTATATTAACCGCACTCTGTGTGGCATTTGGAAGCCGAGCTCGTGGCACTCAGAGAGCCAATACAATGAAAGATTTTATAAAGAACGGCTGCAGGTTTAGCTTTATGTTTAAAATATCAAACCTGGCATTCTAGTATGAGTACTCTATCTTAAACTTAGAGACTTTGTGCGTGAAATATATTATAAGTTTGAAGTTCAAGTATTGGTTTACAACTTATTTGCACTTATTGCAGACGTCTGAGATTTGATTTGATTTTTTGTATCGATGTTGCTAGAATTTTGGGTTTTGAATGGAGTTAGCATGAGACTATTAACAAATTTTTGTGTGTATCCCGTTTATTGGGTTCATTTGGATTTAGGCTCTGTTTTATCCTGGAACCTAAGGCTGTGTTCAGTTCCATTTGAGTTTTACTCTCGTGGACTGTAATGCGCTTGATGTATTCTATTTTCTCCACTTATGTTTGGATAGCGTTGTCTACGAGTTTCATGGCTGATAATATGGAATTCAGTACATTTAAACTATGATAAATGACCTCTTTTAAACCCAATCGTGGACTGGAATAAGAAACATGATTTTATTTAAGAAGTAATATGACATTTTATGCTACTGTGCTGACAAATCTGTAATCTGAATTTTGTGTATACCTTTTTGAGATTCCAGTAGTCAGTATAATTTTTGTCTTCCAATTTGAAGGTGTTTGTGCACATATGCAGTGCACTTGCTACTTTATCTGTTCTTTCTCCTGTGAACTGCTTCATATCTATGTTTCATTATCTACATGTTGTTGAGGGAATATGCTGGAGTCTTGTAGTGCTTGTTTTAGTTTAAAGTTCTACTTCCGATTTCTTCATATAGTCTTTTGATCTCCTTCTCTATTATAGTCTATCTGTTACCCTATTATATTATATGAATTGAATGATATTGCCCTAAGGGAGCTTGGAGTATAATTTCATGACACACATTTGCTTAGTTTTGCACCTACACAAGCATTATGTTGTTGCTTAGAATTGGCTACTTATTTACTTTATATTCTTAGAAAATCACGATGCTTGACTTCCCAGTTGGCAAATGATGTTTTGCATAAGTTTATTCTTGAGAAACACGTCACTTTTTCCCCACACAGCTGGTTAACATTACCTACTTTTACTCGTCTACAGTCATGCACTTGTTCAGGTTGAGATAAAAAATCAAGGGGAAGATGCTTTTAAGCCTGAAGTGTATGGAGACATCATAATTGTTGATCGCAGGATTTCGGAATCAACCAGTTCTATCACATTGAAAAATAGTCAAGGTTTTATTCGCTGGATCTTTACTCGTATTAATGACCTCAGAAAAGAAGACCTCAATTTCCTTTAAGAATGATATGCAGCCGCCACCATCGGAAAGACATATTAAAGACTGGTTGTTTCATTTCATTTTTTCAATCTCATAAATATGCTCGGTCTCAGAAGTATGATACACAGTGTTCTTGCATAGTTAGTTTTGTAACGTTGCTGATATTACCATATATTCAAGTTAATAGATCAACATAATTAATATTGTTTAATACCTAGAGATTTCTTTGGAACTTTTATGTATCTGCAGGTGGTATTGTTAGTTTATCTGAATACATAGGAAATTCAGTGTGAAAAATAGGTGAAATGCAATATTGTGTATCAGAAATATGAATATAGAGGAAAGTTTGTTAAAAATCTCCGAGGACATAATTTCTAATAAAATTCGATATTGTAATAGGAGAGTTGAAGTTGATCCATTGAGAAAGGAGGAAGGTAAATTCCACAGTTTTGTGGTATTAAAAATGCATGGAGAGGAAAAAATAGAATGGACTTCAGGCAACCAATTAGAGTCATTAATCTGCTGCTGAATTTCTCTACTGGACTTGCATTATTTTATTATTTTCCCGAAGTCAGTCTATAATTGAAAATCATTAAACTTTGGTACCAAACAATATTTGAAAAGAATTTATTACCTTGTGTGCTCTTGTAATGAAATAAGTTTTACTAACCACATATGCTTGACTGCTTGTGAGTTGCGACCATGTAAGGTTGTAGTAATTAAGTGTAAACCTATTTGTCCCACCACCTTCCTAGTTCCCACTGCTTAAGTCAATACCCCAAAAGAAATGATGCTGTGGGTTTTACATTATGCGCTATTAAATGAAACAGTACTATGGCATTTTTATTCTTTTCCGAAGTCTTGCCATTTTGGGTTGCTTTAATTTCGTTGTTTGGACCTTTACACTGTTTTTTCTATATATTACCATCTTAATTGTTGAGAACTTACATATTATTTTTATGCCGTCGTTGTCCTTTGCTTTCCAGGTAGGAGGGTAGGTACCAAGAAAGAGGATCTTCGGGAGATTATCGAACACTTCAATGTGAGTTCCTAACCTCTTCCATTTGCATGTTTAATTCATCTATAGTTGAGAAATATATCTCAACATATATGATATACAGTACCATTTTTCTTGGCAAATTGTCCAAACTCATTCTCATTCTCCGTACTTTCTCCAACGCAGCTATCTAAATTATATTTTTGCAGAATAGTTTTCCTAAAATACGTTCTCATTCTTGTTCTACCATGGCTTTGTACTAAGAAATTGTTTAGTTTCTCAATTTTATCACGAGATTTAGTCACAGTCCTTGTCAGGTTTAACTTCCGATTAAAAGAGGAAAAGAAACTCAAATAAATGTTGCTGTAGTATTTTTTGCCATTGCTGCCATGCACCTTTTTCACCGACCCTGACATGGTTGGGATTAAGGTGCTGCTGTTGATGATGATGATGATGATGATGATGTCATGCACCTTTTCTCTCAAGCCATTTAGAACCATTTCCATAGGGTCTTTTATTCTGATAAAAATTACATGTATTGTAATCTCTTGCAAGTACCTTGTGCCTATCAATTTGTTAGTGTTAAATAGCCAACTGATAGCTTTTGAAAAGTAAAAGCACATTTGATGTTTGACAGCCTCGTAACTGATTAGCTGCGTCGTATGCCAAGTTACTGTTTTCTGATTGAACTGAATTATAGCTTTATGTTAATGGATATAATCATGGTGAAGAAAGCATGTGAACCAAAGAAAAGTAGGATTACATGATTCAGGATCTCGTTGAGCAATTATGAACTCTATGGTATGTACAGGGACTCTATAAAAATAAATAAATTTATTCTAGCATCATGCTTTATGAGTATAGCCAAAAAGCCGAAGTGGTTCTTTTTTCTTTAGCATCAGGTGTAACACATTGCATTGGGCTAGTATAAGTGATCATCTTGTAAGTTTAAAGTTGGTGTTTGAGTGTTAGTAAGTTTTATTCTTCTTCCTAACTCCGAATTACTAGCCTCTAGATTTAAAACTGGAGCAGGTTCATGAACTTTATGACGAACTAAGTGAGGATAAGAGGGACTCTATAAAAATAAATAAATTTATTCTAGCATCATGCTTTATGAGTATAGCCAAAAAGCCGAAGTGGTTCTTTTTTCTTTAGCATCAGGTGTAACACATTGCATTGGGCTAGTATAAGTGATCATCTTGTAAGTTTAAAGTTGGTGTTTGAGTGTTAGTAATTTTTATTCTTCTTCCTAACTCCGAATTACTAGCCTCTAGATTTAAAACTGGAGCAGGTTCATGAACTTTATGACGAACTAAGTGAGGATAAGAGTTGCATGAAGATAAATGTAACCTTGTACTTACTTCGTAGTTTTAATAGATGTGGAAGTAAAAAGTGAATACTAGTTTGTCCTGTTATTTATGAGTCTTATAGAAATTAATTGAGGGTAATATGGTGACACTCGATGTTTGAGATGTTTTTTAACATTTAAAACCGTCATAGTTCTATCTTTGATGAATATGATGAGTGTTGGACCTGTGCTCTTGCCTGCTGCTTGTTAGTTGTTAGTTAACCTCGTGATGTTTATCAATTCTCATATTTATTAATTTTGTATATTATACCTTCTAATTTCCTCATGCCCATTTTGTTTATTTACAAAAATGTGTAGCCTTTGCGTCATACTAAATAGGTTTCATGAATTCGCTAGTTCTGTCAGGTGCACCATTTGTTGTGGGGTTCACAAAATTTGGAACAATAACCTGTAAACGAACATGCCTTTTTTTTGTTATATTTGCACTTTATGAATTTCCACATGCAAAACAATTTATCTCCCTCGGTCCCAATAGGTTCACTATATACGTGATTTGCACAAATATTTAGGGGAAAAGGTAGAAGGGGTGTGGGATTGCAACTTGTTTAATTTAAGGGGATGGGGGGGGGGGGTCATTTTTAATGTTTTCTTTTTTTCTTTGGGGCCCCACCCAAATAGATGTTATTGAATAAGGGAAATTTTTTGCCAAATTTGGAAATGTAGTGGATCTACTGGGACAATCATCAACTGCACCTTAATCCCAACTATGTTGGGGTTGGTGACATGAAGATTAGTGTCGATTAATTGTCGAAAATCAGTTAACGCTATAATTCATGCAAAACCAAATAAGGAAAATATAATGAATCTGTTGAGACGGAGGGAGTAGTTCATAGGAAGTGGTTGCTGTGGTGTCATACTATGTAGGTGTGCTTGACTTTTGATTCCTCTTAGGACAATACATGTTGGGATAATCGATCCTTGGGTCACATATTCCATATTTCATGCATAAGTAGAAATTTACGGAACACATATTCAATACTTCTCGGGACATAATATCTGCTAATACAACAACAACAACATCTAAGCCTTAGTCCCAAAATGATTTGGGGTCGGCTAACATGAATCAAACTTTGAAACCATCAATGATCGTTACATAAATAACATAAAAGGAGAAAAAGAGGGAAAAAGTAGAGAAAAAAAGTAAATAAAAAAGAGAATGAATGTTAAAAAAAAATGAAAAATCCTGAAAAATAAATTAACACATAACATGGAATAAAAGAAAATAGGAATAAAAATACAGAAAAAAAAAATCAGATTCCATCCACCATCCATATTCTTTCCTGCCACATTTGCCTCTCTATCGCCATACTTTCTCCAATTCCAAGAAACCGCATATCATTTTCAATCATCTTTATCCAAGTTTTCTTGGGTCTTCCTCTACCTTTCACAACATTACTTGTTCCCCAACTTTCTAGCCTCATCACTGGGGCATCAACAGGTCTTCTTCTCACATGACCAAACCATCATAATCGATTCTCCATCATCTTGTCTTCTATAGCCGCAACTCTTACCTTCTCTCTAATCACCTCATTTCTGAGCCGATCCTTTTTTGTATGACCACACATCCATCGTAGCATACGCATCTCCGCCACATTCATCTTTCAACGTGACACCGCTTTTACACCCCAACACTCGGAGCCATATAACAACAAGTAAGCCTAATTGCCGTGCGGTAAAATTTACCCTTTAATCTATGAGGCATGTCGGGATCACATAAAACCTTGTGGCACTCTTCCACTTCAACCACCCTACTTTATTCTCAGGAGCCACATCGCCATCTAGCTCTCCATCCTTTTGGATAATAGATCCAAGATACCGAAAGAAAGTGGATCCATGAACAACTTTCCCATCAAATGTGATCATCCCCGCCTCTCTATCATCAAGCGCTAAACCTACACTCCATATATTCGGCCTTACTCGTCACCTAAAGCCTCGAGCTTCCAAAGTATCCCTCCAAAGTTCCAATTTCTTTTGCACTCCAACCTTCGTTTCATCAATCAACACAATATCATCTGCGAACATCATACACCACGGAACGTCATTTTCAATTTCTCTTGTCAATTCGTCCATGACTATGGCAAAGAGAAAAGGACTATGAGCAGATCCTTGATGCACCCCAATCGTAATAGGGAATTCTTCTGTCCTCCCAACATTAGTACGTACACTTGTACTAGCTCCCTTATACATGTCCTTTATAATGTCAATATATTTCCGCGATACACCCTTCTTTGCTAAGGCCCACCAAAGTACTTCTCTTGGTACTTTATCATATGCCTTCTCTAAATCAATAAAAACCATATGTAGATCTTTCTTTTTATCTCGATAATGTTCCATCAACTGCCGGATAAGATAAATTGCTTCCATGATCGATCTTCCAGGCATAAATCCAAACTGATTTTCTGTTATCTTCACATTTTCTGATCCTTTATTCAGTCACTCGTTCCCACAACTTCATGGTATGACTCATTAGTTTAATTCCGCGATAATTAGAACAATCTTGAACATCACCTTTGTTCTTATACAAGGGGACGAGAATACTTTTCCTCCATGCTGATGGCATCTTATTGCTTCTCCAAATCTTATTGAAAAGCATAGTTACCCATTCGATCCCTCTCTCCCCCAAACACCTCCAAACTTCAATAGGTATACCATCGGGTCCTTCTGCTTTCTTTGACCCCATCTTCTTCAATGCAATTGTCACTTCACCCTTTTGAATTCTCCTCTTAAATTCTCGGTTAACCATACTTGAGGGGATGTTTAAATTCCCAATATCTTGTTCTTGATGGCCATTGAATAGGGTATCAAAGTATGACCTCCATCTCTCTTTTATCTCTTTATCTTGAACCAAAACTTTTTGGTCACTATCTTTTACACATTTAACTTTTCCAATATCTCGCGTCTTCTTCTCTCTCATTCGAGCAAGTTTATAGATATCTTTTTCCCCTTCTTTTGTATCTAATCTTGCATATAATTCTTGATTGACCTTTGATCGGGCATTTCTCACTGCCTTTTTAGCTTCTGTTCGAGCTTTCTTGTACTTCTCATAATTCTCATCGCTCGAGCATTTACCCAATACCTTATAACATTCACGTTTGGTCTTTATCGCTTGCTTAACTTCATCATTCCACCAAGACGTGTCCTTACTTGATGGTCTGTTTCCTTTAGATTCTCCTAGGACTTCTTTTGCAACTTCCTTTAACAAGTTCCACATCGAATCTCTATCCATCTCCGTGCAATCAGACCAAATACCACTATCAGCAATCTTAACCACAAAAGTATGTCGACTCTCCCCTTGGAGCTTCCACCACTTAATCCGAGGGCCAACTTGTGGTCTACTCTTTCTTAAGTGCCTCTTACCTCGAAAGTCAAGCACCACAACCCTATGCTGCGTTGCAGCACTCTCACCGGGTATCACCTTGCGATTGGTAAAACTTTTCCTCCAAACATTCCTTACTAAAAAGAAATCAATCTGACTTGCATTACCTCCATTTCTATATGTCACCAAATGAGAGTCCCTTTTCTCGAACCAAGTGTTCATAATACCCAAGTCATGAGCTAATGCGAAATCCAATATACCATTTCCTGCTTCATTCCTATCCCCAAAACCAAAGCCACCATGAATGCTCTCAAAGCCATCTCTGCTAACACCGACATGCTCATTGAGGTCACCACCAATGATCAATTTCTCACCCATAGGAATTCGTTCGACAACCTCTTCCAAATCTTCCCAAAAATCTTGTTTGATCGATGCATCCAATCCTACTTGTGGTGCATAAGCACTTATGATAGTTAGAAACTCATCCCCTATCACAAGCTTAATACTCATTATTCTATCGCTCTTTCTTGACACTTCCACCACATCATCAATGAATTCTTTATCAATGGCGATACCCACTCCATTTCTACTTCTATCCTTTCCAGAGTACCAAAGCTTGTAACCCCAAGGAGCTAACACTCTTGCCTTCTCGCCAACCCACTTAGTCTCTTGCAGACACATTATGTGAATCCTCCTCTTTTTCATAACCTCCCCCACTTCTGCTGATCTCCCCGTCAAAGAGCCAACGTTCCAAGTTCCAAACCACACCTTACTACCCTTACTAGCCGCACGAACTAACTTCTGTGTCTGTCCCCGTCCACGCTGCAAGGATTCTTGCACATTTGACACCACACCCATACTTCGAGGTGGCGCGCCGCTTCTGGGCGACGACCTAGCAACCCTTGCATATTTTCCACTACACCCGTGCTTATGAAGTGTAGCGCATCCTTGCTCATTTGACACCACCCTCAGATGTAAAGGTGGCGCGCCGCTTCTGGGCGACGACCTAGCAACCCTCGCATACTTATCACTGCACCCGGGCCTATGAAATGCAGCGTGTCGCTTCTGAGGAGATGCCCCAATGATTTTCAAAGTTTGATTCATGTCCATGGGATGTGACGAGTTTTACGCTGGCTGCCACTAACCTACCGCAACCCTCCTCTTTTATCCGGGCTTGGGACCGGCAATGAATGTCAAGAAGACACCCATAGGCAGAGTTATAATATCTGCTAATGCAGAATAAAATTACTCTGACTTAGTACTAGGTTTCTATGTGCTTGCATCTGTCTATTGCCGGATTATTCTGTGAGAACTTTTGTCTTCAGCTTGGTTCAACCATTAAACGATTCCAAGAGTAGTATGCATATAATCTTATTCCAAAGTTTTTAAAGGCCTTCACAGGCGCACATAGTTGCGCGTTGGGAAAAATATGCATCAAAAGCTCTGTAGGAAGTGCTTTTTGCACAAAGAATGTATGCCTTTTGTATACTCACACACTTATGACAAAAAGTTCTTTGCGCTTTTCGGGCTTAGGCGTGCGCCTTTTGGGCCAAAAAATTGGGGACAAAGTAGGAAAGAGAGGGAGATGGTGGCTGGAAGATGAAGATGGAACAGATGAAAGAAGACGATGAAGATGACAGCTGGTAAAGAGGAGTAGGGTTTTGATTTTAATAAATGGTGAATGACCAAATTAACCGTAGGTATATTTTATATTTACAAATTAACAGGTCTAAAAAATAGATGAAAAACTTCTGTTAACCCCTCCTAAAACTGAAAAATATCATTACAAGATAACCAAAAAGAAAACATATTTTTGTATTTTTGTAAACTTTATTTTAATTGTTTTTATTTTCTTTAAATAAAAAGCGCTTTACATGAAAGGCTTACGCCTTCTGGCATTGAGGCCTACTCCTCGCCTTTGGACAAGCAAACGCCTAGGCTGCGTTTTTGCCTTTTAAAGCACTGATCTATTCAACTAGATTAAAACTTGATTTAAATTCAACGCTCTATTCATTCACGACAGATATTGGAAAAAGTCCACTTTTATTTTTTTGGAGTTCAGATTTGGGCATGTGCTGTAAGTTGATGGAAAAATCTGAAATTTCATATACCGTTATGTTTTTCTAGTTTCAGTAACATTTCTTGTGCCGCTGTAGATGAAGGAGAAAGAACCTGGATTTTGGTCTTTAATTTGCTGGTTGTGATATTGTCATCTTTGTGTGTACTCAAAAAGTAACTAAACCGTTTCCATACTTTATCTACAAAGTACAAACTAATAAGCATGTGATTGCTTAAGCACATTTGGACTTGTTTGTGCTTTTGCTATGTAGATTGATGTAGAGAACCCATGTGTTATCATGAGCCAAGACAAGAGCAGAGAATTTTTACATTCAGGGAATGCGAAAGACAAATTCAAGGTAATATTTAACTTCTTTTATCCAAATTCAGAAATGTGGAGGCTAAACTTTAAAATCCTTATGTATATTATTTCTGGACCGTTAACGTTATTGCTCCCTACACCTGTGAATCGCCTGCTCTGATGATTAAGTAATGATTTTATTTATATCCCGTAAGTAACATCATCTTTACAGTTCTTTTTCAAGGCAACTCTACTTCAACAAGTGGATGATTTATTAAAAGGTATTGAGAAACAAGTTAGTGATGCAACAGCTTTGGTTATACATTTGGAAGAGTCGCTGAGACCGGTATTGAAAGAAATTGATGAATTGCAAGAAAAGATAAAAAGCATGGAATTTGTGGAGGAGATATCACAACGGGTGCAGTTGTTGAGGAAGAAACTAGCTTGGTCATTGGTTTATGATGAAGACAGAAAACTTGAAGAAAAACATAAATTGATAGAAAAGCTAAAAGGAAGGATACCCAGCATGCAAGCACGAATTGATCTGCAGCATGTAAGTTACTTGATGTGGCTCCTATTGGAATTTCTTATTTTGTTTTGTCTGTTTTATTTGTCCTCGAACAGTTTGAAGCATATTCTACATCATTTTATATGTTTTACTTATAACCCCCGAGTCTTGGAAATTGGCTTACAGAGAGATCAAGAGAGTCATTAGCTTACCTGTTAGGCCATTCTAATTAGGAGCGATATATCTGAGACTTAGAAGCAGGAAATTCCTAACTACCGCCGCTCCCGACTCGGGAACGCAATTCCGCGTTCCGGTCGCCGGAAGCTGTCGGAAACGGCCGGAAACGCGCTTCCAAGGGTTGGCAGCGCAACGATGGGCTGCGTGGTTGTCGGAGAAGGATTGCATGGCTGATGAAGAGGATGTACAGTTGTACGTTTGGATCTGGACGAAAACGGAGAAGGAAAGAAAATTTCTCTCTCAATCTGGATGAAAAGAAGGAAGGATAATTAAAAATATGCTATGTTAATCTGAACGAAGAGAGAGAGGAAAGATAATAAATAATTTATGGAGAGGAAAGATAAATAATAAAAGGCCTTTTTGCCTAGAAAAAAAATTCTCCGAATACGGCTGGACTCTTCTATATCTAAAATCTTCCAATTTTAAGTAATATTTGCAAAATCCAAAAAAATCTTCAATCTTCTAAATAAAATATAACTCTTTCTTTTCACTCTTTCTATTTGCCTTGAGAAATAATTATATGTTTAAATTTAACTATTTATAAATATTATAAAATTATACTCCCACCGTCCCTTAATTATAGGTACTTTTTACCATTTTCGTCCGCCCCAAAGAATAGGCACACTCCATTTTTAGTAAAATCACTTTACCCTTTCTTTCTATAAAGTCATACTCTCTCTCCACTCAACACACCACTTCTTTCTATGAAGTCATACTCTCTATAAAGTCATACTCTGTATCCACTCAACTCACTCTTTATTACCCGTGCCACTCACCCAGGTGCCTATATTTAAGGGACGGAGGGAGTATAATTATAACTAAACCCGCCCAACGGCGCTCCCGTCCTTTTATCATCAGCCGCCCCCCCCCGCTCCCACACCCTTCCCGCTCCCACATCTTCTGTGGACTATATTCCTTGGAAGATTCTTTTTTTTTTTTTTTTTCGAGGATAAAATCAGGCAAACAGGGTTGTTGGTTCGTTTAGAGTGCCAATTCCATTTGCACTCATTTTGTTTTACCAAATCAAATGTGACCTGAGTTGTAGGTTAGAATTTGACCGAACCTTGGCTGACTGAAAATCTTTTATTTGCCTGATTTGCAGCATAAGGTGGAAGAATTGAGTGATCTATTGGCAAAGAAGAAAAGTCAAATATCAACTATGATGGAAAAGACATCGGAAGTGAGAAGAATGAAGGAGGATCTGAAGCAAAGTTTGTCAATGGTAAGATGGTTACCAGATATTTTCCTTTTCTTTTTTGGTTATAAAACTATATGTGCTTTACCTAAGTGCTTTTACTAGAAAATGGATTAGCTTTATTGTTTTTGTAATGAATGAAGAACTTGAAATAACCGAAATTTCCATATTTCTTGCTTCTAGTCTAGGTTTCTATTTTTCTTCTTTTCGTGTTTCTAAACCTCTTTCTATGTATGAATTTTATTTTAAAATTTTCTTCCCTCGCAAGTTTACTTTGCTCATAGCTTCTTTTCTCATCTGTTTTCTTGTTTATTTCCTAATGTGCATACTCAGTTTCCTCTACTGTTGGCATTATTTTGCAAGTCATGTGCAGATTTGCAGTGGGGTCATTTATGATTAAGATCCTTATTCTTGGGCTTTTTCTATTAGGCTGTCAAGGAGAGGCTTGAGCTTGAAGGAGAAAAAGATCGCAAGACTCGGCAAATTCAGCAGATGGTTAAACAGGTCAAATTGCTTGAGCAACAGATTCATGATTTGCATGAGCAGTATGCTAAAAATACTCAGGTAATTAACCTACTGTAAACTTTTTCTGTTACTTGCTGATATATGATAGTGCATGCCTCGTTTTTTCCACTGCTCCTGACACTGATTTAAGGATGTGTTTGACTCATGAATTCAATCATGTACTTCTGCAATATAATGCGTCATTAACTGCTCCTAAACCAAATTAGACATAAAATGCCTTTTTAGATACTGTAGTCAGTGCTACACATCTCAAAAATATCGTCATAATACCTGCCTAATGAAACCTTGGAGTTATATCATCCGCGCTTAACATTGATTGCTATTTGGCCCATATGTCGTCAAGATTTTAGCTTTGCAGATTGTGATGAGAATCCTCTGAAAGTAACAGAACTTTATGCCAATCAAAAAATAGCGTATTGGTTGTCTGAGAACAAAATAGCTTATTGGTTTGGACTGCATGCAGTTTCCCAACTGTGGGAAAAGCTTTGACTTTTTACATTTCCTTCTTGGTTAGTATTTACATGTTCATTAGGTGAATAAATAATTCTAAGCTTCACTTTAATAAGGAAAATTACGAAAGCCATGAGATTTGGGCTAATCATAAACCCCCCCAAAACTTTTACAAAATTACAAAAAATCCCGACATATATATATAAATATTTCACTTTACCAATATAAATGTACAAAATCAAACCTGAAGCTTTTTCTGTAATTTTCAGAAACCTCTGTTTTTCTTGTAACTAGCCAAATCTCAGTTTCTTTTTTCTTTTTTAATAATCCCTTATTATTTTATGTAACGTTTTCATAATTTTGTGAGGATAATTACTAGAGAAAGTAAGAACTGGCTTTTCAAATGAACTGAGTTTTTCTCTGGAAGACCTTCTCTAAGTGCTTCATATTGAATAATATTAACCAAGAAGAAAAGTGATAGTTTTATTCACAATGTGAGACCCCTTTTCTTTTTGAGAGCTATTTTTCTATTCTTCTGCTTGCAAATGCATTGTTGTCCAATTGGACATTCCACTTCTGTTCCCCTGAGAAGCATTATTTTAAAGGGATAAATAACAAAAACTACCATTAAGATTTGCCCTAATATGTCATCACAAAGTTGGCAGTCTTGATGGTGAAATTATTTTTTCAGGTCTGACCGTTGAATGAAAACGATTGGTTTATTTGTATTTTTAGAAACAGACGAACAGCTATGTTCATCAATATTTATTCCGTGCGATGTTCCATCTCTTAATGGATATTCTTCAGAAATGAGGAAGAATGACATAATAGATGTTCGAATACAAATTTCATTTACTTTTAATTTATTTTTTCTTAGTGCTTTTTAAAAGTTTTATCTTCTGAATTCTTTTGTATGATCGAAATATATTTTCTGTACTCATTGCATTTAGAAGTTTAAGTAGATGTCTTTTTATCCTTAGACGTTTTAAGTGGTTTTATCGCGCTATGGGCCTTAAAGATTGCAATGAACTGTACATGACCTATTCCTTTTCCTGATGATTATTAGTAGCCTTAGTTTGCTAAGTTGTCAAGGCCGTGTCTCGGATAGCAGTACCAAAGGTGCAATACAGTTCTCCTTTTCTCCAACCTTCAATGCCTACTGGAGAAATGGAAATCGTGACTTCTCTGTAGTCTGTTGTATTTGTGAACCTTTTTAGGCTTTGTGCCTCTAATCTCTTCTGATCAATGTTTTAAAAGGCGTGAGGCGTGTTTGAGGCATTTTCGGAAAATGAGGCGAGGCGTAAGCCTCGAGGCGTACCAAGGCGTAAGCCTCAATTTTTATAAAAAAAATATAATTATATATAATAGAAGCTTCATCATTAACAAAGGAATATAGCGAAATAGTAATGTTTTCAATTACTTAGCAATTACATCAATGTAACGAGCATAAAAACGCATAAAATAGAGTTTATCATCTCAAAAAAAAAATTATAATATCACGGTGAATTTAAAATTGGATCATCGGTATCTAGTGGTTTGAAAAACGGATCAAAACCACTAGTATTTCCACCACCATCATCGTCATCGTCGTCGTCATCATCATCATCATCATCATCAAATAACTCGTCCATAGCATCATCTTCTTGAGGATCATCGGATTCGATAAACTCGATTTCATCTTCTTCATCCAATAATTGTAGCCTCTTTCCTTTATCTATTAAGAATATTATAAAAAAGAGTTAAGTGACTACACGAAATTATAGCAAATACTGTATAAAAAAGGGTTAAGTGACACTAACCTAGAGCATCTCTCTTTCTTTTTTCTCTTCCTTGCCCTCGGCCACGACCCCGCCCAATACCACGACCACGAGTACGACCACCAACTCGGCCAGGACCACCATCTTCATTGTCTCCACCATCCACTTCTACCACTTCATCACCAATATTATCCGTCAAAACGGATCCGGAATTATTCGAACCATTTTCATCAACCATTCATTCATCATCTGATGGAATCTCATCTAATACTAAAGGATCCTCATCCTCTTTGAGGGACGTCTTCTTCAACCATCTACACTTCAACCTTTTATTATATACATAACAAAGACTAACTTGTTCAAAGTCTTTGTATGTAAACGATTCCTCTTCTTCGTGTGTAGCTAGAAAAAATTCAAACAATATATAAATGATGATTTCTAATGTGTAAATAATAGTTGCAAGATAATAATTTTTTTAAGCACATAAAAATAATACCTGATTGAAAGTACTCCAATTACGTTCACAGGCAGATGATGAACATGCTAAACTCAATACTTTCACCGCAAAATTCGTGAGTTCTGGTGTCTCATCTCCGTATTGAATCCACCAATCATCTACAACAATTTAAAATAAATGTATTTTTTGACAGTAAGCATTTGAAAAGAAGACAACAACAACAACAACATCTAAGCCTTAGTCCCAAAATGATTTGGGGTCGGCTAACATGAATCAAACTTTGAAACCGTCAATAATCGTTACATAAATAACATAAAAGGAAAAAAGAGGGAAAAAGTAGAGAAAAAAGCAAATAAAAAAAGAGAATGAATGTTAAAAAAAAAAATGAAAAATCCTGAAAAATAAATTAAAAGATAACATGAAATAAAAGAAAATAGGAATTAAAAAAAAAAAAAAAATCAGACTCCATCCACCATCCGTATTCTTTCCCGCCACATTTGCCTCTCCATCGCCATACTTTCTCCAATTCCAAGAAACCGCATATCATTTTCAATCATCTTTATCCAAGTTTTCTTGGGTCTTCCTCTATCTTTCACAACATTACTTGTTCCCCAACTTTCTAGCCTCCTCACTGGGGCATCAATAGGTCTTCTTCTCACATGACCAAACCATCGTAATCGATTCTCCATCATCTTGTCTTCTATAGGCGCAACTCTTACCTTCTCTCTAATCACCTCATTTCTGAGCGTAAAACTCGTCACATTCCATGGACATGAATCAAGCATTTGAAAAGAAGAACATGAAAAATGTATATCTGTAGCTACAATAATTTAAACTAAATGTACCTGGACTACGCTTCTTGGTAGTGCTTTTCGCAGCCGCAAAACCAAATAACCCCTTTTCCAGATGAAAATGGTCCATTTGCAAATGGATTTTCTCTTGTACCTTCGGGTCAGGAAAAAGTTTGGCCAAACAAGTGAACAAGCCTAATTTTATTTCGGATGCGTGGACACATCCGCCTCATAATGATAATGTGGATTGAGATAATATGCCGCGGCATGCAAGTGGCGATGCATTTGAAATTCCCACTTTCTATCTATTATCTCCCAGATCTCTTTATATGATGCTTCTTCTCCTCCTAAAGCTTTTGCAATTGCTTTCTTAGCTTCATCCATAGAACCATAAATGAATCCCATCCCAGGCATTTTCTCCGAGTCCGTCATCCTCAACACACTAACCAAAGGCTTAGTCGTCTTAATTGCATAAGCCACGCTCGGCCAAAAATATTTGTCCTTCAATACTATATTTTTCACATTTTCGCTTCATCCGACCGGGACAAATAATGCTTTGACCAAGCATGTGACGTAAACATTCGCTCCAATTCGTCTTTCAAACTGTACATGCTTTGCAATGTTAAATAAAATGTAGCAAATCTTGTGGCGGGAATGAGCTCTCTATTAGTATGTTCTCTCATCAACGCCAATGCCCATCCATGATTATATATAAAGTGACTAACCTATAAAATTAAATGCATTAATAAAATTAAAATATGCAACATTTCATCTTCAGTACAGCATTTCCAATAAGAAAAGAATAAACAAAAGAGCATTTCAATTAAAGTTACCTTCTTCGATTTAATCAAGGCATTTTTGTGTTGAGGAAGATCTCCAATTTTCATCTTCAGTACATCATTTCCAATAAGAAAAGAATAAACAAAAGAGCATTTCAATTAAAGTTACCTTCTTCGATTTAATCATGGCATTTTTGTGTTGAGGAAAATCTATGCAATGAGCTGCACATGGTGTCCACCAAAGACGTGGCCTCCTCTTCATTAACAACTCTCCAGCTGCCTTATAGTTTGATGCATTGTCAGTAACCACTTGAACTACAATATCTTCACCAACCTCTTGCACAACACTATCAAGAAGATCACACAACATCTTTGCATCTTTTACGGCATTAGATGCGTCAACGGATTTCAAGAAGACCGTCCCATGAGGGTTATTAACAAGAAAGTTAATCAATTGTCTCCCTCGTATATCTTTCCATCCGTCGGATAATATTGACACCCCCGTTTGCGTCCACGTTTTCTTCACATCATTGATAATTTCTTGAGTCGTTTGCACTTCTTTTTCTAGTATCCAATGACTAAGTTCATGAGATGTTGGTGGCTTCAAACCACGTCCGTAATTCCCGATAGATCGACACATGCTAATGAAGGAAGGAGAGCTAGCAACGTTGAAAGAAATTCCGTTTTCAAAAAAAAATCTACCAATATCCAAACAACAACGATTGCGAGCTTCCTTATCATTCCCCGGGATTGGATTTTCATCCCCATTATCAACATCGGCAACAAATCTATCCATCGGACCCCTAATTCCCCTTTGAGAAACACTCCCCCGGCTAGACACTCCAAAAGATGGATTTTGACTTTGATAATATGACCCGCTATCGATCAATTCATCCTTGTTTCTTTGCATTTCCACTTTTGCCTTCTCGGTCGATTTCAGATAATTTTGCATTTCTTTCTTTACATCGTCAGAAACCTTAGTGCATGGGGCAACATCTTTTTTTGTGCCCGCGAGATGATGTTTTTGTCGATATAATCCTCCTTTTATTATTTTTTGGCAAAAATTACATTTAACGTATTTGTACCCTTTTCCTTCCATTCCGTTTTCCTCCACGCAATATTTCCATGCAGGGTCCTTCCGCTTGCCTGATGTCATGTTCCTACACGATCAAGTAAACAATATATGAATGAACTGCTGCCTAAAAAAGGAAAAAAAAAAAAAAACTGCTGCCTAATGAAAAAAACACTGCTGCCTAAAAAAGGAAAAAAAACAAAATTAAAAACTGCTGCAAAAAATAAAGCAAAATAAAGGGGGAGGCAAAATAAAGAAAATAAAGAAAAATAAAGGGGGAGGCAAAAACAAGAAAAAGAAAACGATCGCCTAAGAATCAGATAACGTACGTGGTATAAGCAAAAAAAAAAACGATCGCAAAATAAAGAAAATAATGCAAAAAAAAAAGCTGAAAAAGACATAATAAAAAAAAAGGTAGTTGGAAGTCGGAAACGTACGTGGTATAAGCAGGAGGTCGCTGGAAGTCGGAGTCGCTGTCGGAGTTGATGTCGGACTGAAGGTCCGAGTCGCCGGTCGGTGGAAGTCAGAGGCGAAAGTCGCGATGGAGGCTGAAAGGGATTAGGGCTGAAAGGGATTAGGCTGAAAGTCGCGAAGGTCGCTGGAGTTTTTTCTTTTTTTTTTTTTGCCTGGCCGTCTATTTATACTTTTTTCATTTATTTTAAAAAAAAATTGCCTGGGCCGTCTTCCGCCTCAAACGCCTTACGCGGACGCCTTGAGGCGACGCCAGACGCCTCAACCGGAGAAGGCGCCCGCCTTCTTCTTTCCTCCTTCAAATAGCGCCCCGGAACGTTTTTCCGGCGCCTCGCCTCGAGGCGGCGCCTCAAGGCGCGCCTCTTACCGCCTTTTAAAACATTGCTTCTGATTTTGTCATTGATGTGAAGTACCTTTAGCTTGGAAATCCATGCATCTAAGTATTGCTGCCTGGTGATATTTAACTAGATATCTGATATTATGTGTCAACATTTATCGATCATTTCCTTATCATGTGTTCCCAAATATTATTACTCAAATTATTGTAAACTGTAACAGATGTCCAAGTTGACCTTTTTAATTAATTTAAGGTATATATAAAATTGCTTCTGTTTCAATAATATGTTTCTTTTTTGGATATTCTTGTCACCGTTGAAACTCTTCAATTCTATTTGGTGAATTTTGAGCTTTTAACGAGCCGAGCCAAGCCGAGCTTTGGCTCAATGGATCAATAATCGTTAGAATTTTAGGCCTGCTCGTGATCCGCTCGTGCTCGACGAGCTTCACATAATCGTGATCGACTCGTCAGGTTTTCGAGTTAATCGTGAGCTGCTCGAAAAGCTCGACTCGGTTATGATCGTGAGCGCTCGACTCGTTTTTGCTCTCGATCGCTCGGCTTGTTAGAGCTTTAAAATGAGCTGATTTGTTCCAAAAAGTTACATAATTATGCAATATAAATACAACCCATTAAAAAGCTAATAAGTTCCAAATGTCGTGCAAATATTCGTACAAAACCATTCAAGAATATTCGTACAAAATCATTCGGGGGCTGTTGTGTTTGCTGGATCTGGAGACTGAAAGGCTTATGTTAGGGTTTTTCTATCTATCTCTCTCTCTCTCTCTCTCTATATATATATATATATAGAGAGAGAGAGAGAGAGAGAGATTTAATTATAAATATATATAATATAAATATATATTAAATTAATTATTGCTCGCGAGCTTCGATCATATTGCCAGGGTGATCAATTCATGATTGATGATACGAGCTTGCTCGCGAGCAAGCTCGCCTTGACCTATCTCGAGCTCGATCTGAGCTTTGACCAAGCTTTTTCGCGAGCGACTTGCGAGCGTCTTGATTTGTTTACACCCTTAGGTGAAATGAGGGTGTAAATGTCTAGTTAGGTAAAAACCAAGGAAAACTTAGGCCCCATTTGGTGTTGATTAACTTTGAAAATAATTAGCTTTTGATGAACTTTTAAATTTGACAGTGTGGTAGATAAAAAACCAGCTTTTTTTAGCAATTACGGGTCACTGACAGCTGATTTTAGAAGCAGCATCAGGGTGCTTGTAGAAGTTGCTGTCATAAAAAGTATTGAAAATCAATATTTTACATCTTAAAAGCACTTTAGAAAATAATATTTACCAAATACAAATCTGTTTAAATTCACAATCACATCACAGCTGCAACAGTTTTTTTTTTAAGTCGCAACAATACCAAACTAGGCCTTAGAATTCTGAATTTATGTATGATGATATTTGATGAAGATTAATTATGAGTTTTCAAATCGTTTTGTGCTGCAGTAGATATCTGCCAGCTGAGCTAGATGCTATTACTATTGTGCTTAAGGTTAAGGCTAGTTGTACCAGTTATGACTTATGGGTGATGCTTCACCTCACCATTTATGTGATCAGATTGATAGTCATGCATGAAAGCAAATTAAAAATTAATTTGAATTTATTGTAGCACAGATTAATTAACCATTTGATGTTAATATTGGCTATAGGCCGAAGAAACTGAGATGGAGGAAAGGCTCAAGGAACTCCAGGTTGAGGTAGACGAAGCTAATGTTAGTTGTCAGAGGTAGCATTTCAATTTTTTATGTTTGGTATATGTGTGCCTTTATGCCAGCTGTTGCGTGGAATACCATGATCTTTTGATCTAATGAAATGATTATATTCAGATTGAAGGAAGAGGAGGATGAAATAACACAGAAGATAGCTATGGTAGAAAATGAAATCATAAAAATTGCGAAGCAGGTGTGAAATGTTTTCGTGCTTTTGCGCCCTGGTTTATCAAATTGAGTATATGATTCTGCAGTTCACTTTTGGCTAATTTAAATTCTGATCATTATCATTTTCAGATAGAAGATGTTGAGCGAAGCCGTCGTGAATTTTTATCTCGTATCCATGAACTCCAAATGAACCAAAAAAATAAGGTTTACATAATCTTCTAACATGTATCTTTTAATTTGTTCTTCACCTATTCTTGGATTCTTCATTGTAGTTTTGTTTTCCATAATTTCTCGTACATATGGTGCTCATGTTGGGAATGGAGGATTACAAGAAATCATGTATGACATACAAGTTGTGTCTTGAACCTCATGCATTTTCTGTATCATTCATTTCAGTTTCTGAGTTTTGTTTGCTTTCTGAAGGTTACTGCATTTGGAGGAGGTAGAGTGATCAGTCTTTTGCAGGCCATTGAGCGGCACCAACATAAATTTAGCAGCCCACCTATTGGTCCCATAGGCGCCCATGTGGTAAAACATTGGAGAAGACGTATTCCCCCCTGCATGAATGCACAACTTTTTGGTCATCTACTCGTTGATTCAGTATTTGATATACATATTAGTGGATTGCAATCTTTTGGTCCTGTTGCCTAGCTCCTGAATTTTTGCCTCTCAGCCTACATATGTGGCGATCCTCTTCCTTCTGCTTGGATATTAATATTTAAATTAGTTAAACTTCTTTGGGTAATACTACCTCCGTTCCCAATTAGATGGAACAGAGAGAAAGTTCACAATCTCAATGTATAACTTTGAACATCAATATCTTTAATTATATATTATTAGCAACAACTACAAAGAAATACTATTTTGCAAATATACATATGAGATAATCCAATACCTTACATGCTAACATTTGTTTTTATATTAGTTGACAACGTACCATTAAGGTTGGTATATGAATAATAGTGGACTGTTGCATTATTATTGGAGTGGAGGAAGTATTTTTCTGGTTTTATGTTTGTGTGCAATACGCAAATCGAGCTGTAAGAATGTTCTCAATTAGCTCATATTTTTCTCAGTGAAATGACAGATGATTGGTATGACAGAGCATTTTAATCAATGTATCATTGGTGTTATGAGGGTGTTATATGTATATATATACACACAATATTGGTATATTAGGTATATTGCCTGGTATTATCGTTATCTTGGTGTCAGATAAATGAAGTTCGGAAATGTCAGTATCCCTCTTCTGGTTGTGAAGACAAGGATCTTTTTGTTTTCCATGTATGTGAGGGCGTGTTATTTTTTAGTTACACTTTCTGATCTGCTCCTTGCTTTGGTTCAATTATTTATTGCAGAAATTGGAATATGGAGATATGTGGTCTGTAGCTATTGAAAATGCAGTTGGCAGGGTACTCAATGCTTTCATTGTCACAGATCATCAAGATGCCCGCATTCTAAGAGCATGTGCGAAGGAAGCGAACTATAACCGGCTACAGATTATCATTTATGACTTTTCCATGCCAAGGTAACAGGCTGGGCGTCTTAAGTGGAATCAATTCCCAATTATTTTTTGTCAAATGAACATTTTCCAACAGATGATTTGTTTTCTCTTGGTAGAATTGACATTCCGAGGCACATGCTTCCCCACACCAATCATCCCACTGCATTCTCTGTTATGCATTCTGACAACCCTACAGTGATGAATGTTTTGGTTGATGTGGTAAACTTCGCACTTCCTTGAGAACTCTTGTTTTTCACTTCTATTTCTATTGTTCTGTCTAAGCTAGTCTTGCATTTTCTTTTTTTTCACATTTTTGCTACATGCACATAACATGCTACTCTACATGATTTAACACTTAGAAAACTACTACAGAGACCTGCTTGTGGAGATATGGCCATTGGTGGTTTGTTGGAGAGTACAGTTAACATAAACACTTAATGTCCCCTTTTATACGGATTTGCAATGATATTTTTATCTTTGATCTCCTTATAGCTGTTCTAATATCTTCTGCATGATGTTGTCGACACTGTTTTAGTATAATGTATGTCTTGCAGTTAGTCTTTGAGACAAGTGCTTGTCAAAGATTATGATCCGGTAAAATGGTTGCTTTGATCGAGAGGATATCAAACCCGAAGGAGGTTTACACGTCGATGGGTACAAGATGTAAGGCAGAACCGATTTAATCTGATGACCTATATCAAATTATATATACTAGTCTTGTCATTCGGTTAATCGTATTTTGTTATCTGTTTTCATTTTTTTCTGTTTTTTTCTTTCTGACTTTTTCATTCCTTTTTGGAAGCTAGAATATATATCATTTCATATGATCTAATCTTAAGAAATGTATATTTGATAGAAAGCTGGTGGGTTGTGTTAGCATATGTTGTACAATGTTCAAACTTTTTCGATGCAAATACATTAATGTTCTCTTTATTATTCACATTGTAAAAGTATTGAAGATGAATTAACACATTGCATGAAAGACTTCAAATGCCAATACAGGTCCCACCTTCCCCTGCTGTTGTGTGGTATATTTCAAGTGTGCTTTTTGCCGTGATATGTTTTTATTCTCAATTCCAAAAGTTGTTTAGTGGTGTTTGTTTAGCTCAAATGTAACATCATTTTCAGACACTGCAGATCAAAGCACTCAAATTTCATGTTTAATCTGTTTGCTAGTTCTCTCATTTGCCTAATTATAGTAGTACTATAGCAGCTTCAAGACAATGATCAAATATGGCCCATTTGCAGGTTTTCCCGTGGTTCAGCCCAAACTATTCTTCCCCCCAACAAAAACTTCAGAGCTGGTCGTCTTTGTGGTTCATTTGATGAGGAGATAAAAAATATGGAAAGAATGGCACTCGAAGCAGAAGGGAACGTACAACGTATCCGGGGAGTGAAGCGGGCTAAGGAAGAAGATTTGAGGAATCTTCAGGACCAGTTAACCAGTGTAAAGGTGCCCTCATTGCCACCATCTATTCTTCTTTATGACATAGACTATGCCCACTACTTATTCTATTAATAAATACTTAATGAAGCTAACTTTAGCTGTACGCATGTTAAGAGTGAAAAACAGATGCAATCTGTTGGAAACTTTTGACATTCCAAGTATTGGTGAATAACGGTTCCACCATTTCTGTGAAATTAGGGCAGCAGAGAACTCCAAGTGTCACTTTAGGGAGTAGCAATATATTCTGGCTGTTGGAATACTATAGCTGTACTCATGTTAAGAGTGAAAAGTAGATGCAATCTGTTGGGAAACTTGACATTCCAAGTATTGGTGAATAACGGTTCCACCGTTTCTGTGAAATTAGGGCAGCAGAGAACTCCAAGATGTCACTTTAGGGAGTAGCAGTATATTCTGGCTGTTGGAATACTTTTGTCGCATTCCATGAGATAACCTTTGTTGTTAAACTGTTTTGGACACATCCTACGGATAGTGATAGCATTGAACAATTGAATGAGCTTTTAACGAATCCCTACTGCAGTAATAAAAAGTTCTCAATGATCATGATACAACTTTCTAGGATCTCAAAGGGTTTTTTCTGCTAAATTGATGGCAATAAGGGATTTTAACTATAGTAATATTCCTTAAGCTCGCAGGGGTACTACTGACATGTTAACTCAATTAATGTTGGTTAAAAGATGCTGAGAAGATATATAATTAGCATTTCTCCAAGGTCTTTATGTTTTCAAGAAGTTGGTCTTCTCTAACATATAATGCTGTTTCCTCATTGGAAAGGTGGTATTGCACTTAAAATAACTATTGAGTTGAGATAGATTTTTGACTTGTCTTATAAATGTAAAATAAGATCAATGGCATCATGTCAGTTAAAACTTTTTCAGGATACCAAGAATGGTATTCGTGATTGATTTTTCTAGATGTGCTTGATTTTCGCGGATGTTTCTTGGGATACCTTGTATTTTCTTCTGGTATTTAATACTCCCTCTGTCCCACTCAAAGCTTGACAGAGTGTGTATATTTAGTGTATTTTGGGTAATGATTGGTGTAAGTAACGATGATAAATGTGTGGTGTAGATTAAAAAGTAAAAAATGTTAATAGTGAGTGTGTGGTGGAGATTAAAAAGTAAAAGATGGTTGTTTGATTTGATTGTGTAAATGTGATAAATGTAAAGTTTCTAAAGGGACAGAAAAAGGGGTAAGTGTAAAGCTTTAAGCGGGACGGATAGAGTATATTTGAGTCATATAATTCATTGAATTTATTTTTATTTCATACGTGACATGGGTAATTCCGAAGGCTATTCTTGGTTTCTCTATAATTGTTGCTTGGCTCTCCTGATATTTGTTTACTGTAAATTCTTCCAGAAAAGGCGCATCACCTTGGAGAGGAACATTAGGCCGAAGTTATTTGAGCTGGAAGATGTGAAAAAATCGCTCTCCTTGGAATCTAGTGCTGCACCTGCATCTAATGTGGATGAGCTCCATCAAGAGATATCTGTCTGTTTCTTGGAATTTGGTCTCCTTGTCTTTTGTTGTTCTTTCTAGAGTAGTTTTTGTTAGTATTTAGCTAGAGTTCTAGTCTGTCTCATGGGTATATCATAAAATTTGTTGTTTTATCTATTCATTGGCTCGGAAATTTCGTGCAGAAATTGCATGAAGAAATACGAGAAAAGGAAACATTGCTGGAAAAGCTCGAGAGTAGAGTGAATGAAGCAGGAGCGAAAGCTCAAGATAAGTGTCATTTGAAAATCTCTGTGGTACTATTTTTGTTCTCCATTACTATGTTGACTCCTTGTGGTTATTTATTCCGCATGCCCCAATTTATATTATGTAGAGTCCTCGTAGTTATTTATTTTGCATGCCCCAATCTTTACAATGTAGACTCAGCAAAGTCAGAAGTTGATGCATTAACAGAAGCAGAGCGTGAACTGATGATGATAGAGAAAGATCTACATGCAGCCGAAGGGGTCATTTTCCTTTTCCTTTCTATTTGTTTTCTCGCTATTTTCCTTATTTTGCTTGAAGCGGTTTTGGATTTTTCTCATACAATTCTTATTCAGGATAAGAAACATTATGAGACTTACATGCATGATAAAGTCCTTTCAGAACTGAAGAAAGAGGAGGCTGAGTATCAGAAACTTGAGCACAGCTGTAAGGTGCATATAAACTCCTGATCATATGTTACGTTTTGCTATTGTAGATGCACCAATGGTGCCTTTCTACAAATGTGCTTGGTTTCATTATGCTATGAAACATGTAACTACTTTTAACATCTGGGCCATGCAACATATTGTTTACTTAATGCATTCCAGAGAACCCGTATATAAAACTTGTGCTTCGATTTCGAAACAAAAATGATACGGGTGTACCAGAAGGCAACAAAACACCAACTGTTGATCAAGAAATTTTAATGAATTTAGACCAAGCCATGATGGTCTTACCTTCTTTATCAGATTTTGGAAGTTTATTAGGTGATCCTAATTACAAGAAAGGATTCACCTTGCTCCAAAGGCTGGCCTAAAGTCGTTTCTATCATAAATGCTTTCAATAAATTAATTACATGCACATGCATATTTGCTCCCACCAGATTTGGGTAAGAAAAGACCAAAATCAGCTTTTCATAAAAAGACAATTGGTGTGGTGTAGTAAGTGGATCCAGCTGGTGCAGATCAGATTTGTTTTTCTTATTGGTTGTTATCCTTACATTTCCAGCTGTTGTTTATTTATTTTTGTCTTGGGGTAAAGGTGTAAAACTCTCTCTATATATATTGAGAGGTTCTCCATTGTAAGAGGCAGAGCTGATTAATACTAATTGAGAGAGTTTAACCTTCTATTTTCTTTAAAATCTTCATTTCCTTTATAGATCTTTGATCTTGATGGTGTGAAGTGTTCCCTTTCTCTTTAATCTTGGTGGATTCGTTTCCTTTAGAGATTAGAGTAGTGGATTCTTATTTCTGTTTTGTTTTGTGAGTTATGGACAGCAAAATTTGCTGATCCAAGTTCATGTTCTTGTTCTAGTTAATATTCTTTATGGGAGTTATTACTCTAGCCTTCTAAAATCTATCCAGAAAGTTCATAATCTGTCAAGACATTTGATTTCACATAAAAAACTCTCATCTACGCGCAACTTCTTGACATTTTTCCGTGACACGAGGTTGTTATTATAGTGTTTGTCCATATTGCTTTCTATTTCCAGATTATTTAACAAATTCTCTTTATACTTTTCATGTGGTATTCTTCTCTTTCTTCAAACGGTTCTCAAACAAAATCTGATGTTAATTTATGGTGGAATTGTAGGAGAACCGTGAAAAAACATCCGCTAAAATGGGTCCTGAGAGTGAGATTGAGGCTTTTGGAGGAAGTAAAGAAAGCAATTCTGAGCAACTTAATGCTCAACTTAATATATTGGAACAAAGACATCGGCGTGAGAGACAAAGGTAAAAGTGGTGTTTCTTTAATCTTCTAAAAACACAGTTTCTTATCCTCTTTTATATCTCTTATGCAGATTTCCTGAATCTATTGATGATTTTCGAATGATATGTGCGAAGAAAGAGCGTAAGACTTCAAGAAAACAACAGACTTACAAAGCCTTTCGAGAGAAATTGGAAGTGAGTTAAATTTAGCATCCACATTTTTCTTGCTTGTTCTACATGTTTATAAACCGACGAGTCGTTTCCAAAATTTTGCGCCTCTTTAGTTACTTGCTACTGTGGGAATTTTTTGTGTATGCTTCATTCCAGTAATGCTCATTAAGTTAACATTTGTTTGAAAAGCAAGACACTGTTGGGTAATGGTGTTGGAGGTTTCAAAGTGAAGGCGTCCTTAGGGGGAGAGTTGCAAAAGGCAAATATGGATGCAATTGATGGAAAGTAGAATATATAATTAGGAGAATATTAGTATTTTAGAATTATTCGAATTTGATTCTAGTATTTTAAGTAGTATTAGAATTTGATATTATTTAATTTCCTTATCCTAGTTAGTTTCCTAGTGTAGTTGGGACTCTTAGGGCTTGATTGGATGGAGAGTATGGAAGGGTAAATAAAGGAAGGGTAAGGAAAGGTAGGGAAGGGGAAGGAAGGGGAAGGAAGAGGTAGGAAGGGTAATTTCTAACCCTTCCAAACCCACTGAATTGGTGGGTTGGAAATTAGAGCAAAATCTATACAAAACAAACCTTTTCAAACCCTTGCTAACCCCTCCATACTTTACCCTTCTAATTTTTTTGTCTCCCAAACAAGGGTTTCTAGTAACCTGAACCCTTCCCTCTCCCAAACAAGGGTTTCTAGTAACCTGAACCCTTCCCTCTCCCAAACAAGGGTTTCTAGAAACCCTTACTAACCCTTCCTCTACTAACCCCTCTAAACCCCCCATCCAATCAAACTAGGGGCTGTTTACCAATATTTTCATTAAGTCATATATCGATAAATTTGTATAAAAATGTGTTGGTATTTACTTTTTTTCTGAATGGCATAAATGGCTGTTTTACCCTTAAATATTTTTATTTCATTTAAAATGTCCGAAAAAAATAATAGTCATAAAAATTGAAATTCATATATTTTTTTGAAATTATTTTAGTTTTTGTAAAAGCGATTTTTAAATATTTTGAATTACAAAATATAATTATTTCATAAATTTAGATTTTATAAAAAAATTACTTTCTGAATTTTGAATAATATTTATATTTTATATAAATATATTTTAAATGAATTTTTAAAAAAATATTTTTTCTGAGTTTTGAATAATATTTGTATTTTTTATAAATTAGTTTATAAATTTTCAAGAAATTAATTTTTCATTAAATACTTTCCACATTTCATAAGTATTTTCGCATATCTTAAACGAATTTTTTGAGATTTATATAAAATAATTAACGACTGAATTTAAAAATACTAATTATATGAAAATCATATGAAAATGATTATAATAATTTAAAATAACTTTTTATAAATCTAATAATTTTCGGTTCATTTTGTGATTTTTTAAACAAATTTAAGGATTGAAAACATTATTTAGATCTTTAACCTAAGGAGTAGAGGAGTTAATTTGTTGGCTTAATCCGGACAAGTGCCCAAAATGAGCTCTGCGATTAAGCCACTGTATTTTTCATTAAGCTGCAAGTAAACACCCCAAAATGTCTTTGCGAATAAGGTTGGCTCTATCAACCATTAAGTCCTTAAGTCATTAGTAAAAAGGCCCTTAGCCTATGTATAAAGGCTCAAGAATTAAGATCTGCTTTTATTCATCTTATTATTAACTTTGACATTGCAATATTATTATTGATTATTTTTGTCAATTTTTGTTCTTCTTTATTCAAGTTCTCTCAATTACTTCGTGTTCGCTATCAGCAAGATACTAAATCGGATGTGGGGTTCGCAATTAATACTAATTTCAGAAGTCCTTGGAAGTTTATATATAGAGTTAACCCAGATTTTCTTCAGTTGGTAAAAATCCATGTTAAGGGTGGAAATGTTGTGAGAGTTTGGGAAGATACTTGTGTAGGAAATAGTTCCTTTTGCAGATTCCGACCCCAATTTATACTGCATATCCTATCTTCATAATGAACCTATCAGTTCTTTTGTTCTTTCCGATTCTGACTTTTCCTCCCAGTCTTTATCTTGGAATTATCACTTTTTTCGTAATCAAAAAATTCTGAAATGATTGATGTGTTGTTTATTAGAGCAGATGAAAGGGGTTAGTTTGAGTCAGAGACCCAGCGTCTGGAGGACACTAGGAGATCGGTGTTGGAGACAGCTGGAGCTTTTTCTTGTTAATCCTTTTTTATTTCCCAATGACATATATCCCCCATTGTCACTGTTCAAAGATGTTTGGAAGGTCCCGTTACCTAAGAAGGTTCAACTGTTTTCTTGGTTGATGGTCTTAGCAGAGTTAGTCACCTGTGATATACTACATAAACTTTATCCAACTACTTTTCTGTTCCCAAATTGGTGTGTTTTGTGCAAGACTGATTTCAAAGACTTAAGCCATGTGTTTTTGCATTGCCCTTTCTCGTCCACTTTATGGAGCAAGTTATCTTGTGAATTGTGATTTATTCTTATACTCACTTTAATTATCTCAACTCGCCGTCGTCTCATGATATTTTCTATGCAACTGGAAAAACTTATGTTGATGATGGTTTTGGAATTTCATCTCATTTCTCCTTCTTATGAAGGTTGCGTTAGGAAGGGCATTCGGCGTAAAACTTTGCCTCTTTGCTTTATAATTAATTTTGAACATTGACAATATAATCTTCATGCAACCCCAATATAGTTGGGATTAAGGTAGTGGTGATGGTGATGGCGATGGTGATGATGACCGCTTTCGTCCTTGGTGTGCTCATTGTTTTACTTGCCTAGTTTTGTTTTTTAGGCATGTGACAAAGCTGTACATTTGAGGTGGAGCAAGTTCCAGAGGAGTGCAACTCTTCTGAAGCGCCAGCTGACATGGCAGTATGGCCTGTTCTCTTTATATGCTTCCCTGTCCCCCTTAACAGGATATTTGTTGAATTTAAATAGTTCACCCTCGACTGATTGGTAATTCTTTTGTAGATTTAATGGCCATTTGAAAAAGAAAGGAATCAGCGGTCAAATCAGAGTTAGTTTTGAAGAGCAGACCCTGTCAGTAGAGGTAAAAATGATTGAATACTTTTTTTTGTGGTAAATCACCTGACATGCTACTATCACCAAGAAGAGTTTCGCCTTAAGTATCTTCCACGCTCTACTCCGGAGTAGGGTGTTCAGTCACACTTCATACTCTAAAATCTTCTCTACTTGTAATATTCTTCTTTTTATTCCATTTATATTGAATTCATTTTAATACAATTACAATTCAGTATATATTACTTGTTATGACACATATTGAGTTTTGTATATATTGTTTAATGATTTATTTCATATAATCATGGTTATCACGTCGCCAAGTCGAGCCAAGTCGACCGAGAATAAAGACTAGTCGACAAGTCGCCCCGACTAGTCGTGACTATTCGACAAGTCTTTCATATAGATATATTTACTACATTTAATACATGATGTAATTAAAAATAAAAAACCGTGCCAGATTTGATAATTTTATAACAGTTAAAATAAATAACAAATTTTTATTTAAAATTTATTTTTTTTAAAAAATTATTAAGTATATTAGTACGAGAGGTATTTATTTAGTATGATATATTTTTATTTATAATTTCAATAAAATAAAATAAAATATTAATAATTATATTAGTACTAACTATTAACAGTATACTAATTTAATAATTACTAATTACATACATATACATAATAAGTATACAATACATATATATACTATATATCCACCAACTGGGTGAGCCGTTTTATCTACCCACACTCTGTAACCAGAATAGGGTATACATATATAAATATAATACATAAAGTTATGAACGATAAAACAAATACATATCGGAGGGAGACAAGAAGCCCGCAGAGAAGGAGGATGCCGTACGGAATACAAGGAAGACTATGCTGAACAGTGAACAAATAGGAAGTTCGAGACGGATCTGGAATTTGGGATCCGGAAGTTCCGAGGGTTTCGACTTTCGACTTTCGAACGCGGGTGAGAAACAGCGATTTTCCAGAACTTTTTTTTTAATTATTTAAGTAAAATCCAGTATGGTTTGACGTTTGGTGCCGGGTCGAAACTGGCTTTGACCCATCAACGTCAAATGCAATAAGTCACTCAGCGACTTCTTTCTTCGGCCGACTTGTCGACTAGTCGGCTACTAGTCGTCGACTAGTTGTCGACGTGATAACAATGCATATAATTAATTAAGATATACCCTATTTTAAACCTGTAAATCTATTATTCTGGTGAAAAAAATGCATATAAAACTCGGATGAAATATTATGCAAAATAAAATTTATTGCCAAAAAAACTTTAATAGAAGCATAAATTATTTAATATTAACAAAAAATTTGCATAAGAACAACACAACAAAAACTGTAATAGCAATTACAGAAGCTATTAATTTTTAGTTTTATATATCAATTAAAAAAATGGCATGTACATCTTTTTCTTAAAATTTTACATTATCTAAATATGTTTAGAAATTGATTGATAATTAATTGAGATTTAATACATCTATAACACATTTCAAAAGTACAAAACATTAATAAAAAACAAAAAAGCAGAATGAAAAGAAGTTTTTATTTTTAAAAAAGAAACAGAACAGCTTGGACTGTGGCACAGTCTTGGAGAAGGATTTCCGTCCTTTTGTTGCGTGAGGCCTACATGAGCCTCCCTTGGAGATACTCTTAAGTTTTAAAATCCTCTCTACAAGCTGAGTAACCAACCAATCTGCTCTCTAATTTTTCTCTGTTTCAATTGATTCGTAAATGACCAGGTAAGAATGCCTCAAGATGCGTCAAGCAGCACTGTTCGCGACACTAGAGGGCTATCAGGTTTTCTTTTTTCAATAAATTATTTGTTTTTCATTTTTGTGGTAAGATTTGCCTCTTTTTTTATATAATGCTCTCTTTCAAATGCTTGTATCGAAATCAGTTTCTGGAATACTTGTGCCAGTATGGAGTTACTGAAAACTGTCTTTCTCCTTGATAACAACCCCGTGGTCCATTTTTTCTTTCGGTTTATCTTTCTTACTTTGTTTTTTATTTTGGTTTTTATTTTTATTTTTATTTTTCTTGGGGATGGGGTTCTCACGTGGAGATCATCTCTGTGCTATCCCAAAGCTTTAATGACCATCTCCATGGCAAAATTGTTGCTTTCTCTTTGTGCTTGTTTTCTGCTAATTAAGCCATCATGCTACTGGGTGAGAGGTGCTTCTCTGATGTGAAGGGTAATAAATTTCTATATTTACTTCTATGACACCTCAAACTAGTAAAATGTATATCTTAGAAAGAGAGAGAACTTATTATATATAGAGAAATTAGTATATGTATATAAATAGATAAATGAGGATGACAGAGATTGTGCCACATCAATATACATGCCCAAAAATCTGCTCTTTATTTATGGACATGCCGGTTTTTAGAAGAGGGGGGTGTTGTCATTTTATATCTAATGGTCTTTCTTTAAAAATACAATAACTTGTTTGTTATCGGTTTAGGGGCAAAAATGTTTATCAAATTAATGGTCTTTTTATGATATACAATCTAAGATGCATATTGCATACAAAAAATGCGCCTTGGGATTGGAGGCATTGGAAGCAGTATATTTGTATAATCGGAACAACGTACAATATGTTCATATAAGCAGTACAATTATATAATAGCAACATACACAATTTTTTGAATAAGAAATACGTCTGAAATCTATATTAACACTATAATGAGTATATATTAGCGGTGTACTCAACGCATCAACGCCTAATAGCAGTGTAATAGTTCATACTTCATAGTCGAAGTACCCATTAGAAAATACAGTCGAAAACTGCTATTATGAGCTTGTTGCGTTAATATTATGTGCTTGACATACTGTAACTTTGAACTTATCACACTGCTATTATATGATGATGAACTTCTGAAAAGAATACTTAATTTACTCGCTTTTTTTTTTTCAGAATTACACTGCTATTATGTGTTTAAAATACTGCTACTTTGAACTCTTCACACTACTATAATGTGCAGCATGCTGCTTTTTGAACTTATTACATTTGCTCTTATATCTTTAGCATACTGCTACTTGGAATTTATTACTATTATACGTGATTTATATTGCTACTTTTTTCCTTAATATTTTTAGGTATGTAATATGCATCTTAAATCGTAGCTCATGAAAAGAATTTGACATATTTCATCAAAATTTGAATAAAAAATGATTAAATTATTGTATTTTAAATGCAGACAATTTATTAAGTTAATGAATTAGAGTATTAGACTATTAGGGTGGAAGCGTGTATTAGTAAATCTAATACAATAAAGTATCTCCATTTAAAATACAATAGCTTAATCATTTTTTATCCATTTTTAGTATATCAAATTAATTGTCTTTTTATAATCTACAATTTAAAATGCATATTGCATAAATAAAAAACTAACAGTTTATATCACATATAATAGCAATGTAATAAATTCAAAGTAGTAGTGTGCCAAATACCTAAAAGAAATGTAATAGTTCAAAGTAGCATGTTAAGCAGATATTAAAAGTTCAATGTAGTAGTATGCTAAACACATAATAACAATGTGAAAAAACCAAGTGAGTATTTGATTACCAAAAGTTCATCGTAGCAGTATATATAACACATAATAGCAGTTTGATGATTCTAAGTTGCAATATGCCACACGCATAGCAATGCAATAAGCTCATAGTATCAGTGTTCGGTTGTCTTTTTTAATTTGTACTTCTCCTATGAACGATACAGCTAACATATGCTCATAATAGTGTTAATATAGATTCCAGATGTAGTTTTTTTTATTCATAAAATTTGTGTACTGCTATTATATAAACGTACTACAAATGTACTATTTCTATAGACATGATACAAATATATTGCTTCCAATGCAGGCACATTTTTGGTATGCAATATGCATCTTAAATTTTAGAAAAGACGATTAATTGATTTTTTTTTTCTAAAATGAACGAGTAATTACTGTATTTTATATAAAACTACAAAAAAGCCTCTTGTATTAATAACACACGATGCACAATAATGATGTGGCAGAATCTATGCCGTCCTTATTTATATATTTATTAGTGGATAACCCGTGCCATAATGACATGGTGGATGAGCCATAATTGGATTAAAATTATCAATGGCAGATTATCTTGCTAAAAAGAACATGTCGGCTGCAGGAGACAAAAAAACTGCTGGTCACCGGAGGTCTGCTGACGGCCGGCAGGCGGACCACCGGATACAGGCCGCCTGGCGGAACCAAAAAAAAAAGAAAGAAAAAAACTGACCAGTCGTCGGAGGTCTACCGACGGCCGGCAAGCGGCCCACAGGAGAATAGGTCGGCAGGTGGCTGCCAAAAAAAAAAGTACCTGGTCGCTGGTGGTCCTGCAGCCGGCAGCCGCGCTGGAGAACAGGCACCTAAGCCGACACCAGAAAAAGTACCTCGCTTTTGTTCAATGAAGAAGCAGACCGAAGTTAGCTTGAAAGAGTTTCGGTCGGTCGCCCTGTTCCTATTGACTTCTTTGTACCCGTTCGTGCCGAATAAAATCGAGAGGGTTTGGGCATGAACTTTAGCGAAAACTCCTGATAAGACTGAAGAAATATATTCCAGCATTATTCCCTGCGGCATGTCGTACTCTCGTTAGCAAGATGCCCAAAGTCCTTGCGCTTTAGTTTTCCTTTTCTTGGAGGAGGAGATCCCGGTAGCTTGCCCTTGTCTAGCGCCTTTCGCTTGGGACCGGGGGGTTAGATGGTAGGCACCCCCACCCACCCACCCCCAAAAAAAAACTGCTCGGTCGCTAGTGGTCTGCCGTCGGCGGCTCCGCCGGGGAATAGGCCGGCAGGCAGCCGGAAAAAAATTAAATAAACAAAAAACTGCCTGCCAGTGGCTGTATGCCGGTGGTCTACCGGCGGCCGCCAGAATAGGCCGGCAGGTAGGCCGCAAAAAAATAAAAAGATGATCGCCGGAGGTCTATAGCCGGCCCCTGGAGAACAGGCCAGCAGGCAAAAAAAAAAATTGTCTGACCACCGAAGAACCGTCATGAACGAAAAAAAAAATAAAAGATTATTTTCCCTTTAATTTCATATTTTAAGGGTTGGAAATTTAGGAGTATTTTTTTAATTTTTTATATTAAATTTAACACGACTTCATACAATGATCTTTTCAGCACACAACCAAAAACACCAGTCTTTTACATTATAGATTATAGATTGGTCATGATGGATTCCTAGTTCTCACAACAGGGCTTACCGGGAAAAAAGATATATTTACAGAAAAAGGATGAAACTTATTCTATATATAGAAAGGTTGGATTTGTGGCCAATAAAGAACTGTGATTAGTCGTGGTACGTGTTGATAACAGTATTCCAACTTTTATTATAGGTGTAATGCATTTTGATATAATCAGGAATAGAAGTGTTTTTATGGTGTTTATTTTCAATTGTTTGGGCTTTTTGTAATGTGGATAAATTACTGTGAAAATGAATGACTTAGAAGATTCATTTACCAATCTATTGAACATCACCATCACCATCTGCACCTTCATCCCAACTATGTTGGGGTCGGTGGCATGAAAATTTTAGTGTCAATAATGGTCAAAATTAGTTAACACTATAAAATCATGCAAAACACAAAAGTAACAAAATTTTAGGCCGGATGCCCTTACTGTCGCAACCTTCGTACGAAGGAGATACCAATCTATTGAAGATACACTGGGAATTTCAAAATCCATTATGACTATTGAGTTTTAGTGGAGATACTCTATTTATATGCCGCAGATCCCTGTTTAGGATTGTAAGCAATTAAACGTGAGTGCTTCATCTCTACCTTAGAGAGCGTGTTGTGCTTATCATATATTTACTGTTGATCTGATAATATTTCATTTCAACGAATTATAGTTTTATAATTGAGTCCCATGGAAACTGCAAGTGTTGTTCCATCGAGACATAAAGTGTGTCAGTGCTGTTAAAAAAACGTTGGGATGCGCTAGCCACTAGAGAACAAGGACGGCAGATTTTCAATTGATAGGATCAAGGAAATATAATGAAACTAAGAAAATGTTAAAGTGGTAGAAAGGGTAGTTGGTTCTTATTTTCTCCACTTATATATGTATCCTTTTTGGGACTAAGGCTTAGATGTTGTTGTATATATGTATCCTTTTTGAACATGTCAACTCAAAAAGTGAGAGATGGTATGCAATGCTTCTTGTGTTGGGAAATTACCGTTGACAATTGGTAGGAAATAAACTATGTCAAATGAAAGATTTGATTTTGTCTCTCATACCGTAACCAACTGGATAATAAGCGAGTGGATAACATCATCGGTACGATTAATCATTTATATGAAAAAATATGCTTGGAACATTACTTGAAAGATATACCTGCATTTGATTTTTGACAATATCTACTAATCATCGACTACCAAAAGGTTTAGGCCGGATGTGTGAGTTTTTTTGTTCTTTGATGTTTGAACAGGTGGTGAGCGTTCTTTTTCAACATTGTGTTTTGCCCTTGCACTTCATGAGATGACAGAAGCGCCCTTCCGTGCAATGGACGAGTTTGATGTATTTATGGTATATTCTCTGACTGAGACTTTCAGCTATTAGCACAAGGGTTGTGTTAATGATGATATATATAATATATCTTTGTCATTAGTAGGTTCAAATATAAGGCAACCTACTGAAGTTGAGGCTTGGTATATTCTCAGACTAGTTCAGTTAATCTAATGAATAAGAAGTGTAAGGCCATTTAAAACAAAAAAGTTTAAGGCCATTTTGTAAATCCTTTTAAACAACCATTCCCCATAAAAATCGTATTTGCTTCAGGAAGTATCTTGTTCTCATTAGCTTTATTGAAACTCGCCCTCATTTTACTGAACTTGATTTTGAACCTTAGGCGTTAGTTAATGCAAGATTTTAAGATAAAACTGATATAGCAAGTTAACTTGCCGACGATCAAATACCATGATAGTAATAATAACTAAACGACTGCTCATCTTTTCTTAAGATACTTGATAGGACTCTGTTGTTAGAAAGAGGAAGGGATGATAGCACAATGTGCAGTGGACAAAAATAAGGAATATAATTTGGGAAATATCTCATTCTATCCAGGGAACTTTTTTTTTTTTTTTTTTTTTTAATTTGGGAAGTTATCAGATGAAGGTGTGCTGAGAAAATGTTTATAGGGGTAATTTCCTGGAATGGAAGTAATTCTCGGGGACAAATCCGAATTTCATGAAGTACTTGTCCAAAAAACTTAACACTGTTGGGGAGAGTTTTAGTTTCCTCGAGTAGGGAGTGTTTGTATATTCCTTTTCTAGAGCAGAATAACCAAATTTAGCAAAGCCATTTTTTTTTTTTTTGGTTTCATCCGCAGGATGCTGTCAGCAGAAAAATCAGCTTGGACACCATAGTGGATTTTGCTTTGGCTCAAGGTTCCCAATGGATATTCATAACCCCTCATGACATCAGGTAACAATATTTAAGATAAATAAACATAAACCCATTTCGAGTTTTACATACCTGCACACTTTTGCCAAACAGTTCGGAAAAACATGTATAGTTTCATTACATTAAATTTTACCCGAGTTGTAGAAGGCGAATGATGCAAGACTGACTATATAATGCATTCTTTTTAGGGGACTGGCAATTTCAGTAAACATTTAAATATTTAAGTGAAATTTTGAATTCGTATAACGATCTGTTGCCTTGTGCTTGTAACTCAGCATGGTGAAAAATGATGAAAGGATAAAGAAGCAGCAGATGACGGCCCCTCGTGGATGACACTATTTACGAGCATTTTTTTTCTTTTTATGTAAAGTGCATCCTGCTGTGTATTCCAGTCAATCTAATTCAATCACAATAGCAGAACTCTGGAGTTCCAATTGTATTTGATTAAGTTAATGCTCAAGTTCACTGTCTGCGTGCCCCCGGGCGGAGGGGGTGGTTGGTGCTCACGTTCACTGTAATCCTTATGAATCCCATCGACGGATGACTGATTGGTGGCTATTTTTTGATGAACGCCCGCTTGAACATGGCGAGTGTTTTTGCTCCCCCCCCCCCCCCCCCCCTCAAGATTCTGACCTGAATATGCTTGTAGATAGTTGTGTTTTTAATGAGGCTATGCAAATCATGGTTATATATGATACATCAAAGATTTCGACATTAAGGGCATCAAGGTGATGTGTCGTACAACTCCATTTGCCAGTTTTTGCTGATGTCTTACCGGGGTCGAGTTTTCAATGATTGTGAATGTGCAAGGTAATGAAGGAAACAACTAATAGGGCCGGGACATATTGACATGTCATGATTTGTGTTTTTGAGAATAAGAACAGGAAAAGAAAAGTGTGAAGCTCGCTCACAATTGACTTGTTAATTATTACGGTTGCACTCTTTCCTATTTGAGCATGCTTTTGGGGACATAAGCTCAAAGAGACAAAGCCAGTTAGGTTTAGACATTACCAATCAGAAGGTTGTAGTTCATTTGTAACAAGTTATCAGTATGACTAGCGAGAGTGTTATGAATATGAAGTTCCCACATTCATCGTGCATATAGAATTCTTGAGCGGATAATAAGTGGTGCACTTTAAGGATGTAATGGAATGGCTCCAGATGGAAACTTGAAGATCAAGATTTCCCCCATGAGGTGAAAGGTTTGGCAGGTTGTATATATATATATATATATATATATATATATATATATATATAAATCTTTATAGGGGTGGGTTCTGGTGAAAATGATATTTAAATTAAGAAATAAGAATGAATTTGATACATAAATCTTGATTAAATGGATGGACTAGATTTATTATCACAAAAATGTATGTATAGAATGTAATATTCTAGTGCACCAATATTTTGTTGCATATAATGCAGAGTTTTTATGTATTGCAAGTTTAATGCATAAAATGCATATATTGAATGCATAATCCTGGATCGTATATCACACACAGGTTTATGATTCAGATTTATTCTCAATTCACAACATAAAAATCATTCTCATATGATCCTATATATATATATATATATATATATATATATATGTAATGCCCTCATCCCGGGTCGGGGCTGTTACAGCAACCGTGGATTCATTTCGGGAATCCACAAGGCAAAATCTGCTTAACATTCCTTCACACACAACAACCAATCAGGTCGAACGTAAAATCAAAGCAACAAATGTCAATCGGCAAGGTTGGACATGACTACGGTCAAAACCAACCCAACATATAAATAACAAATTTCAAGATAGTACCCAAGTCCACACACGAGTGTAACATCAATAAAACAGCACTCGCGAGTACTTACACAACACAAAACAAGACCAAGACAATTAAATCGACATCGGCAACTCGAGAGAATATCACTGCTGCTCGTCATCCTCGTGCCCCTCCTGCGCCGGTTCGCCATTAAAACCTGAACTAGAATACACAAAAAGGTATCCATCCCGAAGGAGTCAGCAAACAGCCGGTGCAAGTACAACGATTCATGAATATGTACTACAAATGAATAAACAACAAAACCATAGCATAATCACTCATATTCTGGAATATAGTGTAACCATCATCACAAAACAACCTCTCGAGCTATACTGGCCCAGTACCTCAAGCGAGATACGCACCCCAGGAGTCCTCGTCAGGCCCTCTCTGGTTGTATAGCCCAACCAAGTAATCCGTAGAAATTACAGTCTATCGGACCCCAGGGGACCCTCGCTGGTTTTACTTGGCTCACACACACTCAGTGACCACATGTCACAATTTTTGAAATAACCACTTTATGAAAGCACATTTTCTAAAATTACCACATTTCACAGAAATTACATTTTCCACATATTCATTCACACGAAGTACATCAAAAGTAATCAAAGTACTTTTCGGGCATCCCAGCGAATGGAAAAGTCCGATTGAGAAGAAAGTGGATTGGGCGATTAGCCAAATCTCCGACATAAAACAGATAATATTATATGATTATCGTGTTAGGATTTATATAACTATTGGAACACTACTCTCCAATTTACCGAGTTTAGGGCGAGACATAGTTACAGATACACCCCACGCGTTATAGGGGTATAAGAAGGTTGTGTTACGAATTAGGAGCCATTTTGAAAGTCGTTTGACCCATTTTGGATTGAAACCAAGAAGGTTATACACTTTTTAAAGAAAATATTAAAGTATTTGGGTCAAAACATAATTTTTAAAACACTCTTTAAAAGTTTAGGGGTCAAATCTAGAATAATTAAGAACTTGATTTGGGGTCAAATTGTAAAGTACCAAAAAATATTGTTTTAGGGTCAAATTGAGGATTTAGAAAACTTCAATCAAGTCCAACTTTATTTCTAATTCCAAAATGGCATAGCCCTAGGCTTTCAAAATTTACGTTTTCACCCCAAAACTTTATATGACTATCTGATCGTCGTTTTAACGTCCCCCGTCTATCGTAACCTCACCGGAAACTTCTTTGTTATCGATTAGCATTATTTTTATATGTAAAAACACTTCACTCGCCTAAGTCGGCACGCCCCGAACACAACACACCTACGGACACACACACAGACAACACACCTACGGACACACGCACACATACACACACACACACCAGCCCCCCACACACCAGCCCACAAATACACACACACACAACACACACACATGCACATACAGCGCGCGCGCGCACACACACACACGGACACACCGCGCGCACACACACACGTACCATATACTGAACCAAAACCAACTAAAACTAGAAAAATGATGCTCGCCAGAAGGGCTTCCTAACGGTATAAAGAGTTTCGAGTTTCGGCAGCTTTAATGGCCGTACGGGAACCCGACGTCGAGTGGCGGTTTCGTCCACGTTCCAGCTATTCCGACCTCGGTTTGGAAAACTCGGTGGATATTTGTGACCTACTCGCTGAAACGATCAAAACGGTATATAGATTGCAAAGTTTTACAGGAAAAATCTTCCTTGGTGGCGAAATCCCTCTCGGGTCTCTTCTCTCCTGTTCTTCTTTCTTCTTCGTTTCTATTTTATTTCTTTTTTTCCTTTCCGAGATTCGTTCGCGACTCTTCTTTTCTTATCTCGTTTTTTTTTCTTTTGTGTGGCGGTTTTGTTGAAAATTGGCACCCCACTTAGAATGGTGGATATTATCGCGGAGTAGAGTTTTCAAACTCTTTTGCGTTAGCGGAAGCGTAATTAACTTGCGGAAGATAAACGACACGAGATTTATAGAGGTTCGACCAAACGTGCCTACGTCCTCTCTCCGTATCTTTTTCTATAGGCTCAAGATCAATCTTTTCCACCTTGTCTTCTATCGATCCGAGGTAAACCGTTACAATCTCATCTTCTATCGGTCCGAGATAAACCGTTACACACTTTTCTTTATGTCGGTCCAAGATAAACCGTTTTCCTTTTCTATCGGACAAGGAAACAACCTATCTAGATTTTTATTGGTACTAGACAAACCTCTCTGGGATTTAGATATGATTCTAATAATGCCGTATCAACGATCCTAATAACACCGAATCAATCTACAATCAGTATCTTTCCTCTCGTGTATGTTTTCGTGTATGAACACTCAAGCACTTATCGATTAAGCACAAATATAACAACGATAGTGTATACAATGATATCTGATCAATATATGATTTGCTTGTAGTTGTTGTGTAGAAGGATACCAAATGACTTGGTATTTATAGGTAAATTCTTTCAACTAGCCGTTGGTCCACTGCTGTCTGTTTTACTGTTCCCATTAGGTACGTTAGACGTATTACGTACGTTAACTCTTTGTGTTACGTACGTTAACCTTCATTCTGATCAGTCCAGTAGCATTGTCTCTTCAATTACGTACGTTAAGTACATTGAGTTGCGTACATTAAGTAGGCATTGTAGCGTATGTTAAACCCATGTATCCATTTCATGCCTTTTTGACTTTCCATCGAATCTTCCAACGGTTCAATATTTGAACTCAGATTCAAACCGCATTACGTACATTAAGCCTTCATCTTACGTAAGTTAAATATATAACGTTATTTACGTTAGTCATGTCTCATTACGTACGTTAGCACATGTCAGCTGACTTCAGGCGAGATTCCATTACGTACGTATAGCGTTTGCATAGCGCACGTTAGCTTCATTAATTTTAACTACTTTGCTTTTCTGACTGTTTCGAGTGTCTGCGACTCCTTCGTTGTTTTGGTTCGTTCTATTGTTTCCTTTGTTGTTTTGGTTTGATCGTCAACTCATCATCAAAACCATCATTAAAATCATTAGCTCATCATCAAAACCAATTTATGATTATGTGGAATAGAATATTCGAACAATCTCCCCTTTTTGATGATGACAAAACAACAACCTTTTAATGGGATTTTATATCTGCAAAATTAGAACAATTATAGATCAAAGTTTTCGACTTTGTTCATTTCGTTAGGTTTCATCACCCCATCTTTTCTTTTCTTCTTTTCTACTTCTTCATATTATTTTCTTTTTCAACTTTCTTCTTCGTTTTCTCGATTTTCTTCTCCTTCGTCTATTCTGCCCCATTCATGATCGGAATATTGTTTTTATTTTTCTCGTCATTCTTCCATGACTCGTATTCTCATTCTCCCATTATTTTTTCTCGACTTTCTCTCCCTCTTTTTGTCAGAATCAAAAACTGCATAATAAATTTAAAAAAAAAATGTATACATTAAATATGACAATTAACCGGAAAAACTCTCCCTGAAAAATAGATCTCCCCATTTTTAAAAAAGTAACTCCCCCCGTTAAATACCAATTATTAAAAATATAAATTATCAAAATACCAATTGATGAAAACATATTAATTTTGATTTTTGGGGATATAATCGAGAGTTGGTTTTTCTTTGAAACATAGACGATATTTGGCATAATGGTTCCTTTTGGAATCCAAACTTTTTTAATTTTGATCGTCCGTTTTGGGCTTTTGCAAATCGAAATATGATGCCCAAGTTTTAAACATTTCTCACATCGGGGTATTTTAGAATTGAAGAATTCGATTTTATTATTCGGTTTGAATCCTAACTCCTGTTTATTTAATGAAATTTTTTGAAAGGAAAGCAATTGTTCAAATTTGTCATTTCCGCAAGAAAATTTTTTCGTTAAATTTTTAAGTTCGGTTTGAACTTTCAAAAGATCATCCTTTAATTTACTTTCAGTTTCAAGACATTGAGAATGATCGTTTTCAATAAATTTTCCTTTTTCATTTATTTTGAAAATTTCGATTTTCAATAATTTATTTTTCGCTTTCAGGGATTTATTATCAATTAAAGCATTTTGAAAATCTCTATGTAAAATTTCGAATGCTTCAAATAATTCGTCGTGACACGAGGTACTAACCTGGATTTTAACGTTGCTTTTATCAAATGAACTCCTTGCCATGAGTGCGAGGTTATTTTGAATATATTCATCATCTTCCTCTTCGTCACTCCATGTAGCTATCAGACTTCTTTCTTGGAAGTCGAGCCTTGATAATTTCTAGCAAAGTCGTCTGGTTTACCACAGTTTCGACAATTATTGTCGAATTTCTTTGACTCGCTCAAGTTGATGTCTT